>CM069861.1:69159220-71579220 GCA_036172795.1 Pelodytes ibericus | reverse complement strand
CTTTGTAAGAACTTTTTTTTTTGTTTAATCTGAAATTTGTGAGACTAAGTCAACCTCCAAAGTCACATTTTAGTGAATAGACCCATAATAGTTATATGGAAGTTTGATTAGGGTGATGTAAGGTACATTGCAAAGGGAGGGTTAGCCAATTAGTGGTATTAAACCACAAAAGAAGTGGTTTTTTAGATTTTATTTATTTAATATTTTTTAGATTTATTTTCTAACAATTCTAAATTATGTTTGTACTTCCATATATAATGTGTATTTTTTTTTCTTAGATATGGATTCCTGTGTACCATGCCTTTTTGATGAGTGGTCGGATATGGAAAAAATTAAATGTGTGAAGAGATCAATTCACTTCATTTCCTTTGAGGATCCCCTTGGAATCACTTTAATGTCATTTGCTTTTGGATTTTGTACTATTACAGTTTGTGTTTTTGGAATATTTATTAAACATCGAGACACTGCCATAGTAAAAGCCAATAACAGGCAACTCAGTTACATTATCCTAGTCTCCTTAATGCTTTCATTCTTGAGCTCCTTGTGTTTCATAGGTTCTCATGGTACAATAACCTGCTTGCTGCAACACACCACTTTTAGCATCATTTTCTCTGTTGTGTTGTCCGCTCTCCTAGCTAAAACCATTACAGTTTTTGTTGCCTTCACATTTACAAGACCAGGATATAGTTTATCAAAATGGTTAATTACCGGAAAATACAATTATATTATCCTGCTTTGTTTTGTAAGTGAGTGTGGGATCTGCATGGGTTGGTTGATTCTTTCTCCCCCATTCCCAGAGAAAGATGGAACAATGGAGGTAGGAAAGATAATTTTACTGTGCAATGTTGGATCACACACAGCCTTTTATGCTGTTCTTGGTTACAACGGCTTTCTGGCACTGTTATGTTTAACTGTGGCTTTCTTGGTAAAGCAGTTGCCAGATCAATTTAATGAAGCTTATTATATAACTTTTAGCATGCTTGTATTCTGTAGTGTTTGGATTGCATTTATACCTGCATATGTTAGTACCAAAAGTCAATATGTGGCTGCTGTTGAAATATTTGCTATTATTGCATCTAGTGCTGGGCTTCTTCTGTTTATATTCTTTCCAAAATGCTATCTTATACTTTGGAAGCCGGTAATAAATGTTAGAAAAACTTTATATATAAGACAAGAGCAATGGAGTCAATTCTAGACTAGCAAACTAGTTAAAAGATTCATATATTGGATTATATTAACATTTATTTATATAGTGCCAACAATGTACACAGCGCTTATTTACAGTTGCTACTTCCAGTAGAAATGAAATTAAACAGACAAAAGCAAATATGTTATCTATAAAATCATGTTAAGTATGGTTAAGTATGTTGTTATTTTTTTTATTTAGAAAATGTTTTACCAGGAAGGATACACTGAGATTTCTATCATTTTAAAGTAGCTGTGAACACCCCCGTTTGCTTGTTTTATAATTGTAACCATCATTGAAAAGTAGGTGTATATAATATTAACTGTCTATATACTTTCTGAACAGCTCCTTTTTATGAAAGTCTTCTTCCCAGGGTCACATATGTTTTCCACATGCAAAGTGCAGTTTGGTAATACTGTTAATAGTAATAGCTATATAGTAATAGCAAAACTAGTCATAATAATAATAATAATACCAGTAATAATAATAGCACAACAAGAATTCAAGCAATGAATCATGGTTTGTCTTATACTATTTCTGCAGCATGAGGAACATGTGTCCCTGAAAACATGGCCGTTGTTGGCAACTATGGTATGCTCTGCGCTTATTTTTATATCATTTGATATTCATTTTGTTTTAGCATAGAATCTAATGATAATTTATTCACATTTAACATATGAAACCCACATTTATGTTTTAAAAATGTTTCACATCCGTCAAATAAAGCTTTTTACACACTTCCGTTGTTTGTGTTCTTTCAAAGGGCAGTTTGATTTCTCCCTGGATCCACATGCTATCATTATTATTATTATTATTGTAAAGAGCATTTTACACAGAGAAATTTAGGATTGCAAAGGAACATCACGTATGTATGTGAAGGAAAGTCCTTTTTTCAATTTGTGTATTAGAATGTCAGATTTAAAAAATATAACTTATGCCCAGCATTGCACGCACGGTTCCAGGAAGTGAAGCAGGTAGATCGGTATCTTCTGCAGCACAGATCTTTCTATTCCAGGTTCTTCACCAGGCCGTTTTCTAAAAGAACTGTAACATAATGTCAAAATCCCACAATGCTGTAGTAACTGACAGGATTGTCAGGCAAAAGAGCAGTATGGCGAAGGTGACTCTTTTTGATCAAATAGTAACCAACCTTTACACAATAGTGCCACCCGTTTTACAATGTAAGACACATTTTACCTGCCACCAGTCAAGTAGACAATATTTTCAGCTACTTGTTCTATACATTGTTTAATCTTTAATGAATTTAGAGTTGCAAATTATGTATAGGATAGAACAGCATGTGTGTAGGGTTAGATATAAGAATCAAACTTTATTGGTCAGAACATGGTGAGAAGATTCGAGAAAACTCACGCCACTGATGTGTAGCATACAATTTCTGTTTCAATGTCAGCGTTAATGAAAGACACTTTTAATGTACATCATAAATTACAGCTGTGAGGGTTCACGGGGAGGAGACCAATATGCACTACAACAGAAGCAGTATAAGGTGTTATATAATAGATATTGGAAGAAGCATAGCGGCCCACAGGGATGTGATTAAGGATTCACAGATATATATATATATATATATATATATATATATATATATATATATATATATATACTCCACACAATATACAAGGAATCTTTGCAGTTGGTAGGATAGTTGTAATCCACAAGTATGTAAGCAATAAGCAAGATGTAAAGCATTGCAGCAACTTATGATCCACACAAACAAGGAATGCAATGAATGATACCTGAAAGGCAACACACGGATCAAGGTAACGATATCCATGACAGTCCAGGTCAGGGGCCAAGCAAAGGGTTCATAAACAATAAGATAATCCGGAGGTCAGGGGCACAAGCACAGGTTCAGTAACAATAAGGAAATCCGGAGGTCAGGGGCTCAAGCACAGGTTCTTAAACAATAAGACAACTCGGAAGTCAGGGGCACAAGCACAGGTTCAGTAACGAAAAGGAAATCCGGATGTCAGGGGCACAAGCACAGGTTCGGTAATAGTAAGGCAATCCAAGGTCAGCAACAAACAGAAACGGAAATCAACAACGCTAGGAGGAAACTACACGAGAATCACCAAGCACCATCTGAAGCGCAATTATTCCATTTAAATGATTGCGGCAATCAGGTGGGAGTGACATCATGCTGAGCGCACCCCCTTGCCGGATGGTAGTGGAAGAAGGGGGGCACGGGCATACCTGGACAGGAGGTGAGATGTGTGCAGGCTGTAACCTGTGGATTGGGGCAGCATCCAGTGATTACCAAATATACCAGTGAGGAGCTGCGTTGGGGAGCATGACAACAGCATACCTGGGGTTTGTTTTATTCAGGGATGCTTATGAAAAATGCATGCTTCAGGGCTGCATAGGCAATACGACTGGTCTCAATTTACTGATCACAACCAGGGAGTACACAATTATTGTAAGCGTCCTTGAATAAAATAGTAATGTGGTTACCATAACTGGGGTCATGGAATTATGAAATGGAGACAACAATCTGCGCAGTGAAGGACAAAAGTGGTGAAACGTGATTGGAAGAAAGCACAGTGAGATGGTGAGATGTTAAAATAATAATTGTATTATTATAATATTATTATAATTACCATAATGCTTGTGGCACACCAGTTCATTTATCCTTACTCAGTATATTTCAAGTGTTCTGGTAGATTATTGATATAAGTAACATTCTACATACAGAGACTCAGAATGCACTCTTTTAAGTATTATGCTTAATGAAATGTTATAGGAGAATCAAGGCCTCGTTTACAAAGATTTAATTGGATTTTAGATCTATTCAACAAGATATTTACAATCTTAACAAGTACAGTTTATTACATTTGCAATCCTAAAAATATATGCAGCATTGCACAAATTACAGAGTCTGCTCAATATGTGACACCTCTGCACACCAGACTTATTCAGGGCACATCAGGGACATATCAGGAACCGAATGTTGACACACAATTTGCCCTGATGTGCCACGTCTGCAGTTTGGACAAATAGCCTATCCTCCCAAAAGAAAAATATATTGAAAAAAAGAAAGATATCCATTTTTAAAAATATATATACATAGCCCTTAAAATATACATGGAGGCCATGGCAAGTTGCCCTGACCCCCTCAATCACATATGGGTAGTCAGGGCAGGTAGTCCCCCCACCACCACCACCACCATAAGAAATGGGGCTGGGAGCTGAGCAAATGCTCCCTGCCCCCTATAAAATACATCTGGGGCCAGGACAGCCCTGGCTCCCATAACAATGACAGGGGCTGGGAGCCAGCCAAATGGCTTCCAGCCCCCCTAAAATAAATCAGGATACATGGCTACTTGCGCCCATCTTATTAAATGTGTTTGAAGGCTGGGCAAATACCCTCGAATCCCCAATTTAAAAATAAATGGCCCGCAAGGTTTCAGGGGCTGGCCAAAAATGACTACCTGATCAAATAATTTAAAATAAAAATATTCCCTTCCTACCCTTTTACCTCAACCTTGCCTAAGTAGGGGTGTATGCAATTCACCTGAAAAACAACACCCTTGTGGTACTAGGGGGTGGGCAGTGAACATCATTCCCCACCCCCTGGCATCCAAAGGGAGCCCTGCGAAGAAAATATTACCTGTTCCCTGGGGCGTATAGTGCCTCTGAGAGACAGGCGTGCTGCGAACAGCAAGCACACAAACCCCAAGAAATACACAAGTTACATCCAAGGGGCTGATGGCAGCTGTGAATTCGGCAACAGAGTCACTCACTCTGTTGCCAATTCGACAAGCACTAAAAGTATAGGAATTTTCATATACTTTTAGTGCTTGTCAAATTGGCAATAGAGTGATTCACTTTGATGCCGAATTCGCAGCTGCCGTCCACCCCTCAGATGTATTTCAGGGATTTGTGTGCTCTCTGTTCGGCCGAAAATGAGGACTGAGGGCTCGCGGATCGTAGGTGCACAGGTAATATTTTCTTCACAGCCCACCCTTAGGGTGCCACAGGATGGGCAGTATTTTTTCCAGGTAAAACACCTCCCCTCACTCCCCATATTTTTTTAAAATTGTTTTCTCAGTTCTGGTGTCTCTGGGAGACAGCCATATTTATTTAACTATATGGTGATTTTGACTGGTCCCCAAGCCCCACAGGGTGTCATTGTTTGTTATGGACTTAGGGGTGATCATTGCATATTGGGCATCCAAAATTGTATGCTTTTTACAGGACTCATGTCCCCATTTGAAGGCCTCCGATGCTTCAGTTTCCAAAATAGCCAAATTCATGTATATTGAGTAGCCACATCTCGGGGATTCGTTAAATTCAGCTATTGTGCCTGATCCAAAATGCAATTTGGGATGGATCAGTGCATATTTAGTAGACCCGTAAGTGTATTTTTATGAATTGAGATATTGTAATTTTGCAATTTGTGGTAATATAAAGAATAGCCCATAGGAATCATATAGTAGTTTAGGTTGAAAAAATACTTGCGTCCATCAAGTTCAACCCTTTTCCTATCCCGTGTTTACCGCTGTTGATCCAAACGAAGACAAATAAAAACCTCTTCAGCAATTTCGAATTCTGCATTCAGAGGGGGAAAAAATTCCTTCTTGACTCCTTGGATCAACTAGCACTAAATAAATATTAATACCTATACTAACATGCATAGCCCTCATTAAAAAAGTATCCAGGCCGCTTTTAACCCCTTGGTGACACAGGACGGACTAGGTCCGTCCTGTGTCACTAACGCCGTCCTGTGTCTAAACGAGCACTGAAAGCGGAGTTTTTCCGCTTTCAGTGCTCTAATGGTATTGGAACGATGCTTCCGTATGGAAGCATCGTACAATACTGAAAAAAATGCCCTTCGGCATTTCGGTCGCTCCGGAGAGCAATTAAAATGCCAGTTTAAAAGGCACAGTGCCTTTAAAACGCGGGCATTCAAAAACGAGCATAGGAAGCAAATGTTTTCGCTTCCTATGCTCTGTAAGTGCTGCTGATGTTGCTGAACACATATTGGGTTGTTGTTTGGCAGTGACATATACCAGAATCTGTGAATTCATGCCTGAAGTACAATGCATGTGGAAAAAAAACTCCCAAAAAAGTACTACCACAAATTTTTACAAAGGCTGGTGGTAGAATTAGTACATACAGTATTAAAATACCACCATTTGAAATACCTTAGGATGTCTATTTTCCAAAAATATATGGTTTGGTGGGGTAAAATACATTGGACGGCTTCAAAAATGTTCCAAATGGAACATGGGCGCAGGCTGACTACATGTCAAAATTCCAGGTTGGAAATGCGCACCCCCTAAATGTGGCCTTTTAGCCCCAAAACAAACCAACAAACCTATGCATGGGTGGTATCCCTGTACTCAGGAGATGTTGCTGAACACATATTGAGGTGTTATTTGGAAATACCCCTTCACATTTGAAGGTAATGTTTACCTAAATTGCAATCTATGTGAAAAATTAAAAAAAAAATTTTTAGCTGCAAACTTTGGCAAAGATTGGTGGTAAAATGGCTTTGCACTACTTATAGTTCTGGCCCTGTAACATGAATAAAAAAGCACAAAAACATAAAACATGGGCTGAACTCAGGACATATATTAGAAACTATTTAGCAGTGTTTTTTTGTTGTCTCTTGTACATGATTATACGATTTTTCAAATAAAAGTCATAAAAAAAATTCTTTCATTTTTTTGCCATATTTTATTATTTTTTTACATCAAATTATATGCTATTATCAAAATAATGGTATCAAAAGAAAGCCCTTCTTATGACGATAAAAACGATATATAGTTTGTGTGGGTACACTAAATGAGACAGAAATAAATTACAGCAAAACACAAACACCTCAGAAATGTTAAAACAGCACAAGCGTCGGACAAGCCAAAAAAGTAATGTCACTAAGGGGTTAAAGACATTAAAGGTATTTGCTAGAACCACTTATTCAGGCAGTGAATTCCATATCTTAATTGTCCTTACTGCAACAAAAAAACCTTCCGCTGTCATAGACTAAATCTCCTTTCTTCAAGTCTTAGTGGGTGACCTCTTGTCCTTTGTACTCTTCTGTTAATGAACAGGTTTTTAGAAAGCACTCTGTATGGGTCAGGTACATATATATATAACATTATTGTATCCACTCTAAGCCGCCGTTTCTCTAGTGTGTACAGATTTATCTTTTCCAACCTTTCTTCATAACTAAAACATTCCATTCTCCTGATTAGTTTTGTAGCCCTCCTCTGCACCATCTCTAGTTCCATAATTTTTTTTTTTTAAAGCACCCAGAATTTAACTGCATATTCAAGGTGAGGTCTTACCATGGACCTATAAGGAGGCAGAATAATATCTTCCTCACGTGAGTCAATACCCTTTTTAATACAACCCAATATCTTATTGGCCCTTGCAGCTGACAGCTGACACTGTGCACATCTGATAAGTCTATTGTCTACAACTAATCCCAAATGTTCTTTCATTAGTAGATTTCCTCAAGGAAACACCATTTAAACTACATGTTGCATTTTATTATTGTACCCAAAATGCATAATTTTACACTTGTCTACATTAAATCGCTTTTGCCATTTATCTGCACAATTACCCAATTTGTCCAAATCCTCTTGAAATGAAGATACATCTAGTTCAGACTGTATTACCCTAATACATTTTGTGTCATTGGCAAACACTGAAACATGGCTCCCTATGCCCTCTGGGAGATCATTAATGAACAAATTAAAAAGAAGAGGACCCAGGATAGAACCCTGAGGTTCTCCACTTATCACATCTATCCAATTTGAGAACTTCCCATTTACCACCACCCTTTGCATTCTGTCTTTCAACTATTTCCCAATCCACAAACAAACCTCTGGCCTGAAGCCTATTTCAGTAAATTTGTACAGTAACTTTTTATGTGGAACTGTATCAAATGCCTTAACAAAGTCTAAACATATCACATCCACTGCAGCACCCATATCAATATTTTTACTCACCTCCTCATACAATGTAATTATGTTAGTTTGACAAGAGCTGTCTTTCACAAAGCCATGTTGGCTCCTGCTAATGAGATTCCTGTTCAATATGAAATCTTGAATATATCCCCTTAGCAACCCTTCAAACAGTTTCCCCGCCACAGATGTCAAGCTTACAGGTCTGTAATTGCCTGGCTGGGATTTTGATCCCTTTTTAAATATGGGCACCATATTAGCTTTATGCCAATCTGTTGGGTTGAAATAAAATAATCCATGAAAATCACAAATAACAGTGTGGTCAGGACGTGGCTAAGCTCTTTAAGTCTCCGTGGGTGTATACAATCCGGCCCCGGGGCTTTGTCAATTTTAACACCATTTAATTGTTTTAACACTTTTTCTTGTATCAACCAATACATGCTTCCTGTGACTGTTCTGTAAAAGTAGCTTGCAGGTTCTTATCCACTGGTTCTTCCATGGTAAAAACAGAAAAGTAAGAAAATAAATAATTTAAAATATCTGCTTTCTCTCTGTCTCCACTGACTATCTCACCCATTTCAGATAACAAGGACCCAACATCTTCAGCCTTTAATTTTTTGCCATTTAAATAATGTCTTGGGGTTCCTTGTGCTTTCTTTATTTTTTTCATACTTTCTTTGTTTTTTTCATTCTGCAATTTTGCCAATTCAGTAGTCTTTTTACAGTCTTTGTTGGCTTCTTTAGATTTTCCAAATGCCTCTGATCCCTCAGATTTATAATGTTTAATTGCAATTTTCTTTTTATTTATTTCCCGATTTTCCTTAATGGTTAGCCACATTGTTTTTAGTTTGTTTCTTTTATATTTGTTACCAAAGGGTATACATTTATTTGTATATTTTTGTAGTGTTAGTTTGAAGGTATTTGTCAGGGTTGAGGTTTTTGGAGCATAGAGCAGAGGATGCTATCTCTTGCTGGTAACCCTTACCAGGTGGTCCACAGGTGTATATTTCGACAGAGCACCCTGGTAACGATAGGAGCACGAGAGTGCCACATAATAATAAAAGTATAACCCAAAAAGCGAAGTCAGGAACAGTCCAAATAGATCAGGGCAGGCAGCGGTCAAAAAATAAGTAGAATAATCCAAGCAGGGGTCAGGGTTCAGGCAAACAGGGTAATCCAGGAGACAAGCCAAAGGTCAGGTCACGGGAAATCCAATAGATATACTGCAACATAGCAACAAAGGGGAAACTGGAGACTGAAGTCCAAGGACAAACAGGAACCAAAGCTCTGGAACATTGGAGCACTGTGGTAACAGTTTGAGGGTTTTTTATAGTGCTGTAGGTCTCCACTCCTCCCCTCTGTGGGACAAGCTCCTTACTTGATTGGATGTTAGAGGGGTGTACTTTTCTAGCACATACCTCTCTGTCTCTGTGCTTGGAGTCCATAGGAGGTTTGGTGATAGAGGAGGCAGAGTTTACCTCCCTCCTACAGGTGTAAAGAGATCCCCTTGATTGGGTAAACTCTGGAGGATGCATCCTGGGTTTGCAGAAACTTTAGCCCTGGTTTCGGCCTACTCTGCAATCGCGGAGGAATTATAAGACTTGATGGATGCCTGGAAGCACTGGAATTGCAGGTAAGGGCCAGAGGGGCATGAAAGTATTCCACTTACCTTCTGTGTTTTTTCCCAAAAATAATCCATCCCAGTCAACAAGGGATGTATTAAACCTAATAAAGTTGGCTTTATAAAATTCAGTGTTTTGGTAGGACCCATACCAATTTGCCTTTTTGAATTAATCTCAAAGATACCATGTTATGGTCACTAGTCCCTATATTCTCCCTTGCTTGGATGTTCAAGATAAGCTCCTTCATGTTAGGTATTACCAGATCCAGTCACGCTTGCCCTCTGGTTGGTGTCTGTACTAGCTGAGACAAAAAATTGTCATTCAACAAATTCCGAAAAGTATTCATTTAGCACTTTAAGAAATGATGATAGACTATGCCTTAATTTTTAATCTGGTCCTTGACAATTCATTTCTGAAAGGATTTGCCTGCTTATTTAGTGGCTCTAAAAGACTGACTTGCATTTAGCCTCTAAGAGTGTTTAGAACTCCATTCACAGAAATTAGGTTAAGAGACATGTTGGGCTCTACTGATCTCCCCAGCCAGGGCAGCTTTAACCAATGGGCAAACTGGGCACCGAACGGGGGTGACACCCGTGGTGCCGGCATCCCCACAGCGAATCGCACTGGATGCAGATTCCGAAAAACAAAAGTTTAAAAAATAAATTGAGGAGATGACCAGGGACCCAGAGCAGCCAGGAGGTGAGTACTGGGGAAGGGGGCAAATTGGCTTATTAATGGTAGCATAATACTGGCATATTATTGGGCAAATTGGCTGGGGCATATTAAATGCCAAAATAACACTGGCATATTATTGGGCAAATGGTATGTGACATATTAATGGCGAAATAACTCTTACATATTATTGGGCAAATTGGCTAGGGCATTTTAAATGGCAAGATAACACTGGCATTTTATGGGGCAAATTGGCTCGGGCATATTAAATGGCAAAATAACACTGGCATATTATTGGGCAAATTGGCTGTGGCTTATTAATGGCAAAATAACGCTGGCATATTAATGGCAAAAGTAATACTGGCATATTAATGGCACAAAAATACTGGCATATTAATGTCAAAATGACTGTTGCATATTAATGTCAAAATAAAACTGGCATATTAATGCTAGCATAGCTAGAACCTCTCTGGATTTGAAGCATGCATGGGATAGGCACAAGGCTATCCTAAATCCAGGGCTGGTGCAAGACTTTTTTCAGCCCTAGGCTAATATATATTTTGCTGCCCCTTGCTAATCCTACCCTCAGGCTTTTACACACACAGTAACACAGTGTCACATACATATGAAGGCACATGTAATGTCAGATGAAGCCACACAGTAACACATGCAATGGCACATGCACATGCAACCACACATTCACAAACAGTTACACATGCAATGTGATCCTATCCCCTCCACCCTCCCTACCAATGCCTATTGTATTTTCCCCCTCCCAATGCCTGGTGCCTCCCCTCCCCCCCCCCTCCCTCCCAAAGCCTGGTGCCTTTCCCACCCTATGCCTGGTGCCTCTCCCCCGGATGCACGGTGCCTTTCCCACCCCCCTGCCAATGCCTGGTGCCCCCCTCTCCCTTCCCATTGCCTGTTGCCTTTTTCTCCCCCTCCTTCCCAATGCCTGGTGACTTTTTTTTTATTCACCTCCCTCCCAATGCCTGGTGTCCTTTTTTTCCCCCTCCCTCCCAATGCCTGATGTCTTTTTTTGTTTTGTTCTAAGAGTACTCCAAAATAAATTTGTATTTGTTATTTTTTATGTCATGTTTAAAGCTGTACAAGTTCTGTGTAACTCATCCATTGTTCTCTGTTAATTAGTTTTACTGTTAAGTGATTATGTCCATTGTATGAAGTTGTTCTATGAAACATGTAGGGCGTGGCTAGTGGTTGAACTAATCCCGCATTTGTTTGGTCGGCTTACTTGGAGTAGGAATGTTCCGGAGCACTCCCCTCATCAGGCTGTTTATTTTATTCACTAGTGGGTTTAGATCCGTGTCCATTTGTAAGTGTTTTTTTACTTTGAATAAAGTTGTTTGACGCATATTACGCAATCCTTTGTGTCTTTCCTCCCATGATTCATAGGTCGAAGTTTCACCATTCACTCAATTAGACGACGCAGCACCATGCTGATACGGAAGACTGTGACTTCTTATACTTCCAGCCTATTAAGACTATTCCTCAACTTGCAAAGATGGATTTTTAAACGGACGCTGTACACTTCATTTTTCATTGATGCAGCAGCCATAATATATTCTCCACCACTTATAGATTTAGGACTTCCAACAATATGTGTATCACCTGTGTTTGCTTCAATAGAAGCAACTAGGTTTTATCTTGCACAAAGAGCATAATTTGCTCTTTGCACTGTGTTTATTTAACTGTTTTCACTTATTTTTGATTTACTGTGTATTTTTCTTTGCAATTCACATGTAATATTTAAGCCACTTGTAGATTTACTTTCCTACTATTGCCTACTATACACTATTGATAATATTATTAACGTCCCTTCTTAGGGCTTCATAGTGATTGAACGCCTACCTAAGCACATTAACCCCTAGTGTGCCCCTTTTCGCTGTTTGTTTATTAGGTGGCTGGACACCACCTTTTTTGTAGGCTGCCATCATTTAACCTAGTAATTAGTGTATTCCACCATCAGCCCTATCTATACCAATTTTATGTCCATTGTATGCCTGTACCAATTTAATGACTGGACCTAGTGGGGAACCAAAGTGGCCTCCCCTAGTATTGTATGCTTATCCCCATTTGATGTAATTATGCTAGTATATTTGTGTGCTGTTCCTGTAATAAATTGTCATTCTCACTTAACTCTAACACTGGTATCGTCTAGTGATTTTAGAGCAGATCACGCTAAAGCTCTTGTAAGAGCTAACTAACCACAGCACTGGTTCCGTCTAGTAGTTTGGGCTATTGCCAAAATAGGCTGCTCTTGGAAGAGCAACTCTGAGCAAGGAAGCAGAGCTTTTAACCGAGGTACTCAGTCGGAGTACCGAGGGCTCCGTTAGACTAGGATCTTTTATAGAATTTAGTCCTTGGGCATTCACTGTATCAAATTTAATGATAGCCTGAAGTTAAGCGTTATTCAAACCTGGTAAGCCTTATTAGTCCATCGTCTATATATTAATATACCATATACCACATACGTTTCTTAGACCTTCACGCAGAAAGAGATGAGAACACCCCCCACAATAGGACCCTTGTGTACCTACCAATATTGCAAGCATACCAATACTTAAATAATCATATCTATTTATTGTTGTTTGTGCTACTAGAATTTGCTTATTGCAACCTATCATGAAAATAGACCTCCCTTTGTCACCGAAACAATTTTACACGTATTGCTTACATAATCTTAAATCATGAATTTTAGGCAATCAAACTTCATATCTTAGACAATTTTTTAAAATAAAAAGTATTTAAATTGTTCTTAAGTAAGTAAGTCTTGTACTTTCAACTCCAACTGTGATATTTTTTTAATAGATTCCTTTAGAGATTCTATGTGCGTGTCCATGTTCATCATTTTTCGTCTATAGAGCGTACTTTGCCTCCCAAGTCTTTAAGTTCTTGACAGATTTCTAATGAGCTACCACATATCTCTACTGTAATGCTTTCAAGTTGTGAATCCAGTTTTTCAGTAAGGGCATCCCTGCACCTTTAGTAAAGGGTAGCATGACTGCTTGGGTCTGTTTTGATTGGTTGGGTAAATGTGTTACAATGTTGTACTTTATAAATTCTGTGCTTTCTGGCAGCTCCTCCTCTTGGCCCACGGTTACCAGGTTCCCTGCTGGCCCACCAGTCGGGCCTCCCACTTACCCGTTTTCAGTTGACAGCCCTTCTAAAGTGTTGTGTGGGTTTGAACCCATCTCAATTCAGCTCACACTCCTTTAGAATTGGTGCGGCCACAGTGGCTAGCCTGTCGGGTTCATCTCCCCGGGATATCCAAAACTTGGGTCACCGGTCCTAGAATAGATATCGTCTGTACATTCATCATCACTTGTTATAATCTCTTTCTGGTTCAGCTCCTAAGTTGGTATGGATACTGGGACACTCTTATATTTACTGGGCATCCCGAAGGGCTGCTGACCGGGTATATGGCCGCAAGCTTGGACTACCTTTCGATGAGGTTCGCATTCACTGGCGCAGCATCCGTGGGTTATGGTGGGTACAAATTTTTAATGAGTGTCTAGAACTCTGGAAGTATGTTCCCTCCTCTATTATACTAGTGTTCCACTCTGGGGGCAATGACCTGGGACTCAACCACACGTTTTATCTAATACATTCCATTAAAGATGATATAGCCCATTGCTCTAATTGGGCTTGGTTTGGTTTTTGGGTATGTCTGGGTAGGGGGAGGTTAGGTCATGGGCCTAAGCAGTCAAGGAAATCTTGAGTAAAAGAAAGCTAGAAAGCTGCTTGTCAAGAATGATCTAGCAGAGGATATGATCCCTCTTGAGATGGTGAACCAGGTATAGCCAGATTTTGTTTTAGTTTTTCTAAAGTGTTTAATGGAGAGAAGAGACCGGACATGTGTTTAGCTTGCATCTGTCCTAATTGGAAAAAGTCTCTAGTTTCCACACACCGTCAACTATAAAAATAGAGGAGGGGAGATGGGTGGCGATTGACCCAAAATAAGCTCTATAACTTTAAAGGAAAACTACAAAGAGGTAGTCCCACAAGAAGGTCTATTTACATGAAACATAAAGGATGAGACAGGAAAATCTTTTTGCAAAATTAAAAATAATTTTATAAGGAATGTGTGTAACTATCCCATTCACGAAACACCTGAAAATTAAAAAACTTACCAATATACACTATACAATATAATAACAATAAAATGCAATACAAAAATTTCTAAACTTTGTAATGCAGGATAGAAATAGCTAATTGATTTGGATTGGAGCAAAGAAAATCGAATGTGCTCCACCCCAAAATATCCAATTAATGCGTCCACAGCAAAAAGACTAAAAGTGCAAGTGGTGTTAATATATATAGCCTATATAAAGCATAAAATATAAATTGTATAAATAAGTATAGCCTTAAAGGTTAGTCAAGCATATAGATGCAAATTGGGTTGTACTGCTTTCCATGATGGGCTCTGTAGCAAGCAAAGTTGTTAAAGCTGCAGCATAAATCACAGGAACAAGCAGAATCAAGTTTGAAAAAAGTCCTGACAGGTACAAAAATATATTCACACTGAGGTCCTGGCAAATGTCCCCATGCTCTCAGATCAGACACCTTATTGGCATGAGCTGTCATAAATAGTGTTGATAGAAAGCCAATAGCATTACATGTATTCCATAAACCGAAAGTCTATAACCCGAAAGACATTCTGTTTATAGACTTTCGGTTTATGGAATGAATACATGTAATGCTATTGGCTTTCTATAAACTGAAATAGAGTCCCCATTCATAAGAATAGGGACTCTATTTCGCTTTATAGAAAGCCAATAGAATTACATGTATTCCATAAACCGAAAGTCTATAAACCGAAAGACATTCGGTTTATAGATTTTCGGTTTATGGAATACATGTAATGCTATTGCTACTCTATAAACCGAAATAGAGTCCCCATTCATACGAAAAGGTCAATTGAATTGCTTAAAGCGCACTTTAAGAAAAATTCTAATAGTTTTGGGTGGTAAATAGTACATTTGCGTCTTGCGGTGCACTTCATATCTGAGAGTCAAATAGAACCGTAAAATACTGTGCTTACAGCGCACTTTGAAAAATTCTAATTGTTTTGGGTGCTAAATAGTACATTTGCGTCTTGCGGTGCACTTCATATCTGAGAGTCAAATAGAACAGTCCAATACTGTGCTTACAGCGCACTTTGAAAAATTCTGGCTATCTCCTCCTCCTCCAGCGCCGCTTCCACCTACACCACCACGGTCACCGCCTCCTCAACCTATGGGTCACTTAGTATAAACTGACAGAGAATACCCTGCACTCCAACCCTCTCTCAAATGGATAATTCTGTTGATCCTCCTGGCAGCCATGCTTTAGATTTAGATTTATGTTCTTCCAAAACTAAAATCAAAGATTCCATCTAGTGCTATTTTATGGCTCAGCTGTATTTTTAATTTGTATGTATTTTATGTTATTTGAAGTTATTTCCCTATACATATTTGTTTGCAGGGCACTTGTCCTACTCTTACTCCTATTTTACTTCCTTTTGCAGCCCTCTAGCCTTTTCCAGGACTTTTTTAGAGGCATTTTAGTGGCCAAAAGTTCGGGTCCCCATTGACTTCAATGGGGTTCGGGGTCAAGTTCGGGGTCAAGTTCGGAGTCAAATTCGAGCCCGAACCCGGAGTTTTTTCCGAAGTTCAGCCGAACCCGCCGAACCCAAACATCCAGGTGTCCGCTCAACTCTAGTCATAAAGTGATGAGCAATAGGACTATCTTCATTTTTCTTTAGTATATCAGCTATATAGTCTAATACCCTGTCTTTGAGTCTACAGATAGTTTTTCCCACATACAATTTATCACATGGGCACTGGAGTGCATAATTGACCCCTTCTGTATTACATGTAATATAGCTCTAAGAATTTTTCTCCTCTCAAATAATTGCAACTTCTGATTTTGCATATGACTCTACAAGCCTTGCAATGACGGCAGGGGTAACAACCATCTTTTATATTCTCCTGGGTAAGCCAAATTTGCTCTCCTCTGGATTTTTCAAAATTACTGCTAACAAGAAGATCTTTTAGGTTAAGGGCCCTTCTTGCTGCCATTTGATGATGATCTCCAACGAACTGTGTCACTCCTGGATCTAACTGCAAAATCTTCCAATGTTTATCAAGAATCTGCCTCACATCTGTCCATTGAATGTGGATGTAAATTGTACTGTTTATATTTTCTGTTTATTATCGAACAGGAGTTCCTCTCGCTTGCATACTTTTGCTCTATGGTAACCTCTCACTATACTTTCTTTGCCATAACCTCTTTCTCTAAAATGACTTCTCAAATCATCAGACTGGGTTCTAAATCTATCCTCCATGGAGCAATTTCTCCTAATCCGGAGAAAATGCCCCACTGGGATGCCCCTAATCAATGATTGAGGATGATGGATGCCCTCAATAAATAATTTGTTGCCATGGCTTTCGGTTATACATCCGTTTCCAGACCATCACCTACTCTGACTATCTTAAGGTCCAGAAAGGAGAGCATATGTTTACTATATTCAAAAGTACATTTTAGATTGAGTAATGTCATTGATTAATTTCATAAAGTCTTCCAACTCTGCAGTGGAGCCTTCCCACATCATAAGGATGTCATCTATGAAATGGACCCATAGCAACATATGCAACCCCAACGTTCTAGCCACTATTGAGGATATTTACCAGATACAATCTAGAATCACAGGCACAGGTTCGCACACATGCGGTGGAAGTTATTTATGAAGGTAGATATAATTCGACACACAAGCATAAGCTTACACATAAGTGGACTATAGAGTAAGAATACATAAATTAGTACTAGTGAGATAGAGGGAAGAGAAAAGAAAGGGGGTAGGGGAGAAGAGGAAAAAAGAAGATAGGCACGACACTACACTAAGATAGATAATAGATTAAAGTCACTATTCACGTAAGTCTCTATAATTCTCCGGGCGATCAAGGAATAAACAGATTTTATGATATAAACCAACCTTGACAAAATAGAGGAAATCAGTATGGTGGTATGGAAAGCGAATATAATTAAGTTTAATTCTGCTAGACCATGTAAGACAATCCTGCTGTGCCATAAAAAGATAATAAGTAATATATAGTGCCAGGGATATGTGAGCACCCTTGTCCTTGACTCCTTTCAGTCTTGTTTGCTTCTTCCACTTTGTCATTCCCACACCCATATTTAACTTTTTTTTTATTCACTGTGCCTAGGCTACAAATTTTGGCCTGAACCGTGAGAGCCATTTTTTTTTCCCTCCAGGTACTGTATCATGAGTCTGTCCATTATAGATGGCGGACCTACGATTCCTGAAGGATTATGCTGTTAGTCCTGGAATGAATGTTTTTGTTTATTTAATGTTAATCATCAGCACTCAATTTTTAGGCTCTTCTTTTTTGTTTCTCTCTCTCCTTGTTGTCTCTGTTTCAGTTGGCTAGGGGGATAGTGGGTGGCGAGGTGAGGTAACAACTTGAGCGATGACACTTGGGACTAGCCACACAAAATGTCCAGGGACTTAATTCTCCCCAAAAGAGAGGATGATTGTATAATGTTTTTAAAGACAACAAAATCAATGTTTGTTTAAGAGACCAACTGGGTGGAACATCCAGAGAGACTCTGGAGATGTTAAGACTATACATAAATATTATTTTCTAATTTAGAGGGCAAAAAGTGGAAGCGCGAGAGGGCAACGGAAATTTCAAACAGAGTGAAGTTTGAAGGATCTTAATGGGAGATATTGTATAATACTTGCTAAAATCAATGATATCGCATATAAATTCATTAATATATATGCCCCCAACCAGACTCCCGCCAAATCTCCTGTCCATAACAGAACAGGTTACAATGGGAAATCTCATAGTAGGAGGGGATTTTAATTGCATCCTTGACCCCACAATGGATAAAAATAGAGACCATATTAGAGATTTGGAGCCTCAAGTAAAAGCTACATCCCAATCATTCCAAGACCTGATACATAGTAATACTCTCTATGACTGCTGGAGGACATTCCATCCAAATCAGAGAAATTTACATACAGTAACTATACAGTTTTCTCTTAGGTCCACCAGTCCTATTCAAGATTAGACATGTTCTTTGTGAAACCTCAGCTCCTCAGTTCGATTATTATATCACACATTGGACCAATAGTGTGGTTTGACCACACCCCAGTCTTCATGGAAATCAAGAATAATCCTGAACACACAGCTAGAACGCATTGGAGATTAAATTAAACTCTACTTAATTATGAACTAAATTTAGTTCCACACTATGGTGCACCCTAAAGTGCTTCTCTAGGTGGCTGCTCATCAAATTGGGCTCAAGAATGAAAAAAATAGAAATAAAAACCTCCCAAAGCTGGAAATAGATTTAGTAAAACTTGAGAGACTGAATAAACTTCAGTTTGATTCCCTATGTCATCTGTGATCTTAAAGATTAGGAAGCTTATTCTAGCAATAACATGTGCAATGGTAAATAAGGCTATAAATACTCTAAAGCAAAAATTGTATCATGGCGGTAATAGAACAGGGAAATTACTCACTTGAAAACTTCAGCATAATTCCAGAAATACAATAACAAAAAAAGATCACACCTGGGGGTGTAACCCATATGACACCAAAAGGTAAAGCAAAGGCATTTGTGGAATATTACTCAAAATTATATGACCTGCAAATTTAATCCCCCTCAGTGGAAGCCCTAAGCATAAATTCCTAGATACCCTGAAACTACTAAAGATTTCACAAACCAATCTTGACATGTTAAACAGTCCCTTTACTTTGATAGAGATTAGAAAATATAATTAAGAACTTAAAAAAATGGGAAGGCACCAGGTCCTGATGGTTTCCTGGCTATATTTTACAAAAAAGCAGAACCTATTGTTGACCCTCTACTTTTAAGGACTTTCAATGAATTCCCGAATGATAGCCACATTCCGCAGGAGATGCTTAATGCGAGGATTACCCCTATTCTTAAATCAGCAAAGTACCCATCATTGACATCTAACTATAGGCCCATATCACTTATTAATTCAGATATAAAAATATAATCTTAAATTATGGCAGATCATCTAAATTTGGTAATTACAGAAATAGACCATCACATTCATCTGGATTTGTGCAGGGAAGGAGTTCTTCGGATAATATCGTCAGAATTTTGAACCTCATATTTAGATTAAATTCTGGTAAAATCAGTTCAGTCATGCTGGCCTTAGAAGCGGAAAAATATTCGACAGGGTTATCTGGCACTTTTAAGAACAGGTACTGGAAAATTTTGAAAATATGGATTTATAGACCTTAGCACCCCTGCTCTATGTGTTGTCACTAGAACCTTTAGCAGCAATGATAAGACAAGATACACAAGTGGGGGGCATTCCAGCTGGCCCTTTCAAGGCCAAAATAACACTATACGCGTATGACGTTCTCCTTTCCCTAAGGAATCCAACAGTTTCCTTTCCAGTGGTCCTTAATATCCATAAAATCTACAGTGTATATTCTAACTTTAAAATAAATTTAAATAAAACTCAAATTATTACAGCCTGGATACCAACGGAGGATATGGAGAAACTCAAGTAGCAGCACTGCTTTCATTGGGCAAATAAATATATAGATTATCTAGGGATTAAACTGAATTTTAATCTTGACGTTCTCAGTAGATACAACTATACGGAACTGGTGTAGGATATAAAGGCTAAGTTAGAAGGGATTAGCGATATCTTGGTATATTTTGGGAAGGATTTAACTTGTTAATTCATATATCCAGGGGCGTACCTAGAGCATTTGGCACCCGGGGCGGACCCCGAGTGTGGCACCCCCCCCCCCCCCCCACAATAAAAATGCAAGAAAACACCCACAATTTTTTCAATGTTTGAAAATTGTACAATTATAGTTACCAGGAATAGTGTGCCAGTCAGATACCAGTAATATTGTGCCAGTCAGATACCAGTAATATTGTGCCAGTCAGAGCCCAGTAATAGTGTGCCACTCAGAGCCCAGTAAGTGTGCCAGTCAGAGCCCAGTAATAGTGTGCCACTCAGAGCCCAGTAATATAGTGCCACTCAGAACCCAGTAATATAGTGCCACTCAGAACCCAGTAATATAGTGCCAGTCAGAGCCCAGTAATAGTGTGCCACTCAGAGCCCAGTAATAGTGTGCCAGTCAGAGCCCAGTTATATAGTGCCACTCAGAACCCAGTAATGTGCCAGTCAGAGCCCAGTAATAGTGTGCCACTCAGAACCCAGTAATATTGTGCCAGTCAGATACCAGGAATATTGTGCCAGTCAGAGCCAGTATTATTGTTTGTGCTAGTCAGAGCCCAGTAATAGTGTGCCAGTCAGTGCCCAGTAATAGTGTGCCACTCAGAGCCCAGGAATAGTGTGCCAGTCAAATGCCCAGTAATATTGTGCCAGTCAGTGCCCATGAATATTATGCCAGTCAGATGCCAAGTAATTTTGTGCCAGTCAGTTCCCAGGAATATTGTGCCAGTCAGTGCCCAGTAATAGTGTGCCAGTCAGAGCCCAGTAATAGTGTGCCAGTCAGATACCAGGAGTATTGTAACAGTCAGAGCCCAGTAATATAGTGCCAGCCAGAGCCCAGTAATATAGTGCCAGTCAGAGCCCAGTAATATAGTGCCAGCCAGACCCCAGTAATATAGTGCCAGCCAGAGCCCAGTAATATAGTGCCAGCCAGAACCCAGTAATATAGTGCCAGCCAGAGCCCAGTAATATAGTGCCAGTCAGAGCCAGTAATATAGTGCCAGCCAGAACCCAGTAATATAGTGCCAGCCAGAACCCAGTAATATAGTGCCAGTCAGAGCCCAGTAATATAGTGCCAGCCAGAGCCCAGTAATATAGTGCCAGCCAGAGCCCAGTAATATAGTGCCAGCCAGAACCCAGTAATATAGTGCCAGCCAGAGCCCAGTAATATAGTGCCAGCCAGAGCCCAGTAATATAGTGCCAGCCAGAACCCAGTAATATAGTGCCAGCCAGAACCCAGTAATATAGTGCCAGCCAGAACCCAGTAATATAGTGCCAGTCAGAGCCCAGTAATATAGTGCCAGCCAGAGCCCAGTAATATAGTGCTAGTCAGAGCCCAGTAATATAGTGCCAGCCAGAACCCAGTAATATAGTGCCAGTCAGAGCCCAGTAATATAGTGCCAGCCAGAATCCAGTAATATAGTGCCAGCCAGAACCCAGTAATAAAGTGCCAGTCAGAACCCAGTAATATAGTGCCAGCCAGAGCCCAGTAATATAGTGCCAGTCAGAGCCCAGTAATATTGTGCCAGTCAGAGCCCAGTAATATTGTGCCAGCCAGAGCCCAGTAATATAGTGCCAGCCAGAGCCCAGTAATATTGTGCCAGTCAGAACCCAGTAATATAGTGCCAGTCAGAACCCAGTAATATAGTGCCAGTCAGAACCCAGTAATATAGTGCCAGCCAGAGCCCAGTAATATAGTGCCAGCCAGAACCCAGTAATATAGTGCCAGTCAGAGCCCAGTAATATTGTGCCAGTCAGAGCCCAGTAATATAGTGCCAGCCAGAGCCCAGTAATATAGTGCCAGCCAGAACCCAGTAATATAGTGCCAGCCAGAGCCCAGTAATATTGTGCCAGTCAGAACCCAGTAATATAGTGCCAGTCAGAACCCAGTAATATAGTGCCAGCCAGAACCCAGTAATATAGTGCCAGCCAGAACCCAGTAATATAGTGCCAGCCAGAGCCCAGTAATATAGTGCCAGCCAGAACCCAGTAATATTGTGCCAGTCAGAACCCAGTAATATAGTGCCAGCCCCCCCCCCCCCCATCACTTACCAAATCGCTGCTTCTCCCGGACGGACGACTCCTCCGTGCAGTCTTCCCTCCTGCACGGAGGAGGGAAACACAGTCGCCGGATGTGACGTATAGTCACATCCGGTCGCTGTGATTTATTTTTTTATTTTTTTTTCACCCGGCGGCCGCATCCAGAGGATTCGGCCGCCTGAAAAAAAAAAAAGGTAAGCAGCGCGGGGGGTGCCGGCAGCACCGGTGGCACCCCCCTAGTCAGTGGCACCCGGGGCGGGCCGCCCCCCCCGCCCCCCCCCTCGGGACGCCACTGCATATATCATACCAAGACTCCTCTATCTATTCCAAACTATTCCGCTTAGGGCCAATCCTGATGTGCTACCAGGGGCTGCCCCAATACCAGGGGCTGTTTTCAGATCTTCCTTTTTTTTAAATATTTTATTATAAACATACAAAAGGGTAGAGAAGACAAGTACACATTTATTGTTATTAACCGACAACGGTAACATTTTCTGAATTAATCTGCGTAATTTATCCGTTGTATTTATATGTCGTGCATTGTCAAGACATTATTTACACACAATAAAAAAGTTAAAAAGAAAACACTAACGAGGAGACCTGTAGAGAGATCTTTATATTATAGTAGTGCTGTTTTTAAAAAATGGGGATAGAATGGGCTGAAGTCAAAATATTTTTGAGTGTCTAGGAATGCGTCTGTACGGGAGGGTGCGTCTATGCCCAGGGTCCAAACCTTTGTAACTATTTATATTTATTTTTCCATTTTCCCCAGGTTTCATTGAAGGTCTCTATATTATAGTTATTATAAAATGTAGATTTTTTCATCGTGGCCTGATAATTTATTTGTAGCATAATTTCACCTTGATTTGGAACAGAGGTTTTTGTCCATTATCTCAATAGACATATTTCAGTGGCCATTAGTATATGTATCAAGACAATTTGTTGCGGTTTAGAAAGCTTTGGTAGGTCAAGATGGGAAAAAAAACCTGCTGGTGATAGATTGACTAGTTTAATATAAAGGTCATCTAGAAGTTTTAAAATGTCCAATTTAAGATTTTTTTTAAACTTTTGCAGTCCCACCAATGTGTTTCAGGGAGCCAGGCTCCTTGTTTCATTGCCAGCATAAATTTGTAGTTTCTGGTTGGAACTTGCATAACATGATGGGGACCAAATACCACCTATGTAAGGTTTTAATAAATATCTCTTGAATGTTAATACAGTGGATGTGTTTTCTCACAAATTCTATGGATTTCAACCAGGTTTGTATTGGGAATTTCTTATCTAGATCCTCCTCCCATTTTTTAATACTCCGTGTTTTCTTTTTCCCCCCTATATTGTATAAACAGTTCCTAATTTTAGATTCTAGTTTGCTGTAGGGTCCTTCTAATAGTTTATCAAATATCCCCTCTTCTGTGATATTTTTATTACTTAGGAGATCTATAATGCTCCAATATGTAAACGTTTCGCAACAAAGGAGGTTACCTTCATCCAACCAATATGTAATTTCATGGCACTTTATCTTAATAATAATAACATAGGGCGGATATCCGCCCTTAAATCCCCATAGTGCCTATTCAATTTAAAGTGCTAGGTGATGAAAGTGCAAACATAATATACATAATATACAACAAATTTAAAATTAACACAAACATACGTCATAAACATGGAAAATGTTATATATGATTAATTAAAGGATATCTTCTTAAACCTATTCCAATGTCAAATCTTTATGTTTCTCAACATATTTCAGTTATCGATTGTCCTAATTTCCTATACCCAATATGCAGGTTGGAGCCAAGAGTACATCTGTACCACAACTATAGAAACATGGTTCTAGTAAATATGAGGACTAAAGGAGTGGGGAAGTTACATTAAAAATATATGCATTTTTGAAAACAGGATCAAAGTATTGGAAACAATACAGAACAGTGTGATTGGCAACCAACATATTTACATATTTAGAAACCCGATCAGTGTATAGAAAACAATACAGCATAGTGTGATTGGTACCCAGCATTTTAACACCTGTAATGCCACGATGTGGGGATCCAATGGAAAGGATAAGTCCAATATGCAGAATAACAATAAACAAACAGAAGTACTCACAGGAGATTAACGGTAGTGAACTCTGAATGTTCAGGAACAGAACTGAGTACACAGGGGCAAACTGCAGTTGAAGAGTAGTCACAAACAATCCGAGGTCACAAGGGCAGGCTGCAGACAAAACATAGTAATAAGGCAATACAAGGTCACAATGGTATGAAGCAGGAAAAAGAGGTGGTCACTAGGCAGTCTGGGTCGCAATGGTAGGGGGCTGGCAAAATGAGTTGTCAAATAGGCAGTCCTGGTCACAATGGTAGGAGATAGGCAAAATGGAAAGGACACAAGAAATCCGGGTCAGAAGAGAGGAGCTCAGCAGGAGGACAAATAGGGAGCACAGGACAACTGATCAGTAGCAGGATGGATCAGTAACTGAGCACTGGCATTAGGGCAGTCTGGGCTTTTATAGGGGCGGTCCAGTGTGACATCACACTAGACATCACAGGCAAACACCACTCACTAAAGGCAGAGAAGGGGGCATCAACATCACGGACCAAAGCCCCCCTCTGCTGACCTCTGCACCAACCCGCCATTGCCATCTCCCTCTCCCCATGAGGACACGGGGAGTGAAGACGTCGATGGCAAGAAGCGTGACGGACGCCACCGCTGGAATGGACAGAACCTGGCCACATGTCCACGCCCCCGCAATAGCGTGAGAGGGAGGACAAGGCCCGCAATCGTGAGTTATGAGCCTGACAGGACCCCCTCCCCAGATGGACCCTCGGTGGATGCTCAGTCCCGGACAACCAGGGTGACGGAGGTGGAAGGCACATATCTTGGCTGGGGTATGGAGGTTCCGTGCTGGTTGCCAGGAACGTTCATAGTCACCATTTCCTTTCCAGTGGTTCAGGTATTCTAGACCACTTCTTTGGATTCGGGGAATCCAGAATAGTCTGGACCTCATACTCTTCCTCACCATTGACCAGGGCAGGAGCAGGTTGCACGGTGTCCTTCTGGTTCTGGGTATCCTGGTGATTTGGTTTTACAAGTAAGACATGGAAGACAGGGTGAATATGATAGGTATCCGGTAACAGAAGATGAACTGCTGAAGTTCCTATTAAGTGAAGAATAGGAAAGGTACCTATGAATCAAGGATCCAGGTTTTTGGATGGACAATAGAGACGTAGATGAGATGTGGAAAGCCAAACCTTGTCATCTGGTACATAATGAGGAGCCGGGATGTATCATCTGTTGGCATAAGCCTTGTATCCATCCTGTGCTTACTGTAGTGTTCGACGTATGCATTTGGACGAGAGTTGTAGGGATCAGAGTCTTGACGCTGCTTCAGGAACAGTACATGAAGTGGGTGCACCGGGTAACATAAGTGGATGGTAACCATAATTCGCATAGAAGGGTGAGATACCTATGATTCTCTGTACTTGGTTGATGTAGGCGTATTCGGCTTTGTGTAACAAATGCATCCAGTCATCTTGTAGATAAGTAACAAAACATCTGAGATACTGTTCGAGTGTTTGATTTGTGCTCTCCGTTTGGCCATTGGTCTGTGGGTGGAAGGACGAGGACAGGTTGCTTGAATATGAAGAGCACGTCAAATGTGTTCCACAATCAGAAGTGATGGTTTCTGGTAGACCATGGAAACGGAAAATCTCTCTGGTGAACAATGTTGCTGTTTCTGAGGCTGTGGGCAATCTCTTGGCCGGGATAATGTGTGCCATCTTCGTAAACCTATAAATCACGATGAGGATGGTGGTATTACCCTGGGAAGGTGGTAGTTCCACTATAAAATCCATGACGATGTCGGTCCGTGTTTGCTTAGGTGTAGACAAGGGTTGTTATAAACCTGTTGGTTTATGTCTTGTTCCTTTGGTGGTCGCACAGATCAGGCAAGTACATACATAGGAGGCAATCTCTCCCCTCATGGAAGGCCCCTAGAAAAATAATTTTATGAGATCTTCAGTCTTTTTTAATCCACCGTGTCCTGCAGTGATTGTATCATGATGTAAACAGATAATCTCAGGGTGCACCAGTGGAGGTACATATATCTGTTTTCGGTGGTAAAGAAGCCCATCTCAGGATACCAGTTGTGGAGTGTTAAGTGGTGTTGTTGTGGTACTGGCATCACGGAGCTTCTCCCAAAAACATTGCCATAAAGTGACTCTCATTTAGTACAGTTTCGATCTCCCCTGATTGAGCCTCTTTGATCATCAGATGTGCGGGATAAGGCATCAGCCTTTCCGATCTTGAACCCTGGCCTGTAGGTGATTTGTAGAATGAATCAACTAAGAAAAAGAGCCCAGCAGGCTTGACGTGGTCTTTTGGCAGAGCGAAGGTATTCTAAATTACGGTGGTCAGTATATACAAGTATGGAAAGTGAAGCCCCCTCCAAGAGATGTATCCACTCTTCTAATGCCTGCTTAATAGCAAGGAGCTATCGATCACCAACGTCATAGTTTCTTTCGGGAGCAGTGAGTTTACGTGAGAAGAAGGCTACAGGATGCATCTTCTCTGGTTCACCTTGTCTTTGTGACAAGATCGATCCGATAGCTGTTTCTGAAGCATCCACCTCGAGAACATATGGAAGTAATGAGTCTGGGAACACAAGAATTGGAGCTGTGGTGAAAAGCTTCTTTAATCAATCAAAGGTCTCTTGTGTTTGTGAGGACCAGATAAACCGTTGATCCTTTTTGGCTAACGCTGTGAGAGGTTTACTTTGGAAAACTCTTGAATGAACTTGTGATAAAAGTTTGCAAAACCCAGGAAGCGCGGGATGTTGGTGGGCAAGGCCATTGGGTGGTAGCTGTAATTTTCTTCTCATCCATTTATAGGCCGTGTGGAGTTAACAGGAAACCAAGGAGTTCCACCGTAGTGGACTCAAATGTGCATTTCTCCAGTTCAGCATACAGGTTTTGCTCTCTGAGGCAGGTGAGTACCTTGTACATATGTGTCCGATGTTCCTCCAGTGAAGGAGAAAAAACAAGGATATCATTGAGGTATACTATCATGAAGACATCGAGGTAGTCATGAAAAATATCATTCTGGAAGTGATGGAATGTAGTAGGGGCATTGCAGAGACCAAAGGGCATTACCGTACACTCGTAGTGTCCATAACGAAATGCGGTTTTCCATTCATCTCCCTCATGGACTCTAACCAGATTGTAAGCCCCATGAAGGTCTTTCTTGGAATACACATAGGCAGAGCTGAGATGATCCATCAGTTCAGGTACCAAAGGTAATGGTTATCAGTTTTTGATGGTTATGGCGTTCAGAGTCTGATAGTCCACAAAGGACCATAAACACCCATCTTTTTTACCTGCAAAAAGGATACCTGCCCCAGCTGGAGATGTAGAAGGTTTGATGAAACCTTTCTTCAGAGATTCATCAGTGTATTCGTTCAGGGTGTGTAGTTCAGGTCCGGACAAAGGATATATGCGTCCGTAGGGTATGGGAGCACCTGGAAGCAAATCGATAGGGCAATCATATCTTCGGTGTGGGGACAACCTGTCTGCCCCTTTTTTTTCCAAACACATCTGTAAAGGACTGATATGCCATATATGTGGTTACAGAGGATTCAAGGGTATGTAGTTGTCCCTGGGGTCTCGTTCTGTTCTGTAGGCAAAACTGGTGGCAGTAGGAGGAGAAGAAGGATATAGTTCCAGTAGACCAGTTGATACAAGGGTTGTGGCGTCTCAACCAGGGAAGACCAAATCAAAATGAAGACACTCCAGGTGACTGGTACCCAGATGAACTGTACAATCAATGGTTTTGTGTGTGACAGGTCCCAATGCCAAAGGGTTTCCATCAACCAAGTGTATGTGGAGTGGGGTCTCTTTTGACTGGCGAGGTATTCAGAGGTCTTCAACAAGAGACAAATCCATAAAACAGCCGTTAGCTCTGGAATCAATCATGGCTGTGGTTGAAATGGAGCAATCAGACCACTAAAGCAGAAGAGAAACAGATAAATGAGGTTTGGCATATAATGGATCGAGCGGCGATATAGGACGGGTAGATAAGAGCTTACCTCTTGATCTCGTTGGGCACCTGGGACATTCACGGAGGAGGTGACCTGCTTTGCCACAGTAAAGACACAGGTGCAAGGTTAGTCTTCGAAGACGTTCTTTGAATGTGATGGGACCTCTAAAGAGTCCGATTAACATGGGTTCTTCCGTGGTGCTAGAGATCAGAGGGGTGTTCGTCTGGATAGAGGTTGGCAAGGTATGTCTAGGGGGGCTGTGGTCTACAGCACGTTCCTGTCTGCGCTCACGCAATGTTCTGTCGATCTGTATAGACAAGTCAACTAGAGCCTCCAGTGTCTGGGGCACCCCTACACAAGCCAGCTCGTCCTTTAGGGTGTCTGAAAGTCCCAGCTGGTACTGTTCCCACAGTGCAGCCTCATTCCAGCAAGTTTCAACAGCGGCTTGGTGAAACTCTGTTACGTACTCCTCAACAGGTCTACATCCTTCTCTTAGATGACGAATGGTGTTTTGTGTGGTGGAGGCTCTATGTGGATCATTGTACAGGGCTCCCTAGAATGGGACTGTTGATACGGAGGAGGTGATGAGCCCATTGTTGTGGTTCGCCAGTGAGTAATGTGATAGTGGCATGCATCTTGGCATAATCCAGAGTAGGTTCTGGGTTTCAGGGAGAACATTAACTGACAGGCTGTAATAAAGATTTTAATACTGTTATCTATACCCAGAGAACTTATCGGCTAAGGGAAGGTGGGGTTCTGAGACTGAAGCACCCTCTGGAATGGTTGGAGGTTGCAGAGAACGAGGGACTGGTTCGGGGGCCATACATCCATAATGTAGCTCTCGTTCTTCGTGACGTAGGTCAGACTGCTTAGCTTGCAAATCTTGTACCATATGTGTGAGAGCAGCAAGCTGTTGTGTTATGGCTGTTATAGCTTCAGCTATTCCTGTGAACTCCATGTTAATGGCTCAGTTATTATGTAACGCCCCGATGTGGGGGTCCAATGAACAAACAGAAGTACTCACAGGAGATGAACGGTAGTGAACTCTGAATGTTCAGGAACAGAACTGAGTACGCAAACTGCAGTTGAAGAGTAGTCAGAGACAATCAGAGAGGTCACAAGGGCAGGCGGCAGACACAATGTAGTAATAAGGCAATTTGAGGTCACAATAGTATGAGGAGGGCAAAAGTGGTGGTCACTAAGTAGTCTGGATCGCAATGGTAGAAGGCTGGCAAAAGGAGTGGTTAAATAGGCAGTCTGGGTCACAATGGTGGGAGGTAGGCAAAATGGAAAGGACACAAGGAATCCAAGTCAGAAAAGGGGAGCTCAGCAGGAGGACTAACAGGGAGCACAGAACAGGACAACTGATCAGTAGCAGGACGGATCAATAACTGCGAACCGGCAATAGGGCAGTCTGAGCTTATATAGGTGCTGCCCAGCGTGGCATTACACAAGACAGCACAGGCAACGCCCCCCCCCACCCCCCAGGCACACACCACTCACTAGAGGCAGAGAAGTGGGCGTCGTCACGGACCAAAACCTGCCCACTCTGCTGACTTCCACACCAACACGCCATTGCCATCTCCCTCTGCCCGTGAGGACACAAGGAGTGAATATGTGGATGGCAAGAAGCAACCACTGGAAGGGACAGGACTCAGCTGCATTTCCACGCCCCCTGCTGTTAGCATGAGATGGAGGACAAGGCCCGTGATCATGAGGTACAGGCCTGACAAACCCACCTATTCAAAGCATGATTGGAATAGATATTCCATCAAAAAACTATAAGGTCTTCTATTGAACATGCTGTAACCAGGTTAAAAATCTAGACACAAAGAGGTAAATTGTTCTGGAAAATAGATGGCATAGATATAATTAATGCCTAAATATATGGTTTACGTCCCATTCAAAATGCATGCCTTGTGGCTGACAAGTTTGCAGCTTAAATATCCAGAACATATCCCTATTATTAAGCAAAGCTTGCTTATTCCCACCTCTAGGGGGATAATTAACTTTCTCTGAAGCCAAGAATTCTAGTTTATCCCCCTTCAGTTTAAATTATTATATGACAAGATTTTTTTTTCTAATAGTCCATGGTACCTTTAACTGCAATTTCCATTTGAGCTGTTTAAATTATTATATATGCTATTGTCCAGTTATTTTGCATGTCAATGTTTCGTGTAGGTGGTGGCCACACCTGTATGTCTATTGTTTTTAAAGCTTGTTATTTGCACAGTATATATTGTAATACTTTTGGAGTACCCAGATCAGACATGGCGTGTTCTTAGGTTGCCACACCCTTTTTTCAATAACATGTTTATAATAATATTTTTTTTTTCAAACATTTTTCATTTTAAGAGTGCTTTTTTTACAGGTTGCTTTTTTTCTACTTTTGTTAATATATCGACCGGACCAGTGGATACATCTCTTGTATGGCGTATTATCGCCAAAGACATGGCACCATTCCCATCTGCCCATAAATAAATTAGCAAATGATGGTGCAAATCAGTCCCCCATGGCAGTGCCATGTCTTTGGAGCTAGTACTCATCATCAAAAGTGAAATAGTTATGGCATAAAAGAAATTCAATACCCTCTATCAGAAATTCCTGTAAATCCAAGGAATCTTACAAAAATGTGGACAGGAAAATTTCACGGCTTTCCCCGAAATATGTTGGATACTCGAATAGAGAGACAAAACATATATTGACATCCAGGAGAAGTGATTATTCCAAGTCAAATTATCCATGTGGCTGAATAAATGTTCACACTGACCCCTCACTGCATATTTTCACTTGTCACATAAGAATGTCCTGTATCTTTTTTACTGCATTTAAATACAACATAGTTGATTTCCATCTAAGTAGATGTATATGATGTATATTTTTCTTAATTCTACATTTGTTACATAGTGTTTGCACTTTCATCACTTCGCACTTTAAATTGTATAGGCGCTATGGGGATGGCTTTCCTTGGATCTAATTAAAATTCAGAGTATGTTACAACTCTGAATGGAAATAGTTATTTCCAGGTTTTTCTCAGTTACACATTATGGGATAACTGGGTAAAACTAATTGAAGATAATGACCCATATTAATGTTTTTATAAGATCATTGTGTAAAGGGGATAGAAGCTATGGCCTCTTCTCCTTGCTCATATTCTCCATCCCCATGACATCTCATTGTTATTTGATAGTTTGTCTTTACTGGGTTTTGTTAACCCCACAATTATGCCTGTAACATAATTATAATAAATTCTTTGTAATTAAGGGGTCATAAATGTTTTGTATGTTTATTATACATAAAGATAATTAAATAATAAATGGCTAGGAAAGAAATATGGAAGGTGAAACCCAAAAGCAGCAATAGTTTCACATCATTGCTATAGTGTTTCCTAGATATATTTCACAAATGTATTTATTCAAGGGAAGTTCCAAGAGTTGGCATGTGTCAATATATAAAGTTATATTAAAGGTACTCTGTCACCCTAAGCATTGCTTATACTTTGAATGTAGACAATAAAAAATTATGAAAAATTATCTATACATTGGGTTAGCAATATTTCATGTTAATGAGAAAAATAAGACCAAAATATATTTTAAATTACGCGAGCGCCTGATGATGAATTTTAATGGCTTCTGCTTATAACATCATCTTGTGACTAAATATACTAACATGCAAATTACACATTTTCCATTGAAATCGAGTTAATTTGCATATCAAGCCACAGGTGATGTCCTGAACAGGTGACAATATAGACAAATTTAAAACACGTTTTTCTCTTATATTATGCATTTGCATGCAATTTTCCTAACAAAATTTATAGATCATAGCGAATATATTTTATGTGCAAAACTATTTTTGCTCTTTGCTCCTTTTGAAATGTACTAAACACTCAAATATTAATTATGAGCAGATTCTGAATAAAAACGGGCATAATTGCGAATAAAAAAGGCATGTTTTTCCTGGTTCTTTTATTTACTTGCTAAAAGCTGGTGTAATTTTCACATGCAATATAAGAATTATTTTTCTCAAACTATTTGCAAATGTCTTTAGCATCCACAAATAAAATCACAGTATTTTAGCCCAACTGGAAAAATGCACACTAAATAAAACTAAACGGAAGAGGCGCAAAACTGTGGGGGGGGGGGGGGGGGGGGGAGCGCAAAAAGTTACAAATATTTGCAATGGTTATCCTTACTTTTTCCCCCCAAACTTGTTTAGTACATGACCCTGTATATACCATCATTGTTTATTCTCTACATTCACAGTACAAAAAATGTTTAAATTGACATTGTCCCTTTAAACACTTGACAGCAGGGCCGCCATCAGAAGTTTCAGGGCCCCTTACTGAAAAAAATTCTGCCCCGCCCCCCCTGATAGTTTATCAATTAATATGTGACTAAAAGCCGGTCTCCCCGTCCTCTGGATGTCACATATTAATTGATAAATTATCAAGGGGGTGGGGGGGCAGAATTTGTTTTAGCCCTGGGCCACTTCCCAGGGCCCTGCCTACACACATACACAGGCACACTTACACACTAACGCATAAATACACATAGTCACACTTACACAGACACACACTTAGTCATCATTATAACTACACTTACAGAGACAGCCTTATACACACACAGAAATACACACAGAAATATACACACTTACAGACACCCTTACATACTTAGACAGACAGTCAAAATTACAGACAGTAACACACACATTGACACAGCCACACACATTGACACACACACTTACAAACACTTTTTAAAAAAAAAAGTTTTACTATTGGTCCTCCTCCCTGCTTAGTTAATTTAATTTGCAGGGAAGAGGACGTTTCCGATTGTGTCTGCATAGGCCGAACACTGCAGGCCCATCGCTGCCCGTGTGTCTCACATGGAGACACTCATGATTGGGTACAAGCTGGCAGGGGACAGGGAGCTAGTCCCTAGTCAGGGAGAGAGCTCCCTGTCCCTTGCCAGCTTCTACCAGATCGTGACTATCTCCATGTGAGACAGTCACACGGGCAGCTGGGGCCCACGGGGCAGCTGCCTTGGGCCCCCAGAAATGAGTGGGCCCTGGGCAGATGCCCCATTTGCCCGCATCTTTTTTTTTTAAAGGGCAGGGTCCCGAGCGGGCTCGTGACGGGTGTATCGCCTGTCACCCCCTGTTGGCGGCCCTGCTTGACAGCCCTATAACCATGAGTTACATATTCACTTATGGCTGATCAAATAGCTGTAATTTAGGAGAATTTAAGAGAAAAAAAAATTAAAAAGTTAAATGTCAATTCTTTTCCAGTATGCGTAATGGCACTGTCACTGAGCTGTATATTACTCAGAATGCACTTGCGGCTGTAGTAGCTGTTCAGCCTAGAAATGAATGAATTCCTTTGAGATGTCTCGTCAGATGAATTAGGGTCTCCTTGTGTACTCTAGTAGAAAGATCCTTGATCGCTAAATATGTAAAGCTGACTGATGCTGTTGAGCCAATGATGATGAGACCTACATTTATGGCCTGGAATGGAAAGAAAAAAATAAATATTTACTATTTACAAATTGTATAGCTAATCAAATAATTACCACAACAGTCTTTAAATCAATTTTCAGTTTTTAACCACTTAGTTACCCCTTATGTTATAACATTTCTGCAGTGTTTCTGTTTAGTTTTAATTTTCTTTCTTATTTTCTGAAATTATATATTGGTTTCATAAGAATAAGAAAGGATTTCTTAAGATACCGTTATTTGCAATATATCATATAATTTACTATAAAGAAATAATAAAATATGATGAAACATTTTTTTAAAAATACACTTTTTCTAACTTGTATACATCTACAAATGCAAAACCTGCTAGATAGAGTTTTGAAATAGTCCATGTTTACATGTTTTTCTGTTGTTTTGAAAGTTATAAGACAGTAACCGTAAATGTAGCAAGTTTTTGTTTGCATTTTCTCCAACAGTGACAATTTGACCCCAATCCTTAAATCGAACACTAACCTCAACCCTAATCTAACTCTAACCAATATGATTACCCTAACCCTTATGTTAACACTAACCTTAACCCTTTATTCTAACCCTAAACATAAGTCTATGGCTAATTTAGCCTTTTTTTTGTAGTGCAATATTACTGACTGCCTCTAGGAACAGCAGTAGAGAGACATAGGAATTACTGATCACTTCCAAAGTTCTTGCCCATAACAGGGCAGCGCCAAATCGGAGTGACATGCTGCTCTCCAATATTGTGCCTGCTCTGTTGTGCAGCTGCAGATTAATTTGGCAGTGAATGTAGGTGTTGCTTCATGCCTCAACATCAAGGCATTACAGCAACACCACCTGAGCGATGATAGCCTACATTGATCACGAACACCGCTTATTCTACCACATGATGTGCCAGGCACATCCTATGTCAGTCAGCAGAGATTCTGCCTGGCACATGCAATGGAGTTATAAAGACAGTTTAATTTTTGTGAAATGCACTTAATTTTCCTTTAAATAAATGCAGTTCTCTTGCAGTTTTATACTGAAAATAATATAACAAGGGACTCTAAATTCAATGACATCAGTGAGTGGGAATACATTGGCTGTTTTCCTCTGCAGCTGTTTCCATGCTCCCCTCTGAGAAAGTTGTCCTCTCTGTTGGACTTAGCTGTGTGTGCTGTGATGTAACAGAAGAAGGAAGGGCTTGAGAGATAGGACCCTTAATGACGGGTGGACATTCCATGCTGTAGTGGAATTTTTTCTATAAGGACAGAATGATGGTATGGAACATCCTCTATTCAAAGAGCAATGGAAGCGATCAATGATAGTCTCTGCTGTACAGCCAGTGTTGTTGCAATGCCTTTCTATCGAGGCATCCAGTAACACCAAAATCAGAATTCCCTGGCTATGAAATCCCTTACTGGAGCTTTCGTGGGCACACTATTGGAAGGCAGCATGCCATTTGAATACGGTGCTACCTTGTTGGGGGAAACAGCTTTGGAAGTGATCAGTTATCACTTCTGTTGATCTGTTGCTAGAATGCAGAAGGCAGTTAACTACATTACACTAAAAAAGGGCTAAGATTTAGGGTTAATGTTAGCATTTGGGTTGCAGTTAAGATTAATGCTAGGGTTAAGATGATGATTAGGGTTGGGGCAAAAGGTCAATGTAGGAGAAAATGGTTAGGACAAAGTAATACACTACTTCCAGTTATTGCCCTATAACTTGAGTAGTATGTTATTTACTAGTGAATAACGTGCAATAAATAAACTTTGTGCTTTTTTATGTTAAAGAGCATCATTGAACAAACCTCATTATGTGTGCTTGTGTGTTAATATTCCAGTTTAATTCTGTTTTCTACATCTTACTTTATTCCACTGTATACTAAATACATTTCTAGTGGCTACAGCACTTGACTATAATGGTGCTCAAACCAGGGTTCCATAATAAAAACACTTCCTGAGCACTTCAAAGTCAGGTGTGTTTGTTTCCCAATCCCCAGCAATTTAGAATTAAACTAAAATCCCTTTGAAGTACTGAGCAGTTGTTTTTCTTATTTGGTATTCCATTGCATGTCTTGTTGCTAAGACTTGTGATGTGGGGCCAGCTTCATTAATAAATTGAAATAGATTGCAAATATTTTCTCATATTAAATTAAGAAAGAAGAATAAAATTATATTTTGATCTCACCTTATTTTGCCACTTCCAACGTCTTATAACTTCATGATATCTTATTCTGCTAAATGTTACCTGTAAGGAAAAGTCAGTTACATGATGTATATGTGTAATTGTGATTTGGAGAATTTACTGTAAGAACAATTTTTCCATAAGTTTACCGTCCAGCGGCTAACTAGATGGTGGTTTAACCTACATAGGAAATTCCGTCACTGACTATGGTGAAATTCTGATACCAGAATAATTTCTAGGCTCTATCATTCAAAAGTAATTTAGGTTTCTAGGGTGCCATGTCAGAGAGCTGCAGCTCTGTGATAGCAATAATTTGTGTGTCAGAGTGTGTCTTGCAGATTTCACTGGAGATAATGGCTATGGGCAACAGAACTGACATACCCACAACAACTATACAGTGCTTTACTCAATCCTCACTATCTTTGATTTTGGAAATACAATAGCTGTTGCACAGTGAGTTAGGGTATAGTGGCCATAGCATTTCAAAAAGTTGAGCTAATATAAAACTGTAAACACACAAGGTGGTTGAGCAAAAGGTCAGTCAGTAGATCAGTGATAAATTCATCTGCCTATCTCAGATAAGCACACTGACCTGTTCTTACCTCAAAAATCAACAATGTATAGTGAGGCAAAGGATTCTGGGTAGGGAGAGCTAATAAGTTCAATAATAACCTCATTACCCATCACTACACCTGGCCATTTTAGCCCTCTGTGCACAACCTGAAAATATATATCATCTTATGCACAAACCTTGTCTACTTTATGGGAAATCCGCCCGATTTGTACAGTTTAAGTTGCATACACATACACACAAAATAATGCATATTGTATTCTTACCATTGAGTATAATGGAATAAACGTTGAAGGCATTATGGCATTCAGAATATTGTCTATATGTTTTCGGAATATAAACCACTTCGAATTAACATGAGCTCGCATCTATGTAGAAACAATCAAGTAAATATTAACATTAGAAGTTCCCATAGCAGAATGAATGCAGGGGTTAACTGAAATCATATTAATTAAAAAAAAAGAAAATAATTTAATTAATTAAAAAATAAAACAATAGGTCAGGTTGTGGTAAGTAAATATCCATATTATTATAATTGCAAATATGGTATAATAGTACTGTGGGTTTCACTGTATTTATTTACATTAAAAATCTAATGAAAAAGAAATGTTGCAACATGAGGTGCATGTAAACATGTGTCAACAGAAAGTATAGTTATATAAACATGAAATATAATGACAAGCCCACCTCTTTGTAGTTGTACATAGCCAAATCTGAAATAGCATGAGCATCTGGTACTCTTAGCCTAGAAAATTCTGGAAGACAAATACCTAGAAGGGAAAATTTGAATTTGAATTGAGAAACAGCAGCTCTACACCTAATTTGCCTCTCTTCTGAATGATCTATTGGGAAGGCATAGGTTTGGAAAGGATTCATAATGCAAAATATATGGCTGCACCCTTGGCAGTTAGGAGGCCTTCAGGTGCAGTTGCATCTACTAAATTCAGTACAAGTAACTGTGTGGTTACCCTGTCACCAGCTCCTTATAGCTTGGATCCTAGTTGGAAGTAACAAAGAATACTCAAAGTAAAAGGTCATCATTGTTGACTGGATTTGGACATGCCCACACAGAATCTCTTGCAGTGGTGAAAGTAGCGCTGTGAATGTGTGATTTCTGTGGAAAAATCAAGCCTTCTGGCTTGTTTGGTGTGTGTAGATTTTTGATTGATAATGCCCTTTGATAATACCTGAATTTCAGATAGAGGTGATTTTCCCAATCATTACTTAAAATGGTTTGTTCTTCACAAAACACTAAGCACACCACTACCTTCCCACTAGGATGAGTATGTCGGAAACAGTCATCATATATTTGTGCTCCTGATTAAGAAGATAATAATTATTTGGAATCATATACCTAAAAATAAATCTCAACTAAATGAGTAGAGATGAAGGGATATTATTTTGTTTTCATATTTTTGCATTTGATTGTAATAACGCTTACTGAAGTTGTTGTTGTACTGCTCCATTAATTCTGAAAACAAAAGACAGTCTTCGAAGCCCTGTAAAAATGCAAGATGGCCATTACTAAATAATATATGAAATTACCCCATGTGCATGGGTGAATAATGTACACACTTTCAGTGATTACATGTATTTCTATATGTTTTATTGCCATAATAACAGTGGTAGAGCTACAATAAATGCAATGCAGCCCAGAAGACTGCATAAAAAATAAGACACAAATGGGATGGGGCTGATAATAAGAGGAGAAGAGGGAGTCACAGGAAAGACAGAAGGGGGAAGAAATGGATATGCAGCAAGAAGGAAGAATACAAGATGGATAAATAGGGCTAGAATAATGGTGTACCACCAGAAAATGGACAGTGGGGACATGGAAAAGAGGAAGGGGAATTAGGAAAAAAAAATGAAATGATAGAAAAAGGCAAAAACAGTAAGAGCATTGATGGACATAATCTCACAATGTATACAGAACACAGGCAATAATAACCTAAGGCAATAGCATGTTCCATTCAAATATAACCCTTATAGACAGAAATATAAAAATACCCTATGCCTACAGTAAAATTTCCAATATAGTACTGATCTCATACTTTAGACATAAAGTATAATATAATTTTTGCATAAATAGCACATAAATGTCCATATAGAACTGTAGTAAAGTAGGTGAAATAGGAGGACAGTGGAGTATCCTTAAGAGGCAAAATATTCCGACATGCAAGATGCTCAAAACTTTAAGGTCTGAGAATACCCAAATTATATTAAATTCAGCAATGTATAGTGAAATCTCTGTGCTTAGCATAAATCAGCGATAATTGTTCTGATTGAGATTTAATTTATATTTCTTCTTCACTTGAATAGAAGGAGGGACAGTTAGAATTTCTATAAGCAAAATACAAATACAATTGTAAGGTAACACTACACAAGGCTGCTTATCTGTATGGCTATAGTACCAATGAGACCTTGAATCATTTTGCACATCTGTATTCAAATTATAACAATCTGACCTTGTACAAGGCTTATTATATTAATCATAGCAAATCAGCAATGTTATTTATTGACCATGTCTGATTGTACTTTGATTTGAAAATGTCTTTGTGTTGTCATGTGCATAATTTTGTTGTGCTTGTGTCCCATTTTTGCTTAACATTTGGTTGGTACACAGTTTTTAAATGTTACCTTCATGCTGCATCATGATGATGCTTACATCATGCATGGATTATCAACTTATGGGACAACCATATTTTGATGCATGTTTTATTGTTACAAGGCCAATGTGAGCCTGTAAAACTGGTCACAGGCGTGTATCTGATATTTCTCAGTAACAATGTAAAGAATGAGAAATGTCATGTACACACATACCTAAAAATATATAAATACACACTTATAAAGTAAACATGTATCACTCGTGTCAAGCAGAGTCGTAAAAGCTGATTAAGCATCACGCATGTAATTCAGTGACCCTGATGACAAATAAACAGCGTTGTTGAAGCAAAACATTTCTAAATCAGATTTGGAAAGCTATATTCAAAATATCTATGCATTTATAATATTTAAGAACAACTCACAGCATTCATTCCTTGTCCGTAAAATGGCACAACTGCATGAGCTGCATCTCCCATTAGAACGCACTTGTTGTCTATACAGAAAGTGGAGCACTTTACTGAAATCAGGGCTTGTGGAGGGAGTAAAAAGAAATCTTCTTTCAACTTATCCCTACAGGAAAATAAGAAAGTATTGGCATATATTTTAACATGGAAAAAAATAAATTTATGTGTAGTATAAAAACATATTTCTGAAAATGTTAAGGGGACTTTTTAACCTAAACACTGTTTATATGGGGAATAAAGAAAATTAAAAAAAAAAAACAATTAAAAATGTTTTAAATGATCTAGTTAATAAATTATGAGAGAAATATGTTTTAAATGTGTCTGTGGTGTCTCCTGTTTGTGACTGTGGCTTGAAATGCAAATTAACTGCTTTACAATGGTGATGTAATAAACACAAAATAGAGACATTTTAAATGTTTCTCTAAATTTATGCATTTGCATCAGCATGTCATTTACAATGTATATATCATGTTGATCTTTTTTACCCCAACATTATTAATATGAACAATATTTAGAGGATAGATTTGCTTTAAGAGCATGGATTATCAATCTAAAATTAAATAGATAAACACATTTTTAGAAGCCTCAAAGAATGTAAGATACATACATGATTGAGTTATGTAATTATTAAAAGTGATGGATGCTATATATGTAGTTTTAATGGTAAAACCTGACAAAAGGTTTGTTAAACATTTTTTTCTGATTTTTATAATATGCATGCTATTCTAAGCGCTACTAAAATGTGTGCAAACTAATCTGTGTGCAAATAAACAGTGTGATTTTCTCCTACTTGAGTATCTCAAATTATATATTTAGGTTGTGCCATACAGAGCTATCTGCCCTGAATGTGCCACTGTGCCACATCATGATCTTGTCCAAGATAAACATAAGATGGTGGCTGTAGTTTATCTGGTCCACTTATTTGTCGATCCACCAGTATGCCATTTGCAGCGATGGCTGCCCATCATCTACATACTGGCAAATCCTATAAATGGAAAAAAAAGGTTGCCATGATACTACATGCTGCAGGCGTTTCAAAAGGTGTTTGGCCGGGTTTATTTTCTGATTGGACAGTGAAAGTTATAAATATTAATGATATGTACAGAAAAGCTGATCCTTGGTGTTTGTTTTGTGTTAGGTGTGCATAGTGTTTGTGAGCACTTCTTTGGTGTTGTCCACAATGTGTTCCCACATTAATGTAATAATTTGTGATTTTTATACATGTTTCTGTCATAACTTCAGAAATCATAGCTTATACTAGTCTCTTTGTATATATATTAGCCGTGTTTATACATTATTGGTGGATATACTACTGCTCATTATGACTATTTTTTCATTTGTTTGTCTCACAGTGTTGTCAGTGTTGGATTTTTTTCTTTCACACATTTATTTGGTAACATCATAGTACCATAGTACCAATAAAGGTTTTTATTTGTATATTTTGTTCATATAAGATACTTAATTTCATCCTAATGTTGATGTTTAATTATATTTCATGGTTACCCTTTTTTCAAGTCTTGTTCAAAAATGAATGTAAGCTCATTCATTTTTGAAGAATGTTTCTTTCTGTAACAGACATATACTAAAGATGATATAAACATTTTTAAATTTAAAATCAATAATCCCAGAAGAACAATTACATTTTCAGAAAACAAATGATATATATATAGATAACACCAAATGTACATACACCCCGATCAATTCAATTGAGTCTTGAAAATATGTCTTGAAGAGATCCAGTACTTGTTCCCCTGTGCTGATCTTGTCAAACTCCTCAAAAGGCATGAAAAGTGTACATGTGAAGGATTTATCCTGTTGGAATAAAAACATTCAAACATACATTTGCTATATGGTGATGTACATACAATGTAGGTATACTGCACAGCAGTTCGTATTCCATTTCAGAATCCAAAATAAAACATTCAAATAATTGTTGAGAAACACAAGATGAGGATACTGTTCAGTACCTAGTTTTCTGATCAGAAACTGTATACCCCCTCCATTGATGGAAATAAACCTGGCACTATTGTGCAAATAGTATACTCTAATGCATTACTAAACCCTCCTGACCATCTTTTAATATGATTCCACCCTTGGAATCCCATTGATACATAGTGGATAGCTAGTATCACAAAATGTAACATATGTTATGGGACACAGAAAACAAAAAAGGTGAACTGTAGTACACTACAGTGAAATACAGTGAAACATTTAAGAACAACATCTGTCACATACATAATGAAAGTAAAACATTTTCAAAGAGGTAATCATTTTGGAATTTCATTAATTTACTATGCAGAAGTAAGACATCTGCTAAGAAGACCTTACATCCAGTCTTGAGAAGTGTGTATTTTATTTCTATATGGAGTACCAGATACTTATATGCATTTATTTACGATAAGTACAACATTGATAATGATAATTTGTCCAATAAATATCACAAATTGTTTGTAAGACAAGTTAAATAAGATAGATGGTAAGCATAGCATATATGTTTTGGAAAAAATTACTTCATGGAAGAATTACTTTCTTTTAGTAGAGCCGACAGGATGTGAAATGTACTTGTAATTCTGTGACACAAATATGTATACCAATTCATCCATTGGTTTATGAAAAACGCAGCACAAATTTACTTACCAAATTAGGAAGGGCGATCATCATGAATGTGTTCCTTGGCCAAATATGCAAATAGTTAGGTTCCATAGCGAACTTCAAAAGAAATAAAAATAATGCATCAAATTCTGCAATACTTTGTTATACAGACTGTTTTTTCATAAGGTTTATTCACAAAGAGGGAAACAAAAATTCAGGAGCATTAGCACAATTTTTTCCAGGACTCAAAATGCTCTCTTCAGCTATCTCCTAACTGTCAGAACTCTCTGTTCTGCAGGAATTCTCAAATTACAACAGTTAATCTGGCAAATATTTTGGTGGTCTTTATTTTGGATATTTTAGATATCTATGCATTTTGATACTCTGTTGGTAATCTATGCATTTACTAGTAAATGTATGCCAGAGAACAAATGTTTGTGTAACTGTATTTGTTGTATGTTTGTGTATATTTTTATTTATCTTTATATATATATATATATATATATATATATATATATATATATATGTATTAAAATATTTTATGCACATTTGAATCATTATAAATTGTCTATCTTTAAGTTCTGTCTGGAGTTTTTTCTTTTTAAATTCTCTTACAGGTCCTCATTTTAAGCAGGAATTCTATGTTGCTGCACTAGCAGCTATACATTAACTGGGAGTGTATTTAATCCTCTCTTTATACACACAATATTGGTGGTTGGAGCAATTTTTTATTTTATTTTGATTAATTTAAATTATATAGTGCTTTATTTCTTAAATATTAAATTCTGAAAAACATACAGCTGGCTTGTGTATGTTTTACCGTATTTGTGTGTGATTATCTGACACTGTGTTTTATGTATGTGCAGTGGTGTATCTTGATTTTGTGCTGCCCTAGGCAGACAAAATCCGGGCACCCCCCTACCCAAGCTGCACACCCACGTTACACACCTAAGACATGCCCCATCATTCAGACTCACATCAAGCTCACACTCCCATCACACTCAGTCACACACTCCTACTCCCATCACACTCAGTCACACACTCCTACTCCTATCATGCACACTCTGACTCCCATCACACTCAGTCGCACACACTGTCTCCCATCACACACACTCTGACTCCCATCACACTCAGTCACACACACTGTCTCCCATCACACACACTCTGACTCCCATCACACTCAGTCACACACACTGTCTCCCATCACACACACTCTGACTCCCATCACACTCAGTCACACACACACTCTGACTCCCATCACACACACTCTGACTCCCATCACACTCAGTCACACACAGTCTCCCATCACACACACTCTGACTCCCATCATACTCAGTCACACACACTGTCTCCCATCACACACACTCTGACTCCCATCACACTCAGTCACACACACTGTCTCCCATCACACACACACTCTGACTCCCATCACACTCAGTCACACACACTGTCTCCCATCACACACACTCTGACTCCCATCACACTCAGTCACACACTCTGACTCCCATCACACTCAGTCACACACACACTCTGACTCCCATCACACTCAGTCACACACACACACACACTCTCCCATCAGCACTTACCTTTCCCTGGCAGGCAGGCAGCATGGTCCCTCCATGCGATTGTGCCGACAGGTCACGTGACTGGGCGCGCATATGACGTCAGCGCGCCCGTCACGTGACTGTCGGCACTTCCGTGTCGGCACACTGCACGGGGAGCCGAACAGGCAGCACGGAGGTTTCTCTGTGCTGCCTGTTCGGCTCCCCGTGCAGCCTGGCAGGCAGAGCGTTGGTGAGGGGGGATCTTCCGATCCCCTCTCACCTCTGTCTCTGCCTGCAAGCGCTGTGGGGTTTTTTTTTTTATTTTTAAAGGGCCGGATTTTTTTTTTTTTTTAATTTTTTTTTTCCAGTGCTGGGGGGCCCCAAAAATTTGCCGCCATAGGCATCCGCCTAGGATGCCTCGCGGTAAATACAGCACTGTGTATGTGCATGCATGACTGTGTGTGATTATGTATGCGCATGAATGGGGGAGAGGAGGCAGCCTTTCCATTCTTGATCTCGGTAGAACAATGGCTTTGACCTGCCCTGGTGAGTGCTTGTTTGTATGACACAGCGTGCTTGGTGTCTGTGTGTCTGTGTGAGACAGCTTGCTTGGTCTTTTTGTCTGTGTGAGACAGCGTGCTTGGTCTGTGTGATACAGTATGCTTGTTATGTGTGTCTGTGTGAGACAGTGTGCTTGGTCTGTGTGAGACAACGTGCTTGGCTTGTGTGTCTGTGTGAGACAGCGTGCTTGGTCTGTGTGTCTGTGTGATACAGTGTGTTTGTTATGTGTGTCTGTGTGATACAGTGTGCTTGGTCTGTGTGATACAGCGTGCTTGTTATGTTTGTCTGAGTGATACAGTGTGCTTGGTCTGTGTGAGACAGCGTGCTTGTTATGTGTGTCTGACAGTGGAGTGTGTCTCATACAGACCATCTTCGTTTCTAGCCCTGCTGAGCACACCCGGCGCTCAGACACTATAGCGTGGTGCTCCCTCGCGCTCCACTACATTAAAAAACAAAAATTATCCTAGTAGCAAGTCCTCCATGCGTGGACAACAATACCCATGCACCAGATCTAATTTTTTTTTCACCATGGCGACCTGGTGCCTGGGATTTGTTGAGCCCTGATATATACCCATATACCTATTATTCATTAGCATCATATATATCTATCTATATGCAACCTAAGCATGTGAGCTTATTTACTCACCTTCTATCAAGTCTGCCATGGGCTCCAGCCCCGGATCTTTTGGAGACCTAGCAACACCTCTGCTCAACAGCAATAAAACTCACAGTAATGTGATGTATGTGAGTGTACCACAGACTCCACAGCAATAAAACTCACAGTAACATTCGGAGTGTGAGTGTATCGCAGACTCCACAGTAATAAAACTCAAAGCAATGTGCGGCATGTGAGTGTTTTCTTGCTGGGGAGTATGTGATACACTCACACACTGCATGCCACCATGAGTTGTATCCCTTTTGTATGTGTAATTTTCTTGCAATGAAAAATAAATGTTCTAAGGGTACACAATAAGTGCAGTAAGTGCCCCATTCAATTATCTACCTCATAAAAAAATATAAATGGTTTACTCACTTTTTTACTTTAATAATACTTCATTACTCGTGTTGCTATACTATTGAATAATTTAGACCACTACTGCTCCTGTTCTGTTTAATTTTTGGTTAATGATAAAGGGACGGGGTGGAGAGTAAACATTGCTATTTGCATTTTGGACTAAGTCACAGGTCATATGAAAAAACATTCTCACTTTGATGTTTCCAATACCTTGCAACAAACACAGTGTGAAGATAAAACATAATTTCAAGATTTGTTTGATTCTCATCCTTTGCAAGGTATCAGTACCAGCAAACCAGTGTCCATAGCAAGGTCAATAGAATAGGATTCAGAGACAAAGGTTCCAAGTGGGATATTTGAACAAAATAAATACACCTTAGTTGTTATAGATTATGGGACCCAATGATTCACAGCAAAATTACCAGCAATGAACAGAAACTCCAAAGTGTAAGATCGCAAAACAACAAATGTCAGTACACCCCACAGTGCTAGCCACAAATGGCATGGCTAGGAATGTCACTATGTTGTAGGTAACGTGAAAGGTCAACAGGCCATCATTAAATTGACATTCACAAAGTCCAGTAAATGTTCAATATGGACAATGTTGTTGTCGACCCCCAGTTACAAAAATACAATCATCACACAGGTGACCAAAAACCAATCAGAAACTCCTATGATATACCGTAGTTTAGAAAAATCTTAAAGTGGTATTATGCAAATACTTACCTATGTCCAAAATGGGACATGTTTATAATTATATAAAACTAGTTTTCACATTAATGGTTTCATACTTTCTTTATGTTATTATTGTAACATTGTCTGACTGATTGGTGATTTAATAATTTTGGTCACGGTACTATGTTGCTAAGCTTCTTAATGAATTCTTTATAAAATGTCATTAACATTCATATCTTACCTCACCATTCTTTGGTGGAATTGTCAGTTCCTTGTAACCATGAGGAATATACACATGACTATAATTGAAACGTGGTCGTCTCATGAATTGCTTTCTTACAACAGAAAAGGCTCCATCACATCCGACTATTAAGTCAGAATTTATCTGTATCTTGCTTCCTGTTTTCCTGAAAGAAAAAAGAAACAATTATGAACACAAGATAATTTAAAGAGAAATTGTCCTCAATTTTACATCATGGCCAATTAATTGATATCGCGATTCCAATTCCCCTTTTGTGCTACACCTGTTCTACCTGTGCTATGGATTAGCATCATTTCTGTTTACCAGGACTAGATTAAAATTGCACATACCATAGATTAAAAAAAAACTTTTCTGTTCTTACCCATGGAATGTCATTGTTCCAGATTCAACATTGCAGTTGCTCAACTTATGTTCAAAATGCAGCTTCACATTAGAATATGTTTCTGCAGCTGCATATCAAGAGAGTAATAAAATTGTATTAAAACAGCACTATGACAATCTAAACAGTATTTAAAACAGGAATTTAAGGCATACATAGATTTCACAATTTGAACGTTCCCCTCTTTTCTAAATAAAGTTTCAATATTTTTTTATGTTTTACATTTCTTATAGAAATAAAGAGAATTTCCAAAAACTTTGGAAAAAGCAAGATCACTCTAATGATACACATAATGTATTCAACTGGAAGAGTACAGAAAGGGATTAAATGAAACATAACTTTATATGCTCAGTATCTATATAATCAGTGCTGCCGCACCTGCAGTAAACATGCAGAGTAATCACTGGGGAGGGCTTGTAAAAATATTAAAAATGTGTTTTATGTAGAATGCCTTCATCAAATCACACTGGAAAGCCTGTGCACTATACAAGCAGTAATGTTCATCTTGCACCCAGGGGCGGGGGTGCGGTCTGCCCCGGGTGCCACTCATTGGAGGGGTGACAATTAATATGCCACAGCTGTCCCGACTGGGGTACCCATTAATATGCCACAGCTGTAAACTCAATTCAATGTGCATCGGTGGTCCGCACTTCTTTAAGATGCATCATCAGGAACCTAAGTTTTCCTGACAATGCACAGCACACCGTGCAGTAAATCCTCCCTCTCTCCTTGACCCTGTGCATTACATCATGCGCCTGCCATGGATCCTGCCACATAGGTAAAAAAAAAAAGAAGAAACATCTGTGCATGTCTGTCTGTATAAATGTGAGTGTGCATGTATGAGTGTCAGACTGTGTGTGTGTAAGTGTGACTGTGAGTATGCATGTGTAAGTGTAAGTATGCATGTCTAAATGTGAGTATGCATGTGTTAATGCCAGCCTGTGTGTGTGTAAGTGTGACTGTGAATATGCATGTGTAAGTTTGAGTATGCATGTGCAAATGTGAGTATGCATGTGTGAGTGTCAGACTGTGTGTGTGTACGTGTAATTGTGAGTATGCATGTGTAAGTGTGAGCCAGGCAAACTGGCTGTGGCATATTAATTGGCAAACTGTGGCATTCTAATGGACAAACTAGCTGTGGCATATTAGTAGGCAAAATGGCATTTTAATGGAAAAACTGGCTGTGGCATATTAATGGGGTAAGGCTTGGATGTACAATGCTGGTGATGGGGCATGTCCTGGGCTTTATTTTAATCATTGACATGATATACTAAAACCTGGATAAAATTATTTTGGGAAGGTAGTGGAGCCAGAGGGAGATATAGAGGGAGCAGATTTTTTTTTCTGTAAGGGTCCCTAAAACTTATTATGGTGGCCCTACAAGTGGGCCCTGCAAGTGTGCCCTGTGTAAGTGTGAATATGCATGTTGAAGTGTCAAGACTGTGTGTGTAAGTATGACTGCGTGAGTCTGTGTGTGTTTGTAAGTGTGAGTATGCATGTGTAAGCGTGAGTATGCATGTGTGTAAGTGTGACTGTGTGTGAAAGTGTGTATCTGTGTGTGTGTAAGTGTGCGACTGTATGTGTAAATTCATTTTTTTTCAAGTTAAAATACAGTTTATTTATTCAATTGTTTTTTACATACTTATACAAAAAATATACAAACATACATAAGTATGGGATCAAGAATTTGAAGTACTATATAATTCCCATAGCCTTCTATTCCCTATCCCACCTCCCACAAAAAATATACAAGGATCCGTGAATAAGGGATCAACAATTTACAATAGTATGTATTTCCCCAATACTCTCTCTCTCCTTTCCCACCTCCCACAAACATGACATACTGTTTACAAATTCTACAAATTAAAAATATTCTAGAAAACATTAAAAAAATGTATGGCCGTTTTTACATTTTAAAGTTGGGGCGGGGTGCCAAATTCAGGATCCGCCCCGGGTGCACCAAAGTGAGACTGTCCCTTTAAGTTCTGTTTAATTGAAAGATATCATAAAGTATAGGTAATTCTATTTAAAATACCTAAAGTTGATGCAATCTTTCAAATAAACAGATTTTGTCCTTTTCAAGTCAGATTGATCCTTCAAACCTTAAAAGGGTCTTTAAAATACAAGTCAACTGTAACATAATTATAAAAATAAATCAGTTCTAATAGTATGCATAGCCTTTATACACATAGCTTGAATTGATTGATGTTATTTAGGTTTTATAAAGCATTACAAATTTGTAAAAACTTACCGTTTAGTAGTTCTTTATTCAAATTAGCTCTGTCAACTGATAGGATGTACTAAAATTAAAATGAAAAAATATTGCTTGGCTTATATTATCTTATCACACATTTTAAACTTTAATTGCTTATAGTGTCACACGTAAATATCCAATATGCCTTTTTCACATACTGGTACGTCATCTATCTTAAAGAGACAGTACCTATATTTTACAAAAAATAAACAAGAAGCAACATATCTATCGTAATTTTGTTTCCTCAATTCTTTCTATTTCCTAAAACCTACAAGTAAAGTTTAATAGATGTATTGATGTTGCTAAAACAACAGTTCTGCATATCTCTCCAAGTCCTCCTTATTTGATGTTACTGAATTTGGCTGCCACCATGAAATTATTTTCAATGTAAATCTACAGGAGGTAAATTGTCAAAATAAGTGCATATCACATATAACAGAAACATGTACAAAAATAAGCTACCCTTTAATTGTATTAATAGCAGTACAAGGTCTTAAACAAAAGAAATGATTTAGGATTTATTCTATCAATATTATAGTGCATTACAGTCCTGCCTATTAGGGACTATTGAGCTCTAAATGAATGCTACACAGAATCACGGAAACTGAACCCAGTGGTCATTTTAGCCCATTACACGTTTGGGGGGATTGTTTGTTATGTGTGTGTTTAACTGCAATGTCTCTCTCTCATTAGAGAGAATTAGAATTAGTTCACCATTTAATACTTTTAATGGGGCAGGTGTGGCTTGTGCTCTCATGTATAGTAGATAAATGTGTATCCTCTAAATGTGCTTCTGGTGTCTCCTGTTTATATCACCTTGTGGATTCATATGTAAATTATATATTTCCCATTGAGAAGTAGTTCATTTATGTATCAGGCAAACAAGCTCAAACATTTGCATTGGTAAAAGATGGGGGGAAAAAATAATAATACTGAAAAACAATACATAGAATGTCCAACTATCCTAACCCCCTAAATATCTACCCTCTTTAAACACCACATCCCCTGTCCAACAATTCCAAGCCAATGTCTCCAAATAACTAGACCTAAGGGTCGACTCAATATATAGAGAATTGCAAGGAACTGAGATGGGAATTTAAAACTTAAGGTCAATGTAGCCAAGGTGGAAAAAAACCTACAGATGGGAATTTTTTGCAGATACTTTGGCCTTAAGTTTGAAATTCCCATCTCAATTCCATGCAATCCTCTCTTTATTAAGTAGACTATGACATGGAATCAGCAACAACATGACGACTAGTTCTTGACATATTTATAAAGAAGTGGGAAAAAAGGAGGAGTGAACTGTTCTTCTATGGATACTTTGCCTATTCCTGCAAATACCTGATTTTGTTTTCCATAAGGAATAGCAGATTGTTTTCCTGATAATGAATGGATCATACGAGCATGCATTGGAATCCCCTTGAGAACAATCTGGAAATACAAAAAAAAACAAAAAACATTTAAATACATTACAGACATAATATGCGTCTGTAGAAGCAAAAGTGATCACAAATTCAAGCAAAATCTATATCACTGCATCTTAATATATTGTTTTATCTGTGTCTATATCTGATACCTATTATCTGTATATATACTGTGTGTCATTAGCTAATTCTGTAAATGTATCCCCTATTTAAAAATGAGACTGCCATGGAGTGCAAACTTTAGAATGTCAGAATGATAAAATGGGACTGATGAGAATCATTAGCCACGGTTTGTATTGCTTTGTCTATTTAATGGACCATATATCCATCTACTTAAATACCATTTGATTAAAAATACTGGATAACAAGGGCTGTGGCAAATTAATAATAGCAAAAAATGTGAAGCCTATTTATAGTAAATAGTAATTTAAGGCATCCTTAAAGAGACAAAGTATCCACCACTTTTCATATTGTGCCATCATACTACATGTAGCCCCAAGTCACCACATGTAAATAATTGTATTTGTACTTTTTTCAAAAGGAGCAGTCATATTTGTGGTTTAGCATTTGTTTATTTTATAGTATTTTGCAATTTACTAAATTATATTCAAAATTAAGTTATAGTTGGGTTTAAGGAAGGAGCCCATTTCTACTAACTTTAATTGTGAAATAGTTACAACACTAGTAGTACCATGAGAACAGTAGAAAAACAGGAAACAAGTAGTCTGACTTTGAGAGTTTGACTGCAAGCTTTCAAGTTGCTAGATCCCTCCCTAAGGCATTAATTAGACTAAAGCAAAATGGCTAATAACATAATATAGTTAACAGCTTTAAAAAGGCCAAGGAAAACACAGGATATTGAAAAATCTTCTCAGCAGTAAATAAGCCAGTTCTACAGAGATCCAACAGTTTTCCTGTTCCAGGTATTAGATCGTGTAGCAGCATGCCAGAAATACCTGGAACAGGAAAACTTAGGAATGAAACCCATAACACAACTAATACAATTACAATACTTAACTGCTTCAAATTTGGACAGGTCTTGTATGGGGAATGGGGAATCGGATCAGGATATCTCTCTGTGTTTTCTCTGGTAGTTTGGGTGATCTAAAGGTTCTGTGGATTCTCTCCATTAATATCTACTTTGGTCCAATTTCACCTGCTAATTCATGGAAGAATTTGTACATATAAGGAGTTAAGTTGTCCTGGGCAATATCTTCCAGAACTCCACTGACTCTTAAGTTTTTCCGCCTTGATCTGTCTTCTGCAAGTTTGTTTTGCAAGGCCTCATATTTTTTTGTCAGGACTTTGAATTCTTTGTGTTGTTTTTCTAATGCAAAGCTTATACCTTATACTCAGTCAGTGTTATCTTGTAGTTTTGTTATGATTGTTTTAATGTCCTTTTTAATTTCATTGAGATTGGTCTGTATGTCTTCTTTTATTTTATCTTTATGTTCCTCCAGCATCTTAAAGAGAAATTCCTGGCTCACTGCTTGTTTAACTGGAAGCTCCTGTGAAGGGCTTAAAGCTGAACTAGAATCTAGAATCAAAAATTGGGCAGACTAGATGGACCGAATGGTTCTTATCTGCCGACACATTCTATGTTTCTATGTTTCTAATCTTGAAAGGGTTCGCTCATATCTTCCTTTTTATCTGCTTTATCTTTTTTTGTCTGAGTTAGCGACTGTGTTCTTGATGGGTTTTTTTGGCTTCCTTGCCTTCCTTTACTTTTTCTGAGTCCCTCTGTTCAGTGTTTCTTTTTTTGTTTATTGCCATCATGGCTGATATTTTCAGGAATAGTTTTAAGCTGGTTATGTTAAGGAATAATTTTCAATTATAACCAACTGTTATTTTTATGATTTACTTAGGTGGAGGTCAAGTTCTCAGGATACCCAGAGTTAAAGGGTCATGTGCTAGGATAGCACTAAATCCGCATGTAAATTCTCTGGATATATAAGATCCTGCTCTTTTTAACATTTTTATTTCCAATTGTGGAGCCATAGCAAGATCAGTCGGGTAAATTAACCAGGTGGGATTCAACATTTGGCCCAAGCAAGAAGTGAGAACCAGCAATAAGAGCAGTTAATTTCTTTAACTACTACTATTTGTCTTTGAGGCACAAAACCTTAGAATTAAAATCTGTAATTTCACATCTACAATGCCTTGCATACACTTTAATGCATCTCCTGTTTTTTCCAAATGATCTACAGAGACCGGCAGTATGGGCCACCATCCAGAATGTCTCCACCCAGCCAGAGAAGAGAGGTTAATTTCAGTTAATAACAGTTGATTTCTACTACGATAAACCTTCACAGTTTTGTTTACTGTTTCAGGCTCTCAGAACAGCCAAGTGTTGTAGCCACCAATCAGTTTTTCAAGCAGGCTTGAAAAACTTGATTACAGGATCAGATATATTTGTTTTTTTTTTTTTTTTTTGTTTTTTTTTTTTTTTTGTTTTTTTTTATATAACACTCAGATTCCATCGGTTTATCATTGTACCTTAATTGTATCATCATTGTGTCATCCCAATCAAGTATCTCAGCTATTACAAATTCCAATAAAAATAAACAAATCGTGAAAAAAACATACAGTATAAACAGATATAGAACCTATCCTTAAAACATGAGAGCCAAATCAAAACGGTGGGCAGGACCGGGAATCATAAATAATTGTTTAGACTTGCGAAGGTTGCTACGGTGCTAAAAAATAAAAATATAGAATAAATATGACCAGGACAGAATCTTATTTTGTTGTCTTTTCTTACTTTTTTATGAAAACGCCCGTGGCGTATCCCTTCCGGACCTATATATCCATAGTCCCCAAATTCGTGAGCCCCCCGTTAATTCAATTAGGAGTTTCTATCCCTATATCTGAAACATATAAGTGAAAGAGAGAGACAAAACAGAAAGAAAAAGAAAAGAAAAAAAAAAAAAAAGAGAACACTTCGCGCTGGGATGGCTGGAGAGCCGGGGAAGAGGAATCATGTCACCCTTTTTCAATTTGGTTTACCGCTAATCAGGGCACTGAGCTTCTGCGACTACTGGGGGGAGGACGAGCCTTCAAGTTTCCTTAGCCAAGTATCATACAAGGCAAATCTACCGGGAGCTAACGTTCCTGACCAGGATAATTCCCTTTCCATATAGAGTTGGTACCTAACCTGCTGAACCAATTGGTTCTTACAGAAAGGGAGGCTGGATTTCCAGTTCCGGGCTATGAGAATCTTCCCCGCAACATAGCAATGCATTGCAAGAGGAAGCAGTGTTGTTGGGACCATTTTTAGGCCCAAATGCAGCAAAGCTGACCCCGGATCGAATGGTATTTTGCCCCCCGTCATCCAAAAGAATAGGTCAGAGATCCATATCCATAATGGTCTGACCGACAAACATCCCCACCAAACGTGTAGGTAGGAACCCCCTCTCCGACCACATCTCCAACAATTGCTCGGATAGTCGGAGTACATCTTTGCTAATCTATTTGGGACCAGATACCATCTGTTGGAGACTTTATATTGGTTTTCTAGTAAGTTCAGACAGTGAATATGTTTTTTTAAACCATTCGAGGCTGAGAGCCATTCGTCCGGGGTTATATTCACATTCAATTCCTTTTCCCAAGAGGCAATGGCCCGGGTCCGGCCCATAGATCCTAGTTGAAGAAGGTCTCTAGCTTTAGCCAAAACTCGAGGAACTGCCTCATAGGAAAAGAGGGCCTTCAGTCTTAACTCCCTATCATGAGGCAATTTGTATAGGGAAACATCCAAGAAACTCTTCAGTCTTAAATAATTAAATTTCTCGCAAGGGGGGATAATCCCTCTATCTGCCAATACTTGGTAAGGCAGCATTTTACCACCTTGGCATAGGTCTTCCACCCTTAAAACACCCCCTTCGTCCCAACGTTTCAAAGAAATATTTTCTAATAAGTGTTCTACGATACTAAGTCTCAGGGAGGGGAGGATTTTGCCCTGTATTCCCAACCTGGTCTTAATAGGCTGCCATGAGCTCCATGTCTGACCCAAGATTAGATTTCTTTTACCTAATAGAGTACCTTTCGACTTGCTATACCGGGACCAGAGAAGAGACTCCAGAGGCTCGAACCCAGATGCTTCACTTTCTAAAATGTACCAGGGTTCTGATTGGTTACTAGCGACCTGTAGCTGATACATGTGTACTAACATGTTTGCATGAAAAAGCTGTTTTATAGATGGAAAATTTAAGCCACCCTTATTATATTTCTTAGATAGGAGATTCAAGCTAATTCTTGGTCTTTTGGCCTTCCATACATAAGCCGTAAAGGACCTCTGCACCATATCAAGCCAACCATCCGGAACTGAAAGAGGGACCATACGAAACAAATATATCCACTTGGGGATAATATATGCATTCAGAATATTTATCTTGCCCCACCATGACGATTCCCATTGTCGCCATTCCTTCAAAAGTTTATTTGTTTGTCTATGAAGCCTCATGAAGTTGGTTTCCATAATATGGTCCACATCCTTTACCATTTTAATGCCCAGGTGTTCAAACTGTTTGTTAGACCAGTCAAATGGAAACTGTGCACTCAACTTGGTCTTCACAGAGTCTGCCAAGTTGAATGCTAAAACCTTAGTTTTGTCTATATTTAGTTTATAATTGGACACCCTGCTGTATTCACCAATCTCATCCATCAAACCTGGAAGGGATGTCTGCGGGGAGGTCAGCGTAATTACCACATCATCTGCATAGAGTGAGATCTTCAATATTGTGTTTCTAGTGGAGAGGCCTTCAATATTGCAATTGTTCCGGATTCTAACAGCAAGGGGCTCAATCGATAGGATATACAAAAGAGGAGATAACGGACATCCCTGTCGTGTACCGTTAGACATATCATACCAATCTGAGCAGACATTGGGACACACCACCCGCGCGGTTGGTCGCGTATACAACACGAGAATGGCCTGGAGGATCCACCCATTGAACCCAAAGGACTTAAGCACCGCCTCAAGGTACCCCCAGCCGACCCTGTCAAAAGCCTTTTCGGCATCCAATGACAGGGCCAGGAGGGGGACGGAGGACTTATTAGCCAGATCCAGAATATTCATAAGTCGTCTTACATTGCTATACGATGACCTCCCCGGGACAAACCCGGTCTGGTCCGTATGGACCAGACCATGTATGACAGATTTGATGCGTGCAGCTAAAATTGAGGCATAGATCTTCATATCCACATTGATTAATGAGATGGGTCTATAGTTTTTCATGTCGACCGGATCTTTGTCTTGTTTTAAGATGGGAATTACATTAGCTCTAAGAAGTTCTTCTGGGGGCTTCTCAGATACCACCAGTTCGTTAAACATTTTACACAAAAATGGAGCAATAATTTTCTTATAGAGTCTATAGAAGGAGTTGCTGTATCCATCAGGACCAGGGGTTTTAAAAGGTTTTAAGTTATCTATAGCCAACTCAACCTCTTGTATAGAGAAGGGAGAGTTGATATTAGCAGATTGTAAATCTGTAAGTTTGGGAAGGGAGGCCAAACCTAGATATCTATCTATACTTATGGCGTCTGGCTGTGAAGGAAGATTATAGAGTTGGGAATAGAATTGTCTAAAAGCGGAGCCGACTTCTTTCGGAGAGGCAGCTGTAATACCATCTTCGACGATCTTAACAATTCGGCTCCTAGTATACCTATTTTTTAATCTAATTGATAATGATTTATGCACTCTATTTCCCTGGTGATATGTATGTAATTTTAGTTTTTTTAAAGCAGTCTGGGCTTCCTCTTCCAAAAATTTATTTATCTGTAATTGTAACTCGGAAATTCTTAAGATATTGGACTGATCAGGGTTAAGTTTATTTAATGCCGTTGTTTTATAATATGCCAAGTATAGATCTCTCAGAGTCTTACCCCGTTCCCTCTTTCTAATACTATCCATCTTGATCAAGTGTCCTCGGATAACCGCCTTATATGCACACCATAAGTTAGAACTGGTAGAGCCGTCAGAGTTTTCCCGAAAGAAAAGCTCAGACATGGTGGCAATATGATCCCTGTCCTTCTCTAGTTTCAACAAGGATTCATCCAATCTCCAGGGTGGTCTGCTCCCACCCACTAATGGTCCCAACTCTAGCACACTTAGGCTATGGTCTGACCATGTATTTTCGATCAACTCTACTTTTTTAGTCATCCTGACCGCCAACTCATTACCCAGATACATATCGATTCGGGAATATGAGCTGAAAGGTCTAGATAGGTGGGAGTAGTCCTTACTATTAGGGTTAAGGAGTCTCCATAGATCATACAAGCTGTGTCTATGACACGCTGCTCTGAGTTTCTTAGCTTGGTTAACAACATAGGGGTCCATTATCGCCGACGGTAGGATTTTCTTGTCGAGCAATGGGTCCATAATGCAATTGAAATCCCCTGCAATAAGGAGCGTGCCCATCTTAATCTTGTCTATTTTATCTAAAAGTTTAACCAACATTTTTGTTGGATTCTTATTAGGTAAATAGAGATTAACCAAAGTGTAGATTAACGAGTCAATTTTACAGATAATTATCAAATACCTAGCCTCTGGATCAAGCTCTTGATACAGAATTTCAAGGGCCACCGTTTGGGCAAAGATAATGGCAACACCTCTCTTTTTTATTTCGGCTAGGGAAGCGTGAAATATTTTAGAATATTTCTCACGACCCCAGGTCTGGCTCCTATCAATCCTCCAATGAGTCTCCTGTACAAAGGCAACTTGGATTCTATACTTAATAAGTGTATCATACAAGATCCCCCTTTTAGTCGCAGAGTTCAGGCCCTGCGCGTTAACCGACAAAAACTTCAACATCAGAGTGCTTAGAGACCATCTCCCCCCCACGCAGACCACCCAGCGCGAATATTAATACAAAAACAAGGCGAAAGCGGGTCAACATTACTCCCGCCCTCGACCGTGCACAAAAAAGAAAGAACATAAAGAAGTGAAAAAACAAGGACAGCAAAAGCTGCCAGTTTTCCCCGTCCCACTCAAACATAGTGGGCATTGGAAACTGTGTGGTATAAAACCACACTGAGCTGGTCGACATGAAAAGGGGGCGGACGGAACAATTGTTCCAATTCATAGGGGCGGGGGGAGAGGGAGGAGGGCCGGGGAAGACAGAGAGGGGGGAAAAAAAAAAAAAAAAAAAAAAAAAAAAAAAACACACAAACAGCTCCGCTAATATACAGTGCTACATATTGACTAATTATCGAAGGTTCTAGACATCCAGAGCTAGCGAACTTTATAAGACGGAGGATTTATGAACTAATTATATACATCTTAGCCTAATCCCTAGCATATATTATTATGTTATATCTGAATAGCAGAACTGTTGTGTTTTAAATTTACCAATAGTTTCCCTTATAGTGCTTGTGCCCATTTGCATTAACAGTACAGTGTTCAAAAACTTGTGCAAAGAGTATATATATTTCTCCTCTTCAGTACGTCAAAAATTTTTTGGCAGTACCGATAGTATACATCCTGAAAATTGTCGATTTATCAAGATTTTCAGACTACCAGACTTGCTGGTGCCTATTTCTGTGCATCTTTACATAATTACTCGAAGAAATTACTATATTATATCTTAATAACAGAACTCAATTTACAAATACTTCCTATATCAAGTGCTAGTGCCTGTTTGTATTATCTATATAGTATTGGAAGACTGGTGCGAACAGAGAAGAGGAAAGGGGGAGGGAAAAAAAAAAAAAAAAATGAAAAAATTGCCATCGTGATAACGAAGTATTCTTGTGAACCAGTGGGAATCCAAGTATCAAACCTTAAAACTTTAATCACGTTAAACTACTCATATTTGCTAACATTACCTTATGAAATGTGTTTATACATATCTGTGGTAGCAAGATACCGTGAATTTAATTGTTCCATTTAAATCTACTTACTCAGCCTAGAACTTATGCCAATCTTTACTAAAACTGCCGTGAACAGAACCTGTGCATAGGGGCCAGTGAAAAAGCAGATGCCCCTCTATCTTAGGCTAATGGTATAATAGTTAATTGTAGTGTAGAGAGATATATAATGGCACAATGCCAATGCTGTAGATAACCATTATGTCATTCTAACAGAGATGGGTAGAAACCCTTATAGTGTCCAAAAATATCGCTAGCTTTCCTGTGTTTATACTTTAGTTCTGTTTAGACTTTGGATTAAGTAGAACCTCATATTAATACCTAAACCAGAGAGTAGCCTGTATGAATAGGCAAAAAAAAAAAAAAAAAAAAAAAAAAAAAAAACATATCTCTCCATGTCCCCGGGCCGAATCCTCTATCCCTCCGACTTCAGCCTAGGGGCCCGCACCCTCCGATCTCAGGGGCAAATTTTCTTCCACCCAAGCACTTGCTGTGACGGGATCGTCTAAAACGATTATTCTGTCTTCGTATGAGACTATCAGCTTGGGGGGGTAGCCCCAACGAAACTTTACATTGTTGCGCCTTAGACCTGAGATAGCAGGGTGGAATTTCTTCCTATTTAATCTGGTGGTATAAGATAAATCCGGGAGGATTATTATATCTTTGTATTGTCCTTCAGTAAGCTTTCTCTCTCTGCTAGCTTTAATTAACAATTCTTTCATAACGAAAGAATGAAAGCAAACAATAATGTCCCTAGGGGCATCCCCCGAAATGGATTTGGGTTTGGGAAGACGATGACACCGCTCTATGGAGGACATATGTGCATCTGGTTCAAGGCCAATGGCTACCAAAAAATTTGACACTAAGATTTTTGGATCTTCCTGGGTTGTAGATTCCGGAAAATTCCTGAACCTCAGATTATTCCTCCTGGAGCGATCTTCCAAATCACCTATTTTAGCTTCCAACAAGTTGATTTTTTTTGAAAACATTTGAGACTCTTTATTTATCAGGTTTATCCGAGCGTCCATATCTTGGGACTTTAATTCTATCAACTGGAGTTTATTCGCCAGTGCCATCTTGCGAAGATCTAGTCAACTCCAACTTTATTTCCTCCAAGATTCCTTGTAAACTTGATTTAAGCAAAGCTGGAGTGACTGCTAGGGGGTCAGGCTCTGCCTGAGCCAATAGTGGGAAACTGTCTCGGTCAGCTTGTGATCTCAGAATAGGGCTATCCATCTGTGTGCCGGAGGTTTGTGGCGAAAAAAACACAGACAGGTTTTTTTCCACTTTTTGATCTGTGTTTTTTACCCGCTTGGGTGCCATTCGTGCATCAACAGTTTTCCTAGACATGCTAAAAGCTTGTACCAGGCCCCTTAAGCTCGTATCCCCTACGCCACTTAGACTCACAGTTAACTTGTTTTTGAATTTTAAGAGTTAAGTTGAGTTTGGTTTAAGCTAGAAGAACCTAAAGTAAGCGCAAAGCAAAAAAAAAAAAAAAAAAAAAAAAAACCCCTAGTCCATATGATAGTCAAGTCAAGATAAGCAAGGCCCAATAGACAGGATATACGATATGCAGGAGGCAGATTGAAGGAGCCGACTTATTAATCTGATGAGGGAGACCCGTGCAGAGTCTGGAGCCTGTAATTAGATGCCACTAATTCTAGATAATGAGAGAAGTACTCCATATTGAGTGTTTGGGACGAACTCACCACTTGTCCTCCAAGCTACCACCCAAAAGGAACTCTGCAGACCTCGTTTTTGTAAACTGTACCCACCTCCGTTGCTTCTACTTGCGGGGAACCAATACCTCCAGTAAAATTCAGCAGGGCCTCTGCACTCTACCTCCTCCTCTTCTATCAAGACACAGCGCCGCCGACTCCCCCTGTGCTCCGTCTCTTTTGGTTGGAAGCGCCCGCTGACCACCAGACGCCGGTGTCCGGACCCGAGTCTCCTTGCTCCGCCCTCCCCTCTGACGCCGACCAGCCTCACTAGCGCGGCCTACGTCGTCACGCTACATACTCCTCCTCCTCGTATCAGTGGATCAGATATATTTGACTCATCCACCATTCAAAACCTTATTTAGTAAAATGGGCTGGGAGTTTTCCTGAATGTCTCTATTCCAGCAGGCACTCTTATTCACAGTTATTTAAGACGAGTAAAAAAAATTTTTTAGTACCTCTAGAGCCTCTTGCTCCTCCGATGTTCTAATACAGCCCACCATGAGTCATCCAGATACCACAGCTCTTTGGATGGTCGCCAGCGTATGGTGACTCCGTCATACTCTTCAATTAGCAGGAAGACGGACGCCAGTGCGCCACAAGTCCCAAAACTTAGGAAGCCGGTAGGTGCCTCAGGCCATGGAGAGCACTTTGCCAAATCTCAGCAAGGGTCGTCCGTGGTGGTCCCCTTCTCCTCCCACAGGCTGCAGGATGACTGGCTTTCTCTACTACCAACTGCAGAATATGCGTAAAACAACAGGCTTCACAGTTCTATAGGTATGTCACCCTTCAAGGCCAACTATGGTTATCATCCTTCCTCTATTCCTCAACTACCTGCTATAACCACAGTTCCACAAGTCACAGATCGAATCTGACTCCTTAATCAAGGATTCACTCTCCTACAAGAGACTTTAAATAAAGCCCAAGAAACCTACAAGGATCAAGCAGATCGGCGACGTATAGCTCCAACACTGTAGATATACACTGTAGATAAAGTTTGGCTATCATCCTCCCACGTTAAGATGTCTTGTCCTACCACAAAACTAAGTCCAAAATTCTTGGGTCCTTTCCCCATCACAAAGGGGAAATCACTCTTCATTTGCCTACCACTTGGCGTATCCTTCCTACATTCCATGTCTCACTACTCAAGAAATAGATACCTGATACCACCAAAAGAAGAACACCTACTCCTCCACTCCCCATAATCGTGGACAATGAGGAAGAATTTGAAGTACAAGAAATCCTCGATTCACATATTAGAAGAGGACAACTTGAGTACCTAGTACCACTGGGCAGGATATGGACCTGAAGAATGGTCCAGGGAACCAGCCACCACCATTCATGCTCCTGCCTGTCTTCGTGCATTTCACCATGCACATCCTGAACGTCCAGCACCTAGAAGCGCCCGGAGGTCGCGCGTTGGAAGGGGGACCTTTTCATGCCCCTCTTATCCTTACCTGCAATCCCAGTGCTCCCATACCTCCATCCAGTGTTACAGTTCCTTCGAGATCGTGGAGTAGGCCGAAGCCAGGGCCTGTAGTAATACCTTAATACCCGGGGCCTAAAGTTTCCAAAAACCCAAGATACATCATCCAGAGTTTACCACAATCAAGGGGGGCTCTATTTGCACATGTAGGGGGAGGTAAACACTGTCTTGCCTATCACCAAAACTCTTGTAGTGTCCAGGCAAAGAGACAGAGAGGTATGTGCTATAGAAGCACACCCCTCTGACATCCAATCCAGTGAGAGGCTTGTCCAACAGAAGGGAGGAGTGGAGACCCTAAGCACTATAAAAAAAAAAAAACCTCAGACTGTTACCACAGTGCTCCAGAGCTTTGGTTCCTGTTTGTCCTTGGACTCCAGTTTCCAGTTATCCTTTTTTTGCTGTGTTGCAGTATCTCTATTGGATTTCCCGTTACCTGACTTGTCTCCTGGATTACTCTGTTTGCCTGAACCCTGACCCCTGCTTGGATTTTTTTCTACCTCTCTTGATGCTGCCTGCCCTGATCTATTGGACTGTTCCTGACTTCGCTTTTTGGATTTACCTTTTATTATTTTTGTGGCACTTTCGTGCTCCTATCCTTACCAGGGTGCTCTGCCTATATACACCTGTAGACCAGCTGGTAAGGGTTACTAGCAAGAGATAGCATCCTCTGCTCTATGCTCTAAAAACCTCAATCCTGACAATTGCATTAGTTTTTTGAAGCAGATTTAAAAATGTTGGTGCAGTGTGTAATAAGCAGGTATGTCTGCCTTTCTTTTTTTACTTTGTATGAATACCATGTTCTGTGTTGTCATCTCTTATTCACAAGATAATTTCTTTGCACTTAATAAAAAAGGAAATTAAATCTACCTTATCTTCCACGTCCACTGCTTTGAGAGCTTGTAATCCTCTGTATGAAAGAGCCAAATTAATGCTTCTTCCACTAACAGTTTTTGCAGTTCGAATATCTAAATAAAAATTAACAATTTATTGTTGTAATTAAAAAAAGATAAAACTGATGCTTAAATAGGTGTTTAACCAGACAGTGAGGCTTCCATTTTACAACTGTTTATACAATGCAATCAGTCCAAAGAACTTTGAAAATAATTTTGCCTATTTTAACTACTGCTGTTATAATTACCTGTGCACACACGGGTTTTGCAGCTTTTGTGCTCAGCAGGATCCTCCCACTCAGCTTCTAGACATCTGATAACTACTGTACTTGTTTACCTGGTCTCAAGTGCTCAATTTTAACTTCATTTTTCTATCTTTATTTGGCTATCCTAAACATAATAATATGCAATATGACAAACAATGTAATATCTATTGTACTTTAGCAACAACAAGTGACCAGAGATAATACTTACAGGACAAGTAATTAATGAATTAAAACATACCTTCTCTTGCTTCATATAGATCAACTTGTAATCCTTTTTTGGCAAAAAAGCATGCATTTAATGTGCCAACCTGAAAATAAAGTACAATATCAATTTAAAAAGTATTCAATAAGTGCAATACAAAAACATATTTTAAAAATAAAGAAGTATTTAATTCTAAAATTAAAATAATCCCTACAGTTTCCAATTAATAATTATGATGTTAACAATGTAATCTTCATTCTTTAAAAGTTTCCTTTACAACACAGAGCAGTAATGTGCTCTACTCTATGTAAGTGTGCATTTGGTTTGTGTGTTACATTGTCTTTTTGGCTAAACAGAAATCACTATATCTGCGACTTTTCTCGTTTTTATGGTTTCTCTATCCTCATAGATAAGAAGAATTTTAAGAACGTTGAATGGATACCCTGATAAGGATTCCTAAATAGTCTTGAATTTAAGTATTGTTTTTATTTAATACTTTAATTGGTGTACACTTGAATACACTATTAAGTGCTCATTTGTTCCACTTAGTTATTTATTCTATAATTATTTACTGCTATAGTTGTTTTAGTATTTGACATGCTATTATTGGAATGTAAACCTCTTATTAAGGTCATGGCCTATCTCTACTATTTTGATGCTGTTTGTGTATTTAATTATTTAAATACATTTTGTAAATCCAGTGTTGGTAGTCTGCTTACCAGTCCCCCTCCAACTATCGATATCCTCTGCTTGGTAGTTGTATTCATGTTCTCAAAGACTCTTCACTGAGTTGCAGGAGAGTCAAAATATCAGTACAGAAGTGACATGTACAGGGCTATAAGAGTTACATATTAGCTGACACCACAAAGAGTAAAGTCTATGTGTGCTCTTACAAAATAAGGAGGAGCATAAAAGGATCCACTCACTAATGCTGAAGCATGTATGCTTAATTATATACTTAACTAAAACCATCCCACTGCATAGCAAGACAGTTCTAAGAAGAAAACACGATATGGTCTATACAATATAGCCTAATCTGTTCCGAAATTTGGATTCGGATTAGGAAAAGTAGCTGAATTGAATGGATCCAAGAAATTTGATTACACAATTTGCCACATTTCAGGTCCGATTTGGCTATTTTGACTGTTCGGAAACCAAAGTATCAGAGGCATTTGGACAGTTTTGCTACAATATGTTTAGCATTTCGGTTAAACAATATTATAAGTCTGTACTTATTTTTCTGTTTATAATGTCTTGATTTCTTTGCAGGGCTAACCATACAAATATACTTTAGCAGCAATTTTACCTCAATTGGCAGGTTTCTTTATTTATATTTTATAAAAAAATTGGGTATACAAGAAAAATAGGGATCTGGAAGCAATAACCTTTTGGCTTTTAAAATATTTTATTGCAGGGCTTGACAAATTTAATTTAGTTTTAGGAGCCAGCTAAAAAATCTAGGAGCCAGACAATGGCACATTCTCAAAACCATACACACAGAGGCTGCTCTCTAATTAAGCAAGTTAGGCAGTCGCCTATGGCCTCGCACCAGTGGGGGCCCGCGCGACTGCCTAACTCACCTAGTAGCTTTCCAGGGTACAGGGGAGTTTAATGCTGCCTGACTAACATCAGTGCCTGGTAGATCCACCTTTGCCTGCAGCTCTGTTAACTGTGGGTGATTTCGGGTCCTCATACCAAAATTACTGGTGTCCATCATTTGGCAGGACGGACACCAGTATCTTTTTTTTAAAACTAACATTCCGGTGTTGCTTCTCCCTCCCTTGGCTCTGCAATGGTATGTTCGGTTAGAACGTACCCTGTCACACTGCTCCTGCACGCTGCCTGTCACAGCAGAGAGCGGGAATCCCCTCTGCACGATGTCTCACCCTCCTGCATTTCCAAACACACAAAGGTAAGGAACTTGGAAGGGGGGGGGGGGGGGGGGTAAAATAAGTTTATACACCTTTGAGACAGATTTTAGATTAAATCTTATATTTGAGGTCATCGTATAATCTGACTGTCTATTATGACGGACCGGTTGTCCGTCATAATAGACGAAGTGTCAGGCAGCAGGGTGGGCAGAGAAAGACAAGGGGGTGGAGAAAGACAAAGGGAGGGGGCAGAGAAAGACAAGGGGTGGGGGGCAGAGAAAGACAAGGGGAGGGGGGGCAGAGAAAGATGAGGGGGGCAGAGAAAAACAAAGGGAGGGAGGGGGAGAAAAAGACAAGGGGAGAGAGAGAGAGAAAAGTTTGGGGGGAGAGAGACAACGCGGGGGGTGGAGAGAGAGGCAGCACTGGCACGATAAATACAAGAAATGCATTTGTTTAATATCATTTTTATTGAATATTAAAAAGTAATTTACATGGTAATACATACAAGTTAAACGTATTTCCTATAGGGTAGTCTTATATTCAGGCTTTTAGTTTTTTTCCTAAAGGAATATCCAAAGTTTGGGGGGGTCGTCTTATAATCAGGGTCGTCTTATATTCGAGCAAATACGGTAGTATATTTTAGGAAATCCATTCTGATTATCATTTTAAGGACATATAAGCTTTTTATTTCAAATATAAAACAGATTTAATATTGCACCTGGACCTCATTTCCCATTAGGAACAGCCAGCATTATGGCTGAGCAGAATGGGAAGTATAGTTCACATCTGTCTTGTTATTTAAATTGAACATTTTATTAGAGTTATACTGTCTCTTTGTTTATTAGTAGAGCCAGTGCTGGGGAGCGGCAGCACCCCCCAGCACTGAGGAGAGGGGAATTTTTTTTTTTTAAATCCACCCCTTTAAAAAAAACAACTCACTTGCAGGCAGAGACGGAGGTGAGAGGGGATCGGAAGATCCTTCCCTCTGCCTGCCAGCAGGCTGCACGGGGAGCCCAACAGGCAGCACAGAGACACCGCCGTGCTGCCTGTTCGGTTTCCTGTGCAGTGTGGCACAGAAGTGCCGACAGGTCATGTGACTTCATACGTGCACCGGGTCACATGACCCGTCGGCACAACCGCCTGGGAGACGAACATGCAGCATGGAGGAAACCATGATACCTGCCACTAGCCATCAGGGAAAAATCCGGGCTCCACTGTTTCCAATTTAAGTGCTTCTCCAGCACTGGAAGGGTGTTTTTACCATGTGTGTGGTCCAGGTGCCGGCTTCCCACGCTAACCAAGCGTTGAAGATCAAGAACCAAGGCAAAAAAAGAGAAAGGAAGAATCCGCACTCAGGATCTTAGGTGAGAAAATCCATGATGTTTAATGGCAGAAGAATAATAAGGAATATAACAGCAGAGACACGGTGGAAACTTGACGCGTTTCGCGTGAATGCACGCTTAATCGGAAGTGCCGACAGGTCCTGTGACATCATAAGCGCACCGGGTCACATGACCTGTCGGCACAACCACCTGGGAGACGAACAGGAAGCATGGAGGAGAACATGCTGCCTGCCACTAGCCACCATGCAAAAAGGTAAGTGCTGGAAAGATGGGGGGATTTGGGAATATTGGCAGGGGGCATTATGGCAAATTAATGGCAAATAACACTGGTTTAATATTGGGCAAATTGGCTGATTCATATTAAATGGCAAATAATAGTGGCATATTATTGGGCAAATTGGCTGGGGCATATTAAATGGCAAATAATACTGACATATTATTGGGCAAATTAGCAGGGCATGTTAAATGGCAAATAACACTGGCATATTATTGGGCAAATTAGCAGGGGCATATAAAATGGCAAATAACACTGGCAAATTATTGAGCAAATTGACGGGGGCATATTAAATGGCAAATAATACTGGCTTGATATTGGGCAAATCGGCTGGGGCATATTAAATGGCAGAATAACACTGGGATATTATTGGGCAAATTGGCTGGGGAATATTAATGGCAAATAATACTGGCCTATAATTAGTCAAATTGGCAGGGGCATATTAAATGGCAAATAATGGCATATTATTGGACAAACTGGCAGGGGATATTATTTTTAAATGGCAAATACTGGCATATTATTGGGCAAATTGGCAGGGGCATATTAAATGGCAAATAATAGTGGCATATTATTGGGAAAATTGGCTGGGGCATATTAAATGGCAAATAATACTGACATATTATTGGGCAAATTAGCAGGGCATATTAAATGGCAAATAACACTGGCATGTTATTGGGCAAATTAGCAGGGGCATATAAAATGGCAAATAACACTGGCAAATTATTGAGCAAATTGACGGGGGCATATTAAATGGCAAATAATACTGGCTTGATATTGGACAAATTGGCTGTTGCATTTTAATGGCAAAATAATACTGGCATATTATTGGGCAAATTGGCTGGGGCATATTCATGTCAAATGATACAGGCATATTATTGGGCAAATTGGCTGGGGAATATTGGCAATGTGTATGTAATGGGGTGATGGAGGCATGCACATAGGGTGATGGGGCATGTCCTTGGTGTGCAACGTTGGTTATGGGTCCAAATTTTGTCTGCCTAGGGCAGCACAAAACCAAGATACACCACTGAGTAGAGCTAAACATTTTTTTAATGCAACAAGCCCTCAGATCATGTTATCTGTACAGTAAATAGTGACTATATCTTTTCACTCTCAGCCTTCCCATCTCCTATAAATCCTACTACATTCCCTGTCTTAAATTTAGTTGTTGCAGATATTCTAGAAAATTGCCATATCTCACACATTAATTTTTCTTCACACCGTAGATCCAAACTTATGCTTTTAATGTGTATGGATGTAGCACAGAACTCCTCCACAATAAAACGTACAGTATGGTGCATTGTGTGTAAATGTTTCACAGAGCTCCACGGCAATAAAATTCATAGTAATGTGTAGTGTGTGTTAGTATATCCAGGGCCGGCCTTACTTTTTCCGGCGCCCTGTGTGGGGCTCCCGCCCCGTGCTGCTCGCGCTTTCCATACACAGTGATTATGCAGGGTATCGGAGATCCGATACCCTGCATAATCACTATGTGTGGGGAGCGCGAGCAGCACATTCTCATGCTGCCCGCGGCTCCCCGTGAAACAGGGTGGGGGCGGAGCTACACCTCTCACCCGGTGAGCTCCGCCCCCTCCACTGGCAAACTTGCTTTTTTCTTTCGGCTGGGCGGGCGCCCCCTGGGGTGTAGCGCCCTGTGCGATCGCACACCCCTAAGGCCGGCCCTGAGTATATCACTGAGTCCACTGCAATAAAACTAGAAGTAATGCAGGACTTTAGTTCAGTGGATTTTAGGTGCCAGACTAATTCAGGAGCCAGCTTGATTATTTTTAGGAGCCAGACAAATTTTACTTCCATAGAGTTCTATGTAAAACAATTTAAAAAAGGAGCCAGCAGTAGAGATTTTAGAATGTTTTAAATAGAACTCCACAAACGTTCCATTTACCTGTCTCCTAAAAAAAAAACAGGCCTGAATTAGTCTTAGTGTATCACAGACCAGTAGAACGTAAATTAAGGGAAACTTAGGAAGGAAATAAAAATGAGAAATGTATTTTTTTCACAAAGATTATTAATTGATATCTGTGTCTTACCCCCTCCACCTACTCTGCACTGGCAGATAAGGTGCTTAAATGCACTCTTCAAATTGATTGCTCCACTTTTGTCACTTTACACCACTATACTCTTTACATATGAAGCACTTTATCCTTTCATGTGTCTTATCTTTACACAGTGTATTTTTCAAATGGGCTTTAACAATGGATTTTACCTATTCTGATGATGCAATGCTTTTGAACTGGCATAATGATTATTTAACGTGCAGTCAGACTTTTTTCCTTCCTTAAAATAGGCCCTGGCATCTAATGGGGTAAATAATATGATGATAAATAAATAAAACCTGTTGGTGTGGCTGTGTGTGTGTGAGTGTATGCTGGATAAGTGTCTGAGTGTGTGCTGGCTGAGTGTGTCTGTGAGTTACTGTGTGCTGGCTGAGTGTGTCTTTGAGTGTTTGCTGAGTGTTTGCTGAGTGTGAGTGTTTGCTTGATGTGTGTGTCTGTGAGTGTTTGCTGAGTGTGTCTGTGAGTGTTTGCTTGCTGAGTGTGAGTGTGTCTGTGTGAGTGCATGCTGGCTGAGTGTGAGAGTGTGTGCTGGCTGAGTGTATCTGTGAGTTGCTGTGTGCTGGCTTAGTGTGTCTGAGTGTTTGTTTGCTGCGTGTGAGAATGTCTGTTTTGTTTGCTGAGTGTGAGAGTGTCTGAGTGTGTGCTGGCTGCGTGTGTCTGTGAGTGTTTGCTTGCTGAGTGTGTCTATGTGAGTGCATGCTGGCCGAGTGTGAGATTGTGTGCTGGCTGAGTGTATCTGTGAGTTGCTGTGTGCTGACTGAGTGTGTCTGAGTGTTTGTTCGCTGAGTGTGAGAGTGTCTGAGTGTGTGCTGGCTGAGTGTGTCTGTGAATGAGAGTGTCTAGCTGTGTTTGTGATTGAGTATGTCTGTGGGCACAATAATGGCACTGTCAAGCTGTTTTGGGGACAGATATGGTCCTGCCAGGCTATTTGTGGCAGTGGCATGTTTAAGGACAACCATAGCAGTGATTAGCTGTTTGGCGACATTGATGGGAGTGATAAGCTGTCTAGGCACAAATATGACACAAATAAGATGTTTGGGAACAACAATGGCAATGACAGTGTTTGCGGACAATGATGGCCCTGAAGAGCTGTTTGGGCACATAGGGCAAATTGGCTGGGGCATATTAATGGCAAAATAATACTGGCATATTATTGGGCAAATTGGCTGTGGAATATTAATGGCAAAATAATACTGGAATATTATTGGGCAAATGGGCTGGGGCTTATTAATGCAAATAATACTGGCATATTATTGGGCAAACTGGCTCCCCGTGCAGTGTGATGGGAAAGTGCCAAGCAATGGCATTGGGTGCTCTTGTGCTAGATATGTTGACAAGTAAAATCTGCAGAAAATCTTTAGATGTATTTTACTTTTTATAATAATTATAGATGGAATAGAAACATCTTTCTTTCTGGTGTTTCCTTATGGAGAAAAACCCTGTATTTGGTTTAAATATATAAGGATTATTTGAATCAGTATATGTGTAATTTTTTTACATTTATATGTAAAAAAAAATTGTTCTGGCATAATCTCTTGAAATGTTCAAATTGCTCTTTTCTCCATTATCTCCCAGGATTTCTCTGGTATAATAGATAATTGAAAACATGTAAATTATTCATTCTTATTTGTTCTCCTAGGGAGAAAAAAAACTCACTATAACATTTTTAAAAAGAGAAAGTGAGGGTTACACAGGTGAGTGGATCAGCTACACATGTGGTAGTTTAACCCCATATTTGTTGCATTTTTCAGCCACATTTTTAAATACGGTATTTGCTCGATTATAAGACGAGGTTTTTTTCAGAATTTTTTTTCTGAAAACTACCCCTCGTCTTATAATCGAGGTCTTCTTATAATCTGACCTTAAATTGAGGTCAGATTATAAGACATGGATCCAGGTCCCCAGCAGAGCTGCAGGGGATTGGATCCCCCTCTCTAACAGCAGGGGAAGTCTGCGCGAGGAGCACAGACTCCCCTGCTTCCGCCCGGCACGACCGCCAGGGCTGCTGTGAAGAAGCCAGGTACTTCCGCTTTTGTCACAGAAGTCCCGGCGAGCGAGACAGAGACAGGGGGAGGGAGGGGGGCAGAGACAGGGGGAGGGAGGGGGGCAGAGCAGAGACGGGGAGGGAGGGGGGCAGAAACAGAGACAGGGGGAGGGAGGGGGCAGAAACAGGGACAGGGGGAAGGAGGGGGGGGAGACAGAGCAACAAGGGAAGGGAGGGGGGAAGAGAGCTACAAGGGGGGGGGGGAGACAGAGGGAAGGGGGGCAGAGAGAAACAAGGGGGGGGAAGAGACAGAGGAGAGGGGGGAATCAAAGGGAGGGGGAGAGAGACAAAGCTGGGGGCAAGGGAAAGAGAGGCAGAATTGGCACATAAAAGGAAATAAAAACAAATGCATTTTTTTGATATAATTTTTTATTAAAAAAGCAATTTACATGTGAATATATACAAGTTTAACTTTTTTCCTATAGGGTAGTCTTATATTCAGGCTTTTAGTTTTTTTCCTAAAGGAATATCCAAAGTTTTATAATCAGGGTCGTCTTTTAATCGAGCAAATACGGTATATTCCCCACTGTAGATAATATTTGGTAAACAGACTTACCTAGTTCTGACAGCCAATGCTGAAAATCAGTTTGGTGAGATTAAATACTCTGCAAAGTATTACCGTATTTGCTTGAATATAAGACAAAGATTTTTTGCAGAGCAAATGCTCAAATCTAGGTCTGACTATAAGATTGGGATCCCCGTCCCTCGCAAGCAGCCGGTGCGATGCACGCTGACATCCTCTACTGCTGCCCGGCACTTCCGCCGGGACTTCTATGACGGAGGTCCATTATAGAAGACCTGGAAGTGTCAGCGATGCGTGCAGACATCTGGCTTCCCCCACTGGACACCAGGGATGCATGATTAAGTCCGGGGGGGGGGGGGGATTTTGAGAAACAGGGACAAAATCTGGGGGGTGTTGAGCAGCAGGGGCAAAGTCGGGGGGGTTGAGCAGCACGCGCAAAATCTGGGGTGGCAGCAGGGGCAAAGTCTGGGGGAGCAGCAGGGGCAGAGTCTGGGGGGCAGCATAGTCTGGGGGAGCAGCATGGGTAAAGTCTGGGTGGAAGGTGGCTGTGTTGGGTATGCATTGGATATGTCTGGGGGCAGATGTCTGTGTTGGGGATGCATCTGCTATGTCTGGGGAGCAGATGGCTGTGTGAGGGAATGCATTGACTAAGTGTGAGGGATGCATTGACTAAGTGTGGCAGGGCTGCTTTAACCAATGGCCAAAGTGGTCACTTTCCAAGGGCCTACTGGTTAAAGGGGCCCTCGTTAGCCCAACATGCCCCCCCTCATGTGGTTCTGTGGACATCTTGAAAATGTTTTACAGGTTACATTGTCAAGGTTTAATTTTCTCTGTTGGCCTTGGTTGTTCTCTGTAATAAAAGTTCTAGGATTTAAAACCGTCACCGTTTTCACAATTTTTATCCAGCGTGGTCTCAGAGGACTTATCGCCTGTGCCCTCTTCTGGACAAACTGGCCAGTAGGAACCAAAGCAGCAGATTGTTGTGTGTGCAGTGAGGTGGGTTGAGAAAAAGATTCCCTGTTTTCCCTAAAATAGCTGATTGTTCTTCTCTCCCTGGTATAGAAATGTGATTGTCAGTGAAAGATGTATTACAGGGTATACCATATAGTATTTCATGTGGGGTTTTACCATTAGTAGCATTTGGTATATTGTTAACCCGTTAGTGACAAGACTTTTTTGGCTTGTCCGACGCTTGGTGACATGGGCTGTTTTAACATTTCTGAGGTGTTTGTGTTTTGCTGTAATTTATTTCGGTCTCATTTAGTGTACCTGCACAAACTATATATCGTTTTTATCGTTATAAGAAGGGCTTTCTTTTGATACCATTTTTTTGATAATTGCATATAATTTGATGTAAAAAAAATAATAAAATATGGCAAAAAAAGTAAAAAAAAAATGTTTTATGACTTTTATTTGAAAAATCATATACTCATGTACAAGAGACAACAAAAAAACACTGCTAAATAGTTTCTAATATATGTCCTGAGTTCAGAAATAGCCCATGTTTTATGTTTTTTTTATTCATGTTACAGGGCCAGAACTATAAGTAGTGCAAAGCTATTTTAAAATCCTTTTTTTCAAAATTAGTGATAGTGACATTGTAACACTGATTTCTGTACTAAATCCATGAATGACCCCCAACATGTACATATTTTTGAAAACTAGACCACTCAGGGCATTTAACTTGGGGTATTTTGACACATTTCATGTAGCCATTTTACCACCAATCTTTGCCAAAGTTTGCAGCAAAAAAACTTTTTTTTAAATTTTGCACATAGATTGCAATTTAGGTAAACATTACCTTAAAATGTGAAGGGGTATTTCCAAATAACACCTCAATATGTGTTCAGCAACATCTCCTGAGTACAAGGATACCACCCATGCATAGGTTTGTTGATTTGTTTTGGGGATAAAAGGCCACATTTAGGGGGTGCGCATTTTGGTTTTCCAACTTGGAATTCTGACATGCAGAAAACTTGTGCCCATGTCCCATTTGGGACATTTTTGAAGCCAAAAAGTGTATTCTACCCCACAAAGCCATATATTTTTTAAAACTAGACACCCTAGGGTATTTCAAATAGTAGTATTTTAACACTTTCCATGCACTAATTATACTACCAGCCTATGTCAATGTTTTGGGTAGTAATTTTTTTCACATACATTGTACTTTGGGCATGAATTCACAGATCCTGTTATATGTCAGTGCCAAACAACACCTCAATATGTGTTCAGCAACATCTCCTGAGTACAGGGATACCACACATGTATAGGTTGGTTAGGTTATTTGTGGGTTAAAAGGCCACATTTGAGAGGTGCGCTTTTTGGTTTTCCAACTTGGAATTCTGACGTGCAGAAAACCTTCGCCCATGTCCAATTTGGGACATTTTTGAAGCCAAAAAGTGTATTCTACCCCCCAAAGCCATATATTTTTGAAAACTAGACACCCTAGGGTATTTCAAATGGTGGTATTTTAACACTTTCCATGCACTAATTCTACCACCAGCCTATGTCAATGTTATGGATAGTAATTTTTTTTCACGTACATTGTACTTCGGGCATAAATTCACAGATCCTATTATGTGTCAGTGCCAAACAACACCCCAATATGTGTTCAGCAACATCTCCTGAGTACAGGGATACCACCCATGCATAGGTTTGTTGGGTTGTTTGGGGCTAAAAGGCCACGTTTAGGGGGGTGAATTTCCAACTTGGAATTTTGACATGTAGTCAGCCTGCGCCTACATGTTCCATTTGGGACACTTTTGAAACCTGTCAAAGTATTTTACCCCATCAAACCTGCGTCCGTGTCCTATATGGGATATATCTTTTAAGCCAGCCAATGTAATTTACCCCCACCAAACCATATATTTTTTTAACGGTAGACCCCCATCACTCCTTGTGGCAAGGGCTCAGCAGCCACCGATACATCACTAGATGATGTATCAGAAAGCTGACCAGGGTCAAAATCGAACCCTGAGTCCGCGGCCTCAGAATCAGTGCGTAAGCAGTGATCTTGAGCAAAGAAGGGGTTAATAGCTCTTAGAAGAGCCTATCTAGTACTGTAATACATTACAGTACAAAGTAATTAATCCATAAAACAGTGCAGACAGCAAAACATACTGTTGCTGTGCAAGATTACTGCTTATACAGTGATGAATGGCAGGGAAGGGGTTAATACACAGTGAAAGACTTTCATAAAACCTGACAATTTTATAAAATGTTATTTTATATCACTAATACTGATCTGTCTCTTTCCGTCACAAAAATGTAAGTGAGGAGAGGGAGGCAGATCAATTTTTGTGAATATTGATCCGACCAATTTTGATCTGACCAGGGCGAATGGTGAGCTTAATTGAGAAATCACTAAACCGCCTTTGCCACTAATTCGCTGTTACTGATCGCTATGCGCTCAGGCAGCTTAAAAAAAAAAACTCAAATATTTTTACTTTACATGTAATCCCCTAGCGGGTATGTGTAAAAAAAAAATATGCAGACAGATAAAAATTGCTTTGGCGTCAATATCATTGCGTAAGCAGTGATCGACGGCAAAGAAGGGGTTAATAACTCTTAGAAGAGCCTTTGTAGTACTGTAATAAATTACAGTACAAAAAAAATTAACACCTAAAAATTGCACAAACAGCAAAAATAAATGCGCTGATGTGCACGATCACTGCTTACGCAAGATCAGTGGCAGGGAAGGGGTTAAACGCAGGGAATTGCTTTAATAAAAAATGTTTTATTGTTTTATAATTCGTGTGTTGTGTATTTATTGTTTTCTTTTACTTTTACTTACTTTTATAACTTTGATCTGTCTCTCTCCCTCACTAAAAAAAATGTGAGGAGAGGGAGACAGATCATAACTGGTCAGATCAATATAGAGTTAATATTGATCTGACCAGTCAGTGGGGATGTTCAGCAGAACATCCCCACTGCCTGTCAGTGTGCCTGGCAGTCACTGATTGCCTCTGTGAAGAGGCAATCGTGTGACAGCCAGAGAGCACAGGAAGCAGGTACTTCCTGCCTCCTGTGCTCTTGCCCTTAGAAGGGCAGCGCCATCTTGGTCACACAGTGACCAAGATCGTGCATTTTCTTTGTGTGTTACTGATTGCCTCGACTTGCGAGGCAATCAGGAACACTTTCTGAGCATAGGAAGCGAAAAATTCGCTTCCTATGCTCATTTTTTAAATGCCCGCGTTTTAAAGGCACTGTGCCTTTAAAACCGGCATTTCTATCGCTCTCCGGAGCGATCGAAATGCCAACGGGCATTTTTTTTAGTATTGAACGATGCTTCCATACGGAAGCATCGTTACAATACCATTAGAGCACTGAAAGCGGAAAAACTCCCTAGTCCGTCCGTCCGTCCGGACCTAGTCCGTTCTGTGTCGCCAAGGGGTTAATACCCTTCTGTACAATAGGAATTGTATAGGAAGTTAATACCACTGTGTGGGGTGAGAAACTAGCAACTTGGTTAATAGTTGTTTAATTTCAGCATTTTTCCTTTTCACAACCCCACTACTTTGGAGATGGTTAGGTGCACTGACTTCCCAAAGTAACCCAAATGCGGTTGCCCAGTTTTGAGTTTCCTTTGCAATAAATGCAGAGCCGAGCCTCCATCTGAGTGGATTGTCCTGGGCTACTGATGCTTGCTAGACATGGGAGACTAGAAATCATGGTGTTTGATGTTACACTTTCCACAGATGCATTTTAAAAGGGCCTGGATATTTTTTTAATGAGTCAGAACATAGAGGGGTATACATTTTAGTATAGGCATTAACATTTATTTAGTGCTTGTTGATCCAAGGAGAAATCTGATTGCCTTTTGGAGTCAAGAAGGATTTTTTCCCCCATTCAAAGCAGAATTTCAAACCTATATATGGGCCCAAAATCCATTGGACAAATCCAACGTAGTTTTATATTTTCTGCTGTATGGGGTGTATGGGGAATGTGTATTCTGAACTGCGACTAGGTGACCCTGTTGACCTCTCTATAATCTAAATCTAATCTCCATTTCTCATCTGGCTTTGACACCGTTTAAACTGCAGTGTTCATACAACTATACTGTTCTTTAATAATGCTTTGCTTTAACAATTCATTTATGCCAATCTGTATGTCAGGTAGCGCAGGTAGATTGTGTCTGTTTTTTAGGTGATATGGGAGCCCCCGGGGGGAAGCAAAGATTAACCAGAGGGGGCATTGACTAGGTTAGGATAGGGTTAATGTCCCGGGAGATAGAGATTGGGCAGCAAGATGTGTGGGGGCAGAGTTATGGTCATATAAAAGTGTCATCTGCCATTTTAGGGATCAGACATTTTAGTTTAATCTATTCACATACCTTGATTTTTGTCTTTTGTTTTGCAGGGTCTGTTCTTTGAGCTCGTCGCCTGTCAATATCGGATGATGGATGCAGAGCTGGATGGATTGTTGAAGGGGATCCGTGCTGCAGCGAGGTTCAGGTGCGCGGATTGGCTGCAGGCACAACTGGGCCCTGAATTGCGGATGCCGGTGGCAGCAGATAGAGGGGTGCGCCCGGTAATGGCCGTTTTAAGGCCTGGTGACCCGGGTGAGGCAGGGCCCGTATCCTTGGCCCCAGGGAGCATGGAGTCTGGGGGAGATGGAGGAGAACTTGGCCCCATCGGGCCAGAGAGAAGCTGCAGGGGAGGGGATCCAGAGATCCAGGCATAGGAATAGCCCATTGCCCCTCAGGAGTCCTTCCAGGGATTTCTCCCCCTTACTATGGAGCCAGTCACCAGTGAGGGAGGCGAGGAATGGTGAGGAGCGCAGGGGATTGGGTACAGCTAGCAGGGATGCTGGGCTGTACAGTCGTAATGTGTCCATGGTGAGAGATGGCAGATCCCAAGACAGATGTTCATCAGTGGCCCATTTCAACAGATGTTCTGGTAGCAGGTCCGAAAGGGACACCTCTAGCTGCTTATCGCCTGGGGGGGGGGGGGATGATTGGAGGTATTGGTGGCATCAGGAGGTAGTTCACAGGGTCATCAGAGGTGGTCACCTACAACCCCCCCCCCCCCCCCCCGAAATTTTCACAGCCCGGCTGCTGCCAGGGGCTATAGTACCATGGACAGGAATGGCAATGGCAGGAACCGGCAGGAGGCAGGTGGTTCAGAGCCCAAGGGGAGCAGCTAACGTCCTGGCCCAGGCTGGAGTTAATTGTTCTTCCAGGAGCACAGGCCGGAACCCGATGGTGTCAACGCCTGTTGTGGGAGATGGAGTCGTGGTAACCGGAGTATCGGCGCCGGAGGAGGTGGTCAGATCGACTCCCGTATTAATTTTGGATGGTGGGGCCCAGAGGTTGTCGACTGCTGTGGGGCCCAATGGTGAGTCTACGCAATGCACTTCACACACGCAGAAGTTAAGGGAAGGTTTGCAGTTGCTTTTAGACTCTTTAACTGATCACAGTTCCTCTTCAGTTGTGGGTGAGGTATGGGTTCCTAGCAGGGGAGAGGGTGGAACGGCAGGCTCAAACAGGTCAGGGGCAGTGCTTATGGTGGCCGATACTCCCAATAAATGGGTTGCAATGGGGGAGGTGTTGGGATCGTAGCCTGTCAGTGTGTTAGAGAAATCTAGTGCCCAAGTAGGTGACATCTCAGAGGTGGCTCGGTTGGGGGGGGGTTACATGTTATTTGCTGGTCCCTTGGGGGCTCATTTGAAGACCGATGTGAAGGAAAAGATTTTTAAGGGTGAATATGTACAGCTTTATTCTCTTCTCCCTCTGGATGAGTCCTCGACTTGAAAGAGGAGGATAAAAAGGACTCTAAGAAGGAGAAGGAAGAGAAAAGGCGTAGGTATAGGAAGATCCCCAAGACCTTTGGGACTTGGTTACGGCTTTTTGTATATTAGCTAGTATTACTGTAAGGAAATCCCATGAGGAATGTGAAGCGATGTTTTGGTATCTGGGAGGAATACCGCACCTTCGGTGGTTTTCCGTGGTGGAGGTATGATGAACAGTTCCGGTAGAAATTGGCGGGGACCCCGGGGATGCGCTGGGATCAAATTGATCGCCCTCTCTGGTTAAAATTGATTATGGCCCAGAAATCAGAGCCCTTTCAAGGGGGGGGGGGGGGGTCAGTGGGGGGGCTGAGCCCAATTTGTCAGCCACACACAAGCCCGGGTTCTGCTTGCAGTTTAATGAAGGAACGTGTAAGTGGAGGGCAGGGTGTAAATTTAAGCATGAATGCACCACTTGTGGAGGCTCCCATAGCAATTTACTCTTTAAGAGGGGAACGTCTGGACCACCAGGGATGGCCACAGTTTCAACGGGAGCTGCAATTCCTGCTGGGGGCAACTCCGGTGCGGCTAAGCATGATGCTGCTTTGGCTTAACCTTTACACTAACGTGCAGGATGCAGCCCTGTTACAAAGAGGTAGAAAGGCAAGGGGGGCGTTTCTATAAAAATTTAGTTTCAGTTAATTCATTCCCCAAGATGGTTAGGGACAAGTTAGGTAAGGAGGTTATGTTGGGACGCATGGCAGGATTCTTGAGTCCATTCCTATGGCAGGGCTTAGGATATCTCCTTTAGGGCTAGTACCTAAGAAGGAACCATGGACGTATCTGCTGATACATCACCTGTCCTACCCATATGGTACATCAGTGAATGATGATATCGACAAGGACCTCTGTTCAGTATCATACACCTCGATTCGTGTCGGAGGGCAGGGGCTGGGGCACTGATGGCAAAGGCTGATCTGGAAGCCGCTTTCCGGCTGTTCTCTATTCACCCTCAATGTCACCATTTACTGGGATGTTGCATTGAGGGTCAGTTTTACGTTGACCTTTGCTTGCCAATGGGGTGCTCCATCTCCTGTTCTTAAGTTTAGCACCTTTTTGGAGTGGGTAGTGGGGCATGAAACCTCTAGTCGCATGATTGTGTACTATTTCAATGTGATTTTTTTCTGTGTTGGCCCGACGGACTCTGATGAGTGCCACTACTTGCTTGGAATGGGTGGTGGGTTGTTTTGGGGTCCCCCTTGCGGCGGATAAGATGGAGGGGCCTGGCACTTGCTTAAGCTTTCTCGGACTCAAAATAGATTCAGTGGCTGACGAGTGTAGGTTGCCTCAGGATAAGATGATTGCTCTACAGGAAAGCGTCAGAGGTGCACAAGGCTAAAAAAGTGACTTTAAGCCAAATGCAGTGCTTGTTAGGGAGGCTAAATTTTTCTAGTCAAGTGATTCCGATGGGGAGGGTGTTTAGCAGGAGCTTATCATGGGCCATGGCGGGCGTTTTGGCTCCCAACCATTTTATCAGGATTACCAGGCCTTTGAGGGAGTATTTGGAAGTGTGGGATACCTTCTTAAATCATTTCAATGGGAAGGTTTTCTTCCGGAAGGCGGTGGTGTCTTCGCAGGATCTAAACCTTTTCACTGACGCATCTGGCAGCATAGGTTTTGGAGCTTATTTTGGGGGTGCATGGTGTGCTGAGAAATTGAATGGAGGTCTAGCTCGTTGATCAGGAATTTAGCTTTCCATGAAATGTTCCCAGTGGTGGTTGCGCTAGGATTATGAGGGGGCAGCTAAAACATAGGAGAGTTGTTTTCCACTCTGACAATCAGGCAGTGGTGGAGGCAATTAATGGGCTTTCAGCCTCTTCCATGCCGGTGATCCAGCTCCTCAGGAGGTTGCTGTTGCTTTGCATGTTGCTCAATATAGCCTTCCATGCAAAACATGTTCCGGGGTACTTGAATGTCTTAGCTGATTCTCTCTCTAGGTGGGGGTGAGATGCCTGGAGGAGATGTGGAGGCTAGGAACAACGTGCTTACACATTGGGCGAGGGCATCACTGGCCCCGGCGACCTGGAAGGCTTATAGTAAAACTTGTGGGGAATGGGAAGATTGATTGGGCAGATAAGTTCTGAAGGTTCTTCCACGGAAAGATTGAATGCCTTATTGTGGTTAATTTTTCATTTGATGATGAAAGGTGTATCCCCAGCAGTGCTGGAAAGAGCTATGGCTACCTTGGCGTTCCTTTTTAAATTTAAGGGGTGGCCAATTTTACAAAAAAATTCATGATTAAGTTGGCATTGCGGGGGTTTAAAAAGGGAGGAAGGCACCAGACAAGCGTAGGCCGATATCGGTGGCATTTTGGAAGGTTTATTAGACGCATTACATTCTGTAACATTGCCTATGAGGAGGTTTTATTTTCAACTACTTATGTTGTAACTTTCTTCGGGGTTTTCAGAATTGGGGAACTGGTAAGTGTGAACAAACGTAAGGCTGTTGGTATAGAAGTATCAGATACCCAAGTGGAGTCAGGTTAAGTACTTCTTAGGTTACGGAGGTCCAAAACTGATGTCTTTGGGAAGGGTTGCAATATCACCCTTCATGCTTTACCAGGGCACGGTCGTTGCCCTGTTCAATGGGTTTCTCGATTTTTGGCCATTTGACCTACATTGGGTGTGGGGGGTTCCCTATTGAATCATGCGGATGGCAGCTCGCTCTCACGTTTCCAGGTTTTTAAGAAAGGTTTGGCGAGGTTGGGCTGTGATGCCACCCAATTTGGTAATCATTCTTTCTGGATCGGGGCTGCTACCATCATTAAAAAAATTAGGAGGTGGGAATATAAGAGATTTATTTCCTATTTGCGTCTGGCTGGATTGGTGGTTTAAGGTTCGGGTTCCTGGTTACTGTTTTTAGTTTATGTTTCAGGTCTTGTTGCTTGTATCAAAGGCCACTCATATGTATTCTGGGCGAAAAGGTGAGCTGCAGTTCGGATGGCCGGTAGACAGCCCAGAGAGGGTGGTGATATGGCATTGGGAATTGGAAAAGGTTTTCCCAGGGGCTTATCCGTATGATGGGGTGCATTTGAATGAACTATGATTGGATTTGCTAAACTTGGGTTTCCAGATAGGTCTGGAGCAAGCTGTGGTGCTGTGGGATGGCTGGGTGCATCCAGTTTGAGGTGTCAATGGATGGATGGTGGCGGAGCTTGCAAGGGGAGTTCAGTTTAGGGAGAGTTTTCTGTATGTTTGTATATGTTATCAAGTTGGTTGTTGTGTGTGGTGGTTCTGAGCAGGTTGGTAGTTCAAACCGGTGGGAGGGGGATCTTGGTATGCGCTTCCTTTATATATTTATTTGTTTAATGTGTTTGATGTAATAATTGTTATTGCCAGCTTTTTGTTATTCCGCGAATTATATATATATATATATATATATATATATATATATATATATATATATATATATATATATCCTTTTGTGGTGTCATTGCCAAGTGTATGTTATTAAGGGGCAGGGTCATGTAATATTAGGCAATGACATAAGTTGTTATATTTAATACATATGTGGCCATAATTATTTTTCAAAATACGGTGTCTGTCTTTATTGGGGATTATCAAGGGGACATTATCCCGATAATTGACTATACCCTAGTAATGTGCCTTTAGCTATTTGATGGCATTTATTTTTCCAATGCCCTACTTTGTTTTCCCAGTGTTGAAAAACATTTTCCTTCTGAAAATAATTTTCTCAATTCTTGCTTGTTTAGCAAATAAGTTCAATGCATTTGCTGTTCCACAAGATTATTAAAATTGAATGAAATGGTAAGTTTCTGTGTCTGTGAAGGAAGATTATGACACTATGTCTATGCAAATAAAAAGGGAATATCTAATTTAGGATGTTCAACCAATTCCAGACTGAGTTTCACTCCATTAATGTCAGTGACATCCCGGTGCTCACTTTGCTGGAGCCGGTTAAAAGAGGTGCGGCTACCGCTGCCACTCTCAGGCGGGCCGCACCTCTCTGGCGGGCGGGCCGCGTTTGGCCCGCGGGCCGCACGTTGGATGCCCATGGTATATTAGGTTGTCTACCAAATATTTGCATATATATATATGTCTCTCATATTGATCGGGATCTGTGTACCTAAGAGAGGTGCAGCATTAGGCTGTTCAGTAAAGGTTGGATGTTAACTGAACATTGATTATAGCATACCTGGCTCCTGGACACCAGGTGCCTTGCTCTATTTCCCATAATATTATATCACCATGGTGACGATCTCTCTGTGTATGGGCTTCAAATAGCTAATTAAATTGTTATCTCAAGAATAATTGTGAGATGACAACGTTGTGTGCCTTCTATTACATATTAGAGGATATCTAGGTATTAATTTTGTTCAAAAAAATTACGTTAGTGCTTCCAGTCCCTTTGTGGTTGCCAAATGTAACTGTCAGTACCTATTTTTCCATCTACAATGTCTTGATTGCTTAGAATTTAGCATAGATAACCATACAAATATCTTTAAGCAACAATTGTATCTAGATCGGCAGGTTTCTCTATCTATATTTTATAAATAATTGAGAATGCAATAAGAATAGGAATTTGGAAGCAATAACCATTTGTCATTGTTGCCTTATTGAACATAAATTAATATAGACAATGTAAAAACAACTTAATAATCCATAAATAAATAAAGAGTAAATAAAGTTAAATGTATATACTTACACTAAGTAAAATAAAATCACATACCCTCCTGGTCATTTACAGGTTAGCTCTCAGTCTTATGTTAATGCAGCCGCAAAAACATGCTTTCCCAATTTTAGATAACAATATGAAATATGGTCATTTATGGGCAGGAAAAATACCATAAATTACATTAAAACAGATAACTATAGTTTAAAAAATGAATTAACCTGAAGTCTTGATTTCTTTGCGAATAGACAAGGTCATGACAAAATAATTAGGCACATGTCCTGGCGTAGCAAAACAAAATAGCGTCCAGGGGCATTGCTAGGTCTCCAAAAGATCCGGGGCTGGAGCCCGTGGCAGATTTGATAGAAGTGGAGTAAGCAAGCTCACATGCTTAGGCGGCATACAGACTGATATAATTGACACCAATGAACAATAGGTATATATGGGTATATATCAGGGCTCAACAAATCCTGGGCACCAGGAAATTATACCTGGCTCCTGGTTATTGTTGTCCCTGCATTATTTTATTTATTTATCCAGTGGAGCGCATGGGAGCAGTGTGTGCACCGGCTGCACAGTCTTATAGTGTTCGAGCACTGAGTGTGCTCAGCAGGGCTAGAAACAACAGCAGGGCACAGACCAGGCTAGAATGAGGTATGACAGCCAGGAGGGGGGACATATTGATAGATGCACTTTTTTTTATCGTAAGCAACAAAATATTGCTGACTTGTGTGTGTGTGTGTGTGTGTGTATGACTGCATGTGTGTGTGTGTTTGACTGACTGTGTGTATGTCTGTCTGTGATCAACTGTATGTGTCTGTGACTGACTGTATGTGTTTGTCTGTCTGTGACTGACTATATTTGTGTGTGTGTGTCTGTCTGTGACTGACTGTGTGTGACTGACTGACTGTATGTCTGCCTGTGATTGACTGTATGCGTATGTCTGTACATGTATGTGTGTCTGTCTGTGACTGCCTCCACAGCAATAAAACTCTGCCACACACATACACGCACACTCATAAGTGCCACTCATGCCTACACTCACTTACACACAATTACTCTCTTCCAAACACTCACACCCACTTACATCCATACACACTCATAACTCTGCCACTCACACTTACACTCACTCACACTTACTCTCTCCCAAACACTCACACTCTGCCACTCACATCCACTTATACTCTGCCACTTACATAGATACACATGGACACTCATAACTCTGCCACTCACACCTACACTCACTCACACTTACCCTCTTCCAAACATTCACACTCTACCACTCACACCCACTTACACTCTGCCACTTACATAGATACACATGCACACTCATAACTCTGCCACTCACACTTACTCTCTTCCAAACACTCACACTCTGCCACTCACACCCACTTACACTCTGCCACTTACATAGATACACATGCACACTCATAACTCTGCCACTCACACTTACACTCACTCACACTTACTCTCTTCCAAACACTCACACTCTGCCACTCACACTCTGCCACTTACATAGATACACATGCACACTCATAACTCTGCCACTCACACCTACACTCACTCACACTTACTCTCTTCCAAACATTCACACTCTGCCACTCACACCCACTTACACTCTGCCACTTACATAGATACACATGCACACTTATAACTCTGCCACTCACACCTACACTCACTCACACTTACTCTCTTCCAAACATTCACACTCTGCCACTCACACCCACTTACACTCTGCCACTTACATAGATACACATGCACACTCATAACTCTGCCACTCACACTTACACTCACTCACACTTACTCTCTTCCAAACACTCACACTCTGCCACTCACACCTACTCACACTCTGCCACTTACACACACTTACAGTCTGCCACTTACATACATACACATGCACACTCATAACTCTGCCACTCTCACTTACACTCTGCCAGACTCACATGCAAAGCTTGAGAGGGGCGGAGTTGAGCGTGAGGGGCAGGGCCGAGTGTGGTGCTGTCCAGCATCCAGATTGCAGCATGCAGGGGCGGACCAAGCGCGAGGGGCAGGGCCTAGCACAAGGGTGCGTGGTTGGAGTCTCCATCCGGGGCTACGGAGGGGAGACCTGGGGATTCAGCTCCAGTAGTCCCCCCCTAGCGACGCCACTGATGGCGTCTATAGTCTAAACATTTCACTTGCGAAGCTGGGCGTGAAGCCAGTGAGATAACACAGTTGACACTACATAAAGCTACAAAATGTACAGTTATACCCAGGGATGTATGGTGCCCCTGAGTGACAGTTGTGTTGCCAGTCCAGAGCACACCTGTACCTCAGGGGCACGAGGTATCTGTATTTCCAGGCGTTTTTGTGCTGGTGACAGCAGCTGCGAATTCGGCAGAGTCACTCACTCTGTTTTTTGATGGTGTTTCTTCAACTGAAATCCATTCTCTCACAGAAGGGATTAAATTATCCATCTGTCTCCCACCAGGGATAGATGCTTAGACAAGGAGCTTGTGCGATTTATTTTGATAGTATAGGCAGCCACACAGACATTGGCTGCCATCTCTCCTCACAGAAGGCTGGTGAGGGGAGAACGATTTGATCTCCCGAGCCAGTACTTCTGTGTGTTTGCAGGTAATGCATGTTAAACTTTAAAAAGAAATGCTTCCCTCAAACCCAGACATTTTGTGAGATTGAAACAGAGATTGATGGGCATTTAAGTCCTCAAAAAGAGGGAAAGAAAATGGATGGTAACACTAGTTTTATGTCTGCAGCCCTGGGCAACCTCAATGAAATGAGAGATCTGAGTAAATGAGGTTTCATCCAAACAGGAGAGACCGGGGCGTGGCTAGCGTCTGATGGAGAAGGACGCATAATCCCCTGGCTCCCGCAACCCGGCCAATACACAAGATATAAACCTTAACCAGCAAGTATAAAAGATGGGGAAACCGAACAAAAAGACCCCCCCAAACACCAGGGCACCCAAAAAACAACAAAACGGACCATACAGCATCACTAAATGCTTACCTGCTGCCTATTCCCGCCAAAGCGACATCGAAAGAAAAAATGGCGCCGGAACCCCCGGAGGCGGCAATCTCCTCTCAGTCATCCGACGAAGAATCGGAAAGAGAGGAGATTAGACTGACAACGGACCTGCGGACACAACTGAAAGATATTCCCACGAAAGCGGATTTTTCGTCCTTCACTACGCAAATCAAGAAGGAATTTGCATCAGTAGTGGACCAGATACGCACTGCAGTGCGCGATGAACTGACAGACCTCAAAGAGGATATCCACAAACAGGACACTAGATTGACCGCGGTGGAAAGAGAACAGACGGAGATGGGTGCAGAACTACAAAGGGTGAGCCAGAAGCTGAACGCGCAATGCAAATTGACCTCACAATTATCAATGCACTTACTGGATGTAGATAATAGAGGGAGAAGATGTAACCTCCGTATTAGAGGACTCCCGGAGGCAGAGGGTACAGAGGACACGAAACAGCTAGCGCTGGAAGTTTTCAACATGGTCCTGGATGAACCCACATTGACACTGGCAAGTATTGACCGTGCCCACAGAGCCCTGAGACCAAAGGACAGGGCAAACCCAGTGCCAAGGGACATCATTTGCTGTATCCACAGCTTCTCAGTGAAAGAAGATATACTGAGAAAAGCACGCCGAACACGGGCCCTTACATATCAGGGCGCACAAATACAGATCCTACCAGATGTGGCATGGGCCACGCTCCAGATGATGAAACTTCTCAGACCACTAACAGAACTCCTGAGACAGGCGAACATCCCATACAGTTGGGGCTTCCCACTGACCATAAACATCAGAAGGGGAGACATCTTCTACTCGATAAAGACTCCGGAAGACGCGGCTTCTATGGCTCAAGACTTATAGCTTGAGATGCCCGATCTCACTGCATGGGCACAATTTTTGACGGGAGACCCAAACGCAATAATAACCCACACTCAACCTTGGCTCCCCAGACCGCAGAGAAAGAGGAGAAGGAGGCCCCGCATAGAAGACAGCACAGGAAGCCCATATAACGGTTATCCCCAAAGAAGGCAAAGACCCGGAGCAAAGCTCTAATTATAGGCCAATATCCCTCCTGAATATAGATGTCAAATTATTAGCAAAACTTTTAAGTAATCGCATAAAAGAGGCCCTCCCTACTATTGTCCATAGAGACCAAGCCGGTTTTGTGCCGAACCGAGAGGCCAGAGAGAACACAACAAAGGTAGTGAACCTCATTCACCAAGCGCTCATAGACCAGACCCCCACAATGCTGTTGTCTACGGACGCAGAAAAAGCGTTCGACAGGGTGAACTGGTCCTACCTGAGAGCAGTACTGGAACACATCGGGCTAGGCGATTCTATGCTCAACTGGATCGCAGCCCTATACCACACCCCATCGGCCCGTATACGGATAAACGGCACACTCTCGGGACCAGTCACCCTGTCGAATGGCACACGTCAAGGATGCCCATTATCTCCCCTTTTGTTTGTGTTGTCTCTGGAACCCTTTATTAATGCACTTCGTAATAATCCATCAATACATGGACTGGAAATTGGTCCCCATCACCACAAGGTGGCGGCGTATGCCGATGACCTACTGATAGTGATTACCCAACCTCAAATCACACTACCCAATTTCTTGAAAGAATTGGAGACATTTGGCCAAATATCTAACTTCAAGATCAATATGAATAAATCGGAGGCCCTTAATATTTCCCTACCAACACATATAACAGAAATGTTATGCACCTCCTTCCCTTTTAAATGGGCACAACACTCCATCAAATATTTAGGCATTCACCTCTCTGCTAACCTAGGAGACCTATTCGACCTTAACTTCACTAGACTCTTCCGACTCATCAAAGCAGATATGGATAAATGGACATCCAAATACTTTTCCTGGTTTGGTAGAGTCGGAATTACTAAAATGAATATACTGCCACGCATATTATATGTAATCCAAGCGCTGCCGATCTCCATTCCTAAGTCCTTTTTTAGAGATATGAAAAGAATAATTACTAAGTTCGTTTGGAACTCAAGAGCCCCCAGACTGGGATACCAGTATCTTACCAGACACAAAGACCATGGAGGCTTAGGCCTCCCAGACTTGGAAACATATTACAAAGCCACGGCGCTAGCGAGGATAGTGGAATGGACAATCCCCACAAATAAACTATGGATCTCATTAGAGCAACGAGCATTAAACGTCCCTATCCCGACAGCAGCCTGGCGACCCTCATCACATAAAATACTGGCTATAACTGGCCACCCGACAGTCACCCCGACCATCAAAATTTGGAAATCTGTAACATCCCAGATGGAACTGGTAGGAGCACCATCTCCCATGCTCTCACTGATCGCGAACAAAGACTTCCCACCGGGTATGAACTGCCCTATAATACAGAACATGTTCGAGGGGGGTCAACGCTACCCTAGGCTAGGGCATATTCTCAAAGGAAAGACTATTAAAAAACTGACAGAGATCACTGGCAAAACTTCCCCTTCAATGCTGGAAAGATTTACATACGCACAATTGACTCACTATGTGAACTCCCTATTGAGAAAGGGCAATCTCCCAGTATCCCTCACACCATTTGAAAATGTATGCGCCACACATGACCCACCACAACGCCTGATCTCAACGATCCACAGATTACTAGTAGAGATGAAACTATCAAACAAACCATACTTTATACGTTACTGGGAGACGGACTGCAAGGTGACACTGACTGAATCCCAGTGGCACAAGATATCTACCCTTGCCCATAAATGCTCGGTGGCCACTAGGATACAAGAGAACTCTTATAAAATACTCACAAGGTGGTACAAAGTTCCCTCCCTATTACACTCCCTGTTCCCTGGCACCTCTGACCGCTGCTGGAGATGCCTGACAGAGAAAGGTGACTTTTACCATATCTGCAGTGGTTGAGGTCATAAAAAAACTGGATAATAAAGATTTCCCAAACACGGCACCAGCATGCCTGCTGCACCATACACCCCAACCCATAAACAAATACAAGAAATCCCTCACAGTCCATCTCTTAAACGCGACAAAGATCTTGATACCTAGATCCTGGAAACTAACACACATCCCAACGTTTAGGGAATGGATGAACGAAGTAGAGGCAATTAGGGTAGCGGAAGAACTCCTACTATCGGCTCAAGGGAGAAACAGCCAATATACTGCACAATGGTTCTACTGGATAGAATTCACTTCAGGGAATGCAGGACTGGAGGCCATCAGTCAATACGACTCTCCTACATCCTAATCAAAAGACTTATTACATAATGATTTACCATGGTAATAAGAGTGGACCAGAGAACCTCCCACCCACCCACCTCTTATTATTTATCCAGTAAGTCTGTCTTGTTGTTTAATTTGTTCAATTTATTCTTATTTTATTTTGACATGTCTAAGGGAATCTTAATCATAGATACTGACCAAATTCCTCAGGAGAAGACAGGCTTGCACACACTGTTATGAAACTAATGCCTCGGATTGTGAAGCTTGACTTGATACAGACAACCCCAATGATTCCTCCCCCCATCGTCCTTCTTTTTTCTGTACCCCCCCCCCTGTTTAAATATTTTCATGAAAATGTCAATAAAAACATATTAAAAAAACAGGAGAGACCTCTCAACTCCACTGATGAGAGTTCAGAAGCCTCTCCTGATTGGCAGAGTCCCAACTTCACACAGAGATCGGAGTAAGCTGCAGCCAGCATTCCACTCACAATGTCTTCACACCATGCAAAAGGAAACCCTAACTTTTGGCACTCCATCAAGGCGACAAGGAATTTTAAACTTAAGGCTATAGAATACCAAAAATCTGTCTTTAGCCTTGTTTATTTACCTGACACTATAATTTGGCTGTTGGACATAATTTGATGTAAAAGTAACTTTCATATGAAGGGACTTTATTCCCTAAACAGTGAACACACAAGCAATGTTGAGCATACAAAAAAGAAACTGAGCATTGAGTTAGCAGCCATCTAAACAAATGCTTTGAATAAGAGAGATTTAAAATTAGCTGTGTGTATGGGACTGTGTATGTAATTGTCTGTTTGATAATAGAGGGTTTATTTCTCTGAAACTTCTTATGTATGATAATGACTGTATGTATATCAGATTATAAATATATTATTAAATCTGAAATCTACATGGCTCCCAATGCTTCCTAATAAGTTATATAATATAAAATATATATCATGTGTATGCGACTGTCTGTGTCCAGGCATTTCTGTATCCTTTTAGTTTTTCATGCTTGGCTTGTTTATAGTCTATGCTGGTTTCTGAATGTTCTTTGTATCTGTTTATCCTTGTGTTTCTTTTCGTAATTCGGCCACATGGTGGCACTCCCCAATTTTCAGCCACATTGTGGCATTTCCTAGTTTGTCCACATGGTAGCATTTCCTAGTCTTGGCACATGGTGGTATTTCCTAGTTCGGCCTCAGAGCAGCACCTGCCCAGTTTAGCCACAAAGTGGCACCTGCCTAAGTCTAGCTAGTGTCTGGGCACCTGTGTAAGCAGGGCCGGCCTTAGGGGTGTGCGACCTGTGCGATCGCACATTACGCAACACCCCAGGGGGCGCCCACCCGACAAACAAAAAAAAAGTTTAAAAAAAGGTTTGCCTGTGGAGGGGGCGGAGCTCACCAGTGAGAGGTGTAGCTCCGCCCCCACCCTGCTTCACGGGGAGCCGCGGGCAGCATGAGAATGTACTGCTCACGCTCCCCACACACAGTGATTATGCAGGGTATTGGATTTCACCCATGAAGCAGGATGGGGGCGGAGCTACACTACCCTGGTGAGCTCCGCCCCCTCACTGACAGAAAAGAACAAGGGGAGGGGGAAGAGACAGGAGCAGGGGAGGGGGGAAGAGGCAGTAAAGGGGAAGAGACAGTACAGGGGAGGGGGGAAGAGACAGATCAGGGGAGGGGGCAGAGGCAGTACAGGGGAGGGGGGAAGAGACAGTACAGGGGAGGGGGAAAGAACAAGGGGAGGGACAGAAAAGAACAAGGGGAAGGGGCAGAGACAGTACAGGGGAGGGGGGAAGAGGCAGTACAGAGGAGGGAGGAAGAGACAGTACAGGGGAGGGGGGAAGAGACAGAACAGGGGAGGGGGCAGAGGCAGTACAGGGGAGGGGGGAAGAGACAGTACAGGGGAGGGGGCAGAGGCAGTACAGGGGAGGGGGGAAGAGACAGTTCAGGGGAGGGTGGAGAGACAGTACAGGGGAGGGGGAGAGAGAGAGAACAGGAGAGGGGGCAAGAGACAGTACAGGGGAGGGGGGAAGAGTCAGTACAGGGGAGGGGCCAGAGACAGTACAGGGGAGGGGGGAAGAGACAGAACAGGGGAGGGGGGAAGAGACAGAACAGGGGAGGGGGAGAGGGAGAGAACAGTTGAGGGGGGAGACAGAATGAGGGAAGCGTGAGAGACAGAACAAAGGGAGGGGGAGAGACAGAACAGAGAAAGGGGGAGAGAGAACAGAGAAAGGGGAGGGAGAAAAGAACAGGAGGGGGAGAGAAAAGAACAGTGGAGGGGGGAGTAAAGAAAACAGAGAGGGAGAGAGAGAACAGATATGGGGAGGAGGGGGAGAGAGAGAACAGATATGGGGAGGAGGGGGAGAGAGAGAACAGATATGGGGAGGAGGGGGAGAGAGAACAGATATGGGGGAGTGGGAGAGAGAACAGATATGGGGAAAGAGGGGGCGAGACAGACATAGCAAGGAACAATCATGGGAAGGGAGAGACATATACATGGAGGGAGAGGAAAGAGACGGGGGGGGGCGCCACGGGGGAGGTCCGCACAGGGCGCCGGAACACTTAAGGCAGGCCCTGTGTGTAAGCCTAGCCATAGACTGGCACCTGACCAGAGTGGTAGCTGCCCAGATTGGCCACCTGCCTAAGCCTATCGTCAGACTGGCACCTGCCTAAGCCTATCGCCAGACTTCACAAGTCTTGCCATATACCAGTACCTGCCCAAGTCTAGCTTTTGTCTGGCACCTGCTCAAGCCTAGCCCTAGACTGGTAGACAACATAGAATGTTGGTCCATCTAGTCTGCCCAATTTTCTAAATACCAGTTCCCTATCATATATCTAGGATAGCCTTGTGCCTATCCCAAGCATGGTTAAAATCCTTCACTGTGTTTACATCTACCACTTCCGCTGGAAGGCTATTCCTGCCCTGATCTGAGCCCTGTAAGAGGGGTGACCTGACTACCTTAAATGGGATGCACTCACATTGTGTTTCAGCCCTCTCTTAGTGTTCCATCCCGGTCATTTGTTGTAGCCTTGCCATAGTTCAGCCATGTCTTAGAATGCTGTTATATGTTATCCCTGTTCTTTGCTTCTGTTCTGTTTATTGTTCTGTTCCATTCCAGGTTTTCATTGTTTCTCTTTGCCTAGTATGTCTGCTATGTCTACAGCTATGCCTCTGTGCAATGTACATCTTTAACTTCTGTTATTCATTTGCTGATATTGTTCATTGTTAGGATAATATTAGTTCATAGTTAGAGACTTGTCAAATTGTGGGGTACCTTGATGTAATTGGCAAGCTTGATGTGGTTGGCAAGCTTAAACTAAACCCCCACCATACAATCTTTAGTATTAGGCTAGTCCATGTATATGTATGTTCTCTTGTGTTCCTGAGCTCTGTATGTATTCTTAGTTATATCTGTGCCTGTCCCTTTGCACAGGTGTGCTTAGGAAGCTGCACACGTGTGCTTAGGAAGTGAACTAAAGTTCACTCCCTAAGCACTGATGGTGTTGCTAAAGTAAGGCACTCAGCAACACCAAACAATCATACTTTTTTGTTGGTGGTCACTCTCCTCAGAGACCACATCAGTCAGGTAGAACGGAATGCTGCTTGTAGAGATGGCACTTCTGCTCTCTGCCTGAGCAACAGAAGTGATTTTTTTTCACTTCCATTTCTCTAGGGGACCCTGCTGGATGAGGTTCTGACAAAAAACTCAAGCAAATTCTACTGCACAGGCGCAGTATAATTTTCTCATTGCCCACCACAGCGCATGCGCCCACAGTTACAGCTGTCAATCAGACACACGGGGGGGGCAGAGGGGGACACACGGGGGGGGCTGGCTCTTTTTGATGGGAGTTGTGATCCCCCTCTGTCCCCCGTGTGTATCTTCCACATACTAGCGTAGCATGTAACTGATATAAGTTTTACCAATTCCTTGCTACACTAGTAAATGACTTTAATGAGTAATACACTTATACTTGCCTGTCACCGCAGCTGATCCCGTAGGGGGCGTGAGGTGGTGTGTGTTCCTCGCGTATGCACACTTCTGCTGGTTGACAGCCGTAACTGTGTGCGCATGTGCTGTGGTGTGCAATGAGCACATTCTACTACGCCTGTGCAGTAGAATTTGCTCGAGAAATTTGATAGAACATCGGTACATCAGATCAGTGTGATCTGTGTGCCGGCAAGTATGTTAAGTGCTCAGATGAGCTCTTACCTTACAGTCAAAGGGAATATTTAGTAATATTGCCTTTGACAAGTGTAGATCTGCTTCCCTTTCCTCACTTCTAGTAAGGTAGAGATTTAGATTTGTATGGTGTAAGTTTGTAATTTTAATAAATTAAATACAATTTTATAACATTTTAATAACCAAGGGCTTTTATAAAAGCCCATCCCTGTGTTTTACCCGTTCCCTGCTATTGATCAGTATACACAGTCATCTTGCACAGCAGAACATTTTTTGCTGTCTGTGCAATTTTTAGGGGCTAATTTTTTTTTACTGTCATTTATTACAGTATAACAAAGGCTCTTTTAAGAGTTATTAACACCTTCCTTGTTGTAGATCAGTGCATACGCATTGATCTGGCCCGCAGAATATTTTTTTTGCTATCTGAATATGCCTCCCTCCATATGGCACTTCCCAAACGTGGCCTTTTAGCCCCCCCAAAACCTGACAAACCTATGCATGGGTGGTATCACTGTACTCAGTAGAAATAGTAGAATCTATTTAGCAGGTTTTATCATTAGCATTTGTAGATGAGCAAAAGAATTTTCAAATAAAAGTCAGAGAATATGTGTGTTTTTATTTTTTACCATATTTTTTTTTCATAGTATATTATTGGATATGATTAAATGATGCTATCTAAAGAAAGCCCTTCTTGTCCCGATAAAAACAATATATAATTTGTGCGGGTACAGAAAATGACAGCTAAATACAAACAGAGCAGAAATGTTAACATAGCCATTGTCCAGATTGGGGTTAAAGTTTTATTCAAATTTGTGTGCCACTAATTGATGCTGATTGTATGTTTATTTGTAAATGTGGAGGCACCTGAAGGTAGGAGTGACTCCACCCAGGGCCGGCCTTAAGTTTCCCGGCGCCCTGTGCGGGCTTCCCCCCCCCCCCCCCCCCCCCTTACACCACCCTATGTATGTGTCCCTTTCCTCTTCCTTGCCATGTCTGTCTCTCTCAAACTCCCCCATACCTGTCTCTCTCTCCCTCTCCCTGTTCTGCCTCTCTCTCCCCCCCACCCCTTCCATGCAAATGAAGATCAGGTAGGGGGCGGAGCTAACCGACTGAGCGGTGTAGCTCCGCCCCCACCCTGTGAAGCAGAGCGGCTCCCCATGCTTAATGCAGGCATGGGGAGCGCGAGCAGCACTTTCTATTGCTGCCTGCAGCTCCCCGTGAAGCAGATGCTGCTCTGCTTCACAGGGTAGGGGCGCAGCTACAACGCTCAGCCGGTTAGCTCTGCCCCCTCCCCGGATCTGGCAGAGCTTGCCGAGCAGAGGGCTGGTGAGGGGGGATCTTTTGATCTCCCCAATCCAGTGCCTCTACCGGCTTTTTTTTTTTTTTTGTGCGGCCGGTTGGGCGCCCCCTGGGGTGTTGCGCCCTGTGCGCTAGCACAGGTCGCACACCCCTAAGGCCGGCCCTGATTCCACCAAGGACATCTACGTTTGTTTTAAATAGCTTTTTTCTTGTTTAATCTATCTATGAGACTTCCTCCTCCTCATGCTATAATGATTTTAAACTTTTTTCAATAAATATAAATACAATTTTTTACCGGACTTGTCACTCACTGCTGGAGTTATTGCCTACTTGGATGTGCCCCTGTATTTCTAAACTCAGGCATGAAAAATCAGGAACAGACCTGGCAGCGTCACGTGCTAAAAGTTCATCACGCACCTGCTGACTTATCCTACCACACACTTTGAAGACAACAACAACAGATTAGGGTTTCCAGAATCCAGGTAATAACGCATGGGATGCTTAATTAACCCCTTAGTGACATGACTTTTTTGGCTTGTCCGACGCTTGGTGACATGGGCTGTTTTAACATTTCTGAGGTGTTTGTGTTTTGCTGTAATTTATTTCTGTCTCATTTAGTGTACCCGCACAAACTATATATCGTTTTTATCGTTATAAGAAGGGCTTTCTTTTGATACCATTATTTTGATAATAGCATATAATTTGATGTAAAAAAAATAATAAAATATGGCAAAAAATTTAAAAAAAAAATTTTTTATGACTTTTATTTGAAAAATCGTATACTCATGTACAAGAGACAACAAAAAAACACTGCTAAAAAGTTTCTAATATATGTCCTGAGTTCAGAAATAGCCCATGTTTTTATGTTTTTGTGCTTTTTTATTCATGTTACAGGGCCAGAACTATAAGTGGTGCAAAGCTACTTTAAAATCCTTTCTTTCAAAATTAGCGATAGTGACATTGTAACACTGATTTCTGTACTAAATCCGTGAATGACCCCATACATGTACATATTTTTGAAAACTAGACCAATCAGGGCATTTAACTTGGGGTATTTTGACACATTTCATGTAGCCATTTTACCACCAATCTATGCCAAAGTTTGCAGCAAAAAAACTTTTTTTTTAAATTTTTCACATATATTGCAATTTAGGTAAACATTACCTTAAAATGTGAAGGGGTATTTCCAAAAAACACCTCAATATGTGTTCAGCAACATCTCCTGAGTACAGGGATACCACCCATGCATAGGTTTGTTGGTTTGTTTTGGGGCTAAAAGGCCACATTTAGGGGGTGCGCATTTTGGTTTTCCAACTTGGAATTCTGACATGCAGAAAACTTGTGCCCATGTCCCATTTGGGACATTTTTGAAGCCAGAAAGTGTATTCTACCCCACAAAACCATATATTTTTTAAAACTAGACACCCTAGGGTATTTCAAATGGTAGTATTTTAACACTTTCCATGCACTAATTATACTACCAGCCTATGTCAATGTTTTGGGTAGTAAATTTTTTTCACATACATTGTACTTTGGGCATGAATTCACAGATCCTGTTATATGTCAGTGCCAAACAACACCTCAATATGTGTTCAGCAACATCTCCTGAGTACAGGGATACCCCCCATGTAAAGGTTGGTTAGGTTATTTGGGGGTTAAAAGGCCACATTTGAGAGGTGCGTTTTTTGGTTTTCCAACTTGGAATTCTGACGTGCAGAAAACCTGCGCCCATGTCCCATTTGGGACATTTTTGAAGCCAAAAAGTGAATTCTATCCCACAAAACCATATATTTTTAAAAACTAGACACCCTAGGGTATTTCAAATGGTAGTATTTTAACACTTTCCATGCACTAATTATACTACCAGCCTATGTCAATGTTATGGATAGTAATTTTTTTTCACATACATAGTATTTTGGGCATGAATTCACAGATCCTGTTATATGTCAGTGCCTAACAACACCTCAATATGTCTTCAGCAACATCTCCTGAGTACAGGGATACCACCCATGTATAGGTTGGTTAGGTTATTTGGGGGTTAAAAGGCCACATTTGAGAGGTGCGTTTTTTGGTTTTCCAACTTGGAATTCTGACGTGCAGAAAACCTGCGCCCATGTCCCATTTGGGACATTTTTGAAGCCAAAAAGTGTATTCTACCCCACAAAACCATATATTTTTGAAAACTAGACATCCTAGGGTATTTCAAATGGTAGTATTTTAACACTTTTCATGCACTAATTCTACCACCAGCCTATGTCAATGTTATGGATAGTAATTTGTTTTTCACATTCATTGTACATCGGGCATGAATTCACAGATCCTATTATGTGTCAGTACCAAACAACACCTTAATATGTGTTCAGCAACATCTCCTGAGTACAGGGATACCACCCATGTGTAGGTTAGTTAGATTATTTGGGGGCTAAAAGGCCACGTTTAGGGGGGGTGCATTTCCAACTTGGAATTTTGACATGTAGTCAGCCTGCGCCCATGTTCCATTTGGGACACTTTTGAAGCCTGTCAAAGTATTTTACCCCATAAAACCATATATTTTGGAAGACTAGACATCCTAGGGTATTTAAAATTGTGGTATTTTAACACTTTCCAAGTGCTAATTCTACCACCAACCTATGTCAAAGGGTTGGGATGTCATTTTTTCCCCACACACATTGTAGTTCAGGCAGGAATTTTCAGATTCTGGTATTTGCCACTGCCAACCAACACCTCAATATGTGTTCAGCAACATCTCCTGAGTACAGGGATTACCCCCATGCATAGGTTTGTTGGTTTGTATTGGGTCTAAAATTCCACATTTAGGGGGTGCGCAATTCCAACCTGGAATTTTGACATGTAGTCAACCTGCGTCCGTGTCCTTTATGGGATATATCTTTGAAGCCAGCCAATGTAATTTACCCCCACCAAACCATATATTTTTTTATCGGTAGACCCCCATCACTACTTGTGGCAAGGGCTCAGCAGCCACTGATACATCGCTAGAATGTAGGGTCAAAATCGAACCCTGAGTCCGCGGCCTCAGAATCAGTGCGTAAGCAGTGATCTCGAGCAAAGAAGGGGTTAATAAGAGCCTATCTAGTACTGTAATACATTACAGTACAAAGAAATTAATCCATAAAACAGTGCAGACAGCAAAACACACTATTGCTGTGCAAGATTACTGCTTACACAGTGATGAATGGCAGGGAAGGGGTTAATACACAGTGAAAGACTTTCATAAAACCTGCCAATTTTATAAAATGTTTTTTTATATCACTAATACTGATCTGTCTCTTTCCGTCACAAAAATGTAAGTGAGGAGAGGGAGGCAGATCAATATTTGTGAATATTGATCCGACCAATTTTGATCTGACCAGGGCGAATGGTGAGCTTAATTGAGAAATCACCAAACCGCCTTTGCCACTAATTCGCTGTTACTGATCGCTATGCACTCAGGCAGCTTAAAAAAAAAAAAATCTCAAATATTTTTACTTTACATGTAATCCCCTAGCGGGTATGTGTAAAAAAAAAAAAAAAAATATGCAGACAGATAAAAATTGCTTTGGCGTCAATATCATTGCGTAAGCAGTGATCGACGGCAAAGAAGGGGTTAATAACTCTTAGAAGAGCCTTTTTAGTACTGTAATAAATTACAGTACAAAAAAAATTAACCCCTAAAAAATGCACAAACAGCAAAAATAAATGTGCTGATGTGCACGATCACTGCTTATGCAAGATCAGTGGCAGGGAAGGGGTTAAACGCAGGGAATTGCTTTAATAAAAATTTTTTTATTGTTTTATTATTTGTGTGTTGTGTATTTATTGTTTTTTTTTACTTTTACTTACTTTTAGAACTTCGATCTGTCTCTCTCCCTCACTAAAAAAAATGTGAGGAGAGGGAGACAGATCATAACTGGTCAGATCAATATAGGGTGCCTGGCAGTCACTGATTGCCTCTGTGAAGAGGCAATCGTGTGACAGCCAGAGAGCACAGGAAGCAGGTACTTCCTGCCTCCTGTGCTCTTGCCCTTAGAAGGGCAGCGCCATCTTGGTCACTCAGTGACCAAGATCGTGCTATTTTTTTTTGTGATTCTGATTGCCTCGACTTGCGAGGCAATCAGAAACACTTTCTGAGCATAGGAAGCGAAAGATTCGCTTCCTATGCTCATTTTTGAAATGCCCGCGTTTTAAAGGCACTGTGCCTTTAAAACCGGCATTTCGATCGCTCTCCGGAGCGATCGAAATGCCGACGGGCATTTTTTTTAGCATTGTACGATGCTTCCACACAGAAGCATCGTTACAATGCCGCTTGAGCACTGAAAGCGGAAAAACTCCGCTTTCAGTGCTCGTTTTGACACAGGACGGACTACGTCCGTCCTGTGTCACTAACGCCTCGGCACACAGGACGGACCTAGTTCGTCCTGTGTCGCCAAGGGGTTAATAAAATATCTCCGAACAAATACAGTGGAAGTCAGCTTTGCATTTTGCACCTCCTACCGGGTTCTTTGTTAAGACGCCATGATGATGCGCCCAGTGGGAGGCTCAAAACGCGTAGGTGAATCACCAAAGGGTGAGCACCCACTGTACATGTCCACTGATTTATAAAGACACGGAGCCTCGTATTTATGCATATCTCTTTCATTTATTTCCCCAGCAGCAAAATGTTAGAACATAGTGAAAAAACAAAGAAATAAAACAACCAATCACAAACCACATATCAACTATGCCCCTCCCCCTATATAAGTCTCCTGCAGCACCAGCTCTTCCTCTTTCTTTGCTGCTCCCCGGCAGTTAAGTATTCCATTTTAAAATTATCCTTGGATTTTTGCCTGTTATTATACTGTTTTTGTACATTGGTCCATTGGGGCGGTTGTGTCCCTAGGGCCTGTGGTGTATGTGAGTCTGTTTTAAGTCTTTAGGTTACGATTTTGTATTTAATTATTTTAAGGTAAGTGCTTTTTCTGTCTCTCGTTGTTCCCCATTGATGTGACCGAATCGGAGCTCCGTCGCGACCTTTATTCGGTCGACGGAGCCTCCGTTCTGTCATTTATTACCTTTACTTTCGTTTTCACTTAGACGGATGGGGCGGGCTTTTCCCCTTAGCGCTCCAAACGTCCATCCGTTTTCGGATATTGTTGGTTGCCGCGCATGCGCACTGCAACGCGGCAGCCATTAGACGCAGTTTCACTTTCTTTTACTCTGTGGCCGAAGCGGACGCCATTTTAGGGTCCGTTTCGCGCTTTCAGAGTTCTATAACGCCGCCCACCTGTGGTTTCAGTTGAATCTCACATGGTGGACGGTTGGAAGTGTTACTGCTCCCAGTTTTTCTCCTGACAGGTTTTTTCTATTAAACTTTTACTAGTGCACTAATTAGGATTGCTACCTATGCTTATATAGTGCCATATATATTTACAGTGCTTGTATTCCCATCATAATTTACTGGCACTTCTTGCTTATTGTATATACTGTATATTAAATACTATTTGAATTTAATCTGATATTGATTACCCCTAACTATATATTGGTACTACTGATTTGGTTACTTAAATACCTACATTTATAATGCCTACCTCTGAAGAGATGGCTAGATCTGGGGTTGGGGATGCTTTTCAGACACCAATGGCTCAAGCTAATGCTTTTATGCCTGAAGGAGGTGATCAGTCTACTGATACTCGTAACCCTAATGACTTTCGCACACTGTTTGCGAATTTAGCATCCTCTATCACATCAGCTCTGCGAGACTCCCAGTTTTCTGATTCTCAGAGTGAGGAGCCGCAAAGGGTAATTAGTGGCAGAAAGGCCATAGCAAAGACCAAACATATTACCCAAAATACTGTGACTGGCATGGTTCATGTCGACGATGGCGCTTTGTTACCGCGCAAACGAGCCAAGCACCGGGCAAAATCGGTGCGCAAGTGGAAAAGGGCTAAGGCCTGGTCAGAATCTGATTCCTCACCGGCATCAGAAGGGGATACGTTAGGGTCCGATTTTTCGGATCAGGCTGACCCAAATCCATATATTGAGCCCTTTGACCCCGAGGAAGGTAACTCCTCTAATGTACTACAGGTCGCTTCAGACCTTACAGTCCCTACGGATCCTAAGGGTGAACCCCTCTTTACACCCGAGGATTTGCAACACCCTCGTTCCTCGGAATGGGCACCCACGGCACATATTGCGGATTACCTGGCAGCTAGGGTCCGTAAACCTCTGGATAAGGCAACCAGAAATAAATTACGGGCTGAATGTCCCAGGCCGACAGTGGCTAATGCAGTTTGCGTCACCCCTGAAGTAGACCCCAAAATTGCACAATTTTTGGGCAAATCAGGATGGAAGACCCGTAAAGGGCTTGATTTTTCCCTGAAAAACTGTCAGGATAAGATCCTAGACATTTTGGGCCCCGTTACAAAAGTGTTCGAGCTGGCAGAAGCCGCTATAGCTGAAGGCACAACTGTGGACCCCAACTGCCTCAGAGGCTGGGTACAGAGGGCCATTTGATTGGGAACGCGAACTCTGCGTTAGCTACAGAACACAGGAAGGCCATCCTGCTAAAAATTGAACCAAAACTGGTCAACATGGCCATATCCAAACCAGGCCCCAAAGCTAAGGGTCTGTTGTTCGGGGATTCATTCGTTAAAGAACTTGGCACTTTCGTCCAAACATTCACAGCGCTGGACAAGGCGCAGTCCAACATGAGGAGAGTGTTCGGTCAAAAGGTTTTTGTCGGGGCCGGCAGAGCCAGAGGCCGTCTGCCCGGCCGTTCCTTCAAGGGTCAACCACGCAGAGCCCGAGGCCTCTCACAGTCCAGACAATCCTTTCAAGAATATAGAGTACAGAATCCCACCTTCTTTCCTCAGAGAGGAAGACCTTGGCAATCAAGGGGCGTCAGAGGTGCTTTGCAACACAGGAGAGGTTATGGTAAGTCCAATTTACCTTCCCCCTTTTTTCCCATTAGAGGTGGGGGGTCGACTCAGATTCTTCACCCAGTCATGGATGAAGATTACCTCAGACATGTGGGTTCTCAATACGGTTCAAGGCTACATCATAGATTTCGTTTCTTTCCCTGTTCAAAGATTTTGGCCCCAGCCAATGACTTTTTCAGATTTAGATCAGGAAACGATAGATCAGGAGGTCCTGACCCTACGTCAGAAAAAAGCAGTCCTCCCAGTACACGAAAAATTAGAAGGGTTCATAAGCAATCTATTTCTGGTGGCCAAGAAGGGTGGTGGCATCAGACCCGTCATCAACCTTCGCCCACTAAACGCGTTTATTCGTTACCATCACTTCAAGATGGAGGGCATTCACTGCCTAAGAGATCTTCTTCTGTTTGGGGATTGGATGGTCAAATTAGATCTACAGGACGCCTATTTGACCGTACCAGTAGCCCCAGAACACCATCGTTTCCTTCGTTTTCTATGGCGGGGCAAGTTGTGGAATTTCTCATGTCTTCCCTTCGGCCTATCGTCCGCTCCATGGTGCTTCACCAAATTGTTGAAGCCCGTGGTGGCACATCTACGAAAGAGGGGAGTGAGACTCATCATCTATTTGGACGATATTTTACTCATGTCCCAAAACGTAAGGACACTTCGTCTGCATCTATCCTGGACGATAGACCTGCTACAAAGCCTGGGCTTCATCATCAATTGGGAAAAGTCGTTCCTTCTTCCTACCCAACAAATAGAGTTCTTAGGTTTCACCATAGATTCCGTCCATGGGTCCCTTCATTTACCCAAAACCAAGGTGAAACTGATCAAGAAGGAGATCAGAAAGACCTTGGCACGGTCCAAGATTACAGTTCGTCATTTAGCAAGAATTATTGGCCTCCTGTCGGCATCAATTCAAGCCATTTTCCCGGGACCTCTACATTATCGGGCTCTACAACGTTTAAAAATACGTTCTCTCCATCAGGGTTGGACATACGATCAGGTCATTCCTCTGGATCACGAAGCTTCGGAGGAATTAGAGTGGTGGCTGCATCACATGGAAGCATGGAACGGGAGAGCAATTTTCGGCTCCAAACCAGACCTTACGATTACGTCCGACGCAAGCTTACATGGATGGGGAGCTTTATGCGAAGGTTCTTTTACAGGTGGGAGATGGTCATCCCAAGAACAGCGGCTACACATCAACGGATTGGAATTATTGGCAGGGAAATTCGCGGTCAAAAGCTTCACAAGAGATCTGCCCAATTGCTCAATCCTACTATGTATGGACAATGTTTCAGCAGTCCGATACATAAACCATTTAGGAGGTACAAGGTCTCCAGTCCTGTGTCATCTGGCTTCGGAATTTTGGCAGTTTTGCCTCGCACACAACGTTTCGATCCAAGCCACCCATATTACAGGTTTATCCAATTATGGAGCAGATTGGAGTTCACGTTACTTAAGGGATTCGAGCGATTGGCACCTGCACGTGTCAATATTTCACCAATTACAAAAGCTATGGGGCCCTTTGGACATGGACCTGTTTGCGTCCCGTTTAAACACACATCTTCCCAGGTTCTTCAGTTGGCGTCCCGACCCGGAAGCAGTGGCGACAGACGCTTTTCTTCAGGAGTGGCCACCTTACAGACACTACGCGTTCCCTCCTTTTTGCTTGATAGCACGGACTCTGGTTCACCTAAGGCAACGACAGGGATCATTGGTGATGATCACCCCATGGTGGGACTCACAACCATGGTTTCCCACGCTGTTGTGGGCCTGATTCCACCATTGTCAGACCTTCTGACGGATCCGGTAGGCAACTCTCATCCTCTCATAATTTCCGGTCAACTGAGGCTTCTAGCCTGGCTGATTTCCGGGGACCCTGGTGCATCCCAAACGTTTCTCAAACAACTCGAGATCTCTTGGCAGGAGCCTGGGCTCCAGGAACAAGGCGCCTGTACACTTCTGCCTGGAAGTCATGGTCTGGTTGGTGCGTGGAACGACATCTGGATCCCGTTTCGACATCTATAGACCAAATTCTACAATTTTTAACCATCAAGTTTGAGTCCGGATTGGCTTATCGGTCCATAAATGTATTACGTTCTGCCATCTCAGCTGGTCATACCGGCTTTAATGGCTACACAGTCGGAAAACATTTTTTGGTATGTCGACTTATGAAGGGTATACGCATGGCTAGACCTCCTCATCCCAGATATTCATCCCTTTGGGACGTCAGGTTAATGCTTGATTTTCTGAACGGATGGCCTCCTAATGGGGAGTTATCCTTAAAACAACTATCTGCAAAGTTAGTTGTTTTATTTTGTCTAGTTTCATGCAAACGTGTGGCAGATGTGAGAGCTCTGGATTCAACAGCACGTTCCTTCACGCCTGAAGGGGTACTATTCGATATTACTAGACGTACCAAGACTGCAATTAGATCGGTATTCTACCCGTCTTTTCCGGATCACCCACAACTTTGTCCAGTGTCTTGTCTACAAGAGTATGAACGAAGAACGGAGAATATGAGACTAATTTTCCCTTCTAATCTATTTTTGGCTATTCGTAAACCACATCATGCAGTTACTACTGGGACTTTGACTAGATGGGTCAAGTGGATACTCGGCGAAGCAGGCGTTGACACAACCATCTTTGGCCCACATTCTCTTCGCGGGGCTATGGCCTCAAAGGCGTTGTCAATGGGTTGCAGATTGGAAGACATTATGAAGGCAGCCGATTGGTCAAGGGAATCCACGTTTAAAGAATTTTACTTCAAACCCGTTACACATTTCTCTACAGTAGTTTTAGACCAGCTTTAAACTTGCATAAATACGAGGCTCCGTGTCTTTATAAATTGAAAGATTTTACTAAGTCATGACTTAAAGTCATGATTTATAAAGACACGGAGACGAGTATTTACCCACCGCGATTATGTTCTATTCTGGGTTCCCTCCCTTGCTATTATTTATTATTGATTTATGTTTATGTACTATCTTTTACTTTATGTTACTACTGTTATAAGCTAGTCTTTTACACATGCAAATTTATATTTTGAGTCAGATTTTGGTTGTATTATGACGCACTTAGTTTTGGACATTAACTCAATTTTCGTCTCTCTCTCTGTTTCAGTATGAAAAGTCCAGAGATCCGGTCCGGCATCATTACTCGTTTTTTCTCACCATTGTTCTTGTTATATCATATCTTCAGATGTTGGACCAACTTCCTGCTGTGTTTTGAAGTCACCGTCAAGTGGTTCTGCCTTTTGTTACTTGAAGTCAGAGGCGTTGCTAGGTCTCCAAAACATCCGGGGCTGGAGCCCATGATAGATTTTATAGAAGTGGAGTAAATAAAATCACATGCTTAGGCGGCATACACACTGATATAATTGACGCCAATGAGCAATAGGGTATATATCAGGGCTCAACAAATCCCGGGCACCAGGAAATTATACCTGGCACCCAGTCATTGTTGTCCCTGCCTGGTGCCCTCGCCGCTGGGATCATTTTATTTATCTAGCGGAGCGCGGGGGAGCAGTGTGTGCACCGGCTGCACAGTCTTCCTGCTCCATTCCCACATGCACCGTACTATAGTGTCCGAGCGCTGAGTGTGCTCAGCAGGGCTATAAACAACAGCAGGGCACAGGCTATAATGAGGTATAGCAGCCAGGAGGGGGACATATTGATAGATGCACTTTTTTTTTTTATCATAAATAACAACAAAATTGCTGACTTGTGTGTATGTGACAGAGTGTGTGTGTGACTGTGTGTTTATGTGACCCACTGTATGTGTGACTGTGACCGAATGTATATGTGTGTGTCTGTGACTGACTGTGTGTGTCTGTCTGTCTGTGACTGGCTGACTGTATGAGTGTGTTTGTGTCTGTCTGTTACTGACTATATGCGTGTGTGTGTGTGTGTGTGTGTGACTGACTGTATGTGTGTATCTGTTTGTATGTGTGTGTATGTGTCTACCTCCACAGCAATAAAAGTCACAGTAATGTGCAAGTGTGAATATAACAGACTCCACAGCAATAAAATGTGCAGTGTGTGAGTGTATCACACACTCATGCTGCACATTACTGTACCACAACACACAAAAAACTCACATTACTCAAAGTTACACTTATACACAAAAATACACAGCCACAAATACACACACATGCAGCCACACATACACACACATTCACACTTGCACAGTCACACATACATACACACACCCTTACACACAGAGACACACAATCCCACTTACACACACCAACTTGCATCACACACACACTTGTATGTGAGCAAATTCCCATGATTTCAAAATAACTGAGCATATAAAAATGACTCAACCCTGACCCCCCCCCCCCCCCCACACACATAGATACCCTTACATAGATAACCTTACACTCACACACACATACAGACAACCTTACACACAGAAACCCTTATACACACAGATGGCCTTTCCCACACAGACATTCTGCCACGCAGACACGTGTGTAAACCTGTAACTCTCACACACACATCACAAATATTTTTTATTTTTTAATAAAAAGGGGTCAAAAACCTGGGGAGAATAGGATGAGGTATGAAGGTATGCTCCTTCTACCCTGGGGAGAATAGGGTGAGGTATGAAGGTATGCTCCTTCTACCCTGGGGAGAATAGGGTGAGGTATCAAAGTATGCTCCTTCTACCCTGGGGAGAATAGGGTGAGGTGTGAAGGTATGCGCCTTCTACCCTGGGGAGAATAGGGTGAGGTATCAAAGTATGCTCCTTCTACCCTGGGGAGAATAGGGTGAGGTGTGAAGGTATGCTCCTTCTACCCTGGGGAGAATAGGGTGAGGTATCAAAGTATGCTCCTTCTACCAACCTCATAAAAGAGAGAAGTGCAGGGAATTGATATGGGAATTCAACTGAATGCGAGAATTTTTCCAGCTCTGCTACTTTAGCCTTAATTTTGAAATTCCCATCTCACTTCCCTGCAATTCTCTCTTTCATGAGTAAAGCCTATAATATAATGAGCAGCACATTCACTCATAATGTATGGGTTTAATAGTATAACGAGGTCCATGTGATGTTTAATGCCATGTGTATGGACTCATTGCCATCAACATAAAGACTATATATAAAGATGAATCACTATTATTCATATTGAATGTGATAATCAGGTGTGAAAATAAAAATGGTATGAGCACTGTTTCACACTTGATTATCACATTCAATATGAATAATAGTAATTAATCCAATTTTCTCCTAGTAATCTCACTGCCACTGACACACTCCTAACTCTGCCACTCACGCTTTCACTCTCGAACACTTACACTCTGCCACTCACACACACTCATAACTCTGCTGCTCACACTTATACACTCCAAAACTCTGCCACTCACACACACTTACACGCACACTCATAACTCACACTCTTCCAAACACTCACACTCTGCACACTCACTCATACAATCACACTCTGCCACTTACACACACTTACATTCTGCCACTCACACACATACACACTCATAACTCTTCCACTCATGCTTACACTCACTCACACACACTCTCTTCCAATCACACTCTGCCACACTCACACACATACACTTACTTACACTCTGCCACTCACACGCACTTACACTCTGCAAATGACATTCTGCCACTCACATACATACACATGCACACTAATAACTCTGCCACTCACAGTCTGCTACTTACATACACATGCAGACTCATAACTCTGCCACTCACACCAACTTACACTCTGCCACTTACCTCACATACATACACCTGCACACTAATAACTCTGCCAAACACTCACCTGCAAAACGCGAGGGGCGGAGTTAAGCACGAGGGGCGGAGCCTATCGTGAGGGGATGGAGTCTGCTGCTGTTCAGCATACAGCATGCAGGAAGCGGGGTCGAACATGAGGGGGCGGAGCCGAGCGCGAGGGGGCGTGGTCAGGGTCTCCATTCGGGGCTATGGAGGGGAGATCCGGGGCTTCAGCCCCAGTAGCCCCCCCCTAGCGACGCCTCTGCTTGAAGTTATCATCAAGTGGTTTTCCTTCGTAGTTAGAAGATGGTTTTATATAAGTGGGACATTTTTTGCTCGCACCAAAGAAAGAGGAAGAGCTGGTGCTGCAGGAGACTTATATAGGGGGAGGGGCATAGTTGATATGTGGTTTGTGATTGGTTGTTTTATTTCTTTGTTTTTTCACTATGTTCTAACATTTTGCTGCTGGGGAAATAAATGAAAGAGATATGCATAAATACTCGTCTCCGTGTCTTTATAAATCATGACTTTAAGTCATGACTTAGTAAAATCTTTCAATTTGCTGTGCGTAATTACCTGGCTTCCCGCAAACCTTAATCTGTTGTCATTGATTTCTAAACTCAGGAAAAATATTAGAATCTAAATAGCAGCTTTTTTTATTAGGATAAATACTGCAGAAGTATCCAAACAACCATTGTAACCAAGGTAAGACATGACAAAAGGTCCAGTTACCAGGGTGTTAAAGGCCTGCCTCACTGCCTTTGTTTTGAGGCATTAACCTCGTGGTGCCTTGTTTGGGGAAAGGATTTATCCTCCATCAATAATCCCCCCTCTCCGTAGGAAACTTACTGGCCTCCCATGACAGGAAATCTGCACTGACATGCAGCCTCCCTGCCCTGTGGCACACATTAAAGGAGAAAGCTAAATTGACAGATACCACCTTGTAATGCTAGGCTATTTTATGTAGCCTTCAAAAGGGCATGATTCGTAACAAGGGTAAACATGGTCCAGCAAATAATACCTTGGTGCTAGCACCACCCATTTAACAGCCACACACTCTTTATCAATCATAGTATACGAAAATAAATATTGGTTGCCAGGAGACGGAAGGGGCCCACCAACAACTATACGCCTATAAATAAATTTTTATAATAAATAAATACAATTTTCAAAAAATACACAAGTGGGAAAAAAAGGTACCATTAAAATTTTTGTGATATTTTTAAATATATTTTTTTGTAATTACAGCGTACATATTACTGGCAGTATGCAGTAGATACTAAATGTAAATACATATTGTTATATATTGTTAAATAATTTTAATTTTTTTAAAATTGAATTTTATTTGGCATCTTCACAGCCATTCGCAAAAATATAAAAGCACAACAATTGCCATTTCAAGGTTTTTGAAACATAAATACCGAAGTATTTAAATATTATATTTCCAATTTTTACATAAAATATGGTCAAATGTTTTGGTTAATTTAACAAAAATATTGTAATTTCAATAAACTGGAACGTGAGATCTAAAAAAGGCATATAAATATTATTATGGCATTGCACATACCAAATGATGAACTGTATCTTTACCTCTATGATAACATATATCAGGCCTGTATATATGGAATAAATATCTACTACAGACTAAATGGGGTCCAAACCCCATAACTCAAATATATAAAAACATAGTTAAGGAACAGTTGCAGTGTATATTATTGGTTAAACATAAACTTTCTGTAGGGAGAGTAAGAATGGACTATTTCTAGATTTCCACTGCCCTGCATCGCCATGTATTGGATAAAATAAAACCGGACCTGGGGTCGTGTACATCAAATTGACTAAAGAAAAGAATAAGAAAAAATCTACAAATATTCAAACATATGGGTTGCCACTGAGAAATTGTATGCAGTTACCCTTTTGTAAGTGTGTCTTCTTGGATTAGAATCTCCGTTATTTGGTCGACCTAATAATGTTCACTATCATGACACTTGTCACAACAATAAGGAATACAAAGCAATTTTTTTTGAAAATTCCTATACTTAAAGTGAACTGTTCAAATGGAATAGTACTGCCATGTCCAAGTTGCCACGGGGGAGAGGGTTCCATCAGTAGCATAGTATCGCAGGAGCGGAGTGACATGTCACGAAAGTACGCAAGAGATCATCTCATTAATATGCCACTGATAATTCGTCCATTAATAACCACTGATAATTTGCTCATTAATAGCCACTGATAATTTGCTCATTAACTTGCCACTGATAATTTGCTCATTAATATGCCACTGGTAATTTGCTCATTAATAGCCACTGATAATTTTCTAATTAATTTGCCACTGATCATTTGCTCATTAATATGCCGCTGATAATTTGCTCATTAATAGCCACTAATCATTTGCTAATTAATAGCCATTGATCATTTGCTCATTAATATGCCGCTGATAATTTGTTTATTAATATGCCGTTGATAATTTGTCCATTAATGTGCAACTGATAATTGGTCTATTAACATGCCACTGATAATTTGTCCATTAATAGCCTCTGAAAATTTGACAATTAATAGCCACTGACAATTTGACCATTAATATGCCATTGATAACTTGCTTATTAATTGCCACTGATAATTTGATCATTAATATGCCACTGATAAAAACCTCCTCTTCCCCAGTACTTCCCTGGATGCTGCTAGTCCCTGGCCCTCTCCCCCACAGCATTTCTTAGCCTAATATAGCTAAATATAGCCGCCGGACGTGACAGAAAGCCAGCTGCTGCCCACTGTCTCCGTGTGAGAAAGTGATGCGGCCAGCGGAGGCCCACTGGGCAGCTGCTTTGGGCCTCCAGGAATAAATGGGCCTTGGGCAGCTGCCATGTTTGCCCAAGCTTTTTTTTTTTTTACTATTTTTTTTAAAGGCCACTTCATCACGGGCCGACGGGTGTCTGACACCCTGGCCAGTCCGCCACTACTCTTCCCCATTGATTTCCTGGTGTAACACATTCCCTTAACTCACATGAGAGTCATCTGTTTGCAACACAAAAAGTTTTGTAAAGTTTGGACTGTGCAAAACAGACCAACTACACAACTCACTGTCCAGAAAGGCACATTTACACAGGTCTATCCACTAGATGTGGGCTGAAACTGTCTTAAGTGAACTCTGTTAAAAGGGAAGCCATCATGGAAAACCCCGGAATAAACTCATAAAACTTTAATTTCAAAATTAGGTAAATATATATATTGGTCAAGGCTCAACTCATATTTACTCATTTACAATCAAATATCATTTAATTTCACCCCATTGTGCTTCTGCTACTTTACTTAGAATCATAGTAACTATAGAGCTAACTGATAATAGCAAAGCTAGGATCACGTATTAATTACTAATTTATGTAACTTACATTCTCTCTGATGAAATTTTCATAAAGTCAAAATTGCAGTCAGAAAAAAAAATCCAACCAGTCAGTTATACCACGAAGTACAACTGTTACAGCATGTCACTACTCTGCTTTATATCTTTTTATTCATTATGACATCACTCTATGCATCACAATCTTTATGACATCATAGTTTGCATTGCTATCAGAGTATGTATGCATCACTATCACAGTATGTATTCATCACTATTTTTATGGCTTCAAAACACACATCAAATAAGTGTAGGCGGCATGTATAGAATTTTGTTATATGGAACATAGCTAAAAATCATACTGCCTAGCAGGTTAAATCTAAGTTAAAAAATGACACAGCTCAAAATCAGAAGAAAGATACTACATTCTTATTCCTTTTTAGTATAGTGCCTGTTCTTATTAATACCTGCCTCCATCCTCCTTTGTTCTGTTTCTATGCTACACAGAGCAAGTACAAGGGCCAGACTGGGAACAAAAACCAGCACTGGAAAAAGTTTGTATACCAGCCCCATAACAAAACATTATTTTTTTTGTTCAGAAAATGGGAAACAATGCATTTTAAAAGCACATCTGAAGAAAGTATTATTTATAGATAAGACTGATATATAAGCCTACCTAAGGCAACTTAGTGTACAGTATGTACACAAAGTTATATGAATTGCCCTGTGCAGAGGTATATATCAGGGAAATGTCCGAGATATAACCATGTGTACATACTGGGTGGATATACCCCAGCACCCAGATTACACTCAACGGGCATGACCCAGCACCCAGAACTCACCCCAGTACTCACATTGCCCTCACATGACTTGACCCCAGCATCCATATTGCTCTAACAAGACTTGACTCAGCCCAGTGCTGAGATTGCACCACAGAAGCAGATCCAGTCTTTTTTCAGGAGGGGAACTGCCCATGTTGGTCTGTATTTTTCTTATATCTGTAGTCTCTCTCCCTCTCATTTCTGTAGTCTCTCTCTCATTTCCGTAGTGTGTCTGTCTCTCATTTCTGTAGCATCTCTCTCATTTCTGTAGCCTCTCTCTCATTTCTGAAGTGTGTCTCTCTCTCATTTCTGATATCTCTCTCTCTCTATCATTTCTTTAGTGTCTCTTTCATTTCTGAAGTGTCTCTCTCATTTCTGTAGTGTCTCTCTCCTTTCTGTAGTGTGCCTCTCTTCCCCCTGCCCCCTGTAGTGTCTCTCAACCCCCTTCCCCCTGTAGTGTCTCTCTTTCACCCTCCCCTTTCCCCTGTAGTGTCTCTCTCTCACACCCCTTCCCCTGTAGTGTCTCTCTACCCCCTTTCCCTGTAGTGTATCTCTCCACCCTTATAGTGTCCCTCTCCCCCTTCCCCCTGTAGTGTCTCTCTCCCCGCTCCCCTTTTAGTGTCTCTCTCGCCCTTCCCCTTTTAGTGTCTCTCTCTCACCCTCCCCCTGTATTGTCTCTCTCCCCTTCCCCCTGTAGTGTCTCTCTCCCCATGCCCCCTGTAGTGTCTCTCTCTCCCCCCCTTCCCCCTGTAATGTCTCTCTCTCCCCCTTCCCCCTGTAGTGTCTCTCTCTCACCCTTCCCCCTGTGGTGTCTCTCTCTCACACGCCCCCTTCCCCCTGTAGTGTTTCTCTCCCCTTCATTCCCCTGTAGTGTATCTCTCCCCCCTCCCCCCTGTAGTGTCTCTCTCCCCCATGCCCCCCGTAGTGTCTCTCTCCCCCATGCCCCCCGTAGTGTCTCTCTCCCCCATGCCCCCTGTAGTGTCTCTCTCCCCCATGCCCCCCGTAGTGTCTCTCTCCCCCATGCCCCCTGTAGTGTCTCTCTTCCCCATGCCCCCTGTAGCGTCTCTCTCTCCCCCCTTCACCCTGTAGTGTCTCTCTCCCCATGCCCCCCGTAGTGTGTCTCTCTCTCTCTCTCACCCTCCCCCTGTAGCTTCTTTCTCCCCACCTTCCCCCTGTAGTGTCTCTCTCCCCATGCCCCCTGTAGTGTCTCTCTCTCTCCCCCCTTCCCCCTGTAGTGTCCCTCTCTCCCCCTTCCCCCTGTGGTGTCCCTCTCTCACACTACCCCCTTCCCCCTATAGTGTTTCTCTCCCCTTCATCCCCCTGTAGTGTCTCTCTCCCTCATGCCCCCTGTAGTGTCTCTCTCACCCTCCCCCTGTAGCTACTCTCTCTCCCCCGCTTCACACTGTAGTGTCTCTCTCCCCCCTTTCCCCTGTGGTGTCTCTCTCACCCTCCCCCTTCCCCCTGTAGTGTTTCTCTCTCACCCTGTTGTCTCTGCCTTTGCTCCCCATCCCGTGCAGGAACTGCTGCAGCAACATCCGGCGGCAGCAGACGAATACTTAAAGCGGTGGCAGCCGCCGAACTGCTTAAAGTGGCCATGGCGGCCCCTGGGCAGACGGCCCACCATGATTTTTCCGGGTATCCCAGTGGGCCAGTCTGACCCTGGCCGGTACCATTGCTGAGTGATCGCTCCAGGTGCCTAGGAAGGTGCAGTTCAAGCGTTTAAACCAGAGTAGGGTCTGCTCTAAAAAGTGTAAGAGCATACCTATTCACCATATTACTTCACCCTCTGTGTGATTCTAATTATTGCACTATAATTGGCTTTTTGTTCTTTGTTTTGAACCCCTTATCGACATTGGATGTGTCAGGCATGTCCAGGCAGAAACTCCTTTGCCGACATAGGACGTGCCTAACACGTCCTGCAGTGAAAGGAGCACTGAAAGTGAACAGCACTGGTATTGCTACAATGTCTCCGTGAGGACTCATTGTTCAATACTGAAAAAAACCGCTGGTGGCATTTTGATCGCTATGGACAGCGATTTAAATGCTGGTTATTTTAAAGGCAGCGCTTTAAACATTAACATGCTGCATGTTAACATGTGCAAAAACCTCTACCCGCAAACATGCAAAGGTGCTGGTTTGGGAGATCAAAAATATATCCCCACACCAGCCTTCTGTGCGCTCCCCATTTGTCTGAGGGTCGGGGTCACATTGCCTCCTGACGCTCAGACCTGCTCAGAGGTGGGAGAATGCAGAGCAGGTGCCAGAAGCTGTGAAGAACATGTGAACACAAGGTTTGTGCTGGGGATAGTTCCTGTGACAGCGATAGCTGTTGGAGGCAAGTCCTTTGAGTGCAATAGGTACTGGAGACAAGTCCTGTGAGTAATACGTGCATGAAATTATCGCATGCAGACTACTAGATCAATCCTCATCAATAACGTGCTGGGAGACTATGGATTAATACACTTGGGCTTGTATATACTGAAATAAAGAGATGGGGAGACCCAGAAAGGCCTCTTTACAGGATTGCCTATTGACTTTGTGGATTTAACAAGAAATGTTTAAAGGAAGTAGGAGCATATCCTAAAATTCAGTGTTCCGCATACTAACAAAAATGGAGACCATCTCCAATTTAATCCACATCTCATTCTCACTTGTTACTGCTATTCAATAAAGGGTTAGCCACCACCACCTCCGGTAATTGTGTGTTAAAAGAAGATGTAAGAAAATTCAGGACAAATTGCCTGATCAATACAAATGTCCATAAAAATCGATTTCTGAGATGCCCAATCAGCAGCATATGGAAAGAATGCCACAATAGTAAATCTTTGTATTTTACCTGGATGTTTTTTGCCTCTTACTTTAGAGGATCGAGCTGGCGTTTTCTTGTTTTTAACTTTCATAGTAACTATTGATATATGCATGGTTCTTTTATTTTTCCACACAAATTTGGAAAAACTTTAATTTAGTCGTTTAGAATCTGCCAATTATATGGAGAGTTATATTTATTCTGCCAAATCATTCTGGCTCTTGCTGCATAGGATATCAAGTGACCTCTTATGACAGTTTTTTCCAGAACAAAATAGTATGTCACATTAAACTCTCACCCATCATATTAACCAGAATATTCTGTTAATATGTCAAATAGGATACTGTAAAAAGCATTTTGTGTTATTTTTAGGTGCTTAAATATTAATTAGAAAGAACAAATCCACGATAAATCCATAATAGTACATTTGCCCTCAGTATTAATATTTTTGGAGTGGATAGTGGAGTGGCTTTAGTAAGGACCAAGATACATTCCTGTATAGAAAGTATCTTTCATGGTATGATCATCACCAATTTGTTTCTTGAAGTAAGACTATATGTCTTTGAAAAGACTTCAATTTGTTAAGGATATGTTTATGTTTGACTGGAAAGTTTAAAACATTTACTTCCCATGAAACCAAATTTACACCTGGACAACATGTCATATTGATACAGGTGGTATTTGGATCAGACGTTGAACCGATTTTTTTTCTAAAAACTGAATAAAAATAACAAAATATACTGAGTTTAGGTCTCCCTATGTCCCAGCACCTAGGGAAAACCTGATATAGCCGAGCAGTTGCCACACAAAAAAAAAAATTTGGTTAGTAGCAAAATATACTGTACATAGAACATCAGTAACAGTTCAACAAGGATCATTTATGTTTGAAGCAAAAATCAGCATGCATCTTTTAAGAAGCACCAGATTGAAGTATCTGATCTCTCTTGTGAATCATCAAAAAAGAAAGTCTGACCTTCATGAGAGAGTTTCTGTGGGTAAAGCAGAGTGAACTTGGCTCCGTAGTCATATTATTTTGCAGTGTGGCCCAAATTCCATTCGTTTAGCTGTGGCAGCAGCTAAATAGTCCTGAAACAACAAAACTTTGGAATGGTCTATTTAGCATCTCAATTCCAAAAACTAAACGAGAAGTCGGGCCTTTCGGATATATGGAGACTATTTCATCCAGAAGAGAGGGGATATACATGTTATTCGGGAGCTTTTTGCTCTTATTCAAGAATTGATATGGTCCTGGGAGGCCTACAACTTATAAATAGAGTACATAAAATTGAAATAAAAGACACTTTATGGTCAGATCATAATAGTATAGTATTGACCCTGAAGGATAATAATTTAAAAGGGCACCCCCTGACATGGCGAATAAAAGAACATATACTAAATAAGAAAACGAATTTACAAAAGCTTGAAAAAATGATAGATGTCTTCTTTAAGGAAAATTATACAGAAGAGGTAGAAGACTCCACAGTGTGGTGTGCTTTTAAAGCCACAATGCGGGGCTACCTCATAAAAATCGAAGCGGAAGAACGTAAGAAGAAAGGGGAAGGGCTGTCACAACTATATATAAAGTATTATGAAATAGTCAAGCAAAACAAATTATCACCAACTAGAGAGAATACCAAGCTTATTAGTGATATAAAAGGAAAAATAAAAGATCTTCAGATGGAAGAAATAAATAAAAATTTGGAGTATTTAAAAGCTTCCTATTATTACAAAGGAAATAAGGCAAATAAACTGCTTACAAATAAGGTTAAAGGGAAACAGATTAAGAAACGTATAAATAGTATTAAATACAATAACGAAGTAAAGATGACACCGGAAGAGATAGGGTTAGCTTTTAATGATTTTTATGGGAAATTATATAATTTACCAAAACAACATCTAGAAGATCAAATAGATAACTTCCTTTCGGTCACTAACCTACCAAAGATTACAGAACTGCAAAGGACACAGCTGAATGCTCCATTCTTGGAGAAAGAGGTAGGAGAAGCGATTGCAAGATTGAAACAAAATAAAGCCCCGGGCCCTGATGGCTTCGGGAATACTTTTTATAGAGCAATGAGAAGTAATCTGATAACCCCCCTGACTCGGACATTTAATAGCTGTATTAATAAGTCTAAAATTCCAGAAGAAATGCTCAGAGCGAACATAGCTCCAATATATAAACAGGGAAAGGATGCCCAGAATGTAACAAATTATCGTCCGATTGCTTTACTAAATGTAGACTTAAAAATATACTCGTCAATCTTGGCTCGTAGACTATCAGGGATGATGTCAAGTCTGATACATAGAGATCAGACTGGTTTCATTATGGGCAGGACCTCAGAAGATAATTTGAGGAAAGTTATAGATATTCTGGACTCGGCTCAGGAGACAAGGACCCCCATCCTGCTGCTATCTTTAGATGCAGAGAAAGCATTTGATAGAGTAGGATGGGGGTATATGGAAAAAAGTCTAAGAGCTTTCGGATTTATGGGAAGATTCTTGGAAGCAGTTATGCTGCTCTATACTAACCCCTCAGCTAGAACGATAGGGCCGGGAATTTCCTCGAACTGGTTCCGTATATCCAACGGAACGAGGCAGGGATGCCCTTTGTCCCCCCTCCTCTATGCCCTAGCCTTGGAGCCATTAGCAAAGAGAATAAGAGATGACCAGGCAATAAAGGGTTGCCGTAGGGAGAATATAGAGCAAAAAATAAGCTTATATGCGGACGATCTACTTTTGACGTTAGAAGACCCTGATAACTCACTGGAATCGGTTCTCCGCTTAATTGAGGAATATAGCGAAATCTCTAATTATAAACTGAATATCAACAAAACGGTTGCTATGGCGATTGGGATAGAGGTGGGGGAACTTGGGCATCTGGAAAAAAAATATGACTTCATTTGGTCCCATGGGGAAATAGAATATTTGGGAATAAAGTTATGTCCCGACCCAGGTAAAATAATAGAAACTAATTTTCTACCTTTAATTAGAGATATGAATAGTACCCTTAAGAGATTGAAATATAGTGAAATATCATGGATGGGACGCATCAACACCATTAAGGCTTACATATTACCTAAATGGTTATACTTATTTAGACTAATACCCCTAATGATTCCAATATATTGGCTTAAAATGGTACAAAGGGCATTTTCAAATTTTGTATGGCAAGGTAGAAGGCCCAGGATGTCTTTAGAGGTTCTGGGAAGAACTAAATTGAAGGGGGGAGTTGCTATGCCTATTATCTTGGACTACTATAGGGCAAATATGCTGAGACACATAGTGAATACACAATCCGAGGAGAAGATACAGGAAGGATGGTATCAACTAGAATCAAAACTAATTAAGGGAAAAGACCTGACAACCCTGATATGGGCTACAAATGCCAACCTACAGGTAAAAACATGCTTGGTATTAAAGAATCTAGTCAAAGAGTGGGATAACTTAAGATCCAGAAAAGGCTTCAAAAATAAAGTTATAGATGAAGCCTCATTAAAAGTGCTCGAAACCGAAATAAAGTATTTAGATCTGACCGAATGGAAGCAAGGAGGAATTATTAAAATAGGAGATCTTTATGAGGGAGATAAGATAAAGACGTTCACCCAATTGCAACAACAAGCAGGGATCTCAAACAAACAGACTTTTAACTACCTTAGAATTAAAGGTTTCCTTAACAGTAAAAGAATTAAAACATCAACAGAAATTGGGAGGATATTAAATCTACTGTTTATAAAAGACGGCAAAGTAAGGAGGTTGAGAGATTGCTTGGCACTGATACAACTCTCGGAACATCCGAAAGAAATATCGGCCCTGAAACATTGGAGAAATGATTTAGGGAAAGATATAACAACAAGGGAATGGAGTCAAGCGATAGGTAATATCAACAGCTCAATCCATTGTTTGTCTTTAACCCCTTAGTGACATGACTTTTTTGGCTTGTCCGACGCTTGGTGACATGGGCTGTTTTAACATTTCTGAGCAGTTTGTGTTTTGCTGTAATTTATTTCTGTCTCATTTAGTGTACCCGCACAAACTATATATTGTTTTTATCGTTATAAGAAGGGCTTTCTTTTGATACCATTATTTTGATAATAGCATATAATTTGATGTAAAAAAAATAATAAAATATGGCAAAAAAATTGAAAAAATACTTTTTTTATGACTTTTATTTGAAAAATCGTATACTCATGTACAAGAGACAACAAAAAAACACTGCTAAAAAGTTTCTAATATATGTCCTGAGTTCAGAAATAGCCCATGTTTTTATGTTTTTGTGCTTTTTTATTCATGTTACAGGGCCAGAACTATAAGTGGTGCAAAGCTATTTTAAAATCCTTTCTTTCAAAATTAGCGATAGTGACATTGTAACACTGATTTCTGTACTAAATCCATGAATGACCCCCAACATGTACATATTTTTGAAAACTAGACAACTCAGGGCATTTAACTTGGGGTATTTTGACACATTTCATGTAGCCATTTTACCACCAATCTATGCCAAAGTTTGCAGCAAAAAATCTTTTTTTTTAATTTTTCACATATATTGCAATTTAGGTAAACATTACCTTAAAATGTGAAGGGATATTTCCAAATAACACCTCAATATGTGTTCAGCAACATCTCCTGAGTACAGGGATACCACCCATGCATAGGTTTGTTGGTTTTTTTGGGGGCTAAAAGGCCACATTTAGGGGGTGCTCATTTTGGTTTTCCAACTTGGAATTCTGACATGCAGAAAACTTGTGCCCATGTCCCATTTGGGACATTTTTGAAGCCAGAAAGTGTATTCTACCCCACAAAACCATATATATTTTTAAACTAGACACCCTAGGGTATTTCAAATGGTAGTATTTTAACACTTTCCATGCACTAATTATACTACCAGCCTATGTCAATGTTTTGGGTAGTAATTTTTTTTCACATACATTGTACTTTGTGCATGAATTCACAGATCCTGTTATATGTCAGTGCCAAACAACACCTCAATATGTGTTCAGCAACATCTCCTGAGTACAGGGATACCCCCCATGTATAGGTTGGTTAGGTTATTTGGGGGTTAAAAGGCCACATTTGAGAGGTGCACTTTTTGGTTTTCCAACTTGGAATTCTGACGTGCAGAAAACCTGCTCCCATGTCCCATTTGGGACATTTTTGAAGCCAAAAAGTGTATTCTATCCCACAAAACCATATATTTTTGAAAACTAGACACCCTAGGGTATTTCAAATGGTAGTATTTTAACACTTTCCATGCACTAATTATACTACCAGCCTATGTCAATGTTATGGATAGTAATTTTTTTTCACATACATAGTACTTTGGGCATGAATTCACAGATCCTGTTATATGTCAGTGCCAAACAACACCTCAATATGTGTTTAGCAACATCTCCTGAGTACAGGGATACCACCCATGTATAGGTTGGTTAGGTTATTTGGGGGTTAAAAGGCCACATTTGAGAGGTGCGCTTTTTGGTTTTCCAACTTGGAATTCTGACGTGCAGAAAACCTGCGCCGATGTCCCATTTGGGACATTTTTGAAGCCAAAAAGTGTATTCTATCCCACAAAACCATATATTTTTGAAAACTAGACACCCTAGGGTATTTCAAATGGTAGTATTTTAACACTTTCCATGCACTAATTCTACCACCAGCCTATGTCAATGTTATGGATAGTAATTTGTTTTTCACATTCATTGTACATCGGGCATGAATTCATAGATCCTATTATGTGTCAGTGCCACAAAACACATTAATATGTGTTCAGCAACATCTCCTGAGTACAGGGATACCACCCATGTGTAGGTTAGTTAGATTATTTGGGGGCTAAAAGGCCATGTTTAGGGGGGGTGCATTTCCAACTTGGAATTTTGACATGTAGTCAGCCTGCGCCCATGTTCCATTTGGGACACTTTTGAAGCCTGTCAAAGTATTTTACCCCATAAAACCATATATTTTGGAAAACTAGACATCCTAGGGTTTTTAAAATTGTGGTATTTTAACACTTTCCAAGTGCTAATTCTACCACCAACCTCTGTCAAAGGGTTGGGATGTCATTTTTTCCCCACACACATTGTAGTTCAGGCAGGAATTTTCAGATTCTGGTATTTGCCACTGCCAACCAACACCTCAATATGTGTTCAGCAACATCTCCTGAGTACAGGGATACCCCCCATGCATAGGTTTGTTGGTTTGTATTGGGTCTAAAATTCCACATTTAGGGGGTGCGCAATTCCAACCTGGAATTTTGACATGTAGTCAGCCTGCGCCCATGTTCCATTTGGAACATTTTTGAAGCCGTCCAATGAATTTTACCGCATCAAACCATATATTTTTGGAAAATAGACATCCTAAGGTATTTCAAATGGTGGTATTTTAATACTGTATAGGTACTAATTCTACCACCAGCCTTTGTAAAAGTTTGTGGTAGTACTTTTTTGGGAGGTTTTTTTCCACATGCATTGTACTTCAGGCATGAATTCACAGATTCTGGTATATGTCACTGCCAAACAACAACCCAATATGTGTTCAGCAACATCTCCCGAGTACAGGGATAGCACCCATGCATAGGTTTGTTGGTTTGTTTTTGGCTAGAAGGCAACATTTGTGAGATGCGCATCTCAAAATTCCAACTTGGAATTTTGACATGTAGTCAACCTGCGTACGTGTCCTTTATGGGATATATCTTTGAAGCCAGCCAATGTAATTTACCCCCACCAAACCATATATTTTTTTATCGGTAGACCCCCATCACTACTTGTTGCAAGGGCTCAGCAGCCACCGATACATCGCTAGATGATGTATCAGAAAGCTGAATAGGGTCAAAATCGAACCCTGAGTCCGCGGCCTCAGAATCAGTGCGTAAGCAGTGATCTCGAGCAAAGAAGGGGTTAATAGCTCTTAGAAGAGCCTATCTAGTACTGTAATACATTACAGTACAAAGAAATTAATCCATAAAACAGTGCAGACAGAAAAACATACTGTTGCTGTGCAAGATTACTGCTTACACAGTGATGAATGGCAGGGAAGGGGTTAATACACAGTGAAAGACTTTCATAAAACCTGACAATTTTATAAAATGTTATTTTATATCACTAATACTGATCTGTCTCTTTCCGTCACAAAAATGTAAGCGAGGAGAGGGAGGCAGATCAATATTTGTGAATATTGATCCGACCAATTTTGATCTGACCAGGGCGAATGGTGAGCTTAATTGAGAAATCACCAAACCGCCTTTGCCACTAATTCGCTGTTACTGATCGCTATGCGCTCAGGCAGCTTAAAAAAAAAAAACTAAAATATTTTTACTTTACATGTAATCCCCTAGCGGGTATGTGTAAAAAAAATAAAATAAAAATATGCAGACAGATAAAAATTGCTTTGGCGTCAATATCATTGCGTAAGCAGTGATCGACGGCAAAGAAGGGGTTAATAACTCTTAGAAGAGCCTTTTTAGTACTGTAATAAATTACAGTACAAAAAAAATTAACCCCTAAAAAATGCACAAACGGCAAAAATAAATGCGCTGATGTGCACGATCACTGCTTGTGCAAGATCAGTGGCAGGGAAGGGGTTAAACGCAGGGAATTGCTTTAATACGTTTTTTTTTATTGTTTTAATATTTGTGTGTTGTGTGTTTATTGTTTTTTTTTTACTTTTAGAACTTTGATCTGTCTCTCTCCCTCACTAAAAAAATGTGAGGAGAGGGAGGCAGATCATAACTGGTCAGATCAATATAGGGTTAATATTGATCTGACCAGTCAGTGGGGATGTTCAGCAGAACATCCCCACTGCCTGTCAGTGTGCCTGGCAGTCACTGATTGCCTCTGTGAAGAGGCAATCGTGTGACAGCCAGAGAGCACAGGAAGCAGGTACTTCCTGCCTCCTGTGCTCTTGCCCTTAGAAGGGCAGCGCCATCTTGGTCACTCAGTGACCAAGATCGTGCATTTTTTTTTTGTGTTTCTGATTGCCTCGACTTGCGAGGCAATCAGGAACACTTTCTGAGCATAGGAAGCGAAAAATTCGCTTCCTATGCTCATTTTTTAATGCACGTGTTTTAAAGGCACTGTGCCTTTAAAACCGGCATTTCGATCGCTCTCCGGAGCGATCGAAATGCCGACGGGCATTTTTTTTAGTATTGTACGATGCTTCCACACGGAAGCATCGTTACAATACCATCAGAGCACTGAAAGCGGAAAAACTCCGCTTTCAGTGCTCGTTTTGACACAGGACGGACTAGGTCCGTCCTGTGTCACTAACGCTTCGCCACACAGGACGGACCTAGTCCGTCCTGTGTCGCGAAGGGGTTAACTGAAACATATTATAGGATGCTGAACAGATTGTATTTGGTGCCAAGTAAAATGGCAAAGATGTACTTAAACGCCTCCCCGATTTGCTGGAGATGCGGAAAAAAACAGGGTAATTACCTACACATTTGGTGGCAATGTGAACTAATCTGCCCACTATGGCAGGAGATAAGATATAAAATCCAACGTTTAACTGGTATTCTTTTGGATTTAGATCCTGCCACACTTCTCCTATGTATGAATTGGCCAGTTATGACTAAAATACAGAGAACAATAATTATCCACATAATACTAAGTACATTAACAGCTATAGCCAGAAACTGGAGGTCTAGTCTCCATGTATCTTGGGCAACGATTCTCCCCCAATTGACATTCCAATGGAAGATGGAAAGGTGCAGATTAAAACAACTAAAAGAACTTAAAAAGGATGTCATTGAGTGGGATATATGGATAGAGAAGTTGAGGTCCAGGGAAATTATGGAAATTAGATACGCTAACTGATGATTCAAGAACACCCTCCCCCCCCCCCCCCCCCAAGAGTGTCGCCTTCTTTGTTTGTTTATTGTCGTCCAATTTGTACATAAGCTGGAAGCCTAAATACTAACCCAAGGACGTATGAGGATGTAAATAAAATAAGGAGAAATAAGATATAAAGAAAGCTTAAGATAAAAGGGAAGCCTTAAGATATACCTGCTTTAGAGACCCCCAGGGTAAGTTATACTCGTGATACATATATATATAGATAAAATGAAGGTAAAGTTACCAACCCTGGGAAGATTTATAGACATAATTTGAAATCAGTAAAGGTGAACCTTTGGAAAAGTATAAAATAGATCTGGTAGGCAGCTTGTCTCTTGATCACAATCTCCTATATAAGTAGGTAACTACAAAATATTATAAATACCGATGTAAATATAAGGGGTTAGTATATGATATACCTTTGTTAGATATGAAAATGTTTAGCTCCTGTATTATAAGTTGAACCATGATGAGTGTATCACAAAAGCGGCTTGGATCTGCAACCGAAGAGACCTCTGAGTTCAAAAAAAAAAAAAAAAAAAAAAAACTTTGGAATGGTCATAGTGTAGATAATCTTTTTTCCAATAAGCCATCAAGAGTATTAATGGACGTGGCCCAGAATTCTGGTGCGTTCACATTTATCTCAATTTAATAAATGTGAAGAGTTGGTAACAGCTGATATGACATGTAACAGCTGATTCTGATATGTTAATCAGGAGTAAATTACTTTGTGGACTGCGATTCTCAAAATCATCAATTTTATCTAATAAGGTCTGTATCATAGCTGATAGCCCTTTTATAGTTTGTACCTCATCCTCCAGATCACTCTGCTGAGTTTGAGGCAATGTGTTCTATTGCGGTGTTCACTGATGACTGTTTGGCCTCAAAAGGTGACCACATGGCTTTGGTGACTTCTTCCACCACTTGGAAAGAGGTAGTCGAGGGAATTATCAGGCTCGCTGCAAAGTCTGCGGATGAAGGTTTAGAGACTTCTTCAAACTTTGTCCTATCATGCAACTTATCTTCTCATCCTTGTGGTTGAGGTAAGTTTGGAAGTCTTTTCCTTATATTTTTGTTTGCTGTTTCTTTTACTATGTTATTGCTGTGACATGTCTAAAAATGTGTCCATAGTGAAGGGTCTAAAGAAAAACAACAGAGAACAGAATATTAGCTTAGTATCAGATGTGTCAGTATTAATTTGGTGCCACTATGTGGATGTTTTAAGAGGAAACAAGAAGAGTTACAATGATAACATTTATTGGCTAACTGAGAGTTTCATGTTTTAAGTAATGCTTTGCTTGTGGAGATTTATTGTTTATTGTTTCTGAATCTCTGCAACGAGAAACAGTCTCCAAGAAAATCTTGGTAATCAGAAATAAGTCCAGGAAAAATGGCAGAGTTGAAGCAGCTTTTGGACATATCAGGTGTAGCACATATTCAGCAGTGCCAGACTTTTATAGATAATGTCCTTTCACTATATATATTACCCACTCTATGAGTATTTATTTCACACCAAAAATACATATTAAAATCTCAGTTGGGAATCAATCAAAAACATATATATACGAATTTTACAATGCTCAAAAAAGACTTAGCTGCAGGGAGTGCAGAAGTCAGGCTGCATATGCAATCTGGTCAACAGAAGGAGACTCCTTTTATCTTCTTTATTTCTCAAATATAAATAGAACGATATATTGACATATGAAATATAAAGTTATTGTACATAAATTATTATTGTGTCATAATTATCGTGTAAGGACAAGTGTTATACATCAGTCAATAAGACACTTTCAGAGTGATTTCAATAGGTCTATCAAATTCAACCAGAGACATCCATTCAACATTCAGTAGCTTGTACTGTCATTCATTCAAATATGAGTTTCACAATGTAGATTTATGAACAAAAAACAAGTGTAATTTTCAAAAGGAAAGGTGGTTTTGTGAACACAAACAATACATGTGGTTTGTTGAACTATTATGCTAACATTTATCCAATTCACTCAAATCAGGTTGCCAGCTCTATTTTTTACCTGCCACAAAACTTTATCAGTGAAGGCATGCAAAGGGTTGATAAACCCTGCACCAGATACAGATCCACATCACCAGATATAAACCAATCACACTAGATATAGCCTCACTGCACCAAATATAGATCCACTGTGCCAGATATAGACCCACAACACCAGATATTAACTCACGGTACCAGCTAAAAACCCATGACACGAGATATAAACCACAGCACCAGATAAATATCCAGAGCTCTAGCTGAAACTCCACAGCAACAGATAGAACAACATAGCAAAGATATAACCCCATAGCACCAGATACAACACTATAGCACACAATATAACCCAACAGCACCAGATACAACACTATAGCACAGAATATAACCCAACAGCACCAGATACAACACTATAGCACACAATATAACCCAACAGCACCAGACACAATACTATAGCACACAATATAACCCAACCAGGGCCGGCCTTAGGGGTGTGCGACCTCTGCGAGCCGGTAGAGGCACTGGATTGGGGAGATCAAAAGATCCCCCCTCACCATCCCTCTGCTGTATTCGACAAGGGGGCGGAGCTAACCAGCTGAGGGGTGTAGCTCCGCCCCCACCCTGTGAAGCAGAGCAACGTCTGCTTCACGGGGAGCCGCGGGCAGCAAGAGAAAGTGCTCGGCCGAGCAGCACTTTCTCTTGCTGCCTGTGAAGCAGATGCTGCTCTGCTTCACAAGGTGGGGGCGGAGCTACACTGCTCATCCGGTAAGCTCCACCCTCTCCTTGGATCAACATTTGCAGGCAAAGGGAGGGGGGAGAGAGACACAGAACAGGGGGAGGGGGGTGAGAGAGAAAGAACAGGGGGAGAGAGAGAGAGAGAGACAGAACAAGGGGAGGGGGGAGAGAGAGACAGAACAGGGGGTGGTAGAGAGAGACAGAACAGGGGGAGGGGGGAGAGAGAGAGAGAGAGAGAGAGAGAGAGAGAGAGAGAGAGAACAGGGGGGGAGAGAGACAGAACAGAAGGGGGGAGAGAGACAGAACAGAAGGGGGAGAGAGACAGAACAGAGGGGGGGAGAGAGACAGAACAGAGGGGGGGGAGAGATAGAACAGAGGGGGGAGAGAGACAGAGGAGGGGGAGGAGAGAGACAGAACAGAGGGAGAGAGAGAGAAAACAGGTATGGGGGAGTTAGAGAGAGACAGACATAACAAGGAAGAGGAAAGGGACACATACATACGGGGGGTGAAAGAGACGGGGGGTGAAAGACGGGGAGGGGCGCCACGGGGCAAACCCGCACAGGGCGCCGGGACACTTATGGCCGGCCCTGAACCCAACAGCACCAGACACAACACTATAGCACACACAATATAACCCCTCAGTACCAGATACAACACTATAGCACACAATATAACCCCTCAGCACCAGATACAACACTATAGCACACAATATAACCTCTCAGCACCAGATACAACACTATAGCACACAATATAACCCCTCAGCACCAGATACAACACTATAGCACACAATATAAGCATACGGCAACAGATACAACACTATAGCACACAATATAACCCCGCAGCACCAGACACAACACTATAGCACACAATATAACCCCTCAGCACCAGATACAACAATATAGCACACAATATAACCTCTCAGCACCAGATACAACACTATAACACACAATATAACCTCTCAGCACCAGATACAACACTATTGCACACAATATAAGCATACGGCAACAGACACAACACTATAGCACACAATATAAGCATACGGCAACAGATCCAACACTATAGCACACAATATAACCCCACAGCACCAGATACACAATATAGCACACAATATAACCCCACAGCACCAGATACACTATAGCACACAATATAACCCCACAGCACCAAATACAACACTATAGCACACAATATAACATCACAGCACCAGATACACTATAGCACACAATATAACCTAACAGCACCAGACACAACACTATAGCACACAATATAACCTCTCAGCACCAGATACAACACTATAGCACACAATGTAACCCAGCAGCACCCGACACAACACTATAGCACACAATATAACTCCACAGCACCAGATACAACACTATAGCACACAATATAAACACAAAGCAACAGATTCTCTAAACACCCAAATTCCTAAATCCATGACATTTCTTTATCTCTTTCCCCCTTTTTTATGTTTTATTCCTCCATGTTTGCCATCTCTTTCCCCATCATTTTATGTGTTTTATCCACCATGTCAGTGACCTCTTTTCACCTACATTTTATCTTTTCTGCCCCATGTCACAATTTTGTCTGTATTCTGCTCCAATCAATCACCTCTTTTCATCCTCCATTATCTTTTCTGCCCCATGTCATCCCATTTTGTTTGCAATCTGCCTCCATCTATCACATCATTTTATCCTCCATTATCTTTTCTGCCCCATCCACTTGTCACCATGTTGATGTGAGCAGAGCCTGGTCAGAGGAGCTTCTCAGACTGGACAAATGGAGACCTCAGGGAAATGGGAGGGACCTCCCTGGATTTACCCCACTCTTCCATGTACCTTGTTTTTTAAAGCTATTATAAGCTCTTCCTACCTGTTAAAGAGGCTCAGCTATGGTCTCTGAGTATCTTCCCCTGTTTTCTCCATGATGTTGCACTGCAGGCTCTCTTCTGTCAGTCATGCTGCCACATGGAGGGCTGAGGGGTGGGCTATAACTTCATATCCCCGGGCACCCGTCATTGGCTCTCCATGCAGCATGACTGACAGCTGCAGAGACCTGCACCAATGTGGATGGGAGACCAGTATTACAGCAAGCTGAGTTGCAGAGAGCAACAGCTTTGGGTGCCACCTCCTACCCCAGCCACTGGTGTGCAGTCCCCTAGGGACAACTAGAGGCTACACACTGAGAAAAAATAATAATAATACATTTTTTTAAAGGGCAATTGCAAAAATCCGGGGGGGGGGGGGGCAAGCACCCCCCCCTTTCCCCCCCCCTGTGGACGCCCATGGTCCTAGGCCGTAACATTACACTTGGCTTTGTCTTCAAAAGATTTGCTGTTTCTTTATCAGACTTGCTTGTACAATACATGTTCTCTATTCATCATGAATTCTTATCACTCCTTAAAGCAGGTCTTGACAAATGTAATTAAGTTTTAGGAGCCAGCTAAAAACTTTAGGAGCCAGACAACGGCACATCACAAAATCACAAATGCACGGAGACAGTCGCATACACCCACCTCACATACACAGCCAGTTACATTCACGCATATGTACACACATACACAGCCAGTTACATTCACACACGCCACATACACAGCCAGTTACATTCACACACGCCACATACTCAGCCAGTTACATTCACACATACATACACAGCCAGTTACATTCACACACACCACATGCACAGCCAGTTACATTCACACACACCACATGCACAGCCAATTACATTCACACATACATAGACACACACCACATACACAACCAGTTACATTCACACACACACCACATACACAACCAGTTACATTCACACACACACACCACATACACAACCAGTTACATTCACACACACCACATACACAACCAGTTACATTCACACACACACCACATACACAACCAGTTACATTCACACACACACACACCACATAAACAATTGGTTACATTCACACACACACCACATCCACAACCAGTTACATTCACACACACACCACGTACACAACCAGTTACATTCACACACACACACCACATACACAACCAGTTACATTCACACATACCACATACACAGCCAGTTACATTCACACATACCACATACACAGCCATTTACATTCACACACACACGCACACCACATACTCAGCCAGTTACATTCACATACATACATACACACACCACATACATAGCCAGTTACATTCAAGAACAGAAATGTATTTCTTACAGTGTCCTACCTCCCTGCTGCTTACCTTATTGCATTGGAGGGGGACATTTATGCTGGAGCCGGATCTTCTTTAGGTTCCTGCTAAGTGCCGTGTTGTCACGTGACACTCGGCACTACAGCATGTTGCACGAGGGGGCGGAGCTTACAGTCTGTGTGATCCGCACAGACTCTCCCCCCCTCGTGCTGCGCTGAATGTAAAAAAAACGGATGGCAGCCGGCAAGGGCACCCTGTGACAAACAGCACCCGGGCGCCAGGTCTGATTTCCTGGTCGCCATGGCGCCCTGCCTTAAAGGGTTTGTCGAGCCCTGCCTTAAAGGAAAACTGAAGTTTTTAAACCCTAGCTTCCTTGTAGGTCTCCTGAGTAAACCCAATGTGTGTCTTTAGAGGTAGAGCCAGTTAGGAGGCTGGAGCACGCTGAGAGTCAGAACATGCATAGCCATATACCCATATATGCACGTAGTAATTTACCCATACAAGCGCACATTTACCCATACACACATGCATTCATAAACCCAAATAAGCATGCAGTCACCTTTCATGCATTGTTATATTATAAAGGGACATTATTAAACCGGACAGTCACCAATTATCTAGTGAGAAAACGTATCTAGTGTCTCATTCAGTATTACCAGCCCCAGAGAAAATTCTGGGCGGATGCACCGTGCCCAGTCACACGGGAGGAGAGGCGCTGCAACAGGGAGCTTTCTCCCTAGTACCTCCTTGTCGCATTTCCTTGTCAAACTGAGCACAGCGCGACGGGTGACAGAACCGCCCTGATTGCGCTGTGATTGGCTGCAGTAAGGAGGATGTTCTTGATGGTGTCTGTAGAGGCAGAACACTGGCATCTAATTTCTTCTGCCGGATTGTCAAGAAACTAGATGCCCGTGTTCTGCCACTGCAGGCACCTGTCAGGGTCCTGGACCCCGTCCCGCACCAGACAGGGGTCCCTTACCTCCAGCAGCTTTGTCCCTGGCTCCGTCTGCCCACCGGGGCGCAGAGCTGTCGCGTAGTAGGCCGCATCCCCAGCCTCCAGTAAGACGAACGCTGCATTCTGTGAGCGCCTTGCTTACACAGTTGGCCAGGACATCTCCCTCCACACAGGTCTTAGGACTGTCCTATAGACCTACTACCTGGCGCAGCCATCCCCTTTGGATGAATCTTCCCTTTATCCAAAACTGAACTGTCGGTGCTCAAGGAGTATCTCGAGGATCACTTACGTAAGGAATTCATCCAACCGTCCACATCTCCTTCAGTATCACGTATCTTTTTTGTAGGGAAGAAGGACGGAGACCTTCGACCCTGCATAGATTATAGGGAGCTAAACAACATCACTGTAAAGAATAAGTACCCTCTTCCACTCATTCCCGAACTCATGGACTGTGTCCGAGAGGCCTGCATTGTCTCTAAATTTGACCTCGTGGGAGCATACAATTTAGTTTGCATTCGTAAAGGGGACGAGTGGAAAATGGCCTTCCGAACTCGTTATTGGCACTTCAAATATTCAGTCATGACTTTTGGATTGTGCAACTCTTCAGCCTTCTGAGCACATGCGCAGTACACAAAGTTGCGGTCAGCCAGCTGATCGCTCATCATCGGAAGTGACGATCTCGCACAGCAGCTTTGGATTCTATTACAGGAGCACAGGAAGTTAATAAATGAAACAAAACTTTATATTCACAGTGTCTATATAATAGTGCTGTAAACATGCAGAGTGATCACTGGGGGGAGGGCTTGAGTCAAATATTATAAACAATAATGTCCCATAAATTAGCTATCCCCTAGTTATTTCCCTTATGTTTCTATATAAAACTGCAATGTATGTTTATAATAGTAATTATTATCCACGTACAGTGATGCACACTGTATGTATAATAATGGCTATTATCCACGAACCAATATTCTCGGTTTGGTTCATACCCCAAAAACCTTAGCTCGTTTAGTTCGAAACGGATCCAAATATACGTTATAATTATATACACAGTTATGTGCGACGAAAAAACGGGGTAATTATTGCTCAAATTAGAGGACTCAGTATATAGTTCACTATTTAGATTTCATTATTAATGCTAATTCCACTAACAGATTATTCCCTCAACAGCGTCTGTAGACGACGTTGTCAGTTCCACGTACAAAGCATGAACTGTTCGTTCTGCCAGTAAGTAACATGGCTCTAACCTCGGATCAACATCCGTGACGTTTGTTTCCTGCGCCGGTTTTAAACTGATTCTACAGCTCAGACTTCAAGGTGAGTACTGGAAATGTGAAGGGAGGTATACAATTAGTAAAGGTGCTCCCCGTCGTACCGCGTTATGGTATTTGGAGTTTTATTTAGCAGTCTAAACCATACGGTTCATCGGGATTAGTGATTCAATGGTAAACAAATTAATGGGAATTTGACAGTGAGTGGAATAGATAGTATTTTTTTGTTATAAATGATGATGTCATGATAGTAAACATATAATGCATAAAATGTATTTAAAAAAAAATATTTGAAAGTTGTAGGCTGAACAAAGTTACGCGTTTTATTATTTTAACCTCTTAAGACACGGACAATGTAATGCTAAATACCCCAAAGTATTTTTGAGTATGGTCATTCAACTATAAACCTCTCATTCAGAGTTCTCATGCAGATTATGTATCATTCTGTAAAGAAGCATATATCTGCATACATCCAAACATATCATAGACAAAGGAGAGAAACTTTTGGTTTAGGGGTGGGGGTGGTCAGGTGTCCTAATACTTTTGTCTGTCTGTCTGTATAGAGCATCTGGCTAACATGCTGCTGTGGTCCATCTCTAGTGCAAGGGACAGTGCAAAGTCTTTTTTTTCTCTCTCATTTTTTTAATGAAATATCCCTAGAGGACCACTGGTCTTCTGTGGGAAAACCTTTTATATATATTTATTTGTCATTTGTTTTATTTGTATGTATTTTTCGTTGTTTTTTTTTTTATCTGTCCCTAACCTATGAAAATGGACAGTGCTTAAGCAGCTTCCCTGTATCACACTGGTCCCAACACGAGGGTGGTCGTGGCCTAAAATGACTGGCAAGCCTCCTTTGAAAAAAGAACACAGAAATCACAAATGAAACAGGAAACAAATCTGAACATGCATTCAATAGATATTTCATACCTAGCTACATAAGACGATTTTAATGTGTTAACACTTCAAAAGCCACACATTTATAAGAGCAGTTAACACATGTATGACACCCACCATTCTTTGATATAGGGATTATCATCACTATCAAACCAGCATGAATTAATTCTATTCAGACCATCTAACCTCTAATTAAACACTAAAAGTAACTAACGCGTATATAGAATGTAGATCCAAATGTCAATGTATTATACCTGTGAAATTTTAGATTCTCTAATTGGGATTCACTTTTTGTATATATGTGGAGTAACTGACCAAATATGTAATGTTCCATTCTGTAACCTCTTGGGTTTGCTTGTCTGCAGTTCAAATATACATAGTGCCTCACCTTTTATTGAGTAGGGCAATATTATAAATCGCCTTTTCATACTGGACTACAGATTTATTAAATACATGAAAAGAAATTAATAGAAATATTGTGCAGTTTTACATTTTGATATTCTATTTTTTTTTTCAATTCCTTCCTTAATCATGTCAAATTAAATGGCATCTCTGCCTCAGTAAATGGTGTCTGTTGCTGATAGTAATGCCAGTTCTTACATGTTTTGCTAAACTGATAAAATTACATTGGATGACTGTCCTCTATTTTTGTGTATTTTGTAGTGATAAAAAATGGCTGCTCCCACAGCAAAGGAAAGAAAAGCATGTTGGGATGCAAGAGACGAATACTGGCATTGCATGGACGATAACAGAGACGACAATACCAAGTGTCAACAGTTCAGACACAATTTTGAAAGCCTTTGTCCACAACAATGGGTATGTTACATACTTCATTTATGGCTAGATGTTTTTTCTTTAACAGTAACTCAGGACTTTGCCCCCCAACATCCAGGTTTGCACTCAGGACTTTGCCCCCCAACATCCAGGTTTGCACTCAGGACTTTGCACAGACAGAGACGTCTAATATTCTTTGGACCCTGGGCAAGAATTTATTTTCCCATGGACTACCCCCACCTACTCCCTGGCATGCAGTCACACCCTCAACCCCAGCACACCCTACCCCCCTCCCAAAAACACACAATTGCTGCCTACAACAGGGCTCGAAAAACCCCGGGCGCCAGGTCGCCATGGCGACCAGGAAATCAGACCTGGCGCCCGGGTATCGCCAGCCCTGCGTGGTGCCTTCGGCAATGGGATCGGTTTTTCTTCTCTTGATTCCAGCAGCGGTGCGTGAGGGAGCAGAGTGAGTGCACCGGCTGCACAGACTTCCTGCTCCACCCCTCGCGCACCGCGTTATAGTGTTGATCACCTGGGAGGATAGCAGGGAAGCTGCTCTGTGCCACCGGGCTGCAACGGATTTTATATCCGTTATATTGTTATAGAAAGTTTGCTTTATTATCCCTCTTTCCATTTTAATTTGGTTCATCACATGGTTTCTGATTTGCGGTCACGATGGAACCAACGCTGATTTCTAAGACCTCACTAACGCCAACTTTGTTGCAATCAGTATGTGCCCGAACGTATTTTGCCATTAAAGGCCAATCTAGATGGAGTAAGATAGTTTGCAGATTCTTAGGTTTTTTAGGTTTAGGTTTTATACTAAGTAACAAACTATTGTGTACACACATAACAATATTGCTGCTAACTTGATCTGAAAAAGATCAGCAAGAGAAAGTACTTGGTAACATTTTATTAAATTGAGCAGGAACAAATGTAACCATGTAGCCTGAGAAAATTACTAGAGAGTAGGTGTAGGGCAGAGCTTTCATTTTGGTGACACACTTTTTAGACATGCATCATTTCCCAACACAGTAATTCAGTTTCCCTTGCAAGCTGGAGGTTAAACTAACCCCTTATACGAGATACAGACACAGACATGTATGGGGACACTACAAATCTCATGGAAACCTTTCATGTATGTTTTTAAAAATATATGAATTGTAAGATAACATACACAGCTGGTTTGCCCATTAATTCTGCCACAATATGCCATTTAATTTGCCCATTACATAAGCCACAGTTTGCCCATTAAAATATTTTCCAGTCAGGTGCCTATTAAATATGCCATTGTTAGTTTGTCCATTACATATGCCAGAGTTTGCACATTTAAAATATTTCCCAGTCAGGTGCCCATTAACATATGCCCCAGTCCCCCCTTTCCCCAGTACTGACCTGACTGCTGCTCACCTCAGTCTTTCCTCTTGCATGCAGCATGCAGGAGGAGGGAAATAGACCCCGGATATGACTTCCGGTGGCAAACTCTGGATGGCTGGACCCGCGTGGATGCAGGCTGCCAATTACTACCCTAGCGTGACTGTCTCCATGCAACAAACCTGCACACTGTCACCAACACACTATTGTGTCGCGCCACACCATTGGAAGCTCTGCTGAACTCCTATGTTCCGGAATAATTTCAATAAATCAATTTCTTATTTCCTTATTATGTCTCACATTAATTATGCGCACAAACCCCACATATAAGATATAGTATACATTTAGAGAACGCATATAAGGTATCTTATAAATGTTGAGAACAACGCTCTTTATATATGGTGGTTTTGCCAACTGTAAGACCCACATAGCTTCTTACTTCAGATCTGTATCTGTTCAGTGTGGGTCAGATCGCTCAAGTATTTCTTTTAGGGTTAACCCCAGTTGAGGTTTCTTTGTATCATGAGGATTTAATAAACTTACAGTATTTAAAGAGACACTAACACTTACATAAGATGTAACTAGTTAAGGTGGTCATTTAAATAAACACATATAAATCATATTCCACTTTATATAGGCTACACACAAGATTAAAATTTTCCTTTTGTTGCATTCATTAAAAGGCATGGTAGAGTTTAATACCTATTAGGCTATGTCTGTGTCGCTGGCAGGTCTGGTGTACTTGTAATGGCTGCGTTATCCAACCCCATGTTTTCAAACTAAAATGTTACCGTGCTTTTAGTAGATGTAATAAATACACTTTTTAAGCCCATGTTCAATGTGAGGGCCAGAGCAATTGCCATTGACATCCGTATGAACCATCTGATTAATTTTGAATAGCGCAAGGGAGTTTTTCTGTCTGTATTTCCTGTCTGCTCCCAAGCTCCAGTCAGAAATAATGTATAGTTAAAAGTATATGGGGGTTTTTCTCACAGTATTAAGTGCCTTTACATATTACTTTGTTTCTAAAAAAAAAAAAAAAGCAAAGATTATTTTAAGTCTCCTCAATTTTATATGTCTGTTAAATCATATGTATGTATATTATCAATTCTGTTAAATCAGCCCGCATGTACGATTGTTTCTTAATTCATACTCCAGTTATCGTTCCCTGTAAGATAGGTGTTTGCTTTTATTGCTCGAGTATAGCTTGTCCATTAACTGCAAGCCAAAGTTTCCATCCGGTCGCTATTTTACAACCAGACCGGTAAAATAAATCAGCTTTATGCTCATTTGTCATTGTCATCCTCAATTTCACTTTCACATAATTATTTGTCTTTTCTACAAATTGCATTACTCACTCTATCATGAGACATTGCTGAAGACCCAAACAGAGTGGACCTAGGTATTGGGGCAAAAGAAAGGCATCTCGCTGTACCACTGGCCATTTCAGTTGTGCTTTCATAGAGAGCAAGTATTCTAACCTGCAGGGTGGAAAGGTGAATTAATATGGAGTGAATGGCTTTACAAAAACAAACAAAAATAATTCATATTTGTGCTAAATTAAAATTGCAAAGTGCTTGAAACTACTAGTTTTGTTTGCACTTTTGGGTATTTAATTTGTATTTACATGATCATTTGGATACATTTGTGTAGAATTATAGCACATAATCAAGTGCCAACATAATGTGAAATCTTCAAATATTTCTGTAATGTTTTTGTATATGTTCGTTATGCATATATTTACAGGGAGAAAAAACAGTATTTACTTCACTATAATTTGACTTTCTCCAACAGATTAAATATTTTGACAAAAGGCGGGATTACCTAAAGTTCAAAGAAAAGCTTGAAGCTGGTGAATTCAGGCCTTCAGAGACACAATCCTAAGTGACTGTCGACAAAAAGTACAAGCCATATTTAAGACTTTACCTCGGAGTACTTGAATATTTTACACATGGATATTTGACTTGAAGCAGATACAATGGTCATCTTACATGTAATTAATTTGTTGATGTTTCCTGGTAATATAAACAATTTTCATCTTATCAAAGAACTGGGCCGTACCTCTATGATGGACTGTAAATTTCACCAGAGAAGTGCTAAAGACATTTGCTGCTTACTAAAAATGACAAACTAATCCACAAGATGAAAACCATTATAGTGTCTAAAGGAAAGTATCCCTAATTATAAAATACATACATATTGGTGGGGGGTTTTCATGTGAATGACTTCTGCCAGTATTTGGCAATAAAAGAAAAATAAAGACTAATATGTCACAACCTTTTCAAATCATGGCCTGCTGTTTCCAAAGGTTAAGATAAGCAGTGACATATTTCAGTTGCTGCCTTCTTCAGTTATTAGTCACTTTTCTCATTCTTCATATCACTCCTTTCCGCTATTTCCAGGACCATTTTCATTAATTCTCAATATCTCTGATTTTGGACTAAATCGGTTCTTCAGGTCATTTGGAATCTGAAACTGCGGAAGCATTCGGATTGGGCCAATTTCGCTATGAAAAGCATCGATTTTCAGCTACCCAATATGACGAACACCCCCCAAATACATTCCGAATTCGGAAAACACAAGAAATTCATCCATTGCAATTATCCAGATTTTAGTTGGAGATTTGAATAGAAACATGTAGAATAATTAATGTAAACATATTTAAAGACAAAAAGGGAATAAGGCTCTGGCCTTATCTCACAGAGAATGGACATAGCCTGTCATATAGGATGGTACCTACATAGGAGGGGCATTAATCAGTTTTTGTTCATGGTCACCATTATAGAAGAGACCCTTCCATTAACATATCAGACTAATCCCACCCATAAGTACAAGTTAGACCAAAATGTATATTCATGTACAATTATAATATATTCATTTTATATATATTATAGTATAGTTGTTTATTAAAAGCATGTTTTATGTCAATTATCTTTATTTTAATGTATGATGTGTTTTTTTTTATTTTATTACAGTTCAGGCAATTTCGGCAGGGTTTACACTATTTTGGCTATAACCAAAGTCCTCGCATTGACTTTTATGTGAGGCATTTAGCTATATTGTAATAGCCGAGGTCTGCCCATTGAAGTGTATGGGGAAGACCAAGGCTACAACTTAGTTTTGGTGCATTTCAGCTGATTTTGGTGTCGGGAGAAGTCAGTGTGGGATCGCTTATGATTTTCGCATTGCAGACTTATTTGGAGGAACATCGGAGCTAATTGAATAGACCCCTATAGTTTTTTCTGTTGAATGTAAGGTTTGCCAACCATTAACTAGGTTTAAGGCTAATGTTTTAGTCTCATTAAAATGTTCTACTTTGTGGCATGGTGAACTTGTTATTCTGCCGTTACAGTACATTACCCTCAGAAGCTGTGTCGGATGGAATCTCTTTTCGTTTTGGTTTTTACTTAGAGCAGCTAAGGCGGCAATGCCGCAAGACTAACCAGAAGGGGTAAGCTGGTGTTTCATTCATTTATTTTCAAAGGCATTTTCTGGTCACAATCTCTATTGTTTGTTTATCCTGTATGTTAGCTTACCCAGATAAACAGATCTGCCTAGCCATATTTTTGAATTGTATAAACTTGCTATATATTTTTGGAATTAAATATTTGTGTTTAGAGTGTAAACGTTGCATAGGAGAAAGGTGCAGTCTTCTATCATCCATGCTACAAACTACTGTACTTGGAGCCAGCAGTTTTTCTGTTACTTGTTAAAGAAAAAGTAAGTTTCTTAAAGTGTCTCCCTGTCTGTCTCCTCTCCCTTCCCATGGCTGTCCCTCGCCTCTCCATTCCCATGCCTGTGTCTCTCTCCTATTTCCCCCCCCCCCCCCCCGTATGTCTATCCCCCTTCCCATGTCTGTCGTCTCTCCTCTCTGCACCCATGTCTTTTGTCCTCCCCCCCATGTCTATTGTCGTCCTCCCATGTCTGCACTCTCCTCTACCCCCCCTTCCATTTTTTTTTATTTCTAATCTTCGTGCGTCGCTGTGGAGAAGTGGGCAGTACTAGCTTTGTGTGTAAAACGCACAAAGAGCTAAGAATGCATTGATGCTCTGAATCATTAGTGAGCGCAAGCAGCACTCTCTGAGCTCTGTGTGCGTTTAACACACAGAGCTAATACTGCCCACTGCTCCCCAGTGACTCACGAAGCTGGTACAGAAGGTGGGGGTTGTGTGGTCTGCGTCTCTCCCTCCACCGCCACAGCCCCTCTCTTCTCTGCATGCGGGCGCCCTTTGTAAAAAGGCACCCTAGGCCAGCGCCTACTTCGCCAATAGGTGGCGCTGGCCCTGCATATATTAGACTTATGCCGCTGATTTTTTTTTCTACTTTTGAATTAATTGCATAAAAAAGTAAAAATAAAATTGTCTATCTCCAGCATGCATTTTGAGAATTTTACCCATGATGCAACATTCTCCAAAATCTTCCAGCAAGTTTCACTTTACAACTGTGGCCAGAGGCTGCATGATGATGATATAGGATAAACCACTGCTCTCTTACTGGCTCCTGTGTATCACTAGTGGGCAGGACTAAGTTACTGTGTACAACTTTTTTTTTTTTTTTTTTACCTGCTTTCCAACACAGAGAGGAGTTTGACCTGATCTAACGGGATCATAACTCCACCACCTTGTGATGTAATGGTTAAAATACCCTCCAATTCAATGAAAGTCTACTTTTAGAATTATAGACTGCATTCTGTGTCCCCAGCCCCAAAGTGAGATATTTGTGCTGTAAAGTCACCCAGAAACACAATATTTCACAAAATGGAGGTGCTCAGTCACACTTGTTTATTAAAATATTTCATAAAATAAACTCTCATAACAAAAACAAAAGACATATCTAAAATCAACAATGCAAAAAAAACCTTTTCATTTTTTGGTGGGAGTGTCCCTTTAAGCTATTGTTAAACGTAAAAGGACTATCACTTAAACATTGTTTTTTCTGTTAATGTAAAGCATACAAAATAACAATTATCTATACATTGTATTAGCAAAATTGCAAGTAAATGCCCACATTTGGAGAAAATAGGTTTTAAAAGTGTCTATGATGTCTCCTGTTCATGACATTACCTGTGACCTGACATGCAAATTACACACCGTGGGGACCCCGCTGCAAGTCCCTGCAAGGATGCCATCCGTAGAATGTGGTGAGTTCCATTCACATTACATTAGCCTTTATTTATACAAAAATGTATGCATCATTTGGTACACAGAATAAAAGGGAGTTGCAGACTACATTAGACAAACAATAAAGTACTGCCTCCCACATGGTGTGGAGCTGCCGGTGGCCCCAGATCCCAATTAAAAATAATAAATGCCCCCCACCGGTTTCTGGGGCTGTTAATGGCCACAAGAACCCAATTAAAAATAATGAATTCTCCCTTGGGTCTGGGGCTGTCTATGGCCCTAGATCCAAATTAAAATAAATAATTAAAATCCCTACCTAGCCTCTCTACCTTGCCCAGGTAGGGAGAGACGATCCACCTGTAAAGAAAATATCACCTGTTGGGTGCAAGGGATGCCTTAAATCCCAGTTTCCCCATTGGCTAGTTTTCAAAACCCAGCCAATGGGGAAGCTGATGTTCAAATGAAATCCCTGCTCTCAGAGCTGACTGATGCTTAGAGAAGGACACTCGCACTTTAGCGTTGAGTTATTTTTTTTCATAAAATAGGTGAATTAACTTTTTTTTTTTGGTGGCCCCATTCCCTGGGTTGGAAGGTAAGGATCGAGGGAGTTGCAGATCACCACGGGAACCTGGATACAGGTGGTAATTTTTTATATTGCACCCTTTGAGTATTTTTTTTACCGGTGAATTGTCTAGCCCCCTACGTGCGCATGGGTAGGTAGAGATTAATTTTATTTATTATTTTTATGGGATCTGGGCCAGCAGCATCCCCAAACCCCAACAGGGGAAATAATTTTATTTTTACAGGGTCTGAGACCATTTGCTGAGACCTGGGGGAGATATTTTATTGTATGGGGACCAGGGCAAGTAGCCCTGGCCCCTAATCTATGTAATCAGGGATGGGTGCCCCGGTTCTGGTAGGGACTGGCAACAGTTTTGCAGGTTCCCATCCCCGTTTATTATTTGGTCAGGTTAGTGGCCCCCTAATTAGTGGAAGTGCACTGCCACACAGGGGTTATTTATATTATTTTTAATTTCAATTCACCTTCTTAAAAAAGGCAAATTGAAATGGCAGTAATGAGGTAATTATTTGGGGTTGATCGCCACATATTGTGTAGCAGAAATTGTATGCTTTTTATTGCGAAGAATTTTCTGATCTGATGCTTCAGTTTCTGAACGGCCTGAATCAGACCCGAAATGATGTATATTGTGTAGCCAAATTTTGCATATTCGTTCAGTTTGGATATTATGTCCAATCCGAATCAGAATGGATCAGGATATGTTGTGTATACCCTTATATCTGATGACTTGGTTGTAGATCATTTGATTTTTATCCCTATCTAGAATGGAAACTTATATTTTCATAGTCTGAATAAAGTTTTTCTTATTATAAATGGTAGTGTCCAATAAATGGATGTTCACATGAAAGTAGTTGAGTTTCAGGTTGATATTGGAGTGAAATGAGTCCCACATACCTACTAGTCCAGATTATCAGAATATAAACTATATAGAAAAGATATACCAGGGGTCTGATGTGGCAAGTACAAAACATTATTTTAAAATATGCTTAGTCTCACAAAAAAGGCTTATTCCATGCTGAATATCCAGCTCAGAGAAGTAGTTTAGATGACATTAAATGCCTCTACCATGAACCCAAAAAATTTCAATCCATATCGGTAATCTCTTCCTACCTGAGTAAAATGATGTGAACAGTGTCAGCTGTAGGATTTGTGGGCCAAGTGGATAAGGTTTATTTTAAAGGAGAGTGTATGCATATGTGTAGGTGGTGTATACATGTTATACAAATATAAAAAAAAAATCTTTTTTTTTAATTCAATAATTTTTTATTTAGCTTTCTTGAGCTTACAAAATTTTAAACTGACAGCATAAAAAACAATAACACACGTCTACATAAATACACACAATTAGCATTAAAAGGACTGTCTAGTGCACAACATTTTAGTGCATATTAAAGTACTTTCAGAGTACTTTAAAATGCATATTTTATATTTTGCATTACTTAAAAAATGAAGATATTACACTTAGATGAAAAGGCACATTTGCAGAGGTTCAGGACAGCCCACTGAATGGGCGTCTCACTTAGGCTTCTAAGGGAGTTTATTTTCCCAGCAGCAGCCAATAAGAATTGGAATATGATTTCCTGTTTAGTGATGTAATCAGGCAATGTGTTTTATTAGAAATCCTAGTGTACACAAGAGCATTATAAACTGTATAATGTCAGTCATATCATCCAGCACTGGCTATCATGTCAGCTTGGCTGAGCATGATAGGCAGTGCAGTCCCCCCTAAATGCCAGCTTGGCTGAGCATGATAGGCAGAGCAACCCCCTCATAAATGCCAGCTTGGCTGTGATAAGCAGTGTGGTCCCCCAATAAATGATGCCAGCTTGGCTGAGCATGATAGGCACTGCAGTCCCCATCATAAATTCCAGCTGGCTGAGCATGATAGGCACTGCAGTCCCCCCATAAATTCCAGTATGCCTGAGCATGAGCATGATGGGCAGTGTGGTCCCCCCCTAAGTTACAGTTTATTTAATACCAATATGATTATGATGGTAAGTTCAGAGCCTGTGTGAGTAGGATAGGAATTATAGTTATAGTGTGATGGGAATTTAATTATTAAAATGTAGAGACTGGTGCTTTTTTATTTATATTAATATTATACTACATCTCCCCTTCATGAGTGAGCAGGACACCTAGAGGATTAAACAGAAAGGAACTTTTATTATCAGAAAAAGGACTCATTCTCCATGCTTAGCACAATAAATCACAGGCTTGGTGTCCGCTTTAGCAAGGCAGTAAATAAAATATAATAATTACTGCCTTGCTGACAAAACCATGATTTATTGTGCTCCACAGAGAATAAGTCCTTTTTGTGATAATAAAAGTTCCTCTGTGATCCCTTCCCCCGTCCTGCTCACTCTGGAGGAAGCAGTGAATACAGAGCATGCTGACCTGCCTGTTTCCATGGAGACACTCGCGTCTGAGAGAAGGAGATTAGAGGAGGCCTGGGGGATGCTGGGAAATCCTACAGACAGCCCAGTGATTGATGGGAGAAGCAGTAACTGCGCTTGCGTTACGCAGTACGGCTGCATCGATGTAGTACCCGAAAACGGCCACTAGTGGCCACTTTTTCAATGCTAAGTATAATCTCTTTTTTACAGAGAACTAAAAAAAAAACCCCGTAAGTGACAGTTTAATCTACACTTTGCTGCCTACAAGTTGCACCAAAGTTAAAAGGGTGACTAGACTTTAAGTGACATATTAGAAATCTGTGTCTTTGTTTATATTTTCTCAATGCTCTGGCAACCTGTATGATTCAATTTACTAAATTATGTTAAAAATAGACAAACAATTACAAAACACATAATTAAGCTGGTCGTCATGGATGTGCCTCATCATTTATGCCTCTATTTCTAATTTCTCTATCTCTTTAATCCAATCCCCATATATAATAGCTCTTTCTTACTTGTCCATGTTAGGCCTTGTTCCATTTTTAGCTGGTATACCAATTGGTTTTTTAACTCTTCCCCTGGTATTTGTTTTGAAAGTTTCCAATTGCTGACGATCACCATTTTTGTGGCTGTGGCTAGATGAATCAATAAGTTTTTACTATCCCTTTCCATTTCTTCCGGGAATAGATGTAGTAAAATTGTCTCCGGTTGTATTTTAACATTTGGGATTTTTAGTGATTTACTTATTTTCCTTATTAGTTGCCAGAGATTTTTTAATCTATCGCACTCCCACCATATATGTATGTATTTGCCCATCTCTCTATTCCATCGCCAGCACATGTCACTTGTCAATGGGTACATTTTCTTTATTCTTACACGAGTTAGATACCATTGATTTATCACTTTAAATTGATTTTATATTATTGATAGTTTTAGTTGTCAATTGTATTGCCTTCAACCACTCTTTTGTATGGATTGTGATATCCCATTTTGCTATTATTGGGATTGTTTCTTCCTCTTCACTTATTTTAATTATTTTCTGGGTCCTAGATAGTATCCTTTCCACTGTTTCTCCCGAAAGGATCTCTGTCAATATTTGTGTCGTTATTTTATTTTCTTTAGGTTTAGTCTCCATCCCAAAAACTCTTGATTCGTAAATAATTTAATATTTCTGCTCTCGGTAACCTGTATTGGGATATAATTTGATCAAAAGGGTTAATCTTTCCATTATCCAGGATATTGTCTATTTTTTGTATTCTTAAATTCTTCCATTTCTCTAAATTCATATCCTGGACATTGTATTCAATAATTTCTAAGCCTGTAGTGTTCAGTATCTTATTACCCAGCCCTAGCTTTTTCTTTATTCTTTTCCAGGCTGCAAACGTATCCTCAACTATCACTGATCCCTCGGCACCCCACTGCTTACTCCCTGTTGTTCCACAGCTCCAGACATGTAGATTTATTTTGGGATTTCTCGTCATATATCTCTCTAATCTATGCCATGGCTGAGTCTGCGCAGATCTGGTTTGAATGTGGTATATATGGGTCAGTATTGTTGCATCAATTAGGTGTTTAATTGAGGGTAAGCCCATTCCTCCTTAACTAGTCTTTTGCATAAGTTGTTTCAATCCTATACGCATTTTTCTCCCTACTTATGTATTTATTATTTATTAATTGCGCTTTGTAACATGTTTAGCCATATTTCAGGTATCCTAAATGGGCAATGTCGAAATACATATATCCATTTTGGGACAATGTACGCTTTTATGGTTTGTATCCTCCCAAGCCAGAGCAATTCCACGTTGCGCCATTTTTTAAATAGGAAATGTGTTTCGTTAAGCAAGGTCATAAAATTACTTTCCATCATGTTTTCTACTTTTGATGTTATTTTTATGCCCAAGTAGTTTAATTCTTGGGATTTGCACCTGAATTTGAAGTCTTTTTCTATTTTCTCCATAGTCTTTTTTTGTACATTAATTGGCATGATTATTGATTTGTCGATATTTAATTTAAAATTAGAAAATTTAGCAAATCTTTGAATGGTTTTCATTAACTTTTTGAATTTTCTGGCTCTGTCAAAGTAATCAAGACATCATCTGCGTACAATTGTATTTTTAACTCTTCTTGTTCAAGTGCGAATCCCTGTATTTTCCCGTTATTTCTAATATCTACTGCTAAGATTTCCATCGTTAAAATATATAAGAGCAGGGACAAGGGGCAACCCTGTCGAGCCCCGTTACCCAGCCTGAACCACTCAGCTCGTATATTTTGACCTATTGTTCTGGCTGTTGGGCAGGAGTATAGTGCTTTAATTGCAATAGCAATAGCAGCAAATACAAAATTAACAATACAACACTTTGAATCTTACCAGGGCCACAGAAAACTGAATAATTGTCCAGCACCCACAAGGAACACGCAGGGATTTGTGGAGATGAAATTAGGGCTCAACCTCAATATCTCCAGGAAAGTCAAATGGTATCCAGAGTAGTTTTTGGTGACAGGGAAAGTGATATACATAAAACTGATCACCCTAAAACAGCGGTCTCCAAATTAAGGCCTGCAGCTAGCTAAGGCTAAGGCGGCCGTTGCAATGCTTCTGCTCTTTTTTTAGCACCGGGCCCCCTTTTCAGCCGCGGCGGCTTTTTAGTAAAAGAAAAGACAGCCGTGAGGGAGGAGAGGAAAAGCAAGACAGAGGTGAAGGAGAGGAAAAGAGTGGCAGACATGAGGGAGGAGAGGAAAAGAGAAATAGACATGAGGGAGGACTGGAAAAGAGAGACAGACAGATGTGAGGGAGGAGAGTAAAAGAGGGACAGACAGAAGTGAGGGAGGAGAGGAAAAGAGACAGGCATGAGGGAAAAGAGAGACGACAGGCGTGAGTGAAGAGAGAAAAATAGAGACGACAGGCATGAGGGAGGAGAGGAAAAGAGAGACGACAGGCGTGAGGGAGGAGAGGAAAAGAGAGACGACAGGCGTGAGGGAGGAGAGGAAAAGAGAGACGACAGGCGTGAGGGAGGAGATGAAAAGAGAGACGACAGGCGTGAGGGAGGAGAGGAAAACCGAGATGACAGACTTGAGGGAGTGAGCAAAGTAAAAGAGAAACAGACAAACGTGGCTGAATCCCGAGATCAGATTCTGGACCCACCCGTGCAGAGCAAGTCCTGTGGTGAAATCTCAGTGCTGTGGCAATTCCTATGAGTGCAATTTGTGGGCTGAGGTATATCCTGTGAGTGCAATCTGCATGTTTGGGTAAGTCCTGGGTGCTGGGGTAAGTTCCTAGTGCTGGGCCAATACATATGAGTGCAATAACCTTTGTATTATATATGTAAGAAGTTAAATTCTAATAATGTTTTTTTTTTTTGGCCCGCGGCAATGTGTAAAATGTACAATGTGGCCCTCATCTGACACTGGGGATCCCGCTGCAAGTCCCTGCTGCTATGAGCTGTTACATGCAGGACGGTCTATGCCGTCCTGCAGGCTTTTGCTGTCAAATGTAGCCGACGCTCACTTTGAGCGTCAGCTACGTTTTCTGTGTCAGAGTGAGGCCACTCAAAGTGGCCTTATCTGACAGTGGGGACCCCACTGCTAGTGCCTGCAGCGGGATCCGAACACAGCTCATTTCGGGCTCATAAACGATTAGCTGTTTATTGTTGGACGTTCCATGCTGTCCTACTAGAATCTTGGCACTAGAAAGTAGGACAAGCGGGAATGGGTTAAGGAGCTAGCAGTGCACAGAGTGGTGGGCAGCAAAAAAACCTTCCACCTGCCTGCCACCTTCACATGACTCACCTTGTCTATATACTGTTTAATGCCTCCCTCTACTCCTAAATGCTTTCTGGATGGAGGAGGTAAGGATAGTGGGCAAGTTCTGTGTGACACTGTGACAAGCTACATGGATCAGTGTCAAGGAATGCATAGTTCCCAACATTGACCATGTTTCCAGGGACACATATTTGTTCCACATGCTGCAGACAGAGCATGCAAAGTGCAGCCCGGCAGTATGTAGGGTGGATATACACACAGACACAATCCAATTAATTAATCATGGTAGGTCCTATTGGATCTCCACCCTGATTAATTAATTGGATTCTGTCTGTGCGTATATCTATCCTACGTACTGCCGGGCTGCACTTTGCATGGTCTTTTCTGCAGCATGTGGAACAAGTATGTGTCCCTGGAAACTTGGCCGATGTTGGCAACTATGGCAATGTGGCAAGATGGTGCCTGTTTATGAAGGGAAGGGATTACTTATAGAACTACACCCACCTCAGGCACCAAGAAAATTCCTGCACCCAGACGTTAGCTCTAGGCTCAGTCATGAATTGCTCTCCTAATAATGAAAGCTGTTCCAGGAATGCTCTGAATTTAAATCAAGAATCAAAGTTCCCAGTGATTTTTTTCTCAGTGTTTTGGTGAATAAAATCTTCTTACTTCATCTTGTAGAAGCAGTTATAATGTTTTCCATTGTTGTCTTTACATGTAAAATATGTTACGACAACCGCACATCTGATAATTGGTAAATCATGTGGTGGGGTTGTCGTTGTTCAGATACTAAAAACCTGTATTATTAGTGAGTAGTAAGGATTATGACATGGAACTCTATGGTCCTTTGTTAGAGCACAGCAGGAAATGGGGAGGTCTAATGGAAAATGCCCTTTATTAGAAGAGAAAGTCATATTGCACATTTCTTCAAGGGCACTGGCAGTTGACCATATTATGAACTAAGGTCAGTAATCACTTTCTTTGTCTGAAATGAACATATTAATAACTATGTTATGAATCCAATCATGTTGTCAGCACTGTGCCAGTAAATTCAGTTCACAGTTTATTCAGATAATATCCAAAGAGCCATTGTGCACACTGCTCATTAAAAAAAAATGTATAAAACTACAGTTGTACCAAAACAGACATGCAGCGTTTAAAGGACAACTGTCAGCAAAATATTAAGTCATGCTTAATTAAACAATACTTAAATTAAACAGAATATCTAGCCGCTAATTGTACCTAAATTTGTTTTGGCCTGCTCGAAAGAGGTCTTTAAACCGTTTTAACATAGAAAGTCAAATTTTAGTGGTGTAGATGTAAACCCAAAAGTGTGATTAAAATAATAAAAAATATTTGATATGTTGCATATTAAATAAAAAAAAAACTGCGGTTTATATAATATTCACAGTTGACAGTTTAACATGTTATTTGTTGGCTTTAAAGGGCCAGTAACCTTTATTAAGGCTACTTTGTATTTAAGTTTGAAATTCCTGTCTCAATTCACTACAGTTTCTCTCATGGAGTATACCCTTTAGTGACCCCTTAAGATATATGGTTCATGCATGCTTTGACAGTGTCCCTGCGAGGTAGATTGACAGCTCCACCACGCATGCACGGTTGCGCTGTCACACAACCAGGCAGCACTGCGCATGCACGGTATTCCATCTCCAGTGTCCCAGACACCAGAGAACAGATCAAGAACATGGTTTTGCCTGTTTTTATTTCTGCTGTTTTGACTAATTCTACCTCTCTTCCGAAAAATGGAACAGAGGTAGAGCTTGGCGGGACAGCGTGACAAACCTCCAAAGTCGGAACTGTCCAGCAAAAACACTTAGAGCATGTTACTGGTATATTACGCCATTCAGTCAGGGATACTCAGACGGCATGCATTAACCCTTAAAGAACCAGGCATTTTCCAGGGCTAATGACCAGAGGCGATTTTTCCATTTGATATGTGCTTGATTAAACTTGGTTTTCCTCTCTCGCATTTAACGCACCCATACAAGTTATATGTTAGAATTTTCTTTGGATGGATACCATGTACATATAAATGATCTACAATTTAGTATTCAAAAATACATAAAAAAAAAGGGGGGGGGGGGAATGCTCTGGTCAGAATCACAGCACAGACCTGCAGGAGTTAACTGTAATTAAATGAATACATGAAAAGAATATTAATATAGTAAAATTGCAAAAAAATTAAAATAAGAAAAAACTAAATGAGGGCCATAAACTTGGAAGGAAACTGATCACAGTATAAAGCAACTGTGATCAGCAAGGGAAGGGTTCACTTTTTTTAAACAGGAAATTAGTATGTTTTTTTTCCTTTCACTGTCATTTTGCTGCCATTCTCTCTCTGTACTTTACAGTCAGTATGTGAAGTGCAGGGAGTGAATTGGAGGCAAAGTCAGTGTATATGAGCATTTAACATATAACAGATTGTATTACTACGTATTTTGATAATAATGGATATGAAATGTAAACTATTTTTTTAAATGTATTTTTAAAAATCCACATCCATAATTATCAAAATGCTTAGTAAAACATTATACAAAACTGACAAATACAGACAGACATACAGTATATAGATTTAACCTAACTTCAATAGTATAAGGTAGGAGAATTCGGTTCAAAGAGTAATTAATCCGAAGTTCATTCATCCTCTACCTTATGCTATTGAACTGTTGAAATTCGAATTCATCCGAATTCCCCAACCTTATACCAGTGGCGTAGCGTGGGTTGTCAGCACCCGGGGCAAGGCAAGTAATTTGCGCCCCCTAACCCGTGGATTTTAGCACTCGAGTCTCTTCTACTAGATTAGTTAAAGAAACCCTTACCCCCCAAGCACATGTATTGTTTGTTATGAAAATACTTATGTAATTAAAGTAAAATGCATCTAAATACAAGTTTATTTTCCAACACTTTATTGAGTGCGAACATGCATTACACACATTCTCCACATTTTCAGCAGGTCTATGAATACAAATATACACATGTAGTAACCTAGCATGGGCCATGCTATTATATGTCGTCTCACAACCATCGTAAACGACAAAAAATATCAAGAACAAAAACTAAACATCAAAATAGAACCATACCCTGGAGATGATCCAAGACTGGGCTAGATGGAGCCAACTTCCTCAATCCTGTACCTCTAATTTTAATTCTTTAATAGAAGTGCAAGATATCAATCTGTATATAATATACAGATTAATTTAAATTCGCCTGCTTTTAACTTAGCTTGTTGCTCTGTCTCTTTAAGGTAAGTAACTGAAGGGAATTTAACCCCTTCAGCGCCACGGGAGTGGGACCCTGAGGGTGTGGGCACCCTCAGGGTACTAAAGTGTCAGGAAAACCGCTTTGTTTTCCTGACCCTATAGTGGTCCTTTAAGAGTTTAAGGGGTTATTTTGGCCTGGGGAAGCCAAATGGTTATACACCTATGCTTTAAACCAGGAGTAGACATCCTTTGCCACTCCAGATGTTGTGGACTACACCTCCCATGATGCTTTGCAAGCCTTAATGGAGATGTAGTCAAAAAACAAAGGGAGTGTCCAAGGTTACCTACCCCTGCACTAAACCAAAAATATATAATACAGTTCCTACCCCATAAATATAATATTTAATGCTATGATATTTAATGCTCTCATCCAACCCCCTTCCCTCCACAGTTCCTAATAAATATATTACAAATATAATTCCCTCACCCCTGTAGCCCCACCTATTTACATTTCCTTCTACATACACACATATATATAGATTATTCATTAGGCCACAAATGTAAAAAATATAATCATTGCCTCATCTCAAATTCCCAAGTCAGATCTTTCCCATCCCCCCCCTCTTCCCCTAATACACTGCTGACCCCCCTCCCCCTAATACACTGCTGACCCCTCCCTCCCCTAATACACAGTTGACCCCCATCCCCTAATACATTACTGCCCCCCTTCTTCCCTTCCCCAATACATTACTGCCCCCCTTCTTCCCTTCCCCAATACATTACTGCCCCCCTTCTTCCCTTCCCCAATACATTACTGCCTCCCTTCTTCCCTTCCCCAATACATTACTGCCTCCCTTCTTCCCTTCCCCAATACATTACTGCCTCCCTTCTTCCCTTCCCCAATACATTACTGCCCCCCTTCTTCCCTTCCCCAATACATTACTGCCCCCCGTCCCCAATACATTACTGCCCCCCCGTCCCCAATACATTACTGCCCCCCCGTCCCCAATACATTACTGCCCCCCTCCCCATACATTACTTCCCTCCCTCCCCCATACATTACTTCCCTCCCTCCCCCATACATTACTTCCCCCCCTCCCCATACATTACTGACCCTCCCTCCCCCATACATTACTCCCCCCCCCTCCCCATACATTACTTCCCCCCCTCCCCATACATTACTGACCCTCCCCTCCCCCATACATTACTTCCCCCCTCCCCATACATTACTGACCCTCCCCTCCCCCATACATTAAATGACCCCCCTCCCCTCCCCCATACATTAAATGACCCCCCTCCCCTCCCCCATACATTTAATAAACCCCCCTCCCCCATACATTTAATAAACCCCCCTCCCCCATACATTAATGAACCCCCCTCCCCTCCCCATACATTAATGACCCCCTCCCCATACATTAATGAACCCCCCTCCCCTCCCCCATACATTGATGACCCCCCTCCCCTCCCCCATACATTAATGACTTCCCTCCCCCATACATTAATGACCCCCCCTCCCCTCCCCTCCCCCATACATTAATGACCTCCCTCCCCCATACATTAATGACCCCCCCTCCCCTCCCCTCCCCCATACATTAATGCCCCCCCTCCCCCATACATTAATGACCCCCCCTCCCCCTCTCCAATACATTAATGACCCCCTCCTCAATACATAATACAATAGGTCCCCCAAGCCCCTTTATTCTTACCTTTACAAATTCCACTTCCAACAGCTCAGGGAAGAAAGGCCGCGATGCAGTTTCAGAAGACCGGCCGCATAGGGCTAGTGCGCCCCCCCAGATATTGCGCCCGGTGCGGCCGGCCCCCCCTGCACCCCCCACGCTACGCCACTGCCTTATACTATGTATTGAATAGGTGAAATGTTCATTCATACGAACTGAATGGTGAAATGAATGCAGCAATGGACGAAAATGGCCTCACTTCAATAGTATAAGGTTGGAGAATTCGGTTGAAAGAGTCAAAATTTCATCCCTTACAAATGCTATTGAGCAGTTGAAATTTGGCTCTAGGTGGTTGGGAATTTCGGATATAAGCTTATGGACGTCATTTTGTTGAAACCAAACAAGCAGAAACATACAAAGTAGAATTTTAGTGGTGTATATGTAAACCCAAAAGTGTGATTATTTTTTATTAAAAACGCATTTTACATGTGAATATATACAAGTTGAACTTTTTTCCTATAGGGTAGTCTTATATTCAGGCTTTTAGTTTTTTTCCTAATGGAATATCCAAATTTTGGGGGGTCGTCTTATAATCAGGGTCGTCTTATAATCGAGCAGATACGGTAACTAAAATTCGAATTTGGAGGTTGACCTCCAAATTCGAAATGTGTCAAAATAAAGCTGAATTGCCGAATGGTCAATAAGACAGTCATTATTCATTTAGGATCAGTTTTCTTCTGCATAGCAATGTTATGCAGAATAAAAACTAATCTGATATGAATACTGAATGTCTGATGTGATTACCATGTTCTGTGGAATTCGTCAATTCAGATGAATTCAACACTTTTCGACTCTTTTTCACCTCTATTTTGGTTTATGTAATGCCAATAGCATTACATTCAATAACTTAAGACGAAATTCGAATTCAACATATCAGAATGGCTGTCGGCATATGAATGAATGAATGAATGGACGAATGATTTTTGTTCATTTAGCATTCGTTCATTCTGATTTCGTTAGTTTATCATTTTAGTTCTTTGGACGAAAATGCATTTGTCTGAAAACAAATGCTCATGTCTAGTATGTATGTATGTATGTATGAGTGTATGTGACAGACTATGTATGTATGTATGAGTATATGTGTCTATGTGACTGACTGTATGTTTTGTGTGTATGCGCTGTTGACTGGCTCCTAGATTTTTTTGCTGGCTCCTAAAACTCAGTTTGTCAGGCCCTGTGTTAATATATATGAAAATGTTTAAAAAATTCTACACAGATGGTATATGGTACCTAATAGATTTCAAACTTCCACTCAAAATATATGTTGGAGGTGTAGTAAGGATATAGGAACACACATACATATTTGGGACTGCATAGGCTTAAAGATTCTAAAATTTTAATTGACTAATATTTTTGAGAACATTTTGGGTAATACCGTTATCTTGGCCCCACAAACATTCCTTTTCCATTTGGACTTACCGGTAGTAAATAAACCAACAAAAATGTTACTCATACACATACTAATGGCCACCAAAACATGTTTGGCAAGGTACTGGAAGTCTAAGGAGAGCCCAAAATGGGGAGAAATTCAAACCCAAATAAACTATCAAATGTTTATGGAAAGGGCAATATATACAAATATGGGAAATAGGGATCTATACCAAAACATATGGAACTCATGGGCAAACATAAATACCTAACAGCTTGGCAGGAGACATCTTTCCATAGACGACTTCCGGAATGATCCCAACAAATGAGTACATTCTTCCTGTATTTTCATTGTACCAAGCATATAATCGTATGTTGGTACTATCCCAACAAATTTTTGAGATTGTTTGTTATTGTATTTATCAATGTCTGTATTTTGAAAAAAAAAGCATATATATATATATATATATCGCATTGTGGCGATCTAAGAAGGCATTAGCCTTTTGTGGTCAGGATACAATGATTACAGGAGAGGTATGAGTAGTAAGTTCCCAGCAGATACTACCCTGAATTCAAGTCAGGCTGTAGTAGCTAGATGGTAAGTTGAAATGCCACAGGCCAATCAATATATAAGGCTTTTTCCCCCCTTCCTTCTCCTTCACACTTAACCCCTTGGCGACACAGCACAGACTAGGTCCGTCCTGTGTGGCGAAGCGGTGGTGACACAGGACGGACCTAGTCCGTCCTGTGTTAATAGAAGCACTGAAAGCTATTTTTTTTTTGCTTTCAGTGCTTCAACTTTATTGCAACGATGTGTCCGTGTGGAGGCATCGTGAAATACAAAAAAAACCTGCCGGGCGATTTTTGATCGCTCTCCGGAGCGATTTAAAATGCCGGTTTTAAAGGCACACTGCCTTTAAAACACGTGGCACGCCTGGCAGATTCCAAGAGCAGAGATTTACATTGCTTCCTATTGCTCTCTAAGTGTTGCTGACATGCCTCGGAGGTGGAGGATGTCAGCAACACTTACAAAAAATAGAAAAATACACGCGATCTTCAGCCACACTCCATGTGGCTAAGATGGCGATGCCCTTCTAAGGGCAGTTGCTTCAGGAAGCAGCTAGTAGCTGCTTCCACCCCCTGGAGGTGTTACTTGATTGCCTCATCAGTGAGGCAATCAGTAACATCCAAGTACAGGGGTAGGAGGTGGGGTGAGAGCTCAGATGAGCTCTCACCATTCGCCTGGTCAGAGCAATATTTATCAATATTGACTCTGACCAGTATGGATCTGCCTCCCTCTCCTCACTTGCGTTTTGGTGAGAGAGAGAGAGACAGATCAGTATTGTGAGAGATAGTCAGTTAAAAGGTTTATTAAAATTTTATATTGTGAGACCCAAAGGTTTTTTATCAAAGCCATTCCCTGTGTTTTAACCCCTTCCCTGTCTTTGATCACTTGTAAACAGTGATCTTGCACAGCTGCACATTTTTTGCTGTTTTTGCTGTGCATTTTTTAGGGGTTCATTTTTTTTGCCTGTTAATTATTACATGGCTATTAACCCCTTCCTTGCCATTGATCTTTGTGATTGCACTGATCTGGCTGCAGAAGCACATTTTTGCTATCTGCATTTTTTTTTTTTTTTTAAACCCATTAGTAGTAATTATACCTGCTAGGGCAGCGGTGGCGAACCTATGGCACGCGTGCCACTACTGGCACGCCGAGCCCTCAGCAGTGGCACGCGGTCAGGTTCAGCTCTCACCGCTTATCTGCTCCGTTGTCCTGGAGGTGCAGGCATCAGCGTAATAGATTGGCGCCGCCGGTCATCTGCTTCTTCTCCAGATGATTGGCGCATGCGCGTTCTGTGAAGAAGCGTTCAAGTCGGAAAGAAATTAACTGTTTGCTTTCCGACTTGAACGCTTCTTCACATAACGCACATGCGTCAATCATCTGGAGAAGAAGCAGGTGACCGGCAGCGCCCGTCTATTACACTGATGCCTGCACCTACAGGACAGCGGAGCAGATAAGCGGTGAGAGCTGAACCTGCATGTGTGTGTTTGTGAGTATAAGTGTGTGTGTGCGTATGAGTATGATAAGTGTGTGTGTGAGTATGAATATGATAAGTGTGTGTATGAGTATGATAAGTGTGTGTGTGAGTATGAGGATGATAAGTGTGTGTGTGTGTGTGTTTGGGTATAAGTGTGTGCGAGTATGAGTATAAGTGTGTGTGTGTATGAGTATAAGTGTGTGTTTGGGTATAGGTGTGTGAGTATGAGTATAAGTGTGCGTGTATGAGTATAAGTGTGTGTAGGTGTATGAGTATGAGTGTCTGTATGAGTATAAGTGTGTGTTTGGGTATAAGTGTGTGTGTGTGTATGTGTATAAGTGTGTGTGGATGAGTATATGTGTGTGTGTGTGAGTATAAGTGTGTGTATCAGTATAAGTGTGTGCGTGTGTATGAGTGTGCGTGTGTGAGTATAAGTGTGTGTGTATGTGTGTGTGTGTGTGTATCAGTATAAGTGTGTGTGTGTATCAGTATAAGTGTGTGTGTGAGTATAAGAGTGTGCGTGTGTATGAGTATAAGTGTGTGTGTGTATGAGTATAAGCGTGTGTGAGTATGCGGTGTTGGCACTTTGTGGTCTGCAAATTTGTGTCGGTCAAAAATTGGGCACTCGGGACCAAAAACGTTCGCCATCACTGCGCTAGGGGGTCACGTAAAGTAATTATTTTTTTGGGTTATGTCTGAGCGCGTGTATAGCGCTGAGAAGGCTTATGTCATCCTCGCCTCAGATTCTGAGGCTGCTGACTCAGGGTCTGATTTTGACCCTGATCAGTGTTCTGATACATCTAGTGATGTATCAGTGGCTGCTGGGCCCCCTGCCACAAGGAGACGTACGATTCCGGCTGGCAATGCTGCTGAGGAGTGGGTAGCGCCTAATCGCTATAGGCCAGCTATCCCTCCTTTTACTGCAGTTCCTGGCATCAATATAGATGTCGCAGGATTTAGCCCCCTGCAGTTTGTTCAGAATTTTTTTTGGGGGGGTGATCTTTTGGGGGACATTGTCTCCCAAACAAATCTTTTTGCTCAGCAGCACCGTGCTGCTAACCCTCAGTCCTTTTTGGGGAGGCAGCACTGGACCCCCAATTTCTGAAATTCTGGGCTCTCACTTTATTGATGGGCATCATCAAGAAGGGTTGGGGCTACCCATTTCATTTTAAAATACCCCCTACAAAAAAGCAGAACCCGCAGAGAAAGTGTAGAGTGTGCTACACCGGGGGCAACGAAAGGAAACCTCCTTCTCCTGTCCTGATTGCCCTGGACAACCTGCACTCTGTATAGGCAGATGCTATAAGCTGTACCACACAGTGGCCAACTTTTAATTTTTTTATTTGTGGTTTCTGCTCCAGTGGGTTTTAATTTTTTTTACTTGTACTGCTATTTTTTACCTGTACAACCTGAAGTGTTTTCTTGCAGTAACGGATAACAGGCTCTCCTAAGTTGCAGTCAAAAAGCAACGTGTGGGGGAAAAAAACAAGATTAAAAAATTACCACCACACATGTTCTCAAATTTTTTTGGGCTAAACACTTGCATCAGAGGCATCAATTCACCCCATATGCAATACCTTGGGGTGTCAACTTTTCAAAAACATACACTTTCATAAAGTAAAAAAATAAACTGGGGTATGCAAAAGGCCCCAAACTAAAGATAAACCTATTCGAACGAAAATGAAAATTCTAATTCACTCAAAATGACCAAGTCCATGAATTGTGCCTCAACCTTCCCAAAAATCCTGACAAACCTATGCATGGGGGGCATAGGTATACTCAGGGGGCCTTGCAGAAAACAACCTGGAGTGTTTTCTTGCAGTAACATATAACAGGCTCTCCTAAGTTGCAGTCAAAAAAGCAACGTGTGTGGAAAAAAAGATTCAAAAATTACCGCCACACATGTTCTCAATTTTTTGGGGGCTAAAGGCTTGCATCAGAGGCATCAATTCACCACATATACAATACCTTGGGGTGTCAACTTTTCAAATATATACATTTTCATTGCAACAAAAAGCTAAACTGGGGTGTGCAAAAGGCCCCAAAAAAGATAGGCAAAAGAAGATATCTCATTAGAAATATCACAGCATGTCCCTAATTTGCATTCCACGCCTACAATTTAACAAACCTATGCATGGGTGGTATCCCTGTACTCGGGAGACGGTGCAGAACACATATTGAGCTGTTGTTTGGCAGTGACATATACCAAAATATGTTAATTAATGCCTAAAGTACAATGTATGTGAAAGAAACCTCAAAAAAATGACTTGCCAAGACTTTGACAAAGGCTGGTGGTAGAATAAGTGCATGGAAAGTGTTAAAATACCACCATTTGAAAGACCTTAGGGTGTCTAGTTTTCAAAAACATATATTTGATGGGGTAAAATACCCTGGCCGGCTTAAAAAATGTCCCAAATGGGACATGAGCCCAGGTTGAGAGTATGTCAAAATTCCAAGCCAGAAATGCACACCTTCCAAATGTGGCTTTTCAGACCCCAAATAACCAAACCTACCTATGCATGGGTGGTATCCCTGTACTCAGGAGATGTTGTTGAACACATAATGAGGTGTTTTTTGACAGTGACAACTAACAGGATCTGTGAATGCATGCCTGAAGTACAATGTATGTGGAAAAAAAACCGACTTCTCAAAGGTTCGACAAAGGCTGGTGGTAGAATTAGTGTATGGAAAGTGTTAAAAAAACCACCATTTGAAATACCCCAGGGTGTCTAGTTTTGAAAAATATATGGTTTTGTAGGGTAAAATACACTGGCCAGCTTCAAATATGTCCCAAATGGGACATGGGCCCAGGTTGAGAGCATGTCAAAATTCCAAGTGTGAAATTCAAAATGTGCACCTCCCAAATGTGGCCTTTTAGCCCCCAAATAACATAACCTACCTATACATGGGTGGTATCCCTGTACTCAGGAGATGTTGCTGGAAACATATTGAGGTGTTATTTGGCAGTACCCCATCAAAATTTCAGGAAATGTTTACCTGAAACATAATCTGTGTGAAAAATATATTTTTTTTTTTTTTTGCTGCAAAGTTTGGCAAAGGTTGGTGGTAAAATGGCTACGTGAAAAGTGTCAAAATACCCCAAGTTAAATGCCCTGAGTCATCTAGTTTTGAAAAATATGTACATTTGGGGGGGGGTCATTCATGGATTTAGTACAGATATCAGTTAGTGTCACTATAACAAATTTTGGAAAAAAAGGATTTTGAAATTGCATTGCACTAGTTCTAGCCCTGTAACTTGAATAAAAAAGCACAAAAACATAAAACATGGGCTATTTCTGAACTCAGGACAAATATGAGAAACTATTTAGCAGTGTTTTTTTGTTGTCTTTTGTAGATAAGTTTGCAATTTTTCAAATAAAAGTCATAAAACATTTTTTTTTTCAATTTTTCACTATATTTTATTATTATTTTTTTATATAAAATTATATGCTACCATAAAAATAATGGCATCAAAAGAAAGCCCTTCTTATGCTGATAAAAACAATATTTAGTTTGTGGGGGTACACTAAATGAGAAAGAAATAAATTACAGCAAAACACAAACACCTCACAAATGTTACAACAGCCCATGTCACCAAGCGTCGGACAAGCCAAAAAAGTCATGTCACTAAGGGGTTAAAGGCTGGCCACAACAGTAGGACGAGTTTCAGTAGAAAGTGCTTCAAGTTAGTAAATGAATCAAGTAGAAACCAATATTCCTTCCATCACAGATCGATAAATACAATACCTTGAGTTAGAGTATCTCTTATCAGGTATTCCCCCAGTTATAGATCAATATATGAAGCGCATGTGGGGAAGGCAAATATAAAGATACTTATCTGAGATGGATGTATATGTAGAATCAAAGACGCTCCTGCCCAGACCTTTGAGTCTGATAGGGGGAATATCCCCCTCGCCCGTTCAGAGTTTTTATGCAAGAGGTGGAGTTGCCATCTGCATATCACAGCATTTTCTTTCCCCTCTACTACTGTCAGGTGTTTTTCAAGTCCTACGTCGAGTCCTCGGTCACCATGGCAGGATACCCCAACTCACTCTCCACGGTGCTCGGCTAGCTGTTCTCGAGCAAGTCACTTCGAACTGTCATTAGCCATGCCCCCTCTCTGCATCCACACATTCTCACATCCCCATCCATACCCTTTTGAAGAAATCTATTGAATTGCATAGCACAACCTCTCTTGGCATGAATTCCATATCTTTATTTTCCATACCATAAAGAATCCTTTGTTTTATTGTCTTTGAAAACATTGCTCTTCCAGTCTCGGGGGATGACCTCTTGTTCTTTATACATTTCTGTTAATGAACAGGTCACTGGAGAGAACAAAGATCCTCCAATACGTTTATTAATTTTGTACCCCTTCTTTGCATATTTTTCAATTTTCGTAACGTCCTTTGTGGTGTAATTTCAACCCATGAATCATTAATCCATTTTATAAATGCCAGTAGTGTATTGGTCTTTACAGCTGCTGACTGCCATTGTGCATTGTTGCTAAGTCTGTTGTCTACAATTATTCTTAAATTCTTCTCATTTGTAGTTTTTTTCCCGGGATATTCCATTTAAAGAATATGTTGCATGGTTATTTTTTCCCAAAGGAATAACTTTACATTTGTGTACGTCATTTGACACTTTTCTGCCCAGTTCCCTAATTTATCTAAATACTCCTGCATGTAAGAAAAATCACAGTGAGACACGGCTCTTTACACAACTTGGGCGTTAATCAATAAACAAATCCAAAAGAAGAGGACCTAAGATAGAGGTACTCAACTTAATACCGTGGTCCAGCTTGAGGATTTTCTATTTACAACAACTCTTTGCATTTTTTTAAATCTAATTTTAAATATAAATACATATATTTGCCCCTCAGCATATTTCTGTCAATTTGTAGAGTGATCTTTTTGTGTGGAACCATATCAAATGGATAGTCTAAATACAATAAAAAGTTGTAAAAAATAGAGTAAAAGTTGTAATTTGTATAGCAAGCCACAGGTGATGTCATAAGCAGGCAACACCACAGACATTTAAAAAAATATTTTTTTCTCCTAATTTAGGTGTTTGCTTTCAGCTTGTATAGATCATTTTTTTGTATTCTCTACATTCACAGTGTAAGCTATGCTTAAGTCAGGGCCGGCCTTAAGTGTCCCAGCGCCCTGTGCGGGCTTCCCCCGTGGCGCCCCCCCCCCCCATGTATGTGTCCCTTCCCTCTTCCTTGCCACGTCGGTCTCGCTCTAACTCCCCCATACCTGTTTTCTCTCTCTCCCTCTCCCCTGTTCTGTCTTTCCCCACAGACCCCCATGTTCTGTCTCTCTCCCCCCTCCCCGTTATGTCCCCCCCCCCGTTGTCTCTCCCCCCCAGACACCTGTGTTCTCTCTCTCTCTCCCCCTCCTCCTGTTCTGTCTCTCTCTCCCACTGTTCTGTCTGTCTCTCTCCCCCTCCTCCTGTTCTGTCTCTCTCTCTCTCTCACCCTCCCCTTGTTCTGTCTGACTCTCTCTCCTTGTTCTGTCTGTCTCTCTCTTCCCCTGTTCTGTCTGTCTCTCTCCCCCTGTTCTGTCTGTCTCTCTCCCCCCCTCCCCCTGTTCTGTCTGTCTCTCTCTCCCCCTCCCCCTGTTCTGTCTGTCTGTCTCTCTCCCCCTCCCCCCTTTCTGTCTGTCTCTCTCTCCCCCTCCCCCTGTTCTGTCTGTCTCTCTCTCCCCCTCCCCCTGTTCTGTCTGTCTCTCTGCCCCTCCCCCTGTTCTGTCTGTCTGTCTCTCTCCCCCTCCCCCTGTTCTGTCTGTCTCTCTCCCCCTCCCCCTGTTCTGTCTGTCTCTCTCCCCCTCCCCCTGTTCTGTCTGTCTCTCTCTCCCCCTGTTCTGTCTGTCTCTCTCTCCCCCTGTTCTGTCTGTCTCTCTCTCCCCCTGTTCTGTCTGTCTCTCTCTCCCCCTCCCCCTGTTCTGTCGGTCTCTCTCTCCCCCTCCCCCTGTTCTGTCGGTCTCTCTCTCCCCCTGTTCAGTCTGCCTCTTCCCCCCCCTCCCTCCCTTGCCTGCAAATGTTGATCAGGGAAGGGGGCGGAGCTAACCGGCTGAGCGGTGTAGCTCCGCCCCCACCCTGTGAAGCAGAGCAGCGTCTGCTTCACGGGGAGCTGTGGGCAGCAAAAGAAGGTGCTGCTCGGCTCCCCATGCTTAATGCAGGCATGGGGAGCCGAGCAGCACTTTCTTTTGCTGCCTGCAGCTCCCCGTGAAGCAGGAGCTTCTCTGCTTCACAGGGTGGGGGCGGAGCTACACCGCTCAGCCGGTTAGCTCCGCCCCCTCCCCGACACAGCAGAGCATGCCGAGCAGAGGGCTGGTGAGGGGGATCTTTTGATCTCCCCCACCCAGTGCCTCTACCGGCTTTTTTTTTTTTTAACCTTTTTATTTATTTTTTTATTAAGCTGGCGGGCGGCGCCCCCTGGGGTGTTGCGCCCTGTGCACTCGCACAGGTCGCACACCCCTAAGGCCTGCCCTGGCTTAAGTGATACAGTCCCTTTAACAATTTGTTGACAATTACTTCTGAGGTAGACACAGTGGTCAAACCACATTTTTTTGGGAAATTTTTTATTGGTCACTTAACCAGTGTCCAAAATTGGGATTCACTTTTTTTTTTACAGCAGGAACACTTCGCCAAAAAAGTTACATTTTTGTGCTATTTTCCAAACTCAAGAGATTTACAGGTTTTGCAAGTGTGCTCACGTTTCACTCGTATATATGATCAGTTTATTTAAAACAGTTTGTCAGTATTATGTATACATTGTTTATAAAAATATATAGAACAATAAAATATATTTAATGTTACCGCTAATAAATAATGCTAAAATGAAAAAAGTTTTGAAATATTTTGAAGGCAATACTTTTTCTTAGTAAAATGTCATTCTTTATCTTGAAGGGAGATCATACCAAAAATTACAATTACTAATACAATGAAACAAAATTGTCCAATGCAGACTCCTTATCTTTTTAACCGATTATAGGATAAGTAACCTGTATATTAGCAAGTAGTCAGAACATATTTATATACTACTTCTATATAAAAACTAAAATCAATTTCTTGACTAGCAATGTTGTCAAAAATATTGCACCAAATGAGTTGAACAACAACACAACAAAATGGCTGCCCCATTAGTTGGTCATGTGGGTAATATATAACATTGCAATTTTTTACAAAATATTTTTATAGGGTTATTAACTTCATAAAGGAGAAGAAACCCCCCCATCAGTTTATCATTTATAAACATAATGTTTTATGTTGAAAATACATAGTCCTTGAACAAGAATTGAATGAATAGTAGAAGCAGTAATCTGCTGATTTTAACCAGTGTGAAATGTCTGTGCTTCTTCTCTTGTATGAAATCACAGTAAAACATTTCAGGAAATTATGCAGAAATATAACCTCCAAACGAGCAACACTGTATTAGCATTGTCAGTGATCTTCATAGCTGACCTTGATGGTTATATTTCCACAAACCAGTGTTGATTTCTTGCAATAAGGTGTTGTAGGAAGTCTAATTTGGTACGATGTTGTAGACGGCACTTGTAACAACTGCTGTGGAAGATGGCTTGGGTTCAAAAGAACACAACTGTTTTCAGTTTCTGAGTTTGCATTATGGGCATGTGTTCTTAGTTCATCAGAATCCAGAAACTGTCCAGGAATACTGTCGTCTTCCTGTTGGAGATTATGCCTGCTCAAAACCGGAGTGGTGGAAGTACCAGTGTTTTCTCCTTGATTCTGATGGTCACTGGAGCAGGGAACATTGGAGATTCCTGTGATGTTGGAGCTTGTCCTTCTACGCTGCATAGAATGTGGAATATCTATTAAAGAACTTCTATTGCAAACTTTCTTTAGCAGAATCTTCAGCGCTTTCTGGAAACGCTTACTTAGCAATGCATATAACAGTGGGTTAAAATCCGAATTCAGCAATGTAAGCCAGTAAGTTGTAGTAAGTACTGGTGAAGAGATTGCAGTGGACTTTTGCAAAGTTATGGTTTCTATGGCCTGAATCAAATTTATAACCATAAAAGGCACCCAACAACATAGGAAGACAACCACCACAAATATAAGTCGAAGGCGGCCACTGTGATCTTTTCCATAGAAATCATTTTCTGAGAACAGGTCTTTCTTTATGTTCCTAAGATTTAGCAGATCCGGATTTAAGCTGCAGACACTCTGATTGTCACAAGAATGTGCATCTGTTAAAAGTTTGCAATTGACAATATAAATCAACTGTGAACATGTTGGTTTCTCAACTTCGGCAATTTTTTTTCTAGGTGAGTTTCTTTGCAACTGGTTCTCTAAAATTCTAATTTTTTTGGCATGCATTAATGCTATTATGACTATCCTAACATAACAGTAAATAAATATTGTTGCTGGTATAAAGAAAGAAATTGTAGAGAAAAACACAGTATAGCTAGTACTATTGGCCCAATCTATGGTGCATGTATACTTTGAAGGAACATATACAAGCTGGCTCCATCCCAGTAATGGAGGGCAACAGGTAAGTGCAGCTTGAACCCAGATCCATGTGATAATGCACAGGGTGCGTTGAGTGGTCCATGGGGTGTCATATTTTAAACAGTCCACTATTGCCCAGTAACGATCTAAGGAAACTGCTACCACACTGAGAATTGAAGCAGTGCAGTACACCGATGAGACGTAACCTACAAACAAGCAAAGTTCCTGCAAAAGAAAAGGAAATGGTAAATTGCAGGTTTTGTAATAAAAGGCTAAGCCAACTTTTTTATAGTGATAGTAAAGCCTTCCCCTGTCAAGTTCACTGAGGTAGATTATTATCCGTCTTACAAATAAACATTGCAGGTCATTAGTTGCATAATATTTTACGTTATACAGAATTCGTACTTCCAGCTGAGGGTTGGCATTGGGGGTAATTGCCCTCTGGGCTGCTCTTTAACCTGACTCAATGGGCTGGGGAACCTCTTTTCAATTTTAAATACCCCAGTGTGTCAGACTTTCTGTCCAATTGTTTTGTTTGTCTATCAATCCACTTTATTGGTTGGTTTATGTCCTGCCTGTCTATCTGATGATAATGGGCAGTGGAGTATTTTGGTTTTGTGCTGCCCTAGGCCTCACTAAACCTATGCACCCCCTAATTAACTTTTATTATTTTCAACTTTTTACATAAAAATGTTATGAAAAAATTCATTTTTTTGTTTGTATTTCATGCCTCTGCATCCACATTGTACCCAGGACTTATCCCAGCACCCAGAATGCACTCACAGAATTTCCTCCAGCATTCAGATTTGCACTCAGGACAATCTTGTTCTCTGCATATGATGTGGGAGACCAAATCCAGCATGGTTCCTGCGACACTGCCCACAATAAACGGCGCAGGCTAAATCTATTTGATACCACAGTTGCGGGTTAGCCTTTGGGGGGAGAGGGGGTGTTTAATGCTGCCCCCTGAAAACTCCTGCCCAAGGCCTGAGCCTTGTTGGACTCCGCGATAAAGCGCTGATAACGGGTGAGATGATGATGTTTTACCATGGGCCACTAAACTGTTTCTGCCACCCAGGCCAAAAGTTACCAACCCTCCCCTGAGTACCTTGGATGTGACAAGCTTAGAACATCAACATATGATGTTTGCACATAGTTGAGGGAGTGGATCCCTTGCAGAATCCTATTGAGGGGTTAGATTCACCTCTCCTACTACATTAATTATATAATATGAGCCTACTTTACTGGGTAGAATATGGGCACAACCGTCAACTAGAATCAACTAGAAAATGATGCATGGCAATATGTCATAAATCATGAAAAAAAGTTCGTCTATGGAAAAGTGTAAAAAAGTATCTGAGCTACTTTCTGTTCTTTTTAATAAACTAATCATGTTTGACTTTAATAATCTATGGTGTCATTTTTATTCATAACTCTCTCCTAACACATTCATATTTATTTGACAGCAGTACAGACTGTTTTCTGTGCACACTAGATATTTGCCAGCAATTATTTAAGGAGGACATTTACTGTACTTTGTGGCAGACAATTTAATGTTGTTCTATGGACCTTTGCAAATCTCGCCTTGGACACTGGTGACCTTGACATGTTGCCTATCCCTGTTTGCTGCATGCAGGGTGTCATGACGTGTCAGGTAGGCTTAATTATGTTTTTGACTAAATTATACAAACTCATCTAATTTCTGTTATGTTTATACAGCAGGTGCCAACAAAAAGATGTGTTAAAAGAGTGATTATTAGCTTTTTGAGGGCCTGTCTAGAATTATAACTACATGTAGAAAATTAAAATAACAATTGAGAGTTAAAGGACAACATTTTTTTGTTTTTTTTAATGCACAATTCCTTGGATGAAATAAGGATTAAGAAACGTGTTGCCTTCCCCCAACTAAACCGCACAGGTTTCTTTAATTGACATGGGTTTACTTTTGGCTCTGCCTCAGAGCCGCGGCAAAGCCGGTGTGGGGTTGGTGCGCACACAGCCAATCAAAGACGGGGCTTTCCCCACTTGTTAGATCGGGATCTGTATTCAGCAGGGGTCTCTCTCAATTACTTATACTGCAGAGAATCTCGTTTTCAAAGGGGATTAACAGAAGTTACCTAGTTAAGTGGATCCCCTTTGAAAATGATGGTCTCTCTGTGCAATAGCAGAGAGACAGTTGTCAACCTGACCAGACTGCCTGTTTTCAAGGAAAGCATGGCAGCTGCCAGTCAGAGGATAAACTGACATGTACTGTCAAAAGTACATGTCAGCTTATCCTTATACTAGGGACAATTCATTCATTCACCTGTGCTTCTACATTTGGACAAATGAAAAAAAATAAAAAGTTTAGTTTTCCTTTAAAGTAACAGAGGAAAAAAATCTAATTATTGAAAGATTACATCATTAGAATATATGTATGTGTAACAGATGGTGTCCTATTTAAATTGGCACACTACTTGCATTTCTGCCATCTGCCAGAATGCACAGTGAATATCAGCATATATCTGACGATAACTTTATAATTTTCTCAAATGGTACTCATATCCCCCACAAATAATAATTAATACTCATAATTAATTTGCAAGAATGCAAGCAGGTTACATACCAATAGACACATTAAAGGAAGTATGCTAGAAATGTTAAATCATTTTTACCATGCAAGTAGGGTTGCCACCTTTTCTTCTAATAAATACCGTCCATGCTACTACCTCCATAGACTTAACATTGGGGTTAAGCCAATTTTTTACCAGCCTGCCGGTAAAATACCGGCCAGGTGGCAACCCTACATGCAAGTGAGGAACAAGACACAATAAGGTTATATACATGTCATAATATTAATTGGGCAGACTAGATGGACCAAATGGTTCTTAGCTACCAACACATTCTATGTTTCTACACACAAACACACAGTATAATATATTTTTTTTAAGCATTCGTACTATTCAATAAAATATTTTAGTTTCACCACAAGTGAAAAAGGGAGTAGTGCAAGAATTTTATTAATTCATTGGCTTTTGTTTTGCAGTTTAAAAATGGAGAAAAACCTATAAAAAATAAATAGGCAAAAAGCCACTTTAAATCAATTTCAACATCACTGCAAGATGTTTCTGGAGGAGTAGTGAAGAAACCAAGCAGTAGCATAGTTCATCACTGGCATCTGTCCCTCATTGCATAGCTGCCAACAATCCCAAATGTGATAGGACAGTTCTTTTTGTGTGCTGCGGAGCAACATCACGCCGTATGTTGTCATGTGGTGTCGCATAATGCCTCCCCTCTAGTCTCCACCTCATTTTCAGCAAAAAAAGAAAACTTGAAACTGACAGTCATAAAAACAAGCCTTTGCCAAGGAGCATTGTTGCATGCCCACAAGCAAACAATGAAAAGTTCCCTAGAACTTTCTTTCTCCTCCCCTATCTCAGTGTTATGTTCTAAACAAAACATGAAAGAATAATAAGTATGAGCAAGTAAAAAAAAAAAAAAAACTGGGCTATTTACTAATTGAAGGTGTTATGACATTACACCTTCTTTAAATGCCATGTCCAGGGGAGGATAGGCAAGGGGGGCAAATGGACTGGAGCTGCAGCACCCTTCATTTCTAAATACCCCAATTTATATCCTACTATACAATGCCTTGTCTGTTTACCTTTGCCACCCAGCCAAATTGTATGAGGTTGACTAGGCAGGACGAGAATTGCCACACTGTAAAATTGGCATGAGGCCAATATTACGTCAGTGGAAACAATAGCATTATCAGGTTTTGGGTTGTTTTTTAAGAAAAAGTGGAAACCCTTGTCTTGCCTGTTAATTTGTGTCAATTTCTGATAATAATTGGTGGGTTGATGAAGTCAGAGAACTTTTCCTCCCCAGTGACATCACATCTTATTTGTATATTACTTTGTATGGCATTTGAAAATTGCAAAGAATTAAAAAAAATATATATATATATTATAATTAATATATATTTATGTATATGTATATATAATATAATAAAGCCTCTCAGAGCTCATGACACTTTGAAACCTGCCACTGGTGTGTCAGGCAGATGTGCCATTGTATTACCCTTTATGGTTGTGGGGGAATCTGAGCATCCATTGAAAAGCTATGTCACAGCTTCATGGGGCTGGACACTCAATAGACTTACTGGTGTGTGTGAAATTTTTGGATAATGGATCATTTTGGAGAACAGATTTCTGGATAAGGAATACTCAACCTGTACTGTATAAAAACGATGGAAAGTCACCAGATTTGTCCCCTCACAAAGTACAGCTAAACTGGTGAGATTATGTGTTCATCTCAGCTTAAATCAGCTTTTAACGAAGAGCTGGCTAAATGGTAATTTTTTTAATATACATATTTTTTTTAAAAGGTAATCAAAGCTGTGTAACTTACGTTTATCTTGGTCCAGTCTTCATAGAGAAGTGACAAAGCTACAAAGGGCATTACACCTAGCCCTACCAGACAGTCACTTATTGCCAGGTTGATGATAAAGAGAGAAGTCATCGAATGAAAGCCTTTAGTAGCGGTTATGACGACAATGACCAATGCATTTCCTGGTATAAATAATAATAATAATAGTTATAAATGGGGCATGCTGCTCCATGCACAATAACATGTCATTTTATAGTGAGGTAACTATCAATAAGGCAAAGTGACAATATCTAGAGCCCTCTGTTACTTGTATGCAAATTTTAAGTAATCATGAAATTCATTATATTTTGTAATGTGCAATTGAACATTTTTGTCTATGCACCTCTATGGAGCCTATTCAATAAACAGTGAGCTGTGGTGAATTGAAAAGTAAACTGCAAAAACCAGGCCTTATTTGAAATAAAAAAGTATCAAAATGTCGCCAATCTTTCCATCTCTGCTATAACCGTAGTTGCTTGAATATAAGACAAGGTCTGACTATAAGACTGGGATCCAGGTCCCCCGCAGAGCTGCGATTACATCCTCTGCTGCTGCCCGCACTACAGCCGGGACTTCTATGACGGACGGACCGCTGGAAGGTTTGTCATAAAAGACCCAGAAGTGTCAGGCAGAATCAGACAGACATTCTCCAGCTGCCCCCAGTGGACACAGGGAGAGGGTGCAGCATGGGAAGGGTTAAGTGGTGGGGGGGAAGCAGCATCGGCAAAGTCTGGGGGAGCAGCATATTCTGGGGGGCAGCATTGGCTAAGCCCGGGGAACAGGTGGCTGTGTTGGGTATGCATTGGCTACATCTGTGGGAAGATGGTTATGTTGGGGATGCATTGGCTACGTCTGGGAGGCATATGGCTGTGTGAGGGGATGCATTGGCTAAGTCTGGGGGACATATGGCTGTGTGGGGATGCACTGACTAAGTATGTGAGATGCATTGATTAAGTCTAAGGGACAGATGGGCAAATAAAGGAAATAAAGACAAGAAATGCATTTTTTACTATTTATGAAGTTTCCAAGTGAATACTTTCCAGTAAAACTTTTTCCTATAGGGTAGTCTTTTATTCAGGCTTTTTTCCCCCTAAATCATTATTCAAAGTTTGGGGGTCGTCTTATAATCAGGATCATCTTTTATTCGAGCAAATACAGTAAGTACAATTTTTACAGTTCACTAGCAAGTTCAATTTTAGTAGATATGTAGATAGCGAAAAAATACAGCACTTATGGTAAAAAAAAAAAAAAGAATCTGATTCAGGTTAACATTAAAAATACTTTTACAAGAAAAAACAATCCAATGTTCCCCTCCAAAAACATAATTAACAATTGTTGACAGCCTGTCTGGAGACAGTGTCAGCAAAGCACAGAGAGACAGTAGCTGACCAGACCATGCCTGGAAGCATGGCAAGAACATGAAGTACTCCTACTAGGGACAACTCCTTTAAAATGAACATTTTTTTAAATGACTTGTTGAAGAGTTAATATACAGATTATACAGTATACATTACATCTTGTTTGAATTGGGCACTGTGGGCTTTTTTCTATGTCTAAACTTGTTATATAGAACTACAAATAATAATTATATTAAATCCGTAAATCAGGTTTGTTTTTTGGATATATGTAATAATTAATTTAGCATCCATCCTTCCGAATGCTTGGATAAACTCACACTATGCACAAAGGGGGAAAATGAAGACATGTATAAGTTTGGATTGTACCTTAAATAAATGTTTTGATTAAATTATAATTACTGACAAATGGGATCTGGAGATGACATGGTACTTCATCACGTATGAACAGGGCCAACCTATGGAGTGTGCGACTGCACATTGCAAACCATCAAAAAAGGCACAAGGCAATGATGCCTAGGGCGGCAGGTGACAGTGCTACCTGCCCACTGTTCAAGTGCTTGTCAGCTGAATAGTCACAGGTTTCAAGCTCTGCCCCCTTCAATTAAGCTGGGAGCGCCGGATATTGGTATGCTGTTGGGGGAGGCAAGTATGGCACTGAAAAGCTGTATGGGGACAAAGATGGTATGGGAAGCCGTTTGGGGGCAAAGATGTTTGGTGAAAGATGGCACTGGCACAAGACTGGCCCTTGCATGGGGCTGACTAGGGTGGCAACATTTTTTTAATTTTTTTATCCTGTGTCCCGCCAGCCTCAGTCCAGGACTTCCTGTCCTGGAATGAGAGCTCTGATAGAAGGTGGACTCAGCCAATCAGGTGAATCTCCTGATTGGCTGAGAGTTCAGAAGCCTCTCCTGATTAGCTCAGTCCCTCCTTCACACGGAGCTCAAAAGCTACAACTGCCTGCACCAGGTAAGGTAAAAACCTTATGTGTGTAAGTGTATATGTGTCAGTGTGAGTTAGAGCCTTTGTGTGTGTCTGTATGTCAGCTTGTTTATGTGTGATACTGTCAGTGGTGTATCTTGGTTTTGTGCTGCCTTAGGCAAACAAAATTTGGGCACCCCCCCTACCCACGATCATGACCCATAACCAACATTGCCCCATCACCCCATTACATACACATTGCCAGTATTATTTGCCATTAATATGCTAGTATTATTTGCCATTAATAAGGCACAGCCAATTTGCCCAATATTATGCCAGTATTATTTGCCATTTAATATGCCTCAGCCAATTTGCCCAATAATATGCCAGTATTATTTGCCATTTAATATTCCCCTGCCTACTTTGCCCAATGTTATGTCAGTATTATTTGCCATTAATATTCCCCTGCCAGTTTGCCCAATAATATGTCAGTATTATTTGCCATTAATATTCCCCAGCTAATTTGCCCAATAATATGCCAGTATCTGCCATTAATATGCCCCCAGCACTTTTTTCCCTGGTGGCTAGTGGCAGGCAGCATGGTGTCCTCCATGCTGCCTGTTCGGCTCCCTGGCGGTTGTGCCGACAGGTCATGTGACCCGGCGCGCATCTGACATCAGAGCAACGGTCACGTGACCTGTCGGCACTTCCCTGTCTGACACTGCCTATATCTACCTGGATTTTGTTATACGTCACTGGTCACATATTATGTTTTAGGGAATTGCACAGCCTATTATCATGATAATGTTTTACCATTACTTTCTTTTCACCTTATGTGTAAGCTTTTTGAAAAAAAATATTTTATTATTATGTATGTATTATGTATGAAATGCTTTAATGGGCATAAAAAAAAATATATGTTTTTCTAAGAGCTCATCCACGTGGTGAAAAGAAAGTAATGGTAAAACAAACATTATTATGAAAATAGGCTGTGCAATTCCTCAAAACATAATATGTGACCACTGACCTAAAACATGACTTGTTTAAATACTGTACATTAAGTTTAAATGCTCAAATATTTAGGGCACAAATTTTAATCATGGCCAGCCAATACTCAGGTCAAAACAATATTTCATATAATTTTGCATATAGACAAGGTCATGATGCATATAAGTGAACTTTCACTTTAGTTTTAGTTATCGTGACTGTGGGTGTTTTTTTTTGGGTGGGGGGTGGGCAGTATTTCATTCTTTACCCCAAGCAGCACAACGTCTTGGGCCGGCCCTGCACTGACAAGCTGTTCAGGGGACGGTGAAAACAGAGGGCAATTTTTGCGCCAGGACCCTGTGGTTTCTAGATACTGTCCTGATGAAACCATATGTATGTGCCACTGTGTGCAGCAAGGAGGGGAGCTAAAATTGGAGATTTTTTGGTATTCCCCTCTCTATCTCCCAATAGCTATTGTCTGCCCTCCCTTGCTCAAAAACTTCCTTGCCTCCTCCTCCTTCACCTACAATGCCTTTGCAACCTCACTCACCCATAATATACCTTCCTCCCAAAAATTTAAATGTTTAAAACTATATGCATTTTAATAGTGTAGCGAATAAAATAAAAAAATAAGATGAAAATGATCTATACACTGTTAGCAGAATTGCAAGCAAATGCATAAAATAAGAGAAGTACCGTATTTGCTTGAATATAAGACAAGGTTTTTTTCAGAACAAATGCTCTGAAAAAGTCCCCTTGTCTTATATTCAAGGTTCGTCTTATAATCAGACCTCAAATCAAGGTCTGACTATAAGACTGGTATCCAGGTCACACGCAGAGCTGCAAGGTACCTGGATCCCCCTTGCAAGCAGCCAGTGGATATCTTTGCAATGCGCGCTGATATCCTCCGCTGCTACCCGGCACTTCCCCCGGGACTTTTATGACGGAAGCCTGGAGGTCACATGACCTTCCAGCGATCCATCATAGAAGGCCCAGCGGAAGTGGATTCTGTCATAATTTTTTATTATTTATGAAAAAAGCAGTTTACATGTAAATATTTACCAGTAAAACCTTTTTCCTATAGGGTAGTCTTATAATCAGGCTTATTACATTTTTTCCCTAAATCAATATTCTAAAGTTTGGGGGGTTGTCTTATATTCGAGCAAATACGGTATATGTTTCAAATGGGTCTGTGGTGTCTCCAGCTTGTTATCACCTTGGTATGCAAATTGCACATTGTAAATTTGTTCATTTGAAAATCAAGCCAGAAGGTAATGTCAGGAGACACCACATACTAATTTAAAACATATTTTTCTATTATTTTATGCGTTTGCATGCAATTCTGCCATTGCACAGACTAAACAATATTTATGTTGACACAGTCCCTTTAAACACTATCAGAGGCTGTGTGATATCTTAATTTTGCCCATTAGGGCCATGGTGCTTTATGCTAGTTCTGAGAAAAAATGTACACAAACAGTGTCCTAGCACTTTCCCCTTTCCATGAAATGAGGCCCAAAAGGAATGTATTCTTAATACTGTCACCAGAAAGAAGTCACTAGGAGCACAGTCATACTGGGCATGCATGTTGCACACACACCGCTGCTGTACACATCTGTCATGGGTTGGGAATGGCAGTGTCTGAACAAACAGGGAACATGGTGTAAGTCTTTGAACTTAAACATTTAAATATACACATTAACCCCTTTGCGACCTTATGACGAGTTTAAAAAAAAAAGTTAACCCTTTCCTTTCAGTTTCCTTCCTTCCTTATGGCCCTCATTTTTTTGTTGTTGTTTTTTTTGCAATTTTAAAGTGTTTTTAATAAATAAATATCATTGTAATATTAATTTAATTACAGTTACCCCTGCATGCCTGTTCTGTGATTCTTATGGCTCTGACATCCCACTGGTCAGATTTTTTTTTTTTTACTACATTTTTTGTTGTTGAGAACTTACATTTTCATTTTTTATTAGTTAGTTAATTAGTTGTGATACATGGGTTAGTAAATTCCGTTTCAACAACCACATATCAAAAATTGAAAAATCGCTCTGGTCCTTGGCTCTGGAAAATCCCTGGAATTGAAGAGGTTAAATTGTCTAATCACAAAGCCCAGTAAAGATCCATTAACAATACTGGATGTCTACCGATGCTTATGGGGTTCATTACCTGAGCCAGAACATAGATCAACGCAGGTAGATAAGTGATTCTTGCTATGTTCCCGTGTGAAACACCAGGTCTATAAATGGGTGGGATGAGGCAAATAATTCTATTGCAAGAAAACAAAATTGCAGTGTTTTCCACTTTTGAACAAGATGAAAAATATATATATTTAAAATCAATCTGTAAACAGATTAAATTAATTTAAAAGATGGTATATCACTAACCTACTACCGCTCCTATGCACATGAGAAGGATTAGGATCTCCAAGAATATCAAATCTATACTTGCAGATCCACGACGACCAGTAGAACTTGCACTCTGTTCTGTCAGGTTCTGCCATCCCAAGAGGTTGTTGCTGATGTTAGTATTTTCTGTATTAATGCTGCTGGTAAAATCTGACACATTGTTTCGTTCTGAAATATTAGATGTCCAAGGTAATTGGGTGACTTTCTGTTTAAAGGTTTCACTTCTACCAACGCTGGACAGGAACTGAAGAGCCATTGCAAAAAAAAGAAGAGGTGAGAGCAACGTGTCCAGCAGCATATATCAGCACCAAGTGATGAGAAAGCAGAGACTAGGGGAAATCCTGCTGACTGAGTCAGTTAACTTCAGGCTTCAGCAATCATTGGGATAAAGCAGACAGCACAAGCAAAGATCCATAGTCATCCTTAAATTGTATATATAAATAAGGGAAGCAACTAGCAGTTCACTGTCAGGCATGAAAGAGAAGAAGGACATGAATGATTGCAATGGAAATGCTCCCAGAAACCAAGGGCGACCCTTTCCGTACCCAGCAGAGTTCGATCACGTTTCTACATGGCATTGACCCACCAGGGGTTAAAATCAAGTTGTAGACGCTTTCCTCGGATGCAATCGAGTAACAGGAAAAGCGAGGAGGCTGGTTATAACATACTAGAAAAACACTTATTTATAGTAAGAAGAGAATCATGATGGGGAATTAAACTCATTAAGGTTACGTTACAGTACACACAGACAACTCATTACTAATATGTAGGTTACTTGTTGGCTTCAGCACCCATTATGATCAACTCGAAGTTACACCTCTGCAGGTTTTGACTGTGCCCTCAAATCCCACACATTCACCTTCTATTCACAAACTGCAGGTCATGAGAAATATTATTACTAACCCCTTAATTGATTAACAGAAGTCAAACTAATTGCTTTGTCAGGTGTTTTTAACCATAGCAATAGGAAAGCACCCAAAGGGTTAAATTACATTTTCTCCTTCAGCCAGCAGCTCTGATTTTGTTGAATACCAGATCTTTTTCTACCTCTTAAACCAGCCACGTGTGCTTGAGCCAAATCTGCATGGTTAATGTCAACTCCATCCTCAGCTTTGTAACCCCAGTATTTTTCCTGACAGGTTGCTTTGACGACTTATTGAGCTATATTCAGTGTTTAGTTTAAAAGGACACAATCCTTCCTGCTCAGATAAGCTTTTCCCCCCAGGAACTAGAACAAGTATCTTATCCCTGTTTGGCTTAAATCCCCAGTGTAACATGTTACACCTGCTCATTTCTACTAGCCAAGCTAGCAAGTGTAGCAATAGCTTGGTCACCTCGGTGCTGTAGAAATTGCTGCTGCTTGGAGGGAAAGCATCATACCTTCTCAGCACTGTTTGGGAAGGCACAGAGATCAGTCAGATAAAGTGCTCTTTTACAACAGCTAAAAATTACAGCCCTCAAAGGTATTGGCAGTGGGAGAGAGAGAAGAGTTATACTTAAATATATGTTTAGCTACAAAGAAATAAAAAATAAAATAAACCAGTAACTACAAAATAAGAACAGCACACAGGGCTTCCCAATGGTGAGAAAGCAGAACAGTACTAGAGAAAACTAAAATATCATCCACATGTATCCATTATCCATATTTTAGACATGGCCTAACTTTCATGCATTCTAAAAGAATTGCAATCAAATGCATAAATCAAGAGAAAAATACATTTTAAAATGTTCCTATATTGTCTCCTGTTTATGACATCACCTGTGGCTGGATATGCATATTTCACAATGAAAGTAGTTTTTTTGCATATCCAGCCACAGGTGATGTCAAACAGGATACATAATAGACCCGTTTTAAAAAACATTTTTCTCTTGATTTCTTGCATTTGCTGTTAATTCTGCTAATACAACATATAGATCAGTTTTCATTCTCTACATTAACAATATTTAAAGGCACTGTCTGGTGCCCAAAATACACCATACAAATGTTAATGCATATTAATGTGCTTTCAAAGTACTGTACGTTAACCCCTTAAAGGGACACTACTACTTACAGAAGATGTAACTAGATAACCTGGTAGCTTAAAACAAACATATATAATTCATATGCCACTGTTTGTTTTTTCAATATGATTGAATTAATTGCATATAAAAGGAAAAATAAAATTAGACGTGTCTCCTGGCTCCATTTGTGACTATTTCCCATGATCCAACTGTTTCAGCCAGTCTCACTTTACAACTGTAGCTAAAGCCTGCATGATGATGTCATAAAATAATCCCCTGCTCTCTTACTATCTCATAGTATCATAGTGGACAGGACTAGGTGGCTGAGTACAACTTTCTTTAACCTCTCTTTCAACACAAAGCGAGAAAATTAACCTGATCAAACAGGATAATAGCTTTGCCCCCTTGTGATGTTATAGTTATATTACCCTCCCATTCAATGCAAGTCTATGATCAGAATTCTGACTTATAGACTGCATTCTGTGTTCCCAGCCCCAAAGTGAGAAAGGTGTGCTGTAAAGTCACTAGGGGGTGGCACCCAAAAACACTTTCACAAAATGGTGGCGTGCAGTCACACTTATTAAGTTAAATATTTTAGTAAATACAATCACATAAAAAAAACAAGACATATCTGAAATCAACAAGACAAAATAATATTTTTTTTTCCATTTTTTGTGTCCCTTTAAGGACAGAGGCTGTTTTTAGATGTTTGACGTTTTTGGGTTTAACTGTAATTGTATTCTTATTTAATGTACTCACACATTATATACTGGTTTTTCCCACCATAAGTAGGGCTTTCTTAAGATACCATTATTTTCATAATATCTTATCATTTACTATAAATATCATGAAAATTAGAATACCCCCCACTTTTTCTAACTTTGACCTGAAAAATCTTTTGCACAATTACAATCGATAAAAAATACCATCTAAATAGTTTCTAATATTTGTCCTGAGTTTTGAAATATTCCAAGTTGTCATGTTTCCTGTGTTTTTTTTGCATGATATAGGGCAATAACTTAAAGTAGCTTTTTCACCTATCATGACCTTTTGACCCCAACCTCAATGTTCAAATGAACCCTAATTGTAAAATTAACCCTAATAGGGTTAATAACACTTTGCTTTTGTTTGTAATATTGCAGGCTGTGAGTAGGGGCAGTCTAGCAACTACAACAGAGCAACGGAAGCGGATATCTGCCATTTCCAAAGATCTTGCCCACAATGGGGCAACAACATTTTTGGTATGGTGCGGCTCTTCCGGTAGAGCACATACTTTCGCTCTGTTGTGTGATCATATGTGCGCCGGAAGTGGGAATTTCGGTATTGCCTAGGCATCGCGGCAACACCATCTTACATTTTGCATTGCTTAAAATGTGAAATACTTACAGATAGATGAAATTGTGAAATTACAGTAGTTTGCAAGAAGCACGGACTGCCCAACTAGATGAGTATAAGTCAGTTTCCTAATATTAATTTTTTTTTTTTTTTTGCTACAGGACCCAATGAGAATAATGCCATTCAAACAAATGGAATTTTCTGTCTCTCTAGTGATGTCATCAGAAATGTTTTGCACTGTTAAGAGATCCTTCTGTGTACAAGAGCAAGTTTATCACAGTCCACATGATGTATTCTTTTTCAACAGCACTAAATGAAACAAAACTTTATATCCTCAGTGTCTACTGCACACCTGCAGTAAACATGCAGAGCAATCACTGGGGGAGGGCTTGAGTCAAATATTAAAAATGTGATTTATGCTGATGTTTCAATGTAGTAAGAAAAGCGGTATTTCACTACAGGCAATGCGTAGCAGAACTAATTCTCAGGTTTGGGAAAGAATGGTTGAGTGTGGGATTAGAGCAAGGCCACGATTTTCAGTCGAAAGAACCCTAGTAAAATGCGGCCATGCAGCCCTCGGTCATGGATCCAATATAGTAGGTATTATTGTGTTATCAGCCACCCTATGAGTCCATTATGTGTATAATGTATATGTGTACAAGGTTTAAACACCATCAAAAGGGGTTAGATAGACATTGTGGCTCTAAACCCCTTTGCGACAATGGACGTGTCAGGCATGTCCTGCTGGAAAATGCATTAACAGTGCTGGTCTATTGCGTCGATGTCAAGGCAATAGCCACCACCAAAATGTCCTCTCTGGCAAAACATGCTCCGTCAGTATGGCTATGCCCTCTTGCGGTCAGAGCTTCGGAAGTGAAAGAAAATTCACTTCCGTCGCTCTGATTATGTTGCTTGACTGCCCCTAGAGGCAGCAAGCAACATTGCAATGTTAAAAAAGAAAAAAAAGATTTAATTAGCTTAAAACTGGTATTATGGTTAGATTAGCCTATAGGGTTAAAATTAAATAATTTTGAGCATAAGGGATAGAGTTAAAATTAAATTAAAATATATTAGGAGATAGTATAAAGGTTAGAGTTGGTGTTAAATTTAGGGTTGGGGTCAAAAGGTCAATATAGGAAAAAAACAAGTTTTGTTTTTTGCCCCATAACTCGCAAAAAAATACCAACAAATATGGAACCATGCATTTTAATGAACTCGGGACAAAATGTAGAAACTGTTTAGACGGGGTCTTTTTTAATGATTGTATTTGTGTAAATTATATTTTAGGTCAGTTAGAAAAAGTGGGTTTTTTTTAATTTTTCATCATATTTTCAGCTATTACCACATTATGGGCATTTCAGTTCTCCAGGAGTGATCTGGGGAATTGAAAAAAAATAAAAAATCAATTAAGATTTATACCAGACTGTCTGGACATCCATTAGCCAAACAATTCGGACATATACATACAGGCCTCTGCCAAGCCTACCCCTGGTAGTTACTGCGCAATAGAGTGACTGACTGCTACACACAGCATCAACACTTGTCTGTTGGTCCATAGTATATTCACACAGCAGAAACACATACAATATTTTCATATAGATTCACTAAAAATAAATATATATGTGGAGTAGGGGGGCGGAGCCAACTGTAATGGTGGACAGACGTGTTTAGCAGAGCTCCTCATACAGCCTATGAAAAATCCCATCATAAATGGCTAATCCTGCCAAATTGGTCAAAACTCAGCATAATCCACGAGTGGGGACCATGGGCAAGCGAAATAAGAAGGCAGATAAGACTTCCCCAAACCGCAAGTCTGATATAGCTGACCTTCTGACGAGGCCGACTAGGCCCCAATTAAAAGTGGCAGCAGCACCCTTTAACCCTTCATCGCGAGGTACAGACTCCTCATCGGAGGATTAGGAGGGGAATTATCAATCGATCAGCCCCGTTAAAAGACCTGCTGAAGCATTGGGCGAGCAATATGCTACAAAAAATGACATTAAACATCTGTTCCAGGAATTTCGGGCGGTGTGGCAGGCCGATATTCAGACCTTACGAACTGAAATAGGGTCGATTCAAACCAAACTTACCTCTCTGGAAGTAGCCTCTTCAGCAGCAGAGCGAAAACACAGAGACGGAGAAGATAACCTCCACTCTGACTATACAAGTAGGAAGGCTCAGCAAGCAGGTGGCAATGCTTGAAGCCAAGATGAGACATACCAATGTCCGATTTCGTGGAATTCCGGAGACAGTGGGGCCCACTGTCCTCCGGCCCCATATACAGAATCTACTGCTAGCTATGAAGCTACCTGCCGACACTGCCAAGATGATGGAAGTTTTCAGGGTCAGAAAGGCGAGACAAGCCCCCTCGGAAGCTCCCAGAGATGTAATATGTAAGCTATCCTCGCTCTCAGATAAACTGACACTACTGTCGGCAAGTCGCAAGCTGGGTCAGATAACCCACGATGGTGCCACTGTTCGGGTGTTTGATGACCTACCACCCTCTACCCTGGCTTGGCACCACTCTATGGTTCCGTTGACATCACACCTACGGTCACTGGGGATCAAGTAAAGATGGGGAATGCCGCATTACCTCACAGTCTCCAAGGGAGACAAAGAACTTACTATCGAAGACCCACTGGATGTTCCTCAATTTCTACAAGACCTGGACATTCCTTCATTGCCTACCCAGGAGCTTAAGACGTGATAAAACAGTAAAGCTGGATACCAGACGCTGGCTATACAACCATTTTATTCCTTCTACATATTGTTAACTTTGATTACTCTACTTTAATTCCTTCTTGTTCATTTTCTTTGTCCCAATCTTTCTATGCCCTTCTCAATCCCCCCTTTTTATATCCTTTTCTTTTTTCTCAGGACCTGGATGTTCTGTTCGGAGTTGCAGGCTTAACATAAGTTTCGTAACCAGATCACTATGTTTATGTCCCTATGTGATGGTATCAGAGTGTTTTTACTATTATATTGATAACATAAAGGATATTAGTTCTATTTTTTTAGCCCGAAAATATGCCTAATTTTTCGTATGTATAGTGTTCAGGCCCTTCCTGATTCTTAGTATGTACATAGGCATAGTTATGTCTGTTTTTAATTTCCTACTTTATAGTACAGTAGTTATAGTTCCGGTAAAAAATGTCTATTAAACCAAAAACTGAGTAATTATATGCACGTACGATATGATTTTATGTAAAGGTAATTACCTGCGTTACGTTTCAGATTTCTGTAACAATTGTTATTTTTGATGATGCTTGACTCAATAAAACTTTAATAAAAAAAAACAATTTTTTTTTAATAAAAATAAAGACATCCCCCTAAACGAGCCTAGGAACAGGCAGAACAACTGGGAACCAGAAAATAGCTCTGACCTAATAGGTGGGGATGAGAGCTGGGCAAAAGCTCCCAGCACCTTAAAAACTGGGCCACTATCCCTGGTGCCAGCAGCAGCCCCAATCAGGGTGGTCATTTTTTTTTTTCAATTGTGGGGGTCCAGAGGTATGGGTTTTCTAATAGGGGGGTCAGGGGATTCTTGAATCCATCTTGAATGAAATCATGAAAATGCCTACACTTGACACGATCGTTCAACTAAACATAAGTTAATTTGTTGGTACAGTTGTCCTTTAAAAACTGCAAGTTGGGCAATCATTAGAGAAACTCACAGAGTGTCTGTTCCCAAGAAACTCAGTAATTGTGAGAACATTTTTAGAGAATTGTTCTGGATATATAAATTGCAGACTCTTTAACATCTGGGATTTAATGAAGATAGGGATCTGTCTCATTTCCTTTGATATGTGCTTTTCACTGATGTGTATATTCTTTATAGCCTTTTCCTTGGATATCGTATTGATTGTGAGATGAGAACTCGCTGTACAACAATAATAAGTAAATATTAAAACATGCAGCAACACACTTATGCTTCTTAATGGTAATATCAAACCATACAATATAACACAAATTTTTATGTTTTAGAAACCATCTATATGTCCAAATCTATTTATTGACTGTTATACCAAATATACCATGTTTAGTTCGTTTTCACTTGTACAGATTGCGGGGTGTCTCTGGCTTTTTGAAAGGTACACGGCTATTTCCTGCTGTTTGACTAGGAAGTTTTTTGTATACTTACCTATGCAGTGTTTAAGAACATCGTGTTTTTTTTTTATTCCACACATATACATTTAAATGTTGGTAGGCAGAGTATCATGAGAACTTTAACTGACATTGCCACTAAACTGTAAGACCTTTGGTGGCTGACAAGTATACTTTACCACAGGGCTCGACAAACCCCGGGCGCCAGGGCGACCAGGAAATCAGACCTGGCGCCCGGGTATGGTGAGCCCTGTGTGGTGCCCTCGGCAATGGGATGTTTTTTTTTCTTTTCTTTATCCCAGAAGTGGTGCGTGAGGGAGCAGAGTGAGCGCACCGGCTGCACAGACTTCCTGCTCCGCCCCCTTGCACATCGCGTTATAGTGCTGATCACCGGGTAGCTCAGCAGGGAAGCTGCTCTGTGCCACCGGGCTGCAACAGAACCTGCCCCCCCCCCCCCTTCCCTGCATTGAGGTGTAATAGCAGGGAGGGGGGACATTGATAGGTGAACTTATATTTTTTCCTTAAAAAAAACCCCCCCAAAAAAATAACCTGCTGTCTTGTGTATGTGTCTGACTGAATGTGTTTGTGTGTGTGTGTGTATATATGTGTGACTGGATATGTGTGTGTGTGTGTGTGACTGGATGTATGTGTGTGTGTAATATATATATATATATATATATATATATATATATATATATGTGTGTGTGTGACTGGATGTGTGTGTGTGTGTGTGTGTGTGACTGGATGTGTGTGTGTGTGTGTGTGTGTGTATATATATATATATATATATGTGTGTGACTGGATGTGTGTGTGTGTGTGTGTGTATGTATGTGTATATATATATATATATATATATATATATATATATATGTGTGTGACTGGATGTGTGTGTGTGTGTGTGACTGGATGTGTGTGTGACTGGATGTGTGTGTGTGTGACTGGATGTGTGTGTGTATATATATATATATATATATATATATATATATATATATATATGTGTGTGTGTGTGACTGGATGTGTGTGTGTGACTGGATGTGTGTGTGTTTGTGTGTATATATGTGTCTGCCTGGATGTGTTTGTGTGTATATATGTGTCTGATTGGATGTATTTGTGTGTGTGTGTGTGTATATATGTGACTGACTGGATGTGTGTGTGTGTGTGTGTGTGTGTATGTATGTGTCTGACTGGATGTGTGTGTATGTGACTGACTGGATGTGTGTGTGTGCGTTTGTATGTATATGTAGAAAAACAAGGTGTAACAGGTTTCACACTCAGAAGAGGAGGGTGCACAGAGAGGACTTTCACCCATGTGAAATAAAGGATCCTTTATTCTGTATGTATATGTGACAGACTATGTGTCTGTGTGTGACTGCGTGTGTTTGTGTTTATGGGCCTTTGTCTGGCTCCTAGATTGTTTAGCTGGCTCCCTACTCAGATAAATTTGTCAAGCCCTGCTTTATCACCCCCTTTAATCCGTGCACCATATGTTCTTTTTATTGAGCTTTGTAAAATGACAATAAAATATGAAAATACACATAGTATGAGTGGTCTCATAACATCATAAAGTGGTACAAATAACAGAATAGTGACACCACAGTAAATATGAAAATATATCACATAAAGGGGTGCCAACATTTTTTTGTTGTTGTTACAAGGTTTAGCATAGATTAGTGGTAAAATGTGGCTAAATAATAATATTTCTCAGTATTTCAAGAGACATATCTGTGATGCCTTGTTTCTGCAGAAATATATTTTTCAAAAATATTTAGGGTTTCATGGGCTACATGCCTGCTATTAAAGTTACAAAACTGCATACCAAACTCCTAACACCCAATGCTTGTAAAACATAATGCACACATTCTAGTTTTTTTCCTGTAATGCCCATAAATAGTTGAATTTCTGAATATGCAGTTTTCAAAAATAAAAACCCTAAACAATTTTTTTTTACTAGTTGTGTGAAAATTTAGAAGAAATATTGATTCATTGTATTCATTGTTGATCATATACAAACATGATATGAAAAGAAACTTGATAGCAGATTTGTCTGTTAAATCCTAATATGTAATACACGGGTACTCAACTTTAGCAAAAAAAGTATGCAATATTTAAACTAAATAGAAGTTAAGTGTAGATGGTTTTCAAATAATGTACCTTATTGAGCCATCTTTGCCCCAAATAGCTCTAACACAGAGCAGACATGTTTAGAAATTCAGGCCTGCAGCTGTCATTTAAAACTAAGCAAAAAGATTAAGGTTGAAGAAACACATAAGAAAAAATGCAAACTATTCTTTTGGGCATGAAGCAGTCATGAGGCTTAGGAGGATATAAACCAAACAAACCTTTATTTAAATCTTTAAATGTTGTATAATAAAAATTACAGACTGTAAAGATTAAAAAAAACATGTAAAAACAGGTCAAAAAAGCACTGGGATTAAAACCATAATCCAGATTACAAAATGATCACACTTCTCCACATGCAGTTAAATGTTGCTGTTATCTTTCTTTTGCTTCAGAATATGTTGCCTTGTGTATTCCCAAATCAATACTGCGCCACTCACATGGACGTTGAGCGATCTGATTATCCCTTGCTGAGGAATTTCTACGCAAACGTCAAGGTGCTGAATAAGGTTTGCAGGAATCCCTTCACGTTCATTTCTAGAGGGAAGACAAAGACATATAACCAACCATTTTGTTGCAGGCATTTACTTACCTATGAATCCTATCTCTCTCACAGGAAAGTTATTTTAACCCCTTAAGAACCAGTCATTTTACACAACCATACAACTTATACATTTTTTTTGAAAAGGCCGTTTGAGCTTTCTTTGGATGCCATATACTTACATGCAAACTACAATTTTTGTCACTATTTTCCCAATGGTATTATCTACACAACTAGTGTAGCACTAATGCTAGCCCAAGTATCCCATCCAATTGCCCAACTAACAAAATAGAAAAAACAAGCCAAAAATAAAATAGGGGGAAAAAAAATCTGAGCAATACAATGTACTGGTCAGAGCAATCAGACCTATAGTACGTCTTGCAAGGGTTACCTGAATTTTTAAATTTATATAATAAGACATTCAAATGGCAAAAAAATCATACAAACATTTGGCAGTAAAAAAGAGTGAGCAAACTGGGACACTGATCATAGTGATCAGCAAAGGATGTGAATGGTTAACTTTAAAGGAAAACTAAACTTTTTTTTAACCCTTGCTTGCTTTGAGTATATCTTTAGAGATAAACACATTGCTTCTCAACTCTGCCTAAGATCTGAGGCACAGCTAGTCGGGAGGCTGGCGTGCGCCAATACGGTCAGCACAGACACAGCCAATCAGAGTGGGGGCTTGCCACTCGTGTTTGTCTCAGGTCGGTCGGGTCTGTGGGGTTCTCTCTCTGTTGATCTTGTTTTCACATCAAGGATCGGCACGGCACTTGACCAGGGCCGTCTTTAACGCGGGGCAGCTGCCTCGGGCCAACTTACTCCTGGGGGACCCAAGGCAGCTGCCCTGTGGGCCCGCTGCCCATGACCATCCGTAACTGCTACCTGCACTATGCGATCAGCATAGTACAGGTGCGCCCAAAATGCGGTCTGTGTGCATCTGCCTGTGTTGCGCAAAGGGGGGAAACCTCCGCCCCCTCACAGAGCACGTTAGAGCACTGGATGTCCGTGACATACCGGTGCTCAGAACACATGGAGCCACACACAGAAGAAACAGCCCCCTCCCTGCAAATGTAAGGTAAGCGAGCAGGGAGGGGGACAAACGAAAGTAGTGTGTGTGTGTGTTTAAGTCTGACTGTGTGTGTGAGTGTGTCTGACTGTGTAAGTCTGTGTGTGTGTGTGTCTGATTGTGTAAGTGTGTGTGTGTAAGTGTGTCTATCTGACTGTGTAAGGTTGTCTGACTGTGTAAGTGTGTCTATCAGACTGTGTAAGGTTTTCTGTGTAAGTCTGACTGTGTGTATATGTGTTTGTGTTAGTTTGTCTCTTTGTGTGCAATTGTACAGCCCCACCCCAAGCTGTATTATATAAATATTAAATGTACCTGATTTTATATATATATATATATATATATATATATATATATATATATTACACGTATATGTATGTATGTATATGTATATATATATATATATATATATATATATATATACATATACATACATACATACATACATACACACACACACACACACTTAATGTAAATATTATATAAACCACCTATACATTATATATATATATATATATATATATATATATATATATATATATATATATATAGTTTTATTTAATTATATAATATTTACATAATATATAGCATATGGTTTATATAATATTTTATATAAATATACACACACATATTTTATATAAATATACACGCACACACACACACTCAGAGCAAGTGTGTGTGTTTATTTTTTTTGTAGGGAGGTATTACGGTGGAGGGTGTGATTGCATGCCGGGATGAGGTTCAGGGGCCCCAAACAAATGTTTGCCCAGGGTCCAGTCAATGTTAAACACGGCCCTGCACTTGACACAAGGCCACAAAGCTGGACAGACACTAAGTAAAAAAATTAAAAGCCCATGGGGGCTCCACAGAATGCAACACAAGGGATTAAGTCTGTATTCATCATTGTCTATGTTAATTTAATCAGAAATGGACTTCATGCTCCACCACGTCGTGCTCGGCAACAAGCTATTTGAGCAGAAAAGATGGCATTGACTAGCTGGGCACAAAATATGCCACTAAAAAGCGGTTTGGGAACAGATAACAAGTGACCCTAAGCAGGAAAAAGAACAGATGTGTCCCAGACTGCTTTTTCCATGCTGTGCACCCAGGCGAGAAGGAATTGAGTGGACACAGCAAGCCACACAGACAAACGTATAGAGCAATTATTTCTGGCTGCTTCTTTCTCCATACTACTAATTATTATTATTACAATCATTTTATATTTATTTTATACATTAAGATATGATCTATTTTTTATTTGAATTCCTTTTATCTTTATTTTTCTTTTCTGCCTTCCTTAGATCTTTTCTAATAATGTCTTCTTCAATAATCCATAGTTCAGAGTGAAGATCTTTAGAATCAGATGGGATAGGAGCCTAGGACAGTTATTAAAGACATCTACATAATATAAGTAACCGTGAGGTTGGATTAGCAGACTGTAATGAATGAAGCATTGTTTTATCATACTGTAAGTGAGTTATAAATTCAAATAGTTTAGGAATTACATTAAAATATAATGCACTTATAATTTGTGCACTTCTCTCTGGATCAAATCCTGCTTTGTTTCTTCAGAAAGTGTTTGGTACTTCTTCTCCGGACCAGCATACTGGTCCAGAGAAGAATTATGCATAATGCAGGCCTACCAACGAGAGTTACACAAATTTAGTAACGCCTAAATTATTCTGTCACTTAGGGCTTTATTCATGAAAAAGTGAACTGCAGGGAATTGAAAAGGGAAATTTAAACTTGACAACTTTTTTCTTTCTTTTGTGCTTCTAATATAGACAAAAGAAAAATGCACACTTGTCACTTATTATATAAGCCATAACCATTTTTATACATTTTGACAGACACTTCATAGTGCAGGAGAAAAACGTCTGGAAAAAAAAAAGAGGAGGAGGAGGTTCTCTGACAGTAATCAGGTGCTGAATAGTGCCTGATTTTTTTTGTTTATATATGGGCTGCACCAGCACACCGAGCACCATAGCAACACAGCAGTTAGGACATCTGTCGGTAGTCAGCTTTAAACATAGGCACATACGGTGATAGCAGTACTGTATCTACCGCGAGGCAAACAAGGCACTCGCCTAGGGCGGCGCCTTGTTTAGGGCGGCACTTTCCCAGACGTTGTTAAAGCACACTGGTGCTTTAAACACTTCTGGTGCGGCGAAGATTTTTAGATTCTTCTCCGTTTTGTTAAAAGTTGTTCCCTCTCTCTCTCTCTCTCTTCCCACCCCCTCCCCTCCCTCTCTCTTACCTTCCTACCCCCTCCCCTTCCCACCCCCTCTCTTACCTTCCTACCCCCTCCCCTTCCCACCCCCACCGCTCCTTTCAGTCTTCCCCTCACCCGGTGCTGCTTGTCATGCTCGGGGCTCCCTCACTTCCCCTCCCTTCGTTCCCCGTCACACGTGCCAGTGTAAAGTCTCCGCCCCCTGCCTGTCAGAGTACAGCAGAAGGTAAGCTGCTTCAAATGGAAAACGGTGGTTGTGAGTATGAGTGTGATGGGAGTCTGTGTGTGACTGAGTGTGATGGGAGTCAGTGTGTGATGTGAGGCTGTGTGTGACTGAGTGTGATGGGAGTCTGTGTGTGATGGGAGTCTGTGTGTGACAGTGTGGTGGGAGTTAGTGTTTGACTGAGTGTGATGGGTGTCAGAGTGTGTGTGATGGGAGTCAGTGTGTGTGACTGAGTGTGATGGGAGTCAGAGTGTGTGTGACTGAGTGTGATGGGTGTCAGAGTGTGTGTGATGGGAGACAGCGTGTGTGACTGAGTGTGATGGGTGTCAGAGTGTGTGTGATGGGAGACAGTGTGTGTGACTGAGTGTGATGGGAGTAGGAGTGTGTGACTGAGTGTGATGGAAGAGTGTGTGTGATGTGAGGCTGTGTATGACTGAGTGTGATAAAATGTACCAGAGACTGATTGCAGTTTTCTACATATAGCAGCCAGCCATCACATAGGTTCTAATAATACCAGTCATTATAAAAACTGCAGTGTCATAATTCAGAAATATAAACGCTATAGTTCTAGTAAATACAATACATATGTTGGGAATCTCAAATAAGATTAAATTATTGTAGAACAGTGATGGCTAACCATTCTACTCCTGATGTTTATGACTGTATTTCCCATGATGCACGGCCAGTGGAATGAGAGATGCAGTAGTGTATCTACCGCGAGGCAGTGTGTGACTGAGTGTGATGGGAGTCTGTGTGTGATGGGAGTCTGTGTGTGATGGGAGGCTGTGTGTGACTGAGTGTGATGGGAGTCAGAGTGTGTGTGATGGGAGTGTGTGTGTGATGGGAGTATGAGCTTGATGTGAGTCTGAATGTTATGTGTGATGTGGGGTCATGTAATGGAGGTGATGGGGCATGTCTTAGGTGTGTAACGTGGGTGTGCAGCTTGGGTAGGGGGGTGCCCGGATTTTGTCTGCCTAGGGCAGCACAAAATCAAGATACACCACTGGGTGATAGCCTAATACTGGTACTATCTCCATGTGTGCCATGTTTATACATCAACCACAATGTTCCAAAGCAGTTGGTATGCTGTTTGAAGACATGCTTCCCTGTAGCAAGCTCAGCCAGCCTTTTTACATTTTTGCATGTTAAGGTGTACATCTTGTCTTCACTTATCTACTTCATTAAATGATTTGCATCCCTCTCACTATTGCTTGGTGTGTTATACTGCATTGCAAATGCATGATCTGTTTGCAATCTTTTTCTTATATATTACTCTTAGTCCACAGCTGATTTAATAGTTTTCCTGATTACTTTTACTTTGTAAGTAGCAAGTTATATTTTTATGTTGTGGTGAAGAAGGCATCTATTTAGGACGCAGAGTTCTATAAAGATTTTAATTCACTGTACAATTTCTATTGTTCCTTAGTGACGAAGCCAGCAGGTGTATACAAAGCGTCCACTCTGCTTGGTGCTTTCATCCAAGTGCAACAAAACACCCACTAATGTGTATGAAAGACTGGTTCTCAATCTCCCTATTAAGTGAAATGCACCCAGCGGAGTCCAGCACAGATGTTTTCCAAGGCTATCTACCTGGATTGCAGGAAAATCTTGCCAGGAAAGGTTAAAGTATCTTAACCCCTTCAGGACAATGGTTTTCTTTGTTTTGATGTATTTCAATAGCTTTTCTTCTACTTTAGCTATGTGTGCGTTTAAATTAAAGTGCAAGCTTGCTTTTTTAATAAATCCCCGCATATAATATATATATTTTTTTTAAGGACAGATAGGGCTTTCTTTTTCAACCATTTTTTAAAGATTTAACCCTTTGTATAACATTTAATAAAGAGTGTGTTCTTGATTATATTTTTTTTCTGGGACAAGATAAAAACATATCAGGGAGAGAAAGTGAAAGTTTTGACAGTGTTCAGTGTTCACACAGCACTGATTGTCATTTAATGTATTTTTTTTTGCATTTATTGCATGTGATTGATTTTCAGCCTGTCTCAGCTATTGCAGGCTAAGACAGCCCCGTTTCTGGGTTTTTCAGACTTACCGCCATCAGAGGCAGTCTGATACAGTTCTCACCCTATTTGCATAGGGTGTGATTAAAAGGTCAGTGGCTATTGTCACTAAGACCGCCCATGGGCGGTCCCTGCGGCAATTTTTTTTGCCTTTCTGGATAGCCTTCACTTGTGAGGCTTCCAGGAAAGCCGATAATAGCATGGATCGCGGCACAAATGCAGTGATTGCGCTATTTTAAACGCAGTCCATACATGTATGGGCATTGTCACCAATGCATTGCATTGCACGGGCATTGTCATGAACGATGTATTGTTTGGAAGAAAGACGAGACGGGGATGTGTTTGAAACATTTAAACACAAAGGAAATAAATATGATAAAAGAGGAGAGTATATTTAAAAGACAAAAAACTTTGCTCCTACTTTGGATGCCAGAGAAGCAGTTGGACTCATTACCGGACAATACACATCAAGTCCATGGATAGAAGTCCATGCTTCATAATCTACCGCTAAGTCATCTAAGCAGTAAGGAGTTAGCCAACACGCTTTTAAGTGACACTTGTGGTTGCTACATTTTGTAATGAAATGTCATCTCTTGTGAGTGTTTTTGTTATGAAAGAATCTATTGTTATTTATATATACTACCTATACTATTATTTCTCTCAATGTCGTGTTTTTCTCAAAGATTCCAAATCACTTTAATATTATGTGTTCTTTTTTTTGTCTTGACAACCCAGGTTTTCCCCATATTTGAAACAGGCCAGTTCCAAATATATGTTGTTTCAGATAAATTGTATTACACTAGGGAGGGCTGGCAACTGTTGACTGGGAGCAAAAATATTTAGTTGCCCTTGGTGCCACTTAATCAGCCCACCTGATATCATCAGAGATAGACACACATACATGCAAGACAGATTTGCTGACAGATAAAGTACAGACATTGGCAGGCAGACAAGACAATTGGGTAGTAAGATTAAAAGTGTTACCGACTAGGGCATCGAAAAGTGGTGTAGCCTCAGCCCACTGAGAGAGATTAGAGAACTACCCTCCTGCCCCCCTTGCCAGCCCTCTCCCTTCTTACACTGTATCTACTTGTAAATGTTCCACATATTTAAATTCTGGCACTCACTAACAACACTTGCACAGAGTTAGATCAATGTTAAAGGTATATGAAGACTGTATATGATTAGATGGAGAAAGAATAGCAATTGTGATTTAATCATTATCACAGGTGTCATATCTCCAGTGAGAAGATTCCTCAAGTCTATTAAAACACCCTAAATCAGATTTTTTACTTACTAATAATCAGTGGCAAAATAAAAGCAAGCTTTGAAAACAGAACAAGATAAACATAATGGATTGCAATGGCAGAAAATCTCACACCTGTTCACCAGCATTTTACATCATCGTAATTTGATGCTACAATGCTGCACCAGCAAGATAAAAGGCAACATGTGCTTACCAATGGCATGACTAGGCAAGTTGACTATTCTCAAAGGGACGCTTCGTGCCATTTATCTAATTAAATTAAGGCTATCATTAAAGTGAGGTTACTAATCGAGGCGAATGTCTTGCTTCATTATAACCAAAAGCTGAATAGAATTAGCTATACAATAATACTGAAAGGTTTCCTGGAAAATAAAATGCTATGACATTATTTAAAAAAAATATTTGTATAACTATATATTAAGACAACCAAACGTGCAACAAAATAAAAAATAGTATTCTGTTTATGTATTCTGTATATGTGTAGTGTTTTCTTTAAATGTCATATATGCCACATATAAAGTAGTGAAATGATAATTAGAAGTCCTTCCTTTTCCTTATCATTCAAAATTATTTATGATTTTGTGGTGTTAGTAAGTTATTATCAAAGCACATCAAAAGAACATTTTATCCTCTCATTTATCATACATGTTCCTGAAAATCAGCATGTAAAATTCTAATTATATTCCAAAATATCATATTATCAACTAACCAGAATTAAGCTCACAGCTGGTGCCAAGTGAGCATCTTGTGACTTAACTGTCTGCCAAAACTATCCTTAAATTAACTTAAAAAAATCAAAATACAAAAACTTTACCCAAGGAGCAGCAGTGATTTTTCTGGAAAACTATATTCTGTAAGATCAGAACTTTTTGCAGTTTGCTCAACTCCTATTATCGTATATCCTTGTGTCTTTTTCAATTGTAAGTATCCAAGGAGTTTAGATGGTTTTATCTGAAATAAAAGGGAAATAAATATTGATGTAAATCTAATAGGGGCACATTAATATGCTGACATTACGATTAGGTTAGAAGAGACATTAAGGAGAAACTTCCTTAAAACTTCACATATTTATTAAACAGTTCACTTAAGTAATACGTTCACTTATTCACTAAACAGTTATTTGCTCTGAATTGACAAATTGCAAAAATTAAGTCTCTGTAACACAATCTGAAAAATGATTCAATTCAGAATAGTCTATTTAATGTTTAGTGTGCATTAAGCTTTCCATGATTCTCACTCGCCTTACCTTTTGCACTCAAACTGTTGAATATGGAATTTCTGATTTTGCTCAGTCAAGTGTATGGCTGGCTGAACATTATGGAATTATAGTTCATAATAATTAACGGTTAATTCACAGAAGGGGGAGTTAATCCCTGGTTATTAGTAGAAGAAGCAGGTTATATGTTCTTCTATCATCACTGATGTGTCTCACAGTGCTTCCTCTTACCAAGTTACTTGCTCTATTCAGAAGCCCTGCTCAGGGGGGAAAAAGATTCTTAGAGTGGCAGTACCACAATGAGAAAATCCACTGTAGATCAGATCTCTGTCAGCATGCATTGATCAGTTGATCACTTGCATGCACATGGAAAAAAAAGGTATTCTAATTTCCCCCTGACTTCTCCCTGGCAGGTGCAGCTCAGTTTACAAGGATTAGGGTCATAAACAGATGGTTCAATCTTTCTTTCATGGAATATAAAAGATGTACCTCTAAATAAAACGTGTGGCAACACATTTGGTATTGGCCCATCTAGTCAGATTCATTTGACCTTTTTCATCATAGCATTGTACACATCTTATTTAGGGCATGCCTAAGTTCCTAGCATGTGATGAAGGCAGAGAAGGAGATAAACACGCACAGTACATCTGTTAATATGGTTCCTGTTTTATAAACAAAAAAATGTAGGTTTGCCAAGCAAGAATAGTATTGTCTTTATTATCATAAAGAGTTACACAAGTATACCAGTTACTCTCTTACCTCGACAAGAGGGAGCCATTGTTCAGCAGATACACTGAGATACTGAAACTGCTTATCATTCACATGATGTAGGCTGTCTACAACCAAAGCTGAAGCACCAAATATTTCACAAGTACGACATAAACCTACAAACATAAATTCAAAAAGAACTTTGATTAAAATGCATAAACAGACTTGCCAACATTTTAAGTATATAATGTGGGATACATGTGTTCTAGAAGTTATAGGTTTACTGTTGGCATGGCTGTGTGAGGGAGCTCATTGTCTGCTCTGTTTGTAACCAGGTCATTAAGAAAAAGAATCGTAATTTTACTTACAAAAAAACCAACACATACATTTTGCGCAATTCAAACAATATCACCAGAGATTTTATTGTTGTAGAGCTCTGCTTCAATTTTACTTCTATACCAAGTATTGTGAACAACTAGAGAACAGGTTCAGAAGGATTTGGGATCTTCAATAACAAACTATAGGCACAACAAAATGGGGTGTATTCAGTAGAAGTCGAATATAGTGTGAGGAGGTCAACTTTCACTTAAAAAGTCAACCACCTCCCCCTATTATTATTGATGGGCAGGGAGCCTGCATATTGGCTCCCAGGCCCCCTAAAATGATTGGGCCAGGTACCTAGAACATGTTCTAGGTCCCTGGCCCGTGAAAAATAATTGCCCCTTTCTGCATAGTGACGGGAAGGTTATAAATAAACGTTCATCGACTGATATATCATATTCTGGGGACTTGCCCCAGGACTATGAATAAATAATTAACACTCCCTCCACCTGAGGATGGCTCAAGGCCCTAAACGACATGATAAATATTTATAAAAAAAATAAACTTTGCCCCCTTATCCAGTGGCTGCTCCATGGCCCCCCGGATAACAAAAAAATATTAAATAGAATAAACCCTATCTACCCCCACACCTCTACCTTGGACAGGTAGGGGGTGCCCTGTAAATAAAATATTACCTGCATCCAGGTTACATCAGTGATCCCCAATACCCTGCTTCCTCATCTTTTGGGACTATGAAAGGGGCCATCCCTTAAAAAAAACTTTCCTTTTTTTTTTATCCTCCTAGCACTAAAAAATTCTGCCTGGAGAGCTGGGCTTTCAAATGAGCATAGAAGCATAATTGGGTGCAGTCTCCCTGTTCCAGCCCAATGGTATTTTAAAACTAGCCAATAGTAGGGCTGGGGCAGGCAGGCTTCTGTTGGAAGCCATCATTGTGAAGGGACGCAGTGAGCAAGTCCCTAGCCCATTCATCTTAGGGGAACTGGGAGCTATTAAGCAGGCTCCTAGCCCCATCTCCCCCACATTTATAAATTGGTGCAGAGAGCATTGGCAGCTCACGGCTTGGCCCCCCGTATGTGTTAGGGGTCCCGTGGGCCATTTAGGCAGCCCCCGGGACCCAGTTTTGTCAGTTTATTTTTTCTATTTTTATAAGTAGTCTGCAGTATTGGCAGCAGTGTAAGCAGATTTATCAATAAAACCAAAATTCACTTACCACCTAAATTAGTTGGTTTATCAATAAGAGAAGCTACAACAATTAAACTCCCATTTGACTTTCCGAGTTTAGCAGCACGGTGCTGAATCATTTCTAAATCCAAATCTGGTATGTTATTTTTCCAGGGTATAATTTTTTTCTGGATATCTGCCCATTCTGTGTGAGTGTCCATATCCCCCGCATCAGTACCTGACAAAATATGCATTTTTTATTAGAAGATGAGTTTTGATACATGATACTTGCAGTGCAAACTTTTTAAAAATACTATATTTGTGAACATATTTTACACCTGAATGTAGAGGAGATAATTTAATCAAATTAAGATACAGATATAAACATAGAATGTGTCGGCAGATAAGAACCATTCAGACCAGTTAGTCAGTTTTCTGAATACTATCATTAGTCCCTGGCCTTCTTTTATATCTAGGATAGCCTTAAACTTATCGCATGCATGTAACACTTCCTGATATTACTTTTAAACCTTTGCCCTTCTAATTTAAGACTATGTCCTACTCGTTTAATTTAGTCTCCTCCTTTACTGTGTTGATTCCCTTTAGGCATTTAAATATTTATATCATATGATTTTTTTCAGATTTGCTTTGGTAAAGAAATATGAAATTACCTGTATCTTGCTGTAACCAATCACTTGGCTTCTCATTACAAATCATAGTTCTGGAATTGGTTAGTGGTACTGAAAACTCCCAAGCAATGTTACCAGAGTCGGAAAATTTGTAGTATGGAACCCATTCATCTTCAATTAATTCTGACAAGCTTGGAAGGGTGTAAAAAATGGTCTGAAAAAATGCATTCAGAAGTTATAACATTGGATTTTTGCCATGATAATTAAGTGTCAAGTGATTACATACGGGCCTATAATCAGAGATTGTGGAATCTCTGTCTTGATTCATCATCCTTGGCCGCCACCACACTGAGCAGCCAGAACGACCTCACTCTACTCAGGCAGCACCCCTTCTCTTGAGCTTTTCCCTTCAGTTTACCCCCATCTGTTAGTTCTTCCCACTTTGCAGCCTTTTAATTCCCTTCATAATTGATTGACTCAATCTGTCAATAGCTCCCACTTTATGACACCTCCTCCATTTAATGCTCAGGCAGACATATTCTGCTGTGGGCTACATATATCATATTGCCAAACATATGACTGACTGAGCATCGGAAGCAATTTTCTCATCATTTTTTAGTTTCTACATTCATAGTATAAGCAATGTTGAGGTTGGCAGAGTCTCTTTAACAACTTAATGTAGGCATTGCAAACAATACCATATGTGGTAAGACTGGTTTAATTATCATTACAGCATTTTTTTTATGAGTTCCATTTTTTTAAGGTTACAAAAAGTCAATAACCTCTGTAGTGCCCAAAACAGACTGGCACTGCACAGAGGAGATTTTTTTTGAAGATCAAAAGTATGGTATACCACATAGAAACATTGAATGTGTCGGCAGGTAAGAACCATATGGCCCATCTAGTCTGACTAATTTTCTAAATACTTGTATTAGTTCTTGGCCTTATCTTATATATAGGATAGCCTTGTGCCTATCCCACACATGCTTAAATTCCTTCACTTTGTTTACCTCTACCACTCTACCACTGCTGGAAGGCTATTCCATACATCCACTAGCGTCTCAGTAAAGTAATTCTTCCTGATATTATTTTTAAATCTTTGCCCCACTAATTTAAGACTATGTCCACTTGTTGTGGTAGTTTTTCTTCTTTTAAATACAAATTCTGCATAAAAAAAAAAAAAAAAAAGCAGCCATCCGTCATCTAGACACACAAACGGCACCAGTCACTATGAAGTTATAGAACCTATACTATGCTCTGGATGACACAGCTGTGCATTGGGAAAAGATTTGTGCACTTATATGCAGGTAGGAAAAAGTGTTTTACAAAAAAGCTAAGTATTGCACTCGTTTCAATTCATTAAATGTTATTTTTCCACATCAAAGTGTTTATAACTACAGCATTACGTTTAAATATTCATTGGAATATTTACAGTAACTGCACCCAGTATACATACATATCAAAATATGTATGACTATTTTGTCTAGTCTAAGTACACATTGAAATATTTAAAAATGATCGCATATACTAAAGAAAGGTCAACGAAGATGCATGTAATACCTTTACATTGATATTAGCTAAAATGTATATTTCTGAACACATTCACATTATGCTTTATTGTTAGTTGCACTTTTGGGGAGTAAAGGAAGGGTTTGACCTTACTAAGTATATGTTTATCTAAATCAAAGTAATCCGCATTCCTTACTAAATTCTAAAAATTAAGAACATCTTCAAAAAAAATTTCCAGAAAAGTTATCATAATTCATTCATTAAAAAAAAAAAAAAAGGTAATAATGTGATCTCAACTGTTATAGTAGATGCTTTTGAGCAGCCAACAGTTTGTAGGGTAGAAATAAAATCAGTTTAACTAGATCACACAGTGCTTTAGACTTCACTGAGCCCCTCTCTGATGTTAAAGGGACAGTCTAGTCACCTAAATTACTTTGGTGCAACCTATAGGCACAAAAGCATGCACTAAACTGTCACTTTCATTTTTTTTTTCTATTCTCATTAAAACTGAATAAATACTTACCTATAGAAGTATGTAAGTGGCACCACTTGCTATTCCAATGGTGCGGCCGCACCGCTCTTGCGCAAGCGCAGTTCATAATTTTCCCATCTACCATGCACCAACCGCTCTCTTTCCTTTCCTGAGTTGGAGACGCATGTATATACACGTCTCCATGGTAACAGGCACACTGAGCTGACCGGAAGGCAGCTTTCCCAAATCTAACCCAAATTTTCCCCAGCTTCAGTGGGCTGTCCTGAACTTCTGCAAATGTGCAATTTAATCTAAGTGTAAGACCTTCATTTTCAAGTAATGCAAAATGTAAAACAAGCAGTTTAAGGTACTTTGAAAGTACTTTAATATGCATTAAAATTTGGAGGATGCATTTTGGGCACTAGACATTCCCTTTAAAGGGATTTTTAACAGGCCATGTCTCAAAACGACATGGCCTGAAGCCATCTTGGAAATCCCAACAGAAACTACATTTTGGATGGCTTTGCAGTACTTTTTACACTCACAGTTAGTATAAACTTTAACACAGCGGTCACAGTGAAACCCGTAGTGCAAATTAATTCATTCAAAACCAAGAACCACAACACAAATGTCAAGAACTTTTTTTTTCTTACAATTGGTTGTAACTCTAGTCAGTTGAGTAATTTAATGTGAAAACCTTTTTTTAAAGGTCAGAATATAATAAAAATATATTGTAATGTACTAATTTCGTCATACCTCTATACTGTAGTCCTCCACAGGGTGAAATGTTGCAAAAAAGAAATGATCCTGTATACGTAGCCAGTTTTTCCTTGCATTTCTTAAATAAACAAATAAAATGAAAATGAAGCATGTGGCTATGGTATGAAAAATTATAGTTACTATGTATTACATTGTTTCAGATTAAGAAATTAATTGCAGTGATCACCCTAATAACACTGGAACTGTAGAGCACATAGGGGGGGGGGGGGAGTAAACAGTTCTCAGATATAAATAAAACTTTTAGACATGCTCAAACTACACCAAGTCTGAAAAATCATCCTTAGTTCCCACACTTCTGTTGAACTATCGTTCCATCTAGCTTCTTCCTGTTACCATCAAGATGCGAGAGAGGACTAAAGAAATTTCACTGTCTTTCTGTCCAACACAGACCGCCTAGGCATTCTTTAACAGTTTCAGTTTCTCTACTAAACCAATTGGTCATTTATCTCTACCAATTATCTTAGACCTTTCTGCTGACGTCTTCACCTATGGCATAGTTCTTTAGTGAATTCTGTGGTATCTATCTAACTGCTACTTTTTCCATCTCATTCATTGGCGTCTTTGCTCTTCAGCTCTCATTGGCATCCTGCAAGGAAGAGTCGCCTGCTCATCTCCCTTTTCATCTCCTGTCTAGGAAACCTATATAATTTCAGTTAGCATTAAATACAAGCTATAAGCAGAAGACATGCAAATCTACTTCTCCTCCCATGTTCTCTCTCTCTCTCTCTCTCTCTCAACAGTGACTGCCTGGAAAACATCTCTATCAGGATGTCGGACCACTACCTAAAATGTACACATTTCACGTTTACTTCCTCTATTTCTCAATCTGATCAAGCCTGTTGGCATGCAGTATTTGGTTTGGCATTGAAGAACAGTGCCTGCACTTACCCTCACCAAAAACACAGAAAAATACTATTACAGGTTGAGTACCCCATATCCTTTTGGTTAACAGATCATTTTGGCAGCATAAATCCAACTTGCTCACATCAGATTTAGGTGATGTAGAACGTTTATATCAAAAGTGAAACAAAGAAAGGGTAGAGGATCGTCCGGAGGAGTGAAAATAAGACAGCTGGAGACCAGGTAAATTCTGTGATAAAGCACTTTACTGTCTGAACGCCACAGCTAATAACTGCATTAAGAGTGGGAACACCCGGTGGGTAAAGTGGGAAAAAAAAGCGTCAAGGGCATGAATAGAACGTTTATATGGCTGGTGCTATCACAATTATCTGCTTCCAGGTGCAGGGAGCCAAATCCCTCCCTCCCAGTCTGCTGGAACTCTCACCGCTCATGGACGTTGTCATGGCAGTGTTGCAGTAGTCCGCAAAGTCGCTCCCATTGTCTAAGATGCTGGCGAAGGGAGAATATGTGGCGTGCAGATTCAAAACAGGACTCTAAGAAGGTGAGTATCCCTTATCTGAAATAACCCTTATCCAAAAATAATTTTTTCGGTTTTCGGGTCATTTTGGATAATTGATGTATAGATAAGGGATACTCAACCTGTACACACTTATCTGCAGGCTTGACTTAATCTGAGTTGATGCTCTCCTCTAAAATATATCCAAAACTGCTGCTGCCAGGCTCCTGTTTCTCACACTCCATTCGCTCTGTAATGCCCTCTACTGGTTTCCCATTACTACTAGAATCACATATTAAATATGGTCTTTAACATACAGAGCTTTGCACAACCCTTTGCCTGCCTTCATCTACACCTTATGTCCCTCCACCGGACTACTTTCTGTCTCTTTTTGTCTACCCTAGCTTTAAGTGTCTTACCCAATGCTGCATAAATTGCTGGCACAGTGTAAATAAATGTTATTGCAATGTAATTTCCTGGCTGGTTGTATTAATATTCAGCTACAGTTTCACAGATTTCTATCAAAACAGCTTGGTTCTCTGAGTAGAACTTTGGCATTCATTATAAATTGCATGACTTGATTCTCTTTTGGCCTGGGAAAGTACACTCAAGTCAATCCGCCAAACACCTTTGCGTCAGAGTTTTTAATAGTTCCAAATGTTATGAATTGAACAGCATCTACACAAGTTTATTTTTGGGTCTCGTGTCTATATTTACTTGTATATATGCTTTTATATTTATTGTACTATTTGTAATTTTAGAACAGATTTTACACTCATTTTTAAATGTCTTCTAAATGGTCTTTTGCCATCTTCTTAAGCGTTCTTTATTCTGCAGCAAAAACGAATAGCTACCATGATGCTTACATTAGTTAGATAGGGACCAGATTTGTCTCTTCTGTACCCACAGATCTTCAGATGACTAACTATAGAGAATGGTTAGGACAATTCAAAAGGTATACTAACCCACTGCCTTGCACATTTTCCAACTGCTGAAGACTGGACTCAATAACAGAGGACAATGCATCAAATTCTTCTGTATATTGTTGTTTGCACATATCCCAAAGCTTCTTCAGAGCTATTAATGCATAGAGTCGAACACTGAAGTTGTGGTTAAAACACCATTGAAGAACTGTCACAAGAGCCTTTCTCAAATATGGCACCTATATAATAGAATTAAGAAAAATAATCACATACACACTAGCCTTATTTTGGTAAAAACCTAAAACCTAGAATTATGATGGCTTTCATTAAAATATACCTAAACTATGAATATGTTTAAGAGTGACTTAAATCGACTATTGGGACTACTACTAACGTAAACCTATGAGTTGGCAGGACATTAGTCAGAGAAGCAGCCAATGGAAACAGACAAATCCATGGGACAACTAGCCTCCAGAGGACATATGAAGTAGAACTTTATGAATAAGTAAGCAATTGCTAAAAAAAAAAACTAAAACATGTGTAACATTTTTTCAAAATTTTATAACATTTTTATGTTGAATAAATGAGAACCAAACTGGAACACTAAGTACAAAATGTACATATGTATGAGGGCTCCACAAAGCTCTATGGGAACTATGCCCATGGCCTTTTTGAGCATTTTACAAATCTCTCGACATATACCAAGTCCTACAAAAATCACAGTAGCCATCCCTTGATATATCTTAAAATATAAGCATGGAAAGTCTTCCAAACAAGCGGTGGAAGCGATCAATAATCTCTTCCACCGCTCAGGCGGTGTTGCTGTAATGCCTGGATGGCAAGGCATTTGGCAGAAGGGAAATTTGGCAGCATCCTATTCCAATATGGTGTTGTGGGCAAGATCGGTGATCACTTCCCTTGCTCTGTTGCTTGAAAGCCTTAGTTAGCTATAGGTCTTTGGTTAGGGTTACACTTAGAGTTAGGGTTAGCATGGGGCTTACTGTTAAAGGTTGCAGTTAGTACTATGGTTAGGGTTACAGGTTTAGATGATTAGGTCAAAAGGTCACTGTAGGAGAAAATGGTTCAGAAATATCATCTTTACGCTACCTTGGGTTTTCTTTCCTTATAATTTGCAAAAACCAACATAAAAGCATAATAACATTGACTATATCTAAACTCAGGACAAATATTTGAATCTATTTAGCAGGCTTTATCATCATTAGCAAAATAGTTTTCAAGTAAAAGTCAGAAAAATATGTTTTTAAATTTTTTTTTTTACAGAAAATTACATGATATATCTGCCATAAAAAATGTTTGTGTGCGTATTATAAATGAGAAAGAAGAAAATTACAACTAGACAAACACAGCAGATGTGTAAAAACAGCCTCTGTCCTACAGGCACAACATTAAAAAGCAGTGTTTTCCTTAATGCAGAGCTCGACAAACCCCGGTCACAAACAAATCCAGCGGTGCGCGAAGGAGCAGAGTGTGTGCACCGGCTGCACAGACTTCCTGCTCCGCCCCCTTGCGTACCACGATATAGTGCTGAGCACCGGGTGTATGTGATTGCGCATGTGTATATATATATATATATATATATATATATATATATATATATATATATAAATATGTATATCTGTATTTAAGTGACTGACTGACTGTGTGTGATTGTGTGTATGTGCCGTTGTCTGGCTCCTGGATTTTTTTGCTGGATCCTAAAACTCAATTAAGTTTGTCACGTCCTGCCTTAATGGGTTATGCAGACCTTGTTTTCTTTACTATAGATAGGATAAATACACATTGCTAATTTTGAGTTTGTAATAAAGTTATACAAAACAGAGTTTTTATACCTTATCTGTGACTTTTTCAAGAATCACGTCAAAGTGAGGCAACACAGACAAAAATGTACAAACACTTGTTTTAAGTTTTTCGTCAGTCTGGAAGGAAAGAATGTAAAAGTTAAACAAGAATTGAAACAGCCAACCAACAAAGTCCTGTGGTACTTTGTATTAAGGGGAAAAATGCCACGTCGTGTATTTATCCTCCTTCTCTAATGAACAAATGTTTATTATGATTTATAGCATGTTTACAAGCTAAAACAGGTTTGCTTTGCTTAACACAATCCTATGTGCACTTGTTGATTAACTGCTTGCCTCTGCAAATATATAACACATTTATAAATAAAGCCATCTATTGGGGATGAGACATATTACCAGTAATATTGAAAAATGAAATTACAGTTTTAAGGAAAACACCATAAATGTAATAGAATTTAAAACTAGATTTGTTTTGATTTACCGCCAAGTTAAATCACAAAAAATAAAATCACAAGTCATAAGAAAAAGGAGCTAATTCAGAGTAGACTGTTCCAGCAGAATTCAGATTCCCTATTTACTACATTGTATTCACCTTCTCATATCAAATCATCATGTATACAGTATTACAGTTATAAAATGTCATTAAATACAATAAAAATTAAACTTACATAACAAAAGCAATCCCAAAATGACTGAAGGAACTTGGGATGCGCACGAAGTACTAGTATTATAATCCATTCGATTAGGTATTTCACAGATGCTTGATTGTTAGAGAATCCAGCTTGGAAAATTCTTTCAATAATTTCAGATACAAAGCCCTGTTAAAACAATCCTTTAATACATTGGTTGTATCAAGTTTGATCTTCAATATATTTCATAATAAATTGGGTGCTATTCTAATAGGATTCGGACCAGTTAACTTCTTCAATTTCATGATCCTTAAATAGGATTTCTTTATTTATAAATCCATAACATTCTCACATGTTCACTATATGGACAAAAGTATTGGGACACCTGAACATTACACCAACATAAACTTTTATGACATCACATTCATTAAATATTTAGAAAGTAATGTGTAATTGGTCTCTTCTTTGCATCTATAACAGTTGGGAAGGCTTTCCACAAGATTTTGGAGTGTTTTTGTGGGAAGTTTGCCCATTCATTCAGTAGCGTGTTTGTGAGGTCAGGCACTGCTCACAATTTCCATTACAGTTCATCCCAAAGGTATTCGATGTGGTTGAGGTCAGGGCTCTGTGTGGGCCAGTCAAGTTCTTCCACTCTAAACTCATCCAACCGTGCTGGAATAAAAAAGTGCCTTCTTTAAACTGTTCCCACAAAGTTGAAAGTATTGCATTGTCCAAAATGTCTTGTTATGCCGAAGCATTAAGTCTAGCCCAGTCCATACCATTATTCCTTTTCTTCAAAACTTAACAGTTGGCACAGTGCAGTTAGACAGGTAACGTTCTCCTGGCATCCACCAAACTCAGACTCGTCCATTAGATTGCCAAACAGTGAAGGTGCACAGCACACATTTCCACTGCTCCAGAGTGTGGTGGCGGTGTGCTTTACACCACTCAATCTGATGCTTGCATGCAGCTGTTCTGCCATGGAAACTTGTTCCATGAACCTTTTGTGCTGATACCAATGCCAAAGGAAATTTGTAACTCTTCAGCTTTGGGATCAGCAGAGCATGAGTGACCTTTACGCACCATGCGACTCAGCTCTGTGATTGTTGCTTTGTCGGTGGGTTGCTGCTGTTCCTAAACGATTTCACAAAACTGACTTATTGCAAAGATGGCATCTTATTACAGGACCACACTTGAATTTTCTGAGCTCTACTGAGAAAATGTTTGTAAATGCAGACTGCAAAGCTAGGTGCTTGATTTTTTTTTTTTTTAAAGATGTGGCATCGGGTCTGGCACCTGAATTCATTAAGTGGTGTGTCCCAATACTTTTTGTTCATATAGTGTATTTTTTATGGAATACGTCTAGCAAATAATACAAAGTTCCTACAATAATCATCATATTTTACCTCCTCAAGTTTAGGAATCAGAATCAAAAGAGTTTGCCACAAACGATTTTTCACTCGATGCTGCAAAGAATTACCATAATATCTAGTTTTCAATTTAGATACATGTACATCCTAAAAAAAAAAAAAAAAAAAAAAAAAAAAAAAAAGAAGAAAATAAAAATCACATATATAATAATTTAAAAAAGTTTTATAATAAAAGTGAATATCCACAATATCATAGCTTGATTCATGTATGTGAAACAAACGTAATAGAAAGGAGATAAGTGCCAAAATAACATTATATGCAGACAAGTCTCCTGACGTCTACTCTGGCAGCTTGGAACATTATTAAGATTTACAGTACATATTCTAATTACTGAACAAATCTGAACAAATTATTTTACAGCCTGGCAATCAATATCTGCATAGATGTTCTGCGAATAAAACTATGCGCTGCTTAGATATAACTATATGGGGCTCGAGAAAAATTAGATAACCTAGTTAATGCATATGTTGTCCCGAAAGTGCTATATCTACTTCGAACTATACCTATTAGAACAGGGCTCGACAAACCCCGGGCGCCAGGTCGCCATGGCGACCAGAAAATCAGACCTGGCGCCCGGGTATCGGGAGCCTGCGTGGTGCAGCTTTTTTCTTTTCTTTATTCCCGCAGCGGTGCGCGAGGGAGCAGAGTGAGTGCACCGGCTGCACAGACTTCCTGCTCTGCACCCTCGTGCACCACGTTATAGTGCTGATCACCGGGGAGCATAGCAGGGAAGCTGCTCTGTGCCACCGGGTTGCAACGGAAATCGCCCCCCTCCCCCCTGCATTGAGGTATAATAGCAGGGAGGGGGGGGGGGGGGGACATTGATAGGTGAACTTTCTTATTCTTAAAAAAAAAAAAAACCAAAAAACCTGCTGTCTTGTGTATATGTCTGCCTGGATGTGTTTGTGTGTGTGTGTGTGTGTATATATATGTCTGCCTGGATGTGTTTGTGTGTGTGTGTATATATGTGTGACTGGATGTGTTTGTGTGTGTATATATGTGTCTGCCTGGATGTGTTTCTGTGTGTATATATGTGTCTGCCTGGATGTGTTTGTGTGTGTATATATGTGTCTGACTGACTGGATGTGTTTTGTGTGTGTATATATGTGTTTGACTGACTGGATGTGTTTTGTGTGTATATATGTCTGACTGGTTGTGTTTTGTGTGTATATATGTGTCTAACTGGATGTGTTTGTGTGTATGTAATGTGACTGACTGGATGTGTGTATGTATGTGACTTTGTATGTATATGTAGAAAAACAAGGTCTAACAGGTTTCGCGTTCAGAAGTGGAGGGTGCACGGAGAGGACTTTTACCCTAGTCGTCCAAATCAGAATAAAGGATCCTTTATTCTGTATGTATATGTGACAGACTATGTGTCTGTGTGTGACTGTGTGTGTTTGTGTTTATGTGCTGTTGTCTGGCTCCTAGATTTTTTAGCTGGCTCCTAAAACTCAGATAAATTTGTCAAGCCCTGTATTAGAATCAAAACAGGGATACTCCAACAATACTAGAGAATCTTCTATGACTATAATTGATTTCAATTCATCCGCATGGATTCAAGGAGGTATAGTTCTCTTCAAAAATGTGGTTGTTCAGGGCCAGATCCTCCCTTTTCCCAACTACAGTCAGGTTTTGGGATATCTCCCAGGGAATTGTTTAATTTTTTTTAAAGGTGAAAAATGTTCTGTTATCTTGACGATTAACAGTTAATCAGACTTTTGAGGACTTTGTTTTGGGATGAAAAAAAAGAGGCAGGTCTCCGGCGCCATTAAATTAGTTAATAGTTTGGAAGAGCTTAAGAAAACCCATCTCCTCCTCCTGGGTGGGAACAAGATATAAAAATGTTTTATTTCCCCTGACAGAGAGGCTCAGTGATATCTTCTTAATAAAACAAAACATCCATTACATAACATTGGAAGAGCTAGATTATAAATTAATCTACAGATGGTATTTAGTTTCACAAAGGCTAAATAACATTTCAACGGTGAACACTAATCTCTGTTGGAGATGCCTTTCAGATACAGCCTATACCATGTATGGTAGGAATGTGCTGCGTCCTCAATAAGCTTGTTCCCATCTATTCAAAATTTGTCTATATTTAATATAGATTTTCCCACATGCACAAAACCCCCAAAATGATGATAGTACATTTACTCATGGCTACCAAGATCTGCTTTGCAGGGGAGTACAACAGAATACTTTATAAATACAAAAACAATGTTGCATTCACCACTACAACATACATGTGTTTTACATAATCAGCAACAGTACATATTTTAAGCCAACTTTAGTGTAGTCATATTCCATTCAACAATTGTAGGTCTATAACAATGCTTTACATTAAAAAGTGAAAAATTGCATTGACTTTTTGATGACTTAACAAAAATGAATCTTAAAATATTTTAAAGGGCCACCAAATGTACTTTAATGACTTCAATGCAATATTAATGCTCTGTTGAAATCTGTCATGTTGAAAGTAAGACTGGTATCCAGCATTCTTAGAAGTGACAGTTGATGGATAAGTACCAGATGACAGTGAAAGAGACCGATGAAAATATTTTGTATTCCACTGGAACATTACTAGGATGAGTTGTTTTTTTTACATGCTACTAATTGTACATTTTTCTTTTTTACCAGAGACATATGCTGTTTGTTAAACTATTAAGCATTAAGCCACTGATACCTTATCCAATAAGTGAACAACGAGGTCTTCAAGAAATGCCTTGTGAACAGCATTTGATCCATCCAACAAGCAAAGAAATCGAAGAGCAGATGTTCTCACATAGTGCTCATCTCTGTTTATGCTGAAAATATCAACAAAAAAGTTACACATAACAAAGCAAATATTAAAACTTCTTAGGGTATTCTGATAATTGTAAGGTAAGCATTATTACAACCTTTCAAGTTAAAAATCTCACCTAGTGTTTTATTGGGTCAGATGATACTCTAGGGGTAATTACATAACTGAAATATAATTCAGGGACAGAATTAAATACAGTTTGTACTTTGGCTGTAATTCCTCCCCAATTTATGCTAGTAGAATGGCTGCTGTGTTTGAGAAGGTGGAACCCGTTATGTCAGGGTTAGCAGGAATGTGCACACCCTCACAATGACAACACTATTGTGGAATGGTTCTAAGCAGCCAGTGATAGCATGGCTGCTTGGACAGCAGTGTCAGTTTTGGTGTCTAAACATTTGGATTGGCTGAGACACAGGCCGTGCAAACTGGAGTGAAGAGAATACTCCTCCGTTAGATTCACATGGTACTGTCATGCGAGTGTTTCCCCTCCCATCTCTCTAGAAAGTTAACTTAACCCCTTAGTGACAAGAAATTTTTACCTTGACTTTCCCTGGGTGACAATGGCTGTTTTAACATTTCTGGGGTGTTTATGTCTAGCTGTAATTTTCTTCTCTCTCACATACTGTACCCACACAAATTATATGTTGGTTTTATCGTCATAAAAAGGGCTTTCATTAGATACCATTATGTTCATCATATCTTATAATTTACTACAAAAAAAAAAAAAATGATGAAAATGTAAAAAAAAAAAAAAAAAAAACCACTTTTTCTAACTTTGACCTAAAATATAACCATTAAAAAAGACCCCATCTAAATAGTTTCAAAATGTTGCATGTTTCCATATTTTTCAGCATTTTTGTGTGAGTTATGAGGCAAAAAACAAAAATAGTGACCCCAACCCGAACCCTAAATTTAACCCTAACACTAAATTTAACCCCAACTCTAACCCTTATACTATCCCTTAATATATTTTAATTTCAATTTAATTTTAACCCTATCCCTTATGCTAAAAATTAATATAACATAATACTAGTTTTAGTTTTTTTAAATTGAAATGTTGCTTGGCTACCTCTAGGGGCAGTCAAGCAGCATATTCAGAGCGACGGAAGTGAATTTTCTTTAACTTCCGAAGCTCCATCAATATGGCTCCCCCGATCGCTCCGTGGGGCGATCGTGGGTGCCCCAGAAAGGAAAATTCGGTGCTGGCTATTGTCTCGAAATCGAGGCAATAGACCAGCACTATTTATAGCGGTTTTCGCGATCGTTGATCGCAAAAAAAACGTTTGATTCACCGCAGGACGTGCCAGGCACGTCCATTGTCGGCAACAGAGTTCCCAGCAGGACATGCCTGGCACGTCCATTGTTCCCGACAGGGATTAAAACTGTGTAACAGCCTTCTCAGACCTGTTCCCTCCCTCACTACTGGAGATTTAGTGGCCTAAAATTAGACTAAAACCATTCAGATGACTAAAATACAACTAAACTAAAATGGCATTGTAGTCAAAAGACTGACTAAAACTAAATCAAAATATGCTGTAAAAATGAACACTGTTGGACAGAATAAGGACATAAAGGGGCAGGTGAAGAATGTAGTTGTGGTCGTGGTCTGCCGATTTGAAAAAGAAGTGGAGCTAAGAGTTCAGAAATGCTGAGTAGGGCGCGTGAACCAAACAGAGACAACAGGAAAATATTTGAAAAGAGACCCAGAGTGGAGTCAGAAGCAAAATATGGAGGGAATATGAAAATTAACCATGCTGGCTTGTGAATGCCATGGCTTACTGTCCTGAAATCCATAACACTGATTTGCATGCTTGACTTCCAAAGAAACCAAGTCCTTTCAGTCTCACAGAATGGAATACACAATCCCTACAGGCCACACTGGGACGCCTCTATGCATCCAACATCATAAGGAACAACAAATAAAGTCCCTTACTGAGATCTCTTTTCTTCATATAGCCATATCAGAGGGCAGACATGTTGAGAATCTTGACCCTAGATACTAAACATGCCTGCCCCCTGATACAGCTATATGAAGCACAGAGGGTTTAATAAAGTATTTTATTTGTATTTCATTAAAGCATTTCTATTTAAAATGTCTGCACTTGATGCAATCTTTCAATTAAACTTAAGTTAATTTTTGTGCACAGTTGTCCATTAACAGCAAATCCATAACCTAAGATCACATTTATAATAATTGCTACGTAACTACAGGGAGTGCAGAATTATTAGGCAAGTTGTATTTTTGAGGATTAATTTTATTATTGAACAACAACCATGTTCTCAATGAACCCAAAAAACTCATTAATATCAAAGCTGAATATTTTTGGAAGTAGTTTTTAGTTTGTTTTTAGTTTTAGCTATTTTAGGGGGATATCTGTGTGTGCAGGTGACTATTACTGTGCATAATTATTAGGCAACTTAACAAAAAACAAATATATACCCATTTCAATTATTTATTTTTACCAGTGAAACCAATATAACATCTCAACATTCACAAATATACATTTCTGACATTCAAAAACAAAACAAAAACAAATCAGTGACCAATATAGCCACCTTTCTTTGCAAGGACACTCAAAAGCCTGCCATCCATGGATTCTGTCAGTGTTTTGATCTGTTCACCATCAACATTGCGTGCACCAGCAACCACAGCCTCCCAGACACTGTTCAGAGAGGTGTACTGTTTTCCCTCCTTGTAAATCTCACATTTGATGATGGACCACAGGTTCTCAATGGGGTTCAGATCAGGTAAACAAGGAGGCCATGTCATTAGATTTTCTTCTTTTATACCCTTTCTTGCCAGCCACGCTGTGGAGTACTTGGACGCGTGTGATGGAGCATTGTCCTGCATGAAAATCATGTTTTTCTTGAAGGATGCAGACTTCTTCCTGTACCACTGCTTGAAGAAGGTGTCTTCCAGGAACTGGCAGTAGGACTGGGAGTTGAGCTTGACTCCATCCTCAATCCGAAAAGGCCCCACAAGCTCATCTTTGATGATACCAGCCCAAACCAGTACTCCACCTCCACCTTGCTGGCGTCTGAGTCGGACTGGAGCTCTCTGCCCTTTACCAATCCAGCCACGGGCCCATCCATCTGGCCCATCAAGACTCACTCTCATTTCATCAGTCCATAAAACCTTAGAAAAATCAGTCTTGAGATATTTCTTGGCCCAGTCTTGACGTTTCAGCTTGTGTGTCTTGTTCAGTGGTGGTCGCCTTTCAGCCTTTCTTACCTTGGCCATGTCTCTGAGTATTGCACAACTTGTGCTTTTGGGCACTCCAGTGATGTTGCAGCTCTGAAATATGGCCAAACTGGTGGCAAGTGGCATCGTGGCAGCTGCACGCTTGACTTTTCTCAGTTCATGGGCAGTTATTTCGCACCTTGGTTTTTCCACACGCTTCTTGCGACCCTGTTGACTATTTTGAATGAAACGCTTGATTGTTCGATGATCACGCTTCAGAAGCTTTGCAGTTTTAAGAGTGCTGCATCCCTCTGCAAGATATCTCACTATTTTTGACTTTTCTGAGCCTGTCAAGTCCTTCTTTTGACCCATTTTGCCAAAGGAAAGGAAGTTGCCTAATAATTATGCACACCTGATATAGGGTGTTGATGTCATTAGACCACACCCCTTCTCATTACAGAGATGCACATCACCTAATATGCTTAATTGGTAGTAGGCTTTCGAGCCTATAAAGCTTGGAGTAAGACAACATGCATAAAGAGGATGATGTGGTCAAAATACTCATTTGCCTAATAATTCTGCACTCCCTGTAGAAGGAAACGGGGATAACCCAAGCATACATAATGTAACAAAGAGTAACACTACGGAGGATTACCAACAAAAAATGTCGTTGGAATAACAGATATCAAAACATTACATTAACATACATATCACCATTAATCATTTTTTAACATATTTCCCTCATCAACAATACATACTATGGTCAAATTGTCCAACTCTGCGGCACTTTGTTTATCTCTCTCCCTTGCTCTGTCTGTATGATCTCCCAATCCCGCTCCCTCTTTTAACAGTTTTGCAACAATTGCCGCCCATTCCGGCACTGTAGCTGACTTCCAGTTCCTCGCTTTATGGAGCTTAATCACTGTAAGCACAAGGACTAGAATTTTCCACTTCCTATTTTTCTTACAATCTTCCAATAGATTTCTTCCAAGACAATATTAACAGAACACGTTATGTCCAACCGTGTAAGTATTGAAATGGCTCAATGGAAAATATAAATGGTGGATCACAACACATATAATATATAAAGATTTAAAAGCCAGAAATTCAACAGACTCTGCCAGCCTGTCTTGTAGAGAAAAAGTTTTAAGCTGTAACAATGTCTCTTTAAATAGTACAAAAATATATGCCGAGGATCAGTCTATTACAGTGGTTCCCATATAAACAAATTTTCCAGGATATGTAGAATTATTTAGGGAGACCCATGGAGGAGGGATGCAGCAGGAAATGAGAGGAAAGGTATAGCATGAGAGATAAGATAAAATACCAATTAATACCGCAAAAAGCTTTCCTGCAGCTAGTCCCTATATTACCAGACACCGGATGGGGCTAATAAGCAGCCGACTGTGAAAGTGTCACAACCTGGGATAACAGACCAGGGAGGAGCCTCGTTGCAGGGCAGGGTGTGGGGTTTGTCTGCACCCCACGATGCATAACTGGGACTGAGACTGGACTGGTAGCAGAGACTGGGACTGAGACAGGACTGGTAGCAGAGACTGGGACTGAGACAGGACAGGTAACAGACTGGAACTAAGGCAGGACAAGTAGCTGAGACTTGAACAAAAACAGGACAAGTAGCTGAGACTTGAACAAAGACAGGACTGGTAGCTCTCAGAGCAGGACACGGTCCTGTGATAACTGTCACGTTCAGGTATGAGGCTGGAACTGCTGTGCAGTCTCGATATAGGTCTTTTGTAACGGACCCCGGCAACAGAATATTCTGCCTGAAGGAATTCCACCCTATGGTTGAGCTGCAGGTTTCGTTCCCCAAGGACTTTTGCATTCTGAACTATTACCAGGATACCGAAACTAAACCCAACAAACAGGAAGCTGGATACGGAATACTGGATCAAGGCGAAGGTACAGTGGCTCAGGCAGAAGAATAGTCAGACAGGCAAAAGATCGAGGCTGGCAGCAAACAAACGTAGTCAGGACGAGCAAACCGGTCAGGACAGCGGCAAAACAAACATGGTAAGGGCTAGCAGGAGTCGGCAACAGATAATCAGAAATACAATACACAGGGCACTATCAGGCAGCAACCAAAGCAATGCAAAAGCACTGATTGCCATAAGCTGCAGGTTTAAATAGGGAAGGGCTGAGGATAACGAGGCAGCTGACAACAGGAGTAGAATGGGCACCCAACAATAGCGGCCACTAGAGGCTAAAGAGGAAACAGCCACAAACCCAGAATAACCATGACAGAACGGCTTTAGGTTACCTGGAAAGACCAATTAACTAGCAGAAAAAGGTAAATAAAAGAATATATAAAGAGACAAATAAATATGTCAGCAGAGTAGCTGAAACGACTGACGCACGTTTCGCTACAACAGATTGTTGACGGTTCAGCTACTATGCCCGCTGGCATATTTTTGCTCTTGTTTGTCTCTTTATATATTCTTTCATTTACACTTTTCTGCTAAAGAGACAAACAAGATCAAAAATATGCCAGAGGGCAGAGTAGCTGAACCGTCAACAAGCTGTTGTAGCGAAACGCGCGTCAGGCATATTTTTGATCTTGTCTCTTTATATATTCTTTCATAAAAGTATCCGTGGTGCCTCATCCTTATGACATCACCTTGATTACACATTTCCCATTGAAAATTTGTTCATTTATATATCAACACACACACACACACACACACACTCTCTTATTTCATGAATTTGCATGCAATTCTGCCAACACAATGTATAGATCATTTTTCATTCCCTACATTTACAGTTCAAGCAATGTTTAGGCTAACAGAGTCCCTTTGAGGCCCCGAATACTGAACTTTCCATTACTGCTTCTCTTTCAAGCCTCCCAAGTAGATTTATCCATCTATAAATATTAAGTAGTGTAATGCAATTCATGTTCCTGTAAATTGCTGACTGTGCATTTGTGGAAAGCTCCTAAACTTAAAAGTTCTGTTCCAGAGATATTTTCAGCTATAATGGAACTAACCTTTAAAATATCAGACTGCTTTCACTAACAATATTTTGTCTTTTTTTTTTTTTTTTGTAGAATTGGTATTTCATGTTTGATCTTTTTATCACCTTAAAATTATTCTTAATGGGATAAAACTTGCTATTGTTAATTTATTTTAGGGTTAATCAAAAGCACAAAACTGTTACAAAAAATAACCAAACATCAAAAAGGAAAAGCAAATCAAATAAAAATCACACAATAAAAGTGTTTGGAAAACTAACCATACCTCTTTACAGCCACATTTGCTGCACAATCCTTTCCCAGACTCTCAATAAAGACTTGTGTATCCTGAATTAACCTTTTAAAACAAAAAAGCACAAACTCAATTTTACAATGTATTTGGACATCTACCAACATTATATGTATTATAGTCCCTGCTCAAATATGTAGTTTTTTTTCCATGCAAAATAAAAGTTCAGAATGGCGCATGTTCAGCACTTTCCCAATGAAAATGATGGAAAGCATAGAGCACATGCATTCAAGCTGGAAAAAAAACTTTAATTACAGGCATTTATTACAGCAATATTATAGAAATGTATGCTCCGATACTTCTTTGTGCAATTAACAGATTTGTAGCAGTATTCAGATGTTCATGTATGTGTATATTAGTGTGATCTGGTGTAGCCTAGTATTTCTTTGAATGTGCTGGTAATGTAAAATAATTAAAAAGAAAGTACATTAGGTAATTACAAGTAAAACATGTACTTATTTGGCTGGTTGAGGATATTTTTCCATTACCTTGGATATAACCAATAAGGATTTATTATTGGTATTCCCATTTCTTCGCTCTCCCTCCAGCTTCATGTATACAAAACACATGCTCAGTATCTGATCGTTTTTCTAAGTAACTTGAAGCTTCTTACAATAATAATTGTCTTCTTTGGTAATTATTGCTCTAAATAAACCACATGTATTACCTTAAATTAAATCGATCAAAAGAAGTAAGACAAACACAAGGTTACCTTTGATCTCGCCTGAATACTGTTCCAAATATGCTTGCTTCTATGAGAATTTCACTGTACTGCTGTGCATAAAGTAATGTGCTCTCCTTAATAACTGAGTTTTCAGAATGCTCAATCCATGATTGACAGCAATAAGATACCAACACATAGAAAGTGCCCATCTTGGTGTTTGACATTTCAAGTATATGTTGGAAAACCTGTCGTGGGTTCAAAATGAGCAAGAAGGGACAACAATTTAAATTTGGTTCAATGTTTTACCAATGTATACAGCTCTATAGAAACATAAAATGTGTTGGCTGATAAGAACCATTTTTGCAAGTCTGAGGGGCAGATTAGCAAGTCTGGGGGAGAACTGACAAATAAAATGAAATAAAAAAAAAGAAATGCATTTTTTCAATCATATTTTTATCAATTATGGAAAAAAAACAGGTGACATGTGAACTAATGTTTACTACAGGTTGAGTATTCCTTATCCAGAAATCTGTTCTCCAAAAGAAATTTGGGGGGATTTTGCCAGAAGTTGAAAATTCCACGCACACATGTCAGAATGCAAGTGCACACCAGCTTATTGAGTGTCCAACCCATTTAACCCCTTAGTGACCGAGTTCTCTGCTGCATTTGATGTACCTTGAAGACCAGAATTCCATTATTTTTGTCATATGTTCACTGAACTGTGAATTTCTTTCTTTGTGTTCAGTCCACCCTCACAAATTATATATCATTTTTAAAGGACAGATATGGCTTTAATTTGATACTAATTATTTTCATCATATGATATTAGTATTAAAAAAATATATAAAATATGATGAAAATATGCCATAAAAAAACATTTTTTCTAACTTTAACCTGATTTTTTTTTTTTAAACAATTACAAATGGTAAAAAAGACTCCATCTATATATTTCTACTATTTGTCCTGAGTTTAGAAATACCAATGTTTCCATGTTTGTCTGTTTTATTTCAACTAATAGGGCAATAAACAATATTAGTTTTTTTTGTTTTCTAACCATTTTCTTCTACAGTGCCCTTTTTACCCCAACCCTAAATTTACCCTAACCCTATATTTACCCTAACCCTTAATCTACCCCCACCCCTTAATCTAACCCTTGTACTCACCCAAACCCTCCTGTAACCTCAATTATAACCCTAATTATGACCCTAACCCTAGATCTAGGTTTAGTAGATCTAGGGTTAGCTTTTTCCATTTTTTTTCTTTTTTTTCTATTTCTAACTGTAATATTCTTAACTGCCTCTAGGGACAGTGAAGCAACAGTTTCAGAGCGACGGAATAGATTTTTTTTCCCCATCTTCCGTTGCTCTCCTCTGGGCACCCTGTATTGGAGGAGCATGCTAAGGAGCGCAACGCGACATGAAAACTGAGGACGTATATATACACGTCCTCATGGTCCTCAAGGACCATGCTTTTGAGGACGTATATATACGTCCTTATGCGTTAAGGGGTTAAGTTGCCATATAGCCTTCCCATGCATGCTGAGAATCCCCCACACCCACAAAGGGTAATATAATAGTAATGGCACATGTGCACGGCTGACGCACCAACGGCAGGTTCCCAACAATACCTCACATCACAGCTACATCACAGTAAAAGTGATTTATTTGCTTTATACAATATTTGCACTGATTCTACTGTATTCCATGAGTGCTGAGAGGCTTTAATATATCTTACTGAAAATGATCCATTATCCAAAATACTTCTGGTCCAAAGCATTTTGGATCAGGAATGCTCAACCTTTAGTAAAAAGAACTCTTCCTATAGGGTAATTTTATATTTAGGCGTGCTTTTCCTTTTTTCCCTAAATTAATAATAATTAAATAAGTTTGGGGGGTTGTCTTATAAATCAGGTCCATCATATATTCAAGCAAATAATATATTAGTATTAAGACTATACATAGTTACATAGTAGTTTATGTGGAAAAAAGACTTGCGTCAATCAAGTTCAACACTTTTCCTATTCCTTGTTTCCCGCTGTTGATCCAAAAGAAGGCAAATAAAAACTTTATTTCAGCAAATTCGTATTCTGCTTTCAGTGGGGGAATAACAATTCCATCTTGACTCCAAATGGCAGAATGTCAGATTCCTCCTTGGATCAACAAGCACTAAATAAACATTAATGCCTTTACCGAACATGCATAGCCTTCTATGCTCTGCTCATAAAAAAAATAAAAAAAGAATCCAGGAGCTTTTAAATGCATCTAATATATTTGCTAGAACCATCTCTTCCGTGAATTCCATACCTTTATTGTACTTACTGTAAAAAAAAATCAGTTCTGCTGTCGTAGACAGGTGACCTCTTTTCCTTTGTACTGTTTTGTTAATGAACAGGCCTTTAGAAAGCCCTTTGTATGCATACATATTTATATAACCATCATATTCCCTCTAAGCCGCTATTTCTCTATCGTATGCAAATATTACTTTTCCGTAACTAAAACCGTACATTTAGTTATTAGTTTTGTAGCCCTTCTCTTCTCATATTCAAGGTGGGGTCTTACCATGAACCTATAAAGAGGCAGAATAATATCTTCCTTCCGTGAGTCAATACCCCTTTTTTATACATCCCAATATTTTATTGGCCTTTACAGCTACCAGCTGGCACTGTGCACTACTGCTAAGTTTATCGTCTACAACTACTCACAAATCTTTTTCATTAGCCGATTTCCCCAAGGAAGCACCATTTAAACTACATGGTGCATTTGTATTATTGTACTCAAAATGCATAATAATTTTACACTTGTCTACATTGGCTAGATAAATGACAAATGCGATTCAATCTATCTAAATCCTCTTGCAGCGAAGATACACCTAGTTCAGACTGTATTACCCTACTTGTGTGTCATAAGCAAACACAGACATGGCTACCTATGCCCTCTGGGAGATCATTAATAAACAAATTAAAAAGAGGAACCAGGACAGATCCCTGAGGAACTCCACTTATCACATCTGCTCAATTTACCATTTAATACTACCCGTTGCATTTTATATTTTACCTGTTGCCAATCCACAAACAAACATTTGACCATAAGCCTATTTCAGTCAATTTGTACAGTAACCTTTTGTGTGGAACTATATCAAATTCCTTGGCAAAGTCTAAATATATCACATCCACTGCAGCACCCATATCTATATTTTTACTTACGTATTCATAGAATGTAATTAGTTTGACAAGATCTTTCGTTCACAAAGCCATGTTGGCTCCTGCTAATAAAATTCCTACTTATTATGAACCCTATAATATGTCCTTTCATTGTGGCAGTTTTTCTCATTTTAAATACAGTCTCCCCCTGTACTATGCAGATTCCCTTTAGGTATTTAAATGTTTCTATCAAACCCCCTCTGCCTTTCTTCCAAGCTATACATGTTAAGATCCTTTAAACTTTTCTGGTAACTTTTATCCTACAATCCATGAATATTGCGTACAATACTCCAAGTGAGGTCTCACCAGTGCTCTGTACAACGGCATGAGCACTTCAGTCTTTCTTGTTCTAATGCCTTTCCCTATACAACCAAGCATTCTGCTAACATTTCCTGCTGCTCTATTATATTGACTAAATACCTTTAAGTAAACTGAAATAATTACCGCTAATTCCCTTTCCTCAGATGTTGAGGTTTTAACGCCCAAGGTGCAGTATCTTGCACAAGTTCACATGAAACGTCAGTTGCCACAACCATTTTTTGAGTTTATCATTTGCCTTAGCCCTCCAGGAACATTAACCATGCTGCAAATCTTTGTGTAATCATCAAAAAAAGACACCTTACCATAAAGACCTTCGGCACTGTCATTAAAAAAATATATTAAATAAGAGAATTGGTCAAAATAGAGATTCCGGAGTAACTGTGGATGTATCCAATCAGGCCCCATTGACTTATCCGTCTTTACTTTAGACATCTAGTGAAGCAGTCTCATTTCTAATGAAAATGTGCTGGAGCAGAATATAGGATTTATGTACACTACATTTTTACAGGGACTACAAGACTATCTTGATTGAGCACAGATTTATATTATATACGTACCTGTTTTATCCGTAGAAAAACTTGTCCCTTACTGGAAGCAGCTTGTGAAAGTACTTCATTGCTGAAGACAAACTCAACAAAGGCTTTTAAATTTGTCCAGAAAACAAACTGTGTAGTGCACAATGAGGAAACAACTTTCCAGGCTGCATTAATAGATTCCACGCACAAAGCCTCTGAAGAAAGAATTACCTTGAGAAAATAAACATGACAAAGTTAATAGGATTTGTCACTCAACTCCTAACATGACACTTAATACATAGAATTATCTGCATAATGATGGTATTGCTTTGTTGAATGAGTGGCATTAGTGACAGTGGAGTCACTCACTTTCTCATTGGTTTTAATCAGACCAACTAGGCAAAACGAGCATTTGCAGTGATCAACGATCGCTGTCTATGCCCAAGCTGGTGTTGCTGGATGCATTGAAATAGAGGCACTACTGCAGATAAACACAAACACCGCAGAAGGGGTTAAAGAGTCTAAGTTTTCATTTTATCAACCAAACATCCAATTCTATTCTGCAATGGCAAAGGTTTATATTTTAATCATGATAGTAAGCTTGTTTAAACTGTGTACACCCTCATATCACAAATTTTGAAGCTGAATGTCAGAACACCACTGGGCTCAACCATGAAAAAAAAAAAAAAAAAAAAAATATATATATATATATATATATAAAAAAAATGGGTGCCACTGTTCAGTGCTGTGTTGGTACTTTATGCCCAAACCTCTGGTGTGGCTCGCTTAGCAGTCAAAGTTGCCCAATATCTTCCATTGTCAAATTTACTTTTATTCCCCCACCCCCCAACACACACACACACCTTTCCTCCTGCATATACACTCAACTTAGGTTTCTTATGTTCCCCATTCCCTCTAAATTGTAAGATTGTGAGCAGGTTCCTGAACTTCATGTTTTAGTCTGAACATGTTTGTCTAACTTTGTTTCTAATTACCTTTTTATGCTCTGTAAATCCGCTGCGTAAATTGTTGGCGCTATATACAGTGCCTTGCAAAAGTATTCACCCCCCTTGGTATTTTTTGTGTTTTGTTGCCTCACAACCTATAATTAACATGGATTGTTTGAGGATTTGCATCATTTAATTTACAGAACATGCCCACAACTTTGAAGATTTTTTTTTTTATTGTGAAGCAAACAACAAATAGGACAAAATAACAGAAAAAGTCAATGTGCATAACTATTCACCCCCCTACCAATACTTTGTAGAGCCACCTTTTGCGGCAATCACAGCTCCAAGTCACTTTGGATAAGTCTCTATGAGCTTGCCACATCTTACCACTGGGATTTTTGCCCATCCCTCCTTGCAAAACTGCTCCAGCTCCTTCAAGTTGGATGGTTTGCGCTTGTGAACAGCAATCTTTAAGTCTGACCACAGATTTTCTATTGGATTGGTGGGCTTTGACTAGGCCATTCCAACACATTCACATGTTTCCCCTTAAACCAGTCAAGTGTTGCCTTAGCAGTGTGTTTGGGGTCATTGTCCTGCTGGAATGTGAACCTCCGTCCTAGCCTCAAATCACGAGTGGTACAGGTTTTGCTCAAGAATATCCCTGTATTTAGCCCCATCCATCTTTCTCTCAACTCTGACCAGTTTCCCAGTCCCGGCTGCTGAAAAACATTCCCACAGCATGATGCTGCCACCACCATGTTTCACTGTGGGGATGCTGTTCTTTGGGTGATGTGTTGGGTTTGTGCCAGACATAGCGTTCAATTTTAGTCTCATCAGACCAGAGCACCTTCCTCCATACATTTTGGGAGTCTCCCACATGCCTTTTCGCAAACTCAAAACCTGCCATTTTGTTTTTTGCTGAAAGTAATGGCTTTCTTCTGGCCACTCTGCCATAAAGCCCTACTCTATGGAGCGTACAGCTTTTTGTCGTCCTATGTACAGATACTCCAGTCTCTGCTGTGGAACTCTGCAGCTCCTCCAGGGTTACCTTAGGTCTCTCTGCTGCCTCTCTGATTAATGCCCTCCTTGCCCGGTCCGTGAGTTTTGGTGGGCAGCCGTCTCTTGGCAGGTTTGCTGTTGTGCCATGTTCTTTCCATTTGGTTATGATAGATTTGATGGTGCTCCTGGGGATCATCAAAGATGTGGATATTTTTTTATAACCTAACCCTGACTTGTACTTCTCAACAACATTGTCCCTTACTTGTGTGGAGAGTTCCTTGGTCTTCATGGCAGTGTTTGGTTAGTGGTGCCTCTTACTTAGGTGTTGCAGCCTCTGGGGCCTTTCAAAAAAAGTGTGTATATGTAATGACAGATCATGTGACACTTAGATTGCACACAGGTGGACATCATTTCACTAATTATGTGACTTCTGAAGGTAATTGGTTGCACCAGAGTTTTTTTATGGGCTTCATAACAAAGGGGGTGAATTCATATGCACATGCCAATTTTCTGTTTTCTATTTCTAAAAAATAGTTTTATGTATATATTTTTCTCATTTCACTTCACCAACTTAGACTATTGTGTTCGGATCCATCACATAAAATTCAGATGAATAAAACACTGAGCTTAAGGCTGTAATGTAACAAAATAGGAAAAAAGTCAAGGGGGTGAATACTTTTGCAAGGCACTGTAAATAAACGGTAACGTAATGATGATGTAAAGATCTAGAATAATTCAGAACCACTGTGGATATAAGGAATTTGCGTTCTACTGCAAGAAATGCTTGAGTCGGGAACAACGAGATGGACAAAGGGCTTCTTTTACTAAGGGAAATAGATAGCGTATCAGAAGCACCAGCCAATCATGAAATGATGACACACAGAGAATGGACACTTTTACATAAGGCAAGGATATTCTTACTTTAACGATCCCTGGGAAACTTTTCCTTGGTTTTATCTGACCATGCATCTATCAATGGATGCATTATTCAACTACAGGATTTACCTTTGGTACAAGAAGCTGCATGCATTTAAAAACAGGCAGGGCTTGATTGGACGGTATAATGGAGAGCGCATCAAGTGCGAATTGCAGAGTTGCATCTGGTGTCTCAAAATTGTACGTCTGCTCCGCTGATTTTGCGAACTCTGAGCTGGGAATGTTGCTGTGACGTTTCAAGACAAACTGCATGCAGACCCACTGATCATGTAGATAACGAGCAACAATCTTACCCCATCCTTGAGAACTGGTTTCTTCTAGAAAGCTAGAACGAGAAGTGCACATTGACTGATGCATTCATATTACGTGACTACTGTGTGATTATTTTTCTTTCCTATAGACACACTTGCAACTACTCCCCACAAAATAATTGCAAACATATTAATGCAAACTATGCATGTAATATGATAAATGAAAAAAAGTGCCACGCAATAAATATCACATTTTAAATTACCCACATGTTCAAATACAGCTCCACAAAGTGCAAATGCAACAAACAAGAATGTTGTATAACTCATTAATATAAGATTGCACAACATATATACACACACACACACACACACACACACACACACATACATATGGTACTTCATTATTGTATGATTATTTTAATCTTCCATTTGTACTCCTGTACTGTTCTGTGTAATGAATGTATTACGCACAGGAGGTCTACTAGTTTTAAAAAAAAAGTACAGGAACTTATGTACATAAAAAAGATTTTTGAATATTTCATAGGAAATAATATTCCATTTATTTACATGCATTTAAATTGTGCCTATAGGTTTCACTACCCAATAATAATCTCATACTGCAACAAAGCATTTGTTTATAATCACCACAAAAATGTAATACACATACCTGTCATCATTTATAGAAGGTTTTGCAAGGGTTTTATTGAGATGAACACAAGACAAGTATTTGTATATCGCACTGGTATAGTCTTGGGTCTCCATGTTATGTTCAGAAGCAAAGGAAGCAATGTCACACACTGAAGCTAAAAGGGCCAGACTGACTACTTTTTGGATTTGATCATCAATGTTTGGGTCCTAATGAAATAAATAATTTGTGTTAATGTATTTTACTAATCACTATAAGCCTTCCGGCTTCATCATAAAAGTCCCGGGCAGCAGCAGAGGATGTCTGCGCGCATCGTGCAGACATCCTCCGCTGCCTCCACTAGCCACTGGGAGAATCGGGCAGCCGGGGGATGTCTGCACGATAGTGCAAACATCCTCCATGCTGCCCGACACTGCAGTCTATTATGACGGACCGGCTGTCCGTCATAATGGACGGAGGTGTCGGGCAGCATGGAGGATGTCTGCACGTATCGTGCAGACATCCCCCAGCTGCCCCCACTAGCCACCAGGGATCAATAAAAAAAGGTGAGGGGGGAGGGGGCAGAGAGAGACAATTGGAGGGAGGGGGGGGAGAGAAAGACAGAATGAGGGGGAAGAGAAAGACAGAGGCAGGGGGGGAGAGAAAGACAAGGGGAAGGAGGGGAGAGAGGGGAAGAGAAAGATAAGGGGGAGAAAAGTTTGGGGGGAGGAAGAGAGAGATAACACTGGGGGAGAGAGAGAGAGAGACAACGCAGGGGGGGAGAGAGAGGCAGCATTGGCACATAAAAGGAAATAAAAAAAAGAAATGCATTTGTTTAATATAATCATTTTTATTAAATATATAAAAAACAATTTACATGTGAATATATACAAGTTAAACTTTTTTTTCCTATAGGGTAGTCTTATATTCAGTCTTTTAGTTTTATTCCTAAAGGAATATCCAAAGTTTGGGGGGTCGTCTTATAATCAGGGTCGTCTTATAATCAAGCAAATACAGTACTTCTTTCACACACGGCTTACAGTTACTTCCCTCATTATTTGTATGTTTTGTTTACCACACAGAGCAGGGCTGTAAATATAATGGTGCTTTATAAATACAAATTGTAATAATGTTCATTTGTAATCATTATTAAGTTACTAATGCAATCGTTTAGATTGAAGATTTTAAGATTTAAGTTTAAAAGATTTTAAATCAGTCATAGCCTTAGATCACGTGCTCTGATAAATATTTTTGTTTAGGATATGGGCTGATTTCCTGTCAAAAGTTACAATTAATTATGAACTTGATACCAAGTCACCATGAAAAAGCTTTTAGCTTGTTGGCTTTTAGTCTACTCTTCATGGGTTTACCACAGAATTCAAAGTAACAGTACAAACAAACAAAAAATTTACTTTAAAGAATATAGACTGTTAATTATAGTACAATGTAATCTAATACATGTGGTATATGTACTTAGATAAAAATGTAAGACACCTATTGGTGGCCAAAATGTTAACATAGAAACATAGAAAGTGTCGGCAGATAAGAACCATTCGGTCCATCTAGTCTGGCCAATTTTTTTTTTTTTTTTTAGTACTTTTATTAGTCCCCCGTTGCCGGTCTTATAGCTAGGATAGCCTTGTGTCTATCCCACGCATGCTTAAAATCCTTGACTGTGTTTACCTCTACCACTTCTGCTGGCAGGCTATTCCATACATCCACTACCCTCTCAGTAAAGTAATACTTCCTGATATTACTTTTAAATCGTTGCCCCTCTAATTTAAGACTATGTCCTCTAGTTGTGGTAGTTTTTCTTCTTTTAAATATACTCTCTTCCTTTACTGTGTTGATTCCCTTTATGTATTTAAATGTTTCTATCATATCCCCCCTGTTACGTCTTTCCTCCAAGCACTACAGTCAACAGCAGTTAACAGCAATGAAATAACCACCCAGGTTAAAGATACATGCAGCATGTCTCTGTGAAACACTTCACTGAACGGCTGGGTTTACTTTCCTTTAAAGGGGAAAATTAACCAACGCGGTTGTTGACTGTAGTGTTTTAAGGACACTATTTGGAGACTGGATAATTGATTTTTTCATTTAACATGACACGGCTAGCAAGACATTATTTAAATTGTACTTGGGACTATGATTTGAAACTTTGCATAAGTAATTTAAAAACTGCATATACCTTGCTATTTGGTCATATTGCTTTGGGCTCAGTGGTGATTGCACATTTGGCAGTTTGTAATGTATCACAGTGGCCTGCGCAGTTGAAAGCTTGAAAATATATCTTCACAACATTTATTTTTTTTAATAAGTAAATGTCTTTAAGGAGGCAACATGATTTAAATGCAACACCAAAATGGATACCTATATAATGAGAAATTATTTTAAAATCATTTATGTAAAGGGAATTTTCCACTCACGTTCTTTAAGTTTCAACTTACTTGCTTGTCATTACAGCTCTGCAGATTTTTGATTGCTGCAGCCATCATTGATAATGCGTAGCTCCATATTGATGGGGTTCTTGTCCATCCAAGTCTCAAGGATAACCTTGAAAACTCTGTGAGTACAGCAAGATATAGATCACAACGCTGCAAGTCTGGAATCTGAAATGAATGATAAATAAATAAATAAAATAAAAAATGTTTTTAGATGAGACATTAAACGTGGATCAGTGGCAAAATGTTAACACTAATAATAGTTTGTCAAAAAGCAAATTTGAAAATGTTACCATATGTTACTGTTCATTCTCAGTTTGTAGAGCACACACTGATTGCCTATTTTGAATCTCTCTGTAGAGGTGAGGGTAAGCCTCTAAATCTTGTGCGTTCTTGGTTTGAGCAGAAAACATTTTTTGCCATTATTAAGTTCGCATAGTGGCAAGTCTGACAGATGAGATGGCAGTACACTGTACAGAACATGAAGTGACTCTGAAACAATTTAGTGAACCACCATTTGGTACACAATAGAAGGACTTAACAAATGTGATAAAAAATAAATAAAGTGACATCCTCCAAAATGAAAATCTGGGGGCAGGGTCAAGTCCTGTCAGTGCAAATCTGGGAGCAGGGTCAAGTCCTGTCAGTGGAAATCTGGGAGCAGGGTCAAGTCCTGTCAGTGCAAATCTGGGAGCAGGGTCAAGTCCTGTCAGTGCAAATCTGGGAGCAGGGTCAAGTCCTGTCAGTGGAAATCTGGGAGCAGGGTCAAGTCCTGTCAGTGCAAATCTGGGAGCAGGGTCAAGTCCTGTCAGTGCAAATCTGGGAGCAGGGTCAAGTCCTGTCAGTGGAAATCTGGGAGCAGGGTCAAGTCCTGTCAGTGCAAATCTGGGAGCAGGGTCAAGTCCTGTCAGTGCAAATCTGGGAGCAGGGTCAAGTCCTGTCAGTGGAAATCTGGGAGCAGGGTCAAGTCCTGTCAGTGCAAATCGAGGGGCTTAGGCAAATTTGGTGGCTGGAAGAAATCCTATAAGTGCAAATCTTGGGGCCTGGGCATGTCATTCAGTGCACATCAGGGGTCATGTGCAGATCCTAGGTGCAGATCTGGGGATGGTACAAGTTCTGTGAGTGCAGTCTGGGTGCAGAGGAAAGAACTTCTCATTTGCTAAAGCAGTAAAAAAAAATTAGGGGGTTCCATGGCAAAATTTCATTGGGTAACACTGCTGTAAAGGGGTGGCGAGCACTATCCGAAAAAAAAATAACAGGACAAAACAAAAACTGCAAAATTGGTAGAATAGAATACATAAAAAAACGTAAAACATTTAAAATAAAAGAACGCAATAAAAAGTGTATCAATAGGTAAGGTGTAATCCCTTGTGTTTGGGTAATTTGTGCCCGACACGTTTCACCCTAGGGTCTTCTTCAGAGGCTTCTTCTGTTTTATATAGAAGACTTACAAAACACTGAGTAAATAAAAATATGTGTCAGTTCTAATCTTTCTGTAGTATATTTGTTTCTGCTGTTTCATACACAATATGTAGGGATCATAATGACAAAAGTGAACAAAGTAAAAGTTTATTGTCCCATTAAACAACAAGCTGTGACTTTTCTGGTTTAGGTAATAACGAGTCTGGAGAAATGCGGTAAACTTTTAATTCCTTTGCTATCCGTTTAATCCTGAAATATATAGCCTATGGTTTGTCTACACCAGGGCTGGCCAACCCCGGGTGTGAGATCTGGCACCCGGATATTGCCATCTACATGGCCTTGCTGGGACTGAAACTTTTCGTTCCATGGAGCACAGCACAAGGGGGAAATATGTGCCATCTGCACAGACGGCCAGTTCAGTCCCCTAGAGCTTTAAAGTCAGAGCACCAGGTGTCACATCACATCCTGATGTTCAGCAGGAAGACACATGAAAATGATCTGTGCCTGGCAGTCAAGGTGGAAAAGAAGTGACTCTTTTCCCTGCAATGAGGGAAAAAAAATATGATGGCTTGTGATGGTCTGTATATGTAACTGTCTCAGTCTGTCAATGTGACTGTGTGTGTTTGTGGTGTTGTCTGGCTTCTATATTTTTTTGGTGGCTCCTAAAATGAAATAATATTTGTCAAGCCCTAGTCTGCACACTTCGTAGAAGAATACATTTCTGTTCTAGCAGTACATGGCTTTCTGATATTTTATGATAAATTAGATGATTGATTTGCTTTACTGTTATTTGCTTTATGTTTTACATTACTTACTGTTTTCAGCTCCCCACATAATCTTCTAAAAAGAAACTCCATAATGTTTGTTGCGGTAGTCATTACTGAATTCCAGAGGAAAACCAGAATCCTATCTATAAACAAATAAACATGAATATATTTAAACTGCAAGCACATTTACCAAGATTTTGTGCAAACACAACAGGACACTCATACCACACAAATTGTAAAATATGTAAACCCATCATTATAAAACAGCATGAACATATACAAACTGAGTTTTTATAAGTATTCAAATATAGATTTAAACCATTGAAATTGTTTATGGTGCAGAAACACTGTAACCTTCTCAAACATTGCCTTCACATGTATGTGGAAAGTGATTATGCTCCCATTTAACAAAGCAGCAAAATGTACACTTTTGTGTCATTCTGCAAACAAAAGAGCCAACTGTCACTTTCCTGAGTATGCCGAATTTCCTTCCAGCCAATCCCAGATGTACTTTCAATATCTCAGCTACTACTTACATACTGAACTGATTTTAAATGAGAACAGCACTTGGGTGGAATTCACTCTAGATATTCTGAATTTTATTTTCATTACTTGAGATTGATGAATTATTCGTTTTTTTCCAGAAATCTCTAATAGTAGGGAAGATTAATTTAACAAATGCACAGCTGTAGCAGGATATATATTAGCACCACATATGGTGTTTGCATTTTACCCCAGAATACATTGCATAGGTCTTTGAGATGAAAAATGAGTTGAATTTTTTAAATATTGAAACACAGGAGGGGAAAGAGTCAGGAAATTCTTTGCAGGAACCAGTAATTTCAAAATGGGAGCCAATTCCTTACATAAAAAGCTATTACTTTCTTATTAGATCATGTGATGTGTTAATGGTAGAATTAATATTTATCTTTATGTGACCATGCATTTCTGAAAATATGTATATTTTTTTTGCTAATTAGTAGGATTTCTAGGTGAAATATTCATGCATTTTCATGAGAAGAAAAAATAAAGGAAAAAAGAGTAGAACATTGATAATGCTATTGTAAGCAATAGCAAATAATAGGTGGTTAAAGTGTCCCTTTAAACTAAAAGCTGGTGTTAAAACAATATCAGACTCTTTATTTACCTATTTTGGCATTAAGATCAAGTCTTGTGGAGAAACGAGCGAGTGGCCAATAACTACCATAAATGAAGAGGCTCCTTTAAGGTTCTCATTAGCCTCCTGGCAGCTTTGTCTTGCCCAATCAATTTTGGGTCTTTGCAATGAACTGGTGGTACTATAGTTTATTTCTTAATGATGGTCTCCACAGTGACAGTGATATATGTAATGCCTTTGAAATTCCTTCCTGTGAGTCTTCTAATTTGTACCACTCAGTATCACAGCCACAGATATTTAATTACATGCTTATGAACCATGACTCTTTCGTATCCAAGACTAAGAACAAGGTATTTATTTATATTGTAATCAATTTTGTGTACAGTCTACATTATTAATATGTGTGCTTTTTGCATGGTTCCAGACATTTTAGAAATTGGAGATGGCATAAAAGAGCAAGTTAGTTATACAGACCGGAATTATCTCTATTTACACTGCCAGCCAGATGTGAGTGAAATGGATAAAGCACTTTAAGCACAAAACAGCATATGATAGATTAATAGGAAAAAAAAAACTAATTAAAATGACACAATATACGTAAACAACTTAAATAAATGGCAACGGTTGCTCCAAAAACCCACAGCCTGAATACTTCTTTAGGTGCATGAGTAAATGGTACAAGGATTGCATCTGAAATGTAGGCAAATATCATGTTTCATACACATAAATAAATTTTAACCAGCCATATATCAAGTGTTTTAGCAATTTAAAAAGGTTTGAGAAACCAAGTATTCCTAATTATTTGGCACACGTTCATAACAATGTGTCTGGGGGAGTACTGATACTATACCTAGTAACATATTGTTCAAACAGCACATGCAGTGTAAATGAATTACTAAACAAGTCACAAACCTGAATCACTGGATACTGATTTTGACGAGCAGGTTTGCAGCAGTTTCAAGAGCAGTTGTAAACTTCTATCAGTTTTTAATGTTGGCATGTAAACGTTAGTGCTAAGTTTAGACAGGGTGTCCAGAAGAGGATTCAAAAAACACTTCAGCTCGGTTAGCTCTGCAAAGAATTCATCACTGAACCAAAAATGTAAACAAAAAGTGTAAAATACAATTTAATATGAAGCCACTATAAATAATCAGAATACCACATAAAAAAAAAAAAACAAGCAAGCACATGAAAATAAAAACCATCTATGGGAAAAAGTCTAGGTGCTTTGTTCACTGAAACCTCTTTGAAGCGAAATATCACAATCACACAGCCAAGGGAATGTTGTATCTGTATGAATATCAGGTGTGTGGAAAGTGTTAGCTTTTTCCCTTTTTTTTTTTTTTTTAACTGTAATGTTGCTGACTGCCTCTAGGGGAGACGGAAGAGATTTTTTTTTTTTATCCCTTCTGTCACTCTCTGCTGGGCATGCTGTATTGGAGGTGCATTCCCGGGGGGGGGTCTCATTGAGGCATTATTGCAACACCTTTAACGCATAGGCAGTGACAGTTGATCACTGCCTATTCGAGTTTAAACGCATACAATTTACGGTGATCGTATGCGCGGGGGAGGGGGGTCTCTAAGAGTAACTGCCAGCATGTAGCGTTGCACTAAGGAGCGCAACCCTACATTAAAACTCAGGACTTATATATACATCCTCATGGTCCTCAAGGACCATGCTTTGTAGGATGTATATATACGCCCAAGTGGTTTAAGGTGTTAAGGAGAAGAAAAATTGACACATACAAGATAAAATTGTGGATATGTTTATTAAACCACAATACACACTGATGGAAATGGTTAAATAAGAAAATAATGGGTAAGAAGGGGAAAATGACAAAGGGATGACTATGAAACCACATGAAAGAGATGTCGTTATAATTTTAAAAAACAAATCTCTTTGAAGACTGAGTGTTAAAAAAAAAAGAAAAGAAAAAAACATTACTATTTAAAATGCCCACACATGATGCCATATTTCAATTAAACATAGTTTTGCCCACGGTTGACCATTAATAATTCAAAAAGTAGCGTGAATAAGAACCTATCTTCTCTGGCAGCACATATAGAACACTAATGAATTCGACTAGAGATGACATTTGCAAATTGGTCATAAGATTTCAATAATACAACACATTTTGCCCAGGTTATGCGCTACGCAATAGCAATAGGCTGCATTCTGATAACAGTCTGTGTTCAGTGGCAGTAAACCCTAAAACGTGACTGTTACTTTAAGGGATATACAAACATGTGTCCTTTACACAGTAAAATTAACCTACCATAAAATACACACAGATTGCATAGCCCATCTAGAAAGTTGATGGTACTTTAAAGTAGATGCTCATATCTGGAGCTCTGATCCAATGTTTTCAATTTTGTATTATGGGATTGATGTAATAATGAAAACAAAACATCCTGGTAGATTGGACTCCATTTATAAGCAATCAGCACTCCTGTTTTCCTTGTACTTACGTGTCTGAATGCTTCATACACTCCACATCTGCAGCCAAAAGAATCATTGTGGCAACAAGCCTAGATTCATACCAATCTGGCATAAGCTCAGTATCTCCTGTATGAAGTGAAAATGGTAGTAAAATTCATTAAACATCAAAACATAGCTGTTATGTCACATAAAAATACATTTGAAATGTGCTATGTAAACTGCTTTAATATAGGTGTAACAAACTTGGAGCTACTTAGAAATAACCACATACAAATACAGAACACAGAGTCTTCACAAATAAATATCTAACAGTTGCAAATCTCCCAACAGCAAATAAATACACTTAAACATCTCCTGGGAATCCGTGATCTCCCACTGAGATACATGGGGTTGTTCACTGCACATATTTAGTGATATTTGCACCTCCGAACTACTACTATATAAAAATTAATAAAATATATAAAACAAGAAGGTAGTTGCTAACTTCTGAAAAGTTATTATTGCACGGGTCTAGGACACTTGTTCGCCGCATCTTCATCGCGGCAGTTAGAACGCTGAACTGTCAGCAATGAAGAATAATGCGGCTGTTTCATTGCGGCCGCGGCTATGTAAGAGCTGACAGTTCAGCGCTGAACTGTCAGCTCTTACAAATGTAAAAGTAAAACGAAAATAACCCCCCCCCCCCCCCAATAAATGATTTCCAAACCCCAATACTAAAAATAACCCCAATACTAAAATTAACCCCCGAGCCCTAATACTAACCCCTAAACCCTAATACTAACCCCCGACCCCTAATACTAACCCCCTGAACCCTAACACGAAAATTAACCCCCTAAACCCTAATACTAACCCCCGACCCCTAATACTAACCCCCTAAACCCTAATACTAACCCCGACCCCTAATACTAACCCCCTAAACCCTAATACTAAAATGAACCCCTTAAACCCTAATACTAAAATTAACCCCGAACCCTAATACTAAAATTAACCCACTAAACCACTAAACCCTAATTCTAAACCACTAAACCCTAATTCTAAGCACCCTTAAACTAAAATAGATAAAATACTTACCTTTAGCGAAGAAATGTCCCGCGAGGAAATCTCCAGCGACGATCTGTGTTGTGCTGCAGAGTCCTTATTGCACATGCTCATGAACTAATGACTCATGAATCAGTGCATCTGCACTGATCTCATTGCATGTAAACAAAAGTAGAGAGCTAGAGCAGGAACTTTCACAACATATTGTCAACCTGTTAATATCTAATGACATGTTTAATTAACAGCTTTGTCATGGGTGGCGTAAGATCACGGTCTTTGGTTATCATAGTTATCATATGCACCACAAGAGCTCTGAGCAGGTTCCCAGAAGACCGTCTCGTTTTGATCAAAAGTCCCTTTCCGGAAACTGCTGAAGTGCGCCCGCTGCTCATTTAGATCAGAGGTATATCTACGTCTGATAGGTCCAGAAGGACCATTTTTTTCCATATGTATGTGTATGTATGTATATTATATTAAATAAGCTTAGGATGCCCTCTTGCTGACATAGTAGGTCTTTGTGCTTAAAGAACACAGATCTCAGTCAGAGCTGCTTTGCACTCCTCACACGCTGAGTGATGATTCAGAGCGTCAGATGATGACACCGAGTCGGAGGTATTTAAAAAGAGGCAGGGACGAGAGAAAAACAAAAAGGGGGAATGAAAGGGATGAGAGGCAGGCAAAGGGGATAGAGGGTAAATTACCTTTGAAAGGAGGCACTTGGAGGTATTTTTCAACTAAAGCCAGAGTATACGCATTAAATGAAGATCTATTAACACATTTAAATTCTGTATTCTTTTTGAATGACTTGTCGTTGTTACCAATCCAATTACACAGCTATAACAAAAGGAAAAAAAATGTTACAGAAAAGCATTTTTGGAAATGTGCATGTGTACACAACTAGGTTTTCTCTGATCATACCTCCTTCCAAAGAGAACTCCCCCTGTGTAAAGACTCCTCTGACCGCAGGGACATTAGAAAGCTTGAAACATCAGAAAAAGAAACTCTTTCCTTAAAGAAAAAAAATATTATATATTTTTTTAATTAATAAATACATTATGTACACAAATAACATTTTATAACAACGAAGAGATGTGATGTGTACCACAAGTATTTTAAATCCTTTTAAAGTTTGAGAGTTTTGCCAGTGAAAACACACACATTTGATAAAAAACACAGACATAGATAACCCAAGATATAATACTCACTACATCTGTTAACTTCATTGCAGCTTGAAGAAGAAAGCATTGGGCAGCTCCTCGAAGCAGAATCTGATGTGTTGTCATAGTACACTGCATTACCTCCCTGCATATAACAAGCATTAAATATTACAAATTTAAAAAGAAAAGAAACATGAAAAGTATTATTGACCCAACTGCAAAATGGAACAAATACAATACGATAATAATTACAAATCTTCACCCCCTACCCAGTGGTGTATCTTGATTTTGTGCTGCCCTAGGCAGACAAAATCCGGGCACCCCCCTACCCAAGCTGCACACCCACGTTACACACCTAAGACATGCCCCATCATTCCGACTCACATCAAGCTCATACTCCCGTCACACACTCCTACTCCCATCACACTCAGTCACACACTCCTACTCCCATCACACACACTCTGACTCCCATCACACTCAGTCACACGCACTGTCTCCCATCACACACACTGACTCCCATCACACTCAGTCATACACACTGTCTCCCATCACACACACACACAAACAGTCTCCCATCAGCACTTACCTTTCCTTGGTGGCTAGTGGCAGGCAGCATGGTCTGTTCGGCTTCCCGGCGATTGTGCCGACAGGTCACGTGACCGGGCGCGCGTATGACGTCAGCGCGCCCGTCACGTGACTGTCGGCACTTCCATGTCAGACTGCACATGGGGGCCGAACAGGCAGCACGGAGGTTTCTCTGTGCTGCCTGTTCGGCTCCCCGTGAAGCCTGGCAGGCAGAGCGGAGGTGAGGGGGGATCTTCCGATTTTTAAATTATTTTTTTTTCAGTGCTGGGGGGCGCTGCCGCCCCCCAAAATTTGCCGCCATAGGCATCCGCCTAGGATGCCTGGCGGTAAATACAGCACTGCCCCTACCAACAACCATTAAAATGTTTCCAGATAATCTTGTTCTATAGACCAACGACAGGGAGCAGGATAAAATAGTTCCATGTTTTGTGGACCTATCATGTATTATCACCTGAGTAGATGCACACAGGCTCAGCAGCCCTGTAGGAATTGGTTTGGTCAACCAAATAGCCTATCCAGACCTTGTGTAGACTTTACAGAAGTGCTATAGATGATCCTTCATATAACATACTTGATCTAAAAGGAGCACCCGCCAACACCAAGCTCCCTTATAGGATGTGTTTATATATATTGGTGGAAATCAGTTCAAAATTAACTACATCACGTGAACATTATTTTGAATAAAGAGAATTTAAAAAATGGTCAAAATGATTTATACCGTTGTCTTCTATTAATGACATCACCTTGTCCCTTAATATGCAAATTATACATATTCTATTGAAAAGTATTTAATGTGCATTTCAAGCAGCAGGCATCATAAACAGGTTTACCACAGACAATTAAAAGCATATATGTTCTCTTCATTTATACATTTGCTTGCAATTCTGGTTAAAAAAAAAAATTCAGCAGTTTTATTCTTTCCATTAACAGGAGATCTCTGGAGAACAAAGCTGACTTAGCTGTTCAAGGTGTACTATGGGTCAAAATTTGTGCGAAAACTAAAGGGCAATCACTTAACAACTTGCATTAATGGAGCAGGCTAATTTTCCCGGCAGCCAGCTACTCACTTGCCTCTTCCGTTAAGAGGGGGACCACAAGCTAGGAATGTTATACAGGGAGCAGTGGTACAGGATTCAGTCAGAAGGAAGGGAGATTTGCTGCCAGGAGTCACTAATGACATTCTTAAACGACAACTATCCTCCCCCATTACTGCTTTTTTTTACATAAATCTGCTAACGCTAGATTAATTAAATAATGAATGAAGAATAACTGATGCCTATGCAAAATATCATGATTTAGTTTCTTTTAATAGTGGTGTCTTCTGCCAGTGCTGTAATGCTGTGCATTTAATTGGGTCGGATACCTGATAAATTAACCCAAGCCTTTTGAAGTCTAAACAGAGCCATGTTAAAGGAGAATTCTGACCACAGGCAGATCAGCATTCTTCTTTAACTCTTCTTTAACTCACTTTTCAGCTAAACGGTACTAAAACATGACATTTTGCATAGGCATCCAGAATTTTTTCAGACTATTTAATAATCCAGTGTTCGCATATTTATTTTCAAAAATGTAGAAATATTGCACCAGTAAAGCATGTTAGGGAGATACAATGGAAAGGAAAGAGAGGTTTGAGTTCTTGAAGAACAGTGATTTTTCTGCTAGCTATAGATAGATACTGAAGTGTGTTGTGGTGAAAATAGTAAGAGGGTTGGTTCTTAACTAAAATTTGGGGGTCAGCTAGTGAACTAAGGTTTGGGGGAAAGGGAATGCATACAGTTGTTGGATTAAGCATAAAGGATAAGGCGGTATCTAAAATCAGTTTTTATTATTGTCTCATTAGGACGTACTAAAGACTGGAAAAAACTTTAAACCCTTAACCTGTTCCCGCATTAGAACATTTTATGCCATCCGAAATTACAGGGCTCAAAATCCCTAAGAATGGGTATATAAAACAGTTATATATAAAATAGACCCACCCGTCAGCTGAGGCCACTTTGAACCACCAGGTTCATGAATATAGATAAGGAACGTGGCCAGTTTAAAATAAAAAAAAAAATAATCATACTTAATTCGATTTATATGGACAAACATGACATAAAAGTATAGCCATACTAAACCATCACTAAATGAGAACAAGAGAAATTACAGTTAAAAGCAACAATAAAAAAAAAATCCAACAAAATGCCTTAATAGGTCAAGAAACATAAAACACAAAACCGGAAAGAGCTAGTGACACAGAATGAGCGGTATGATAGAACTACTATCACAATCAAAACTTGGTGGGATACCACCCATGACTAGGTAGTTTACTTGAATGGTTCTACACTTCTTAGGAGAGAGAGAATAAATAGCAAAGGGGAGTGGTTACAACTGCAGCAAAGCCACCAGTTGAAGAAGTGATAGATGAAGGCACTGGCAGCTAGGTCTATCCATTATGGATAAAATCTCCCGAAAGAAGCCAAGAAGGGTAGTTCAGTAATTTTGAGTATATAATATAAATCTTTGAATGTTAATAGTGAGGGAGGTCAGCTTTTCTGAAAAAAATGGAAGCGCTTCGTTTTTGGGGCAATCGTTTATTATAGGAGACTTTATTTACTGAGACGTTGAGTGGAATGTTGGATGAAGTAGTTCAGGGGAGAGGAGATCAAGGAGTTTTTGAAGTATGTGGTAGCTTCATGTTTTAGTAAATGAACCAGCAATAATTCCTATTATTCAAATACAAAAAAAAAAAAAATTAAAAACAAAAAGGAGGGACAAATGAATGAGAAACAGTGATGTGGGGGCTCTTCTGAAAAATGAGGAATATGAATCCAGTATGTCCTCTAAGAAAAATGTGAATATCTCATTCTTTTATGTATATTTTCACTAGAACCGGCTATCTTCATCTACAGTGAAAATAAATCCTCTGTTTATATCCCCAGTGATGTTTATTTTATTGGCGTCTGTGTGGTTTTAAGTGAATCTGGAAATAGCTCAGACAGCCAGGACATAAAATATAAACACATTTTGGATCTGGATGTTTTAAACGCAATAACTTTCCAGAACAGGCCGTCTGATATTTGAAATTATCCCAAATCGTCCCAAAACTTGTCATGTAATTAGGCTGGCAGTGTGCTCTGTGCCAGCTATTCTGAAACGGGTCCAGGACTCTGCCTCGCAAAGTTCCTGGGCCCGATCGGAGGGTTTCCGACCATGTGATCATGGTGATAAAACACGCTGACTAATTCACTCTCTGTGCTTCACGTACTTTTAGTGAAGCACAGAGAGTGACCTGTAAGTAAAAAATAAATAAATAAAATACATCCTGTAAAAAAAAAAAAAAAATTATATAAATTATATTTTTTCTGGGGTTTTTGGGAACCTATATTTTTATTTTTTATTAGTTAGTTAATTAGCTGGGATACGTGGGTTAGTGTTGTACTAGTTGTGTAGATTTTTATTGGGAATATAATGGGGAAAAACATTTTTTTTACACAACATTTTCCCATTTTTTTTTCTTTTTTGATACTAAATTAGAGAATTTTAAGTATAGGGTATCAAAAGCAAGCTCTAACTGTCCTTTAAAAAACAACATATAACTTGTATGGGTGTGTTAAATGACAGAGAGGAAAATTACGTTTCAACAAGCACATATCAAAAATTGAAAAATAGCTCTGGTCACTGGCCCAGAAAATCCCTGGTCCTGACGGGTTAATGTTTTAAGCTGTTCTCCAGGCAAAACACTGTTCTGCTCTATATTAGATTATTGATATTAATATATTGCTACTTGCCTGCCTTGTGTAGTCCGTAGTGGCAGAATTACTATGGAAAAGAGCTGACAGGGCAGGGTAGCGGTGCTGGACAGTAATGTAGCTGCAGTACAAAGATTGGGAGATGGGTCTGTGTAATTACAGGAAGAGCAGATTGTCTCTTCCAGTGCACGGAGAGCTATGTGTCTATCCTTGTGCTCATCACAAGACACAACTGATTGCTGGTGCTTCTTATCACACCTTGCTCCATGACCGTCAGGGACATAAGCAGGGATTCAGTCAATTCCTGCTTTATAAACACCCCATTACACACTTTAATTATAGAAAACGATGCACTTTTCATTTATGCTCATGAGCAACTTACCTTAGCAGGAGAAGACCTTCGGCACCCCAAGCTTTACATGGATGAAGAGTGCTTAGTGCTTTAGATATAAATAATATAGGAACTGCACACCAGTTTCTGCTGGTCATCTTTTTGATACATTTTAACAAGAAAGATCCTAAATAGATAAAATAATGACAGTATACATAAGCGGTTCTATAATTTCAAAAATCATTTTAATGAATAAATAACATTTCCCACATAATTATTTTCCTTTACTATAAATATGTGAAGTCACCATGATCCCATATATAACTCAAGGAACAGATAATCTGGAAATGTTTCTCCGGATAACTGCATGAATCAAAATTTCACTCATGGTTTCTCACTCCTTCCCAACCACTGACATGTTACCACAGACTAACAGTGTTCCTCAGCACTGGTATAGGTAGGAGCTTGCATGGGCTGAATGCAGATCCTTGCCGCTATAAACAAATACATGCTCCTGATGCACATTTCCTCAGCACACTGTGTTGTGTGAAGAGACCCTCTTTGCACCATCATCTGGTTTATTTATTAAGCCCGTGATTGAGGCAGGTAAGTGATCTGCAAAAAATGCACTCTCGAGGAAATAGGAAAAAAAATAGAACTGCTTGTACTTTTTAAATTCACTAAAAACACTTACAAGATGCAAATCTTAGGAGAATACACACACACACAGCAGCTTGTGCTGACTGCACTATTTCCATTTCAGCAGCCACAGGAGAGGCTGTGCACTCCTTTGGGAATATTGATCAGTGTGTGTGTGTTTTCAATTAAAATATATATTGCAAACGTGATCTTCTGTAGGTATAGTTTGTTTTAACATTAAAGCACAGTATATTCCAATTTTAACTGTTAAATCAATTTCAAAAACATGTGACAAAGCAACTGAAGGAGTGTATTTAAATGCCCTATTGACCTATGAGTTTGTTTATTTTTTTATGTGACATCCGTACGCCCCATGCTTCATACAGGGAGTGCAGAATTATTAGGCAAATGAGTATTTTGACCACATCATCCTCTTTATGCATGTTGTCTTACTCCAAGCTGTATAGGCTCGAAAGCCTACTACCAATTAAGCATATTAGGTGATGTGCATCTCTGTAATGAGAAGGGGTGTGGTCTAATAACATCAACACCCTATATCAGGTGTGCATAATTATTAGGCAACTTACTTTCCTTTGGCAAAATGGGTCAAAAAAAGGACTTGACAGGCTCAGAAAAGTCAAAAATAGTGAGATATCTTGCAGAGGGATGCAGCACTCTTAAAATTGCAAAGCTTCTGAAGCGTGATCATCGAATAAATCAAGCGTTTCATTCAAAATAGTCAACAGGGTCGCAAGAAGCGTGTGGAAAAACCAAGGCGCAAAATAACTGCCCATGAACTGAGAAAAGTCAAGCGTGCAGCTGCCACGATGCCACTTGCCACCAGTTTGGCCATATTTCAGAGCTGCAACATCACTGGAGTGCCCAAAAGCACAAGGTGTGCAATACTCAGAGACATGGCCAAGGTAAGAAAGGCTGAAAGACGACCACCACTGAACAAGACACACAAGCTGAAACGTCAAGACTGGGCCAAGAAATATCTCAAGACTGATTTTTCTAAGGTTTTATGGACTGATGAAATGAGAGTGAGTCTTGATGGGCCAGATGGATGGGCCCGTGGCTGGATTGGTAAAGGGCAGAGAGCTCCAGTCCGACTCAGACGCCAGCAAGGTGGAGGTGGATTACTGGTTTGGGCTGGTATCATCAAAGATGAGCTTGTGGGGCCTTTTCGGGTTGAGGATGGAGTCAAGCTCAACTCCCAGTCCTACTGCCAGTTCCTGGAAGACACCTTCTTCAAACAGTGGTACAGGAAGAAGTCTGCATCCTTCAAGAAAAACATGATTTTCATGCAGGACAATGCTCCATCACAGGCGTCCAAGTACTCCACAGCGTGGCTGGCAAGAAAGGGTATAAAAGAAGAAAATCTAATGACATGGCCTCCTTGTTCACCTGATCTGAACCCCATTGAGAACCTGTGGTCCATCATCAAATGTGAGATTTACAAGGAGGGAAAACAGTACACCTCTCTGAAAAGTGTCTGGGAGGCTGTGGTTGCTGCTGCACGCAATGTTGATGGTGAACAGATCAAAACACTGACAGAATCCATGGATGGCAGGCTTTTGAGTGTACTTGCAAAGAAAGGTGGCTATATTGGTCACTGATTTGTTTTTGTTTTGTTTTTGAATGTCAGAAATGTATATTTGTGAATGTTGAGATGTTATATTGGTTTCACTGGTAAAAATAAATAATTGAAATGGGTATATATTTGTTTTTTGTTAAGTTGCCTAATAATTATGCACAGTAATAGTCACCTGCACACACAGATATAACCCTAAAATAGCTAAAACTAAAAACAAACTAAAAACTACTTCCAAAAATATCCAGCTTTGATATTAATGAGTTTTTTGGGTTCATTGAGAACATGGTTGTTGTTCAATAATAAATTTAATCCTCAAAAATACAACTTGCCTCATAATTCTGCACTCCCTGTATTAACCACCCCTCAGTTGTATGTATGGTTCCTGCCTTGCAGTAATTAAAAGTGCGCCCCGGTGTGTGAATGACAAGATCTAATCATTGTTCTAGTAATATAGCGAATAGATCCTTATCAGACATTTGATAAGACAAGTCAATTTGGATTTTTAATATAAACATGGAAATTGCCAATTTTAGTAGAAGGGGCATAGAATAAGCTATTTTACTGACCAGTACAGAGCAAACAAAACAAAAAAAATAAACACAATAAACAAAAGTATGCTTAAAGGACCACTAAACTGTTTTTTAACCCTTGCTTCCTTCAAGGAAGAATTGTCCCCCCTGTGCCAGACAGATGGCTGCATGCTTCCTATCAAAAGCACATGCCAGTTTATCCTCAGACTAGAAACTACTAACCTTCTATATTAGAAGCCCAAGAAAAATATAACATTTAGTGTTGCATTAAAGTGACTGACTGGTGCCCAAAATGCATCATCCAAATGTTAATGCATATTATTGTGCTTTAAAATGCATGTTTTACATTTTGCATTGCTTAAAATATATAAATTAAACAAACAAATTTGTGAAATGACCGCAGTTGGCAAGAAATCAGGACTGCCCACACTAGCTGAGAAAAAGTAAATTTCCTTTTGTTTTTTTCTGCAGGAACCAATGAGAAGTATTTCATTTAAATTAATGGAATATCCTGTTTCTCTAGTGATGTCTTCAGACAATGTGTTGCACTGTTAAGAGATCCTACTGTGTACAAGAGCAAGGTCACTTAAAGTCCACACAATGTATTCTGTTACAACAGCACAGGAAATTCACCATAGTGAGCTTGGGGACTAGACCCCAAGCAACATTCCAGCAAGATTTTAAACAAAATGATACCTTTGCTTTCTGCTGGAAGGGAGGACACAAATGTAGCCAAAAAGGTCTCGAGCTTTGTCCCTAAAAGCGGACAGTCACCACTTAGTTCGCATGTTGACCTATTTGAATAAAGAAAACAAAAAAGAAAGTCGGAATGTCACTTTTTCGCTTAGTACAAAGAAGTAAAATATTTAACTGGCTATTCGCTAAAATCAGGCCAATAAAATTATATTATGACAACACAACAAATATATACCGTATATACTCGAGTATAAGCCGACCCGAATATAATTCTAATTTTACCACAAAGAACTGGGAAAAAATATTGACTCGAGTATAAGCCTAGGGTGGAAAATGCGGCAGCTACTGGTAAATATTGCCCCCAATATGCCATTTAATATGCCAGGATATTGCCCCAATATGCCAGGATATTGCCCCAATATGCCAGGATATTGCCCCCAATATGCTAGGATATTGCCCCCAATATGCTAGGATATTGCCCCCAATATGCTAGGATATTGCCCCTTAGTATGCTCGTTATGCCACCCTTCTCCCCCAGACCCCAGCACTTACCTCGTTCCTGCTCTGTCCCCCGGTGCTCTGAAGCTGCGTGGCTGTGAGGGAAGCGTTGTGAGCTTCCCTCCAGCCGCGCGGTCAATAAAGATTGTTTAAAAAAAACACACTTTATTGACCGCGCGACCGGAGGGAAGCTCACAATGCTTCCCTCACAGCCACGCAGCTTCAGAGCACCGGGGGACAGAGCAGGAAGTTTTAGATTTTTTTCTTTTTCCCCCCACTGACTCGAGTATAAGCCGAGGGGGGCATTTTTCAGCACAAAAATTGTGCTGAAAAACTCGGCTTATACTCGAGTATATACGGTAATTAGATATTGATTTAGTTCCTATTGGGATACAATAATAAAAATCATTGCATAATGTAGACATTCCTAAGAAAAAAGTACCATGCTGGACCAATTTATTTCTCAGGCATTAAGCAACAGCCGTCACCCCCTGGGCTTCAAGATATTATTTAATGTTGGCCATTTCTCCCTCTCTATTATATCCTGCGAAGTCAGGGTTTGTATCCTGAGGTTTTTCAAACCGATTCACAGATGAAGGAAGAATACATTGAGATTTCTCTCGTTTTCAAGTCTGTCCTGGGGATCAAGTCCAGCACGGAATTACACAGTCGCACATTTAACAGCAGATCAAAACATTCCATATAGGTACATTTACACAGGATATTTAGCATTTGGTGATATTTTTCAATTTATATTTCACTATATTTTTACCATATTTTATTTTATGCACATTTTTATGCTTTATTTGGTTTAATTTTCTCACAGATTCATTTGTATCACTGTAGATTAGAGATTTTGTATATAGATACATTAAGATCATTCATTTTATATTGTTGCAAGTGTTCACAGTGGGTTTGACACTTTGTATATATTTATCACTTGTTTTAAGTTTATTGTTTTCTGTCACACCGCAATCTGCGCCAGAGAATCCCTCTGTTTCTGATTAAGCAACACCGAAATCTGGTGTTAAAATTACCAGTGATAGCTGTAAGGAGCGAAAGCAGATGCCATTTTGTCTCAGAAGACAGTCAGCATCATTTATAAAAAAGCGTTAGTTAGCTGTAGATCTAGGGTAACATTTGTGGTAAGGATTGGGGTAAGGATTAGGGGTAATGATATGGTTGGGATCAAAAGGTACGTATAGAAGAAAATGGTTAGGAAATAATATGCTAATTTCAGTTATCGCCCTATAACTTGCAAAAAACAAAGGGGTTAATATTAGATTGCACTCAAAAACACCATATATCATCAGGGCAAAAATACTAAATATTTGCCCAATAAAAATGAAACCTGATTAAAAGTACTGAAGTTTGAACACTTACCTGCTAAAAAGGACACTCTCTGACAGTGCATCCATCAGTGGTCCAATGATAAACTAGCAAGACATAAAACAATTATCAAACACCATGGTGACAAATGGAATTGATAGATATTTAAATATGTTAGTATTCATTATGCATTACTAGGCATCATTTTAATTTCCCATTTTAAGTTCCTGCAAATAGTAAAATTGTCATATCATGACAATATAACAGTTGATTCTAGAAACAGAATTTTTTAAACAAAAATGACAGGGTGAATGTAAACACAGGATACGTTAAAAACATTTATAATAAAGTACCATACCTCTGCACATACTTCTGATGCTGGAAGAGACTGATCACAGTACATATCAAAAAAGTGGAGGATGCCTTCCTTTGCCAAAGTTTTGTTCTCACTTTCAAACATCCTTTTATAAATGCACATATGCCAAGAAGGGTGAAACAACCAAAGATCTAAAATAAAACAATTACGTTTATTAAAATCTTATTACAAGAGATGAAACAAGACCATGACAGCAGAAGTGAATAAAAAAAATCTAATGTCACAAGAATTAAAAAGATAAAAGAAAAATGACTTCCAAAATGTAAGCTCATACACCAGTTTCCCAAAATAAAACATAATTTTTACAAAAATGTTACATTGTTGTGTATTATAATTAGCATTTCCACTTAAAGGGACAGTCTAGTCCCAAAACGCACTTTGGTGCCTGATGAAGATTACTGCTTGTATAGTGCACAGGCTTTCCGGTTTCCAGTGTGATTTGATGCCGGCATTCTGCATAATTCACATTTTTGATATTTAACTCAAGCCCTCCCCAGTGATTACTCTGTATGTTTACTGCAGGTGCGGCAGAACTAATTATATAGACAGAGGATATAAAGTTTTGTTTCACCTTGTCATTTCCTGTCCTCCTGGAATATAATACATTGTGTGAACTCTATGTGACCTTGCCCTAGTACACAGTAGGATCTCTTAACAGTGCAACACATTAGCTGTTGACATCACTAGAGGGGCAGGTGTGGTCAATGCTCCTGTACAACATTTTGTCTATTTGTTAATGAGGGCAAACCTCCAATTACCTCACAAGCCATTCAATATATCTGTTGAATGAACAATTTGAAATCAGTCTCTTCCTGCCTTGCCTGCCTCCTGGATTCATGGGGCAATCTGTGATGGGTTATAATGGGTCTTTTGGTTTATTAAGGTTAGTCTTGGGAGAATGTGGTATTGTGTGTTGGACTGTCGCTAATTATTGTATGTTACTGTGTTTTTGCCTCTTATTAAATATCTGTTAAAGTAGACAGACTCATTTATATATTTTATATTAATCTGGTGATACACCACAGCAGGAAATACCATTCATTTGAATGACATTTTTCTTATTGGTTCCTGCAGGAAAAAAAAAAAAAAAGGAAATGACTTTTACTCAGCTAAAGTGGGCAGTCCTGGTTTCTTGCAAACCGCTGTCATTTCACAATTTCACCTAGTTGTAAGTATTTTATATTTTAAGCAATGCAAAAAAAGTACTCTGATAGCACATTTGTTTGCATTAATAATTGGAAGATGCCTTTTGGGCACTAGACAGTCTCTTTAAACTACACTGTAGAAAATTGAAACATTTTTAAAAGATGACCTTCCCAGGTTTTTTTATCCTTGCTTTTCCTCTGAACCCATTAATGTACAGCTGTATGATAGAGGTATCCATTTCTGCACAAATTACACTGAAGGTGAAGTCTGAATAGTGACCAATGAAGTACACATATCAGTAACACTAGCAAGCAAACATATGCTAGATAGATTGCTACCTGTGATTTTTTTTCTCACTGCTACTATTTTGCCGTTTGCCATAAAAAATTTTTGCCATTTGGACATCTGATTTTTTCAAAGCATACAGGGTTCAGATTGGGAGAAAGTGGTTTGTATCTTGAAATAGACCATCTGCCCGCTAACAATTGTTAGGGAAATGTAAAAATAATATTTGTTATTATTTGTAAGGTCTTTATAAGATTCATACAAATGTACTTTCCGTGTGTTTCACACTTTAAATGAAACTGAATACATTTGGGTCTGTGTTACATTTATTATTCTGATGTACAGCAGTTTAGTGCTGCACAAAAAAGTGCTGTGGAAAAAAAAAGTAACTTTCTTGATAAAAGCTATTATAACAAACCAGCTAACTCAGAACATTTGTTTATGTCATGCTCGATCCCTGTATTGCGGCTCACCCGCAATTACCTTTCCCCGATCAGGGCTTCCAGTAGCTGAGAAATTACATGTCCCACCTGAATCCAAGATGGTGGACGCAACTCTGTGCGGCTCCACCCTCAAACAGAGTGAGTACTATCTGTTAGGCACACCCTTCACTCATCATCAGGGGGCATGGCCTAGAGTAAAGGGAAGACACAGTAGCATTATGTTGCCATGGTATCGCCATGGCAACAACCAAGCTAAGCCTATTGCTCCTCCTTCCAAACCAATCAAGGTGATTACCAACCTGGCTATATAAACGCACACCACCAAGCATTCATTGCTTCTTGATTCTGGAGCTGCCAAGTAGTTAAAGCTTACTTGCTACTTAACCTTTGTATACCTGATTATCTTGTTGCTGTCCTGACCTTGGCTATTCCATCTGACCTTGAACCTCAGCTACCTGCCTCGACCTCTACCTGCCCCAAACTTTGATTCCTGTCTGAACCTTGTTTTTGGACATTACAATACCGCCCTCGTGCACTGTCTCACCATCCCAATATGGTCTCCATCTTCAATCATTGTGTTTGGTGTCCCATTTGAGCTTCTCATCTTCCTGCCACTGGACTCCTACTAATCCGGTAAGCAATCCCGGCATTACAGTTTGGTAGGAAAAACCATCTTGCAAAAGTTATACACACACACTCACCTTTATTTTCTGAAATTGCAGAATCAAAAATTATCTTTAGCCTTGGTAAAACCGGTTTGATGACATGAATCTGAAAACAAAAAATAAAACTGTTAAAGAGACTTTAAAAAAACACTTTAAAAGAAGCCAATATACTTTGCAGGGAAGCATGGAGATGGCCGACCAGGTGGTAAATGGGTAAAAACTTAAAAACTATATACTGTTTTCTTCTCATACCAAGGTAACACTACTTTTCAGTTGTGCTTCTTTAATAGCCAATTAAAGTACTAGCTTTTTCAATTTTCAATCTGTCCAACTCCTGTATGTACAGGTTAATTCTGCAGCAATTGTTTGTTTGTTTTTTAAACCCAAATTATTATATTTTAATCAATGCTTTCTCACACATTGTATGAGGGTTGAACAATGTTTACAGAATTTAACTGTCAACCTCATTTTTTGAGGGAGCCATAGAAGATGAACATAGATAATACTCAAATACATGATGTTTATAAGCAGTAACAACTTTTAAGCCATGGCATTGTGGAAGCCACCTTTTCTTCAGAAAAATGCCGGCATTGGTACTGTCTCCATAGACTTAACATTGGCCTGATGCCAATTTTTTACCGACCTGCCGGTAAAATACCAACCAGCCCTATGTGGAATGCATATTTATTTTTAAAAAGAGAAGGTTAAAAACACGACCTCCTTCTCTTGTACAACACAGGCATTTAATATTTTTATATACTAATTACACACACTCGGGTGTTTTCACAAACTAAAAAGGGACATACATACAAACACATTTTTTATTTGGGGGAGCATGCTATATTTTTAGTGCTCAGTTCCGACCAGTAACTGCATATTTTGAACATGCAATAAAATAAGAAAAAAAACTGGATATGCCCAGCACATCTTCCATTGAAAATATTAGAGGAAGAGGATGATCAATGGTGTAACCGGACACGAATGTCATTAGAAAAATGTGTGGAGATGCCAATCCATAGGGATTTCCAGTGCTATGCAAATGTCGCAGACATTTCACACATGAGCTTCACCCTCTAAGTTTCTAGTGAGCATTTTATTAGCTGCAAACAAAAACGACCCCAATGGCTTAGCATATCAAAAATGAGGTGAGTTTACTTCTCATATTTGATGTGCTGAGGCGTTTTATTAGCTGCAGTGAGGTGCTAGAGATACTCAAAACAATTGAACAGGGGTGAACGATCCCAAAGAAAAGTCTGCAAAAGGTAAATGATGATAAAACATCAAAAAGTGTTGATTTTAAAATGGTCTAGTTCTTGACCAGTAAAACACTATGGGAATGGGTTCATAACTGCAAAGTAACTTTTATAATAATAGTATAATAACGTGAAAATAACTTGAACTTACCTGATTTCCTTCTAGTGTTTCAACAACTAGTATAAAGTTTTCCCAAAATAGCATGAGTAGCTCATTACTCTTCGCAGACCAAAAGAACAAATCAGGTTCTAGTACAAATGAATAGATCAAAAAGTTATAAACAATACCGGACACTTATACTTGAAAATAAATAAATAAATATATAGATCCAACCTGTCACTTAGCTCTGTATAGCAAAAAATATCTGTATAGACCCGGGTGCAGTGTTGTTGTTATAGCATACGAATCCAAAAAAAGAAAGAAATACACGCACTTACAAGATTTTGCCAAAGTAGAAAAAACTGTATTCTTTAGTTCAGGGCTTGACAAATTTAATTTGATTCTAGGAGCCAGCAAAAAATTTTAGGAGCCAGACAATCACGCAAACATACACGCAATTCATAAACACACACACCAACCCACTTCACATATACACCACACACACACCAACCCACTTCACATATACACCACACACACACCCCACTTCACATATACACCACACACACACCCCACTTCACATATACACCACACACACACCCCACTTCACATATACACACACACACACACTTCACATATACACACACACACACACACTTCACATATACACACACACACACACACACACACACACCACACTTCACATATACACACACACCACATTTCACATACACACACACATACACACACACACACACCCCCACTTCACATATACACCCCCCCACTTCACATATACACCCCCCCACTTCACATACACCCCCCACTTCACATATACACCCCCCACTTCACATATACACCCCCCCACTTCACATATACACCCCCCCACTTCACATATACACCCCCCCACTTCACATATACACCCCCCCACTTCACATATACACCCCCCCACTTCACATATACACCTCACATATACACCCCCCCACTTCACATACACACCTCACATATACACCCCCCCACTTCACATATACACCCCCCACTTCACATATACACCCCCCACTTCACATATACACCTCATATATACACCCCCCCACTTCACATATACACCCCCCCCCACTTCACATATACACCTCATATATACACCCCCCCCCACTTCACATATACACCCCCCCCACTTCACATATACACCCCCCCCACTTCACATATACACCCCCCCCACTTCACATATACACCCCCCCACTTCACATATACACCTCACACATACACATATACACCTCACACATATACACACCCCACTTCACATATACACCCCCCCCACTTCACATATACACCTCACATATACACCCCCCCACTTCACATATACACCCCCCCCCCTTCACATATACACCTCACATATATACACCTCACACATATACACATCACACACACACCTCACAAATACACACATCACACATATACACCTCACACATACAAAAGTTGATTTCCCCCCCCCCCCCCTGTCTTAAGTTGTGAGTGCTGGGTGTCGTCACTTGACAACCCAGCACTCATCCGAAATAGCAAGGAAGAACGGCTGCAGCACGAATGTTCCTTCCCTGCTGCCTTACCTCATTACAGGGCTGGGGAACATTCGTGCTGAAGCTGATCTTCCTTGCTCTTTCGGATGAGTGCTGGGTTTTCAAGTGACGACACCCAGCACTCACACACGCTGCGCGAGGGGGCGGAGCTTACTGTCTGTGCGATCCGCACAGACTTCTCCCCCTCGCGCTGCAAAAATCCACGAACACACGAACGGCAGCAGCAAGGGGGTCATGTAGGAAACGGCACCCGGGCGCCAGGCTTAATTTCCAGGTCGCCATGGCGACCTGGCGCCCGGGGTTTGTCGAGCCCTGCTTTAGTTACTTGTCATAGTCGTCAACGTTTTTCGGCTCCACCGTTGACGTCTATGACAAGTAACTAAAGAATACAGTTTTTTCTACTTTGGCAAAATCCCATGAGTGTGTGTATTTCTTTCTTTTTTGGATGTGTATATATACAGGGAGTGCAGAATTATTAGGCAAATGAGTATTTTGACCACATCATCCTCTTTATGCATGTTGTCTTACTCCAAGCTGTATAGGCTCGAAAGCCTACTAACAATTAAGCATATTAGGTGATGTGCATCTCTGTAATGAGAAGGGGTGTGGTCTAATGACATCAACACCCTATATCAGGTGTGCATAATTATTAGGCAACTTACTTTCCTTTGACAAAATGGGTCAAAAGAAGGACTTGACAGGCTCAGAAAAGTCAAAAATAGTGAGATATCTTGCAGAGGGATGCAGCACTCTTAAAATTGCAAAGCTTCTGAAGCGTGATCATCGAATAAATCAAGCGTTTCATTCAAAATAGTCAACAGGGTCGCAAGAAGCGTGTGGAAAAACCAAGGCGCAAAATAACTGCCCATGAACTGAGAAAAGTCAAGCGTGCAGCTGCCACGATGCCACTTGCCACCAGTTTGGCCATATTTCAGAGCTGCAACATCACTGGAGTGCCCAAAAGCACAAGGTGTGCAATACTCAGAGACATGGCCAAGGTAAGAAAGGCTGAAAGACGACCACCACTGAACAAGACACACAAGCTGAAACGTCAAGACTGGGCCAAGAAATATCTCAAGACTGATTTTTCTAAGGTTTTATGGACTGATGAAATGAGAGTGAGTCTTGATGGGCCAGATGGATGGGCCCGTGGCTGGATTGGTAAAGGGCAGAGAGCTCCAGTCCGACTCAGACGCCAGCAAGGTGGAGGTGGATTACTGGTTTGGGCTGGTATCATCAAAGATGAGCTTGTGGGGCCTTTTCGGGTTGAGGATGGAGTCAAGCTCAACTCCCAGTCCTACTGCCAGTTCCTGGAAGACACCTTCTTCAAGCAGTGGTACAGGAAGAAGTCTGCATCCTTCAAGAACATGATTTTCATGCAGGACAATGCTCCATCACACGCGTCCAAGTACTCCACAGCGTGGCTGGCAAGAAAGGGTATAAAAGAAGAAAATCTAATGACATGGCCTCCTTGTTCACCTGATCTGAACCCCATTGAGAACCTGTGGTCCATCATCAAATGTGAGATTTACAAGGAGGGAAAACAGTACACCTCTCTGAACAGTGTCTGGGAGGCTGTGGTTGCTGCTGCACGCAATGTTGATGGTGAACAGATCAAAACACTGACAGAATCCATGGATGGCAGGCTTTTGAGTGTCCTTGCAAAGAAAGGTGGCTATATTGGTCACTGATTTGTTTTTGTTTTGTTTTTGAATGTCAGAAATGTATATTTGTGAATGTTGAGATGTTATATTGGTTTCACTGGTAAAAATAAATAATTGAAATGGGTATATATTTGTTTTTTGCTAAGTTGCCTAATAATTATGCACAGTAATAGTCACCTGCACACACAGATATCCCCCTAAAATAGCTAAAACTAAAAACAAACTAAAAACTACTTCCAAAAATATTCAGCTTTGATATTAATGAGTTTTTTGGGTTCATTGAGAACATGGTTGTTGTTCAATAATAAAATTAATCCTCAAAAATACAACTTGCCTAATAATTCTGCACTCCCTATATATATATATATATATCACATTTTCATAAGAATTCAGTTCTTGTCTATTTCTATAGGTTTAGCAATCTGAAAAAAGAATGCAAAGGGCTATAAAATTATCAAAAAAAAGTTACTTCATTTTTTCTAAATCATACAAGCTATACTGCTAATTGTGATACATGTTGTAGTTATATTTAAATAATTGATGAAATACATTATGTAATTTTTTTATTGAGATTTTCTTTCCTTCAAGTAAGTACTTTGGAGCACGTACGTTATGGTTGTAAGCATAAGGATAAAAATGTAGACATATAAAATAACAATATATGTGTATATAAGGTTGTGATAAATATTATGAACAGGTAAAGCATGGAGGATGGTTAAAAATGTAAACATAGCAAAACAAGTAGAGTCAACATACATGTACACACACCTCATATACAAAGAAACAGTTACATTAATACACACACACACACACACACCTCACATGTTTTTTTGGGGGTTTTTTTTTTGTCACGTGACACAACACCCGACACTAGAGTTGTGCGAGAGGGCGGATGTAGCAGCAAGGGGGTCATGTGAATAAAAGCACCTGTCGAGCACTGAATTATCTTTATTGACAAACTGAGGAGAATGGGCTGGATTCAACGCCAGCTGCTGAGTGAAAACCAGTAAATTAGCAATATTTTTTTCTACAATGCCTACCACTATTACAGTTATGGGTGTGGTAAAATCATTAGCGCACTAGTTAAAAATCTATACAAATACTGAACTGCACAGCAATTACTGCAAAAATAGTAATTCAATGAGCAGTATAACCATTAACCGGCAAAAAATATATAAATTTCTGCCCGTTAACTTGGTTAAATCAAGAAAAATGGACAAAAAAAAATGGTCTTAGAGGGATAATAAGATTATGGCCCAGAGGTGCATTATATATATCACATTTTAATACCAGAGGAGAATGGCACTACGAGATATAAAATAAAGAGAGGACACTTACATAGCAAAAAAGCGAAAGGAGAGACAGGAAATGAAGTCTGCAGGGATTTTTAGGATTTCAGGTATATTATTAAACCATTCACAAAATAAAGTTCCAAGCAAAGACCTGAAATATGTCCCCAACACGTACCCTTGATAAGTTTTTAGTACTTACATAAATATTAATATGTTTATCCGAACAGCCACTTTAAAAGAGGTTGAATAAAACATCCCTCAAGAAATCATCTACCTTCTACCCAGCTACCTATTTATCAGGCCCATTGGAAGTTTTTTAAAGGATGGTGATGTCTGATATAGAGAAAATTAAGAACACTGGATATGATAATTCCAAATTTACCCTATCTGAGAAAAAAAAAAAACTCAGTGAGCCGATACGATGCATTTGATTTAAAATCACAATTTAAATGATGATTTTTAAATGTAAACACTCGTTCCTGCTTGTAGGGGGGGAAAAAATGTGTGCTGGCAGTGACGCTGGTTGGGGAGATCAAATGATCTCCTCTTAACCAGCATCTCCGCACGAGAAGGCAGGATAGAATCTGTACAATGCATCCTTCCATGCTGCCTTACTCGTGTACCTGCGCACTGATCTGACATCAGAGCATCAGGGCCACGTGACTTTCCAGTGCTCAATTTTCAGATCAGTGCGCAGGAGAGAGCGTGAGAGGCAGCATGGAAGGCTGCTGTCTTTCACACAGGTAAGTACTGTGGAAGGGGGGAGGAAATCAGTTGTGGCATGTTAACCCATTCCAGCTTGTGGGACGCTCCATGCCGTCCTACTTTCCATGCCGTCCTACTTTTTAGTGCCTACATCTCCGGCATCCCTGCGTGCCCGAACTTCCGGGTTCGGGTATGCCTCCATGACGTCACAAAGTATCACGGGATGTCGGAAGGGAACGATAGGGTCTATAGAGACCCTGATTGGGTCCCTACTTGGGTGTTCCTGGCTCCGATCAAAAACCAAAACACCATCCAATTTGAAGGAGTTAATGGGCATACTGGCGGTGGCACATTACTGAGCATGGCGTGGCATACTAATGGGCATACTGGCTGTGGCATACTAATGGGCATAAAGTGGCATATTAATGGGCATACTGGCTGTGGAATATTAATGGGCATAGAGTGGCATATTAACAGGCATACTGGCTGTGGTACATTAATGGGCACACTGTGGCATATTAATGTGCAAAATTTCCTGGGGGGGAGCAACAAATCCTGGATGTGCAATACGGGTGATAGGGCATGTCCTGGAGTGTATCTAAATCATTGGCATGATATACAAAGACCTGTATAAAATTATTTTGGGAGGGAAGGGGGCGAGAGGGAGATATGGGCGGGGGGGGGGGGGGAGCAGGTTTTTTATTTTTTCCAGTAAGGGGCCCTAAATATCTGATAGCGGCCCTGCTGGTAGTTAAATTCTTTAATATTTGCAACCAAACGAAGATTTAATATTTAGCATAATCAGATTAGTAAAACGGCAATATCAGAGCTGATTTTAATCACTCTGCGACCGACTGGACATCTGGGAGGTGCGCGTGTGCAACCGACTGGACGTCTGGGAGGCGAGCGTCTGCGACTGACTGGATGTCTGCGAGATGAGTGTGACAGGATGTCTGTGTATGCAACTTATTGTCTGTCTGAGAGGTGTGTTTATTTGACTGTCTCTGTGCTTGATTATGTGTGTATATGTGATTGATGTGCCATTGTTTGGCTCCTAAAACTAAATTACGTTTGTCAAGCACTGGCACACATATTCATGTATTTGCTTAAAAGTGAAGTGGTAATTTGTGAAGATAATCTTTTTGTACATAGATTCCCAGAACAATGGGATTGAGATCTTTTTTTCTGAACTTTGTTTAGTTTATACTTTTTTTTTTTTAGCTTGGATTAACCAAAAATGTAACTATTGCATTAACATACAGTCTCATGCTACATGATTAAGCTCTATTTCATGCTGAATAACCTTTGAACTATAATGTATCTTAAATAGAAAAGTATCTTTAGATAAACTATTCCTCCGAAAGCCTTTCATTAAAACACCTTTTTTTTTTTTTTTAAATCCAAATCCAATTTTTTAATCATCTTTTTTTCATTCACCCTGTGAGCTGAGCAAAGATGAATATTTGATGATTAAGCCAGCTGACAAGACAGGACGGTGTTATGTCCAGGGAGTAATATATATATATATATATATATATATTTTATATTGATGCGATTTCCCTTTATATCACACAATTATGAACAGGGGATCCCTATACCTTACCTCAGTACTCGACTTTTACTTTAGAGAAGTATACCTGCAAAAGCCTGTGACCTATACAAACAGTAGTCTTCACCTTGCACAAAAGTGAGTTTGGGGACTAGACTGTCCCTTTAAGTAGTCTTTAAATCATGATTTCAAATTCGCCTCAGTTGGCTAATAAAAGGTAATATTATTACTTAGACTTTTGAATTTACAAAATCTGGTCAGAAATAATGGTGTTAAATCTTGCTTCATTATTATTTTGGTTGTGAATAGATTTTGCATTTAATCAATTAGCACTGATAGAGTGAAATATATTGTTTTTGCCATAGCTTAAAAAAAGTTGTTTAAAATTATTGAAGAAAAATAAACTGACAGAAGACGAAAGCACCAAAACTCCACTTTTTTGTTCCTGGCGATCGGCGGCCAGGGACACAATTGAGACCCTGTGGTCCATGTAAAAAAACTGCGAGACCATCCCGACTTCACGCGTTAGGGAAGTACGGGCACAGCGCACTTTTGTAAAATGTAGCTGGTGCTCGCTTTGACCATCGGCTACATTTTCCCTGTCAATCTGAGGCCACTCAGTGTCCTCATTTGACAGGTGAGATCCAGCTGCACGTCCCTGTAGCGTGATCCGAGCACAGCTCATGGCAGGGAGCCAGGAAGAGCTGTTAAATGCAGGACATTCTATGCCGTCATAGCGTCTTTTGGGACCAAAAAATTAGCATAGTGACGCAATGAGATTAAAATGCTATCACAACATACCTCAAATTTATTTTTACATTTTTTTTTTGCCATTTTTACACATTATTTTGTGGGACGAATTCTACTCATTTTTAAAGAACAACACTAAGGGGGAAAAATGATTGGAAACAATTTACTTTCTGTAAAATATGGTGACAAAATACAAAATATTGAGCTACCTATGTCAATGTTAACAATGCTACCAACTGGCAACCCTTAACTTACATTGTATTAAATAAAAGGTGCAAACCATTATACATATGCTGTGCCATTCCTATGAACCCATTCCAATACAAATTTTTCAGTTATTGTAGATTTTTGCAGCACTTGCTGCAAGAACTAGAGCTGCCATCTTTTTTTTTTTTTTTTGTTCACTAGGGTCGGAGATCTGACTTTCTGACTTAAGCTCCCTGCAGTCCTGCCTGTCAACTGTGTGCGGTACCGCCTCCGCTGTAGTGAAGCCCTGCCCTCGTTAACCTCAAGAAGAGGACGACTGCAGGGAGCTTGGGTTGGAAAATCAGAAATCTGATAGAAGGGAAAGAAAGTGGCAGCTCTGGTTCAAAAAGGTACAATAGCGGATATAGTTTTATTGGAATGGCACATCATATGTATAAGGATTTGCCCCTTTTATTTAATATAATGTTGGTTAAGGGTTGACAGTTGTCAGTTAGGCAAAATTACTCCATGACTACCTACACATATTTTTTTATTTTTAAATCCATGCTATTGACATTTCTGCTTTTTTTACTGCCCTTCCCCTAAAGCTATTAGGCCAATTGCTTCTAAATATCTGTAATTTTGTTTTATAGCTATGTAATCTTTCATCTTAATTAAATGTAGAAGTACTGGTAAAATATATCTCTACACACACCTCCTTCACTGCATCCTTCTGTGCTGCATGTCAAATTCTGTCCTGTTTCCTGACACCAGTCCAGGGCTCTTTTTAGCAGGTACACCGCTCTCTTACGTGTCAAACAATCATGCCAACTTAATCCATCCTGGACTGAACTCCAGAATCCAATGGTGCACCAAGAGTCATGGGTACCTCCTAACGAGAAGAGTTGTTCTGATACTGTACTCAGTACCAATAACCTGCGACTTAAGCATAAATTTGAACCGTCCTTCTCCATCAATACCCCACCACCGATCACCTGCTGCAAGAGGCGTTTCAGACTTGGGTTATCCTGAGCCAGGCAAGGCAACAACCTCCCACATAGTAAGTTAGCCACCTCATCTGTGCCATCCCTCAATAAAGATACTGCTGCTTGGACCACTTGTTCCATCTCCCTTATACAGTCCACTGCAGACAAGCGGAGCATTGTGGGGACAACTGCCGCTAATACTTCTATAGATTCCTCCACTGGCATTTCTCCAAGCACGGACTGTGTAGATTTGGTTGTTCTGGTCTCCTTCCCTGCTATTGGTCCAGAAACCGCAGTGTCCTCCCCTGCGGGCAGCCATTTCCTCTGATTCTCTACACTGTGTAACGCGAGTTGACATGCAACTTCAGCTACCTGGCGCCCAGCTATTTCCGCGCAGTGTCTTAGCACCCCACAGACAGTCCTAACGATGCGCGTGATGTCACGAGATGCAACGCTTCTCTCGCGCAATGTGATTAAGAGAGGTAAACAACGTTCGAGTGCGAGCTCTGTGACAGAGCATACTAGTGGCGGAGGTAACGGCTGATTATCGAGGCACTTTTCTCCTGCCACTAACCTCTCTAAAACTAAGCGGAGGATTTCCAAGCTTTCGGGAGTGGGAGGACAGGACTCTTTTCCGCCCGAGAAGCTAAGTTTCCTGATGAGAATAGCGTGGTCTCCGCAGTTCGAGAGCATAGTGTCTGCAAGCAGCCCTTCCATGCTTAGGATTCACATGTGCATAACCGTCATATTCCCGGCGTCAAATTTGGCGCACACTAAAGTGTCACCCAAGCACGCGACGATTTTTAGGTTCATGTGGCCATTTTGGTTTTGGGCATATCAACTTCATTTATTTTTTCTCGACTCAGACTGCTAAGCTTTAACTCTCCAGTTGTGTACAACAGTGTACTCAATTCAACCTTAATATTGACCCACCAAATGAGCCTAATGGGTTTACAAACAACAAACAATGTTTCTTGTATATATTATATTATAACGCAGCAGTTCCTTGTTTAAAAAACTAAAACCATTACACATACCTGCCAAATGTCAAAGTAACTTTGGTGTTTACCCTGTAGCTTCAGAGCAATAAAACTCAATAAAGTGCGTTTAGACTGCAGTAAATAGGTTATGTTTGCATAGTAAGTAAAAAATACTTTTTTATATTGTTAACCCCTTGTTGTGGATAAAATCACCCTTAGTGACAAGACTTTTTGGACATGCCTTTCCCTTGGTGACAAAGGCTGTTTTAACATTTCTGAGGTGTTTGTGTTTAACTGTAATTATATTTCCCTCTCATTTCGTGTACCCACTCAAATTACATATTGCTTTTTTTCGGCATAAGTAGGGCTTTCATTTGATACCATTATTTTGATCATAGCCTATAAGTATTTTTTTTTTATAATTAAAGGTTTTTATTGAGGCGTAAGTAAAAGTATACAACAGATATAACAAATGTACACCCTGGCAGATACGGGTGGTCAAGATCACAGTATTCACAATACAGGGCAATAGATACGATTCAAATTTTTCATCTTTTATTTCTCAAAAATAAACAAAACAGAACTGTATGAACAGGTGAATCAAACATTCAATGTGTGCAGTAGCCAACGTAATAAAACATAATAATAACATATACTCGCATGTTAAAAAGGATTGTATGGCCTTGATAACCAGAGTGTAATAAAAATTGGTATGGGACATAAGACATAAATGTTGGTGTCATGGACTGATCGGTGGAGCCTTTTAACAAAACTGTTAACAAAAACGAAAATACAACTACCATATGGTACGAGTATAACCGTGGCATACTATGGGCATATAGGAGGGCATACATCTACTCTTGGTGGGTCTGGGCATCCGTGAAAGAGGTAAGCAATCTGGGACCCAGGAGTAAGAACCTGAACAAGTACCCTCACTCTATGGAAAAAGGTTCGGGACAGACAACATGGAAATAAATGGAACATTAAAAAACCATAGACGACAACCATCAGTGGTGTGAAGGCATAGATCATATAGACATAACGTGTAATGAGAGTTAAACCAATGATATTACATGACCCAGAGAGGAGAAAAAGAAACAAAAGTGATCACAAAATCACCAAAGCAGCCTGTTTTATGCATGAAACCCACATTTTTTACACCCATACCGGGGTCACTCTGTGGCAGGAACGTGATGGGTCAAAAACAAGGCCCGCTGCCTTGTTTTGGTCTACCCAAGAAGTGAGGCTGAGGATTCTGTTATAAATTCAGACTCCTCATGTGGTATGCAAATCCCCGTAACCTGTACGACGGTCTGTGATGACGACGCCCCAACTACATGAGGTGACCTCCGCAAACTTTGGAACTTCAAAATCTATTAAAGGCAGATGTCATTGCCGTCAAACACGATGTGACTGCGAAGGTGTCCACCCTAGGGACCCCGGTATGGGTGTAAAAAATGTGGGTTTCATGCATAAAACAGGCTGCTTTGGTGATTTGCACGGAGAGCTCCATCATGCGTCCTTTCTATTTGCCGGCTAGCTCCGCTGAATTTAAAAAAATGTAATCGACAAAAGAGAACCAAAGAACCCTGCTACAAAGATTTGAATATTTGTCCTGAGTTTAGAAATACTACATGTTTGAATGCTTTTTTATTCATGTTACAATGAGTAAAAGCAGTGCAATGCTTTTTCAAAACCATTTCGGTAATACTTCCTGAGGCCTAAGATCTGGGGCAAAATGTTCGGGGAGAAATAATTAAATTTGCTTCCTTTTCTCTTTTACACCGCCGACGGTTTTAAAGACACTGCGCCTTTAAAACCACCATTATAAATTGCTCTCCACAGCAATTGGTAGGTGTTTGCAGTATGCCTCTTTGCACCTTCCATGCGGAGGCATTGTGGCAATACCGAAAAAAGCACTGAGAGCAAAGGAGTGGCCTCACTCCTACACAAATAATGTAGCTATCGGCTACATTTTACAGTAAAAGCCTGCAGGACGGTGCATGTAACAGCTCATCGCTGCTCCCCGTCAAGAGCTGTACCCCAGTATCAGAAGAGGGCAATTTCAGTGGCCTCAGTCTGATATAAGAAATGTAGCAAATGCTCAAACCGAGCGTCCGCTACATTTCTGGCATCCCGGCCTCTGTGACGTCACAAAGTATGGCGGGATGTCGACAGGGTCTATAGAGATCCTGTTCGGGTCCCTGCTTGGATGTTCCTGGCTGGGCGCCCAGGAACAAAAAGACGGCGGATGGTGCTTTGGTCGTAAGGACCAAAGCACCATCGGTCGTGAAGGAGTTAACATTGCATTTACTGTGAATTTAGAGTACAAATGATCATCTGTAAATTGTGTTGGCAGAATTGCTAGTAAATATGGATAGAATAAGAGACAGAATAAGTGGAGGTGATGTATAAACATGGCACATACACATCACTTCCAGCTAGAGCCAAATATTGTCGCTATCTGCATGTGTGCTTATCTATAAAACAGACTGCAGTGCCTACACTGGACCTGAACTCCTCATGTTTTTACATGTGTCTCCTCTACATTCCCATTATTAACTATATTTAGGTGACATAATCACTTTAACACCTAAAATAGAGGGCTCAAGCACATCAATTGAGTGTAAGTGTGTTAGTGAATGGCAGAAGTGTAACTGTATGAGTGAGTAGCAGTGTGTAAGTTTGTGAGTGAGTGGCAGAGTGTAAGTGTATGCTGGGGAAAGTCCTGTGAATGCAATCTGGGTGCTGGTCAATATATCCACTGTGGCAGTGTGAGGGAACACTGCTATATTAGCAGGGCCGGACTGGGAACAAAAACCAGCCCTGGAAATATTTGTATACCAGCCCCATAGCATTGCGTCAATAGATTATTGTTTAGAAAAGGGAAAAACATGCATTTTTAAGCACATTTGAAGTTATAGTTAAGATTTATATATACACCACAGGGCAATACATAGCCCCCAGTATGTACACAAGGTTACATATATTGCCCTGTGCATGGGGTATATTCCAGGGTAGTGTGTGAGATATAACTTTGTGTACATACTGGAGCATATATTGCCCTGTGAAGGGGTATATATCAGTGCATTAGCTATAACCTTGCGTACATGCTGTGTGTAAATATAGACTTATCTCAGCATCCAAATTGCACTGACATGGTGTGCCCCAGCTCCCAGGACTTGCCCCAGCACCCAGATTGAACTCACAGCACTTGCCCTAGCATCCAGAATTTGACCCAGCACTAATATTGCACTCACAGGACTAGCCCTATGACCCAGGAGGAATTACCCTAGCATGCAGATGGACACCCAATTAATGGTGCATGCAGGAAAGAAAAGGTGCCAGATATGACATATTGTGCCCTGCATATTTTGCCACCATTGACTGATCCTACCCTCAACAACAAATACAGTGTCTCACACGTACAGTCACACACATACACAGTCACATACACTCACCGACACACACAAACATTCACAGTTGTCATAACAGAGCTACAAAATCAATAGAGCTGTCAAGAGCGAGTCCCCTGCTCTTTTTATTGACCGGGAAGCACTGTGATATACTTATTTATTACACTCTGCACCTTCCTCACACACCTGCACTCAGACACTCACTCACATACACTGCCACTCACACACGCACCTGCACTCTGACGCTCACTCACACACACACATACACTGCCACTCACACACATACACTGCCACTCACACACATACACTGTCACTCACACACATACACTGCCACTCACACACATACACTCACTCATACATTGCCACTCACTCTGTCCCATGTTTACACTCTGATATTCACTCATGTATGTATTTTCTCCCCCCACCCCTATCATCTCTTCCTTCCCCTGTATGTATATTTTTCTCCCCTCATCGCTGCCATCTCTTACCCCCTGTATATATATTTTTCTTTCCCCACCCCTGTCATCTCTTACCCCCTGAATATATTTTTTTCTTTCCCCACCCCTGTCATCTCTTACCCCCTGTATATATGTTTTTCTTCCCCCACCCCTGTCATCTCTTACCCCCTGTAGATATAATTGTATTCCCTCACCTCTGTCATCTCTTACCCCCTTTATATTTAATTGTATTCACCCACCCCTGTCATCTCTTACCCCCTGTAGATATAATTGTATTCCCCCCTGTCATCTCTTACCCCCTGTAGATATATTTATCTTCCCCCACCAGTCATCTCTTACCCCCTGTATATATAATTGTATCCCCCCCTGTCATCTCTTACCCCCTGTAGATATATTTATCTTCCCCCACCCCTGTAGATATATTTATCTCCCCCCACCCCTGTCATCTCTTACCCCCTGTATATATAATTGTATTCCCCCCCCTGTCATCTCTTACCCCCTGTAGATATATTTATCTTCCCCCACCCCTGTAGATATATTTATCTCCCCCCACCCCTGTCATCTCTTACCCCCTGTATATATAATTGTATTCCCCCCCCTGTCATCTCTTACCCCCTGTAGATATATTTATCTTCCCCCACCCCTGTAGATATATTTATCTTCCCCCACCCCTGTCATCTCTTACCCCCTGTATATATAATTGTATTCCCCCCCCCCCTGTCATCTCTTACCCCCTGTAGATATAATTGTATTCCCCCCCCCCCCTGTCATCTCTTACCCCCTGTAGATATATTTATCTTCCCCCACCCCAATCATCAATTTTCCAATCGGCTCTTCTTCTTTTTTTCCCCATTATATTTTATTCCCCTTTAATCTCCCTTGCCCTTCTCCCTAAACTCCCAAACTCTCGTTATATCTTCTTACCTTCTTACAGGCTGTGGACGCACGTGAAGAGTGGTGCTCCAGCGTCTTAGTGCAGCCGCACGTCTTAAAGCGGCCGCGGCCGCACGTCTTAAAGCGGCAGCGGCCTTAAAGTGGCTGCATACTTATAGCAGCCACAGGGCCGGCGGCCTACTGGGAAATTTCCCGGCATCCCGGTAGGCCAGTCCGGCCCTGTATATTAGCCCCAGAATGGTACTTTCAGTGTTCCATGACTAGATGGGGTTAAAAATCGGGTTACTCTAGTACATCAGTTAGGGAGCTATATAAATCATCAAGATAGGGAAATAACTCTCCTGGGTGGAGGCAGGGAGACTGTGAGTCAAAGAGACTGCTAAAACTGTGGAGGAAGAAAAGGTATTTTTGCAAGCCTTTAATTTTTGTTTGTTAAACTACTGGAGTCAGCTTAGCTGCTCAGTAGCATAGAAAGGGTACTCTATGTTAGTTAGTCTCCAGTGTGGAGTAGAAGTTTTGTTTTGTTTTACTGTTTTTTTTTTGCTGTGGCTCAATTGGGTCCGGCTTGCCTTCTACACTACCCAGTATGTACACAAGGTTATAGCTCATACACTGATTATATATACCCCTGCATAGGTGCAATTCATATAACCTTGTGTACATACTGGTGGCTATGTCTTGCCCTGTGCAGGGGTATATATCAAGTCAGTGTGGGAGCTATAATCTTGTGTACATACTGGGGGCATATATTGCCCTGTGCAGGGGTATATATCAGTCTTATCTATAAATAACACACTCTACAAATGTGCTTTAACCCCTTGCCGACAAAGGACGTGCCAGGCACGTCCTGGGAGAATCTCCCTTAATGCCTGGCACGTCCTGCAGTGAATGAAGCGGTTTTCACACAGCGCAAAAAAATGGAGGACACCAACGTTTCGGCTAGAGGCCTTTATCAAGGTGTCCACACACAAAAATGAAACAAGAACGATATATATACCTAAATGCTGCAAAGAAAACTAATCTGGTTGGACAGACACTTAAGTGCCAGCCAACCAGAAAAAGCGCGATGGCGGCCGCCATCTTGACGCACAGCGTGACGTGATGACGTCACATGTCGCGTCAAGTAACTTTATTAAATGAGCAACAAGGAACAATTACACAGAAACAGTGCTGTGTGTCTGTAAAGCAAATAGGATAACTAAAAAAAGTAAAACGGAAGAGCATATTGCACAATGAATGATCACATATAGAAGGAGAATAGATAATGAAAATGAAACAAAAACGGAAGTGAAAAAAACATTATCTGAGAAACAAAAAAATAGAGAGAAACCTCACATTACTAAAAATTCCCATGGAAGATAGAGTTTTTTGAAAAGGAGAAAATAAGAAATACAGAAATAATGACAATAAGCAATAGCAATATACCTAATGACAAAAAAATGAAAAAAATGAAAAAAAATAAAAAAATATATCCAAACAAAAACACTAGGATAATAAAAAATGTTACAAAAATAAGAAAAATAAGAAAAAATGGCAAAAAATACAGTGTATATATGAAAGTATACTAACGCAAAAAAACATGGAAATATTAATAACAAATAGCAAAAAATGATACTAATAATTAGAAGCACCAAAAAATAAAGAAGACATGGGTAGAATAACCACAAAAAAATGCAAAAAAACAACCATAATAAAAAAGAACAATATTACAAAAAAAAGGAGATAACCAGACTAATATACACTATAAATAATAAATTGCATGTGTCTGTAAAACATCATTCTTCACGGGAAGTTGAGTGCAGTAGGCGTAGCCGGACGGCCATCCACACCATGAACTACAATAAACAAGAAAAAATAAAAATATGTTTTGTAAAACACAAAGAAAACAATACATGTACACAGCTGGAGGTGGCATGAGCAGAAAGCAAAAAGCCAAGGGGCCAGTGAGGGTCCCGATATAGTGGACAGAACGGGCATAAGGGACACCTAAGGCAAGGAGTGGACAAACCGTAAAGGAACTATAGGAATACTGACAGATCCCTTTCCTCATTAAGCCCAAGAGGGTGAAGTGTCTGAAGTAGATAGATCCAGTGTAGTTCTCTGCGCTTCAACAGAGTCACTCTATCAGTGCCTGTAGTAGTAATAGAAATTTGTTCTATCGCAAGAAACCGTAACTGTGATACTCCATGATTTTGATTATTGAAGTGGCGAGCGACTGGAGATTTTTGATTATTGGTTCGAATAGCACTTTTGTGCTCACCAATCCGAATAGTGAGTGGCCGAGTTGTTTCACCTACATAGCAAAGGCCACAGAGGCACTAAAGCATATACACTACAAACGAGTGTTGGCAATTCAAATATTTTGAAATCCGAAAACTAGTGCCCTTTCTAGGATGGGTAAATGACGATGAAAGAATGGCATTATTACAGTTGACACATCTACCACATCTATGCATACCTGGCGGTGGAACAAGCCAGTTGGTGGTAGAAGAAGTAACATCTGTCTGAGAACCGCGTTTATTGTCGGTCAGACAGTCGCGTAGATTTCGTGACCTTTTGAAAGCCATCATAGGAGGCTGTTGGAAAAGGGGCCCTACTTTTTTGTCCGATTGTAAGACAAACCAAAATTTATTGATTATATGCCGTACCTGGTTGGATTTAGTGGAAAAGGTAGTCACACAGGGAATACGATTGGGAGAAGTGGTAGGTGGATGTGGAGAAAGAAGCTCACTTCGGGTATGGCGCCTTGCCCTGTTGGCACATCGTGCAATGTTAGTGGGATCATATCCTCTCTGTGTAAGGCCATTAGTCAATTCTGTTGCTCGGACCACGAATTTTTCCTCGCAGTCAATAATGCGACGAAGTCTGAGGAATTGTCCGTATGGTAAATTATTCAATAGACTCTTCGGATGAAATGAGGAGGCGTGTAGGAAGGAATTCCGATCTGTATCCTTCCTATAAAGATCAAATGAAAGATTGGTGTTAGACAATGAAATTTGGACATCAAGGAAGTGGATGCAAACCTTGCTGTATTCCAAGGAAAATGAGATAGTCTCAAGTCGAGTGTTTAAGAAATCCCTAAATGCCAATAGACGAGCCTCAGTACCGTGCCAAATGAAAAAGATGTCATCTATATAGCGTAGCCAAAGCCCTACACTGCCCTCGAACTCGTGATGCGGATACACAAAGGACTGCTCAAATTGGTCCATAAATAGATTGGCATAGGAGGGGGCCACATTGGACCCCATCGCAGTACCTTGGGTCTGTAAATAGAACTCCCCATCAAATGTAAAATAATTACTAGTGAGGACAATCTTAAGTAACTCTAGAATAAAGTTCTTATATTCAGCATCAATCTCATATGCAGAAATGGATAGTGCAATAGCCTCCAGACCACCATCATGAGGGATGGAGGTGTAGAGGCTAGAGACATCCATTGTGCAAAGCCATGTGTCTGAGTCTAATCGACCATAGTCCGCAACACGAGTTTAGTTTTCTTTGCAGCATTTAGGTATATATATCGTTCTTGTTTCATTTTTGTGTGTGGACACCTTGATAAAGGCCTCTAGCCGAAACGTTGGTGTCCTCCATTTTTTTGCGCTGTGTGTCCTCCCTTGTTCCATTCCTGTCTGCATTTTTTTCTTCAATTTTTTTTCATATTATGTGGGTATTTATTTATTATTTTCCTTTTTCTCAAATTCACTTTATGTGCTTACTTTGGTGTATTTGGTTGTTATTTATTTTTCTGTATTTTATAGTGTGTCATTTCTCTATTTATCTTGTCTAAACATTAATTTGTTTGGTATTTATTACATATTTAATATTTATTAAAATATTTTTGGCACTATACCCTTTACTTGTTTATCTATTTTGTATGGTGTGCTCCCCCAATTTTTGTTCTCTATTTGTATTCATAGACCTGCTGAAAATGTGGAGAATGTGTGTAATGCATGTTCGCACTCAATAAAGTGTTGGAAAATAAACTTGTATTTAGATGCATTTTACTTTAATTACATAAGTATTTTCATAACAAACAATACATGTGCTTGGGGGGTAAGGGTTTCTTTAACTAATCTAGTAGAAGAGACTCGAGTGCTAAAATCCACGGGTTAGGGGGCGCAAATTACTTGCCTTGCCCCGGGTGCTGACAACCCACGCTACGCCACTGCCCACGATCGCCCCACGGAGCGATCGTGGGGAGCCATATTGACGGAGCATGGCTAAGTCCTCTGCCGGTCTGAGCTTCGGAAGTGAAAGTAAATTCACTTCCGTCGCTCTGAATATGCTACTTGACTACCCCTAGTGGTAGTTTAGTAGCATTGCAATGGAAAATAATAAAAATACATATTTAATTAAATAAAAACAGGTTATTTAGCTATATTAGCCTATAGGGTTAAAATTATTTTTTAGCATAAGGGATAGGGTTAAAATTAAATTAAAGTTAAAAAATATTAAGGGATATAATAAGGATTAGAGTTGGGGTTAAATTTAGTGTTAGGGTTAAATTTTGGGTTCGGGTTGGGGTCAAAAGATCAATATAGGAAAAAACCAAAAAACACCATTTTTGGTTTTTGCCCCATAACTCGCAAAAAAATACAGAAAAATATGGAAACATGCATATTTTTGAACTCGGGACAACATTTAGAAACTATTTAGACGGGGTCTTTTTTAATGATTTTATTTGTGTAAATTATATTTTAGGTCAAAGTTAGAAAAAGTGGTTTTTTTTAAATTTTTCATCATAATTTATGATTTTTTTTGTAGTAAATTATAAGATATGATGGACATAATGGTATCTAATGAAAGCCCTTCTTATGACGATAAAAACAACATATAATTTGTGTGGGTACTGTATGTGAGAAAGCAAAAAATTACAGCTAAACACAAACACCCTAGAAATGTCAAAACAGCCATTGTCACCAAGGGAAAGTCAAGGTGAAAATGTCTTGTCACTAAGGGGTTAAAGTGCATGGTTTTCCCTTTTATGAACAAGAAAATAATGGCGCAGTGCTATGGGGCTGGTGAATGGTGCGATTCTATGGGGCTGGTTTTTATTTCATGTCCGGAACAGCATAATAAGTTTCTGTTATGGCACTTTAATTGTAATTGAAATATTTAATTTGTGTTACATAAAATTAAAGCACAAAGCTATTTTTTTTATTTCCATAAAAAGGCCCACCAAAATCCTCAACACCAGGCCCATGATGCTCTTAATCTGGCCCTGTTCAGGCTATCCTTCTATATCTGCAGAGTAAATATCCTATTTACTCTATGTAATCTAGCCAATGTGCATGAGGGCTTGTTCCCCCATCAATAAAATTTATTACATGAATAATCCAGTTGGGATTGGGCTCGGGCAGTTAAAAAAGTGTTCAGTAAGTGTTACGCTTGTGTGTAAGCAGTCTTTTTGTCCTCGTTATTGGGATAGGCTATGAAGTCGCAGTACCTTTTATCCATCTCATTCTGTTGTTTAAGTTTGGCACACACTCTCCCACTCCCACTCAGACACACACACACACACTCCCACTCACACACACACACACACACTCCCACTCACACACACACACACACACACTCCTACTTAGACACACACACACACACACACACTCCTACTCAGACCCACACACACACACTCCCACTCAGACACACACACACACACACTCCCACTCACACACAGACACACTCCCACTTTGACATACACACACACACAACACACACACTCCCACTAAGACACACACACACACACACTCACTCCCACTTAGACACACAAACAGACTCACATGTACACACACAGTCACACTTACACACACAAACTCACATGTACACACACACACAGTCACACTTGCACACAGACACTTACCGGTCTGCGGGATTCATGCTGTCCCGTGGTCCTGTTTACCCGCCCTCTGACCTTAGCAGATGATGCCATGCGCAGGGTTGAGGAGGGAGGGATTATGCAGCGTCGTGGAAACTTCGTTTCACAACACTTTTATAGGTGCGGAGGGGGGTTTTGGGGTGCTGTTACAGCTGCAGGCGGGCCAGACCTCCATGTTCAGCGGGCTGCATTATAGGGGTGCCATTGGCACCAATGCCCAGGGTCAAAAACAGTTTATTAGACCCTGGGCACCCCAGCCAGTAGGACCTCTATAACAAGTGGCACCTGGTATATTGACTATGTGGACTTATGCTCACCCGACCAACAGGGCAATTACTCAGATTAAGAGACACTTCTTGTGTCCCTATGAATATTGGGAAACAGATTGTGATTAAGGGAATAAGGGACATAGGAAAGTTAAAATATGCAATAAGGTTTATTTGATATATGCGCATGGATACCACATGAGTACTCCAACCAGAAGGTACGTTGCAAAAACGGTCAAGTCTTTTTTTTTTTTTTGAGAAGATTATTAGAAGGGCACAATTTGAGATAACTGCTATTTATATATATATGTTTGATGATTTACCAAGATAAGTAATTTTGAATAAGAGGCACTTATATGAGGCAGTAGAAAGGATCACATGTTCTCCCTTTTATGTCATCATGGGCATCTAGAAATATATGGGGATAAAGGGATACAAGAAGATCACAAATTTGTATAAGGGAAAGCTGATACACGCTCACAGACTTAGCAAGACAATTATTTCCACTAGGGGGCACTGGAAGAAAATGTTTTATGTGTATATATATTTTTGTCTTGTTTTTTATGTACCTTATTTATAACAAGGATACTGTGGTTTCTAATAATGTATGGAAATGAGTTATAACTATGTTCGATATAATAGATATTTGGTTACATGCCTACGGAATTATTGATACAGTTATGCCAGGGCTTGACAAATTTAATTAGAATTTAGGAGCCAGACAATCACGCAACCATACACGCAATTCATAAACACAAACGCCTACTTTACATATACACATATATGCAAACACCTCACACACACCTTCTTTACATATACCCATATATACAAACACACACGCACCTCACACAGTCTTCTCTTTTCTTCTTAACGTGTCCCCCCTCCCTGCCGCTTTACCTCACTGCAGGGGAGAGGGACATTCGTGTTGCAGCCGATCTGCCTGCTGAGTGCCAGGATGTCACGTGACAACACCCGGCACTCAGACACGCGTTGCGCGAGGGGGCGGAGCTTGCAGTCTGTGCGGATGGCACAGATTTTACCCCCTCGCGCTCCACAAAAATAAAAAAAATTGGATGGCAGTGGCGAGGGGACCATGAGGCTGACAGCACCCAGGAGCCAGGTCTAATTTCCTGGTCGCATGGGGTTTGTCAAGCCCTGAGTTATGCTGATCACGAGCACCCAGAAGGGGGATGTGTGGTTTTTTTTCCCCTCCATCTCCCTCCCGTACCCTTCGCCCCACACTTGATATCTTAGTGGTTCAATGGGTATACCTACCTTTTTCTTTAATTTTCTTTTTCTCTTTGGGGAAATTCTACCTGGGAGAGACCGAGGGGGAGATCTAGAAATCTATAAATCGCTACACGCCATCGGTATTTATACCCACACCTCAGTGTTGATGAATCCCTGGCGGAAGAGGTCGATTTTCGACTAGAACGTGGGCACAGGGGAGGCACACAGAGGGATGTAGGTATGGGATGTGAGGGGGTTCTTCTAACACGGGGGGGGGGGAAATGGTTCCTGGGTCGAAGAACATGGTGGTTAATGTTTTATGACTGTTTTGTTAGGTGTTGTGTGTTGGTGGAGCAATATTCCACCCAAGAGAGAGAGAGATTGGAACCAGTACCTGATTTACAAAGTGGTAGTTGTGGCAGATTAGATTACTTACATTGAATATACAGTGCCTTAATTCGCCACAAAAGAGGAGCCTCTTATTTAGTCTATTAAAGAAAGAACAAATTGATATATGCGGGCTCCAAGAGACTTATTGGAAGGCCACAGATAAAAGACAATTGTAATGCCGATTCTTTTCCACTAGTGATCAGTGCCTCACTCAAAAATAAAAAAAGTGTTTTCAAAAAATTTAGCAATCAACATAAAGTACAAAGAAATAGACGAGGAAGGGAGATATGTCATTCTGATTTGTGAAATCAATAATAGAATGTATACATTGGTAAATCTATATGCCCCGAACAATAGGCCCACTCGATTCATTAATAAAATCTGCAAGAAAGTGGAAAAAATTAAACAAGGCTTACTCCTGATGTTGATGGAGATATTAACTGTGGGGTTAATCATTTGTGAACAGATCTCCACAAATGACCGGGAAACATGGTAGAAATGTAAGAAACATGTCCAATAAACTCCAAGGAATAATAAATAACTCAATGACATATGGAGAGCCTATCACCCAGGGGAGAGAGACTACTCCTTTTTTTTCTAGAGTTCATTACATGTATTCTAGGTTGGACTTTTTTCTGGGTGATAACCAGGCTGTTAAAAATGTGAAAAAGACAGAAATTTTAAGTGTACTCTGGTCAGATCATAACGCAGTAACCTTAGAACTGAAAGAAAAATATAAAACACCCAGAGCAGAATGGAGACTTAATGATTATCTCTTGTATCGAGAGGAAAATAAGGACCAGATTCTGGAAGCCACTGAAAAATATTTTTTAGAAAATGGAAAGGAAGAAATGAATTTAGGAACTATCTGGTATGCCTACAAATGCGTGATCAGAGGAGTCCTGATCAAAATAGGTGCCTTAACTAAAAAAAAAAAGATTGAAATCTTTACCAGAGTTACACTTGGAATTAAACAAACTAAACAGCATAAATAAAGAAAAACCTAATGTCATAACGACAAACGAGATAATTAAAATTGAAGGAATCTTAAATGACCAAAATCTAGAAAAAATGAATAAGGACTTGGCATTTGGCATGGAAATAAGGCGGACAGACTGTTAACTAATAGGATAAAGAAAAGAACAAAATATTTATCTCCAAAATTTACGAGGGGGACAAATTAGTCTTGGTCCTGGAAATAATAGGCATAGCTTTCCGGGATTTCTATAGCAGACTATATAACCTCCCAGAGAAAGCAACTAGAATAGAGGTACAACAATATCTGAACTCCAAGAAATTACCTAGTTTAACTCCGGAACAAAGGGAATCTCTAAATAAACAAATTAGCGAGGAAGAAGTAATGGAAGCAATCTACAGATTAAAATCTAACAAAGGGGGGCGTGTCTGGCCACGAGACAATATGGCCGCTTAAGCACGGAGCTCCGTGCCGACGACCTGCATAATAAGCGTTTAAATCGCACAGACAGACGATGGGACGGAATAAAAGGATCCCCACAGACCCCCTAACGCCCGGGACGGCAAGGAAACCAAACGAATCCTCGGTGAGGCATTTTTTCACCCCGCACCAGTCGAACGTGCCGCCACCCGAGGACTCCAACATGGCGGATACTCCCGTGCTTTCCCCTGAGTCTGGAGACTCCCTATCACAGTCACCATGTGCAGCCTCGCCGCAACCAGCGATCCCACACCACATACTCACCCTCCTTCAGTCAATCCCTTCCAAGGACGACTTCGCGACACTTGCTGCCGAAATAAAACAGGCAATAGGGGAGGTGAGAGCGGATGTGGCAGGCCTGAGAGCAGACATTGCGGAAGTTGACTCCAGGGTCTCTGTGGTGGAACAGAGTGTTGCCAGTGCGGAGGAGCAAGCCGCAGCAGCACAATCGGCTGTGTCACTCCAGGCCAAACAACTTGTGGAGCTAAGAAGAGCTCTGGAAGATCTAGACAACAGAGGCAGGAGGAATAACATCTGAGTACGCGGCCTCCAGGAAGGGGGACCGTCGGAAAACGTGGCAGGACTTCTCACCGCCCTATTCAATAGTATCCTCAACAGGCCTACAGGTACTCGCATAGAATACGAACGTGCACACCGAGCCCTGAGACAACCAGGCCCCCCGGGAAGCCCCCCACGGGACATCATTAGTTGCCTGACCAGCTTGCGCCTGAAAGACGAGATCATGACTGCAGCCAGAACTAGGCGCACATGGCCCTTCGAAGGGCAGGAGGTGGCGTTGTTCCAAGACTTATCCTGGATTACCCTACAAACCCGAAGGGCACTCCGGCCACTCACCCAGGCTCTAACAGCCAGACACATCACCTATAGATGGGGATTCCCTTTCAGTCTTACCGCCACCCTGGGAAATAGGGCGCACACGATACGCTACCCGAGAGAAGCTACGGCGTTCATGGAAGCAGCTGGGATTACGGGTGTTACAATCCCAGACTGGTTGGATCCGAACTACGTACCTCCTCCTAGACCACAGCGCCCACGAAGGGAGCGGCCCCCAAGACCTCAACCCAGGATTTCGCCACCCCGTTCCAGGTCTCCCAGAAATAGCTGGGCACGTGAGGAGTAAAGAATAGTACAATGAAAACGGGCACAGTGGAGAGACCCAACCTGAGCTTGAACGTCTGGGGATTGCCAGTAACAGCAGACAACCGAGAGAAGGCCTAGATGTTCGTTGACCACAATCTTGAACAAGCTGTTACGTGACGTTTTACAACCACGCTTGACTCCCACTCCAGGAGATGAGTATATTACTCCCCCTCACACCATATTCATGTGGACATTACCTGTTTAGCATGAAGGGTCCATTTATAAATTTACCCAAGGGCATATTGTGTAAAGTGGGAACCCATATCTGATAAAGGATCTGGGGAACCCAAGCCCCCAAAGAAATCCCGGAATGATGGCCATGGTCTCCACAGTACATTACTGTTATGTTATGTCATACGCAATCCCCCCCCCCCCTCCCGCCACTGTGCCACGGAAACCTAGAATCCACACCGATCCCCAGTTATGGTTATTTCAGTCCCATTGTATTTCTGTCTGTTACAAGTGTCAACCGGGACCGTTGGGCGCGAGCGCACAACCTGGTCCTGATTTTACACTTACTTGAAAGTCGTTCAATAGACTTTCTTTACTGTATTATTATTGTTATTACTGTAATGAGGTGTAGTATAGTATTGTTCTGATATATCTACAACCTAATTGATTTTAACTGTATACTGACACCCTGCGTCCCTCCAGGGAGATTTAGTGTCACAATTCGACACCACCACCCCCTTATTTGTGGAAGGTGCCAGACACAATTACCCACTGTTCTAATCCTATCCTTACCACCAATATTTCCATCCCCCTGACATTTCCGAACCCCAATACCCATAATTACCCTTTTCCCCTCCCACACACCCCCGATTACCCATAGTTGGAGTAGCAAGCACAGCTCCAACAATGGCAGTGACTCCCAACCCTCTTATTATATACACTCAAAACACGAGAGGTCTGAACATCCCTGAAAAGAGAACTAACCTCTTGAGAGATCTAAGAAAGCATAAGGTCTCGGTCGCTATGGTCCAAGAAACACATTTCTTGGACAATAAACACCCTCCCCTGACAGACAAATACTACCCCCAGACATTTTATTGTAATAATAGACTGAACAAGTCAAAAGGAGTCGCAATCCTCCTCTCGAAATACTTACCCCTAACTGAAGCTGAGACTGAGACGGACCCAGATGGCAGATACTTGTTCTTGAAAGGAACCCTATTGAACAAGAGGTACACGTTTGCCAACGCCTATTTCCCCAATAATAAACAGATCCCCTTCCTAAGAAAATTATTATGCAATCTAAGCAATTTTCAGGAAGGTTCTCTGATATTGGGGGGAGACTTCAACGTACCCCTAGACCCACAATTAGACACCTCCTCCACCTCCACCAGAGTGCCAACAACAATTCCCAGGAAAATAAAGGCCCTACTGGCATCACACCAGCTAGTAGACGGATGGAGAACACTAAACCATAACACACGAGATTACACCTATTACTCAGCCCCGCATAAAACGTACTCTAGACTCGATTATATATGTGTAGCCCACAGAGACCTGGACACGCTCACTAAGGCCTCTATAGGGCCAATCACTTGGTCTGACCATGCCCCAGTCCTAATACAACTAACCTCCCCTCTATCCAAACCGAAACAAGCCACTTGGAGACTTAATGAATCCCTGATATTAGACCCCCTCCTGGCAGCCGACACATCCACAGTGCTCCAGCAATATTTCGCAGAAAACACGATTTCCGATACACCCCAGTCAGTAGTATGGGAAGCACAGAAATGCGTAGTACGAGGACATCTCATTGCCCAGGGAACAAAGAAGAAAAGGGAACACACAACGAAACTCGATACTCTAGTCAGGGAAATCTCTTCCCTTGAATCTACACACAAAACACAGCAGGCAGACACATATCAAACTCTGCTCTCCAAACGAAGAGAGCTAGCTGAACTCCTAAGAGCTAAGAACCAGTTCATCCAACAAAGGACCAAGCGTTTCTTTTTTGAACACAGCAACAAAAGTGGTAGGTACCTGGCCCGGGTGCTACGGAAATGCAGCCACCTGGCTCATGTACCCAAGATTAGAAGTACCACAGGTCAAGTGGTTCTTACCCCTACAGGTATAGCTAACACATTCCGAGACTACTATGAAACCCTTTACAATTTACACCCACACAACCCTAGACCCTCCACGCTACCGGAGTCACACTCCATACACGACTATCTAACAAAGCACATACATAAAACCCTTTCACCAGAAACAGCAAGCACTCTGGAACACCCTATTACTATTGAGGAATTAACGGCGGTAATACAAGCCTCCCACACAGGCAAGGCCCCAGGCCCAGACGGCCTCCCACTTAGTTACTATAAGACATTTTTCCCCATAATCGGTAAATACTTAGTTGATTTATTCAATGCCCTCTTGCAGAACGACTCACTCCACCCCCACACACTACAGGCCACTATCACGGTCATTCCCAAAGAAGGAAAGGACAAAGAACTATGTCCCAGTTACCGTCCCATTTCACTGCTAAATACAGACCTGAAACTCTTAGCTAAGACACTCGCTATGCGACTATCCCCCCATATCCCCGACCTAGTCCACCCAGACCAGACCGGTTTTGTTTCTGGCCGCGAGGCCAGGGACAACACCACTAAAGTCCTCACCCTTATCGAACACGCCCAAAAGACCAAAACAGACATGCTACTATTAGCAACGGACGCGGAAAAGGCGTTCGATAGGGTGAACTGGGAGTACTTGATGGAGACTCTGCATAGAGTGGGCTTTGGTCACAACATTCTACGGTGGATCAAGGCACTATACACTGGCCCCACCGCTAGAGTGAGGGTTAACGGAATTCACTCACAATCTTTTCAAATTTCGAATGGGACAAGACAGGGGTGCCCCCTGTCACCCCTCCTATTTGTACTTTCCCTAGAACCCTTCTTGAACGCCATCAGACATAACACAAAAGTCCATGGCATTCAAGTGGGACGTTCGCAATACAAGGTATCGGCCTTTGCCGACGACATGCTATTTACTATATCCCGGCCGCTAGTTTCCTTACCAGCCATCCAGTCAGAGCTATCCTGTTTCGGTCACCTCACTAACCTAAAGATAAACACCACTAAGTCAGAGATACTCAATATTTCTACACCAACCTACCAGGCAGATAAGATTCGAAGAACATACCCCTACAAATGGTGTACAAGACAGCTGACGTATTTAGGCACCAGACTTACCCCTGACCTGTCTGACCTCTATCGAGCTAATTTTGCCCCCATACTCACTAGACTGCAGGCCGACCTCAAAACGTGGGATTATTCCCATATCACATGGATAGGAAGAATCAACGTAATAAAAATGAACCTATTGCCCCGTCTCCTATACCTTTTTCAGACACTTCCCATTACGATCCCACGACATTTCTTCAACACCCTACGATCTGCTATTACCAAATATATCTGGCAAGGGAAACACCCGAGACAGAAGATTTCCCAACTCACCCTGCCTAAAAACCAAGGAGGGCTAGCTCTTCCTGACCTGAACCTATACCATAAAGCAAGCCACCTCTTACGTATAGTAGACTGGTCGATCTCAGCTGACAAGAAACAATGGGTACAGATTGACCAAGACATGACTGACCACACAGTAGCCACATCTGTCTGGCTCCCATTAGAAAAAAGAACACACAATTATTACCAAAGCACACTGATTAAGGCGACCATGCGTATTTGGAACATTATCAGTCTTAGGTACAACATGACCTCCTTCCCATCACCGATGACACCCCTTCCACCATAACCCAGACTACACTCCAGGAATCAAGGGTAGTCGGCTGTTTCCCGCAGAAGACCCCCCCAACACACATTTATATCAAGTTCTACAAGGGCAATCTGTAGTCCCTATCACACAACTCATCAACAATACCCACCCCACTTTCCTGGATAATTTTAGATACCACCAACTGACCCATTATATCAAGTCGCTCACACCAAAACACAGAATCACAAGGGAACTAACACAATTCGAAAAAGAATGCACCCAAACGGGACCCCCTAGAAAGGGTATCTCCAGACTGTATAATTTACTTCTCCAGACGGCTAACAAAGCTAGCCCCCCTTTCATGGGAAAGTGGGAAAATGCACTTGGCACCTCATTCACGCCCAATCGCTGGGAAAAAATACTGTACCTGGCACACCATGCAACGATCTCTACTAAATACCAAGAAAACGCATATAAATTGCTATCCATGTGGTATACAACTCCAATCAAGCTACAAAAAATCTCCCCCATACACAATGGCTTATGCTGGCGCTGTTCTTCAGACCCAGGCACTCTTCTTCACTTGTGGTGGGAGTGCGATCACATACAAATTTTCTGGAAAGCAGTATATGCCATCATCACCCTACTCATCGACAAACCACCTAAGTACAAACCAGAAAACCTTTTGTTCCACAACACGCCCCTTAAAACCTCTCAATATAAAAGGACACTACTGCCGAATTTAATTATTGCCGCTAACAGCCTAATTCCGTTACATTGGAGGACTGCCACCACCCCCTCCATCAAAAACTGGGTAGATAGAGTAGAAGAATTACGCACAATGACAGAAATATCCCCACGCTCCCCAGAAGAAAGGGAGAAATATATTGGCATTTGGTTCCACTGGCTGGAATTCCTTAAATCCCCCACGCTCCTAACACATGTGGGATGAGGAGGTCATGCACTTCCCTGGGCCCTCCCCAAACCTTCCCCCCGAAGCTATACACCATGATTCTATACCCATGGCCCATGAGTAGATTTGACGGTACCCCTCCCATCTGATAGGCCGCAGCCCCTCCCTCCCCTGAATATGAGAAGAACAAGTTAGATATCAACAGTCTGTCACAACATGTATTTTATTTTATATTGTATAAAACAAATGTATGGAAAATTGATATGAAATGTATGATTTGAATTTAACATTCACTTATCCCCCCCTACCCCACCCTACCCCGTCTCCCCTGCCCCCCCTTTTTTCTCTTTTTCTGTACCCCCCCCCCCCCCTCCCTGACATTTCCCGGTAGGTTTATAATTGTAAATTAACAAAAACACCAATAAAACATTATTGAAATTAAAATCTAACAAAGCCCCAGGACCAGATGGGCTTCATAATGCGGTTTATAAGATATTGAAGAACCAGCTGTGCAGACACCTAACAAAAACATTTAATAGCTTTGTAGAAGAGAAGAAGATGCGAAATGAACTACTTAAAGCAAACGTAGTTCCAATACCCAAACAAGAGAAAGATACGCTTAGAATCTCAAATTTCAGACCAATTTCATTATTGAATACTGATGCAAAGTTGTACGCGGCAGTGTTGGCCAAGAGACTCAAGGAGGTGATCCCCCAGTTAATTAACACAGATCAAGTAGGATTTGTACCTGGACGATCTTCTGTAAATAACATCAGGAGGGTTCTGGACTGCTTAGACTTTTCCAACAAAAAAAAATCGCCTATGGCAATACTTGCCTTAGACGCCGAAAAGGCGTTTGACCGCGTAAGCTGGAATTTTATTGAACAGACCCTGATTTCTATGGGAATGGGGGGCTGCTCCTTGACTTGGTAATGGTACTTTACTCCGGTACAACGGCAAAAGTAAAAGGAATGGGTTTTCAGTCGAATGAATTGGAGGTCAGGAATGGATCTAGGCAGGGTTGTCCACTTCCGCCGCTATTATATATCATAGCGGTGGAGCCTTTGGCCTGTTCCATACGAGATAATAAGAACATAAAAGTAATAGGAACAGCCCAGGGGGAAATAAAAATTAGCATCTATGCAGATGATGTCTTAATCACCTTGGATGAGCCAGAAGAATCAATAGAAAAAGTAATGTGGGAAATAGAGATGTTTAGCCATGTATCCGATTACCGATTAAATAGAGAAAAAACATTGATTCTGACGGTTAATGTCCCTAGGACTATAAAAGGAGATATTGAAAAATATTATAGTTTCAAGTGGATCAAAAATGTATCTTATCGGGTATTAAAATCAGGAAGGACCTGTCCAGAATTGCAGAACTAAACTTCTTTCCCCTCCTGAAACAAACAAACAAAAACTTGAAGGAATGGAAAAACAAAGAAGTTTCATGGTGGGGCAGGATAAACGTGGTGAAGGCATATGTTCTACCGAAATGGAGATACTTATTCAGAATGCTCCCTATAAACTTACCGATATGTTGGCTACAAATGTTGAAATCCTCATTTTCTAAGTATATCTGGTTAGACAAAAAAGCAAGAATTAAACATAGTCTTGCCCCCACATAACTAAAGGCAGGAGGCTTGGGTATCCCAGATATATTTGAAGAACACTCAACATGTATGTTGGCCCACGCACTGATCTCTCAAAATCAACAAGCTAAGGTAGAGAAATGGTATTATCTCAAAAAAGATATAACAGGGATTACAAATATGGCTACTACTTTCTGGGCTACGAATAAAATAGGATTGATACAGTATAATAGAGGGAATAACTTATTTGTACTGAAACATATATGGGGCGCATGGTCAAAGTTTAAAAAAAAAAAATCTAGAGAAGAGGCTAATTGGGAAATGCGATATCCAAGTTATTGAAGGGAACATCATGGATATAGACCTGTTGAGATGGAAAGAACAAGACATAGTCAAAAAAGAAGATATAATAGAAGAGAACAAAATAAAAACCTTTGGAAAATTATAACAAGATTTTCAGGTCGATAAGAAAGATATTTTAACATATATGAGGGTAAAACACATTTTTTTTTTTTACAGGAATACACCCCAATGCCATGTTCTGAAATCTCTACGGAATTAGGAAAATTGATGGGTCAAGAAAGAGTAGAACATCTATGCGCTAAATGTGCAATCATAATGTCAATCGCCAAGAAATCGGCAGACAACCTAGCAAGGGAGAAATGGGAAAAAGATTTACTAGTTTCACAGCCGCCAGACAAATGGAAAAAAGAGCTAAATATGTGTTATCGGTATGTACTGTGCTTGAATCTTAGAGAGGTACAGTAGAAGGTAGCTAACCAATGCTATTTGTTCCCTAGTAGGTTGGCCAAGATGTATGCAAATCAAGAGGATAATTGTTGGAGATGTGGGGAAGAAAAGGGAGATATATTGCATATATTTTGGGAATGTAAAAGGATTAAATCAAGTTGGGCTTATAGTGAACACATTTTGAGGGAACTATGTGACTGGAAAATACAACTAAGGCCAGACCTTACACTATTACACCTAAATATAGGGGATATCAAGGTAGAACTGAGACCGATAGTCATACATGTGCTCTTGGCAACAAAACTTATGATTGCAAAGAATTGGAGATCCTCTACGGTCTTTGGCTGAGAGAACTTAGTAAAACAAATCATCTACCAATGTAAGATGGAAAGAGGTATTGAGGTCTGGAATAATAGAAAAAAAGGCAATATAAATGGTCTGAATGCATAGGCAAATTGGAAGAACGGGATTAGATACGGACCCTCCCCACCCATAGTCCTCCACTGGTTTACGCAGGGCCATGAGAAATTTCAGGGTCCCTTACTGAAAAAAATTCTGCCCCCCTCTGGATAGTTTATCCATTAATATGCCACTGATAATTAGATGATTAATATGCCCCTGATAATTAGCTCCTTAGTATGCCACTGATAATTAGCTCCTTAATATGCCACTGATAACTAGCTCCTTAATATGCCACTGATAATTAGATGATTAATATGCCCATGATAATTAGATCCTTAATATGCCCCTGATGATTAGCTCCTTAATATGCCACTGATAATTAGATGCTTAATATGCCCCTGATAATCAGATACATAATATGCTACTGATAATTAGATGCTTAATATGCCCCTGATAATTTGCTCGTTAATATGTCACAATCCCCCCCCCCCCCCTTCCCCAGTACTTACCTTTATGCTGCTCCTCGTCCGTCTTCTCTGCAGAGCTTCCTGCATGCATGCTGCGTGTAGAAAATACAGCCACTGGAAATGACGGCAAGTGCGGACCCGGCTCCTGCCTGATCGTGACTCTCTGTGTGAGATAGTCACATGGGCAGCAGGGGCACACGGGCCCCAGTTAATAAATGCCACATTTTTTATTTATTTTTTTACAGATTTTTTTTTAAAGGGATCTCCGGCTTGCACAGGTTCGACGAACTTGTAAAATTTTAGTAACAACCTCGCACGAACCGGTGCAAACCGGCTGGATCCCACCACTGAGACTAACTGATGTTTTGTGAAGGTAGTTGTGCCTTGTAAGTCTAGAGTCGGGAATATATGTGTGTGGTCTGGAATTTGTATGGTCAGGTTTTTAGCTTGCTTGACTGTGGATATGAAATCAGCAGTTACAAGGAAATAATCAGTTTGTGATAACTAATTATGAACACCTGAGTCAAATGTGTAGTTTTGTTTTTTTTTTTGTCTGTAAAATTAAACATTCATTAGCACATTTAACAATTTGTTATAGAAACTCACATTTGGAACATTGGGGACATACACATTCACCAAAACATATCTTTGATCGTGTATTATAAGATCCAATACAAGGAATCTACCCTCAGGACCAAGGATGGTAGAATGAATGGAATAGGTCAAGGATTGGTGTAGTATAATCTCCACCCTCCTTGTTTTTGAGGTATACAATGCAGCAATGCATTCAGCCAACCATGATCCCTTTAAAGTTGTGGACTCTGATTATTTCCAGTGGGTCTTCTGGAGGAAGGCCACCTGTGGTCTTAGCTGTTTTAAATCTGTTTTATCCAGTTCCTTTAGGAGCGATTTAAGTATCCCGCAAACCAAACTTCAAAAATAGTAACTATAACAAGCACGATGGGCCAACTAGGAACCACAACTTGTAAATGTAGTGTACCAACATGGATCCCTGTATCTCAGGGAAAGTTTCAACACAGAAGTTTTCTGGATTAGAGCTGCAGTTTTTGTAATTTCTGACTTGCAGCATGGCTAGATTCAAAGTAATCTGTAATACCTTCTTAACATAGAAACCAAAGCATAAAACAAACTTTCCTATAAAACAAGGATATGCAAAATTTTAAGCAAATTTATGTCTATTATTGGAGACTTGAGCAGAATAATCTTGAAAGTGCAATATTGTGGCTTCATCGTAATGTACACCGTCATGATCTTCACGTCAAAATCCAGAAAATGACTGGTATTGGTTGTTGGTTTGTATCTTTTGGTTAAGAGTTTAATCGAAATGTGCCCTCTCAATTAAAAGTTGTTTGTCGTCCTTGTTGGGCAGTCCCTGCACCTGTGGTAGCCACAGTAGGTAGGAACTGTTGTGTTTTCACATATTCCAGCAGGCCCATATTTCTTAAATTATTTCTTCTTCCGCAAGTTTCCAGATCGTCCACCTTATCTTGTAAAGCGCTGATAGCAGTGGTTTGGTATACCACAGGTGAGATATATTTAATTAGAGCTGATATATATGCAGGGGTCATACCCACATTCATTATGCCATATCCTGAGCCCACACCGGGGAATTGCAGAGTTTCAAGAAATCATAGTCTGTGGTAGTATACAAAACAACAATGTATGTATCTCTGGTAGGCAATTCCTCCAATAGAGGAACACAGAGTCCAGATGACAGTATGTTGTTAGGAATATAAAGTCATGACATGGTAGCTTCTATCATTGGGGATATGTATTTGCCTAGAAATAACTAAACTTAAAACCAGACTGTGGGGTAAAACAACAGCCACTGCACTTTATTTAAATAGTCATTGCATTACAATCATATATATATACATTCCACATATATATCCATTATTATACAATGACTAAACATAAACATAAACAATCCATAAACAGAAAACCAACCAAGCTTGCAAGAGTATCCAGGTGGCTGCCGAATAAGTCCATGTTCTGGGCATATACCAATGCCCCCAATACTTAAGGTTCGAGGTACCACTTTCCCCTCGAACCTCCCACCAGAGTCCCGATTGACTCTCCCCAATCCATTCTTCCATTAACCCTCCTGGATACCCTGCAAGCTTCCGCCACAAGCCACAAGCCCATCACCCCCCGGATGAGCTCACCCCCCCCCAAACAAAACTGTGGCCTTCTCAATTCCTTCCTGCAGAGCCAGGTTGAAGAAATCCAACCCCAGCTCATTCGGATGTACCCCATCAGACCTGAATAAACCACCAATTTTTCATTCCAAGTTAACATGCCGCACTACCACCCGCCCATTTTTCCTCATAAAACTAGCCATTAACTTGTTTACTTTTCCCCGGCAACGGTTCATGGCCGACGAATCCCTGGCATGCCTCCAAACCGACAGGGGAACCATTTCGGACCAAATGATCCTGATACCTGGTAGAAGAGTATGCAACCGGGAAACATCCCGCTGCATAATCTTCACCAGGTCTCTCTCTGGCACTACCCCCAAATCATTTCCCCCGGCATGAATAAGGAGTATGTCAGGGCGGCCGCCCCGACACACTCTTTGTTCAACATTGGACAAAACTGCTTTCCATAGCATCCCCCTTACTCCAAACCACTTCAAACGAACCCGATCCGGAAGAAAGCCCAGCTGAATTCCGTTCCTGCGAACTGCAGCTCTCCTCTCGGCCCAGTACACGAATGAATGGCCGACAATCCACACCTCCAAACCGGAACCTGGAACAGAAAAACAAACGTAAATAACATAGTACCACACATTCCGCTCGCACGGAAACAAGATCCACCAAAACCACAACTCTCTTTTTTTTTTTTAATATTTATTTATTTATTTATTTATTTTTAACCCCTTGGCGACACAGGACGGACTAGGTCACAAAAAAAAAATTCACGATCTTGGTCACTGAGTGACCAAGATGGCGCTGCCCTTCTAAGGGCAAGAGCACAGGAGGCAGGAAGTACCTGCTTCCTGTGCTCTCTGGCTGTCACACGATTGCCTCTTCACAGAGGCAATCAGTGACTGCCAGGCACACTGACAGGCAGTGGGGATGCTCTCCTGAACATCCCCACTGACTGGTCAGATCAATATTAACTCTATATTGATCTGACCAGTTATGATCTGTCTCCCTCTCCTCACATTTTTTTTAGTGAGGGAGAGAGACAGATCAATGTTCTAAAAGTAAGTAAAAGTTAAAAAAAACAATAAACACACAACACACAAATAATAAAACAATAAAAAAAATTTTATTAAAGCAATTCCCTGCGTTTAACCCCTTCCCTGCCACTGATCTTGCATAAGCAGTGATCGTGCACATCAGCGCATTTATTTTTGCTGTTTGTGCATTTTTTTATTTATTACAGTACTAAAAAGGCTCTTCTAAGAGTTATTAACCCCTTATTTGCCGTCGATCACTGCTTACGCAATGATATTGACGCCAAAGCAATTTTTATCTGTCTGCATATATTTATTATTATTTTTTTTTTTTTACACATACCCGCTAGGGGATTACATGTAAAGTAAAAATATTTGAGATTTTTTTTTTTAAGCTGCCTGAGCGCATAGCGATCAGTAACAGCGAATTAGTGGCAAAGGCGGTTTGGTGATTTCTCAATTAAGCTCACCATTCGCCCTGGTCAGATCAAAATTGGTCGGTTCAATATTCACAAATATTGATCTGCCTCCCTCTCCTCACTTACATTTTTGTGACGGAAAGAGACAGATCAGTATTAGTGATATAAAAATAACATTTTATAAAATTGTCAGGTTTTATGAAAGTCTTTCACTGTGTATTAACCCCTTCCCTGCCATTCATCACTGTGTAAGCAGTAATCTTGCACAGCAACTGTATGTTTTGCTGTCTGCACTGTTTTATGGATTAATTTCTTTGTACTGTAATGTATTACAGTACTAGATAGGCTCTTCTAAGAGCTATTAACCCCTTCTTTGCTCGAGATCACTGCTTACGCACTGATTCTGAGGCCGCGGACTCGGTTCGATTTTGACCCTATTCAGCTTTCTGATACATCATCTAGCGATGTATCGGTGGCTGCTGAGCCCTTGCCACAAGTAGTGATGGGGGTCTACCGATAAAAAAATATATGGTTTGGTGGCGGTAAATTACATTGGCTGGTTTCAAAGATATATCCCATAAAGGACACGGACGCAGGTTGACTACATGTCAAAATTCCAAGTTGGAATTTTGAGATGCGCATCTCACAAATGTTGCCTTCTAGCCAAAAACAAACCAACAAACCTATGCATGGGTGCTATCCCTGTACTCGGGAGATGTTGCTGAACACATATTGGGTTGTTGTTTGGCAGTGATATATACCAGAATCTGTGAATTCATGCCTGAAGTACAATGCATGTGGAAAAAAAACTCCCAAAAAAGTACTACCACAAACTTTTACAAAGGCTGGTGGTAGAATTAGTACCTATACAGTATTAAAATACCACCATTTGAAATACCTTAGTCTATTTTCCAAAAATATATGGTTTGATGGGGTAAAATTCATTGGACGGCTTCAAAAATGTTCCAAATGGAACATGGACGCAGGCTGACTACATGTCAAAATTCCAGGTTGGAATTGCGCACCCCCTAAATGTGGAATTTTAGACCCAATACAAACCAACAAACCTATGCATGGGGGGTATCCCTGTACTCAGGAGATGTTGCTGAACACATATTGAGGTGTTGGTTGGCAGTGGCAAATACCAGAATCTGAAAATTCCTGCCTGAACTACAATGTGTGTGCGGAAAAAATTACATCCCAACCCTTTGATATAGGTTGGTGGTAGAATTAGCACTTGGAAAGTGTTAAAATACCACAATTTTAAATACCCTAGGATGTCTAGTTTTCCAAAATATATGGTTTTATGGGGTAAAATACTTTGACAGGCTTCAAAAGTGTCCCAAATGGAACATGGGCGCAGGCTGACTACATGTCAAAATTCCAAGTTGGAAATGCACCCCCCCTAAACGTGGCCTTTTAGCCCCCAAATGGGTGGTATCCCTGTACTCAGGAGATGTTGCTGAACACATATTAAGGTGTTGTTTGGCACTGACACATAATAGGATCTGTGAATTCATGCCCGATGTACAATGAATGTGAAAAACAAATTACTATCCATAACATTGACATAGGCTGGTGGTAGAATTAGTGCATGAAAAGTGTTAAAATACTACCATTTGAAATACCCTAGGGTGTCTAGTTTTCAAAAATATATGGTTTTGTGGGGTAGAATACACTTTTTGGCTTCAAAAATGTCCCAAATGGGACATGGGCACAAGTTTTCTGCATGTCAGAATTCCAAGTTGGAAAACCAAAATGCGCACCCCCTAAATGTGGCCTTTTAGCCCCAAAACAAACCAACAAACCTATGCATGGGTGGTATCCCAGTACTCAGGAGATGTTGCTGAACACATATTGAGGTGTTATTTGGAAATACCCCTTCACATTTTAAGGTAATGTTTACCTAAATTGCAATATATGTGAAAAATTAAAAAAAAAGATTTTTTGCTGCAACCTTTGGCATAGATTGGTGGTAAAATGGCTACATGAAATGTGTCAAAACACCCCAAGTTAAATGCCCTGAGTTGTCTAGTTTTCAAAAATATGTACATGTTGGGGGTCATTCATGGATTTAGTACAGAAATCAGTGTTACAATGTCACTATCGCTAATTTTGAAAGAAAGGATTTTAAAATAGCTTTGCACCACTTATAGTTCTGGCCCTGTAACATGAATAAAAAAGCACAAAAACATAAAAACATGGGCTATTTCTGAACTCAGGACATATATTAGAAACTTTTTAGCAGTGTTTTTTTGTTGTCTCTTGTACATGAGTATACGATTTTTCAAATAAAAGTCATAAAAAAATAATTTTTTCAATTTTTTTGCCATATTTTATTATTTTTTTTACATCAAATTATATGCTATTATCAAAATAATGGTATCAAAAGAAAGCCCTTCTTATGACGATAAAAACGATATATAGTTTGTGCGGGTACACTAAATGAGACAGAAATAAATTACAGCAAAACACAAACACCTCAGAAATGTTAAAACAGCCCATGTCACCAAGCGTCGGACAAGCCAAAAAAGTCATGTCACTAAGGGGTTAAACCATGAAATTTTTTTTTTTTTTTTTATAACAGCAACCTATGAGGACGAACATATGATTTGAAACATCATGACTCCCAGCGTCCAATCTTCTTGACTAAGGCCTCCCCCAGGCCTAGCCGTGAAGCCTCCATGGCAGCCCCAATCCGGAAGGAATGGGTGCCAAATTCGTGTGCAGGCACACCCAAACGTTCCAAAGCCATCCTCATCACCCTGAGGAATTGAAACCTTGATAAACCAGAAGAGTCTGCATGGACCAGGAGGGACTGAGACCCCTGCGCCCGCACCGCCAGAAACTCCCTGATGCAACGTACCGGGCACACCGTTCACCCGGTACCTTAAACAATTCCACCATACGGCCCGCTTAGCCGTGTCCATTTTGGATGACCTGAGCCAAATCAGCAGTTTCCACGGTTCACACACCACGTCCACCGCCCAGATGCCGCCCAGCCGGGCCCTGGAAGGACTAACCAGCTCCGATATACGGAATGCCCCGAAAAAAGCCAAGGAAAAATCTGCAGTGAACAACAGATACTCGTAGTCCGATACTCAAATAACTTGCAGTACCTCCACCATTTTACGCAGCAACGCCACCGACACCGGGCGCCGAGCTTCAGCTTGCCGCTTGCCCTTTGAAAACTCTTTAGCGCTTGCCTGACCAAAAAATTCTTGCAAACGTCCACCTCCCCTCGCTATTTAAACAAAAAGGACAAAGCCGCCACCGCTTTGTCCAATTTGGAAGGGGACGCTACTTCAGCCGAAAGCTGCACTAAAAACCAAACCAACGCATCAAGCTGTGACGCCTCAGAGCCGTGCCTATCCCCGTTACCCACCAGCGCATCCCAGTCTCACCAGACCCTTCCTGTCCTGTCCTGTCCGCTCCCGGAGCTTCTGCTCGAAACCGCTCCCACTGGAATCAAGAGAGCATCAATTACGTGCCCCCCCCATAACGTCAGGGCCACCAGCAAGGGAAACAATTCCAGAAATGCCAGGTTCTTTAAGAGTTTGCTGCCTGCCCATGCCTCCGGCCATCGCTCTGCGCACCACCTACCCGCAAAGTATGCGCCGAAACCCACGCTACCCGACGCATCGGTATAAAGTTCCAGCTCGTCTGCCTGCACAACCGCACCCTGAAATACTACTTTACCGTTAAAGCACTCAAGGAAGACCAGCCACACCGCCAGGTCTGCACGTATCTTCCTAGTAACCCGGATAAAATGGTGTCCAGCTGCAATACCCGCCGTAGGCCGCGACAGTGACCAAATGAACACCCGACCCACCGGAATAATCCGACACGCAAAGTTCAAGCGCCCTATCAGTGACCTCAACTGCCGCAATGTGACCTTTTTGGCCCTGCCGACCATACGAACAGCCGCCCGCAGTACCACTAGCTTATCCCCAGGAAGCCGACAGACCCCTGCCAAGTCAATCTCTAATCCCAGAAAGCTTAAACAAGTAGTAGGACCCTCTGTCTTATCCACCGCCAAGGGAACCCTAAAGCTAAGTGCAACCTGCTCCAGCGAGTGCAGCAAAACCATGCAAGATCGGGAGTCCTTAGGGCCTACGCACAAAAAATCGTCCAAGTAGTGCACCATTGAACGATTTTTTTTTTGCCACTTTCTTAACCACCCATTCGAGAAATGTGCTAAATTTCTCAAAATAGGCGCAAGAGACTGAACACCCCATAGGCAAACAAAGATCCACGTAAAACCCTTGTTCAAACCAGCATCCCAGGAGGTGATGACAATCCGGGTGGATGGGAAGGAGGCGAAAAGCCGACTCAATGTCAGATTTTGCCAGCAGCGCCCCAGGACCCGCATCGCGGACTAAATCAAACGCTTTGTCAAATGATGTGTACGATACGGAGCAAAGCTCCCTATCGATGTCATCATTAACCGACCCTCCCTTAGGATAGGACAAATGGTGTATTAGCCGGAATTTCCGGGATCCTTCTTGGGGACCACCCCCAAAGGAGAAACCCGTAAATTCTCCATTGGTGGCTCAGGAAACGGGCCGGCCTTCCTACCTGCCTCCAGCTCCTTCTTAAGCTTTTCCCTCACTACCTCCGGAAATTGAAGCACAGACTTCAAGTTCCGGCGGGTGATACGGCCCGGGCCTGGAAAAAATGGAATACGAAAACCAAACCGAAACCCATCCTCCAAAAAACTTGCGTCTGCGCGTCTACCGTAGCGCCTTAGCCACGGCCGCATCGCGTCGCTGCTCACTAGTGTTATCCCCTTTAGCCCCTGACTGACCAGCCGTACTCCCTGGCTTGTTCCGTTTAAAGCATCTGGATCCACTATGGGACCCTCCGCAGACTGAGCACTCGTGCCGGAACTTGCACGATGCGCCCCACTTGCACTGGCTGTCGTTGAACAGCCAGCACGTGCCACGTTTTCCGGTGGCCGGCGTGGAACCTTGGGCTCCACTACCGGCCCCCCCGGGAAAGGGCGATGCCTTTTGTGCCATCATGATCTTTACCCAGAGAGTGATATCTATCTGGTCAAAGCTCATGCCAGGGTTGGCGGCAATACGTTGACGAAACTGTTCGTCATACCTCCACCACGCCAACCCACCATAAAGGCGGTACGCCTCCCAAATCCCGTCCACATAGCAGAATATGGAGGAGCACTGCTCGGGGCGTTTTTCACCTATCACGCTAGCCAGGATGCAGAAAGACCACAACTAGTTCCCGAATGTTTTCGGAGGCTTCCTATACCGCTTTTTTCTTTCTTCCTCCTCTTTTTTTCTTCCTATCCTCTTTTTTCTCATCTTCCTTGAGGTCGATAGGATATGAAGCAAAGAAAAAAGCTCCACGTATTCCCCCCTCCATATTTTCTCCCACACCTCTAACTTCAAGTGAACCCCTAATGGACCTGAGAAGGACGCGTAAGAGGAGTACCGCGCCACCTCAGCCCCGCTACCTGGTCCCAAGTCCACTCCACCCACATTGCCGCCCGATGAGCCCCCCGCCGTTTTTGCTCTTTGCGTACTGACCCCCCCACTAATAGGGGAGAGGCCCCGGCCAGCTCTGATGCTAACCCTGTTGCACCACTTGTCGGAGGATTGGATACCGGAGGAACCCAGGCCGACACCACTGTCTCTGTCACTACCGCCTCGCTCCTATTTGCCCACGAATCTAGGAAAGCACGAAAGCCCCCCAGAAGCTCAGCTTCCCCCCGCCCCCCTGGAGAAGGGGTAACGAGTAACTCACCGATCAGCCCTGCAGCTGAACTGGCTCGCTGTTTCACCCGCTGCGTTACTGCTGGCTGCCTTCTCCTTTCTGCGGCTGTCCTCTTCTCATCCACAGATCTCACAGGGGGACCGCGACCTCCTGAACCGGCATCCCTTCCGGCTTGCTGTTGATCCACCGTCTGACGCTGCCTGAAAGAAGAAGAGCATTGTGAGAGACCCATCCCTTCGAGAAGTACACATGGCTCTACCCAAGCCCCGCTCCGGCCGAATGCCATAATCCATAGGGGAGAGGGTTCTATCTATCGGGGACCGCATCCTGCGCCGCGACAGACAACGACTGCGAACCCCCTGCGTCTGCGCGCGCCTGTGCACCCCCTTTCTCCCCCTGTCCTGGGCCGAACACGGCCTAGCCTGGCCCGACCGCTAGCCCGCTTAGGAGGCCCAACTGCCTTGGTACTGCCCGTGCCAAACCGATGCCATCGTCCGAGACTTCCCCATCCACTTCAATGGGAGACCCCCCCTACTGGTGACATGGAGAAGGCCGGGGAGCCCTGTGGTGAAAACAATTCTGGGGACACTGACACCTGACGTGGCATGAAGGGGGACAAACTGACGGAACTACCCCCGGATGAAGACCACCCTAGCCGGGGACTGCTCATAACGCATCGGGGCCTTCCCCCGCCCTGCCCTGCTGGGGGAGATGGGAAAATTTATCGTGAGGCCGACCCTGCTCATGATCAGACTGGGCCTGAAAGAAATCTGGTGTGGAGCACCTGGATGGGACCTGTGTGGGCAGAGCACGCAGCTGAGAGGGCCTGGGGGAGGTGAGAGGGGCATTGGGCAGCGACGGGGCACCGCTAAGGGGGTTGGGACCCCTGCTCCCCCCCCCCCACACCAGACACGCACACCTGATGCCTTCCAGGCGCCGTGGCTCCTCCCATCCGCTGGCCGGAAGTCACCATCTGGCCTCCCTGCTTCTTAGGCCCGGATGCCTGCGTGGCGATGCGGGGGCCAACGGTCCTAGGCCCCCCGTGCTTCCCGCTGCGCTGCCCGTCCACCGGAGCCCTTTGATGTGCAATCGCATCCACTTCTGGCGGAGCCCGGGCATCCGTCGCCGACTTCCGGGTTCTTCCCCTGCCACATGACGCCAGTGTAGCGCAGTCAACGGAGCGCGATCCTCTCTCGCCGGCAGCTCCAACGGTCCTGGGAGGTAGAGGGGTCTTCCTTGCTCCTGCTGAAAGCCCGCTGGGACCAGGGAGGCAGTCATCACCAGGGCTCAGGCGACGGGGAGGCCTCACCGCCCTTGAAGGCCTCCCAGATGCAGGGGCAGCCGCCCCCAACGAAGGCCCACATCCATCCAGTCGACCCTGGAGCCATCCTGGTCCTTTCTGCAAAGCAGCAGCCCTCATCTTGGCCAGGATCCGGTCAATCTCAGCTTCCATGGTCCTGCAAAAGAAGAGGGGAGACAGACACCACAGACAACAGGTATGGGGAAAAAAATCTTCCTAAAATGGCCCCCAAACTTCCTGTTCCTAACTTTTATACACTCCCAACTCCTCCCACTAATTCCTAACTATAGGCTGACATATCCCCTCAGCACCCTGTCATGATTGCCCCTCCCCGACCTTGTCTGGGGGCTACAGTGAGGGCTGACTTTTCCTTTTTTGTTGTTGTAGCAGAATGATGGCAAGGGAGCACATCAGGATCTGTTGACCCACACAATGGCACCTCTACCAGGTTCTTTTTAAGACTGCACACTTCTGAGGGATAGGAGAGGCAAACGCCTCATGATGAGGTCGATGAGCGCACCCTTGATTACCTCCAGGTACCGCCGCATGGTTTGCTGCCAAATTGCTCTTTCGAGCATAACCTCCGGGGCAGGACTGGCGAGCTAGCGTTAGGTGTGGTAAGTCAATTTAGCCAAGTCGTTTATCCTGCTGTGTTCCCTTTGCCATTAGGTGAGTAAATTTGCCAGTGAGACGGTTGGAACAGCAGATTTGCCATGACGAGTACGGTAGCTCCACTAACAAACACATTTAAAACACATTTTTCTCCTAATTTAGGCATTCACTTGCAATTTTGCTAACTGTGACCACTAGGTGCAGACTCTAGTTGGAAGATCACCTCTACAACAGGGCTACAGTCAGAAAGGTGAGTAGCACTACCATGCCACCAAGGAGTGTCCCCCAAACGTCGAGGAGCAAGGATGAGTTCGGTGAAAGTCACAGATATGAGCTATGGCATGGATATCATGAATGGACACCCACGAGCGTTCCTCCGGACCATATCCTGCCCAGCCAACGAGATACTGTAGGACACCATCCTTCCATCTAGAGTTAAGGAGTTTATGTACAGAATACTCGTCTTGATCTAGATTAGAGAAGGAGGAAGTGGATGAAGCAAGGAGGACTACTTGTTTACTACAACTGGCTTTAGTAACATAACATGGAAAGAGCTAGATATTCTCAGAAGGCCGAAGGTCTAAAGTATACGTGACATCTTTGATCCAAGATAGAACACAAGAAGGTTGAATATATTTAGGACTCAAGGTACTGGAGACCCGTTTAAAGTGTAGATTCTGTGTGGATAGCCATAATTTGTCTCCTGGTAATAGATCAGGGTCAGTAGTTCTCTTATCGGCTGATTTCTTTTGTTTTAGTTGAGCTAGGGATAGTTGTTTAACAATAGTACAATGACTCTTGAGTTTTAGTACCAGGGAATCTACTGCAGGGACATTAGTTGAGGATAACTCAGGAGGCCATAAATGAGATTCATATCCACAATAGAATGGAGAACTTTTAAGAGATTCATGATATGAACTGTTATAAGAGTTCAGCTAAGGGTAGCCAGGAAGACCAGTCCGAATAATCTGCAGAAGAAAACTTACTATGGTATTGTTTTAGTACTTGATTTGTTCTCTCCATTTGGTGGTTGGGCTGCTTGTGGTAGGCTGATGAGATGTGCAGGTTAATGCCCAATAGGTAACAGAGATTTCTCCAGCAACATGAGATGAATTGAGGCCCATGGTCAGAAACTATGCATTGGGGTTAGCCATGGAGGCGGACGATAACACGAAGGATTATCTCAGCAAGCACTTTGGAACTAGGGATTTTGGGTAAAGAAGTAAAGTGTGCTTGTTTGGAGAATATGTCCACGGTTACAAGAATGGTAGTTAATCCATTGGAGAATAGTAGGTCTGTGGCGAAATCCATAGCCATGTACTACCAAGGTTGGTTTGGTACAGGTAAAGAAACCAGGAGTCCAAAAGGTCGATGACGCGGGATCTTATGTTTGGCGCATACTTCACAGGCATCGATATATTGATCTGCATCTTTTCTCAGAGTAGGCCACCAAAGTGGTTTCTTCAGAAAACACAAGGTATTAGTCAATCCTCGGTGTCCAGCAAGGAGAACATTTGAGAGTGGTGACTTGGTACTGAGGTTGAACAAATAACCTGTTGACTAAACTATGAGAGGAAGGAAATGTAGTTTGGGAACTGGCAATGCGCTGTATTAATGAAGAAGAAATGGTAGCCATGATTTTCTCATGAGGAATGATATATTCTTTGGAGGAAGTGGTGGTTCCTTTCTCAAATAGACGAAACAGAGTGTCAGCCATAGTATTCTTGTTTCCCGGTCAATAGGAGATGATAAAACTGAACCGATCTAGTGCCCATCGTGCCTGACAGTTAAACCACTTGGCTTTTCCCAGACACTAGAGATTCTTCCAGTCTGTAAAAATGGCAAATGGAACAGAAATACCCTCCAAAAGATGATGCCACTCATCCAGAGCTATTTTAATGGCTAAAAGTTCTCTGTTTCCAATATCGTAATTATTTTCTGCTGGTGTGAATTGCTTGGAGAAAAAAGAACAGGGGTGTATTTTGTTGGTTTCCTGATTCCGTTGGGAAAGTGAAAGAGTAAATTTTTAATTTTGCACTGACTGTTTCACTTTTGTAGGATTTGAGGTCTCAGCTATGTTTTAGTTGTAGCTTGCAACCTTTAGATAGCACCAGGAGGAGAAAAGTTGGCTGAACGCCCAGAAGTTTGAGTTTAGTGTATCTCAACAAGTTTCAGCACAAATTTGTGGAGTAGATGTGAATATCGTCAAGATAGACCATAATATAGGACAACAAGTCTCGTTTACAAATGCTAAAAAAAAGACAGCTGGGGCATTATATAACCTGAAGGGCATCGCTAAGTACTCGTAATGCCCTTATAGAGTGTTAAAAGTGTTCTTCCACTCATCCGCTTCTTTAATCCTTATTAAGTTATATACACCACGGATTCATCTTGACATGACATCATGCCATGATATTTCATTGTCATAAAATCATATCATGACGTCACACAGGGCCGCTTTAACCAATGGGCAAAGTGGACACTTGTCCAGGGCCCACTAGTTAAGGGGACCCCTGCTGGCCATGGGTGCCACCCCGTGCTGGCGGCATCCCCTTCACAGTGAATCATGATGCTGAACTTTACTGAACATCTGCTGGGTGCAGCAGCCAAATGAAAAACAAAAGTAAAAAAAAAAAAAATCATTGCCACCAGATATAACTTACTGTCATATCCGGTGACTGCATTTCCCTCCTCCATGCAGGAGGGAAGACTGCGCGGAGGAGACAACCAGGGACACAGAACAGCCAGGAGGTGGGAGGAGGGGAAGGGTTGGAGGAGGGTGGCATATTATTGGGCAAATTGGCTGTGGGTTATTAATGGCAAAATAATACTGGCATATTATTGGGAAAATTGGCTGTGGCATATTAATGGCAAAATAACACTGGCATATTAATGGACAAACTAACACTGACCTATTAATGGGCAAATTGGCTATGGCATATTAATTGTCAAACAAACTGGCATATTTATGGCCAAATTGGCTGTGGCATATTTATGGGCAAATTGACTGGCATATTTATGGGCAAATTGACTGTGGCATATTTATGGGCAAATTGGCAGTGGGATATTAATTGGCAAGCTGGCTATGGCATATTTAATGGCAGAAACGGTGTCATATTTAAAACGGCAAACTGGCTGTTGCAAATGTTAATGACAAAGTGACTGTGTCATATTAATTGGTACCTGACAGTGACTTATTTTAATTGGCAAAGTGATGCTGTGGCATGTTCTGTGGGGCAAAACAACATGTTCTGTGGGATAAAGTGACACTGTGGTGTGTTTTGTGGGGCAAATTGACACTGTGGCATGCCAAATTGTGTGGGTGCAATGTGAGTGCAAGCCAAGTGCTCTGGGCAGTGGCATTGCTAGGGGGCAGTGGCGTACCTACCACTGGTGCAGGGGTCGCAGCTGCGACCGGGCCCGTCACTCCAGGGGCCCGGCCGCCCTGCTACCCCTGCGCAAAAAAAAATAAAATATAAAAAAATATGTGCAGGAAAACGGGGCAGCTGCCCAGGGCCCATTCATCCTTGGGGACCAAGGAAGCTGCCCCATGGGCCCCCGCTACCTGTGCCAGTACTTACCTCCTTGCTGCTGTCTCCCGGTGCAGGTCCGTGGCTGTGAGGGAAGTGTTGTGCGCTCCCCTCCAGCCGCGCGGATCAATAAAGTTTGTTTAAAAAAAAGTTTGAACTAACTTTATTGATCCGCGCGGCTGGAGGGGAGCACACAACGCTTCCCTCACAGCCACGGACCTGCACTGGGAGACGGCAGCAAGGAGGTAAGTACTGGCATGGGCGGCGGGGGAGGAGGGTGGCATAACGAGGAGCAATATCCTGGCATAATAATTGGCATAATCCTGACATATTAAATGGCAATATCCTACCATATTAAATGGCAATACCCTGGCAATAAGTGTCAATAGAGTGGCAAAATCCTGGCATTTTAAAATGGGAAAAGCATGGCATTTGAGGGGCAAAATACTGTAATATTAAATGGCAAAAGAATGGCATATTGAATGGCTAAATCCTGGCATATTGAATGGCTAAATCCTGGCATATTGAGGGCACATAACACTGGCAAATGGGCACATACCACTGGCAAATGGGCACAACTTGCAAATGGACACATAGCTGGCAAATGGGCACATAACTGGCAAATGAGCAAAATAACACTGGCAAATGGGCAAAATAACACTGGCAAATGGGCAAAATAACACTGGAAAATGGGCAAAATTGGCTGTGGCATATTGGAAATCTGGCTGTGGCATTTTGGCAATTGTGGCTAATCATGGCATAATGGGCAAATTGGCTGTGGCCAAATTGATACTGTGGCATGTTCTGTGGTGCAAAATAACGTGTACTATGGGGGAAAGTGACACTGTGGCATGTTCTGGCAGGAATATTTATACTGCAGCATGCCAAATCGTGTGGGTGCAGTACAAGCCAAGTGCTGTGGGTACTGTATAGTGCTGTGTTAAGACCTTTAGGTGCAATGTTGGTGCAGGGAAACGTAATAAAAATAAGAAATTAAAAAATTTTCAATAACATTTTTATTACATATGAAAATAGTTGAATATAATATTAAAAAGTTCATATAAGTATACATGCAGCTAATTATATACATATATTTGGGGTCCACCTCAAGCTTTTGATAAGGCTGGAAATATTTTAACGTGTTTTTTTTTTTGTGTCCAGAAAAGTAATATTATTTTACTAAGAGGGTGGTGGATGAGAGGTTAATATATGAAGCAGTTTAAGCATGCATGGGATGAGCATAAGGCTATCCTTGATATAAGAGAAGGCCAGGGACTAATGAAAATATTACTTTACTGAGAGGGTAGTGGATGCATGGGATAGCCTTTCAGCAGAAATGGTAGAGGTTAATACAGTGAAGGAGTGTAAGCATATGGCTATTCTAGACATAAGATGAGGCCAGGGATTAATGGAAGTATTACTTTCTGAGAGGGTAGTGGATGCGTGGAATCGTCTTCCAGCAGAAATGGTAGAGGTTAATACAGTGGAGGTCAGAAACTTTTTATTATTTTACTGAGAGGGTAGTGGATACATGGAATAGTTTGACAGCAGAAATGGTAGAGGTTAATACAGTGAAGGAGTTTAAGCATGCATGGGATAGGTATAAGGCTATCCATAATATAAGATAAGGTCAGGAACTAATGAAAGTATTACTTTACTGAGAGGGTAGTGGATATATGGAATAGTCTTCCAGTAGAAGTGGTAGAGGTTAATACAGTGAAGGTGTTTAAGCATGCATGGGATAGGTATAAGGCTATCCTAGATATAAGACAAGGCCATGCACAAAGCGGAACAGTTGGGAGGCATGTAAGTGGCATTTCTGGGGTGGAGTTGCATGGTTGGGTCGGGGGGCCCCGAGGCAATTTTTGCACCGGGCCTGGTGGTTTCTAGTTACGCCTCTGCTAGGGGGGCTACTGGGTCTGAAGCCCTGAATCTCAGCTTCATAGCCCTGAATGGAGACTATGGAGCGAAAGTATGCTTTAGCCCTTAGTCTCTGATTCTGTGTCCCCCCCCCCCCCCAAATGCCGGATATGATGTAAGTTCATATCAGCGTGGCTATGAAGCCCTCACGCAGCCCTATTTGTTTTTGGCTGCATGTAGGGGAGAGGCATCGAACATGCAGACTGCATTTACTGCCTATTACTCTCAGCCAGCTGGTATTTATATGGGGGGGATGGAATTCTTTGAGGACATGACTGACATTATAAAGTGACAGGGCACTAAAGAATAGTGGGAGTTGTAGTTCCACAACTGCTACGTGCTAGCAAACCCTGGCCATATTAGTGTACAGTTTAACTCCTTGAGCACCAAGTGGCCAACAGTGCTGAAGTCTCCTTCACGCATGTAATGCACCTGTTTCTATACATTGTGCAAGGCAGATGTCTAAGCAAATATTTAAGACATTTTATCGGTATATTTAGAATTTTTTTTAGACTTATCTCTGTGCCAACAGCATGGACTTTGAGTAAATTCTGCCTCTACATATACAAGTGCATCAGTTGCAGTGGCCATGTTGGAGATGGCACCAAGAAACTTAACCCAGCAAATGTTTAGATTAAATGGTTATAGCTAAACACTTTTCGTAATGTAAAGGGCAACATGTAAAAGTCTATTCTGTCCCTCCATCTTAACACCCGGGCCAGTCTCTCCCTCCATCTTATCACCCCTGCCACCCTCTTCCTCCATCTTATCACCCCTCTCACCATCTTATCACCCCTATCACCTGTCTCTCCCCATCTCACCCTCTCCCTCCAGCTTATCATGCCTCTTCACCCACCACCTCACCCCTCCTTCCAGCTCATCAACCCACCCACCCTCTATTTCACCCCTCTCTCCAGAATATCACCCCTCTCAATCTCCATCTCACCCCACCCTTATCACATCACATATCTCACCCTCCGTCTCAGCCTCTCCCTCCATCCTACCCTCTCCATCCAGCTTATCACCCTCTATTTCACCCCCTCTCTCCAGAATATCAACCTCCATCTCACCCCCACCCTTATCATATCGCACTTCTCACCCTCCATCTCACCTTCTCCCTCAATCCAGCTTATTACCTCACTCACCCTCCATCTCACCCCATTGGCATCATCATATTAATTTATGTATATGTTTTTGTATTGCTTATATTATATATATACCCCTATTGCTCACTGGCATCATATATATACTTTATAACCAGACCCAAGCATGTGAGCGTCTTTACTTGTATCAAATCTGTAACGGGTCTTGCCCAAGATCTTTTGGCAACCTAGCAATGCCCCCTGCGTGTATAATTGTGTATTTGTGGCTGTGTATGTATGTGTATAAGTGTGAGTAATTAATGTGAGTTTTGTTGTTGTTGTGAGTCTTATTGTATATTGTGATATAGTAATGTGTGATACACTCACACAATGCACATCACTGTGAATTTTATGTATGAATATATATAGCATATATAATTTTCTCTCAATGAAAAATTATTGCGGCCCATGCACACATACTTTTTTGGTGAAGTGGCCCACTACAGAAAAACTTGGACACTCCTGCCTAAGGGTATTAGCCAGTTTGGAGGAGGAAGTGGTTTGGGTCACCACGGCGACCAACATAGCAAAAGCGCTGTCAAGAGGGAAACCGCTTACATAATTATGAAGTCCACAGGCAAGCTGTTAAGGTAGAATGGTGGGCGCTGTGGTTTATAGTTCCGCCACTGCTTGCAGGGGTGATAGTGAGAGCAGCTTTAAGTGGTATCCCATGTTGCACTAGGACTGCACGCAACCTAACCTAATAATGAGTGCGTTTGAACTGCCACCTTGCAAGCTGCCCTATGAAACCCCACCCGCAAAAAAAGCCAGGTGAAGTGCTTTCCCAGAAGCGCTGTGCAGCCAGCAGACACACGCACCTCTCTCCACACCCCCTGTAGACTATACTTGCCATCTTTGTTTTTTGCTTCCTGAGCCAGGCTCATCATCACGGGACCATGTGCAACGTTTCCCTGGAGTTTGTGGTGACAGCTAGTGATGGAGCTCGTGGCCAGATCACACCCAGTGAGCCCATACGGTTACCGGGTAAGGTATTTTCCCTATTTGGATTTTTATCAGCTATATTAGTGATCTATAGATAATGTTGGTAATATATGTATTTGCTCGTTCATTTACGCCAGAGAACATATGTTTAGTTAATTTTGTTTGCCATGTTTTTGGATATTTCTATCTATTATCTTTTATATACAGTCAGTTCCATAAATATTGGGACATCGACACAATTCGAATCTTTTTGGCTCTATACACCAACACAATGGGTTTGAAATGAAATGAACAAGATGTGCTTTAACTGCAGAATTTCAGCTTTCATTTGAGGGTATTTACATTTAAATCAGGTGAACAGTATAGGAATTACAACAGTTTGTATATGTGCCTCCCACTTTTCAAGGGACCAAAAGTAATGGGACAATTGGCTGCTCAGCTGGCGTGTCAGGGTTCAACACTGACCTTCTGACTCATGCATTTAACCCCTTGGCGACACAGGACGGACTAGGTCCGTCCTGTGTGCCGAGGCGTTAGTGACACAGGACGGACCTAGTCCGTCCTGTGTCAAAACGAGCACTGAAAGCGGAGTTTTTCCGCTTTCAGTGCTCAAGCGGCATTGTAACGATGCTTCCGTATGGAAGCATCTTACAATACTAAAAAAAATGCCCGTCGGCATTTCGATCGCTCCGGAGAGCGATCGAAATGCCGGTTTTAAAGGCACAGAGCCTTTAAAACGCGGGCATTTCAAAAACGAGCATAGGAAGCGAATCTTTCGCTTCCTATGCTCAGAAAGTGTTTCTGATTGCCTCGCAAGTCGAGGCAATCAGAAACACAAAAAAAAAATGCACGATCTTGGTCACTGAGTGACCAAGATGGCGCTGCCCTACTAAGGGCAAGAGCACAGGAGGCAGGAAGTACCTGCTTCCTGTGCTCTCTGGCTGTCACACGATTGCCTCTTCACAGAGGCAATCAGTGACTGCCAGGCACACTGCCAGGTAGTGGGGATGTTCTGCTGAACATCCCCACTGACTGGTCAGATCAATATTAACCCTATATTGATCTGACCAGTTATAATCTGCCTCCCTCTCCTCACATTTTTTTTTAGTGAGGGAGAGAGACAGATCAAAGTTCTAAAAGTAAGTAAAAGTTAAAAAAAAACAATAAATACACAACACACAAATAATAAAACAATAAAAAAAAATGTATTAAAGCAATTCCCTGCGTTTAACCCCTTCCCTGCCACTGATCTTGCATAAGCAGTGATCGTGCACATCAGCGCATTTATTTTTGCTGTTTGTGCATTTTTTAGGGGTTAATTTTTTTTGTACTGTAATTTATTACAGTACTAAAAAGGCTCTTCTAAGAGTTATTAACCCCTTCTTTGCTGTCGATCACTGCTTACGCAATGATATTGACGCCAAAGCAATTTTTATCTGTCTGCATATTTTTTTTTTTTACACACACCCGCTAGCGGATTACATGTAAAGTAAAAATATTTGAGATTTTTATTTTTTTAAGCTGCCTGAGTGCATAGCGATCAGTAACAGCGAATTAGTGGCAAAGGCGGTTTGGTGATTTCTCAATTAAGCTCACCATTCGCCCTGGTCAGATCAAAATTGGTCGGATCAATATTCACAAATATTGATCTGCCTCCCTCTCCTCACTCATATTTTTGTGACGGAAAGAGACAGATCAGTATTAGTGATATAAAATAACATTTTATAAAATTGTCAGGTTTTATGAAAGTCTTTCACTGTGTATTAACCCCTTCCCTGCCATTCATCACTGTGTAAGCAGTAATCTTGCACAGCAACAGTATGTTTTGCTGTCTGCACTGTTTTATGGATTAATTTCTTTGTACTGTAATGTATTACAGTACTAGATAGGCTCTTATTAACCCCTTCTTTGCTCGAGATCACTGCTTACGCACTGATTCTGAGGCCGCGGACTCAGGGTTCGATTTTGACCCTATTCAGCTTTCTGATACATCATCTAGCGATGTATCGGTGGCTGCTGAGCCCTTGCCACAAGTAGTGATGGGGGTCTACCGATAAAAAAATATATGGTTTGGTGGCGGTAAATTACATTGGCTGGCTTCAAAGATATATCCCATAAAGGACACGGACGCAGGTTGACTACATGTCAAAATTCCAGGTTGGAATTGCGCACCCCCTAAATGTGGAATTTTAGACCCAATACAAACCAACAAACCTATGCATGGGGGGTATCCCTGTACTCAGGAGATGTTGCTGAACACATATTGAGGTGTTGGTTGGCAGTGGCAAATACCAGAATCTGAAAATTCCTGCCTGAACTACAATGTGTGTGCGGAAAAAATGACATCCCAACCCTTTGACATAGGTTGGTGGTAGAATTAGCACTTGGAAAGTGTTAAAATACCACAATTTTAAAAACCCTAGGATGTCTAGTTTTCCAAAATATATGGTTTTATGGGGTAAAATACTTTGACAGGCTTCAAAAGTGTCCCAAATGGAACATGGGCGCAGGCTGACTACATGTCAAAATTCCAAGTTGGAAATGCACCCCCCCTAAACGTGGCCTTTTAGCGCCCAAATAATCTAACTAACCTACACATGGGTGGTATCCCTGTACTCAGGAGATGTTGCTGAACACATATTAAGGTGTTGTTTGGTACTGACACATAATAGGATCTGTGAATTCATGCCCGATGTACAATGAATGTGAAAAACAAATTACTATCCATAACATTGACATAGGCTGGTGGTAGAATTAGTGCATGAAAAGTGTTAAAATACTACCATTTGAAATACCCTAGGGTGTCTAGTTTTTAAAAATATATGGTTTTGTGGGATAGTATACACTTTTTGGCTTCAAAAATGTCCCAAATGGGACATGGGCGCAGGTTTTCTGCACGTCAGAATTCCAAGTTGGAAAACCAAAAAGCGCACCTCTCATATGTGGCCTTTTAACCCCCAAATAACCTAACCAACCTATACATGGGGGTATCCCTGTACTCAGGAGATGTTGCTGAACACATATTGAGGTGTTGTTTGGCACTGACATATAACAGGATCTGTGAATTCATGCCCAAAGTACAATGTATGTGAAAAAAAATTACTACCCAAAACATTGACATAGGCTGGTAGTATAATTAGTGCATGGAAAGTGTTAAAATACTACCACGTGAAAAACCCTAGGGTGTCTAGTTTAAAAAAATATATGGTTTTGTGGGGTAGAATACACTTTCTGGCTTCAAAAATGTCTCAAATGGGACATGGGCACAAGTTTTCTGCATGTCAGAATTCCAAGTTGGAAAACCAAAATGCGCACCCCCTAAATGTGGCCTTTTAGCCCCAAAACAAACCAACAAACCTATGCATGGGTGGTATCCCTGTACTCAGGAGATGTTGCTGAACACATATTGAGGTGTTATTTGGAAATACCCCTTCACATTTTAAGGTAATGTTTACCTAAATTGCAATATATGTGAAAAAAAAAAAAAAAAGATTTTTTGCTGCAAACTTTGGCATAGATTGGTGGTAAAATGGCTACATGAAATGTGTCAAAATACCCCAAGTTAAATGCCCTGAGTGGTCTAGTTTTCAAAAATATGTACATGTTGGGGGTCATTCATGGATTTAGTACAGAAATCAGTGTTACAATGTCACTATCGCTAATTTTGAAAGAAAGGATTTTAAAATAGCTTTGCACCACTTATAGTTCTGGCCCTGTAACATGAATAAAAAAGCACAAAAACATAAAAACATGGGCTATTTCTGAACTCAGGACATATATTAGAAACTTTTTAGCAGTGTTCTTTTGTTGTCTCTTGTACATGAGTATACGATTTTTCAAATAAAAGTCATAAAAAAAAAAAAATTTTAATTTTTTTGCCATATTTTATTATTTTTTTTACATCAAATTATATGCTATTATCAAAATAATGGTATCAAAAGAAAGCCCTTCTTATAACGATAAAAACGATATATAGATTGTGCGGGTACACTAAATGAGACAGAAATAAATTACAGCAAAACACAAACACCTCAGAAATGTTAAAACAGCCCATGTCACCAAGCGTCGGACAAGCCAAAAAAGTCATGTCACTAAGGGGTTAAGAGTCATTATTTATATGCTTATATTCCTCCTGCCTCCTCTAGAGGTCTCCCTACCTTACTTTGCTTGCATTCCTTCCCCTCTGTTTGGTGTCAGGTGGGCTCGTTACCTTTTGCTCACACCCAGGTTAAATAGCTGCAGTTTCTGGCAAACAGTGCTTTTGCACTTTTTTGGTGCCTGATTTCTGAGAGCTGCTGCTTCTGTTCCTGATACTCTCCTTAAAGCCCATTTGTATTGTGACCTTGTCCAGGAACTGGGAATCTGAAACCTGAGTGGCTCAACCATCTCAGTAGATGATTTTCAGCATCTCCTGAGACCCTTTGAGTACATCAAGATCTCTTCAGCTAAGTTATTCCCTTTAAGCTACCTTTCTCCTTTCTCGCCCTCTCTAGGGTGTTCCTGCTTAGTCACCCTCTCCAGGGTGTTCCTGCTTAGTCACCCTCTCCAGGGTGTTCCTGCTTAGTCACCCTCTCCAGGGTGTTCCTGCTTAGTCACCCTCTCCAGGGTGTTCCTGCTTAGTCACCCTCTCCAGGGTGTTCCTGCTTAGTCACCCTCTCCAGGGTGTTCCTGCTTAGTCACCCTCTCCAGGGTGTTCCTGCTTAGTCACCCACTCCAGGGTGTTCCTGCTTAGTCCCCCACTCCAGGGTGTTCCTGCTTAGTCCCCCACTCCAGGGTGTTCCTGCTTAGTCACCCTCTCCAGGGTGTTCCTGCTTAGTCACCCTCTCCAGGGTGTTCCTGCTTAGTCACCCTCTCCAGGGTGTTCCTGCTTAGTCCCCCACTCCAGGGTGTTCCTGCTTAGTCACCCTCTCCAGGGTGTTCCTGCTTAGTCACCCTCTCCAGGGTGTTCCTGCTTAGTCACCCTCTCCAGGGTGTTCCTGCTTAGTCACCCTCTCCAGGGTGTACCTGCTTAGTCACCCTTCTAAGGCCTCACCCCTACCTTTGCTTTGTCTTCAGTCCCTACTATAGCTCTTTGTTCTTACTGCAGTTCTTTACTAAATTCCCTCTTGTCTCTCCTTCAGTCTCTATTCCAATACCTAGCTCTGTTTCTTTATCTGTTCTCCCTTTGCACTATATTTAACATGCAACCAGACACCTCCACTATCCCTGCACTTAAACTCCTACCTGACCTGGTAAAGGCCCTGACATGGCGTGTGTGTTATTCCCTCATTATCCCATTTACATGGAGCAGATAAAAGGTCCAGAGTTAATTTCAAGTGTGCTATTTACATTTGGAATCTGTTGCTGTCAACTCTCAATATGAGATCCAAAGAGCTGTCACTATCAGTGAAGCAAGCCATCATTAGGCTGAAAAAGCAAAACAAACCCATCAGAGAAATAGCAAAAACATTAGGTGGGGCCAAATCAACTATTTGGAACATCCTTAAAAAGAAAGAACGCACCGGTGAGCTCAGCAACACCAAAAGACCCGGAAGACCACGGAAAACAACTGTGGTGGATGACCGAAAAATTATTTCCCTGGTGAAGAAAACACCCTTCACAACAGTTGGCCAGATCCAGAACACTCTCCAGGAGGTAGGTGTATGTGTGTCAAAGTCAACAATCAAGAGAGGACTTCACCAGAGTGAATACAGAGGGTTCACCACAAGATGTAAACCATTGGTGAGCCTCAAAAACAGGAAGGCCAGATTAGAGTTTGCCAAACAACATCTAAAAAGCCTTCACAGTTCTGGAACAACATCCTATGGACAGATAAGACCAAGATCAACTTTACCAGAGTGATGGGAAGAGAAGAGTATGGAGAAGGAAAGGAACTGCTCATGATCCAAAGCATACAACCTCATCAGTGAAGCATGGTGATGGTAGTGTCATGACGTGGGCATGTATGGCTGCCAATGGAACTGGTTCTCTTGTAATTACTGATGATGTGACTGTTGACAAAAGCAGCAGGATGAATTCTGAAATGTTTCGGGCAATATTATCTGCTCATATTCAGCCAAATGCTTCAGGACTCATTGGACGGCGCTTCACAGTGCAGATGGACAATGACCCGAAGCACACTGCAAAAGCAACCAAAGAGTTCTTTAAGGGAAAGAAGTGGAATGTTATGCAATGGCCAAGTCAATCACCTGACCTGAATCCGATTGAGCATGCATTTCACTTGATGAAGACACAACTGAAGGGAAAATGCCCCAAGAACAAGCAGGAACTGAAGACAGTTGCAGTAGAGGCCTGGCAGAGCACCACCAGGGATGAAACCCAGCGTCTGGTGATGTCTATGCATTCCAGACTTCAGGCTGTAATTGACTGCAAAGGATTTGCAACCATGTATTTAAAAAGTGAAAGTTTGATTTATGACTGTTAATCTGTCCCATTACTTTTGGTCCCTTAAAAAGTGGGAGGCACATATACAAACTGTTTTAATCCCTACACCGTTCACTTGATTTGGATGTAAATACCCTCAAATTAAAGCTGAAAGTCTGCAGTTAAGCACATCTTGTTCATTTCATTTCAAACCCATTGTGTTGGTGTATAGAGCCAAAAAGATTAGAATTGTGTCGATGTCCCAATATTTATGGACCTGACTGTATGTATATGTGTGTGTGTGTGTGTGTGTGTGTGTGTGTGTATGTATGTATGTATGTATGTATGTATGTATATATATATATATATATATATATTTATACCAAATTATTATATGCACATTCGAATCATTAGAAATATGTATATTTAAGTTCTGTCTGGAGGTTTTTTTTTTTATTTACTTACAGGGATTCTATGTTGCGTCATCGTTTCTTTGTGACTCTGTGTGTGGCACGGAGTGTTATGTAGGTGCATGCATGACTGTGTGTGCACATGGGGGAGATGAGGCAGCATTTCAATTCTTGACCACGGCAGCACAATATCTTGGATGGCCCTGGTGAGAAACTGTGTGTGAGTGTGCGGTACAGCGTGTCTATGTGAGACATTATGAGTATGTGTGAGAGAGACCGTGTGTGAGACAGCATGTGTGTGTCTGTGATACTGGGAAAAATCCCAGTGGCCCGCTGTTGGATGCAGCAAAGAAAAATAAATTCTGAGGCTTCTGAATGTCTTAAAGCAGCGGCCGGCGAATTTATTTTTCTTTAAGATAGTCGGCGGCGGACCCCGCTTTATGACATTTCGGCAGCCTCCGATGCTTTAAGACATTTGGCGGCTGCCTCTGCCGGATGTTGCAGGGGGAAGGCCAAAAATTGCAGAGCTTTGCTTGTGGCGGCGGCTACAGCTGCAGGAGGAGATAGACGCTGAAGGGGGTAGAGAGAGAGACGCTGAAGGGGGTAGAGAGAGAGACGCTGAAGGGGGTAGAGAGAGAGACGCTGAAGAGAGAGACACTGAAATGGGGTAGAGAGAGAGAGACAGAAAGTGATAGTGAAGGTGGTACAGGGTAGGCGCTGGGCTAGGTGCTGGGGCAAGTACTGTGAGTGTAATCTCATTGCTGGGGTAAGTCCTGGGTGCTGGGTCAAGTCTTGTTAGTGCAATATGTTTTCTGGATTAAGTCCTGTGAGGGCAATCTGAGTTCTGGGGTAAGTACTGGGTGCTATGTGAAGTCGTGTGAGAGCTATCTGGATGCTGGGCTAAGTCCTTTGAGGAAATTCTGGGTGCTGGGTTAAGTCCTGTGATAGCAATCAGAGTTCTCAGGGTTTTTTTTGGTCTTGTGAGTACAATATGGGTGCTGGGTTAAGTACTGTGAGTGCAACGTGGTTGCTGGCCAGTGGTGTATCTTGGTTTTGTGCTACCCTAGGCAGACAAAATTTGGGCACCCTCCTCACTCACCTTGCACACCCACGACATGACCCATAACCCAAGTTGCACACCCAGAACATGCCCCATCACCCCATTACATACACAATACATGCCCCCATCACATGGCCGCAATAATGGGCCCTGGGCAAAGTCTTTGGCAGTGGACCCCTCTCGACCCAATTTTTCTAAATTCGCATTGTAAAAGACTGTATGTAAATGTAAACTTTTTAGTATTATATGCAACTATTTTCATATCATATTCAACTATTTGTATTTGTAATAAAAACGTTATTGAAAAATTGCATTTCTTGTTTTTATTCCCCTTTTCTGCACCCACATTGCACCCAAAGGATAAAGTACCCACAGCACTTGCCATGTACCTATATTGCACCCAAAGCACTTCGCTTTCACTCATATTGCACCCACACAATTTGGCATGCTACAGTGCATTTTTTAGGGGTTAATTTTTTTTGTACTGTAATTTATTACAGTACTAAAAAGGCTCTTCTAAGAGTTATTAACCCCTTCTTTGCTGTCGATCACTGCTTACGCAATGATATTGACGCCAAAGCAATTTTTATCTGTCTGCATATTTTTTTTTTTTACACACACCCGCTAGCGGATTACATGTAAAGTAAAAATATTTGAGATTTTTATTTTTTTAAGCTGCCTGAGTGCATAGCGATCAGTAACAGCGAATTAGTGGCAAAGGCGGTTTGGTGATTTCTCAATTAAGCTCACCATTCGCCCTGGTCAGATCAAAATTGGTCGGATCAATATTCACAAATATTGATCTGCCTCCCTCTCCTCACTCATATTTTTGTGACGGAAAGAGACAGATCAGTATTAGTGATATAAAATAACATTTTATAAAATTGTCAGGTTTTATGAAAGTCTTTCACTGTGTATTAACCCCTTCCCTGCCATTCATCACTGTGTAAGCAGTAATCTTGCACAGCAACAGTATGTTTTGCTGTCTGCACTGTTTTATGGATTAATTTCTTTGTACTGTAATGTATTACAGTACTAGATAGGCTCTTATTAACCCCTTCTTTGCTCGAGATCACTGCTTACGCACTGATTCTGAGGCCGCGGACTCAGGGTTCGATTTTGACCCTATTCAGCTTTCTGATACATCATCTAGCGATGTATCGGTGGCTGCTGAGCCCTTGCCACAAGTAGTGATGGGGGTCTACCGATAAAAAAATATATGGTTTGGTGGCGGTAAATTACATTGGCTGGCTTCAAAGATATATCCCATAAAGGACACGGACGCAGGTTGACTACATGTCAAAATTCCAGGTTGGAATTGCGCACCCCCTAAATGTGGAATTTTAGACCCAATACAAACCAACAAACCTATGCATGGGGGGTATCCCTGTACTCAGGAGATGTTGCTGAACACATATTGAGGTGTTGGTTGGCAGTGGCAAATACCAGAATCTGAAAATTCCTGCCTGAACTACAATGTGTGTGCGGAAAAAATGACATCCCAACCCTTTGACATAGGTTGGTGGTAGAATTAGCACTTGGAAAGTGTTAAAATACCACAATTTTAAAAACCCTAGGATGTCTAGTTTTCCAAAATATATGGTTTTATGGGGTAAAATACTTTGACAGGCTTCAAAAGTGTCCCAAATGGAACATGGGCGCAGGCTGACTACATGTCAAAATTCCAAGTTGGAAATGCACCCCCCCTAAACGTGGCCTTTTAGCGCCCAAATAATCTAACTAACCTACACATGGGTGGTATCCCTGTACTCAGGAGATGTTGCTGAACACATATTAAGGTGTTGTTTGGTACTGACACATAATAGGATCTGTGAATTCATGCCCGATGTACAATGAATGTGAAAAACAAATTACTATCCATAACATTGACATAGGCTGGTGGTAGAATTAGTGCATGAAAAGTGTTAAAATACTACCATTTGAAATACCCTAGGGTGTCTAGTTTTTAAAAATATATGGTTTTGTGGGATAGTATACACTTTTTGGCTTCAAAAATGTCCCAAATGGGACATGGGCGCAGGTTTTCTGCACGTCAGAATTCCAAGTTGGAAAACCAAAAAGCGCACCTCTCATATGTGGCCTTTTAACCCCCAAATAACCTAACCAACCTATACATGGGGGTATCCCTGTACTCAGGAGATGTTGCTGAACACATATTGAGGTGTTGTTTGGCACTGACATATAACAGGATCTGTGAATTCATGCCCAAAGTACAATGTATGTGAAAAAAAATTACTACCCAAAACATTGACATAGGCTGGTAGTATAATTAGTGCATGGAAAGTGTTAAAATACTACCACGTGAAAAACCCTAGGGTGTCTAGTTTAAAAAAATATATGGTTTTGTGGGGTAGAATACACTTTCTGGCTTCAAAAATGTCTCAAATGGGACATGGGCACAAGTTTTCTGCATGTCAGAATTCCAAGTTGGAAAACCAAAATGCGCACCCCCTAAATGTGGCCTTTTAGCCCCAAAACAAACCAACAAACCTATGCATGGGTGGTATCCCTGTACTCAGGAGATGTTGCTGAACACATATTGAGGTGTTATTTGGAAATACCCCTTCACATTTTAAGGTAATGTTTACCTAAATTGCAATATATGTGAAAAAAAAAAAAAAAAGATTTTTTGCTGCAAACTTTGGCATAGATTGGTGGTAAAATGGCTACATGAAATGTGTCAAAATACCCCAAGTTAAATGCCCTGAGTGGTCTAGTTTTCAAAAATATGTACATGTTGGGGGTCATTCATGGATTTAGTACAGAAATCAGTGTTACAATGTCACTATCGCTAATTTTGAAAGAAAGGATTTTAAAATAGCTTTGCACCACTTATAGTTCTGGCCCTGTAACATGAATAAAAAAGCACAAAAACATAAAAACATGGGCTATTTCTGAACTCAGGACATATATTAGAAACTTTTTAGCAGTGTTCTTTTGTTGTCTCTTGTACATGAGTATACGATTTTTCAAATAAAAGTCATAAAAAAAAAAAAATTTTAATTTTTTTGCCATATTTTATTATTTTTTTTACATCAAATTATATGCTATTATCAAAATAATGGTATCAAAAGAAAGCCCTTCTTATAACGATAAAAACGATATATAGATTGTGCGGGTACACTAAATGAGACAGAAATAAATTACAGCAAAACACAAACACCTCAGAAATGTTAAAACAGCCCATGTCACCAAGCGTCGGACAAGCCAAAAAAGTCATGTCACTAAGGGGTTAAGAGTCATTATTTATATGCTTATATTCCTCCTGCCTCCTCTAGAGGTCTCCCTACCTTACTTTGCTTGCATTCCTTCCCCTCTGTTTGGTGTCAGGTGGGCTCGTTACCTTTTGCTCACACCCAGGTTAAATAGCTGCAGTTTCTGGCAAACAGTGCTTTTGCACTTTTTTGGTGCCTGATTTCTGAGAGCTGCTGCTTCTGTTCCTGATACTCTCCTTAAAGCCCATTTGTATTGTGACCTTGTCCAGGAACTGGGAATCTGAAACCTGAGTGGCTCAACCATCTCAGTAGATGATTTTCAGCATCTCCTGAGACCCTTTGAGTACATCAAGATCTCTTCAGCTAAGTTATTCCCTTTAAGCTACCTTTCTCCTTTCTCGCCCTCTCTAGGGTGTTCCTGCTTAGTCACCCTCTCCAGGGTGTTCCTGCTTAGTCACCCTCTCCAGGGTGTTCCTGCTTAGTCACCCTCTCCAGGGTGTTCCTGCTTAGTCACCCTCTCCAGGGTGTTCCTGCTTAGTCACCCTCTCCAGGGTGTTCCTGCTTAGTCACCCTCTCCAGGGTGTTCCTGCTTAGTCACCCTCTCCAGGGTGTTCCTGCTTAGTCACCCACTCCAGGGTGTTCCTGCTTAGTCCCCCACTCCAGGGTGTTCCTGCTTAGTCCCCCACTCCAGGGTGTTCCTGCTTAGTCACCCTCTCCAGGGTGTTCCTGCTTAGTCACCCTCTCCAGGGTGTTCCTGCTTAGTCACCCTCTCCAGGGTGTTCCTGCTTAGTCCCCCACTCCAGGGTGTTCCTGCTTAGTCACCCTCTCCAGGGTGTTCCTGCTTAGTCACCCTCTCCAGGGTGTTCCTGCTTAGTCACCCTCTCCAGGGTGTTCCTGCTTAGTCACCCTCTCCAGGGTGTACCTGCTTAGTCACCCTTCTAAGGCCTCACCCCTACCTTTGCTTTGTCTTCAGTCCCTACTATAGCTCTTTGTTCTTACTGCAGTTCTTTACTAAATTCCCTCTTGTCTCTCCTTCAGTCTCTATTCCAATACCTAGCTCTGTTTCTTTATCTGTTCTCCCTTTGCACTATATTTAACATGCAACCAGACACCTCCACTATCCCTGCACTTAAACTCCTACCTGACCTGGTAAAGGCCCTGACATGGCGTGTGTGTTATTCCCTCATTATCCCATTTACATGGAGCAGATAAAAGGTCCAGAGTTAATTTCAAGTGTGCTATTTACATTTGGAATCTGTTGCTGTCAACTCTCAATATGAGATCCAAAGAGCTGTCACTATCAGTGAAGCAAGCCATCATTAGGCTGAAAAAGCAAAACAAACCCATCAGAGAAATAGCAAAAACATTAGGTGGGGCCAAATCAACTATTTGGAACATCCTTAAAAAGAAAGAACGCACCGGTGAGCTCAGCAACACCAAAAGACCCGGAAGACCACGGAAAACAACTGTGGTGGATGACCGAAAAATTATTTCCCTGGTGAAGAAAACACCCTTCACAACAGTTGGCCAGATCCAGAACACTCTCCAGGAGGTAGGTGTATGTGTGTCAAAGTCAACAATCAAGAGAGGACTTCACCAGAGTGAATACAGAGGGTTCACCACAAGATGTAAACCATTGGTGAGCCTCAAAAACAGGAAGGCCAGATTAGAGTTTGCCAAACAACATCTAAAAAGCCTTCACAGTTCTGGAACAACATCCTATGGACAGATAAGACCAAGATCAACTTTACCAGAGTGATGGGAAGAGAAGAGTATGGAGAAGGAAAGGAACTGCTCATGATCCAAAGCATACAACCTCATCAGTGAAGCATGGTGATGGTAGTGTCATGACGTGGGCATGTATGGCTGCCAATGGAACTGGTTCTCTTGTAATTACTGATGATGTGACTGTTGACAAAAGCAGCAGGATGAATTCTGAAATGTTTCGGGCAATATTATCTGCTCATATTCAGCCAAATGCTTCAGGACTCATTGGACGGCGCTTCACAGTGCAGATGGACAATGACCCGAAGCACACTGCAAAAGCAACCAAAGAGTTCTTTAAGGGAAAGAAGTGGAATGTTATGCAATGGCCAAGTCAATCACCTGACCTGAATCCGATTGAGCATGCATTTCACTTGATGAAGACACAACTGAAGGGAAAATGCCCCAAGAACAAGCAGGAACTGAAGACAGTTGCAGTAGAGGCCTGGCAGAGCACCACCAGGGATGAAACCCAGCGTCTGGTGATGTCTATGCATTCCAGACTTCAGGCTGTAATTGACTGCAAAGGATTTGCAACCATGTATTTAAAAAGTGAAAGTTTGATTTATGACTGTTAATCTGTCCCATTACTTTTGGTCCCTTAAAAAGTGGGAGGCACATATACAAACTGTTTTAATCCCTACACCGTTCACTTGATTTGGATGTAAATACCCTCAAATTAAAGCTGAAAGTCTGCAGTTAAGCACATCTTGTTCATTTCATTTCAAACCCATTGTGTTGGTGTATAGAGCCAAAAAGATTAGAATTGTGTCGATGTCCCAATATTTATGGACCTGACTGTATGTATATGTGTGTGTGTGTGTGTGTGTGTGTGTGTGTGTATGTATGTATGTATGTATGTATGTATGTATATATATATATATTTATACCAAATTATTATATGCACATTCGAATCATTAGAAATATGTATATTTAAGTTCTGTCTGGAGGTTTTTTTTTTTATTTACTTACAGGGATTCTATGTTGCGTCATCGTTTCTTTGTGACTCTGTGTGTGGCACGGAGTGTTATGTAGGTGCATGCATGACTGTGTGTGCACATGGGGGAGATGAGGCAGCATTTCAATTCTTGACCACGGCAGCACAATATCTTGGATGGCCCTGGTGAGAAACTGTGTGTGAGTGTGCGGTACAGCGTGTCTATGTGAGACATTATGAGTATGTGTGAGAGAGACCGTGTGTGAGACAGCATGTGTGTGTCTGTGATACTGGGAAAAATCCCAGTGGCCCGCTGTTGGATGCAGCAAAGAAAAATAAATTCTGAGGCTTCTGAATGTCTTAAAGCAGCGGCCGGCGAATTTATTTTTCTTTAAGATAGTCGGCGGCGGACCCCGCTTTATGACATTTCGGCAGCCTCCGATGCTTTAAGACATTTGGCGGCTGCCTCTGCCGGATGTTGCAGGGGGAAGGCCAAAAATTGCAGAGCTTTGCTTGTGGCGGCGGCTACAGCTGCAGGAGGAGATAGACGCTGAAGGGGGTAGAGAGAGAGACGCTGAAGGGGGTAGAGAGAGAGACGCTGAAGGGGGTAGAGAGAGAGACGCTGAAGAGAGAGACACTGAAATGGGGTAGAGAGAGAGAGACAGAAAGTGATAGTGAAGGTGGTACAGGGTAGGCGCTGGGCTAGGTGCTGGGGCAAGTACTGTGAGTGTAATCTCATTGCTGGGGTAAGTCCTGGGTGCTGGGTCAAGTCTTGTTAGTGCAATATGTTTTCTGGATTAAGTCCTGTGAGGGCAATCTGAGTTCTGGGGTAAGTACTGGGTGCTATGTGAAGTCGTGTGAGAGCTATCTGGATGCTGGGCTAAGTCCTTTGAGGAAATTCTGGGTGCTGGGTTAAGTCCTGTGATAGCAATCAGAGTTCTCAGGGTTTTTTTTGGTCTTGTGAGTACAATATGGGTGCTGGGTTAAGTACTGTGAGTGCAACGTGGTTGCTGGCCAGTGGTGTATCTTGGTTTTGTGCTACCCTAGGCAGACAAAATTTGGGCACCCTCCTCACTCACCTTGCACACCCACGACATGACCCATAACCCAAGTTGCACACCCAGAACATGCCCCATCACCCCATTACATACACAATACATGCCCCCATCACATGGCCGCAATAATGGGCCCTGGGCAAAGTCTTTGGCAGTGGACCCCTCTCGACCCAATTTTTCTAAATTCGCATTGTAAAAGACTGTATGTAAATGTAAACTTTTTAGTATTATATGCAACTATTTTCATATCATATTCAACTATTTGTATTTGTAATAAAAACGTTATTGAAAAATTGCATTTCTTGTTTTTATTCCCCTTTTCTGCACCCACATTGCACCCAAAGGATAAAGTACCCACAGCACTTGCCATGTACCTATATTGCACCCAAAGCACTTCGCTTTCACTCATATTGCACCCACACAATTTGGCATGCTACAGTGTCACTTTGTCCCACAGAACTGCCCCTGCAGAACATGTTAAAGCATCACTTTGCCAATTAATATAAGTCACTGTCAGGTACCAATCAACATGCCACAGTCAATTTGTCATTAACATATGCACCAATCAGTTTGGCTATTAAAATATGCCACTTTTTGTCCATTAAATATGCCATAGCTTGCCCATTAATATGCCAGTATTTTGCCATAATATGCCACAGCCATTTTGCCATTAACATGCCAATAGTATTGTGCCATTAATATACCACAGCCAATTTGCCCATTAGTTTGTCAGTATTATTTAACCATATGGCATTATTACTTTTGCCATTAATATGCCACAGCCAATTTGCCCAATACTGTGCCAGTATTCTTTTCCCATTAATAAGCCACAGCCAATTTGCCCAATAATATACCAGTATTATTTTGTAATTTAATATGTCCCTGCCAATTTGCCCAATAATATGCCAGTATTATTTGTAATTAATAAGCCCCTGTCAATTTGCCCAATACATGTCCCCCAGGTCTTACCTTTTTCCCTGGTGGCTAGTGGCAGGCAGCATGGTGTCCTCCATGCTGCCTGTTCGGCTCCCCCGCGGTTTGTGCAGAGATGTCACGTTACCCAGCGCATGTCTGACATCAGAGCGTGGGTCATGTGACCTGTCAGCACTTCCCGTCACACTGCACGGGGTTTTGTGCTGCCCCTTAACTCCTTTGTGATGCATGGTCCTTGCGTCCCAAACTACGCAAGCACCAAATATGACGATTTGTTCCTGGCCACGATCACTCAAAGTGGCCTCTTCTGACTGGTGGGATCCCGCTGCAAGTGCCTGCAGTGGGATCCGAGCACAGCTCATCGCAGGAAGCCTAGGCACTTTCCTTATTTGCCTTGCGCTACATACAGCGCTGGTGCTGGGGTCTATCAATATATACAACCAGTATGTACACAAGGTTATATCTCGCACACTGCACTGATATATACATCTGCACAGGACAATTCATCTGACTTTGTGCACATATACAGTCAGTACTGTACACACAGACAGACACATAGTCAGTCACAGACGGACACACACATGCAGTCACATACAGTCAGTCACATACACACTGACACGCACATAGTCGGTCACATTCGCTTACAAGCAATTCAGTAGTTTTCTGTTTAAGATAAAAAATACATCTATCAATATGTACCCCCTAGGGTTGCCACCTTTTCTACATAAAAATACCACCCATTCTCCTGCCCCCGTAGACTTAACATTGGCATCAAGCCAATTTTTGACCAGCCTGACGGTAAAATACCGACCAGGTGGCAACCCTTGTCCTCCCTCCTTGCTGCTATATCTCATTCCAGATGTGTTTATTTTTAGAGAGCAGTCCCTAATTGGTGATATTGTGGAGACTTCTATGTGTAGGTAATGAAAACCTGTTTAGGTAGATTTGAGTTGAATGAAGTCTGCATTTAAAAATAATCTTTTATAAGTATCAAAATAAAATAAATTCACACTTCTTCACCTAGCCAGGTGAAACAAATTAAAAAGAATCAAAAATATAGGTAATGATCCAATTTCCCATAAAGGGTAATTTAAAATCACTTGGAAGATGTGCCTGGGTTTGTTGGTGTAGATAGCTCCTTAATAACTGCCCCACCATCCCATTCAGGATATATCCCCCTGGCCTAGTCTTTAGACGTGCCGAGATTGTGTAGATAGTGAGACTGGTTAATCCAGTCATCTGCTTCTGGCATAATCTACAGATTACATAATTAGAACTATAGCCGATCCTGTAATCATTACGGAATTTAATGGCAGAAATAGTGTAAAAGTATTCTAGGGTCTGAAATTATAAATTAAATCTTAAATAATCTCTGGCAGTTTTACAAAATACCTCTAATGAAATTAGAAAACTCCTATACTCAGTATCTATCTGGTACTCTTCTAAGGACAAACTTACAGCCTCCAGACGCCCATCATGAGGGATGGAGGTGAAGAGGCTGGAGACGTCCATAGTGCACAACCAGGTATCTTCATCAAACCTACTATAGTCAGTAATCTTAGAGAAAATCAGTAGTGTCCCTGATATAGGAACACATTTTACCAACCAAAGGTTGTGAATCTTAAGTAAAAGATATAGGAAACGAGTCTTGGGATTTGCTTTAGTCAAAAAGGCTGCTTCTTTATCGTTGATAATATGCATATGCAAAGCTCTCTGTAGCGCCACATCAATGATCCCTTCGATCTCTGCAAGGGGATCAGAGGCTAGTGCAGTATAATGTAATCTGTCTTTAAGTTGTAACCTAGCCTCGGCCACATATTGTCCATTGTCCATAATGACAATAGCACCACCCTTATCTGCTGACCTTATAGTGATTGTAGTGTCATCATGCAACGATTTGATGTCTAAACCTTCTTTAAATGTGAGATTATGCTTCATCTTTGATCTCCATTGTATGTTAGCAATCTCTAATTCACAAAGCTTGATGTAGGTTTCCACCCCAGTGTAAACCAGAGGTGGATTAAACTTACTTGAAAGTTTACACTGTGTAATGCCCGCCACTTCTGTCACCATCATCATAGTGTATCACAGCAAAGAGGGTGGAAGGCATTGATAGGACTGTGCTCCTGAAGAGGAGGGAACTTCACTGGATTTATTCTTTACAAACATTACATCCATTGCAATTGAATGAGGAGAGAGATCTATCTGTATTTCAATTAACTTTTTAATATTTGTCTATATTGGTTTGTTCTTTCTCATTTACCTGTTTGTACCTGTGTCTATGGATACGTTTTAGGTATAGGATTACTCATGTTGACTAGGGTAGTGTGGTCTTCTACCACCTTTCTCTGTGGAATTGTCTAGTTCACTTCCAGTTGTGTAAATGTCATTTTATCCCTGTATATTTATTTATCTCTATTTCTTTTTCTATTTTTGTTTTTCAGCTTAGATTTTTCAGCTTAGATTCAACCTAGGATATTTCCTTACCACCTGTTTTGTTGCATCTGACCACTGCGTGATCAAAGATAATACTGCGATTTGTAAGTTTTGTTTTTTTTGTGATACATATGTGAATTTTTTTTATTGAGGATGTATACTTATTTGTATGCTGTTTGACATTTCATTCAACATTTGTTTGTATATTGTGGAGCAATTATGTATGTTTTTCACCCTTTCTATTTTGTGTGGTATTATGTTCACATTTTTGTCTGCATACTATATATGCTATATGCTTTTACATGTACTATTTTTTTCGGTATTTGTAACCTTTTATATGTCTTTTGCAGTTATTTATAGGTTATGTGTGGGTTTATATTCCCATTCGTTTATTCTTCTCTCTTTTTTTTCTTATTTTTTTTCCTTTTTCTCCTGTTTTTGCATATTATTTAGTTTTTTTGCTACCACACATTATTTGTGTGGTTTACTGTGGGGCTCTGGGTCACTACATATGTGCTTCGTGCGCTTGCTGTCATGAATTGGATGACAATGTCATCACATCACGTCCCTTGCCGACATGGCGGCCGCCATTATGAGTAAGGGCATATTCTCTTATTTCGTTTAGTTTATAATTACTCACAGCTGTTCGTTTGCTGCGATTTTGTTATAAATACGTTCCGTTTTCCGAGTTATCTTTGAGTCACCCTTCTTGAAGGCCCATTATGCCGAAACGTTGGGTTGACTTCTGGGTGTTTTGCCGTCTGGTGTGGCTGTTCTGGTGTTAGCCTATTCTTTTTGCATTCATATTTTTTTGTAAGTATTCTTTTGTATTTTTCTATGTATATTTGTAATATCTGTATGCATCTATATGCTATTATATATTTGCTAAAATGATTTGTGAAATACAGAGTGGATTTGAGATGTAGTTGTTGTGGACCCATTAGAGGTGGTGATTTTTGAAATTCTAGGCGGGGGTTTCTGTGACCTTGCTATTCTGGCTAAAAGTTTATCCGCCTCCCCATTGAATAAAGTGCTGTTTAGAGTGATCTAGGAAATATCCATAACATTAATGGGCCCTCCGTATGCACAATATTATCATCAACATAGTTTGTCCAGGGCGTAGCAAGAAAAGAACGAAACTCCTGATTGTTGTAAAAGTAGGAATCTTCAGATCGGCAGGCTGACAAAACCAACCGGTGTGGATAGTGTGATAGAAATGGGGGCATGATCAGTCAGAAGGATTGGGTAGATTTGTGAGGGGATGTGAGTATGTAGTCTATGCGTGCCTCTGAGTTGTGTACATGTGAAAGATGTGTGTATTCTCTGGAGGTGCCATTTAGCAGCCATAGGGACCCACTAATTGTAAGTTACCTTGTTGGAATCCAGTATCTTCCATCTGTGTCACTCTGTGTTGTCTGACTTGGGAGGAGGAGTCTAAGTCGGTGTTGGATACTGTATAATAAACTGCATAGATATTGACTAATCTGAATCGTACAGTATTGGCAGTTACTTCCACAACCAGATAACGTCCCATAGCATCTCTAGTGATGCAGTGAATATGATATTCAATATCAAATCAATATTTGTTCCAAAAAGTATTGCTACTCCATTCTTCTTAGTCTTGTTATTGGCTGTAAGACATTCCCTTATCCAAGGACATCAGTGCTATGCAGTACATGTAGTCGACCAGTGAGTTTCAAAGAACAAAGAACATAAAACCAAAATTAACCAATGTGAAATGTATCATGGGGTAAGGATTAACGATTGGGTGTAGGATCCAAAACATCTGAGGTCTATTGTGGTGTCGGACTAGAGTTCTTTTTGCCTCACCCCCCCTTCTGTTTCGCAATAGAGGAATGCTCTAGCCACTTGAGGGGAGTCAGGGGTTTCCGGGCGTCCATTTGAGAAAACACGTCATTTTGCCGGATCGTGTTTTTCCCAAACAGTTTGTTGGGTTTCCTGTGCTGAGAGATGGGCAGAGTAGTCTTGAAATATGAGGAAACATTTGTCGCTGAAAATTATGTCTGTTTTTTTCAGGACGCTTGGAGAATTGCTTCTTTGTCGAAGAAGTTCAAGAATATAGCATTTACTGGTCTCAGGCGTTCAGCCTGTTCTGGGTTGTCGATTCCCAGTCTGTGGGCTCTATGAAAGGTTTATCATCGGGCATTGTAGCCGAAGTATGTTTGGCAGCCACTTTTGAAGCATGGTTAATAGTTCATGGGGTCGAACCGATTTCCGGGATTCCGATAAAGCTTACTTGTTGATTTTGTACCTCTGTTAGTTGCGTGCTTACAATTTCCTCCAATTCAGTTTGCCATTTTTCGATGTCTTGGATTCTAGAATTTGCAGAGATCAATTTGGTGGTTTTGTCAATTGCAGCTTTCAGTTCAGTGAATCTGGCAACTATGTGGGGCATGAAAGGTTTGGTCTCTTCCAGAGCAGAGGCTGTAGCTTGTGATGCTGATGGTTGTGTGTTTGGAATCTCTGCTTGTGAACTGAAGTCCATTTCCGGAGATCTTGGTCTATTCGGTTTCTGGGAAAGCTTGTTTTGCGTGATTTCATAACTTGTCCTCAGATTTGCTAGAGGATTTTGCAGTATTGCTGATATTTTTCCATTTGCGATTGATACATAAAGTTGTATACAAGGGGTTACAGCTACACAGATGTGCTTAATACAGTCAATTCTCCATCTTCGTGGAAATGTTAACAATAATAATAATAAAACATGTTTTTGTAACCATACAGACTTTTATGTGTGCAGTAGAAAAACTGTAGTGTTCAAAAGAATCCACCAGATGGCAGTGCAGACTAAACCGACACAACAGTACAGTCTGGTGTAGAAAGGTTTTGGAGAATGAAAGTTTCTGGCAAAATATAGATGCAATTTTAGCAATCCTTTGACACATATAATTTAATACCAGTAGATGGTGTCCAGCCTTTCACTTTCTGATAGAAAACATTAGGGATGGTCCAAAATAATTATCTGTAGAAGTATAAGACTCCTCTGTCTTGTGAGTCTGCGGCAATATGCAATATATTTTTTGTGCAATATATTTATTGATTGTGTGTTGTTATCAACTTACATGAATATGGTTTCCATTGATTATTGCTAAACACTTTCCCAACATATCTATAAAATAAATTCTAACAATTTCTTTCAGCCCTTAAAATATTGCCTATAACAAGTTATAATTTTTTCTGTCTGTTATAATATCCACTCTCTTCTGAAAGTGAGAGCTATTGCTTTTATCTGTGATAATATTAGTCCGTAATTTGGAAGTAGGAGAATATAGTGGAAGTGAAAGAGTCTGTCTCCAAATGAGTGATCGCCATGGTAATATTAGACACAACAAAAGCCTGCCTCTGAAAAGATACGGAGAATCACAATATATTTCCTTCAACCGTCGCGTCTTTGAAACCTCACCAGACGGAAGTGGGCGTTGTTTACAGACGCGCATAAACCTGCAGATCTCTCACTTGCCGATCATTCGTTTCTTTCTCCTGAGGAAGCCGTGACATGAGTTCCGGCGAAACGCGTAGAGATTTCGTATATTACCTTCATCTGGACTCTGCTCTGTACTTGCTGCCTGTTCATCGCTGCCAAACTTCACGGAAGTGATCATTCCTTGATGTGACTTTTTCTATCTGCAGTCTGTGAGTGTACTGGTAGATGGGGCCAAGAGCGTGTTTGTTTCTCTTATCCTGCACAAAGTCGTTTTGTTTTTATTTACAGAATATCAAATAAATGTTGTAAATTTTACCTGAAATCCACGTTTTATCTGAAATGATCTTCACTCATGGACGTTTGTGAGTGTATTTATTATCACTATTCATGTTTTTTGTATTATACAGTATTATACTATTATTGTGTTTTTATTGAAGGCACCCACAATTCAGCGCCAGTCTGCTTTTTGTTCTACACTCTGTTTATTTAGCACTTTGGAGAGTGCTCCAGAAGGCTGCGTTTTGTGTGGTCCCACAAGTATTACTATTTATTATCCATTTTTGCACTGTGTTTATTGCACTATCACTTTATATTTTGCACTATAAAACAAAGGCTGCCCACTTCTGAGGTGCAGGCTGCAGCCAATTAGGCCCATGAACAATGTGTCCTCTGTGGGGACTGTTATATGGTTAGCGCTTTACCCCAGTTGAAATTCCTGCTCGTCATGCGCTTTGGCAGGAAAGTTGGGAGCCGCCGGGAGGCCAACGGTGGTTAGGGTTGCTAAGCTGGAGAGTCAGCGGTCCACTAGTGGTGGACTGTGACCATCTTGGGTGGCTCCTCCCCTGGAACTCCCCCATGACTGGCATTTTAAAGGCTTTGGATATCTTTTTCTATCTTCCATCTTTATAAAGTTCCATTACCTTGTTACGCAGGTCTTTTGACAGTTCTTTTCTGCTCACCATGGTTTAGTATCTCGCCTGCTCAGTGCATCCACATGAGAGCTAACAAACTCATTGACTATTTATACACAGACACTAATTTCAATTTAAAAAGCCACAGGTGTCGGAAATTAACATTTAATTGCCGATTGTAACCTGTCTGTTTCACCTTGTGTGTCTGTAACAAGACCAAACATTCAAGGATATGTAAACTTTTTATTAGGGCCGTTTGGGTGATTTCTGTTATTATGATTTAAAAAGGATCCGCCACGGAGGCACGGTGAATTTAACTGCTGTTTATGTCGTGTTCATGTTGTGTGCACTGTATAACTGTCTTTCCCTATTTGATTGGTTAGCTGCCAGTAGCTCCACGATTTAAACAAATTAACTTTGTCTGGTCCTAATCCACTTAGGATTCTATTGTTTCATCAAAGTGTTAACTTATATACAACTGAGGATCAGTTATGTCATTTGTACAATAAATGTTCTTCTGTTTTAAAACCTCTGAGCTACTGGTCTTGACTGGTGCCTGGAGTCTACATTCGTTGATTGTATTGTGGTGGTCCCAGGACGTGGTTCTGTACTGCTGATGGAGGTACCCAGTCGGGGTACCAAGGAGTCTGTCACAGAGCCAAACAACTATGTAATAATAAATGTTTCATATGATCACTATCCTTCAATAAAATATATATTTTTAGCATGATAAGTCATATTTTCAAAATCTACGCCAAAATTTCACAATTTCTGCCAGGTTATGCAAACTTTTGAGCACAACTGTATCTCACAGTACAACACGCCAATAAAACTCATAGTAAAGTGCCTTTACATCCAGAAGAAAAGATTTTACCTTCTTCTCGCAACCTCATCTGACCTATTCTAGAATAGATTATATTCTGATAAATAGGACAATGGTGCAGTACGTCAACAAAATAGAAATAAAAGATTATCTCTGGGCAGATCATAATGCCATTATAATGGAAATGAAAACTGGATACAAGACAACTAGACCAGAATGGAGACTGAATGACGCCCTTTTAAATAACAGTCAATATCGTACACAAATTATAGAAGCTACCCAATGGTTCTTTAAAGAAAATGGAGGAAAAGAAGTCAATCCAGCATTAATATGGTGCACTTATAATAGCGTGATCAGAGGCCATCTAATGAAGATTGGGAGTCAGGAAAAGAAAAATAACAGAGCGCCCAAAATAGAAGAGCTATATTTGAAATTAGATATCCTAAACAATCAGAATAAAATAAAACCCTCCCAGGCTGATACATTAGAGATTCAAAGAATCAAAAAAGAGATTAAAGAGCTTATGATCACAAAGATAAATAAAAACTTAGAATACCTCAAGATGAAATATTACTATAAAGGTAATAAAGCGGACAATTTATTGACAAATAAATTAATGAAAGAAAAACACAGAAGAACTATACCGAAGATACAAAATGACGGGAAACTAGTAATGGACCCCGGAAAAATTGGAGAATCATTCAAGGAATATTATGCTAGTCTATACAATTTAGTGGAAAAACCTTCAGAAGAATTGATTGTGAAATACCTGGACTCGCTAGACTTACCGAAACTATCTGGTACTCAGCTCACAAATTTGAATAAACCGATCTCCGCAGAAGAAATCAGTCTGGTCATAAAAAAACTTAAAAGTAGCAAAACCCCAGGACCAGACGGGTTTAATAATAAATACTTCAAACTGATGGACGAATACATCGGTGGAGCTCTGGCTGATGCCTTTAATTGGATTATGAAAACAGGGATTATCCCAGAGGAACTCCTTATGGCTAACATAGTTCCAATTGAAAAGCCGGGGAAGGATCCACTATTGGTCAATAACTATAGACCTATCTCATTATTAAATGTAGATATAAAGATTTATGCGGGAGTATTGGCTAACAGAATAAAAAGAATTATAACATCACTTATTCATCCGGATCAGGTGGGTTTTATTCCGGGCAGGCTATCTGTCAATAATACCCGTAGAATAATTGACATACTAGATTCTTGCCAAAAAAAGAAATGCCCCATGATGATGCTGGCCTTAGATGCTGAAAAGGCTTTTGATCGAGTTAACTGGCCTTTCATGAAGAACACACTGAGGGTTTTTGGCTTTGAAGGTTCAATCCTAGATGCAATTATGGTACTTTACTCGTGTCCTACAGCTAAAGTAAAAAGTATGGGCTTCAACTCAGAACATTTTAAAATAACAAACGGTACCCGTCAGGGATGCCCCTTATCTCCGATTCTTTACTTATTATCGATTGAACCCCTAGCGAATGCCATAAGACTAAATAATAACATCAGAGGAATTGATACTGGAACAGGAAACATCAAGCTCAATATGTATGCGGATGATATCCTAATTACCATAGAAAACCCAACTGAATCAATTATCCCAGTTATGAAAGAAATTGATAGATATAGTATGGTATCCAACTACAAATTAAATCTAGATAAATCAGTAGCAATGGTAAGGTATGTAAGCCACGAAGGTAAAAACCTTCTAACTCCGACTTATGGCTTTAAATGGGCTAAGGATTATATCGAATACCTAGGTATAAAAATAACTTCAGATCCAAAGAAAATTGTGGAACATAACTTCCTTCCATTATTGAAACAAACCAATAGAAACTTAAATGAGTGGAAGAATTTAGAAGTTTCATGGTGGGGAAGAATAAATGTCCTAAAGGCTTATGTACTGCCAAAGTGGACATATTTGTTTAGGTTGATTCCATTAAACATCCCGAAGATTTGGCTAAAAATGGTTCAAGCAGCCTTCTCAAAGTATATCTGGAGAGGTAAAAAGCCTCGCATAAACAGAAAGGTGTTATCCCTACCTCCTAGGCAAGGAGGGATGGGAGCCCCGTGTGTGTTAAAATATCATGAAGCAAGTATGCTCGCACACTCACTGATGACACAAAATCCCAACATCAGGGAAGAAAAATGGTATCAGTTAGAAAGAAACCTGATAGGGGGCGGAAAAATTCTCCCAATATTCTGGAAAACAAATAACACAAGACAAATGGTTCAAAAGAATTGGAGTAATTCACTGATCCTAGGTCATATACTGCACTTCTGGCTAAAATTTAAAAGGAAAGCCAAGATGCAGAATAAAATTCTGAAAGGCCTCCCCATCCAAATCATACAATACAACATCGAAGACATTAATCTAACGATATGGAAAGAGCAAGGAATATTTAATATAGATGACATCTATGAGGAGGACAATATCCTTTCCTTCTCTAGTCTTCAAGATAAATTCCAAATTAAAAGTGAAGAGTTTTATTCATACCTCAGAGTAAAACATTACCTAAGATTTAATACTCCCCTTAACAACTCGGCAATATATAAGAAACTATCAGTGATGATACAAGGGGAGGACCAAAGACATCTGTTGTCTAAATGTAACCAGATAATGTTAGAATTGGACCAAATTCAGCAGATAACAGCTATCTCTAAATGGGAATCTGATTTAACAAGGAAAATTTCAAGAGAAGAATGGAATGGCCTATTCAATCAAATAACTAAGGTAGTTCACTGTCTGAACCTTAAAGAAGGTTTTTTCAAACTCCTATACAGGTGGTACTATGTCCCCAGTTATCTCGCAAAGATTTATAGAGATGATAATAACAACTGTTGGAGATGCGGAGCTTGCGGAGGGGACTTAATTCACATATTTTGGAGCTGTAAGATGCTTGATATGTTCTGGAAGAGAATATTCATGAACATTAATAACAGATGTGGCTCAAATCTTATAATTTCGGCAGATACTGCACTTCTACACATGAATTTAGTAGAATTGACCACCGTTAATAGATGGGCTATCATACATATCCTCCTTGCAGCAAAACTATTGAACACAAGAAACTGGAAATCGTCGGTGATACCAGATTGGGAAATGGTTAAAGCCCAAGGAATGGTGCAACTCAAGATGGAAAAAGGCATCTCCACATTCCACAGTTATTCACTAAGGAGAAGGGAAGTATGGTCAAAATGTATAGAAATAATGATGTGATATGAATACAAATATTCCTTTGAGGAAGTTATAGATGAGGCAACACAATTGGTGTCCGAAAATTTTTCCTTTTTTTTTTTTTTTTTTTCCCTTTGTTGTTTGAGTCCATACAATGTTTTAATTTAGTGGGACGATCTGAACTGCGGCATTAGGTCGCGGACCGAGACGCCCCACACCCCAGAGGATCCATCAGTATATTGAAGGGATCGACTGGGAGGGGTTAGGGAGGGAAGAAGGATTAATAAACAGGTAAATACAAATATTGTCTACGTGACAGAGTTAGTTTATTTAGAAAGCCTAAAGGACACTCGATAAAGAGTGATAAATACAATAAAGATAATTAGGAAGAGTCAAAGGCCAAAGAATGAAATGTCTTCAGAGGATGTGTGACTCTACCATTAACAATCACTCTAGGAGTTAAATTCTGATGGCTTAAAAAAAGAAAGAAAAAAAGGAAAAAGGAGAAAAAAAAAAAAAAAAGAAAAAAAAAGAAAGAAAAAGGAGAAAAAAAAAAAAAAAAAACTCATAGTAAAGTGCAATTGAATCACAAAGGCCCACAACATTAAAACAGTAATGTGCAGTATGTAAGTGTGTCACAGAACACCTAAACTCTAATCTCACAAAAATGTGTATTCAGGGCTGGTGCAAGACTTTTTGCTGCCCTAGGCGAACATATATTTTGCCACTCCCTGCTGATCCTGCCCTCAGGCATTTACACACACAGTAACACAGTGTCACATACAAATGCAGGCACATGTACATACACATGCAATGTCAGATGCAGCCACACGTATACACAGTAACACATGCAATGTCACATGCACATGTGATCCTATCGCTCTCCCTCTACTCCCTCCCTGTCTGTTTCTCTCCCTCATGCCACCCATGTCTGTCTCGCTCTACCTCTATGCCATCCCTGTCTGTCTCACTCTCCCATGCCATAAGTGTCTGCCTTGCTCTCCCCCATGCCATTCATCTGTCTGTTTACACCTTTTGTCTTTCTCCTCTCCCCCGTTATCTTCCCCTCTTTTGTATCTCTCCCCCATGTTTGTCTTTTCCTCTCCCCCATGTATATCTCTCTCCTCTCCTCCGTGTATATCTCTCTCGCTTATATCCCATGTCTGTCTCTCTCCACTCATACCCCATGTCTGTCTCTCCCATATCTTTTTCCATGTCTATCTATCTGCTCCCCATGGTGGTCTCTTTTTTTCTGAATGTCACCATTTCTCCTCCTATATCCCCATGTCTGTCTGTCGCTCTCTCCTCAAAACCCCCATGTATCTCTCCCGCATGTCTCTCTCACTCCTCTTAACCACCATGTATCTCTCTCCCTATCTCCCCCCTCATAACCACATGTCTCTCCCCCATATTGTTCTCCTATACCTCCTATGCACCATGTATTTGTTACTTCCCATGTTCCTCCCCCATGCCCCTTACTGACCTCATCTCAGAACTCAATTAGCGCTGCCTAGATCTCCCTGCACATAGTGATTACTCTGAGCGTTATGTTATGATGCTCTTAGTCACCACTGGGCACAGAAAGCGCTGACTGAGGTCTAAGTGGAAACAGGGCACCGATCTGCAGAGCTGGCTCTGAGGGACAGCAAAGCAGCACACGGGCAGCCCATTTGCAGAGGTGTACCTAGGGTCTCTAACCCATGCCACAGTATCACTTTGCCCCATAGTACATGTTATTTTTGCCCACAGAAGATCCCACAGCATCACTTTAAATGCCAATTAAAATGAGCCACAGTCAGGTACCAATTAACATGCAACAGTCACTTTGCCATTAACATATGCAACAGCCAGTTTGCCCATTAAAAATGTGCAGTTTACTCAATAAAAATGCCAGTTTGTCCATTAAAAATGCCAGTTTGACCATTAAAATATGCCACAATTTGACCATTAATATTCCACAGTCAGTTGGTCCATTAATATACCACTGTTAGTTTACCCATTGATAAGCCACAGCCAGTTTTCCCATTTATATACAAATGTTAGTTTGCCCATTAATAGGCCACAGCCAATTTGCCCATTAATATGCCAGTTATTTTGTCCATTAATATGCCACGGTTAGTTTACCCAATAAAGGCATTTATTGGGCCATCTCCTCTGCACAGTCTTCTCTCTACGCTGAGTGCAGAAAGCAGGAAATAGACGCTGGCTGGATGCGGACTGCTGCCCTCCGTGTGAGACAGTGACACGTGCAACATGTTGCGCCCAGCGGGGGCCCAGGTTAACCAGAGGGCCCTGGGCAAGAGCACTCTTACACACAGTCACACATACACAGTTACACACTTAGTTACCCTTACACACATACATTTTCACAGACAACCTTATACAAACTGTCATACACATACAGACACCCTTACACACTTGGACACAGGATACACATACATATACACATTGACACACACTTGTACACATTAACACACACACACACACACACACACACTGACACACACTTGCATATATTGTAGAAGGTCACACCCTAATGTGAGTGTAAAAGAAACAGAGTCACTGTATCCATTTGACATACAATGTGTCTGATGATATAAGGTTTTTCCAAAAGATGTTTCAATGTACCTCTTTTTGTTGGTGCAGGTCAGTCTCATGATAATAACGTATTTGCTCGAATATAAGACAAGGTTTTATTCAGATGCTCTGAAAAAGACCCCTCGTCTTATATTCGAGGTCATTTTATAATCTGACCTCAAATCGAGGTCAGATTATAAGACATGGATCCAGGTCCCCCTCTCTAACAGCCAGGGGATGTCTGCGCGATGATGGCCGACCTCCCCTGCTGCCGCCCGGCACGACCGCCGGGACTTCTATAATGAAGCCGGGTCCTTCCGGAAGGATGCACGGTTGTCCATGCTGCCCGACATTTCCATCTATTATGACGGACCAGCTGTCCGTCATAATAGACGAAGTGTCGGGCAACATGGGGGATGCGTGTGACAGGGCTGGTAACAGGCTGATGTGAGCTCAGCTCACAGACTGAACTGCTTGGGTGAGTTTGTTTTTTTTTCCAAAAAACTTTAATCAAAACGAACAAACCTTCTGCCGGTGCACGGAGGAGACATGGAGCAGGTGAGTACTGGGGCAGGGAGGAAGGGGGGAGGAGGGTGGTGGCATATTACTGGCCATTTAAACTGTGGCATATTACTGGGCATTTAAACTGTGGCATATTACTGGGTAATTATGCTTTGCATTTAAACTGGCATATTACTAGGCAATTATGCTGGTCATTTAAACTGTGGAATATTACTGGGCAATTATGCTGGGCATTTAAACTGTGGCACATTACTGGGGGATCAGGCTGGGCACATTACTGGGCAATTACACTGTAGCACATTACTGGGCAATTATGCTGGGCATATTACTGGGCAATTAGACTGGCATATTACTGGGGGATCAGTCTGGGCATATTACTGGGCAATTACACTGTGGCATATTACTGGGCAATTAAACTGGCATATTACTGGGGGATCAGGCTGGGCACATTACTGGGCAATTACACTGTAGCACATTACTGGGCAATTATGCTGGGCATATTACTGGGCAATTAGACTGGCATATTACTGGGGGATCAGTCTGGGCATATTACTGGGCAATTACACTGTGGCATATTACTGGGCAATTAAACTGGCATATTACTGGGGGATCAGGCTGGGCATATTACTGGGCAATTACACTGTGGCATATTACTGGGCAATTAAACTGCATATTACTGGGGGATCAGGCTGGGCATATTACTGGGCAATTAAACTATGGCATATTACTGGGCAATTAGGCTGGGCATTTTACTAGGCAATTAGGCTGGGAATATTATTGGGCAATTAGACTGTGGCATATTACTGGGAAATTAGGCTAGGAATATTATTGGGCAATTAGACTGTGGCATATTACTGGGAAATTAGGCTGGGCATATTATTGGGCAATTAAACTGTGGCATATTACTGGGGGATCAGACTGTGGCATATTACTGGGCAATTATACTGTGGCATATTACTGGGGGATCTGGCTGTGGCATATTAATGGTCAGGCTAATAGTGACATATTAATGGGAAAATTGACTCTAGCCATGGTGATGCTGTACTATGAGGCAAAGTGTCACTGTGGTGTGTTCTGCAGGGGCAAAGTTACATTGTGGTATGTTCTGGGGGGCAAATTGACATTGTGGCATGCCAAAACGTGTGGGTGCAAAGTGCTGTGGGTGCTGTATGGTGCTGTGTTAAGTTAAGGTGCAGCGTGGGTGTAGAGGAAGAGATAAAAAATAAGAAATTACCATTTTTTTCAATAACAGTTTTATTACATATAAAATTAGTTGAAAACAATATTAAAAAGTTCATATAAGTATAACTGCAACAAGTTGTATACATATATTTGGGGTCCACCTCAAGCTTTTCAAAAGGCTGGAAATATTTAATATTTTAATGTGTTTTTGTGGGTGGCAGGTGCATGGAATAGTCTTCCAGCATAAGTGGTAGAGGAGGAGTTTAAGCATTAATGGGATAGGTATAAAGTTATCCCAGATATAAGATAAGGCCAGGGACTAATGAAAGTATTACTTTACTGAGAGGGTAGTGGGTGTATGGAACAGTCTTCCAGTAGATGTGGTAAAGGTTAATACATGAAGGAGTTTAATCATGCATGGAATATGAATAAGGCTATCCTAGATATAAGATAAGGCCAGGGATTAATGAAAGTATTACTTTACAGAAAGGGTAGTGGATGCATGGAATAGTCTTCCAGCAGAAGTGGTAGAGGTTAATACAGTGAAGGAGTTTAAGCATGCATGGTATAGGTATAAGGCTATCCTAGATATAAGATAAGGCCAGGCAGTATTACTTTACTGATAGGGGAGTGGATACATGGAATGGCCTTCTAGCAGAAGTGGTAGGTTCATACTAATGTATGTTTTATGATTTAGACACAGCTCTCTGACTGAAGCACATCTGCACCAGGTTTTACTATATTTCAGGTAAAAGTGATAAAATGCACCTGCCTGATGTAGATGTTGTGCTGTGAATGTATCTGGTGGAGTTACATTATGCTAATCATATCGAGTGGGCGGAGCTTTTTAAAGGGGGTGTGGTCAATTGGAAGATAAGCTGCAAAGTGTCCCTGGAAATTTTTTTCAAATGTTGGCAACTATGGTATTTAATTATATTTAACCCCGATTCCTTTCAGGTGCCAAAATGTATAATCAGTAAAATGGAAAACAGTATGCTATCTTTTATTTTTACCCCATATAATATGTATTTCCATGAAAAAAGTAATATACGAATTTCATCTATTTTTCTTAATTAAACATTAATGCAAGGTTTTGTGAGACGTTAAGTTAAAGTGAAAGGGGGGGGGCGGGGGCATCAAACAAAATTGTGTAAAATTAAATTTACAACTAGGAGGGGAGCTAAATAGTGGAAAGAAAACAAGAAATGTAACTATACAATAAAAGAAAATACCAGTTCAAGAATTCTACCAGCATCAAACATGGCCACTACACAGTCTTCCGGAGTTAAGTGACGACAGACTACGCTTTCACTTATCACAGCGGGAGTGGTTGAGGGTTGTTGTGACGTTTGCCCGGTTGTATCAGTGGAATAGGTTCCTGTGTTTCGCTTGCCGACAGTCGGACAGGTGAAATGAGGTTGTCACGGCATTGCCCAGTGTGGGTGCCGGTGGCTGTGTTACTCTTGCTTGCCTTCTCATCTGGAAAGAAAACGAAGATTAGCACTGTTGAAGCCAAGAGAGGACAGTTCGAGCAGAGCTGCGGATGCCATGTAAGTGACCATGGGGTGTAGTGATGTCATGATTTCCGCCAGTGCCTGGCAAAATCTGCCAGTGATGGCTAACCCCTAGCACACCAGCTGTGGTGTACTACGTTTCGCACACATATCAAGAGGATCCAACTGGATTGTCAGAGGTTAGCCATCAGTGCCATGACTTTAAATGGGATAGAGGCCACATCCCCCCCCCCCTTTTTTTTTTAAATGGCGAGTTCGCTACTGTTGCAGTTAACGATCGTCTACTAATTATAGGTAAAAAGATCGTTTTTATGTAAAAAAGTAAAGAAACATAATATCTATGATGTATCTATCACATGATGCTCAGCCAAGTCTACTAGAAATAGGATTTTTTTCAGTTTCAAACACAAATATTAAGTCAAGTGTAAGGATTTTTTTTTAAATTTACAAACGTCAACGTTTACATGCTTTGTATTTATCACTTTGTATTCCACAGGGTATTCACAGCCCATTTTGTACAAGTGTACACATTTGCTAGGGTGTGCCTCAAGTATTTTATAAATTGCAGGTTAATAAAATATACAAAAATGATTCAATTTGAGCTTACAAAAAATAGGAAACCAGTAGAGTTCAAATTATAAAATGTATTGGCTAACAAAGTTTGATTGGAGTTTTCAATACCAAGTTGCTAGGTCACAGGCATTAATAAGGCTAAAGCAAAATTTCCTAATAACAAAGCACAATTGACAGCCTTTATAAAGGGCAGAGTAAAACAGGGGTATTAAATATTTTTTTCCCACACTTTTTATTAGCCAGTGTTACAGAGATATATTTTGTTCAGTCAGAGCATCTTGCTTTTTAATTAGGACAATTTGCTTTAGCCTTATTAATGCCTGAGAAAAGGACATAGCAACTTGGTCTTAAAAACTTTCAAACAAGCATAATATAGCAAATAAATTGCATAGTTTTAACTCTACTTGTTTAATGTTATTTCCACAGCTAACACAGTACTACCCTTTTAACTACTTCATAAAATAGGACATACTAAATAGATAATTCCCCAGCCAAGAACAAAAACATTACTGGGTTCTCTGCTTATGTGTGAAGTTACATGGACTACACCGTTTTGAGTCCCCTTAGGAAAAGCACTTAAAAAAAAAAAAATAGATTATTACTTTTAATATTGTTTACCGCAATTCACCTTCATAAATAACCTAAAATGTACCTTGATCTAAACCTAAAATGGAATTTGGAATATGAACTAAACCTACATGCTACTCTGTGTTAAATGTCATTAGAAAGAAAATCTATGGTACTGTTTCACCTGGGGCACAATACAATGTACTCTGCTATGTTTGCTAGTACATACTTATATAACTGCTTGTTCATCCATCCTCTTTGGGAAACAATTGCTTCAATAAACCTATTATTTACAAAGCATGGATGGGACACTTCATCGCGGCTGCAGCCGCTTCACCGCCGTCTGTTCACCACGCGACAGCTCGTCGCGGGATATTTCATCGCGGGACATTTCATCGCTAAAGGTGAGTTTTAATGTTAGAATTAAAATGTTAGAATTAGAATTTTAGTATTGGGGTTAAGGGGGTTAGAATTAGTATTTATGGTTGGGGTAAATTTTAGTATTGGGGTTTAGGGGGTTAGTATTAGGATTTAGGGGGTTAGTATTAGGGTTCGACGGGTTAATTTAGTATAAGGGTTTAGGGGGTTAGTATTAGGGTTTAGGGGGTTAGTATCGGGGTTCGGGGGTTAGCATTAGAGTTCGGTGGTTAATTGGGGTTTGGGGGTTAATTTTAGTATTAGGGTTTGGGGGGGATTCATTTATTAGGGGGGAGTATTTTACTTTAACTTGCCCGTTTGTAAGAGCTGACAGTTCAGTGCTGAACTGTCAGCTCTTACATAGCCGCGTCCGCAATGAAGCTGCCGCGTTATTCTTCATTGCTGAAAGTTCAGTGTTCTAACTGCCGCGCTGAACTGTCAGCGATGAAGCTGAACTGTCCTAGACCCAGCATGGATATCTTAGTGGAAACAATTGCCTAAATAGCTTTAAGAGAAATTGATGATAACATCTATTGGGACTATTCCTAACAGAATTATTTACGTTCTTCCTTAACTCTGTTTAGATGATACTACCTTTAATGTTACTTAACCCCTTTGTGATGCATGGTTTTTGCGTCCCAGACGATGCAAGCACCAAAACACCACTTTTTGTTCCTGGCCACCGATCACAAGGTGATCGGTAGCTAGGAACACTAGGACAGAGATCCGATCAGGGTCCCTGCCAAAAGATTGAAAACACCTGCTCATCATGGCCTCAGTCTAACCTACAAAATGTAGCAAACGCTCAGATTGAATGTCCGCTAAATTTTTGTCAACACTGCCTGCCCGAACTGCGTGATGTTGCAAAGTATCGCGGGATGTTGGCAGGGACCCAGAAGTGATCTGGCCAAAAGCGCAAGGACGCCGGTTTAGCGCTTTTGTCGTTAAGGACCAAAGCACCATCTGGTGCAGTGGGGTTAATATGTGAGTTTACACACACAAAGTGCCCATGAATTCATGCTCTTCAGAATAACATATTTAATTCCAGAAATTTTCTAACATAAATAAAAGGAGGCACCAATGCAACAACTGAAAACAGGTAGGAACACTTATAGCAGTACATGGGGAATTGGGCCCTTTCTGAGTTTAAGATCACTGATCAAATATCTCCCATACCTACTAACAACCATGGATATATCAGGTCAGTCCTGTTAGTTTTGGACGTGTCCCACTGGCTGCTGCTTGTACACAAATCAAGAATGTTTTTCACAAGTAGTTTTATTTACGTTAGATACATTACATTTTTCATGACATTAAATAGCTGAAACATGCGTCTCTTTAACCTCTCACATTAATGTAGGGTCATGCCACATTGTATTACATCATACAACCACACATACCAAAAATGCACATCTCTGCAACCTTGTAGACTGACGCACTTAAGTGGTGCCTCCACTACGTTGACTCCATAGGATAAATTGTTGGCAGATATGGGCTCCTAATAGCTATAAATATTTGTTAAGCCTTGAATAATGGTATTTTGATAAAACCTTTTAAAGGCATTCTGCAATGTCCCATTTTCATTCTCTCATTTGTTTATGTATTGACCTAGCAAATGTATATGTTTGTATCATTTGCAATTATTATATACTTGCTTGGTGAAACTTCTGGAAGTTATGTTTGGTGGCATTACGTGCTTTATCCCTCTATGCATCTCAATCCACACCTGAAGTCAGACAGGCTGTGACATGAGGTAAATAGAAATTGCATGTAACACACAATATAAACATTTGTTGTTTTGTATGGATGGAAATCTGTAATTTTTGCATGAAAATGGAAGTCGGATGCTTTTCGTACTGATGGTGTTACATATTTATATATACACAATGTTGCATCAGTTCAACAGACATATATTACCTATTTGTGGCAGTGTTCTAGAGAGGCTTTTGTTTGCATCCTTCTATAAAAGCTTTTAATTGTGGCTTCCTTTGTTAACACAACAACAACACCAACAAATAAAAAGGTTTTCTTTTTAATATTATATTGTTGATTTCAGCTAAATCTTTTAATTTTGTTATCTGACTGTATTTAATAAAATATGTAACTAAACAAGTATGACTGGGCACTGCCATTTTGTGAAATATATTGTTTTTGGGTGTCACCCCCTAGGGACTTTACAGCACACATTTCTCACTTTCGGGCTGGGAACACAGAATGCAGTCGATAAGTCGGAATTCTGATCATAGACTTGCAGAGTTATGATCCTGTTTGATCAGGTTAATCTCCTCTCTTTGTGTTGGAAGGCAGGTAAAAAAAAAGTTATACACAGCCACCTAGTCCTGCCCACTATTGATACACAGGAGCCAGGAAGAGAGCAGGGGAGTATCTTATGACATCATCATGCTGGCTTTGGCCACAGTTGTAAAGTGAGACTAACTTGAAGATTTTGGACGATGTTGCATCATGGGAAATATTCACAAAATGGAGCCAGGAGATAAACACTCATTTTATTTTCCCTTTTAAACGCAATTAATTCAACCATATAAAAACCCCCAGTGGTATATGTGTTTGTTTTAAATGACCAGGTTATGTAGTTACATCTTATGTAAGTGGTAGTGTCCCTTAAAACATTGAAAGATAATGTGCTCCAACATTCGCAGTCAGTGCAAGAACCTGTCGGTAAAAAGGTTTATTTTGGGTATGTACTGGTAGTTATTTCTTGCCATCGTGGTTTTCTGACCGGAACCAATGTGTCCTTGCACAGCATTCAGTGTTAGTATTCTTCCTATTAATACTATATATACCCTAGCTCAGGGCTCGACAAACCCCGGGCGCCAGGTCGCCATGGCGACCTGGAAATGGAGCCTGGCGCCCGGGAGCCGTTGCCCTAATGTTCCCCTTGCCGCTGCCATCAGTCTTTTGCAGCGCGAGGGGACAGACAGCAAGCTCCGCCCCCTCGCGCAACACGTGTGTTAGTGTTCAGCCGAAAGAGCCATGAGGATCGGCTGCGGCACGAATGTTCCCCCTCCCCAGCAATGAGGTAAGGCAGCAGGGAGGGGGAACATTCGTGCCGCAGCCGATCTTCATGGCTCTTTCGGCTAAGTGCTGTGTTGTCAAGAGACGACACCCAGCACTCAGAAGTTAAGAAGGAAAAAAAAACTTATATGTTAGAGTTGTATATGTGAAGTGGGGGGGAGGGATGTATATGTGAAGTGTGGGGGGGAGATGTACATGTGAAGGGGGGGTATATATGTGAAGTGTGAAGGGGGGGTATATATGTGAAGGGGGGTATATATGTGAAGTGTGGGGGGGGTGTATATGTGAAGGGGGGGTATATATGTGTGAAGTGTGGGGGGAGGTGTATATGTGAAGGGGGGAGGGATGTATATGTGAAGGGTGGGTATATATGTGAAGTGTGGGGGGGGAGGTGTATATGTGATGGGGGGGTATATATGTGTGAAGTGAAGGGGGGGAGGGATGTATATGTGAAGTGTGGGGGGGAGATGTATATGTGTGGGGGGAGGTGTATAAGTGTAGGGGGAGGTGTATATGTGAAGGGGGGGTATATATGTGTATATGTGAAGTGGGTTGGTGTGTGGGGTGTATATGTGACGTGGGTTGGTGTGTGGGGGGTGTATATGTGACGTGGGTTGGTGTGTGTGGGGGGTGTATATGTGACGTGGGTTGGTGTGTGTGTGTGTGTGTGTGTTTATGAATTGCGTGATTGTCTGGCTCCTAAAAATTTTTGCTGGCTCCTAGAATAAAATTAAATTTGTCAAGCCCTGCCCTAGCTCACAGCTCGACAAACCCTGGGCGCGGCGACCAGGATATTAAACTGATTTTCGCCTGCTCTTATTCACAGGGAGTCTCTTGCCGCTACCATATTTTTGTTAAATTTATCTACATAAGTTTCAATGCACATGGTCATCCATGTAATTTGGATTGTCTCTTTAAACTAAATTAAGTTTCTCATGCCCTGCCATAACTTAAACTAGAATTTAGTGATAGAATCACATTGGTAAAATGCAAGTAAAGTCTTCCTGTCACGCACAACTGCCATTGTATCGCTTATCACAAAAGGGACTTTATGATAGTAAACATGCAGGTGGAAAGTTATTTTAAACATAACTAGCACACATCTGTAAAATGTCAATCCGAGAATGCTGTTCATGAAGGCATGGTACCTGTTTGGGGATTACAAATGTAGACTAGTGTGCTCTTGTTCCAGTAAGCCCGAGTAAAAACTTGCTGTGTCCTTTTAGGTCCCATGCATCATGCACTTAATCACATAGCATTTATGTCAAGTCTTATTGATGATGATCTTACAGGCTGATGCTGAGATCCAAATTGTGGTACAGCTGCTGTGGGTTTTATTATCTTTTTCCAAAGAAAATCTCACTTTTTTTTTTTTTTTTACTTTTTAGAATAGATGCATTTCTTCTTTTGCATGTCTAGAAAGCATAATGTGTTTCCATATTTACTTTACAAATATCAGGAAATCACATATGGCTACCTCCCATGGCCTCATGGCTAGCGCAGAGAGAGACCCTTGTTTTTGCATAGGATCAGCAGGGGGGACCTAGTACACATCAGTTTATCCTCAGACCTTAAATATTAAAAGTACACGCCAGTTTATCCTCACAATAGGAACAACTAACATTTTATTTGTGCGTCTATATTGGAAGCACAATTGAAATATAAAGTTTAGTGTTCCTTTAATTGTTTGCTTGCCAGTGAGACAAATTACAAACCTAATGTCAGGTTTAAAGGTAATGTGTAGTGCCCAAAAAGCCTCCTCAAAATGTTAATGCATATTAAAGTTCTTTTCAAGTACTTAAAAATGCATATTTTACATTCTGAATTACTTAAAAATTAAGATCTTACTCTTAGATGTACTTCCACATTTGCAGAGGTTCAGGACGGCCCCCTTTCACATCCTCTGTTTCAGGCTTGTAAAAAATCTTTTTTTTTTTTTTTCCAGTAGCAGCCAATAAGAATTTGAATGGGATTTCCTGTTTAGTGATGTCATCAAACAATGTGTTGCATTATAGATCCTAGTGTCTACAAGAGCATTATAAGTTAGTGCCCTGTCAATCATGTCATCAAAGCATTCCACCCCCCACCCCCCCTCATAGGGTTGCCCTCTTTTCTACAAACAAAAACAGGCAATGCTACTACCTCCATAGGCTTGCCGGTATAATACCAGCCAGATGGCAACCCTACCCCCCCCCCCCCCCCACCAGTGACAGTGAAGCCCCACCCCATATATGCCAGCTGGCTGAAAATGATAGGCAATGCAGACACCCCCCCCCCCCCCCCCCATAAAAGCCAGCTGGCTGAGAATGATGGATAGTGCTGCCCCCTCCATTAAAGCCAGCTGGCTGAGAATGATGGGCCGTGCAACCCCCCTCCATTAAAGCCAGCTGACGGAGAATGATGGGCCGTGCAACCCCCCTCCATTAAAGCCAGCTGACGGAGAATGATGGGCCGTGCAGCCCCCCCTCCATTAAAGCCAGCTGGCGGAGAATGATGGGCCGTGCAGCCCCCCCTCCATTAAAGCCAGCTGGCGGAGAATGATGGGCCGTGCAGCCCCCTCCATTAATGCCATCTGGCTGAGAATGATGGGCAGTCCAACTCCCCCTTCCTTTTTGCCTCCCCCTGTAGCTCTGCAGATGGCAGTCTAATTATGTATGCACACCCCCTCCCTGTGGGAATGGAAAAGAAAAACAAACCGTGACATTCTAGTTCACCCTTTGGTGCCTGCAAGTTGCACCAAAGTAAAACTGGTGACTAGACTGTTCCTTTAAGCCAAACAAATAAACTGAAGGACCTCCTCGGTCAAAAGCCAGGTAAAAATGATTCCTCCTATTTTAGCCCAAAGTAGACAAAGTGGAGCCTCCCTCGACGCCAGGCTATCCTGCCTGTATAATCAATCAAAGTTAGAATCTGATTAAGTGCTTTTGAAAGCACGAAACGCGTAAGGCGTCTTTTTTCACTGTGTCCTGTTTCTTTTTTTGTACCTGCCTTTTACATGATTTATTAAAATGGCTTAATTTTGGCATTCCCTGTCTACTGTGAGCTCCCTCCGCAAACCGTTTGTTGCTTCTAACTTTGATTGTTCCTTTAAGCCCACTGAAATAGATAGTGTTTAAACTGCAATTTAAAAAGAAAGGGCTAGAAGAATACATGTCACCGAGCTTCCTGTTTGCTTTTGATTGAACCACAGCTTGTGCGTACAAGCTGACTTGTTAAGTCTATTGATGATAGAAGCCGTCATGACTGAAACTCCAAAACATATCTGTCAGTATTATTGTATACTATATAACTGATTGACAATCCTACCTAGAAAGCAAGCAAATTATGAGAGGGGTGCATACACTACTATTATAGCTCTTATAGTTACAAGTGACACCATAAAGTGTTGATACTGCACAAGCAAAATTGAGATGTCACAAATTGTAACACCATACACTACTTCTTACAATGAAATATGTTGGAAGCTTTTTGCTAACCAATGATAATAGTTAGCTGATCCTAACGTTTATAGCAGGTGCCTCTTGGCCAGATGGAGGTACTGTTGTACAGTAAGTGTGGATAACATTTAGTTACAGGTACTTGCCCTTTTTTTTTTTTTTTTTTTTAATTGCTCTTTCATTCGCTCTTTTTACATTTTCCCTTTTTTATATAAATACATCTAATAAGTTATAAATACATCTTATACAAAAGATAAAATATTATTAAACACTTTACCAAATATCAATTTGTTTTTTTTGCAGAGCATTTGGTTTATCTTCTTATTAATATCCTTGTATATTCTTTAACTATTTCCTTTCTTAGTCTCTGTATCCCCGTAGCACAGGGCTTGACAAATGTAATTTGATTCTAGGAGCCAGCAAATTTTTTTCATGAGCCAGACAATCACGCAAACATACACGCAATTCATAAACACACACACCAACCCACTTCACATATACACCACACACACACCAACCCACTTCACATATACACCACACACCCACACCAACCCACTTCACATGTACACCCCCACCCACTTCACATATACACACACACACACACGCACCTACACACACACACACATATACACCCACTCACTTCACATATGCACACCCTACTTCACATATACACCCCCCTACTTCACATATACACCCCCCCACTTCACTTCACAACTTCACATATATACACCCCCCACTTCACATATATACACCCCCTCCCACTTCACATATATACCCCCCCCCCCACACTTCCCATGCACATATACACCTCACACATACACAGTTTTTTTCACCCTTTCTTAACTTGTGTGAGTTCTGGGTGTCGTCACTTGACAACCCAGCACTCAGCCGAAAGAGCAATGAAGATCGGCTGCAGCACGAATGTTCCTCCTCCCTGCTGCCTTACCTCATTGCAGGGGAGGGGGGAACAATCGTGTTGCAGCCGATCCTCATAACTCTTTCGGCTGGGTTGTCAAGTGACGACAACCGGCACACACACGCGTTGCACGAGGGGGCGGAGCTTGCTGTCTGTGCAATCCGCACAGACTCCCCCCTCGCGCTGCAAAAAATAAATAAAAATAATGGCAGCGGCAAGGGGAACATGAGGGTACCGGCACCTGGGCGCCAGGCTTAACATGGCGACCTGGCTCCCGGGTTTGTCGAGCCCTGCCGTAGCAGCAATAAAGTTGAACTGAATTGTTTTTCATCTTTCCAGCTTTTGCCAATTTAATGTGTAATTCAGAGAAAGTTTCTATTTTATTTCTTTTTGCATTTGCCCCAATTTTTTTTTATTAAACAAAGCATTTAAAGATACACCAAAAATTTGTATTTGGAACTTTATTATCATTTATCTTAATAAATTGTTACATTTCTTCTGTTAAATATGTTACATTATATTCATTAATTTGCTACCTATTTCTAAGTTTATATTCCAAATTACTTTACATAGATAGAAATTCCTGGGCATGGTCTGACATACCGATTTTTAGTCGTAGGGAATACGACTGGTGGGCTTGAGAATAGAAGGTATAGTCTCTCTCTTGGATGGCAAGCAGTTTTACAGGGAGTTTTCAGTTAAAACTTTCTGTAAAGTAAATCCCGAAATCCCCAGGTTTGTGTGTACACTTTTGTCTAAGCCAGTATCTGCAACTGAATTTGAGGTTCTACTAGCCTTGGTGTAGTAGTAATCTTAATTTTTATAAGACAGGAGGCGAGTATTTTTATTACTTTCTTTGCTGTAAGCCTCCAGCAACAAAGAAACAGTTTGAGAAAACAACCAATCAATGAACAGGTATAAGAGCCTATGTAGCTCCTCCTACTTTCTCTTTCTTTGTAACAGCTTAACAGGTCACTTTATTCCGAAATGAAAAGACAGAGTCAAATTAGAACTGGAACTCTCACAGAAGCAGATCAAACTACGAAAAATAGAGAGAAACTTGTGAAAGCAAACTGAACCATGGAAAACTGTTCATACATAGTATACGGAATGTATATAAAACGTAATTAATTACAGAGTACTTATAACACGATGAACACCATGACCAAACAATAGGTGGGGACACAAATCTGAGTGGGAAATACTCACCTTATGTTTTTAATAAAATGTAGATTACTACTACACCCAGGCTAGTAGAATCCCGAATTTAATGGCAAGACAGGACAGGAAGAAACACATGAGACCATGGACGAAAAGAAAGTCCGAAACATGGTTTCCCTGGACCAGTCGACCACTTCAAGAACGTCGGGAAGCAAACTGCCGCCAAAGCCACTGTGCCCCAAACAGAGTGAGCCCCGAAGAAACTTTCAATACCTAGCAGCTTGAGAAACTCTTTAATCCAGCGTGCAATAGTGGAGGAAGAGACTGGTTGAAAGGGAGTGGTATGAGATCAGAAGGGGGAGAGAGCATCGCAGAGGAGCTGTAGCGGCTAACTAAGCTTGCACACACCTAGCCACGCAGATCTTAGGCTTGTTGGTAAAGTAAGGATAGAAAACAGAGGAGTAATTTGTTTTAGTCCATCGTGATATAGAGAGAGAGACTCCCTTGGGAGAAAATGAAAAAGATTTAATGTCAAACGCGCAGATGTCCGCCACCCTACGAAAGGAAACAAGGCAAAGAATTGTAACCAGTTTGGCTGACAGCTGTTGAAGGGATAGGGCAGAGTTATCTGGCCAATCTTCCATAAATCGGTGGACTGTAGAGACGTCCGATTTACCCTGGGCAAAAATGTGTGCCAGAAAATTTTAAACCGATATCATAGTAGCTGTAAAAGGATCAAGGTCTTATTCCAGCTTTGCCAGACCCTCCAAGCCTGAAGATAGGATTTCCTAGTTCCCGGGGTCCCTTAAGATTGATTGAGCAGTGTCTGATAAACCCGAGACTAAACAGGAACCCCTGAAGCTGTCCAAGCCACCAATGGTAGCTTGTGCTGTAACATGATCTGGTGAAAGTTCCCCCCCAGGTCCAATAGAAGATCAGGGAAGGGAGGGAGGCGCGAGGGGTCATCGCAAGACAGTTCGAGTAAAAGATTGTGTCTGCCATAGGGGAGTGATCAACAGGATAGTAACCTGTTGCCACATGAGATGGTGGAATGAGCACAAAGGGGGAAAACGCATAGGCTCCCATGAGCGGCCATGACTGGGAGAAGGGATCTGGCAGCCAGCTGAAAAAATCCTGCATCTGTCTGTTCACCTGGGAGGTGAACAGGTCTATGATGAAGGGGCTGCAACAACTGTTGCGATTCAGAAAGACCGACGTAAAGAGACGCCAGTCGCTTGTGTTCCTCCAATGCCTGGAGAACCTATCTATTACTAGGTTGTCTTTCCCAGGTATGTATTCTGCATTGACCGATATCTGATTTTCCAAACAATGTTGGTACAAATCACTGGTGAGGTCCGAGAGTCAACAGTGGATGGAAAAGAAACCTGCGATTAGTTCCAGGCAATTTATGTGGACACCCTGTTCCTCTGTTGTCCAGGAACAGCTTGTAGCTACAGTGTCGCAAGCAGCTCCCCAGCCAAGTGCCCTGGCGCCTGACTACAGGACTAAATCTAGGAGGGAGCAGACGGCCTGCATGTGGGTAAGCCATCAACGGAGTTCAAAGCAGACAACGTCCGAGAGGCGTATCAGGTGGTCATAGGAACCTGAAACGTGCAAGTGGGAAAAATTGTAGGCGCTCCATGGCCCAGTAATGGAGTGGACCCGGAAAATGCTTGGATGGAAGCGGAGAGGAGGCCTATTGTCATGGTTTCTCTGCTGGTTTTTTTTTTTTTTATAGAAATCCTTTCCTTCAGTGAGTTAACCAGCTGGTATTAACGTGCAGATCCTTTCAACACTGTTACCATGCTTACTCACCTGGATCTTATAAGCCAGCACCTTTGCTGCTCAGAGCAGGTATTTAACCCCTTTGTAACTTTATGACGAGTTAACAGCATATAACAGCATATGACAGCATCTTACAGAGGTTATGTAAACATTGATATGATAAAGAAAATAAAAAAACTTAGTACCTTAGTTTTTTTATTGTATCAGTAAATGAATGTAGTAATATTTATACATTTTGTATTTTTGAAATAAAAGGATTTATATGTCCGGAGTAAATTTGTCAGAGAGGTTGCATATTTTCTGTATGCCATTTATGCCACGTAGTTTTCAGAATCTTCTTTACCTTGCGCACAGTTGTCAATAAGTCTCTTTTTTGGGGTCCTGTTCCATCAAATTTTGGGGCAGTTCCAAATGTGATGATATTCATTTAAGCTCCTAATTTATAAATCAGGAGCCTCTTGACCATTGGTATGTGAAGCACCTACTTACAGTTGTATAGGTTTGACACAGAGTATGACTGCTGCCTACGCATGGTAGGTACTATTGGGTAGGCTGGAGCTGAATCTCACATGGTCACACAACATCCCTAATCATTGCCACCTTTAGCCTCTGTAACCACCATATTGGCAGGTATACAGTAGTGTGATATAAGTAGGATGATCACATTAGTGGGGCTGTAATATTAATATTCCTTTCACCTACAGTAAAGTATTTGTAGTTTTCCTAAGTCACACGTGTGGTAAAATGCTTCAGGGTGGTTGCATATGTGCCTCCAGTCTCATTCCATTAAGTAAAATGCGAAGACGCATTCGATTGGTGGCTTCAGGTTAAAACATGTGAGGATAGCACATTTTGTAACTACCGTTAGTCAATTAAATTACTGTATGTGACCATTAGATGTCAGTAGACGGATATAAAAAAAATGGAATGTCCTTTTTGGAACCATGAGATGTTTTGTTTAATCGGTGCCAGTTTTAGAGAATTTATTTGTGACCCCTTCATATTATTTACCTGTTATAGAATTGGTAGAGTCAGAAAAGTTATAAATTGCATAAATCCATAGATCCATCCTGCAAGTGCCAGAGGTTGATGGTGGTGACATTGCATGTAGAATTTTAAGGCTCCTCAATACCAAACGGCAATCATTTCAGTGCCAGACCTTACCTAAGAAATGTTTCCGACTTCTGCCATCCTTCTATGGCCACGTTCTACAAGTGTCAAATGGATTAATCTAGAAGAATAAGGTACCAAGTAAAAAACCACGATGAAATTACTCACGTGTACCTCAATGGCCTTCATCTCTGGGATGAGGTGGAAAGAGCATGTGTAATGCTACAGTCAAGATGGAGAAAAATCACTGCTTCCTGCACTGTGTTGAAGAATTTAGGCTATTTGTGAAGAAAATATCCCAACTGGTGTTAGACAGGGCTGGCCTTAAGTGTTCAGCCGCCCTGTGCGTGCCACCCCCAGGCACCCCCCCATGGCTGTCTCTCTCCTCTCCCTTCCATGTCTCTTTCCTCAACCTTCCCATGTCTGTGTCTCTCTCTCTCCTCTCCCATCTCATTTATGTCTCTCCTCTCCCCACCCCCATGCCCCCCCCCCACATATCTGTTCTCTCTTCCCCCCCACATATCCTCTCTCTCTCTCTCTCTCTCTCTCTCCAATATGTTCTCGCTCTCCTCTCTCTCTTTCCCCCCACATATCTGTTTTCTCTTTCTTTCCCCCCACAAATCTGTTTTCTCTTTCTTTCCCCCCACAAATCTGTTTTCTCTTTCTTTCCCCCCACAAATCTGTTTTCTCTTTCTTTCCCCCCACAAATCTGTTTTCTCTTTCTTTCCCCCCACAAATCTGTTTTCTCTCTCTTTCCCCCCCACAAATCTGTTTTCTCTCTCTTTCCCCCCACAAATCTGTTTTCTCTCTTTCCCCCCACAAATCTGTTTTCTCTCTTTCCCCCCCACAAATCTGTTTTCTCTCTCTTTCCCCCCACAAATCTGTTTTCTCTCTTTCCCCCCACAAATCTGTTTTCTCTCTCTTTCCCCCCCACAAATCTGTTTTCTCTCTCTTTCCCCCCCACAAATCTGTTTTCTCTCTCTTTCCCCCCCACAAATCTGTTTTCTCTCTCTTTCCCCCCACAAATCTGTTTTCTCTCTCTTTCCCCCCACAAATCTGTTTTCTCTCTCTTTTCCCCCCACAAATCTGTTTTCTCTCTCTTTCCCCCCCACAAATCTGTTTTCTCTCTCTTTCCCCCCCACAAACCTGTTTTCTCTCTCTTTCCCCCCCACAAATCTGTTTTCTCTCTCTTTCCCCCCCCACAAATCTGTTTTCTCTCTTTCCCCCCACAAATCTGTTTTCTTTTTTTTTTTTTAAATTATGATTTTATTGAGTCATCAAGGAAAATATACAGTACATATACCTGAAGGTACATACAAAAAAATAGAAACCAAATCAGGAATGTGTATCTACTGATACATGACATATAGAATAGTACCAAAAATGACTGTTTGATTTTTTGTATAGAAATCCAACAAGAGGCACTCATGGCCTCGTAGACATATGAAAATAATGATATCAAATCAGACCAAAAAACCTTTCGTAAAATATTCCGCTTTCTCTTATGTGGGTCAAAAGTCAATACAAAAATAAAAGTAGATAAGAACAAGAACGTAGTTGGACGTCAGGGTGCATAAAAAACATTAAAGAACATATATAGTAGATATATACTGAACTACTAAATTGTTGCCAATAACTAGTGCCCGTATGGAGGCTACCTGAACTACTGGAGCCCTGATCACCCTCTAAACTGAACCATTAAATCTGCCAGAATTGGGGCAACATTGGTCAGTAGTCTTGGTACTTGTAGCATATCCCTTAGCGGTAATTCGAAACATCATAAAAATATAAAAATAGGATTCCCCTGTAGCATTTATAATCTCTTGTCTACTGAAAAATATATAGAGGAACATGATATATGATGGATGGAAAGGGGTTAGGAGAAGAAGGGATAAGAAAGATTATAAGAGAGATTGATATAAAAAGGGGGGGAGGAAGAAGGGTATTCCAAGGGAGGGATACCGGTAGCATCAAGAAAGAGCTACCTAAAGAGGAGGGCTGCTGGTCCACACTTTAGGTGGCCAGCCTTTGAAAAAAAAACCTCCATTCCAAATCGGAATGAGGGGTGCCCTGTGGGGGGGGGATGCCATTGCAGCCTTCTTTACGGTGGCAGAGAGGTACTGTGTAAAATACTTAACTACACATCTTTCCCATCTCTGGGCAATTAAACATTAATGATGCATGAGAGAAACACAAAAAAAAAAAAATAAATAAAGATTTACATATAAAAACAATCAGTGGATCTTTGTAGTCGACACAGGTGATTCCGGTTCATAGGTTTTACTCCCGATTATTGGCGATGGTCCGGGTAGGTGGTGGAACCAGTGGGATCGGTGGTATGTCCAGGCTTTGCAGAAATATTTTGGTATCGCCAATGTCTCCGATAGATAGTATTTTACCATCCTTAGAGACGGTTAGGCTGCATGGTATTCCCCATCTATATTTTATGTCCAAGGACCTCAGGTGTGTGGTAAGCGGACTCATTGTTCGGCGCCAAAGCACCACGGAGGATGGAAGGTCTTCAAATATGCGGATAGTAGCCCCTTCATGCACGAACTGGTTCAGGTGGCGGTAGGCCGCTAGTAGTTCCATCTTCATCATCACGTTCGGCAGTTTGAGAATAACGTCCCTTGGAGCTGCAGAGGGTGCTTTTTGGGCCTTGCGCACTCGAAAAAAGTCAATTTCCTTGTGAGATGGTAAACCATTATTCGGATTAATCCGGGTAAGTAGTTGGATGAGGTACAAGCGGAGCGAAGTGGGCCCTACTTCCTCCGGTATACCCCTCACCCTCACATTAGTGTGACGCATTTTGGCCTCCAGTATTACAATTCTCCTGTCAGCGTCTCCCATCTGCAGGGTTAGTGAGTTGGTAAGTTCAGTAGCCTGTGCCTGTTTCTGTGACACCTCAGCTGTTGTGGATTCCAACTCCGTCACCTTGTTTCGGACCGTTAAGATATCCGCCCGTACTGCCTGTATATCAGATCTCCACGAGGCCTGGAAGTCGGTGAAGAATTTCTGAATGTCTGCCTTCGTGGCATATGCCTCGCCGGGGGTACTGCGTCCTGCAGTTCTTGGCTCCGGTTGTGGGGCTTCGTCAGAATCGTCTGAAGTAGAGTCTGAGGCCTGACTCAAGGGAGTAAACGTTGCTGCCGCCACATTTAACTGAGGCTTCACGTGCTTGGATAGTAAAGTGGCTATATCTGATTTTTGGCCACAGTGCAGCTTCTCCGGCTTTTTCCCTTTCTTGCCCATTGTGGTAGCGGGTAGGTTGCCAATGTTAATCGTCTTTGTAGCCAGATTGTTAACTTTAATTTCGATAATTTGCTCAAAAACGCAGGGAGCTCTGTAGAAATGCGACTTGCCACCATCTTAGTTAGCTCCGCCCCCCACAAATCTGTTTTCTCTCTCTTTCCCCCCACAAATCTGTTTTCTCTCTTTTCCCCCCACAAATCTGTTTTCTCTCTTTTCCCCCCACAAATCTGTTTTCTCTCTTTTTCCCCCCACAAATCTGTTTTCTCTCTCTTTCCCCCCCACAAATCTGTTTTCTCTCTCTTTCCCCCCCACAAATCTGTTTTCTCTCTCTTTCCCCCCCACAAATCTGTTTTCTCTCTCTTTCCCCCCCACAAATCTGTTTTCTCTCTCTTTCCCCCCCACAAATCTGTTTTCTCTCTCTTTCCCCCCCACAAATCTGTTCTCTCTCTCTTTCCCTCCAGAAGGGAGGAGTCGGGCGAATATAGACTAGTAAGTCTTACTTCAGTAGTGGGGAAAATATTGGAAACTTTTTTAACCCCTTAGTGACCAAGTGCTATGTTGCATTTGATGTGCCTTGAAGACCAGAATTCCATTATTTTTGTCATACGTTTACTCAACTGTGAATTTCTTTCTTTGTGTTCAGTCCACCCGCACAAATTATATATAATTTTTTAAACGACAGATAGGGCTTTCATTTGATACTATTATTTTCATCATATGATATACTATTTAAAAAAATATAAAATATGATGAAAATATGACATAAAAAACACTTCTTCTAACTTTGACCTAATTTTTTTTTTACACAATTACAAATGGTAAAAAAGACCCCGTCTATATATTTCTAATATTTGTCCTGAGTTAATTAATACCAATGTTTCCTTGTTTGTCTGTTTTATTTCAAGTAATAGGGCAATAAACAATATTAGTGTTTTTTTGTTTTTCTAACCATTTTCTTCTACAGTGACTTTTTTACCCCAACCCTAAATTTACCCCAACTCTAAATGTACCCTAACCCTAAATCTACCCCCACCCCTTAATCTAACCCTTGTAATCATCCGAACCATCCGAACCCCCCTGTAATCCTAATTATGACCCTAACCCTAGATCTAGGTTTAGTAGATCTAGGGTTAGCTTTTTCCATTTATTTATTTATTTTATTTATTTAATTCATTTTTTCTTACAGACTTTAGTATACTTAACTGCCTCTAGGGGCAGTCAAGTAGCGGTTTCAGAGCGACGGAAGAGATTTTTTTTTTCTCTCTTCCGTCGCTCTCCTCTGGGCACGCTGTATTGGAGGAGCATGCTCCTCCGATACAGCACACACCGGGGTGCCCAGGGGGCTCCGAAGGTGTTGCATGATGCCTCTATCGAGGCATCATTGCAACACTTTAACACACATAGGCAGTGATCAGCTTTCACTGCCCATGTGTGTAACGCGCATACGATCACAATCGCTAAGGAGCGCAACACTACATGAAAACGGAGGACGTATATATACGTCCTCGGACCATGCTTTTCAGGACGTATATATACGTCGATATGCGTTAAGGGGTTAAAGAATAGGATTATTGAACATCTAAATCGCATTGATTTCAAGATCAGAGACAACATGGGTTTACTTCAGGGAGATCATGCCAAACTAATCTTATTGACTTTTTTGATTTGGTGACTAAAATAATAGATCAGGGTGGTGCAGTAGACATTGCTTACCTAGATTTTGATACAAAGATTTGTAGCAGGATTGATGTTCATGGAGGGATAAGCCAAATGACAAATGATTTTAGCTAAACTAGAAAAATGGTCAGAGCTGTGGCAACTGACATTTAATGTAGATAAGTGCAAGATTATGCACCTTGGGCGTAAAAACCCAAACGCAAAATATAGAATATTTTGGTAAAGTCGTAACCTCAACATCTGATGAAAGACAAAAGAAGGATGCTACGTAGAAGAGGATAAAGGCTTAGCAGACTGCCTTAATGAATATTTTTGTTCAGTTTTTACAAATGAAAATGAGGGTAAGGGACCTCATTTAGGGAAAAAGACTAATGAGTCTTTTGATGCATGTAAGTTTACAGAGGAAGAGGTTTTACTTCAGCTGTCTAAAGTAAAGACAAATAAGTCGATGGGACCTGATGGGATACATCCAAAGTTATTAAAAGAACTTAGTGGTGTACTAGCAAAACCGTTAACAGATTTATTTAACCAATCATTGTTAACGGGAGTAGTTCCAGAAGATTGGAAATTAGCCAATGTTGTGCCCATTCACAAGAAAGGTAGTAGGGAGGAGGCGGGCAACTATAGACCAGTAAGTCTTACTTCAGTAGTGGGGAAAATAATGGAAACCTTGTTAAAGAATAGAATTGTTGAACATCTAAAGTCGCTTGGATTTCAAGATCAGAGACAGCGTGGGTTTACTTCAGGGAGATCATGCCAAACTAATCTTATTGATTTTTTTGATTGGGTAACTAAAATAATAGATCAGGGTGGTGCAGTAGACATTGCTTACCTAGATTTCAGTAAGGCTTTTGACACTGTCGCACATAGAAGGCTTATCAATAAACTGAAATCTTTGAGTTTGGATTTCAATATTGTTGAATGGATTAGACAATGGCTGAGTGACAGGCAACAGAGGGTTGTAGTCAATGGGGTATATTCGATGCAAGGTCTTGTTACTAGTGGGGTACCTCAGGGATCTGATCTTGGACCCATTCTCTTTAATATTTTTATTAGCGATATTGCAGAAGGTCTTGTTGGCAAAGTATGTCTTTTTGCTGATGATACAAAGATTTGCAGCAGGGTTGATATTCATGGAGGGATAAGCCAAATGGCAAATGATTTGGATAAACTAGAAAAATGGTCAGAGCAGTGGCAACTGGCATTTAATGTGGACAAGTGCAAGATTATGCACCTTGGGCGTAAAAACCCAAAAGCAGAATATAGACTATTTGGTACAGTCCTAACCTCAACATCTGAGGAAAGGGATTTAGGAGTAATAATTTCAGAGGACTTGAAGGTAGGTATGCAATGCAATAGAGCAGCAGGAAATGCTAGCAGAATGCTTGGTTGCATAGGGAGAGGTATTAGCAGTAGGAAGAGGGAAGTGCTCATGCCATTGTACAGAGCACTGGTGAGACCTCACTAGGAGTATTGTACGCAGTACTGGAGACCGTATCTCCAGAAGGATATTGATACTTTGGAGAGAGTTCAGAGAAGGGCTACTAAACTGGTTCATGGGTTGAAGGATAAAACTTACCAGGAAAGGTTAAAGCATCTTAACATGTATAGCTTGGAGGAAAGACGTAACAGGGGGGATATGATAGAAACATTTAAATACATAAAGGGAATCAACACAGTAAAGGAAGAGAGTATATTTAAAAGAAGAAAAACTACCAAAACTAGAGGACATAGTTTTAAATTAGAGGGGCAACGATTTAAAAGTAATATCAGGAAGTATTACTTTACTGAGAGGGTAGTGGATGTATGGAATAGCCTGCCAGCAGAAGTGGTAGAGGTAAACACAGTCAAGGATTTTAAGCATGCGTGGGATAGACACAAGGCTATCCTAGCTATAAAACCGGGAACGGGGGACTAATAAAAGTACTCCAAAAAAAAAATAAAAAAAAAAATTGGGCAGACTAGATGGACCGATTGGTTCTTATCTGCCGACACATTCTATGTTTCTATGAAAGGGATTTAGGAGTAATAATTTCAGAGGACTTGAAGGTAGGTAGGCAATGTGATAGAGCAGCAGGAAATGCTAGCAGAATGCTTGGTTGCATATGGAGAGGTATTAGCAGTAGGAAGAGGGAAGTGCTCATGCCATTGTACAGAGCACTGATAAGACCTCACTTGGAGTATTGTACGCAGTACTGGAGACCGTATCTCCAGAAGAATATTGATACTTTGGAGAGAGTTCAGAGAAGTCCTATTAAACTGGTTCATTGGTTGAAGGATAAAACTTACCAGGAAAGATAAAAGCATCTTAACATGTATAGCTTGGAGGAAAGACATAACAGGGGGAAATGATAGAAACATTTAAATACATAAAGGGAATCAACACAGTAAAGTAGGAAAGTAAATTTAAAAGAAGAAAAACTACCACAACAAGAGGACATAGTCTTAAATTAGAGGGGCAAAAATCTAAAGGTAATATCTGGAAGTATTACTTTACTTAAAAGGTTGTGGATGTATGGAATAGTAGTGAAGTAGTTTAATCATGCGTGGGATAAGCACAAGGCTATCCTAGATATAAGATCTGTCCTCTCTCCCCCAATCTGTTCTTGCTCTCTCTCTCCCTCCCCCAATCTGTTCTCGCTCGCTCTCTCCCTCCCCCCCCCAATCTGTTCTCTCGCTCGCTCTCTCCCTCCCCCAATCTGTTCTCTCGCTCTCTCTCCCTCCCCCAATCTGTTCTCGCGCTCTCTCTCTCCCTCCCCCAATCTGTTCTCTCTCTCTCTCTCTCTCTCTCTCTCTCTCTCTCTCCCTCCCCCAATCTGTTCTCGCTCTCTCTCCCTCCCCCAATCTGTTCTCGCTCTCTCTCTCCAGTGTTAAGTAAGATATATTCAGATTATTAGCAAGAATATGGGAGCATAGTTGCCAACATTTGAAAGAAATTCCAGGGATCCTTTGCTGCACAGCTATCATTTACTTACTTGAATATTTACCATATTCACTGCCCCGAAGCTCCACCTACTCTGTGCAACCAACATAATTAGCATAATCTACCTGCCTAGTATAGTAGTGCTGATTATATCACCAAGTTCCCAACAACCACTTAAAATTCTCACTGTATGTTAAATCATCATTATGCCACACCCATAAAACCATTATAATATACCATTATTTTTAAAACGCAATAGAAAATACAAGACACAGAATTGTATCTGCTCCTTATGTATAACTCCATTGAAACACAATATGGTAAGCATTGTGTTTATTTCCTATCTCTGCCTCCCACTCAATTTCTTCTGTCCCCTACAAATCTTGCCATTGCACCCAGAGCACCCTACTGCACCAAATAACTTGACATTGTATCACCTTAAACACATGGGACTTGCCAAGTACACGATTGCACCACACATGTCTTGCCCGAATACCCACATGTCTTACAAGAGCACCCAGATTGCACCTACATGTCTTGCAGACCAACCAGATTGCATCCACAGGTCTTGGCCCCACCATACATATTTTCACTATAGACCTGCACCCATATTTGCACTGTGGATTTGCTCACATATTTGAAAATTGAACTTTGGACTTTTCACACTGGACTTGCACCCAGATTTGCACACTGGACTTGCCCCCAGCACTAAGATTTGCACACTGGACTTGCCCCCAGCACCCAGATTTGCACACTGGACAAGCACCCTACTAACTACTGCTATCAATATTTTCTACCATAAGTACCCCCATATCACAATTTATTAGTCAGTTATTATTTATTCTGTGTAATTAAACTTAAAAACATGCCACAACAAGTTTAGAAATTCTGTTATATATGTTTTACTGTTTGAGTATTCCAATAATTTTTTGATATATATATATATATATATATATATATATATATATATATATATATAGGCAGAAGTAGATTTCTGTCTCTTTTTTAAAAACAAATATTTCATTAAAAATTTTTAGCTCTGCTCCTAGTATGCACCATTGAAAATATATTGCTGTTTCAGCTGAAGCCTTCCAGGCTGAAACTCCCTGACGTGATTGCAATTATTTGTGTTTTGGCCTGTTCATCTTGTGTGACATGCTGAACACACCTTCTAGGTTTTCATCTCACTGACTTAATTGTACCTTGTGGAGTTTTGTCTGTTAGAATTGGCCCTGCATAGTTAAATCTTTGGGGAACTCTCATTGATTTAATGATGCGTTCAGGACAAAGTCTGTTGTTCTTAAAGGAGAAACTCATGATTGTTGGTCCTTATTATAATTCATAGTTTAGTCGATGAGAAAATATGCCGCTCACCTGCAATGTACCATATAGTTAATGGCTCTCTTTTTTTTTTTTTTTAAACTAAACCTCAATATCTTTTGAATGGTTCAGCTAGGAGCACTATTGAAAAGTTGTTTTAATGAGACTGAAGTCTTCCTGCCAACTCTAGGGTTCACAAATCCCAGTTGCTAGATTACTAATACCATAATGCGAAATTACCCAAAATTCCCAAAACAAATTCCAGATGTGGGTCAGTTCGGAAAAGCGATACTGAACTTCCTAGCGCCCCAGTTGTGAAGCTCCTTTGCTTCACCCTCCCTGGCGCCGTAAACTTGTAGCCAGCACTCATGGGAAATGTAGTTCCCAGGGCACTGCTACAGTAGGGAGGGACTACCGTGCAAGTTGAATATTAAATTTAGGTAATAGATCATTTCATATGGCTGATACTCCCGAAATGATCAAGCATTTCGTATAAGGAATACTGTTATGATGGTACTTACAATTTTGCTGAGGAGTCTCGTTGCTATAGAAACACTCTTGCTGGAACAGTACCCAGGGAGTAATCCAGTAGCCAAGCCAAATCCGGAAACCAGAGAGCTGCTTAGTAGAGAAAGGAAGCCGAGGTCTAGGGAGCCAGAATTCAGAGTAGTTCAGGTACAAGCAATAGGTATAGGAATCCAGAAGTCAGAAGGGTCAAAATCCAAGCCAAGGTGAAAAGGGAGCCATAGAGTAAGGATGGTGAAACACAATACCAGGTAGTCGGGATGCAATTGAGTGCTTGGATGCTGTGAACGCTAAGGAAGCACAGTAACTCTGAGCATCGTTTGGGGGTTTGTGTTGCGCTTATATAGGAGGTTTGGGGGGAGTGTTCATGATGTTGTGGGGTGCAGCTTATAGATGCGTCATCATTGCGATGCTTAGACACTCTTTGTTTTACGGCGTATGACTTAGATTTCTCGTGCATCCATAACGAAGTCCGGACCCGACATGGACTCAACACTACACATGATCGACTGATGCAAGGAGTGAAAGACCTGTGTACGCGACGGTGAGCATTACAGATACTCAACATGTACTACTACTACTGCTGCTGGTTCCTAAAATGTTTCACTGGTTTACATTGAACTCTAGGGAAGTAACTCATCCATGGCTCCCAAAATTGACAAGACTGGTTCTTAAATTAGTCCATTTAGCTCCCAAGGTCCACAAACCGTTGTCAAGACCTGACCCAATTAATACTTTTTACATAATGTTGTGTTTTATGATAGGGGAAGTGTATGTACTCTCTCTGTTAAGCAAATATCAAAGTGTGCTTCGGGCACTGAGACTTTTTCTGCAGGATTAATTTTGGTATGCATGTTTATTTTGGCCGTGAACTATAAAGCATATTAATGTACCTACAATGTTGTGTATGCACATAGATACTTTGAAATCATCAACTGATACAAGTTTACTTTGGCTTTGAGGAACACTAAAAGTACTGGTTCTACTACAAGTAATTTGAATGCTACCAGTCTACCATTAAAGGAATAGTATGTTCTTTTTTCATTTGTTTTAAAATTTATATTTATTTAGAAAGTGTTTTTCCCAGGAAGAATACACTGAGATTTCTCTTGTTTTCAAGTATGTCCTGGGGATCAAGTCAAGAACGGTATTATAGAGTTTCACATTCATCAGAAGAGTAAAAAAATACATACATATAGTTATACAAGTTGGGAAGAGAACATACAAGGTAAATTATTGATAACAAAAAAACTAAAAGAGAAAACAACATGTACAGTATAAATGGGAGTATGTAAACTAATAACAGGTACATTCTGCTTTTAGAATTTGGGAGTTATAATCGCACTGGAGGGTAAATCGGCATAGCGCATTGAACAGAGTGTCAGGTTTGCCAAGAATTGTATACCACATCTCCTTGACATTAACACAATACGTTTCCTTACTGTGGAATCTAGGTGTGATTTGTTCCTATATAGAGAGCCAATCCTAGGATACAACTTTGACACAAGCTTGTCAATATGGAGACCAAAAGACAAGTTGGGCTCTAGCCACATACCGACATACTTATGAATTTCCCTGGGTCAGGTTATAACCGGACTTGGTCTCAATGTTTGAGGATTGTTTAATTTAAGTAGTTTAGTTTTGTTTGTGCCAAACAACATGGACACAGTTTTTCAGTGTTGGGGAATAATTTGTTGTTAGTTGTGCAACTTTCACCTTTAGAAAACTGACCCTGTCGCATTTGATATGTAACAGTAGTTTGATACTATGTTTACATCATGATTTTTGTGGATAGGGACAACTATAGTTATTTTTCAGGCTCTGGGTACATAACTGGAGGACAAGGTCACATTGATTAAGTAGGAGTTGAGCAGTAACAGGTGCACTCAGCCTTAATAACCGTGAGGGAAGTAGGTCCTGTTATGGGTTATTTGTTTGGCAATGTCTCTGCTTTGAATGTGTTATTTTTAGTGTGTTGTGTTATTTTATCAAGTATTTTAATTTTGAGCTAGGATGCTATTGGCAGATATTTTCTTTCCAAAAGAGTCTTGATTAGTGCATTTCTTAAGGACATCTTCCTGTCTTCTACTGCCTTTTTGCATATATTTAGTAGAGTGGATCGTGTTATGGTCCCTTCTTTTGATTTATATGTAAAGCAGAAGGTCTCTAAGTGCACTAGCAGTGGGTGACAGTAGGCAACAAAATCAGCCTGCGCACTTCATGTGAAGGGTACCAGTCACAGGATAAAAAGGTAGAAGCACATGTGAAGGTAAAAAAAAATGTTAAAATAGGCTACTCTTGTAATAATCATTTCTGAGGTGTTGGGCTGTAAAATCAGTATGTACAAAGGATGTGGTGGAGCCAGTAGCTAATTATAAAAGGGTTTAGCTCTTTAGCTCAATCTCTAAAAATGATGAGGGATGTAGACAATTCAAATAGTGATTACACACCCTGTATAATTGATTTTGAAAATATTTTAATAAATGAAAAAAATATAGACAATGGAACAAAATATGCAACATGGAAAAAAGATATCAATAAATATATAACATACATAAACAGCACACTGAACATACCGTATTTGCTCAAATATAAGACTTCTTATATTACGTCTTATATTTGAGGTCGTCTTATAATCTGACCTCAAATCGAGGTCAGAATATAAGACTGGGATTCAGGTCCCCCGCAGAGCTGCAGGGGACCTGGATCCCCCTCTCTAACAGCTGGTGGATGTCTGCGCAATGCGCGCAGACATCCCCCACTGCCGCCCGGCACGACCGGCAGGCAGTCTATGATGAAGCTGGGTCCTTCCAGCTTCATCATAAAAGTCCCGGCGGAAGTGCCGGGCAGCAGGGGAGGATGTCTGCGCGTATCGTGCAGAAATCCCCTGGCTGCCCCCACTAGCCACCAGGGAGGCTACGTTGGGGGGAGGGTGGGGAGACAGCCAACATTGGGAGGAGGGTGGGGGAGAGAGACAGCCAACATTGGGGGGTGGGTGGGGGAAGACAGACACCCAACATTGGGGGGAGGGCAGGGGAGAGAGACAGCCAACGTTGGGGAGAGGACGGGGGAGAGAGACAGCCAACGTTGGGGGGAGGGCGGGGGAGAGAGACAGCCAACGTTGGGGGGAGGGCCGGGGGGAGAGAGACAGCCAACGTTGGGGGGAGGGCCGGGGGGAGAGAGACAGCCAACGTTGGGGGGGAGGGCCGGGGGGAGAGAGACAGCCAACGTTGGGGGGGAGGGCCGGGGGGAGAGAGACAGCCAACGTTGGGGGGAGGGCCGGGGGGAGAGAGACAGCCAACGTTGGGGGGGAGGGCCGGGGAGAGAGAGACAGCCAACGTTGGGGGGAGGGCCGGGGGGAGAGAGACAGCCAACGTTGGGGGGAGGGCCGGGGGGGAGAGAGACAGCCAACGTTGGGGGGAGGGCCGGGGGGGGAGAGAGACAGCCAACGTTGGGGGGAGGGCCGGGGGGGAGAGAGACAGCCAACGTTGGGGGGAGGGCCGGGGGGGAGAGAGACAGCCAACGTTGGGGGGAGGGCCGGGGGGGGAGAGAGACAGCCAACGTTGGGGGGAGGGCCGGGGGGGGAGAGAGACAGCCAACGTTGGGGGGAGGGCCGGGGGGGGAGAGAGACAGCCAACGTTGGGGGGAGGGCCGGGGGGGGAGAGAGACAGCCAACGTTGGGGGGAGGGCCGGGGGGGGAGAGAGACAGCCAACGTTGGGGGGAGGGCCGGGGGGGGGAGAGAGACAGCCAACGTTGGGGGGAGGGCCGGGGGGGGGAGAGAGACAGCCAACGTTGGGGGGAGGGCCGGGGGGGGGAGAGAGACAGCCAACGTTGGGGGGAGGGCCGGGGGGGGGAGAGAGACAGCCAACGTTGGGGGGAGGGCCGGGGGGGGGAGAGAGACAGCCAACGTTGGGGGGAGGGCCGGGGGGGGGGAGAGAGACAGCCAACGTTGGGGGGAGGGCCGGGGGGGGGGAGAGAGACAGCCAACGTTGGGGGGAGGGCCGGGGGGGGGAGAGAGACAGCCAACGTTGGGGGGAGGGCCGGGGGGGGGGAGAGAGACAGCCAACGTTGGGGGGAGGGCCGGGGGGGGGGAGAGAGACAGCCAACGTTGGGGGGAGGGCCGGGGGGGGGGAGAGAGACAGCCAACGTTGGGGGGAGGGCCGGGGGGGGGGAGAGAGACAGCCAACGTTGGGGGGAGGGCCGGGGGGGGGGGTCGAGACAGCCAACGTTGGGGGGGAGGGCCGGGGGGGGGGGGTCGAGACAGCCAACGTTGGGGGGGAGGGCCGGGGGGGGGTCGAGACAGCCAACGTTGGGGGGGAGGGCCGGGGGGGGGGAGAGACAGCCAATGTTGGGGGGAGGGCCGGGGGGGGGGGGAGAGACAGCCAACGTTGGGGGGGGGGGGGGGGAGAAATATAACTCTCCAGTTGTCAGGATGGAGCGGACTGTCTTTTCACTATATCTATGTTTATGGGTGCTTTTCACTAAGAGGCAGTTCCACCTAGCTTAATTTCTGTATGTTTTACTTGTGTGTAATATATGTGAAATGCACTTATTTACTATAAAAATATGTGCAGGTTTCCTGTAGTTTGTTATTGAAAGTTGTTTCACTTAGACCCCTAAATTAAGTTACATCCAATAAGGAGGGCTTTGCAAGCTAGGCACTATTGTTACTGCTATATGAACTATAATAAATCTACTGCACTTTAATTGCAGTTTTTAGGACATGGGATGGGAAACAATATGCTAAGACGGATCTATTTATTTTTATTTACTTGACAGGATTCTGTACTTATCTCACTTGCTTTTTCCCTGAATAGATCTTTCCTTCTTTTGATGGATGTTGCTCTACAGAATGTGTATTTCATATGTGCTCAGAGGGAAATCAATTAATCAAGATAGTACTTGAATACACTCCTTGTTGCAGGGCAACATGTTATTGTCATTTATGTCCACCAAAAAACTGGCTGTACACCTGGTTGAAAAAAACTCTAGCTTCATTCTTTGGATGGACTGTGGTGAGATTATATCATGCTCTGTTTCATCCAAGGCCAAATGCTGGAGAGCTGAATGAGAGGATCAGTAGAAGCTGCTAATCTGATGTTTGTGAGTGAATTAAGCATATTTAGAATGTCAATACTCTCATTTTAATACATACCTTTTTATTTAAGTTAAAATGCAATAAAAACGTACTAATTCGTGAACTAGTTGAGGGAGCCTAGATCTATTTGCATTATGTAGTTGGAGACCCTCAGGGATGCTGGGCCATGTAGTGTGGCACTATGTTTCATATCTCCTGTTTCCCACGATTGAATCCATCTTTACTATTTTTAATTCCTTTCTCTCCCCTACCCCTCTACTCCCCCACCCTTTTTTTCTTCTTTCTCACTCCTGCACCATAAATAAGTCTGTCCATAACCAGGTTTTGGCATCTGAAAACACTTATTCATTCCTTATGGGACTTAAGGGGTTTTGCACTTGCTCCTTCATATCAACAATATCATGTTTTAGTCTGTTAATTACCTGGATAATCTATGCCATTCATTTCTAAACTCACCAATATCGTACACTATTATCTGCTCATTGGATGAACATATTGCTCTATATGTAATGGGAGCTACAAGGAATTAAACATTATACCAGGGCTAGACAAACTTAATTTAGTTTTAGGAGCCAGCAAAAAAAAATTAGGCGCCAGATAATGGCACATCAGTCACGCAAACATACACACATAATCACGCACAGATATCAGACACATAAACGACATCCAGTCGCATACACAGTCACATGCCTCACAGAAATCATCACATATAGACACACCTCACAGACATCCAGTCAGTCACATACACACACCTCACAGACATCCAGTCAGTCACACACACATACCTCACATTATACTTATCTTAATTTACGCCGTTGTTTGATATAGTTGACTTGTGTGTATTTATTATTTTAATTATCCCAAGGAACCGATCATGTGCTACAGGACAAATCTTTAATAACAATTGATTTTTAAACACATAAGTCATTTTCCTTTATAGAGGGACTACACCCTTCTATTTAATAATATGTAAGGCACATTTTTTGTGATTAAACATGCTATCAAAAGATTATCCTACGGATGGTTCTCCATGACCTGACTGTACTGATTTGTGTGCGGCGTCCAAACACACCTCCAGCCTGGGAGGAGGTGAACATCACCTCCCCAATAATAGATTCTGTGGCGCAAGATTGATGCGTGCATGCACCAATCACAGAGAGCATCATCATCAGACTGTCTGTCTCTGTCAACACAGAGCTTTTGTTTTTGCAATATATTTGAAATGGTGCACAATCACACTTTTAATGAGGCAGAAGTTAGTGTTTCCTTCCCTTTAACAATAATAAGCTTCTGTATAACAAGCAAAATGTTTCATAAATGTTTAACTTGCGTCGCCTGCAGCCCGGCCCAGGTAATTTGTCACAGGCCCCATGATTACCTGGAGGTGAGCATAAAAGCTTGATAATATACTGCTTCACCCCCATATAATAGGTTATATTATTTTTGTAATGAGTAGAGGTTCAGGGTTATGGTTTAGGTAAAAGTACAGGACACCTACATTTTTTTCATGATATCTGGCACTTGGGAAATTGCACTGCTGGTGTTTGAGTGGAAACTCAAACACCTTGCTAAAGCCAAAAGTAAATCTAAGTGACCTTGATTTTCTTATTTTGGTTTTCTATTCCAAATACAAAGACATTCACGCCACATGGATAATAAAATCTACTTTGTACGTGTGCTAAGGGTAAAAGAAATTCTGAAATCTAAGCTGTTGTGTAAATAGTCAGTGATTTGTATTAAAAACAAATCTTAGACTTTCATCATGTGCCAATACAAAATGGAAATAAATTCACTGTATTGCCATAAACCTTTTATTAGCTCCTCTATATTTATAAGTAAATAATATTATGTCCTGATATCCATAAGAACAGCATGGCATGTCATGTATTTATTATAGCCAGAAGGAGTCTTTGCAGTGTTTTTTGCTCTCCACTTAGCGATCCCAGAGTATTTTCTCTCCATAATATCAATAAGGATAGGTCAGTAGGTCCCCTAAAAGTGAAATATTTTTTATTTATGCAAAACAAAATTATATAAGGCAGACGATGGCATCCTGTGAATCCATCCCATCAAGACACAGAAATTAATTTCACATTGCACAAAACTCAGTCAAAAGAATAATATAAAAAACACAATAAAAACATCCCTAGAAATAAGCAAATCATCCTGGGTATATTGTAATATGGAGACCACCTTCAATATTTGCTCAGATGGTAAAATGGCACTTAATAAGAGGACAGTCAGTAGCACCAGTTGTTTCAATCAATCGCACCAATATAATTGGTGCTATCGATTGCACAGACCCAAGGAAAAATTGATTGCACTGTCCCACAGCACCTATAGAAATACAGCAAGTAATCTGTCTGGTCCTCTTTAGACTTTCAAAACTCCAAACCTAAGAAATCAGCACTCCATTGCTAACCGCAGCTTAATCGTTGTACGCAAAGCTTACGAAGGTCACAATCCAGGATCCAACTCCAAGCTTACTTCACAGAGTATTGTAGTGAGGACAACTCAATCCACTGCAAAGCATTGTCAGCCACCTCACCCGTGAACAAGGTTACCACAGTGAGTGGTGCCAGAGAGATAAAACGATTGTTGGCTGAGTTTGGTGTTTTGGATTGTCTCAGCAACACTGGCACATACTATTTTGTTTTTGATTAAATGTAGTGCAATGTGGATTTAATATATATGTCTTGATGGGGGTGGACTTATAGGGAAAGTTGCATTATATAATTTTTTGCATTAATTACATGTATTTCCCTATATTTAAGTTTGGAATGTATTTAAGACACCTTGTGAGAAGGAATTTCTTTTCTTTCTTGATATTGTATTGTTTTGGGTCTCTGCACCCTTTTTGTATTTTTTGATAAATTAATTTTTAGGGATTTTTTTTATTGCAGCATATGTTTTGTGGGCTGGATTTGAGAATATTTTTTTCCTGTCCACACTGACAAAATTAACTAAACTAAATCTGCCTGGTGATCTTTTTATAATGTCTTGCTGACTCCTAAGGCTCCTATGGAGCACTGTTTAGACATGATTTTACATTTGTTTTGGACCAGTGACTTCCAGGGAGGTCACACAGAACAAAGCTCTATGGAGATGGTCTGTTATTTCTCTAGAACAGTTTTGCAAGAATTTGATTTCTTAAAAATCTCTGAGCTAGAATAAAATAGTGGAAATCCGGTCAAAATTACTTTTTGTATTTTTGTGATCAGGATGGTCCAACATTTAACAAAATAGTAATTAAATGTATTCACTAGTAATGTAGATAATAACAATTCATTGTGTTTTTTTACAGCACAGTTACCATAAAAAAACAACATAACATAAAAAAGCAAAAATGAATATCATGAAATAATAAAGAACCTTTTTGGCATTGCAAATCTTGGGGACCTAGTTTCTTTGCAGGCTAACACTTTTGAAGAAACCCCTTTGATATATATATATTTATATATATGTGTGTGTGTGTATTGTAATATATACATATATATACATACATACACACAGCACATTGTTAATTTGATGATCTATATCTTAATCCCCCAGCACTATCCTTCGTTTCCCTATTAGAATCTAATAAGGATGCATTCTATTTAAGTGCTTTTCAGTACTTTTTTTCTTTTTTTAACTTTTGGATGTGAGACATTATAATGATAATATGATTGTTATATCTTTATATTCAAGGAATGTCTCTTTATTTACTTTGCTTCATTAAAGGATTTTAGAAGATATTTATTTTTAAACTTGTGTAAAGCCAGTACAAGAAAATATAAGCCTGCATTTTTTGGTAAATCAAATAGTCCTCAACTAATTACTCTCTTCTCCAAAAACCCTTGCAAACAAACGCAACTTTGAATTTCGTGAGACAAAAAAATCGTTTTTTGGTTTGTCTGTAACTTAAAATTACCTCCTCTTTTTAGCTTTTTATATTAACCCCTTAGTGACATGACTTTTTGGGCTTGTCTGACGCTTGGTGACGTGTTGTTTTAACATTTCTTCTGTGTTTGTGTTTTGCTGTAATTTATTTCTTTTACATTTAGTGTACCCACACAAACTATTATCGTCATAAGAAGGGCTTTCTTTTCATGCCATTATTTTTATAATGGCATATCATTTGATATAAAAAAAGTTCTAACTTTTATTTGAAAAATCGTATACTCATCTACAAGAGGCAACAAAAAACACTTCTAAATAGTTTCTAATATTTGTCCTGAGTTCAGAAATAGCCCATGTTTCATGTTTTTGTGTTTTTTTTTTTTATTCATGTTACAGGGTCATAACTATAAGTAGTGCAAAGCTATTTAAAATATATATATATTCAAAATTAGCAAAAATGACATTTTAACACTGATATCTCTACTAAATCCATGAATGACCACCCACATGTACATATTTTTCAGAATTAGACAACTCCGAGCATTTAACTTGGGGTATTTTATAACTTTTCATGTAGCCATTTTACCACGAACCTTTGCCAAAGTTTGCAACAACAACAACAAAAAAATTGTGATTTTTCACACAGATTGCAATTCAGGGAAACATTTCGTGAAAATGTGAAGGGGTATTGCAAAATAACACCTCAATATGTGTTCAGCAACATCTCCTGAGTACAGGGAAACCACCCATACATAGGTTGGCTAGGTTATTTAGGGGTTAAAAGGCCACATTTGAGAGGTGTGCTTTTTGGAATTTTGACATGCAGAAAATCTGCACCCATGTCCCATTTGAGACATTTTTTTAAGCCAGACAGTGTATTTTACCCCACAAAACCATATATTTTTGGAAACTAGACACCCTAGGGTATTTCAAATGGTAGTATTTTAACAATTTCCATGCACTAATTCTACCACCAGCCTTTGTCAAAGTTTTGGTTAGTACATTTTTTTATGTTTTGTTTCCACATACATCATAATTCGGGCATGAATTTACAGATCCTGTTATGTGTCAATGCTAAACAACACCTCGATATGTGTTCAGCAACAACTCCTGAGTACAGGGATTTTGACATGTAGTCAACCTGCATCCATGTCCAATCTTGGATATATTTTTGTAATTTACCCCCATCAAACCATATATTTTTTAAAAGTAGACACCCATCACTCCTTGTGGCAAGGGCTCAGCAGCCACTGATACATCACTAGAGGATGTATCAGAAAGCTGACTAGGGTCAAAATAGAACCCTGAGTCAGCGGCCTCAGAATCAGTGCCTAAGCAATGATCTACGGCAAAGAAGGGGTTAATAGCTGTTAGAAGAGCCTATGTAGTACTGTAATACATTACAGTACAAATAAATGAAAACCCCCAAAAAAATGCAGACGGCAAAAAATTGTTGCTGTACAAGAATTCATAAAACCTGACATTTTTTTAAAATTGTATTTTAACACTAATATTGATCTGTCTCTTTCCCTCACAAAAAAGTAAGTGAGGAGAGGGAGGCAGATCCAGATTGGTCAGATCAATATTCACAAATATTGATCTGACCAGACGAATGGTGAGCAATCACCAAAACGCCTTTGCCACTAATATGCTGATCGCTATACATGCGCTGCGACAGCTAAAAAAAAAATCAAAAATATTTTTAGTTTATTCGTAACCCCCTAGTGCATGGGTGTCCAAGTTTATTCTGCAAAGGGCCACTTTGCTAGAAATGTATGTGTGCATGGGCCTCATTCATTTTTCATTCATTCAGAGCATACTATATATTTATATACAGGGAGTGCAGAATTATTAGGCAAATGAGTATTTTGACCACATCATCCTCTTTATGCATGTTGTCTTACTCCAAGCTGTATAGGCTCGAAAGCCTACTACCAATTAAGCATATTAGGTGATGTGCATCTCTGTAATGAGAAGGGGTGTGGTCTAATGACATCAACACCCTATATCAGGTGTGCTTAATTATTAGGCAACTTCCTTTCCTTTGGCAAAATGGGTCAAAAGAAGGACTTGACAGGCTCAGAAAAGTCAAAAATAGTGAGATATCTTGCAGAGGGATGCAGCACTCTTAAAATTGCAAAGCTTCTGAAGCGTGATCATCGAACAATCAAGCGTTTCATTCAAAATAGTCAACAGGGTCGCAAGAAGTGTGTGGAAAAACCAAGGCGCAAAATAACTGCCCATGAACTGAGAAAAGTCAAGCGTGCAGCTGCCACGATGCCACTTGCCACCAGTTTGGCCATATTTCAGAGCTGCAACATCACTGGAGTGCCCAAAAGCACAAGGTGTGAAATACTCATAGACATGGCCAAGGTAAGAAAGGCTGAAAGACGACCACCACTGAACAAGACACACGAGCTGAAACGTCAAGACTGGGCCAAGAAATATCTCAAGACTGATTTTTCTAAGGTTTTATGGACTGATGAAATGAGAGTGAGTCTTGATGGGCCAGATGGATGGGCCCGTGGCTGGATTGGTAAAGGGCAGAGAGCTCCAGTCCGAATCAGACGCCAGCAAGGTGGAGGTGGAGTACTGGTTTGGGCTGGTATCATCAAAGATGAGCTTGTGGGGCCTTTTCGGGTTGAGGATGGAGTCAAGCTCAACTCCCAGTCCTACTGCCAGTTCCTGGAAGACACCTTCTTCAAGCAGTGGTACAGGAAGAAGTCTGCATCCTTCAAGAAAAACATGATTTTCATGCAGGACAATGCTCCATCACACGCGTCCAAGTACTCCACAGCGTGGCTGGCAAGAAAGGGTATAAAAGAAGAAAATCTAATGACATGGCCTCCTTGTTCACCTGATCTGAACCCCATTGAGAACCTGTGGTCCATCATCAAATGTGAGATTTACAAGGAGGGAAAACAGTACACCTCTCTGAACAGTGTCTGGGAGGCTGTGGTTGCTGCTGCACGCAATGTTGATGGTGAACAAATCAAAACACTGACAGAATCCATGGATGGCAGGCTTTTGAGTGTCCTTGCAAAGAAAGGTGGCTATATTGGTCACTGATTTGTTTTTGTTTTGTTTTTGAATGTCAGAAATGTATATTTGTGAATGTTGAGATGTTATATTGGTTTCACTGGTAAAAATAAATAATTGAAATGGGTATATATTTGTTTTTTGTTAAGTTGCCTAATAATTATGCACAGTAATAGTCACCTGCACACACAGATATCCCCCTAAAATAGCTAAAACTAAAAACAAACTAAAAACTACTTCCAAAAATATTCAGCTTTGATATTAATGAGTTTTTTGGGTTCATTGAGAACATGGTTGTTGTTCAATAATAAAATTAATCCTCAAAAATACAACTTGCCTAATAATTCTGCACTCCCTGTATATGTATATATATATATATATATATATATATATATATATATATATATATATATATATATATATATATATATATATATATATATATATATATATATATAAATGTGTATGTATGTGTATATGTAACTACACACACACATTGCATACACAGTCACACTTACCACACACCCACATACACATTTATAAACCACACACCTTATACATACCCACATGTGCATTTATACACACACACTTACCACACACTCACATACATACACTTACCACACATAAACTTTTCACATAAATACACTTACCCCGCCCATACACACACGACACATACACTTACCCCACACACATCACACTTACCCCCAACACACACACACTCGCATACATAAACTTACCTCACACTTTTATATACACACACACACACACATACATACACTTACCTCATACACCCATACACACACTTACCCCACACACACATACACATTTATAAACACACACTAACATACATACATACGACACATACACTTACCCCCCCACATACACTTACCCTCCCAGACCACACATACACTTACCCCCAACACACACTCTCATACATACATTTACCCCACACACACATCCATGCATACATACACTTACCTCACACACCCACTTATACACACACACTCACATACATACTTACCCCACACACACATGTATACACACACTCACATACATACACTTACTTGGTTTAATATTGATCTGACCAGGCAGTGGGGATGCTCATCTCCGCACCCCCACTGCCTGACAGTCTGCCTGGCAGTCACTGATTGCCTCTGTGTTGAGGCAATCCTGTGCCTGCTTGAAGAGCACAGGAAGCAGCTACTTCCTGTGCTCTTGCCCTTAGAAATTCGCTTCCTATGCTATTTTTAACCACCGATGGTTTTAAAGACACTGCACCTTTAAAACCGGCATTTAAATCTCTCCGGAGCGATTGAAATGCCGTCTGCGTTTTTTTTTTCAGCATTGTACGATGCTTCCACATGGAAGCATCGTAGCAATACCAGTAAAGCACTGAAAGAAAAAAAAAATCCTGGGTCACTAACGCTTTACCACACAGGATGGACCTAGCACGTCCTGTGTCGGCAAGGGGTTAATCAACTTGGCTACACTGTTATCGGAGGTTGAAGGACACAAACAGAGCACATGTAGCTTTATTCTGGCAAGTATGTCAGACAAAGAATTTCGGTAGCAGATATGAGTGGACAAAGCAAGCATGACTGTACATGATAACAGGGAGAAGGTAAGTATAATGGAAAAAATGTTTGTTTATTAATAAATGTCAACCTTCTTGCTGTAAAACCTATGATATTATGCATAGTCAATATTTCATGCCCTGCAGCTTGGAACACAACTTCTGCTTCCGCTCCCTCAGACCTCAGCCAGCGATGAAGTGGGGGGGGGAGAGAGACCCCAAGACATGGGGATGAAGTAGGGGGGGAAGGAACCAAGACATGGAGATGAAGTGGGGGGAAGAGACCAAGACATGAGGATGAAATGGGGGGAAGAGACCAAGACATGGTGATGGGGAAAAAGGGGGAGAGACAGACCCATGGGGGAGAGACAGACCCATGGGGGAGAGACAGACCCATGGGGGAGAGACAGACCCATGGGGGAGAGACAGACATGGAGAGCACGGAGGAGAGACAGACACATGGGGGAGAGACAGACATGGATAGCACGGAGGAGAGACAGACACATGGGGGGAGAGACAGACATGGAGAGCACGGAGGAGAGACAGACACATGGGGGAGAGACAGACATGGAGAGCACGGAGGAGAGACCAACATGGGGAGCATGGAGGAAAGAGACATATAGGATGTATTGAATGAGAAAGACAGACTTAGGGGAGAGACAGACAGACATGGGAGTATAGGAGGAGACACATGGGGAGAAAGAGACAGAAATGGGGGAACGAAAGACAAGCATATGGAGTATGGCGAGACACATTCGTGAGACAGATACATGGAAGTTATAAGGAAGGACAGACATAGGGGAGGGACAGACAGACATGGAAGTATAGGAGGAGAGACATGGGGAGAAAGAGACAGAAATGGGGGAGCGAAAGACAAGCATATAGAGTATGTAGAGACACATGGGTGAGACAGATACATGGGAGGTATGAGGAGGGAGAGATGGACAGGAGGAGAGACAGACATGTGGAAAAAGAGACCAGCATGGGGAACAGAAAGATGGACATGGGGTATGGGGGGAGATATATACACAGGGAGAGAGATAGACCAGATGGTATGGGGGGAGAGAGAGAAATACACGTATCTCTTTGAAATTGCTCAAGTTAAATGCTCAGAGGTGGTTTGTTATTGGGACATATTTAGGTGTTAAAACCAAATGACGTAGGGGCACTCTTAGAACGTAAGACTTATGTTTTGGAAGATAAAAACCATTCAGATGGCCATGCAGTCCACTCAAAAACTTTTTTTTTTAAATGTATTTGTCACTGGTCTTATCTAATATCTAGGATAGAAATACGGTCTCTAGTGCTGTGTGTACTAAAAGTGAGGTCTCGACAATGTTCTCTGTACAAAAGCATTAACACTTCCCTCTTACCAATGTTAGAACAAAGCTGGATCACAGGAAGCTGATATTGCAAAATAGTAACATATAATCACCGGCTGGTGTAGCAATAAATGCACTGGAATGTGGAACCAATAATTTAGTTTTTTAATTTTCACACTACTTACACTTAATCCAGCTTTGTTTTACCAGTGAGATTGTCACTATATCCTTTTCACTCATCATCAAATAAAAAATACAATCATATAAAATGTGAAATTGTTAGATGATGAATACTCTAAAGTGGAAATAGTGTTTTTATAGTTTTTACATGATATTCGCTAGATGTGTAGTCTGTGTGCCCCAACATGTAATACTTTGTGTGGTAGACAACATTTTTGTGTATTTAGCTCCTCTGCATACAATTCATTAACCCCTTCCGGACACTAGGACGTTCTATGCTGTCCTAATTTTAGTGGACCTAAAAGACGCTAGGATGGCATAGAATGTCCAGCATTAAACAGCCTTGGAGTGGCCTCAGTCTGACAGGGAAAATGTAGCCGATGCTCAAAGCGAGGACTGGCTACATTTTACCTAATCTCGCTATGCCTGAAATTCCGGGTTTGGTCATGTGACGTCCAGAGGTATCGCATCATTTGGCAGGGACCCACACAATCTATTAAAACTCTGATTGGGTCTCTGCCATAGTGTTCCTGGCTACATGGCGTTTTGGTGCTTGCGTCGTCTGGGATGCAAGCACCATGCGTCATGAAGGGGTTAATAACCACCATTTAACAAATTAAACTTGTTCTTAGGTTTTAAATACTCTATAACAAAATAGTAAGTATTTGTCAATCCCTGATATATATATATGTGTGTTAGATAAAAAAAAAAAAAATGTGTGGATGTGCATGTGTAATCAGTTGCAAAAATTATTGTAAACTAAATGTTTTTATTTTGGTTTTACAATTTTTGTACTGCAGTCTATCTGTGTTTGTTTAAACATTGCAAAAACTGCAAAAAAAACTATGTTCTGACGAAGATATTACTGATCCTTTAGCAGTATAAACAAGAAATAATTAACATTTACATAATAAACGGCGGTTTTACAGTGCGGGAGTTTTTTTTTTTTTTTACACGACCCCGTGTTAGTCTGTGGTCTGCAGTAAAATTCCAAGCCGTTCACTTCCTCACACTGTTTATTGCAACAGAACTGGAGGTACCGTTATTTTCCATTATCTTGTCACTTCCTTCCATGTACTACGTGCTGGTCTCCTATTGGCTGTTCCAGAGACTCTCTAATTTACATTGACTTTCTGCGCAGCTGCGCGTGTAAGGTCTTCTCCTAAGCGTCCCCATGCACAGGTGATCTCCATGGTAACCTGATGCTTTGCGCATCTTTACCAACTGTCGAGGACATGTGCTTTTCTATTTCGCTTTATCCACATAGCCGGCAAGGTGCGTTACATTGACTGAATGCAGTGAACCTGGACAGGTGTGTATGCTGCATGGCGCCACTGAGTAGATAACGGTACCTGCGTGCAGTTAAGATGAGAACTGGCGTTATCGGCATGAAAAGAAACGCCTACCTGCCCTAGTCACGCCCCCGGTGTCAAGGTGACAGTAGACCTGGTGGGTCTATGTCACATGGATGCCTGCTGTGTTGAGACTAGGAGTGGGAGAAGGATACCTTCGCTTTTTAAAGGGTAGAGAGGAACCTGCCTTGATCACCAGGGCAGACATACGCTTTTTAGTAACAGTATGGTAGAAGTCATATGGGGAAGTCTATTCGAAGTAACCCCTATCTTTCTTATCTTGACACTCATCATCACCCCCTCGGGCAGCAAGAATCAGGTGAGTGATAACAGGAGCTTCTCAAATAAAGTACTTGCAGATGTATCCTAACTTTACATCCTTTGTGATCAAGGTACATTCCTTATTCAGCTGCTGCAATACAGACTCTCCAATAATATGTAATAACTGAGGATCTTTCAAAGCTGGTTACTGTGTAAGACACATCAGGCTCTGTAGGGGAAAAGCAGATCTGTGCCTGAAAATCCTCCTTGTATACTGGTAATTTTCTATTAAAAATATCCCCTCTATTTCTTTCTGCTTGAGATTACCAGAAGGATGGACAAAATGTAAAGTTATGATAAACATTTCAGGCTCACTAGTAAAAATGTTTTTAAAAAAAAATGTAATTTTAGTTTCAGACTTTTTAAAGATTTGTTTAGCAGATTAAGCTGGGTCATGTCACTTTTTCCAAATTTGCAGCATTTGCTTGACTTTATAGCCCATGCCAGATGTGAATGTGTGCTGAATCAATATTTGTATATTGATAATAATTTATACGTCTCCTACTGTGTAGCCATAATCCATTGCTTGTTGATCACAAGGTTTGCTTTGTGCTATTTTTAGTAGTGAAAGTGTATATTTCTTTGTAATTGCGAACACCACAGCAGCCTTTGATGCTATGTGCATAATGGAAGAGGGAAGTTTAAGATTATTTGGGAATGCAGACTGATTTTAGAGATCTAAAAAAATCTAAATTTTAACAAACTGGATAACATAACAACATGGAGAGCTGGCTGAGTGGAAAGAGCAAGGAACGTAAATGTTTAGGGAAGTGTTAGTTCAGTAGACCGTTGGGGAAAAGGAGGATGAAAATGTGAGAAATTATCAACAAGATAGGAAGTTACAAATAATATAGAGTTTGTAGAAGGAAGTCATGCATGAGAATTTGTAGTTGAGATGGGAATATACAATAGGAAAAAAGTTCAATGCTTTGCTTATTCTTTCTCCTACTGTTGAACCTGAAGAAAGTTAAAAAACCATATCATTATGCCTATGATTAAGCGCCCTGCTAAGGCGCAAAACTTGTAAGGCTACTAGCTCTGTCCCACAATTGTAAGTAAAAAAACTTTTTTTTTATGTTTACTGCAACCTGGTGTTACCATTTGAATTTTTTGAGTATGTGAGGTCTCTACCCTTTTCTGTCTTTGAATCATTTACACACACTATGTGCGTAGCGTTGACAGTGACTACTTACAGTGTATATACACTTTTATATTTGAAGAAAACTGTCTTATTTTTTCTATTTTTCAGGTTTAACATAGATCACTGCCTACATTTAACGTGAACATTTTTTTTTGAAGCTGCCAGAGCGCATGTATAGCAATCTGTAACAGTTGATCAGTGGCAAAGGCAATTTGGTGATAGCGCAGATGAGCATCACCATTTGCCTGGTCAGATCAATATTGGTAAATATTAATCTGACGGGTCTGGATCTGCCTCCCTTTCATCACTTGAGTTCTGGTGTAGGAGAGAGACAGATCTGTATAATATATGTTTTTAATTGTAATAAATAAAATGTTATAAAATTGTGAGACCAAGGGCTTTTATATAAAACCATACCCTTTGTGTAGTGTACCGTGCGTATCCCTTCCCTGCCCCTGATCCCTGCACAACAGCACATTTTTTTTCATGTCTGTGCTTTTTTTAGGGGTACATTTTTTGTACTGTAATTTATTACATTACTACAAAGGCTCTTATAAGAACAATTAACCCCTTCCTTGCTATACATGTCAAAATTCCAAGTTGGAAAATCAAAAGGCGCACCTCTCAAATGTGGCTTGAAAACTACTGCTTGTATAGTGAACAGGTTTGTTTTCTAGTGTGATTTGATCCTGGCATTCTGCATAAATCAAATTTTTTATATTTTACTCAAGACTTCCCCCAGTGACCTGGATCCCCCTTGCTAACAACTGGTGGATGTCTGCGCAATGCTCGCAGACATCCTCTGCTGCTGCCCGGCACGTCCGTCAGGACTTCTATGACGGAAGCTGGAAGGTCATGTGACCTTCCGGCTTCATCATAGTAGTTCCGTTGTCTCCCTCTGTCCCCCGTATCTGACTTCCACTTACTAGCATAGCATGTCACTGATAGGGAGTTTTACCAACTATACAGTGATTGCTACGCAAGTAAGTGACATGCTTCGGCCATGCGCTGTGCTGTTAAAAAAAGTCTCAAGAAATATCTCGAGCAAAGTGCACAGTACTTTACCTGTCAACGCAGCTGATCCGAAGGGGGCGGGAGGTGGTATGTGTCCCTCGCTGAGTGATCAGCTGTAACTTTGTGCGCATGTGCGGTGAGTGAATTCTACTGCGTCTGTGCAGTAGAATTCACTCGAGGATTTTGTCAGAACACCGGCAGCAGCAGAGGATGTCTGCACATGTCATGCAGACATCCCCCGGCTGCCCCCACTAGCCACTAGGGAGAGGCGAGAGAAATACAATGTTGGGGGGGGGGGGGGGAGAGACTGATGATAATGTTTGGGGGGGGGGAGACGGACAGCGTTGGGGGGAGAGAGAGACTGACAACGTTGGGGGGAGGGGGAGAGAGACTGACAACGTTGGGGGGGGGGAAGACAACGTTGGGGGGATGGGGGGGTAGGGGCAGCATTGGCATATAAAAGGAAATAAAAACAAGAAATGCATTTTTTTATATCATAATTTTTTTAATTAAATATGAAAAAGCAATTTACATGTGAATATATACAAGTTAATTTTTTTTCCTATAGGGTAGTCTTATATTCAGGTTTTTAGTTTTTTCCTAAAGGAATATCCAAAGTTTAGGGGGTCGTCTTATATTCGAGCAAATACGGTATATCTCTTCTAATTTTACTATTAAGCATGCCACTACATTATTAGTGCAATGTTATCATTTAGGTTTTCTTACTAAATGGATTTTCTCCTTGAATTATTTTAAGATTCATTTCTGCACTTGTGTCCAAGCAACAAGTATTGTGTTATAGCAAAACAAGTATTCCCTTCTGGGCTTTGCTTGATAAGTATGTCTTTGGCTTGGAGAAATTAAATGTGCTGTACAGAGTCTGACAACCATTTTAAAGAAAATGGCATTTTCTGTTTGCAAGTTATTTAGTGACTAGCCTACTTTAAATGTAAACAAAGATGTAAATTAGTGTTATCTAACCCTGAAATAAACTACATCTGCAACCTTCTTCATAGTTTTATGGAACAGCCTGCAGCTTATATGCTAATATTCTTTGACATGTACTGTATACATGGAAACTAGGGTGGCCACCTACCTGCCTACCAGTAAAATACAGTCCTAATGGAAACTCTGTTCCTGCATCTGTTTCTTTTTCTTATCAATATATTCAATTTAATGTTGTTGATTTTTGTTTTATTAGCATTGTGGAGAAAGACAGACCTACATCATAATAAAATGCTTATAGTCAAATATAAATACTTTTGTTTTGCACATTTCTTTACAAAAAAAAAGGGTAAGGTAGCCAACTTCCATAATGGTTAGCGATGAGGAGGATTATACAATATAGGCCTTCAGGATATATAACAAGGGTGAAAACCTTATGTATGGATATTATATATTATATTTTTTAAATATATGCTGCCCTCTACTGGGCAGCACCGGAGGATGTCTCCGCGTATTGTGCAGACACCCATCAGCTACCTGCGAGGGGGATTCAGGACCTCTGCAGCTCTGCAGGGGACCTGGATCTTAATCTTATAGTCAGACCTCTATTTGAGGTTTAATTATAAGACGAACCTCGAATAAAAGACGAGGGGACTTTTTCAGAGGTAATTTGCCGTATTTGATCGATTTATAAGGCAACCCTACCCAAACTTTGTATATTAAAGGGAATGTCCAGTGCCCAAAATGCATCTTCCAAATATTAATGTGCTTTCAAAGTACTTTAAAATGCATGTTTTATATTTTGCATTGCTTAAAATATAAAATACTTACAACTATAAGAAATTGTGAAATTACAGCAGTTTGCAAGAAACAAGGACTGCCCACACTATATGAGAAAAAGTTATTTCCTTTTTAATTTTTGCTGCAAGACCAATGAGAATAATGCCATTCAAATGAATGGAATATTCTGTCTCTCTAGTGATGTCATCAGACAATGTGTTGCACTATTAAGAGATCCTACTGTGTACAAGAGCAAGGTCACTCATAGGCCACTCAATAGACTCAATTTGAGGAGGACAGGAAGTGACTATATGAAACAAAAATGTATATCCTCAGTGTCTATAGAATCATTGCTGCCGCACCTGCAGTAAACATGCAGAGTAATTACTGGGGGAGGGCTTGATTCAAATATTAAAAATGTGATTTATACAGAATGCCTGCATCAAATCACACAGGGATAAAAAAAAAAAAAACCTGTGCATTATACAAGCAGTGATCTTCATCTTGCACCAAAGTGAGTTTGGGGACTAGACTGTCCCTTTAAAGGGTCATTAAACTTCCCCTCTGCAGATCCCATGCAAAAGAGAATCCCTCTCTGCAAGTGACTTCCAACATACCACTAATCCATAGACATACAGTCTGTCATTTCACCAAAAACAAGTTTTCTTCTTTGGACATTTGGCATGTTGGGGGGTTGAAACTGTGCCATGACTCTTAATTATAAATTGATTTTATCACTGGTGTTTGTATAAGGTGGTGTAAACATGGAGATCGGATATTAATGAATTTTGGAAATTGTAACTTATGCCATTTTAAAGAAAATGGCTCACATGGCAGCAACTTAATAGCCATATTTGCATGAATTCAAGGCGTTTCCGGCCCCACCAAAAACTTTAATTTAAAGGGAAAAAAAGACCTGAATATAAGGTAACGGTTATTTCTGCTTCCAGTGATCCCTGTTGAGCAAAAATGTCATTTGAGTCTGAGGTTAAATTTTAAGGAAGTTACATTTTGTTCCCCTGCATGCCTTTCTCTGATGCCTATTTAGCAAGAGTTGTTACAGACATTTAACTTCTGTTTCTACAATGTTCATAGTGAGGAGACAGTTGAATAGTAGCCTTCCGTCCCTTGTTTTTAACACCATATTTTTCAATATATTTTATATGTACTTGATTTTATGCTTTGTATTTGATTGTATTTACTGTTTACCTCATCAAATTTTTCATTTTTTACGCTACCCATCTAAAATTGTACATATGTACCACAACTATCTTTTGCCAGCAATGTTGCCTCACTTTGTCTCTTTTTCTCTCCAGAGCTACTAGGAACAGCTCTATATTGTGACTTTAGCAGCGTCTCATTTCTTCTTCTTACTCTCTTTTTTTTCTTATTTAACTGTTTGTTTGGCGCACTTCTACCATAAATTTTATGCAATGTTCATGGCACAAAGATCTTATTATTAAAAGAACACTCCCAGCAAAAAATGAAAATGGTTTATTTTTTTATTTTGCATTGTTGATTTCAGATGTCTTTTGTTTTTGTTAAGTGAGTTTATTATTTTAAATAATTTACTAAACAAGTGTGACTGGGCACCTACATTTTGTGAAATAGTGTTTTTGGGTGCCACCCCCAGTGAATTTACAGCACTAGTGTCCATGGGCATCCGCAGAATTTTTTTCGGGGGGGGGGTGCATATTTTTACTCTCATAATATGCCAGGATTTTGCCATTTAATATGCCAGGATTTAACCCCTCAATATGCCAGGATTTTGCCATTCAATATGCCAGGATTTAGCCCCTCAATATGCCAGGATTTTGCCATTTAAAATGCCAGGATTTAACCCCTCAATATGCCAGGATTTAACCCCTCAATATGCCAGGATTTTGCCACTCTATGCCAGGATTTTGCCACTCTATATGCCAGGTTTTGTCACTCTATATGCCAGGTTTTGTCACTCAATATGCCAGGTTTTGTCACTCAATATGGCAGGTTTTGCCACTCACTATGCCAGGTTTTGCCTCTCACTATGCCAGGTTTTGCCTCTCACTATGCCAGGTTTTGCCTCTCACTATGCCAGGTTTTGCCTCTCACTATGCCAGGTTTTGCCTCTCAATATGCCAGGTTTTTGCCTCTCAATATGCCAGGCTTTGTCACTCAATATGCCAGGTTTTGCCACCCTATGTCTGGTTTTGCCCCTCTATACCAGGATTTTGCCCCTCAATATGCCAGGATTTTGCCATTTTATATGCCAGGATTTAACCCCTCAATATGCCAGGATTTTGCCCCTCAATATGTCAGGATTTACCCCCTCAATATGCCAGGATTTTGCCCCTCAATATGTCAGGATTTATCCCCTCAATATGCCAGGATTTAACCCCTCAATATTCTAGGATTTAGCCATTTAATATGCCAGGATTTAACCCCTCAATATGCCAGGATTTAACCCCTCAATATGCCAGGATTTAACCCCTCAATATGCCAGGATTTAGCCATTTTATATGCCAGGATTTAACCCTTCAATATGCCAGGATTTTGCCCCTCAATATGCCAGGATTTTGCCCCTCAATATGCCAGGATTTTGCCCCTCAATATGCCAGGATTTTGCCCCTCAATATGCCAGGATTTAGCCATTTAGTATGCCAGGATTTAACCCCTCAATATGCCAGGATTTAACCCCTCAATATGCCAGGATTTAACCCCTCAATATGCCAGGATTTTGCCACTCTATGCCAGGATTTTGCCACTCTATATGCCAGGTTTTGTCACTCTATATGCCAGGTTTTGTCACTCAATATGCCAGGTTTTGCCTCTCACTATGCCAGGTTTTGCCTCTCACTATGTCAGGTTTTGTCACTCAATATGCCAGGTTTTGTCACTCAATATGCCAGGTTTTGTCACTCAATATGCCAGGTTTTGTCACTCAATATGCCTGGTTTTGCCACTCTATACCAGGATTTTGCCCCTCAATATGCCAGGATATTGCCACTCTATGCCAGGATTTTACCTCTCAATATGCCAGGTTTTGCCTCTCAATATGCCAAGTTTTGCCTCTCAATATGCCAGGATTTTGCCTCTCAATATGCCAGGATTTTGCCTCTCAATATGCCAGGATTTTGCCTCTCAATATGCCAGGATTTTGCCACTCAATATGCCAGGATTTTGCCACTCAATATGCCAGGTTTTGCCCCTCAATAAGCCAGGTTTTGCCTTTCAATATGCCAGGATTTGTCACTCAATATGCCAGGATTTAGCCCCTCAATATGCCAGGATTTTGCCGTTTAAAATGCCAGGATTTAACCCCTCAATATGCCAGGATTTAACCCCTCAATATGCTAGGATATAACCCCTCAATATGCCAGGATTTAACCCCTCAATATGCCAGGTTTTAACCCCTCAATATGCCATGATTTAACCCCTCAATATTCCATGATTTGTCACTCAATATGCAAGGATTTAACCCCTCAATATGCCAGGATTTAACCCCTCAATATGCCAGGATTTAACCCCTCAATATGCCAGGATTTAGCCCCTCAATATGCCAGGATTTTGTTATTTAAAATGCCAGGATTTTGTTATTTAAAATGCCAGGATTTAAACCCTCAATATGCAAGGATTTTGCCCCTCAATATTTCAGGATTTACCCCCTCAATATGCCAGGATTTAGCCATTTAGTATGCCTGGATTTAACGCCTCAATATGCCAGGATTTTACCCCTCAATATGCCAGGATTTTGCCACTCTATATGCCAGGATTTGCTTGTTTGTTGCCCCCCTCCTCCCCCCCATTCCCCAGCACTTACCTTTTTGTTGTTGCCCTCCGGTTGTTTCCTCCGTGCATCTTCACTCCTGCACGGAGGAAGGAAGCTCCGGTCACATTTTTTTTTTTTTTTAACTTTATTGAAGTCGCGCAGCATCAATAAAGTAAAAAAAAAAACGCGACAGGAGCTTCCTTCCTCCGTGCAGGAGGGAAGATGCACGGAGGAAACGACTAAGGTTGGTGTAACAGGGAGCTTAATGGCAGCGTTAAGCTCCCTGTTACATCAAAAGCATCCCCACCTTGCGGACACCCATGCTAGTGTCTCACTTTGAAGCTGGGGACACAGAATACAATCTATAAGTCAGAATTCTGATCATAGACTCGCATTGAATGGGAGGGTAATGTAACTATTACATCAAAAAAGGGTGGTGTTATGATCCTGTTTGATCAGGGAAGGCAGGTAATAAAAAGTTGTACACAGCCACCTATTCCTGCCCACACAGGAGCCAGTAAGAGAGCAGGGGTGTATCTTATGACATCATCATGCACCCTCTGGCCACAGTTGTAAAGTGAGACTTGCTGGAAAATTTTTATTTTACTTTTATATGCAATTAATTCAAACATAGAGAGAAAAAACAGTGGCATATGTCTTATATATGTGTCTGTTTTAGATGCACAGGTAATCTACTTACATCTTATGTAAGTGGTAGTATCCCTTTAAAGGCTGCATAGATGGCTCACAGATGGCTCACAAGTAAAAGCAATGCTTATACACATGCAGTATCAAGTATGTACGCAACTATAGACCCCATAGACCTGTTTAAAACATATTTGTTTCATTCAATTGCATGCAATTATGCTATCACGATGTATAGATCATTCTTCATAAGTAATTATTGTCTACATTCACAGTATAATCAATGTCGATTGTAAAATGTTTTACTTAAACAAAAATCTAATTCTGCATTCAATATTTTCAAATATGTGTTAACCACATATAACTGCTGACCACACATAAAATGTGTTGTTTTGATTGTTCTTGATTTCAGACCAGTAAGTGATTTTATCAGGCATTACTGGCATGGATTAAAGCAGGGCTTGACAAATCTCGGGAGCCATGCCTGCTCACTTTTTCGATTGTTTTACATCTTTTTCGAACTTGTGACGGAACCCCCTCAGTCAGCATCTGCTTCCTTGGGACAGACAGTGATTTTAGCCAGGGATCCCCCGATCTCTCCAGACACTCAAACCACTAGTCGAAACGTAGTTTAGAGATAAAGAGACTTACTGACTTTTATACAGACAGACAATGACATCAACTAGAGGGGAGGCACAAGGGAAACTAATTATAACATGGTAAGCCTCAAACTATAGATAGCCTAATTTAAAACAGACATTTACATACAGTAGGATATAACATAATTAAACATCACACATTACCCCCTTCATGACAATGCCCATACAATGCCATGATTCATGCTATTTTCGGCTTTCCTGGAAGCTCCACGACTGAACGCTATAAAGGAAAGCAAAAAGAAAAAAATGGCCACTGGGTCATTCCAGTGACAAGTCCATTGACTGACCTGTCCATTACGCCTCCTCACCCTATTCAAATTGGGTGGGGTTTGTTTCATGCTGCTTCTGATTGAGGCACGGTTGAAACACCCAGAAAAACTGCTGTCTTAGCCAGCAATAGCTGAGACAGGCTGTGATTACTGAAAAGGTTAATCACAATCCTTTGCCATCCTCCCCCAAATTTTGGTGATCCTGGTTGCCTTAACAGTTAGGCAGACCATTATTATTTCACATTTATCACATATAAATGCAACAAATATAGTAAATGACAATCAGTGCTTTATGAACACTGCTTTGTCAAAATCTTACCTCTCTCTCACTGACACATTTTTATCTTGTGTCTGAGAGAGAGAGAGAGAGAGGAGAGAAATATACGGTGTCCCAGAAAAAAAAATTAAATAAGAAACCAAACTTTTTTTGGGCATTTTTTCACTCTTTATTAAATTTTATATATTACACAAAGAGTTAAATCTAAAAAAAAAAAGGTTGCTAAGCAAAGCCATATTTGTCCTTAAAAAAATATAGTTTGGGATTAATTTAAAAAGCAAGCTTGCACTTTGATTTAAACGCACATATAACTAAAGTAGGGAAAAAAATAATTGTCCAGAATGGACATCAAAACAAACAGAACCATTGTTAAAGGAACACTAAACATTCTTTTAGTTGCTCCTATTATGAGGATAAACTGACATGTACTTTTGATAGTAAACGCCAGTTTATCCTCTAAACTGCAGCTTCCATAGCAAAAGCAGAGTGTGCCCCTCGTTTTTGCATGGGATCAGCAGGGGGGACCTTCACTGATCCCATGCAAAAATCTGATCCCATGCAAAAACAAGGGTGAGAGACCGTCGCATTCGGCAGTCAGTGCCGAGCAAGCCCCCGCTCTGATTCGCTGTGCGCATGCTAACAACCAGGAAATGCTGTATCTCACATGTGAGACACAGCAGATACTAAACCCTTATGTATCTATTAAGATACACGTCGGGTTTACTAAAAAGTCCTGGGACATGTTTTGTTTAACCCCTTAGTGACCGAGTGCTATGCTGCATTTGATGTACCTTGAAGACAAGAATTCCATTATTTTTGTCATACGTTTACTGAACTGTGAATTTCATTCTTTGTGTTCAGTACACCCACACAAATTATATATCATTTTTTAAAGGACGGGTAGGGCTTTAATTTGATTCTATTATTTTCATCATATGATATAATTTACTATTAAAAAATATATAAAATATGATGAAAATATGCCATAAAAAACACTTCTTCTAACTTTGACCTGATTTTTTTTTTAAACAGTTACAAATGGTCAAAAAGACCCCGTCTAAATATTTCTACTATTTGTCCTGAGTTTAAAAATACCAATGTTTCCATGTTTGTCTATGTTTTATTTCAACTAATAGGGCAATAAACAATATTAGTGTTTTTTTTTTTTTGTTTTCTATCCATTTTCTTCTACAGTGACCTTTTAACCCCAACCCTAAATTAACCCCAACTCTAAATTCACCCTAACCCTAAATCTACCCGAACCCCTTAATCTAACCCTTGTACTCACCTGAACCCCCTGTAACCTTAATTATAACCCTATTTTTGACCCTAACCCTAGATATAGGTTCAGTAGATCTAGGATTAGCTTTTTCCATTTATTTATTTATTTTATTTTATTTATTTATTTTATTTTCTAATTTTAACTGTATTACTGTCTAACTGCCTCTAGGGGCAGTCAAGTAGCGGTTTCAGGCGGTTCTATCGGGGCATCATTGCAACACTTTACACACATAGGCAGTGATCAGCTTTCACTGCCTATGTGTGTTAACGCGCATACGATCACATTCGCGGTGATCGTATGCGTGAGGGGGGGCTGAAGGCACTCTCAGAGGCTGCTTCGGATCCGAAGCAGCCTCTGGGAATACATACAGGCTAAGCAGCGCAACACTACATGTAAACGGAAGACGTGTATATATACGTCCTGAAAAGCACGTCCTCGGTTTACATGTAGTGTTGCGCTTCTTAGCCTGTAGCTATTACCAGAGGCTGCTTCGGATCCGAAGCAGGCTCTGAGAGTGCCTTCAGCCCCCCCTCACCCCCCCCCGCGCGCGTACGATCACCACGAATGTGATCGTATGCGCGTTACACACATAGGCAGTGAAAGCTGTCTTCCGTCGCTCTGTGCTGGGCCCGATGTATCAGAGGAGCATGCTCCTCCAATACAGCACACACCCGCGATCACCGGGTGATGGCGGTGCCCAGGGGGGCACAGAAGGTGTTGCATGATGCCTCTATCGAGGCATCATTGCAACACTTTACACACATAGGCAGTGATCAGCTTTCACTGCCTATGTGTGTTAACGCGCATACGATCACATTCGTGGTGATCATATGCGCGCGGGGGGGTGAGGGGGTGCTGACGGATCCGAAGCAGCCTCTGGGAATAGCTACAGGCTAAGAAGCGCAACACTACATTTAAACGGAGGACGTATATATACGTCCGACCATGCTTTTCAGGACGAATATAAACGTCCAAATGCGTTAAGGGGTTAAACAAAGTGCAATGCTCCTTTAACATATACACAGTACACTCAATTACAGCAACTTTCTAATTAAAGGACATCACTTTACAAAAAAAAGACACTGAATGACTTATGTGAAGAAAATGAGAAAGGTGACATAATGACAGGAGTTTGCAGGACAGGATAAATTCTGAATCTGGGGAAAACACAATGGCCTGGCCCTCCCAGGGTACACATTATGGCTGACATCCTGAGTGAACTTGTCTTGGGCACCCCATGTTGGAAGCCCAGCTGTACTGAAAACAGGATGCTGCTGGCTTGCCTTCAGCCCCTTCCAGGAGCCCCAGTGATGTAGATTTCTGTCACAGAACTCTATGGAGGTTTTATTTCCATGGCTCCTAAAAATAAAAATAACTATTATTAACTGGCTCCTAAAGTCTACATAAATTTGTCAAGCCCTAGGTTAGAGTAAACTGTTCATTTCATTTGTTTAATATTTTACAAGTGGAAAAATTGGCATATACCTTGTGCTGCCATAGATACTAATACAATATATATTACAAATACATTTGTCTTTCAGTTCTTGGTTCAAAAATTTCCTTGTCATTTTAGAGAGATTTAAAAAAAAAAAAAAAAAAAAAAAAAAGGAATCCATTGCATCATACATTGAACCTGAAAATTACTAAATTACTTGGAGAAACAGAACCGAACCAAAAGAAAATGAATCACCATACACATGTGAAGAGCATTTCATCATTATTTGCATGAACGACTATTGTTTCATCATTGTGCTTGGGCACAACTGTTCCCATTATGGTCTGCAACCTCCTTTACTGACTGAGCATGTAGCTCTAAAGCACTGGGTGACTAAACATCTCCAGCACTTACCTGAAGTTAGAGAGTAGGAAACCCAACTTCAGAACATAATTTCATATCCATCCCTTTACCTACAAAAATTGGTCCCCAGAAGGGATGGGGAGCATTTGCTGTTCTCTGCCCAGTAGATTAAACCTCGTACTAGGTTCACTATGCTCTGTTTATCCTCTCATTTCTCCTCTAATTCGAAGAGAACCAAGGGAGAATACAATGGGGGTTATGTATAAAGCAAAGTACTGGTGCACGTTTCTAAAAGTGATCTAATCAGCAGAAACATTCTATTGCTTTCCATGGTGGCTGGACCACTTTTAGAACTTTTGCCTCACAACTGACCTTTATACAGGCATACCAATCATTTAAGACTTTCACTTTAAGGACAGTCACGAGTAAGGACGTTGTTACAGTGGAACCATTCCTGTTTATGGACTCTCGCTTTTTAAATTTTAATCTACATTTGTCTTGCCTTGGTTGTTAGTGATATTGTCTACTTATTATAAGTTTACCTTAGAAAAATGATGAATGCTTTTAGATTTTTGTTTTGTTTTAATAATGCTTTATTTTTTTGGTTCTTTTGAAATAATCACTGATATAAATATGTTTAAGCTTATTTATTGATAAAATGATTTCCCTATCTTGATACTTAACTATTATTTTAATTTAGGATTAATTAACATAGAAGTGTGTAACACATTCACATGTCTAATGTGGAGAATACAAAATTCAGCGTCTAAGAAGGAGTTTTATTTGTTTTTCCATTACAGCTCACTGGTGTTTTGGATGACTGCTTCTGTGACGTGGAAAGCATTGACGAATTTAACAACTACAAGATTTTTCCAAAGCTACAGAGGTTACAAGAAAGGGACTACTTCAGATATTACAAGGTTAGTGTTGCATGGACAAAGTTTGTTTGTTTTGGGTTTTTTGTTTGTGATAGAACGATTCACTTCATTTGTATGCCCTACTTTCTAGATTGCATTTTGTTTTAAATAGTCTTTAATTAAAAAGACTTGTTTTAGGTCCTGTAGAAACATGGTATATTTTGTAGTTTGTAAGATACAATAAAACTCAATAACGTAGACTGTACAATACAGCTTTACTGCTTTTCAGTTTGGAGATGGTCTTCTTGGCATTGCATCACAATATTTTTTATTTCTTTTGCTGCCCGAGAGTTCGACTGTTAGGGAATACAAGAAGCCAGGGGGGGGAAATTGTTCAATCTCATCATCAGAGATAGATATAGACATAAATATATACTGACAGATAAAGTTCAGACAAAACAGTAGGTTTGAAAGAATGTGCTACACACTAGTGTCTAGGCATCCAGTTGTGGCCCTCCAAATATTTCTGTACTACGACTATCATAATTCCTTGCCATTGTAGAAAGCTTGTGTAGAATTGTGGGGTTTGTAGTACTACAGCAGCTGGAGAGCTGCAGTTGGACGCCTAAGCACGAGGGCATTTAGAAGTAAAAAGCGGTGGAGCATCAGTGTAACGTGCAGGGTCCAGGTGGCATGGGACCCTGAGTGCCCGAGTTGAGAAGCTACGGTGTAGGGGTGGAGACAGGGCTTTGTGCTGGGTAACTGCGCTTCCTGTTAGCTTGATGCTCCAGGTAATTCAGCCACATACCGAGGCCCTGAGGAGACAGCTGCTGTACCTAGTCTATCACAACCAGGACTGGAGAAATCCTTCAGACATCCTGGAGCAGCATGGATAATAACTCAACAGGAAAGTAGGATGTTGCCAGCTAGGGCAGAATAAACTAAGAGACAGACCAAGCAAAGCTGAAAGCAAGAAGAAGGCAGAACAGAACTGAATACAGAGTACAGGGTTAAGGGCAGACTATAGCAGGACAGAGGACAAACCAAACTAAGGATAAACAAAACAAGGCACAGAGATACAGATATAATACAGGGCACTTATACAGCACACAGAGGCCAGGGCTAAGGAACAAACATAAAGACAGGAACTAGCCTTACACTAAAGATGGAATGGTGGGGGGTTTAGTTAACTTATTGGCTAACATGATAAAGCTTACCAAACACTTCAAGGTAGCCCACAATTAGGAAAGTCCTCAATTATGACAGAATCAATATATTTACAAATATTTACATTGCATAGACACACAGGGTTTACCTAAAACAGCACAGACTGGAAGGGTGGAGAAACTGAACAGAGCACAATTGGGCGTGGTTGTGCATTTATACAAAGCAGAGGAACTAGGCAAAGAGAAACAATGAAAACCTGGGGGGCAATTTCCCCCTCTCTTGTTGCCCCTTTGCGACACTGGACAGGTCCGGCACATCTAGCTGGTGTTCTATCAAATTCCGGAATTTGATTACGTAATCAGCTGTAACTTTGGCAGAAGTGCGCCTGCGCGAGGGACACTCAACACCTCACGCCCCCTCCGGATCAGCTGCGGTGACAGGTAAGTATAAGCGGCTTACTCATTATTGTCATTTACTAGCTTAGCAAGCAATTGGTAAAACTTATATCAGTGACATGCTACGCTAGTAAGTGGAAGACACACACGGGGGACACCGGCAACTCTGTTGCTGACAATGGACGTACCTGGCACGTCCTGTGGTGGAACAATCAGTTTTCGCAATAACCGCTCTGACAGCGCTGCTCTATTTCCTCGATGTCGAGGCATTAGGTAGCACCAAAATTGTGAATCTGGGGCACCCACGGAGTGATCGTAGGCACCATATTGGAGAGCAGCATGCTACTCCAATATGGCTGCTGCCCTCTTGTGGGTAGAGCATCGGAAATGGAAAATAAATTCACTTCCGTCTGATGCTGTTGCTTGACTGCACCTAGAGGCAGTCGGCAACATTGCAATAAATAAAAAAGACTTAGATAGCTAATTAGGTTACAATTAAATTAAAATTAGAATATATTAAGGGTTAGAGTTGGAGGTTAAATTTAGGGTAAAGGTACATTTAGGGTTCGGATTGGGGTCAAAAGGTCACCGTAGGGGAAAAAAGCACTATTTATGGTTTTTGCCCTATAACCCGCCAAAAACTGCAGAAAAAAATGGAAACAAGCATATTTCGGAACTCGGGAAAAAAATGAGAAACTATTTAGACGGGGTCTTTATTTTTTATTTTTTTCGAAATTCAATTTTTATTGATATTTTCACATAAAACAAAACAAAAAACACATAAATAATAAACAGCACAGATATGAATATTCCGTATGGAAACATGGGCGTGGGAATGGGAGGGGGCGGGGGTGAAGGGCTGTGGATACATAATAAACAAGTATGACAATAGACGGGGTCTTTTTTAATGATTGTATTTGTGTAAATTATTTTTTAGGTCAAAATTAGAAAAAGTGTTTTTGTTTATTTCATCATATTTTACGATTTTTTTGTATTAAATTATAAGATATGATAAAAATAATGGTATGTAATGAAAGCCCTTCTTATGACCATAAAACAACATATAGTGTGTGTGGGTACAGTATGTGAGAAAGAGAAGAAAATTAAGGCTAAACACAAACACCCCAGAAATGTCAAAACAGCCCTTGTCACCAAGAGAAAGACGAGGTCAACAGGTCACATCACTAAGAGTGTAAGCCCCCCTCTTGTGACACACACACTGACATACATACACACATACATGCACAAAACACACTTGCTCACCCACAAATATATACACACACACACACACTTAAATGTTGAGACACACTAACACAGAGGTCATTATTGTGTTTATTATTAGCGCACCCATCATTATGGTCTGATGACACATGCTATGCACAGACAAACCAAATGACATGGATGACCTTTATTCTTCAACATAAATCCTACTGTATTACTTAGAACCTTTGTTTGTATGTTTTTAATCTAAGTGCTAAAAAACAGAATAGGGTTGTGCAACAGTGTGGTAAATGTGGTTTGTTTTTTCTTATTACATTTTCTCTCAGACACCAACTTTAAAGTAGGCTTGAAATATTTCTAAATGCTTATCTTAGCAATTTCCTCCATCTTTATCAGATTTGTACAACTATTCTAACCTTTACTTTGATTTCAGTTGATATGCATCATCGCTTACAGTTCAGCGTGGCCATGTCATCTCTGATTTAATTTTTATACTCTTAAATGAATTTTAAAACATGTATAGCCTAGTCATGTAGTAAAAAAGTTCTACTATTTAAAGGACAACTCAACTTTTTTTTTTCAACACTGAGTCCATAATCAACTTAATTCAAACTGTATTTACTGTATACTTACTGTATACATTATTTGATTAATGAAGTCCCCAGCCCCTCCTACTTTCATTTCTGACCCCAAGGGATCGGATGTAGCATCCGAATTGCATTTTCTCAGCCGGTGTTGGGAATGCAATTCTGTATGATGCCTGAACTGTTCATGTGACCCTGCTCGGTTGCGGCTTTTAAAATGAAAAGAATCAATGGGAAATACATTTCCCATGACTCTGCTGTGGAAGATCGGGCATATGTAGCATGTGCGCGCATGCACAATCACGCACAATTCGGCAGTCTTCCGAATTACATTGCTGACACAATTGTCACGAATGTAATTCGGATGTAACATTCATAGAGTACCCAGCCCCTGCTAGGAACTGTATGAATGAAATAAAGTGAGTCCCCCATCCCAAATAAATAAGTTCACTTAAGTTAATTATTGACTCAGTATTGAAAAAAAGTCCAGTTGACCTTTAATGACTAATCATATTGACTTAATTTGTTTGTTTTTTGTATTTCAGGTTAATTTGAAGAGACCTTGCCCCTTCTGGCCAGATGATGGTCACTGTTCTATTAAAGACTGTCATGTAGAGCCATGCCCTGAGGTACTAGAATTAATTTAAATTATGTACTTGCTGTTGTGTGTTGATGAATCATTTTAGTAAAAGTTTTAGAAGACAAATATTCAAAGTTCTTTATAAATACTGATAGTAAGGTCCCAGTAGTACCCATTGTTTAAGCCAATTCCTGTGGATCATGACTTGTGCTGCTGCTGATACTTTATTAAAAAAAGGCCAAATGCTCTGAAAAAGACCCCTCGTCTTATATTCGAGGTCGTCTTATAAAAGCCAAGGGGAAGGAGGGGGAAGAGAAAGACAAGGGGAGGGAGGGAAGGGGGAAGAGAAAGACGGGGGGAGGGAGGGAGGGAAGAGAAAGACGGGGGGAGGGAGGGAGGGAAGAGAAAGACAAGGGGAGGGAGGGGGGGAGAGAAAAGTTTGGGGGGAGGGAGAGACAACGTGGGACGGGGAGAAAGATAACACTGGGGGAGAGAGAGAGAGAGAGACGGGGGGGGGGGGGCAGAGGTAGTATTGGCACATAAGTGGAAATAAAAACAAGAAATACATTTGTTTAATATCATAATTTTTATTAAATATTAAAAAGCTATTTACATGTGAATATGTACAAGTTAAACTTTTTTCCTTTAGGGTAGTCTTATATTCAGGCTTTTAGTTTTTTCCTTAAGGAATATCCAAAGTTTGGGGGTCATCTTATAATCAGGGTCGTCTTATATTCGAGCAAATACAGTAGTTTATGTCAAGTGTTTTTATATCTTTGATATAAATAAATGGGGATGTTGTTTTTTTGAAAAATGTTTTAGAAACCATTTCCTTTCAATCTAATTTTTACTATTCAAAACATTTTGTTTTTTTCTGTAGAGTAAAGTTCCAGTTGGGATTAAATCAGGGAATTACAATAAAGTAAGTCTTGTATAATTATGCATGTTTCTTTGTGTGTGTGTGTGTGTGTGTGTGTGTGTGTGTGTGTGTATATATATATATATATGTGTGTGTATATATATATATATATATATATATATATAAGTTTTCAAATAGAGACAGTCAGCTAAGGACAGCTCACCCTCCTTGTATATTTGGTATTCATGGAATCTAGGCAGTCCCTAGGTGCTGCTGAGAAAGGGTATCCAAATCTCTAAATTAATTGACTGTGTTCGAGCAGGCAAATGGCGCACTTCAGTCCTCTGCCAGTAAATCCGAAGTATTGTAGCAGAGTCTTGTAGGAGTAAACACTCTTTATTGGATCATGTTAAAGTCACAAATACACGGAGGAGACCAATCTTTTGCCAGGACAGCTTGATCATAGACAACACCTTACACAAAAACACCCACATTTACATTTCTACGGAACAATCACAGTAGTACTATCAGGATATTCGATTTATCTGATAGGAGAATCACTCATTAAAACTGTGTATAGAGGTTTCCTAATCCTTTGTTAAAACTGTGTATAGAGGTTTCCTAATCCTTTGTTAAAACCACATAGGATGAAAAGACAATCTGTTAATGGCTTAAGTAACATATTTATCATAATATGTATCACTGACATTCAAGATTTGTTTTTGACTTTCTTTTCGACTCTTGCAACATTCACATAAAGTGTAAGACTACAAATCAGTTAGTTGCAACATGTCACATGAAACAGGTTTTAAATATTGTTCATAAATACTCAGATATACCGTATATATGTGTGTATATGTATATATGTATGTAGACATATAGCTAGGTTTAAATTTCTGTGCAGCATAGAATCCAATCCAAAACACATTTAATGTAAACAAGGGTGTACTCCAAAATAGAATTGATTATAAATATGATTAAAAGTAACAGCATAAAATTGTCATTGAGTAAGTTTAAATGGTAAACACAGAATGAATAACTTATATACATGTAGCATCAACTTGTTGACAAAATATTTGCTGTAATTCATGTAATAAATCTCCCATTCCCGATTACGGGTCCTCTTGTGTGGTACACCAAATATATAGATGACTTGCTATTTGTTGGTCTGGTGACCACAATTTCCTTCAAAGGTTTGTAGAATTCATTTATAATAATTTGAATTTATATTTTATTCTTGGCAAAATCAGAAGTAATTTCTGGATGTGGATCTCTCCCATACATACTTGCTTATATACTTATACAAGACTCCACTCCAATACTTTGGATTTACCGGTAGACAACAGGTTTGTGAAAAGATTCACAGCACACCACAATATTTCTACTTGAGTGTACAATTATCAATAAAACAATACACCCTACAGGCTCATTTATCTCAAAAGCCTAAAGCTTTAACCAAAGAAGGGAAAATACTGTGGTCACACATATTCAGGTTGACTGTAAGAAACAAACTTGTTGTTTTTACATATATTTTATTCAACCCCCCTTGTTCCAGCTGAAACTACTACTTAAATTATATGCAAAATCATTAAACCTTTTAATAATCATACTTAATAGCATTTAATAGCTAATTTTCTACTGCTCCATTTAAACAATTAGGAAGGTTAATGAGAACCTCTTTTGTGCCTTGGGATGTTTGCAGCACCCAATGAATTTGCCCCCACACCACATATGTGCACCCACTGAATATGCCTGCACACCACATCTCTGCACCAACTGAATTTGCCCCTACACCACATGTCTGCACCCACTGAATATGCCTGCACACCACATATCTGCACCAACTGAATTTGCCCCCACACCACATATGTGCACCCACTGAATATGCCTGCACACCACATCTCTGCACCAACTGAATTTGCCCCTACACCACATGTCTGCACCCACTGAATATGCCTGCACACCACATATCTGCACCAACTGAATTTGCCCCCACACCACATATGTGCACCCACTGAATATGCCTGCACACCACATCTCTGCACCAACTGAATTTGCCCCCACACCACATGTCTGCACCCACTGAATTTGCCCCTACACCACATGTCTGCACCCACTGAATTTTCCCCCACACCACATGTCTGCACCCACTGAATTTGCCCCCACACCACAATACCTTTTCCACTGGACTTTACCTTTTGGACTTTGTCCTGGAGCCGGAAAGTCAAAGTACTTGATAGGAAAATAGTTCCTTTAATAATATTGTATAGATGTAGCATAACACAGGAAATTGAACAATCTACCAGCAATAGTGGATTTGCAATATTTTCTTGGCTAATAGCAATTTGTAATATACCTTGGCTGCTTTGCTATCAAATATATATACAGCAAAGCAGCCATGGTATATTACAAAATGCTAATGATATTTCTCTAGCAGTAAGTATGTACGATATGAAAGTTTGTAACAAACATTGTTGTATTGTGATGGTGAAATTGCCATTACTACCCTATACTAGTAATTGAATACCATCTTAAGGATCAGCACTGACTAGGGAAAATGTGATGACCTTTAATGCCCATGATCATTTCCATGGAGCCGTAGCTTAAATTTAAAAACCTATAGACATTCTTAAATTGTAAGATCCAGTAGAACTGACTAAAGGGACACTAAACCTTCTTTAAATAAAGCAAAGGTCAAACCTTTTTCCAGATATAAAATCTTATTTTTTTCTGAAGAATGAACACTCATTGGCCTTGCTAAATGGCTTACTGTCCATTTTTTTAAGTTTCTAAGAATGTGTATTAAGTGTTTATATTTACATTACATTGCCATTTATTTAAATAGTATCAACAATTTACACAGAGCGTTGGTACAGATCATAAAAAGGGAGTTACAAACCTTAGACTAAAACATGATGTTGAGGGCCCTGCTTGGACACTAACAATCTAGAGGGAATAAGAACTATGAGAAACATAAGATGAGTAAAGCGGCATTTTTTAACATTTTTTCGGTACATCCAATAATCATAATTTTCCAATTTACCTATTCAAATCAGAACACAAACTGAAACAAACACAAGTGCCATCAATCTTTTGTTGAGACTGGATTCTCTTGGGTGTTCGGTTGGACATACTGTTCATACTGATGTCTTTGTATTTGGGGATATATGATCTTAGTTTTGCATTTCCACTTTTTTCTTTTTGCAGTACTCCTCAGAAGCAAACAGGGGAGAAGATCTAGAGGCCTGCGAGCAAGCCTATGAACTTGGAGCAATAAACAGTACATTAAGGCATGTCCTACGTGCAACTTATTTTTCCGACATGTTCCTTTGTGATTTCTTGATAGTTTTGCTATTGACAGCAGACTTTTTTTTTTAAATTGTCTGTTCCTGAAAATATATATATAGTAATTTCTTAACAAATAGTTTGTTTAAAAAAAATCTTTATAAATGTCTTGTTCAAATATTTTCCATAAACAGAAGTGGTCAAGCAGCACTCCAAGGACTAACTAGGGACAAATGAGTTGCCCCTACTCTGACTATAAACTGGCATGAACTTTTGATAGCGGCCATGCCTCTCTTTTTTTAATTCATTTTTTCATGTGATCAGCAGAGGGGACCTTAACTAGCGGAGAGCCATCACTGGAAAATTCAGACCACAATCAGATGCGCACCCACTATGACTGTATGTGCGCTGGCTGACACTGTCTGCACACACCAGCCTTTAGACTAGGTGTGTCTCAGCTGTGAGACACAGCCTGCAATAAATCAGTGTGTATTAAGATACACATTGGGTTTACTTGGGAGAAGCCGGAAATAATAAAAGTTGAATTGTCCTTTTTAAGCCTGTGAATTTGGTGTCATATTGTGTGTAGTGAAGTCGTAATAAGTAATAAACACTTGCGGAATAATTGAAAATTGTGTCTTAGGTGGGATCTATCATATTTATTAATAACTACTGCCACTCCAACGTACGATTAACTAATAGGGTTTAATAAGGGAGAAGAGACGTTTGCATTTGCACATTTTACTCTTCTTTAATACCAGTCCTCAGAAACATGTTCGTAAAAGCGTTATAGTTTTTCAGTGATACATAATATTAATGTCCTCATCACATCATATGTAATCTTTTCTTTAACACCTCAGCAACCAGAGTAAAGAAGCTTTCATTGCTTGGGCAAGATATGATGATGCACAAGATCATTTCTGTGAGCTTGATGGTAATTATATATTTTTTTCTTATTTGAAAGTGTAACAAAGTAATTATATTTGAGTACAATATATGCATTTCTGTATGTCTTAACATAATATTAAATTATATTTCATGTCAATATAGTCAATAATCATGATCATCCTGTGCTACATAATAGAGGATACAGGTAAAAAACAGAATGGCGCAGGATAGTGGGTTCCTTTTAGAAAAAAAATAATAAAACACAAAATAGTGCAATATGCAATAAACACAGGAGGGATCTGGTGATTGAGGTACTATATGCACTCACAAGTGTAGGCAAATAATATTCATATCGGCTGTGTTGTCTTCAAAGTGATATTTAATAACATTAGTCTGAAAAAGAAAAGAACAGAAAAACACACATGTGCAGGACCAAAAACAATGTTGGATTAACCCCTGCTGTGCAGAATCAGACTCACAAGATATATAAGTTAAAATCGCATAAAAATTCCAATGAAGTACAGCTACACAATACGACCGTATTTTCTTGCAGTTGTAGAAATAATCAGGAGGCAGCAGATGTGCCCATCAATCAGAGAGGGGACTGCAGCCAAAATTTGTAGTCTCTACGCATTTCACGGGAACCTCTGTCGCCGCTACATCAAGAGAAATTCTCTCCTGATGAAGCGGCGACAGAGGTTCCCGTGAAACGCGTAGAGACTACAAATTTATTCTTTTGCACTACTTTTATCTTTTGCACTTTTCTACATAATAGAGGCACAATTTATTTACTGAAGTCTTAAATATTTGGCGAGACCAGGGTTTTTTTTTTTTTTAGGACTTTTGATGTAATATCAGTTTACAGAAACATTATGGTAATCCAATTTGATTTACATGTTTTTGTGTGGCATAAAATAATTTTAAATGGCATTTTGTGGTGTGATTTTATCTTTTTGAAAACAGTCACTTCATTAGTCTTGCATTTCTACAAGGATCAAATGGTTATTAAAGGAATTCTAGATACATCCCTGCAGTCCAGTAATGCGTCAGTCATGTTCCTTTTCCTTTCACTAGATGAGGGATCTCCTGATGCACAATATGTGGACCTTCTGTTGAATCCAGAAAGGTATACAGGATACAAAGGGCCCTCAGCTTGGAGAGTATGGAACAGCATCTATGAAGAAAACTGTTTCAAGTAAGGAATGGAAATGGTTATTCACTAAATGTAGTCATGATGAAATATTTAACAACATTGCAAAGTTTTTAATTTTATTCTTTTCTATGTATTTTTCTCTAGGCCTCGTTCTGTGTATCGTCCTTTAAATCCACTGGCACCAAATGTTGGTAAGGCACTGCATACATAGGAATATAAGCTCTCATTTATCTAAAAGCCAACACAGGTGCATACATTGGTGAGGAATGTATTACCTTAATAGCATGGGTTGCAGTATGTTTACCCTAGAATGAATAAACTCATCTCACATCTCCCAAACTGTGACCTCTATGGTGACCTGTGAGAGATTATTGCTGCATTTGTCTCCTTTTCCTAGTTGTATTTTGTTGTAATTGTTTTATCCAGCAGAGTGTGTGCTACACAGACTCCTGCACCACCCCCTCTTGCACCTTGCTATAGTGTTCGAGCGCTTGGAGTCACATAACATACTGACGCTCAGCAGGGCTAGAAGTGAAGATGTGTGAGAGGCTGGCTGGAACAGAAATGCCCCCCTTCCCTGCAGTGAAGTAAAGCAGCAGGGAAGGGGCACATATTGATAGATGTACATTTTTTCCCTCGTGTGTATGTGACTTTGGGTGTCTATGCGACTGACTGTATGTGTGTGTGTGACTGTATGTGAATGTGTGTGTATGTTTGCGTGATAGTGTGTAAGCTGTTTTTTTTTTTTTTGCTGGCTCCTAAAACAGATGTAGCAATCAGGCATCTCCAAGTAAAAGTGTGTAAAGATCCAATGATCCAAACTTTTAGTGTATACTTGCTGCAACCCAAACACACCATCCACACATGTGAAAAGAAATCTTGCAAATAGACAAACAAGGTGCTGCACATATATCCTTAATACACATGTGTATCTGTATAACAAATGTATGCTTATATATTAGTAGCTTTCGTGATAGAAAGTGAATAAACATAGCATAATTCTGTATTTCCACTGAAGCTCCCAAATATTCACCCCAATCAAAGCAACTGACTTTAACAATGCTCCAAAATAAGAGAAGACCGACGGAAAAGATAAGTAAAACATTTTAACAAATTTTCCGTTCCGCACATCACACAAGTGGACTGCTTAAAGCCGAATGAATTCAGCAAGCACTGTGAACCTGCCGACTACTTCGCTCTCAATGTCCCTTTGACAAATTATTAAATGAAACACCTCTATTAGGCTCCCTCCTCAGGAGCACCTTACTGTTTTTTAGATGTAAGACATATTCGCTGTATTTTATTAATTTGTTACTAAGTTATCTTTTCCTTCGGTCTTCTCTAATTTTGGAACATTGTTTCCGGGCCTGGCTACTTGATCATTTCCCCTGAGGGGCTCCATAGTCTGTATCTACTGAGCAGAGAGTCTGCACTTGTTATAGTGAGTTACTTTTATTGGGGTGAATATTTGGGAGCTTCAGCTGCAAAATAAAATTAGGCTGTGCATTTTCACTTTCTTCTTCCTTTTAACTCCATGATGAGTTTATACATGCTACAATATCAAGAAAGAAACATAAATGCAAGTATACATTTGTTTTATGGATACACATTGTGATGTCTTGTAGATATATGCGCAGCACTTTGCCTGTCTGTCTCCAAGTAAATGTTTTATTTCCACAAGTAACATTGGCAGTGTGCAGCGCAGCAACATGGTATTACAACTTAATAATAATAATAAAACTGTCTGGGAACCAGAATTTGGAATTTAATGTTATCTAAGCTTGTGTCTGTTTCAGGGCATGCAAAAATAAAGTAACCGTAATCCTGTGTATTACCCGATTTTAAAGCACAATCATTCTTATATACTGTTTTGTGAGAGGGGGAAGTAGATGGTGATATAATATTAAATGAGGTACTGTTTACTGATAAAATGGCATGTTATGTTAAGTAGGGGGCTGGGTACCATTCACAGCCAGGTTCAGAATCTAAAGCATATATATTTATTAGGTAGGCTAATCTAAGAACAAGTTTAGTTAATTTTAATCTAATTTAGGTAGTGGTGGAAAATAACACTACCAGATTCATCAAAGTTAATTTGATGCCTGGAAGGCTCTCCACTGCTGTGAACTGCAATTCGCATTGACCTAAAGGGGGGAATAATTATGGTGGCTATTTAGGTGTAATATTTGATTGCCATTTATATCTGTTTCTCAGTCTGAAGTGCCCCATGATCCACCTTTTTAGAAAAATATGCCTCCTAATATCAAATATTTCTTCTGAAACTGTACATAAATGCAGTATATTTACTATTTATTTTTCCACTTTTCCTGAATATAACAATTTAAACAATCTACTTAAAAAAATAAAATGTGCATATGATATTGAAATATGTACAGCTTCTTATTCTCTTTATTTGTTTATTTTTTTCTAGGCGGAGAGACTGGTATGTACTTTATGAATTCTAAATAATCTTGTTTTATGGCCTGAATAGTTGAATACTGTAGAATTTTATGTTTTAGACCTAGCATACATCCTTACATTGTCTGTGCAAAATACAGTCTGGGAGACATAACCATGTAGGTGACAGTGGGTTGCACCACTTTTCACTTTTAGATGCGGGTCATTATAACGCTTTCAATCTTTCTATTCAGTTGTCTTCTCTGCCTGTCGACCTCTGTACCTAGTCTGTCATCAAATCTGTCCTGCATGGCTATGTGCGTCTATCTGGGATGATATCCGGTGGGCTGATGAAATATTACCAAGGGCATATAAATAGTTTGTTTGCTCACTGGGCCAACAGTTGCCAGCCCTCTCCTGCATTTAGCGGATATGATAATGCCACACACATGAGCTCAATGTCTTGATGTAGTGTAATGGCCACAAATAGAGCATGTCTGCTCACAAAGCATACGTGCTGAGTTGATGTAGACCCCTCATGATGCACTTTGCATTTTGTAGGTTCTTTCCAAGCTGCAAGCACAGAGCATATCGCACATGCACAATGGAGTATTTTTGGACAATGTCCCCATTAGGTTTGCCACCTTTTCTTAAATAAAATAAAAATAATACTGTCTTTGCTATTGCCTCCACAGACGTAACATTGGCCTCAAGATGCCTAGGCTAGGTAGCATCCCTCATCCCCACCAGAGTGAATTACTATGTGCAGCCCGGTTTACTCCTGCTTGGTGCAGCAAAATACTTTCCAATCGTGTTCAGTGAAGAGTGTGCAAATCAGAATCAGGAGCTACACACTCCACTTAGTACTGTGATTCTTTCCTAATTTGTCTTTGTCTTTTTCAGGTGAATCTTTCTATACATGGCTTGAAGGTAATTGTATTTTGTTATTCTGGGACTTAAGTGACTGTTTATCCAGCAGTATCTTTTATTATTTCCTATTAAATAATCAAGTAAATGATTATTAAAGTTGGCACTTCAAAAAATAAATATGTATTTTTTAAAATTCTTTACCTACACAGTCACTAACCATAGAGAATTCTGAAATGTTTATTCCCAGAACTTGGATTGTATCCAGATCAAAATCTCACTCACGTCTATTTTTTTTCTGCATTTAATAAGAAAAACAAAGTGTTTGACCAGGAAAGGAACATTCAGATATTCTCAGGTTTCCAAGTACGACCTATTACCCAATTTAATGGTACTCATTTTATCTACCTCGGAAGGATAAAGGACTCAGTCAGCCCTGCCAGGAATTGAATTTTGGTGAACGATGTAGATGTATACTTATATGCATGGTATTTCTATATTCGTGCATGCAACTAAGCCCAGCTCCACCCACTGCGAAACTTTAGCTCCTACCCAGCTTAACAAAGTCCCGTTGTAATATACCTCTCACGACCTCTATACATTTGTTGGTACTGTGTAGTCGATTCTGGCACAGAGGCATTTTGAACAGCATGCTGGTTGAGGATGCCGACTCACCAACTTCTTATGGTCCATGTCGCATAGTATCTGGAGCAGGAAGGAGGTGACTAAATTTAAAGAGGTGCTAAACCCTCCTGACAGCAGCTCTGATTGTTTTGCAATATCTGTATTGCCAAGCACACCTCCAGCAGGGGAGAAATTGATCATCTCTTCCCCACTGATTGTCAACATGAAATTTTCATGTTGACCCCAAAAGAGATTTATCTGGCGATAAGCTGCGTATAAAATGTCACTTCCTGATGTTTTTAATCTTAATTTTAAAACTAACAAAACTATATATTTTTAACTACATAATTAACCACTGCTAAGCTTTAAAACCTGCAAAGTAATGTATTAACCATTAAATGGGAAAATACTCCTATTAAGGAAGCTATATTTGGGAGGTATATGTATACAAAATAACAGTTATGATTTTTTACGTGTTTATTTTTGCTAACCAGTTGCAAAATATAACACAAAAGTTTGCCCAATTACCCAGTGTGCTGATCTTTGCAAACTCAGGTCTTAATGTAACGTCTGATCTTTGCTGTGCAGCTCATTATAGTTCACTTATTGTGCATTGCATTAGTTAATGTGGAATATTTGAAAAATATTAACAACTTATGAAGATTAAAACATAACTTAATGAAATGGATCTCATTATTTATGTCATTTTTCTTTATTTTATATTTACAAGTTCTTCTATATCTTTTTTGAATAATGGTTGTGTTCAGTCAGTCTGATACATTCTGATACAGTCAGTCTGATTTGCATACATAATGCTGAATACATGTATTATTTTAACAGGCCTGTGTTTAGAAAAGAGAGTTTTTTACCGTCTTATATCAGGACTCCATGCCAGCATCAATTTGCATCTCTCTGCTAAATATCTTCTTGAAGGTAAGATTGGGTGGTGAAGTAATGTATTTGATTTTTATAGGATGTACTTAGGGGGCTCTTCGTTAAAAGGTGAGATGAAGTGAGTTGAAATGAAAGTTTATTCTCACAAATTTAGCTATACATTGTGCAGGGATAATCATGGTGCGTTTTGCTTAGTGGGGGGGAACTCACTTAGTCCTTGCAAAATGTATAGTTAAAATGGTGAGATGAAATGTTCATCTGAACTCACCTCATCTCCCATCAATTCACTTGCAACTCACCATTTAGTGAATAGACCCCATAAAGTTCAATAGATTAGGAAGATGTCCTTTTAATGCAATAATGGAAGTCATATACAGTTGTGTGTAATTGTCCACATTGTTATTTTTATGTGTGTTTACACAATCTCTCCATACAGAGTGAATCAGATAAAAATAAGACAGTTGATGCGGCACAATGAGTTACATAGTAACATAGTCGTTTAGGTTGAAAAAAGACTTACTTCTATCAAGTTCAGCCGTTTTCCTTATTCTTGTTTACCATTGTTGATCCAAAAGAAGGCAAAAAAAAAAAAACCGTGTTTCAGCAAGAAATTTGACTTTGAATAATTGAAAGGTCCAACAATTTTAATTTCTGTCCGTCACACTGCTGGAGAAATTTCTTGATTTGGCACAATTAACCAAATCTCATTGGTTTGGAAACATTTATCCCATTAAGCATAATTTTGTCAAGTAGTACAGCATTTATTACGGTTATACACTTTTGTCAGTCTTAAGTTACAGATATATTAATGTTATTTTTGTGTTTTCATTCATTTCAGGTACATGGGGTGAACCACGCTGGGGGCCAAACCCAAATGAGTTTATACAACGTTTTGACCCAATGGAAACCAAAGGAGAGGGCCCACGGAGGCTAAAAAATCTGTACTTTTTGTATTTGATTGAACTTCGTGCATTGTCCAAGGTTGCAACTTACTTTGAGCGCACAGTTGTCGACCTTTACACTGGAAACCTTAAGGAGGATGTAGAGACTAAAAATCTGCTGTTGGATATCTTCAAAGATATGCAGTATGTTATACTTGCTAATTTTTTTTAACTGCAGCTTTAAAGTGGGAGAAGGTTCCCACAAATCATCTTAGTGAGAATGATGCTCTGTAAATCCTGTCTTCACTGTTTTTTATTGGTGCTCTTCTCACCACCCACTAAAACTTTTGTATTCATTTATCCATTAAAGGGACACTACCACTTACAGAAGATGTAACTAGATTACCTGGTCATTTAAAACAAACACATATAAATCATACGCCACAGGTTTTTTTTTTTTTTAAATGATTGAATTAATTGCATATAAAAGGAAAAATTAAGAGTTTATCTCCATTATGTGAATATTTCCCATGCAACGTTGCCCAAAATCTTCCAGCCAGTCTCACTTTACAGCTGTGGCCAAAGACTGCATGATGATGTCATAAGATACTTTCCTGCTCTCTTCCTGGCACCTGTGTATCCTAGTGGGCAGCACTAGGTGGTTGTGTACAAATTTTTTTTTACCTGGCTTCCAACACAAAGAGAAGTGATTAACCTGATCAAACAGGATCATAACTCTGCCCCCTTGTGATGTAATAGTTACACTACCCTCCCATTTAATGCAAGTCTATGATCAGAATTTTGACTTATAGACTAAATTCTGTGTACCCAGCCCCAAAGTGAGAAAAAAGTCACTAAGTGTTACATATTTTATAAAATATATAATTTACTATTAAAAAATATATAAAATATGATGAAAATATGCCAAAAAAACACTTTTTCTAACTTTTACCTGATTTTTTTTCTACTAAACCTAATTATAATCCTAACCCACCTGTAACCCTAATTGTAACCATAACCCTAGATCTATGGTTATCTTTTTCCCTTTTTTTCTCTAACTGTAATGTTGCTGACTGCCTCTAGGGGCAGTTAAGCAACAGTTTCAGAGCAACAGAAGAGATTTTTTTTTCTGGGGAGGCAGTGGCAGGTATTGCATGATGCCTCAATCATGGCATCATTGCAACACCTTTAACACATAAGCAGTGAAAGCTGATCACTGCCTATGGCAGCCTCTGAGAATATCTGCCAGCATGTAAAACTCAGGACATATATATTCCAGTAATGTAGGAACAGGTGTAAACCACTTTTTTTTTTTCCCCCTGTTTTCCTTAGAGGCATTTCATTAAACAGTGAAGTGTTGGATTCTTAAATGTTAAAAGTGCATTGAAGATTTTAACAAGCATAGAAACCTTAACAAAAAAAAAAAAAAATGAACACGTCATTGCAGAGCTTAAAGTTTTAGTACAGTCATACCTCGGAGATATTGTTCGTTCCACTGCAGTCAAACAAGTCACACAAGTTGTTTGGTTTCCCAGTGCATATAAAATGTTTACACTATACCGTCTACAAAGTGTGCAGTAGCATTACGTAAATAAAACCCAACAATGTACTTACCTTACCAAATTATGACACAGAGACACAAACTGAACACATGCATAAATGCAATGTCTGCAAAGTGCAATAACACGAAATATGCCTGTACTGCATAAGAAATGAAAGGGGGAAAAAAACATGTTTATTCAGCTATGTTGGATAGTTACATAATCATTCAATTGTGCATTACCCACATTTTAGAGTATGTTCCTTATGTTATATGACTGGAATATGACTCAATGGCAGCATATCTTAAAATTATCTTTACTTTAATTACAGATCTTTTCCTATGCACTTTGATGAGAAGTCTATGTTTGCTGGGAATAAGAAAGAAGCCAAATCATTAAAGGTAAATAATTTAAAAGTTTATTTCTTTTTCATTTTCTATCTTCATGTATGTTGATTTGATGAATATTTGCCAATATTTAAATTACTGTGAAAGTGAGAAAGCACAGGGGGAAACATTACTACGTGGTAAATCTTAGTCGTTGACACTGAGAGTCTAAAACATGTACACCGATTAATCACTAGTCATTAGGTATATTCACCACATCTGAAAAAAAGCTAATATATTCAGTTGGCTAAAAAAAATAAATTGCACTTCTGATATCTTGGAAGTTAAATCGGTCACCATGACACTGGTCCACTTGCTGGAACAGATAAGGCAAGCTAGCTCACCGTTTGCACTCAAACTCTGCTTCCTAGCATCAACACAGGCAGGGGGCAGAGACAGCTTCAGATGGGATTAGACGTGTCTGACATGAGCTCCGCTATCGTAGAATTCTCTATATGTCAAGCTCACTCATACTTCAGACTCCAAAAGGTTGTGAGAGCATGGGGCGCAGGAAGAAGAAAATGGAGAAGGATAAAAAGCCGATAATGCCCCATATTGGGCAACTCCTCTTTAGGCCTCAACCTCAAGCTAAAGTGCCATCAGCTACTTAGTCGGACTCTGAGAGTTCCTCTGAGGAGGAAGAACTTGCTACAGGACAGGTTAACCCTGTGAATTCAGTTACTACCTCCAATCCAGATGACGCATTGGCCATATAGGGCAACCATAAAACCCGTGCTTCTCGACATGAATGCAACATGGAGGGCAGAAATGGCAGGAATCCGTGCAGTGGTAGATGCACAGAAGCTATTTTGACATTTTTGAGAAAACAGATTAAACTAGCCACAATAGACCAATTATTGCAACAGATTGATCACAAATCGATGAGTGGACACACACTAGATGGTAAGCAGCGGCAGGCGAACCTATGTGTGAGTGGTATATCAGAAGCGGTAGGGCCCACATACCTCCATACAGAATCTGCTCAAATACCTCAGTCCCACGACAATGATTACAGAATATATGGTACTGGATCATTTCCGGGTGAAAAATGCAGAGAGCTCCTCCAGAAGCCCAAAAGAAGATCATGCTTAAATTACGGTCAGCCTTTGAGAAAAAATTATTTTTGTCTAATGCAAGCAACAGCAAATCACCTACATAATAACTCTGAAATACAGATCTATGAAGACATAACGCTTTAGTGGAGAAGATCAATAGCTCCTTTAATGTCATGCCTAACTTCCAAGAATATTAAATGCAGGTGGGGACCTTATCAGTCACTGACAGTCTCTTTGAACAATAAGTAGATCACACTCGAGGACCCATCAGAGTTCTCCACATTTTCTTGCCAGCCTCAACGCCCAAGTGTCCTGAGACGTGCCGAACCAGGACACTATTTTTTCTCCTTCCTGTGCCACAGATTACTTACTTGGATTTCATACATGAGGTCAGCTGATTGAACAAATGAAGACCAACTTGGTGTTTGGAATAAGCTTCCTGCTCCATCCTGAGACCTATGGGTCATGTGACCTGTTTGGGCTACAATATTTTTATTTATTTTTCCTACCAGGACTAACAAACTTTTAGTGAATTTGTGACTATAATCTCTCCGTCTGATGTGGTCCCCCCACCCAGGGCCCTCATTTGACTCTACATGTGGAGCCTGTGGGTTTTTGACCACCAACTGTGGTGTTTTGGCCCCCTTATTGCAGCTCTCTTCTGAAGCTTCCAGGAATCCCTTCATTGGGACCCGATTTCTTGCCTTTTTTCTCTTCTCTTTTTACCCTTTTTTTTTTTTTTCTTTCTCTTTGCTCTCACTCCTCAGTTTATTTTTTAGATGATGTGATTGCTCTGTTTAACCACAGGAGGGCACTAGTTGACAATGTATGAAGGGCTAATTGCAGCAGAAACTCTAGACTGAATGGATATTATTATATCCCAGCCCTTATTTAACTTTAAACTTGTTTGAGTAGTTTACATAGCCTGCTATTTTAAACATTGGATTTGGCATGCTAAAGTAAGGTAGAGTTGAGTTGAAATACATCAATATCAATACTTTTTTTTTCTCTTACTAATATGGTTTTCAAGCATATTCTAATCAATGCAATCTAGTATGGTATGAATAAATTGGCAGCGATTAGAGATCTTAGGTTGACATGATTCACCAGACTGCAGCATCATCACAGAGATTTATTGAAACATAATTTGCTACATAATTCTTATTTACAGTGTAACAAAAACTCTTGAGTCAGTAGACTCAGACTTCTTCTATAGTATTTACAAGCACGACTGTCATACTGTTTAAAATGTATGTTTTCTAAGGCTCAGTTATTTGATCTGATATAATGTAATTTTTGTGTACATTTTAGGTTTATATATAATTAATATTCATGTGTTGGGATGTTTATGTCTCATCCCATACTCTGGGATTTCTTATGTTCTAATGTAAACAAAAAAAAGAGAATGGCTCTTGTTTTACATTTATACCAAGGTTTTTATTGTACATCTGCCAATAAATATATATTAAAAACCACTGTGTTGTGCAGAGTTTAAGCCCTTAATTACCACGCTAACAGACATAATTAATAGATGTATGATATTGGTGAACAAATAACATGTTTCCCATAATAACCAATTCTTTCCCCAGCTGCATTACACCAAATAGAAGCTCCTTAATAACTCCAGGTTCTGGTCTTGATTTTCAGTTTGAGATCTATTTCACTAGTTTATGATTTTACTCAATCCATATAAACACCAGTTTGGCAGTATTTTAGAATACTTTAAGCCATTTAGCATATTGTAAGACATTTTCCTCTAATGTATCTTCATTTTGTGATGGCTGTGGCACACTCATTAAAATGATGGTGTCCATACATGTGCCTAATTGATAAATTGCACAGTACTTGAAAATAAGAAAGAATAAGACAAGTAAGGGCCGAAGAATGGAGCCTCGGATGACTTAATAAGAAGCACTCTGACGGTTAATGACACATTGATTTTGGTCAAATAAATTAAATTGTAATCCATTTAGCAGGTATTGGATTATACTTTAACTAACTGGTAACAACAATTTCTTTAAGGGCATAACTTCGGGACCTGAGGTATTCCCCATTCTCTAAACCGACATACACTTTCTCTATAAAGTATGTTCTTCACTTTGGATTTACGTTCATACTTGGTACGCCTGTGCCAAGATTGTCAGGTGTACAATACATTATCAAAACACAAAGGCTACACCTTGTCATTCTAATGAGCTGTGCTATACCACAGAAGTTCATATAAAAGATCTTACTAAACACCTTTTCACTCATCTCAGTTAGTTGAAAAATAGTACCCAGCTATGGGAATAGGTAACCATACCAGAGGACCTTAGAGAGGTAAAATAACTGATCACCTCCTCCACAGGTCAGTTCACTTGTGATTGACTACACAGGCTTGAAGAAGTTCAAATTAAAAGAAACTTTAAATTCTTCTCCAGCTCACAGCCTTGATTAAATAGTGTTTTTGTTAGATTAGCAGCTTGCATCAGGATGTTGGGGCCAGACTTCCAATTTCTCCACGTTTCCCTGTCTTATAGTAGCTTCATGTTGTCTTCTATTATAGTTCAGTTAGCACGACATATTTAATAACATTCTACATCAAAAACACTTTATAAGGATGATGTGGCCCATTTTTATTTTTGTAAACTTATGAAAACAATAGAATTTAACATCTGAAAGTTGAAAGTATCAATCAATTATCCTAAATGCTCACGTGTTAAATTTATTTTTCAGGAAGAATTTCGTTTGCATTTTAAAAACATCTCACGAATAATGGACTGTGTTGGCTGTGATAAATGCAGGTTATGGGGCAAACTTCAGGTACGTTTCTGTACTAAATGTGTTTCTAAAAACAGATCTTATGTGTGCTCTAGCACATTTGAAGAATGAATAAGTGGCACATTTTGTACAAATTGCATCAATTTCTGTATAATTTTAAGTCTAAAAAATCACCCTTGCATCACAGACAGGCATGGTTTAATCTGCTGCAACACAGACCTTTACATAAATGAGTATGGTTGGCAGATATCATAATGTATTGTGTTTTTTTTTTTTTGGTTCAATTTGGACCTTCTCTGTGCAGATGTTCTTTACATTACAGGAAACCAATATTTAATAAAGTAAACAGGTTGCATATCCCTTATCCAGAAAACTGTTATCCAAAATGATCTGTTGTTCAAATTTTTTTCTGCTTTTGCCACAAGTTGATAATTCCACACACACCTGTCAGAATACAAGAGCACAACAGTTTATTCAGCACACCCCCTTAAGTTGCCATATCGCTTTTCCATGCATGCTCACGCAAGGTAATACAATGGCTCGTGTGCAGTCCTGACATGCTAACGGCAGGTTCCCAACGATACCTCACATCACAACTACATCACAGTAAAATTGATTTATTCGCTTATTATTTGATTAATTATTTGATTATAACATTCAAAGTGGCAGTAAAGTAGGGTTACCAAATGTCCTCTTTTTGAGGGTTTAAATATCTGTCCAGGATTTTTTTTAAATTTGACATAATTTCTGGAGTTTGTGGGTAGCATTTAAAAATAAAAAAAGATTAACAAGCAGCATTAATCATTAACATGCTACATGTTATTCTTTTTAAAAAATGCTACCTGCAGAGGCGCTGGCTGGGGAGATCAAAAAGAGCTCACTTCACAAGCTCTCTGCGAGAAGGCATGGCACCCAATGCCTTGCACTCCCTGCATGCTCATACCTGCTCAGAGGCGCAACAAGGGGCTGGGGCTAAAGCCCGTGACTGCCATGGGTGCTGGGGCTAAGGCCCGGGGCTGCCACGGGTGCTGGGGGGGCAAGGCAAGGGGCTGCCTTGGGTACTGGGGGGGGCAAGGCCCGGGGCCGCCACGGGTGCTGGGGGACAGGGCCCGGGGCCGCCACAGCTGCAGGGCCCGGGAGTTCACTGGGTGCTGGGGGGCAAGGCCCGGGAGGTCAGTGGATGCAAGGCCTGGGAGGTCACTGGGTGCTGGTTTAAGGCATGGACTTTAGGGGCTACAGTCGCGGTCACTCTACCTCCAAAGCTCTGACCCCACCATCACGATTACAGGGGTCTTACAGCAACAGAAGCCCTGGGGCCTACAACATCTTAATCCAGCCCTGCCTGGGTCAAGTCCTGTTAGTATAGTGGGTGCTGGGGGCAAGTTATATGGGTGCTGTGGGTGCAATGGCAAAGGATGCGGGTGTGTGCCATCTTTTCTGGTCACCAGGATATAGTAACCCTAAGTAAAGTTAATTTTGTACTTTAAGAGAATGGACACTTTACTGAAGCAGGTCAACATACAAGACCTTCTTATCTTCCATGTGTTGTATATGCTTTAGTTCATTCCTTACCAACTTAGGGGGCATGTCCCTGTAGTGGGAAAAGCAATGTTTTCAGGGAGGACGTGAGCAGTACAGTGTTCTGAATATTCAATATACTTTATTGAACAACAGACTCCCAAACAGAGTGTTTAATGATGGGAAAAGGAAAGAACAGGAAAACCTGGCATGGTTGATAAGAGGTTATTTATCGAATGCCACTGATGACTAACGGCAAATACGGCTTGAAAGTAGACAAGTAGGAAAAAAATCTCCATTGCAGCTGAATGGGAGACTTCTTTGACTCCATCCCTCCCCAGTGATTACTCTGCATATTTACTGAGAGACAGGAAATTACATTCATTTGAATGTCATTAATCACATTGGTTCCTGCAGCCCAAAAAAAAAAAAAAAAATTAAATGTATTTTACTCAGCTAGTGTGGGCAGTCCTGGTTTCTTGCAAACTGCTGTAATTTCACAATTTAATCTAGTATTTAAAATTTTAAGAAAATGTAAAACATGCATAACGTACTTTGAAAGCACATTAAAATGCATTAACATCTGGAAGATGCATTTTGGCAACCGTTAAGTTTGAAATTCCCATCTCAATTCCCTGAAATTCTCTCTCTGTTGAGTAGACCACTTAGTATACTTTAAACAAAACGTATTCTTATGTTAAACCAAATTGCAGGTCTCCCGTAGTTTAACAATGAAAATAATTTCACCGGGATCACTAATCTTACTGACATTCAGAGTAGAGGAAGGAATTTAGTGGCTTGTTTTGTAATTAGATCAGCCTACCCTTGATCATCAGAGACCGACACAAATAGACAGGCAGGGCAGATAAATAGGCAGATAAGGTGCAGAGATTGATAGAAAGGGCTACACACTAGGGCCTAGTCGTCCAACTGTGGATTTTCCTGTAAAGTATCATGTTGTGATGGCTATGGCACACTCATTAAAATGATGCTGTCACAGTACTTGAAAATAAGAAATAGTGAAAAAAGTAAGGGACAAAGAATGGTACCTCGGAGGACTCCACATGAAGCAGAAAGTAGACTATTTTGGTTAATGACCCATTGATTATTGTCCGATTCATTTTTGGAGCAAAAAAAAATGAAAAGACATATTTGTTTCTTTTTATTTAAGAATACTTAAATATTTATTTTGGAATATTTTTTCTGACCATGTAGGTGGAACTGTCCTTTGAGATGAATAAAATGTTTTTTTAATTCTATTTCTCTGATGTAGTGTTCCCTAGATAGTTGAGATTTATTGCTGAAGTCTTCCATCTGACAAACAATGCTTGCTGCAGAGATTGTGTTGCTCCCCTAGTGATCTTACAGCATGTCAGTCTTCTCACTTTAAACTCAGAGGTACATTTTGCATGAAAGGATGTTGTTTTGATCATCCAGCGAGAACTATAGTTCTTGTTTTGTAGAAAATAAGGATTTTTTAAAGCAATATGGGAAGCCACTTTATTGTGGTTTACACGCCTACTTTTTGGTTAACAACAGCAACAGGGATGTGTTTAAAGGTGACGTTGGTGTCCCAACCTCAATGACTACATGGAATTTTATAAGTACCATTTTGTAATTAAATATCCATGTGTGCTATTCCAGATTCCCTTTGTGTGTGTAATATTTAATTTGCTATATATTTTTTGCTACAGACTCAAGGACTGGGAACTGCACTAAAAATTTTGTTTTCTGAAAAAGAAATACAAAGCCTTCCAGACAGCAGCCCATCTAAAGGATTTCAGCTAACACGGCAGGAAATAGTTGCCTTAATAAATGCTTTTGGAAGGTATGTTTTATGCTGATAATCTAGTGTTCCAAATGTGTTTATTTGTCAATGTATTGAGGGTTCCAGTTTTGCCCTGGATCTTCCCTGCCTGGTAGAGTGGATTACGTCTATGCAGAATGGGTTTGTAATTTAAAATATACCTTTTGGGGTATAATTTTATTTTTACATTTTAACAGTGAAAAGACAGTGAGGTTCTACTAAAAACAACTCTAATGCCGACTCGCACACCAATACAAAGGTGCACGGTCACTTCAGTGTATAATAAATCCACTGTTACGCTGAAGTAATGATGTACTTTGATTTAATACTTTGTAATATTTTACTATCAATGATACAATGCTTATTTAAATTCAGCTAATATCTATAACCTAGAAATGAAAAGCAGTTTGGGCAGTAGTTTTTTTTCCCCCCGTAACGAATCATGGTGGGTAGTTAACATATATGCAGTATGCTTACATTTATGGTCTGTAGTACAGACAATACTTGGATTTGTGTAGGCAAAGAGGGGTACCTAGCTACCCATGGGAAGAAGTGAAGAGCGGAGTAGAATTTGAATGCAAGCTTTCAAGAAATAGATTTATGAGACATGATCTGTGCTGTCTGGAACACTTCTCTCTACGGGATTTCAAAATTTGATATGCATTTTTATGATAAGGTGGTACATACATATTCTGAACAGTTGTTTTGATTTACCTTGCAGGCTTTCAACAAGCATCAAAGAGCTGCAGACTTTTAAGGCTTTGTTACATGACAATAGGTAATGGGAAGTGCATGTTTTGTGTGGTTTACCTTTGCCTTACCCAGCAGAGATAAATGTAAAAGCAGCGCCCCAAGAAAAAAAATGTTATTTGTTGGACTATTTATTTGTTTTGTTTGTTTTCACTTTTATTCAGATTTTTTTGTTTTTCAGCTCCACCATCAAATGGTCTTGCATTGTGTGACAACAGCTTTGTATAATATTTGAATGTTACTTGAATACTTAAATCTATATATTTTAAAGACTAGCAGTCTGTTTAAAATATTTTTTTTTCCGAGGATTGCCACGGCATGAGCTAGATAAAGACTAGAGTAAATGAAAATGTCCAAGAAAAAAAAGCTTTCTTATTGAGAAAAATCTCTAAAATTAAACACCTTCAGATTCTTTGAAGAAAAAAAAAAAAAAAAAAAAGAATTGGATTGACTTCCCTCTTTTCTTATCTTTTAAATAGGAAATATGTTATTTGCATACCTTGTCACAGGTGATGTCATAAGCAGGAGACTCTCTACTACACATTTTTCTCCTCATTTAGGCATTTGCTTGCAGTTTTGCTAATATAATGTTTAGATCATTTCCAATATTTTTTATGCTCTACATGCACAGTAAACACAATATTCAGGTGATATTAAACCCTTTAAACACATTTCACAATCATAATATCGGACCTGAATAAGATAAGAGGTATCTTATCTTATTAGGTAGGAAGTCAATCCAGTTGATGTCATAAGCAGCAGACTCCACAGACACATTTAAACCACACTGTTCTCCTAATTTATGCATTTGCTTGTATAATTGTATTATACAATGTATAGATAATTTTTAGTAATTTTTTATGCTCTACATGCACAGTAAAAACAATGTTCAGGTGATACAGTCCTTTTAATCATATAAAAAAAAGACTGCAGTATTTGGTTAAACACTATAGGTATAACATATTTATGAAAGGCCTCTTCCTTTTTTGTTATTTTATTATTTATGTCAGTAAAGGTAGGCCAGGATTTGTGTATGCTGTTCTTGAATCCAAGTAGTTTAGTTATTTTTATTGGCCATCAATTACCAGCTGATGGAAGCTTTATGGATACTGGTTAAACAGTTGAACATAATGTGCATTAGTCGTGTTAAATCACGTTCCAAATAAATAAATGTCAGCAGTGGAGTTCCAGCCGTGAAGAAGGCAGGGCCAGAAGACAGCTAAGTAGTCAGCAGCCTAAGACGAACGTTCAGAAAACTCTACCTTGTTAAAGACAGGAGAGTGTGTAGCCCTACTGCCAATTCTGAGGTAAATATAGTATACCAATCAGAAAGACACTGAAAAGATTTGGATTTCCCACAATCCTTTTCCACCATTGTAACAAAATAAGTGAATCTTTCATGTCCTAAAACCGAGACATATATCAAACATTTTGCACGCTGCATACTTCTAACGTTTGGAATTTGGGCTGAGTTTAATAGGTAAAAAAAATTTTTTTTTAAGCTGTTTGAATCATCATCAAACTGAATATATATTTACTGGTTTATTTTCATTTAAATGTAAATTCCTGATTTATTTAAAGGGTTGCAGAGTAAATTTTGATAACATGTAATACATTGGAAAATTTGATTTTCTCTGCAGTCTGGAGATAATAAAATACATGTTGAAGTTGTCATACATATTTAATAATATCATTCTTTTTAAATAACATTTCTTTTTAACCTTTTATTTGCAACATTGAATAGGAGTATGCTGTAATAGGAGTATCCTATTTTGGTACTGTGTTTAAAGGTATTGTTACACAATATGTTAATGATAGACTGTATTTGCCATCTAGAGACCTGAGTAGCATTTCCCACATGGCCTTGCACAAAGGAATCCAGATGTCGTGTGAATGCTATAAATTTGCTTTGTACAGGCATATGTTTTAGTGTATTGTTACTCCAAGCTACTTCCAAATCTAGCCTCTATCAAAATGGTGCCTCCCAATTTACCATCATCGTGACCTGACAAACATTGGGTAGGTGCACTGATGGTGACAAAAAATGGGGATGGGAGCCACATCTCATTGCAGTGTATGCCCAGGCGTGGGCTCCTGGCTTGTTGCAGCTAGAGGGACAGTAACCATACTATACTGACATGGTCTATGATAGGCCAAAACATACAGTTGTGGTGTCTGTGTTCCTCGTGGAAACTGATGCATGGGATCAGTCGGATATGCTAATGGGCAGAACTTATCTGTAATGGTGCAAGCGAGCAAAAACCTACTATTCATCAGGCTACTTCAGCACTGTCCTTTCTGTCTGAGAAAAGACGTGGCTCCCATCCTCGTTTGTGTCACCATAGGTGCACTAATAGGACATCATTCTGGACATTAGGAAATGTTCAGTTCTCAAATGTACATACTGTATAGATATGCACAAACATTTGTCACTTCAAAAGCTGTGAATAAGTTCAAAATCTATAAACCTTTAAAGTTAAAATGAACTTTCTGTTTTTCTTGGACATTTTCTGGAAATCTCCTAATTTAAGATGTCACCACTAAATAATGTAATATATTGGAGTCAATAACTACTAAGTGGTGAATACCATATTACTGTACTTGGTGAAAATGTTTACAAAAACTGTTAAGACTTGTATATATTTAATAAAAAGAACTTTAAAGGTTATAAAGGTATTTTTAAAAATAAAAGTGCTCTTACAATGTAAACTATATAGCAGAAATAGAGTTTGTCATATTACATGAATAGGCCATTTATTACGGTGCCTTCCAGGTCGACGCAGTGCTCTTTTTCGCACATCACACCACCTGCGTTTTTTTGGGAGGGAACCACTGTGTATATGGTCAGAAGGTCATACGTCCAAAGTAGTTCCTAATGAAATACTTACTACATTCTATTCTACGTCTTCTTTTTGTTTTGTTTGTTTTAATGATCTACAATTAGGTTATTATTTTATTGCCAAACTACATGTACTTAGATTTCACAAACTTTAAAGCAGATTAATTAGATTGTTTTGTAACGATCACAATAAAATACGTCTACCTTAAATGCAGTATTTTCTTTTGTTGTACGTAACCTGAAATAACCATTAACTCAGTAAATTAATTGTTGGCTTCCAAATATTCCAAGAGGCACATTGATCAGCAAACTGCTTGTTTCACTGGCTACTTGAGGTGCAGTCTATTTTTGTGAGTGTTGGTCTACTGAACTGCTTTCATGTACATGAAAGTGCAGACCAGGTAACACGCATGTTCAACTGCATTAAACCCTACACAGAATACTGCAAGGGGAACAGACAAGAAGAAAAAAAAAAAGCCAAATAATAACATTGGGAAAGGAATAAAATGGGGAGAAAAGGACAAGAGCTACAAAGAGGTAAGAGGGGGAGGGGGGGGGGGGAGAGATGGAGTATACTTGATAATACTTACTGCAGATGTTATGTGAAAACATTCTGCCGGAGTTAAAGGAGCAGTCTAGTTTCCCAAACTCACTTTGGTGCAAGAAGAAGATTACTGCTAGTCTAGTGTACAGGCCTTTTTCCAGTGTGATTTAATGCAGGCATTCTGCATAAATCACATTTTTAATATTTTACTCAAGCCCTCCCCAGTGATTACTCTGCATAGACACTGCGGTAACACTGATTATATACACACTGAGCAAATAAAGTTTTGCTTCATTTAGTTACTTCCTGTGCTGCTGGTATATAATACATTGTGTGGACTGTAAAAGACTTGGATCTCTTAACAGTGCAACACATTGTCTGATGACATAACCAGATAGACAGGAAATTCTATTCTCATTGGTTCCTGCAGCAAACAAAAAAAAAAAAAATTTACTCAGCTAGTGTGGGCAGTCTTGGCTTCTTGCAAACTGCTGTATTTTCACAATGTCATCTAGCTGTAAGTATTTTTTTTAACCAATGCAAAATGTAAAACATGCATGTTAAAGCACTTTGAAAGCACATTAATATTTGGAAGATGTGTTTTCTCCACCTGGCAGTCCCTTTAAGTAAGCTGGTGTTGCATGCCTCCTTGAGTCCTGTCCTGTGTCAAAAAGTTGGCCATTTTGTCCTCCGCACAGGGGAGCAGTGTGTTTCCGAGGCACTAAAGACAGAATATGTAAATCAACAGCACCAAAAAAAATCTTCTGTTGATTTTTAAAGCCTAATCTAAAATATGGATATCAAGTCAAGCCAATTAGCCAATTTCCCAAAGTAGTGAGACAGCAACTCAATCCCCCAGCTATGCACCTTCTATAACGATACATACATGACTTATTGATCACTTTATTTAAAACGTAGGGTGTAACCTGTAGATCAGGGGTCCTCAAACTTTTTAAACAGGGGGCCAGTTCACTGTCCCTCAGACCGTTGGAGGGCCGGACTATAGTAAAAACAAAAACTATGAACAAATTCCTATGCACACTGCATATATCTTATTTTGAAGTGAAGAAACAAAACGGGAACAAATACAATATTTAAAATGAAGTAAAGTTAAATCAACAAACTTACCAGTATTTCAATGGGAATAGTGTGCCAGTCAGATGCCCAGGGATATTATGCCAGTCAGAGCCCAGTAATATTGTGCCAGTCAGATGCCCAGGAATATTATGCCAGTCAGATGCCCAGGAATATTATGCCAGTCAGATGCCCAGGAATATTATGCCAGTCAGAGCCCAGGAATATTATGCCAGTCAGATGCCCAGGAATATTATGCCATTCAGATGCCCAGGAATATTATGCCATTCAGATGCCCAGGAATAGTGTGCCATTCAGATGCCCAGGAATATTATGCCATTCAGATGCCCAGGAATATTATGCCATTCAGATGCCCAGGAATAGAGTGCCAGTAAGAGCCCAGGAATATTATGCCAGTCAGATGCCCAGGAATATTATGCCAGTCAGAGCCCAAGAAAATTATGCCAGTCAGAGCCCAAGAAAATTATGCCAGTCAGATGCCCAGGAATAGTGTGCCAGTCAGATGCCCAGGAATAGTGTGCCAGTCAGATGCCCAGGAATATTATGCCAGTCAGATGCCCAGGAATATTATGCCAGTCAGATGCCCAGGAATATTATGCCAGTCAGAGCCCAGGAATATTATGCCATTCAGATGCCCAGGAATATTATGCCATTCAGATGCCCAGGAATAGTGTGCCATTCAGATGCCCAGGAATAGTGTGCCATTCAGATGCCCAGGAATATTATGCCATTCAGATGCCCAGGAATATTATGCCATTCAGATGCCCAGGTATAGTGTGCCAGTCAGATGCCCAGGAATATTATGCCATTCAGATGCCCAGGAATAGAGTGCCAGTAAGAGCCCAGGAATATTATGCCAGTCAGATGCCCAGGAATAGTGTGCCTCTCAGATGCCCAGGAATATTATGCCATTCATATGTCCAGGAATATTATGCCATTCAGATGCCCAGGAATAGTGTGCCAGTCAGATGCCCAGTAATAGTATGCCAGTCAGATGACCAGGAATATTATGCCAGTAAGAGCCCAGGAATATTATCCCAGTCAGATGCCCAGGAATAGAGTGCCAGTAAGAGCCCAGTAATATTATGCCAGTCAGATGCCCAGGATTAATATGCCAGTCACAGCCCAAGAAAATTATGCCAGTCAGATGCCCAGGAATATTATGCCATTCATATGTCCAGGAATATTATGCCATTCAGATGCCCAGGAATAGTGTGCCAGTCAGATGCCCAGTAATAGTATGCCAGTCAGATGACCAGGAATATTATGCCAGTAAGAGCCCAGGAATATTATCCCAGTCAGATGCCCAGGAATAGAGTGCCAGTAAGAGCCCAGTAATATTATGCCAGTCAGATGCCCAGGATTATTATGCCAGTCACAGCCCAAGAAAATTATGCCAGTCAGATGCCCAGGAATATTATCCCAGTCAGATGCCCAGGAATATTATGCCATTCATATGTCCAGGAATATTATGCCATTCAGATGCCCAGGAATAGTGTGCCAGTCAGATGCCCAGTAATAGTATGCCAGTCAGATGACCAGGAATATTATGCCAGTAAGAGCCCAGGAATATTATCCCAGGCAGATGCCCAGGAATATTATGCCATTCATATGGCCAGGAATATTATGCCATTCAGATGCCCAGGAATATTATGCCATTCATATGTCCAGGAATATTATGCCATTCAGATGCCCAGGAATAGTGTGCCAGTCAGATGCCCAGTAATAGTATGCCAGTCAGATGACCAGGAATATTATGCCAGTAAGATCCCAGGAATATTATCCCAGTCAGATGCCCAGGAATATTATGCCATTCATATGTCCAGGAATATTATCCCAGTCAGATGCCCAGGAATATTATGCCAGTCAGATGACCAGGAATATTATGCCAGTAAGAGCCCAGGAATATTATCCCAGTCAGATGCCCAGGAATAGAGTGCCAGTAAGAGCCCAGTAATATTATGCCAGTCAGATGCCCAGGATTATTATGCCAGTCACAGCCCAAGAAAATTATGCCAGTCAGATGCCCAGGAATAGTACAGTGCTCGTTATACCTCCCTCCTCCCCCTCCTTCCCCATCACTTACCTCCAGCTGCTGTGTCCCCGGGCCGGACGTCTCGCGCATTGTTCCCTCCTCCCTGCACGGAGGAGGGAAACAGTTACCGGGTCCGGATGTGACGAAACGTCACATCCGGTCGCGGGGATTTTTTTTTTTTTCGTTTTCCTGCAGCCGCATCTTCTGCGGCTGCAAGGAAAAAAAAAAAAAAAGGTCATCAGCGGGGAGCGGGGGGTGCCGGCAGCACCCCCCGCGGGCCGGACAAATGTGCTCGGCGGGCCGCATGTGGCCCGCGGGCCGTAGTTTGAGGACCCCTGCTGTAGATAATGCACTTTTAAAGGTACACCTTGTGGGGTTAATTAAATATAAATGTTATGGCAAACAGGGTGTCATGTCTGCTCCTGTCTGACTAGACCCATGGTGAGGCATGATAGCCGTTAGTGTAAAAACTGGCTATTAATGAAGCACCTGGTTCCTGCTAACCACATCAATCCCATGAGTGAGTGACAGGTTTGGGGCGGCTCCTTTCTGGAGGATTCCGATCTGTCATGGAAGTGATGGGCAGCATCAAAGGATGTCTGCGCACAGTGTGCAGACAACCACCGGCTGCCTGGGCAGTGTGTGTGTCTGTCTGTATGACCAGTAACAAAAAGTATATACACCCAGTTTAGTGACTAAAGAAACTGCACATAACCTCTAGTTATGTATGGGTGATTCTGTGTAAGTGTTCACCAAATAGATAATGGTAGAAAATGGCACTGTATTGAGAAGGAAGCAACATAGGGTAATATTACATACACAGGTTTGTCATGCATATTTAAAGGGACACTACTACTGACATAAGATGTAAAAAATAAAAAAATAAGTTTTTTTTTATTTGATGTTTGAATTAATTGCATATAAAAATAAAATTAGGTTTTTATCTTCAGCATCCACTTGAGAATTTTACCCATAAAGCAACATTCTCCAAAATCTTCCAGCAAGTCTCACTTTACAACTGTGGCCAAATCCTGCATGATGATGTCACAAGAAACACCACTGCTCACTTACTGGCTTCTGTGTATCATTAGTGGGCAGGACTAAGTGGCTGTGTACAACTTTTTTTTACCTGCCTTCCAAAAGAGTAGATTGACCTAATCATCCAGGATTAAAACTCTGCTCCCTTGTGATGTAAATTACATTACCCTCCCATTCAGTGCAAGTCTTTGATCAGTATTCTGACATAGACTGCATTCAGTCCCCAGCCCCAAAGTGAGATACTAGTGCTGTAAAGTATCTGGGGGGTGGCACCCAAAAACACTATATTTCACAAAATGGTGGCGCCCAGTCACTCTTGTTTAGTAAAATATTTCATGAAATAAACTCGCATAACAAAAAAGACATGTCTGAAATCAATACTGCAAAATAAAAAAAATTTTAGGCAGTACACCTGGTACAACTGCTTTTTATAAATTCTTCTGGCTTTACGGTTTTCCCTGCAACACCGACAATGAATGCAAGCATTTTAGGCCTGCCAATTGGTCAAAAGGCTCAAGCTAAAAAATTACTAAAGGAAATGTGCTTCCTGCTACACCCTGAACTTTAAGTGGAGGGATTTACCATCACCTTTATAAATCATCTTGTGTATTGGGACAAATAAAAAAAAAAAAAAACATTTTGAGCTCAGAAGACTGACTGAAGATTGATCTAATCAGGCCTGCACCATGTGTGAATTCTCTGACTCATAACATTTTGGAGATTCAATCAGGGTCTCAGCTAAAAATAACTTGTTTTGTATAAGAGAAAATGTTACTATTAAATACTCTTGCACAGGGATAAAACAGCATATATACCATATATTAGCTCAAATAAAAGGCAGTATTTTTTCAGAATCAAATGCTCTGAAAAGTTATCCTTGCCCTACATGTGATGTCACCTTGTTGAAAAGTGAGGTCCCATTAGAAGGCAAACACCCAGTCCCTCACAGAGCTGCAGTATCCTGAATCTAACAAAGTGGGTGACACGGGCAGCTGAATAACAATGCGCTGGCCAAGCACACATACATCTTCACATGCTGCCTTGCACTAACCATGCATCTGTGAAATTGTTGGGGGCCACACGCCGGCAGTGTACGCCACCCTGAAAAGATCTCTGTGTGCCTGGGCAGCGCATGGACATCCACCCACTAGACTACCAGGGATGTCCAGTCCTACTGGTGCTGTGGCAAGTCTGATGCAATGCTGGTATGTCCTATGGGTTCTGTGGCAAAATAGTGTAGATGCAATATAGATGCCATGGCAAGTTTTGTGAGTACAATGTGGGTTATGTAGCAAGCAATCTGGTGCACCGTGGCTGCTGTGGTAAGTCTATGGGTGCAAAGTGGTGCTGTGACAAGTTATGTGCAGGCAATAATGAAAGGAGGGCAACATAACTGTAATGAAAAGGGGCAGAGAAAGGAAATAAAACCAAGAAATGCATTTTTTTTCAAAAACATTTTTATTAAATATGAAAAAAGGCAATATGTACTAAGAAAATATTTTAACATATATTTAAACATTTTGAGGAGTATTGGCTTATATTTAAGCAAATACAGTATTAGAAGATGCAAGTTGTTTCCCACTACCTGGATATCTGAAGCATGGAGACAGATCCAGTACATGCTATAAAAGACACTTTATTTATGATTTACTGGATATAGGGGATGATAAATAGCTCGTCTCTAAAGATGATATTAATTGAAAGAGAGAAAGTTCCCTGGGCAGGGCCGCCACCAGGAATTTCAGGGCCCCTTACTGAGCAAATTTTCTGGGCCCCCTACCTCCCCCCCTTACCCCGACAATATCTCTCACTTGCCATACCTACCCTTACAAGCATGTTATACCGGTCTACTGTAATATGGAGGGTGGTTGGGAGCAGTTGGTCAATATGTCAGTAAAAGTTTGGCACTCAATAAGTCAGTATTTTGCCCTCAATATGCCATTCTTTTGCCATTTAATATGCCAGGAGTTTGCCCCTCAATGTGCCATTCTTTTCCCATTTAATATGCCAGTATTTTTCTCCTCAATATGCCATTTAATATGCCAGTATTTTTCCACTCAATATGCCATTTAATATGCCGGTAATTTGCCCCTCAATATGCCATTTAATATGCCAGTATTTTGCCCCTCAATGTGCCATTTAATATGCCAGTATTTTGCCCCTCAATATGCCAGTATTTTGCCCCTTAGTATGCCAGGCTTTAGCCATTTAATATGCCAGGATTTAGCCCCTCAATATGCCAATTAATATGCTACGGTTAAGTCTTGATAAAGGTCCGAGGTTCAGACCGAAACGTTGATTATGTTGAAGATTCTTACATTGTGATCTCATGAGTATCGACTAAAGCATTTTCAAATTGTTTCACAAAGACCCGTGAGTGCGTTTTTTTTCTTTTGGACTTGTGTGTGTGTGTGTGTGTATGTAGATAGGTAGATCGATGATAGATAGATAGAGAGAGCTAGAGAGAGAGAGAGAGAGAAAAAAGGTGTTGCACAAAGTGAAAAAAGGAATAAACATTAAACTTATCCTTAAGGTTTGTTCAATTTTTCAGTTAATCATTCATTGGTGGCATGTGAAAATGTGTAAATCTGTATAATAGAAATGTGTAGCTGATGTAACTCTTACGGCAGCCAACTCACGTCTCCCAGAGCCTATAGGAACCAGGCTCTGGTGTGGATAATACATGGGGATTTTTTGACTGGGTATCCTCTCGACCACAGTGATAAACATAAAAATCCTTATATAAGGGAAAATCTGGAGCCAAGAGAGAGAGAGAGAGAGAGAGAGAGAGACGTACAGTGGTGCAGTATAATAAACACAATTTTAATTATGGCCAGAAAATGCCGCTTACTTCATTTAAAATTTTAAAGTGCATGTCAGACAAAATTGCATTAAAAGAAAGTTTGTTTGTTGTACTGGGCGAGCTTTCTGGAGCTCCACACGAGGACTTCGTCAATCCAGCGTCCGATGTCTCTCCAGGTACGTGAGACGCACAACATGTATCGCCAATCGGATAGCTTTCTCAAGTTGAAGCCATTCAAGCTGGAGTCATTGAAGGGGGTGGGACGATCCCAAATAATAACTGTACTTTCAATGTGTGAATGCAAATACTTTACGGGAGCTAGTATAGAGAACACTTATGCTTTTCCATCAGGTGAATTAAACATACTGTAAAGCAGCATGTAAAAGTTAAATGTGACCCTCAAAGAAATGGCTGAACGCATATACATACACCTGAAATCATAAGTAGGAGTAGGTAAAATCTATTTAAGGTAATAGTAAGAAAATGGTAGCAATTAAGAAAGTGTAATTGGGAAGGTTGGTTGCCTAATGTATGAGTAATAAATCAGTGGACATTTTTTTTTGTGGTATTAGAGACCATTAAGTAAAAACAGCACATTTATTGGTATACATTATTTCATTAAACGCTTACCTACGTCATTTCAATAAAGTCAAATACAACAGTGCATTATCATCATCTATTAATTGGCAAACATAAAAAAAAATACTAATGCATTTTATCTAGTGAATAAACACCGCCAGTTAATTCGACACATTTTTAAATACAATTGTGCAAATGTTTTTAGGAGCTATACAACAATGAGTTTTTCAAATGATTATATCAGTAACACTTATGGGTCTATTCACTAAAATTTGACTTTGGGGGTGGACTTTAATTTTGAGAGTGTGAAATTATGTGAAATGATCAAAGCTATTTTTGAGACTAAGTCCAATCTCAAAAATAGCTTCAATCATTTCACCTCCCATTACTTTCAATGGGGAGATTCAAACCTGTTTTTTTTTGTCTAAGTCATACTTGGGTGCCGAATTTGACTTTGTCTCAAAATGAAAGTCAACCTCCAAAGTTGAATTTTAGTGAATAGACCCATTAGTGTGTTGATTTATCCTAATACTCAGACCATGTTGTCATGCATTCGTTACACTGAGCTAAAAATAAATTTCTGAAGTCCACACAACAAAGTTATGGTGGTTGTAAAGGTGAATCTCTCCACTTAAAAATCAGCGGATAGCAGATGCGTTATTACACACACCAGTCAGATCTAGTCAGAATGAGGTTGGTTAGTTTTCCCATTCACCTTTATCCCCACCATAACTTTGTTGTGTGTGCTTCTTGTACTTCTCCAAGCCTCGAATAGAAAGCCAGTAACCAACCTCATGATCCTACTAAGGACCATCAGTGGTTGTCTGGCTCTGCGACTCTGTACTGGGCTATGTTCAGAGTTTGTCTTAGTATAGAAGATTGTCTGGCTCTGCGACTCTGTACTGGGCTATGTTCAGAGGTTGTCTTAGTATAGAATTTACTCCAAAAGTGCCATGTATAAAGTGGATATAGAGGCAAAAAGCTGATCATGGTCAACTATGTTCGCATATGCATATGCCTACACAGAATCCCTTGCATTTGTGGTAGCACTGCCAGTTTCTGAAGGAAAAGCAAGTCTTTTGGCTTGGTGTGTGTAGGTTTGTGATTAATAATGTCTCTGCTACTCTCTGATGTCCATGCAGAAATATGGATGAGACTCAATGCATGTAGTTAATATACATATAATGTATATACAAAGCTGCATGGTCCCAACTATATAAAAATATATTTTTTACGCTTTGTCATAGGAGATATAACCTGAATGTGTATACAGAAAATTGAGTCCTTAGCTTCCAGACTTACTGCAGTTAGGGATATATCCCGGATAAAAAGTATGGATAAAATGTTTTAATGTATTTAGGTTTGGTTATATGTATCTGTTACCACTGCAGAATCTCGCTGTAATGATCCTGTGTTTGATCCAAAGCTGTTTCGATTTCCCCAGTCAAAATAGTCTGGTCCAAAGCTAACAAAGAGGGGGGGAAAAGAAAAGAGTAAAGATTTGTGGTTTCTTTGCTACCTTACATCAGAGTGTAAATATGAAATATATCTATATCTTTGTATTTACCTTCCCTGTGAGTTTTGGGGTGCAATATTCCAGGCTAGATCATCATCGCTATCATACCTTCGTGGATTGTCAAAAAAATAGGATCGGTGGCTAAAGCTATTGCTTGGTATCATTCCTGGATTAGTCTGCAAATGCATAAGAGACATAATGACTGATGCTGCCTTTAGCAAATTAGAAAAAAAACTTTAATATCTAAAACAATGGTGGTTAACGGATCATTTCGGCAGCACCAGCCCTATACATATTTTACATTACCTAAATTCAATGTTAGCAACTTGCTCACATTGTATTTCGGGAATGTAGATCATGCTATAGCAGAGAAGCTGGTGAAATAACCTGTTCCACGGTGCTGACAATATGATCCGTTGGCGTGCAGTAGTCCCTCCCTCCTGTGGCAAAGCTCTGGGAACTAAATTTCCCATGAGCGCTAGCTTCAACTGTATGTGCCCGGAAGGGTGAAGCAAAGGAGCTTCACAACAGCAGCGCCAAGAAGGTGAATTATCCGAACTGACCCACATAAAAAAAAATATTTAAAAAGGAAATTGTAATTTGCATATTAAAATACAGGTAATGTCATAAACTGAAGACTCCACAGACACATTTGTCTCCTAATTTGGGGATTTGCATGCAATTTTGCTAACACAATGTATAGATTTGTTTCAATAAACATACAACATAAACATACCTTCTGAAGGCATAACAAATGGACATTTGAATAATGACCCAATAAATACATTAAATGGAATTAAGAAGTAATATAACAGACCACATATATAATGTACCTATGCATAAGAAGTATATAACAGATGGTATATAATACATAAGAGCAATTAAAGGGACTATAGTTACACATCATAGTGTGAAAATCAGTATGTTGGATAATATCAAAAAGCAGTGTTAGCACATTTATTGACTGGTCCAAAATGTCATGCCTGTGCCAATTTGGCCCTTAGTTATTCAGCTTAAGATATATTAAAGCGCATATTTACTGGTGGAAATACACAAATGTTAGAGGATGGGTATTTCTTATCCAAAAAGGCTATGTTCTGAAAGGGAGTATTAGAATATAAACTGAGAATATGCAGATTAACGAAAAAAGGTACATTTGCGTGAAAGTGGATTTACCAGCCAATATATATTAAAATTGAACTATTTTGATTACATATAATGAATACCTTGAACTGTAATCTAATTAAGAACAATGTAAATAATTTAATGATACAAAAAAGATACGTAATGTTTGAAAGAAGAATATTTATAAAATAAAATTATACATGGGGGTATTGCTGTTGAAGATGATGAAGTGGAATTATTGTATGGAATATGTATGAACTAGGTAACATATCTCCAATTGTAACAAAGGATCAGCACCCGTCTTTCCTTCTATCATAACTAAAAAGCACTCACACAAAGAATCCCTTTAAAACATTAGCCATGAATGCCCTAATCCACTGACAGCTAACCTCTGGTAACCCACTTATTGTGGACGACGGTTCCCATGTTGCTCAGCCAGCACAGTGGTTTACAGTGCATTATGGAACTGAAAGCTACAAACATGAGATGCTTTCTATACTTCTGCCCATTTTCCAAATTTTCTGTGGGCAGAAGGAATATGTATTGATGACGGCATGAATCCAGGCATCCTCAATGTGCTCAGTATGTTGTGGAACACTAGGCAAAAACTGCTATAAACAGAGTTAAACAACAAGTGCAGTGATATTTTAGTGTAAGACTATATTGTTAAAATAACTGCTCCCTCAAGGAAGAGGGACTCTGTCAACTACAACATTGTTTATACTGTGAATGTGGAGAATAATAAATCATGGAAAATGATCTATACATTGTGATATATAGGGGGATTTGTATAAGAACTCCCACACTGCAAAGTGTCTGAAGTTTTATAAAAACATTTTTTTAAAAAGCGCAATCAGTGTTTGTTATGTATACCAGCGATTGCATTTTTTTTTAAAACTCCCGACACTTTACATGATTATTTTATACATAGGCTGCGGAGGTGCAATGAGTGCCCACACAACGCACATCTGTGCATTCGCCGGTATTTGGCGCAATCTGCGTACACGCTGTGTTTATATATGCCCCCCATAGTTTGTATTTGTACACTAAATGAGAAAGAGAGAAATTTCAGTTTAACACACTCACTACTACTCACCATGTCCTGTGCTGAGTTGCGAACCCGAAAGAAATAGACAACCAGACTTGTTGGAAACAGCTCCCACACAAAGAGAATTATTCCAAACACTAGATAGCCAGTGTCTCCAAGATTGCACTTCAAATCTGCCTGTGTAGTTGAACAAAATACAATGACTTATTTAAACATGGAATGTAATCACTAGCATAGAACAACCCTTGGAACTAGGGTGAGAATATGCGCATAAGAGATAAAGAGAGAAAAACTATTTTTTTCAAACTAAAAAGTTGCACAACTACACACGTTGAAGAACATTTTAAATAAAAAACAACTTTGGGGAACATGGAAAGACTTGGGAAAAGCGTTAGTAAAGCAAATGGGGAACAAAGAATATGAAATTACAGTAATTATGGAATTCCTTTGTTTCAAATAAAAGTTTTGATATGAACCCCTTAACACACATGGACGTATATATAAATCCTGAAAAGCATGGTCCTTGAAGACGTATATATACGTCCTGAGTTTCATGTAGCGTTGCGCTCCTCAGCGCAACACTACATGCCGGAAGTTATTCTCAGAGGCAGCATCAGATCCGAAGCGGCCTCCAAGAGTGCCTTCGGCACCCACTCCCCCTGCGCATACGATCACGCGAATGTGATCTTATGCGTTCAAACACACATAGGGAGTAATCAGCTTTCACTGCCTATGTGTTAAAGGTGTTGCAATGATGCCTCACCCGACGCTGAACTGCGGATCCTACTGCAGGGAACTATAACTAGATCCCCATCAGTGGCCTTGTGATTGTCCCTCGGTGTAATCGCTCCATGCCCACATTTCCATTTTCTTGCACCCGTCCCATTAATAACACTGCGGGATATTTACATTTTCGAGTTCTTCATAGAGCATATTTTGGTCACTCCTACTGCGTCTCTGAAATCAAATCACTGCGTGATCAGAGCTGATGCAGAACTACAAACCATTTAATTCCCCACCAGCTGTCTAACATGGCAGGGAATTATGGTAGTTAGTTAGTACAGAAATAGGTACTGCAGTTGAACAACTAGGTCATAGAGGGACACAACAGCCCTCCGCATTAAGGAGGTAACTGTTATTTTTCTACTCTACTAAATGCACAAACCAATCTTACTGAAATCATTATTCTACCTGCTGCCGTGAATTTAGAAGGCCTTCACACATTTCTGCAGTCAAATGTAGAACAGTGTTAAAAGCAGGTTCAAAGTGGTAAATGAAAACTGGCTCGGTGTATTATACGGAGTGATATTGTTTCTGTATAAACATGCTTTTTTATGTATAGAGAAACAACCCTCAGGTTTAAAACACAATGAATAGAACCAGTTTATACAATGGATTTCAATTGTCAAGGGTATTCTACTTGCCTGATCTGAAACATTGTACCAGTCATAATCAAACGAGCTGTATCGGGAGTTTTCTGACAAGGACAAAACAACAAAGTTGTAGCAGGCTCTTGATGTGTAGAGTAATATGACCGTCACTCCAATACAAGTAACTTGACACACCGAAGAGCCCTAGTAAAAAAAAAAAAAAAAAAGCACGTGTAACACAGTCTATTAAAAGCACTAGAGTTAGTAAACTATAACACATTTAAGTTTGCATATTGATGTAATGCTTTTCTATACAGCATTTACTGGTGAAAGTTAATAAATAATCCATTGCAATATTGGATGGTATAATAAATGAAATGTTAAACTCAAATAGAGATGTGGAGAAGAAGTTTTATTGAGGCTTTTTAATATGTTTTAAAGTGGACACTTCCCTACCCCATGAGCATGCCAATTTATAAAAATGATAACAGACTTGATGCAAAGAACTACCTGCCTCTGTAGCACATTAGCAAATGTTTTCTGCTGCATGCTCAATGAAAGGCTAAGAACATACTTCATATAGAAAGCCAATTTGGCATCCAGTTCTGATCCTTAAAGAGACTCTGTCTTGTATAACAAGTTTGTAACGGTACTGAAAATAAAAAGGTGTGTACCTCTTTCTGGTCCTGGAGTAGCACAGGGCATAAGGAAGTGTATGATGTGCATGCAGATTCATTGCATGATGTGCAGTCAGACCCTGCAAAGGCATTCTAGATCCAGGAGGAGGTACGTGAATTTTAGTTTAATTCCCCTGTTCTCTTTAATTTTATGGACTAGGGAGATCTCTAATATCCCCTTGACCCACTTACTAATCTAAACAGGGGATGAAAAAGTTCCCCAGTCATTGGTATTCATATTTTAAAAGTAAATACTTGAAATAAAAATATTCATCTTACTATCCCTTAAATCAAATTAAAATTAGGAAGGTGGAGGGATCTTTCCAAACTTTAAATATACTGTAAAAATATATATAGAACTACAGTTATCTAGCATGTCCACTAATACCCTAGACTCCTCATTTCCTGCTCAAAGCAATAGGCCACCCCAACAGTCAAACAAACACTTGCTGCAAAGAGTTAAAAGGGGCATTTTAAAGCCATGATATCGCCCATCCAGCATCCTCTAGCACAGGGGCTGGAATGTGTTGTAGTGAATTGCAATACATGGGGACTTCCACCGTGTAGGGCCGGAGTGGAGGGAGCGTAGCGCAGGGAGCGGAGGACACTAGCAGTTGGTCACAAATATTTAATGGCTTCACAACAGGAGGGAAAAGGCAAAAGAGTAGTCAAAAACGGACAGGAGGGTCGAGACAGGCTGCAATGGTTCAAAGGCGGTTAGGGAAATCCAAGTTGGGAAATAGAGATACTGGAGGTCAAATTCAGTCCAAAGGTTGGTACACGGGAATTCAAGATAGACAGTAATTTCAGGAACAGGCACCACAGCTCAACAACTAAGCATGTACTCTAGGGCTTGCAGGGAGTTTTATAGTGTCATCCATCAAGGAACCCCTCCCCTGTGCACCTGAGATCCGCCTCCATCACATACAAAGTATAGGGAGAAGGAGTGGTAAGGATAACTCCTTATCCCCCCACCGAGATACCACCAATAACACAGCACCATCCGCTAAGCGACCACGCCTTCACGTTATCCGCAAATCGGATTCCTTGCTACTCGAGACCGTTGATGCCGCCTACCTCGCGGTCGCGCTACAGCACGATGGTGGCGTCTGGGAGTGGAACTTGCATGCAGTGATGGAGACCCCCTGGGCAAGGTAAGTGAGGAACCTGAGGCCTGACACACCGTGTTATTTGGAGGAAGAGGTGAGAGCATGAGTCATCAAGAGAACAGAATAGCACTATAGTTGATTGAGGGGTATTCAGCAATTGTAAGTTTGAGCAGTTTCCCTCAAAAGCAGCAATTGTTGACAGTGTTGTATTTCTCCCTAGACCAGTAAGTTGATTACAGCGGAACCAGGACTACCATTGTTGGTGATACATCCTCCAAGTTTGCCCAGGTGTGGGGGCAATCTGGTGTAATGGAAAGGTTATGCAAGGAAGGGGTGTAACCTGGAGAGACAAGGGTGTGACCAATGAATGTTGGGGAGTACAACAACCTAAATACACCACTGATCTTTGAAATTCTTCGACTGTTGGTCTACCCTTGAGTAGCCCTTTAAAAGAAATCGCTAGATCAACAGGCATTCTATCTTGCATACACCTTAACAACATATAATGCATGCATTACATGCATTATAACCACAGTACTAGTAAGTGACAATCATTGCTAAACATCAGGGAAAGGCGCAAACATAGCTTGTGGTGGACATTTACAAACAATTTAATGATGTTCTATGCACCTTCACAAACCTTGCCATGAACACTGGTGTCCTTGTAAGGCCACTTTGCCTATAACTGATAAACATATACACTTATCTGATATATACTAGAGAGAAATGAGGAAATGTGTAATTTAATGGATGGCCAAAAGGTGGCACTGCATGAGGGACAGAGGGGGGACTTCTTGATGGGAGTTGTGATCGGCACCTTAGGCTCCCGTGTGTCCCCCGTGTGTGTTTTCCACTTACTAGCGTGGCCTGTAACTGATATAAGTTTTACCAATTGCTTGCTACGCTAGTAAATGACAATAATCAGTAATACGCTTATACTTACCTGTCAGCGCAGCTAATCCGGAGGGGGCGTGAGGTGGTGTGTGTCCCTCGCGCGGGCGCACTTCTGCCAAAGTTACGGCTGATTGACAGCTGTAACTGTGTGCGCATGCGCTGTGGTGCACAAAGAGCAAATTCTACTGCGCCTGTGCAGTAGAATTTGCTCGAGGAATTTGATAGAACACCAGTACCATTTGTGCTGGAAAGATATTATGTAATAGATTTCCGTCTGAACACATATGAATTCTGCAGTGAATATAGTAAGTGGAGTTAAGATTAAGTCTATTCAGGTTAATAGCAAGAAGCAGTAGTAATTCAGAAATGTGGTTCAGAGGATTGCTGCCAGAGGAGGGCAAGTGTGTAGTTTCCTGCAGGTTCTGCTCTCTTACCTTTCTCAACCAGAGCCAGCCATAGGTGTTCAAGGGCCCTGTGCATTCCTTGTTTTAATTTACTTCCTCTTCCCCCTCTACTTAATTTATAATGCACCTACTTTCATTATTGCCCCCACAGCACTTGCCACACATGATTTTTCCCAGCACCCATACCACTCATAGGATTTGCCCCAGCACTCAGGACAACACCTACATTGCACCAAGGACTTGTTCCCAGCAGGTACATTGCACCAAGGACTTGCCCCCAGCACCTACATTTCACCAAGGACTTACCCCCCACAGCATGCAGATTACACTCACAGGACCTGCCGCCAGCACCCGTCATGTGACCTCTGACATGAGAGCAGCCTAAGAGGATGTCTGACAACGGCTGCCTGTCCTTCTCACAAAGATAGCTGGTGAAAAATTTCACTTTTAAATGCCCCAGTGGGTAACACTTTTTCGATCTTTCTATCCATTTGTCTTAACTGCCTATTGATCTCTGTACCCTCTGTATTGCATGTCCAAGTGTGTCTATCTCGGATAATATCAGGTGGACTTATGAAGTAGCACAAGGACAACTAAATTGCCAGCCCTCCCATGATGGCTATGTAGGGTACAAGTAAAAAAACAACAAGTAATCATGTGTGGCTAAAGTACAATAGCTGTGTGAACTACACTTCCCATGCTCAGCCAGCCATAAGAAGAACATTTTATGAAGTGTTAGCCAACATAGAATGTGTCGGCAGACAAGAGCCATTCGGCCCATCTAATCTGCCCCCTCTTTTTTGCCCAATTTGTTATGCCATGCTCTGATCTTATATCTAGAATAGCCCTTTGCCTTTCCCATGCATGCTTAAGAGGATTACCTAAATATTGCTTTTACTATGATTGTAGAGAATAAACAATGATTGCAAATGACTTACAGATTGTGTTAGGAGAATCACAAACATATGCCTACATTAGGAGAAAATGTGTTTTAAATATCTGTGGAGTCTCCTGCTTATGACATCAGCAGTGGCTTCATATGCAAATGAACTGGATTTCAATGGGAAATGTGTAATTTCATAGATGAAGTTATAAGCGCTAGACACCACAACACGTTTCTCCTAAATTAGGCATTTGCTTTGCCAGGGCAAAATGGATCCAGCCCGTTACACATGTGGGGTGTCAGGGCAGGTAGCCCTGCTTTAATAAATGCGGAAAATGCATATTAAACACATTAGTATTCTTTATTGGGTAGACCCTAATCTCTGTCACTCAGCCACTGCCTAATCCATTCAACTACAATGGAATCAAAAATCAAAGAGTTGAGTTTATTAATAAACCTTCTAGGTGAGATAGTGTCAAAACCTTTACTGAAATCTAGATTGGGAATATCTACTGCATTATCTTGATCTATTATTTTAGTCACCCAATCAAAAAAATCAATAAGAGTAGTTTGACATGATCTCCCTGAAGTTAATCAATGTTTTTCTGATTTTGCAATCCATTTGATTCTAGATGTTCAACAATTCTATGCTTTAACATGGTTTATTTTAATTCCCCCCACTACCGATATAAGACTTACTGGCCAATATAGTTGCCCAACTCCTCCCTACTACCTTTCTTGTAAATGGGCACAACATTTACTAACTTCCAATCTTCGGGGACTACTCGAGTTACCAATGATTGGTTAAATGAATCTGTTAACGGTTTTGCTAGTACACCACTAAGCTATTTTAATAACTTTGGGTGTATCCCATTAGGCCCCATCAACTTACTTCTCTTTACTTCAGACAGCTGAAGTAGAACCTCTTCCTCTATAAACTCACATGTATTAAATTACTCATTAGACTTGTTTTAATTAAAGTCCCTTTCCTTAATTTTCATCTGTAAAAACAGAAGAAAAATATTAATTGAGGCAGTTTTTAATCTAACTAATCCTTTTTTTAATTTTCTTTTCATTTGTGTGTCTAAAAAACATGTTCTCTCCTTTTTTTCTGACTGGGCTGTTTTTTCTTTTGTGTGTGTACTTTGGAAGCACTTACAAAATTGCTTTGCCTCTTTGATCACTAGACCAAGGACAGAAGATTAACCCCTTTGCGCCACTTGGTGCTTTGGTCCTTTACGACCAAAGCACCAAATTGGCGTCTTTGTGTTCCTGGCCCTGATCTTCGTGATCGGCATCCATGCAACATGCAAGCAGGGACCCGATCAGGGTCTCTAAAGATCCTGTCGGTCCCTGCTGTCATCCAGCGATACTTCGTGACATCATGTGTGACATCACGGAGGCGTGCCCGAACTTTTGTAATGCCAGAGATGTAGCGGATGCTCGATTTGAGCATTCGCTACATTTCTTATGTCAGACTGAGGTTACTGAAAGTGACCTCATCTGACACTGGGGATCCCGCTGCAGGGACTTCAGCACAGCTCATCGCAAGGTCTCACCTGACAGTGGGTTCCCCACTGCAAGTCCCTGCAGCGAGATCTGCACACAACGCATCGCGGGGAGCCGCGATGATTCGTTTAATGCAGGACATTCTATGCTGTCCTACAAGCCTTTAGGCAGTAAAAAGTAGGACAGTGTGAATAAATGGTGCTTGGTAAACAGCATTCTGGTTTGCTTTTAGGGTAATCCTTTTGTTATTTATGAGAACAGATCCCCTTTTCATTTAACATATGCCTGGACTAGAGATGACTTTACAGTATTCAATTATTATTGCAGATAAATCATACCTCCCAAGCTCTGAACCTTATGTGGAATGGCAGGGGGTGTTTTAATCGAATGAAACAGTTCAGTTGGGAGTAATGAATAAATAATTGCTTGTAAGCTGTGAGGTCAAACTAAGTCCACTTTTTGTGATGTTCTGACCCAGAATCTGTACTAGAATTTGTGTTTTTAATGCAGATGTCTTCCAATTTTTGTATTTCTGTTTCAAATTTTTTCACCTCTGTTATTAGTAGGTATTATGTGCAAGATTAGTTTTTCAGATTTTTTTGTTCACTTTAATGCTAGGTTCCTCCTTTTCTATGTTTTATGACCGTTTTTTCATTTAAAACCTCTGCAGCTTTAGGCTCCGTTCTTTCCCGATTACTGCACATGAATACACATGTAACGGACATGGAATCTGCAAACGGCACATCTCATCCTGCAGCATTTTCCATCACTGTGTCATTTTCTACAAAGCTTGCTGTGCTCCTGAGACTTGCCTGGTCTGAATACAACTCTTCTGCACTCTGATTTTATGCTGCCAGCTTTGAATCCTGACCAGTGTTGCCAACTATTCCACAAACATCTAATCCCAAACACCCCAACTGCTTCCAAACAAATCTCATATAAATTTTGAAGATTTCCTAATCCTAGGTGTATTACTGAAAGAGATATCAGAGGCACTAGTGAAACAACAGCTTCCTTGGCAGGATACTCAGCTGCAGATGGGGAAAGTAACTGGCATCATCGTTCATCCCTCGAAACAAATGTTAGACTAATCTGAAGCACACATCCACGACCCACTCACCACCAGCTCACAAACCACTTTTGACTCAGGTCCCACCAGTTGAGAAACACTGGTCCTAACTGTGTCCCCATGTGATTCTCACTGATTGGGGGGGTATCCTATGCATCCAGGATCTCTTCCAGGTGTGACTTTGCAAAGGTATGCATTATTTCCTACTACTGGACTTCTATTCCTGCTCAGGAATTGAAGCGATTTACAAATACACACACACGGACAATGTATGGAATCAGAAGAAACAGTTAAGATAATTCAAAATTATTAACAAGACAATGTAATTCAGCAAGTATGACTGAGAAGGATGGCTGCTTAGGGTGCACTTTATGAAAAAGTGGAAGTACACTTTTGTCCAAGGAAAGCTCAGGAAAATGGCATTTTCTTTATTTCAAAATGAAAATTTATCTTGCTCTCTTTCTCATTACTTTAAAGAGGGACTAAACCCTTCAAGTGACCTTTTCAGCTAATTAAAAGGCTTCTGGACAATTCTCCTATACTGCTCTGAAGAGTCTTCCAGCCGTCTATGTTGTGGAGTGACCGCTGATTGGTACAGTGTCCACGGTGGCATACACCTCCTTTGTGGGAGGAGAGGATAATTTCCTCTTCAGCCATTGGCTGTTCATAGGTGGTGAAGTGTTTTGAATGATGCATAATTGGTGCATATTCAAATTACAGTTTTAATGACAGTGACCTTTTGCTTCTTTAAAAAGAAAATTTGAGGGATGGAGTGGATAATTAAACAGGAATTAAGCCCTATAATCAACATTTGCAATTCTACCTAACACCCATATTCTGTCGGCCAATCACCTCCACCTTCCCCAATTTGACAGCTAAGGCAGGGCTTGAAAATTTTAGGAGCCAGCAGAAATCTGCTTTACCTCATACAAGGGGGCATTTCTGTTCCAGCCTGGTTTGTGCCTCTAACACAGGCACAGAGCTTCTTCGCTTCTAGCCCTGCTGAGAGTCAGACTGTCATGTGACACCTGGTGCTCATACACTATAGCATGGTACGTGAGTGGGGGCGCTATGCGGGGGATAACAATAACCGGATGCCAGGTCTAATTCATGGCAACCTGGCACCTGGGTTTTGTCAAGTTCTGCCTCACTCGCTGGAAATTGTGCTACATGTTGAGGAATATTATGTGCAACATTGTGAATCATTGTCACAGGCGATGACCTTAATGTTGCACATCATATGCATCAGCATTCAGCCGTGTCTCCCGTGTTATTGAGAGCATGACTCCTACCATATGGAGGAACAGTTGCACATAAAAGTGAATAAATGCAAATACTGCATGCTAAAAGGGAAATTCCTACCTAAAATTTACTAGCATGCACAGGCATAAACAACCATTTTTTTAATCATGTTTGTAAACGTAGGAGAAAATGATTAGTGAATTTAATACAAAATGTAAGGCCTAATATACATTTATGATTATTATTCAAACCTGTAGTGTACGTTCATAAAGCAAGCCTGATTAATAATTTTCCCCATTACCTTGGATTCCAAGTAAACACCTGCCAGTGACATTTTCGATATCTTGTATAGGCAAATCGAAAGGGTTATGGCACACAGCACAAACAGGGTGTCATTAATGGCAACTCGGATGGAAACAATGACTTTTGTGTCTGCATATGCCTTCTTCACCAGTATCGCACAGGTAAGGTTTACCACCAAGAACACAAAGCTGACAATCAGGAAGGTTAAATACAATGGCAGCCTAAAAGAGAAAACACATTTTTTTTTTTTTAAATAATTTATGTGTTTAACAAAGCATCATCTCCACATATACTTAAAGGAACACTAAACGTCATATTTCACTTGTGCTTCTAATATAAAGACCCTCGCATTCAGCAGGCTGAGCGGGGCAAGCCCCGGCTCTGATTGGATGTCTCAAATGTGAGACCGAGCAGATAGTAGACCCGCATGTTAAGACACACTTCAGGTTTACTTCAAAGTCCCATGACATGTTTTTTTTTTTTTTTTGCTTCAAGGATTCAAGGGTTAAACAAGATGCAATTTTCCTTTAAGGGACTAAATAAAGAGAGAATGACAGGGAATTTAGATGGGAATTTCAAACTTTAGGACAATGAAGCAGAGTTAGAAAACGTTTAAAATGCAGCAGAAAACATTTCTTAGATTTTATTTTCGTTAATGCTGAATGCAGTATTTTGGGCCACACACCTGTGCTGTGATCCCCCTTTTTCACTTTGGAATGTGCGGGTTATTGGGGTAGACTGAAGTTGTGGTTGTGGAACCAGCTTGATATGGTGCATTACCCTGCTGCAAGTATTGTTTGGAAATGGGTACCATAATAGGTCACATGGTCATCAACAATGTTCAGGTACGCTTTAGCAGTCAAATGTCATTTGGTATTGATGAGCCTAGTGATCCAAGAAAGCATTCCCCACACATTTAAATGGTCACTTCCACTCAATACTGTTGACACAAAGCATGATGGATCCATGAATTCATTTAGTGTACACTAATTTATAACCCTACAATACACATTTTACAGATTTGGCAGACTAGTTGATGTTTGTTCCTTCTCTTAAAGGACTAAAGAGGTCTACTGCTGCTGTAGCCAATCCGCTTCAAGGCTCAACCCATTGCCCGTAGAGCTTCCCTTTTAAAAACGCCACTGTTATAAAGAGTGGTTATTTGAGTATTTGATGACTTTTTATAATTCCTGCTTTTGATCCAAAACAAGGCAAAAAAAAAAGCCTAAGGAAGCGATTTCAAATTTACTACTTAGGAGTGAAATTCCTTCATGACTCCAAAAGGCAACCCGATTTCTCCTTGGATCAAGAATCTCTATTATCAATAGCACTATCTGTCATAACAATTGGTGTAGTGCATACCTACATCTACTATCCGGTAGAGATGGTATGACCTTTGTGATCTGAAAAGCTTAACAACTTGAGTGCTTCCTTTGAAGCTGGAACTGATGTTACAAGGTGTGAAATGTTACATTGGGTTAATTACCAGCAAGTCTATCTAGCATAGGTCTGTATCCCCTCATAGATAGTAGGTTCTTTTGATATGCTAAGAGACTGGTCCTGCAAAAGTCATATCCCAAACAAATATTAATAATAACTCAAAGATTTGTAATTATGCCTCCTTTTCTGAATATTTAGACTACAAAATGAGTACAAATATGGCTGGTGCAACTTGAGCCATTTGGAAATTATTGTGAAGTCTGTGGTATAGAGTCATGGGTAGCAAGTGTGACATATCTATGGACTTATAATTAAATTTCAACAAATTAATAGAGCAAGAATTATGTATGTGACCAGGGCCGGCCGTAGTGGTGTGCGACCTGTGCGAGCGCACAGGGCGCAACACCCCAGGGGGCGCCCACCCGGCCGGTAGATAGAAAAAAAAAGTTAAAAAAAAAAAAAAACCCGGTAGAGGCACTGGCTGGGGGAGATCAAAAGATCCCCCCTCACCAGCCCTCTGCTCGGCATTCTCTGCTTGGTCCGGGGAGGGGGCGGAGCTAACCGGCACAGCGGTGTAGCTCCGCCCCCACCCCGGGAAGCAGAGCAGAGTCTGCTTCACGGGGAGCCCCGGGCAGCATGAGAGAACAGGGGGAGGGGGGAGAGAGAGAGAACAGGGGGAGGGGGGAGAGAGAGAGAGAGAACAGGGAGAGGGGGGAGAGAGAGAACAGGGCTAGAGAGAGAGAGAACAGGGGGAGGGGGGAGAGACAGAACAGGGGAGGGGTGGGAGAGAGACAGACAGAAAAGGGGCAGGGGGTAGAGACAGAACTGGGGGAGAGAGAGAGACAGAACAGGGGACGGGGGAGAGAGACAGAACAGGGGACGGGGGGAGAGAGACAGAACAGGGGACGGGGGGAGAGAGACAGAACAGGGGACGGGGGGAAAGAGACAGAACAGAGGGAGAGAGAGAGAGACAGACATGGCAAGGAAGAGGAAAGGGACAAACATGGGAAGGGAGAGAGACACAAACATAGGGGGGCGAAAGAGACGGGGGGGGGCGCCACGGGGGAAGCCCGCACAGGGCGCCGGAACACTTAAGGCCGGCCCTGTATGTGACATGCACTGGAGGGAAATTAGAAACAAGATTCAATATTTTCACTGGGGTAGTTCCACCACACAAGGGGAGGACACTTTTAGGTACACCTTCCCACCTCTGGTCCGGCTTGGAAACCTGAGTTGATCTGAGAAGGTATAAAGCTAATGAGGGAACAATGTCCAGTGTGCTTACTAGGGGCCAAGATCTAATTTTGTGTAAGTTGCCGTCATTTCCTTGCCGCAGTCGTTTGTACAGAAAATACTGGTATTTCTCAATCTACAACAAAGAGTATGCGGGAAAAACGGCAATCCTGGAGCCAATTTGTAGGTGAAAAAAATATTCTTTTATTCCATGAAATAGTTATAAATCCACAACGGTAGTGCAGGTGTAAGAAAGCTAATAGCTTGACGCGTTTTCGGCGCTTAATCATAAGCTTCTCAATCTAAGTGAGTAATTAGGTTTTCTGTTAATTTCTCCTTTTTATTTTTATCTGTTTTGGTGTAAGCAATTTGTCATCTGTTTTATTTTATGTATGCACTGTGACTTTTGTTTTGTTCATAAAAAATATTCCTTTATTAAGTTCTGCCTTTGTCTGGTAAAGAGACTTACGTAACATGATTAGACCCATTTATTGGTAATTTAAATTGCATAGATATTGTGATAAAGCATATTTTGTGGGTTTAGACTAATTTGCTTGGGGGACCAAGGCGCCCCATTTAAAAATTGTCTTGGTGGTGGCAGTGTTAGGACATTAGTTATATCAGTATAAGTAAGTGTGGGTGGTGTTAAAGGGGAGTATTAGCATTATTTCTAGTCTAGGGCAGACAGATAGTTAATTTTAACCCTTGCACCAACAAGGGGGGGGGGATATTATCCAGCCCATTTTTGAATGCATCTATTGTATTTGATAATACCACCTCTCTTGGCAGTGAGTTCCATATGTTTAATGTCCTTACTGTAAACAATCCTTCGTTATCAAATCTGTGCTCTTCCAGTCTCAGGGGAGTGACATCTTGTTCTTTGTACATTTCTGTTAATTTCTGTTAATGAACAGGTCACTGGAGAGCTCTTGATATTGGCTCTGCACATATTTATATAATGTTATCATAGCTTCATAACTAGGATCCTCCAATCCCTCCCTCACCCATTTAAATTTTGAGTATCCCTTATGCGAAAATCTGTTATCCAAAATGGTTCGTTATCCAAAAACTTTTTTCCGATTTCAACACAAGTTACACAAACACACACCAGTTTATTCAGCGTACAGCCCCTTTAAGCTGCGATATAGCTTTTCCATGTATGCCAAGATTCCCCTACACAAACACGCTCACAAAAGGGTAATACAATGGCATGTGTGCAGACATAACACACAGACAGCACAGTAATAGTGAGTTATTTAGTAACATTATTCAGATAGTTCAACAAGCAAAGTCTCTTACCTGTATTTGTTTAGCTCTGGAGAATATTTTGATTTTGCTTTAAAAATGACCTGTTAAAAAGATGGTGACAATTAGATATCTGGATATACAAGTGTTGAATCCAATTAGACATCTTTAAAGGATAATACACAATTAAAATAACAATAATATACTTTTTTCTAGTGACATTCTATAAGCATGTTCTATAAGAGCCCCCGCTATGATTGGCTGTGCGCGCGCTGACTATTAAGGTACATGTCGGGTTTACTTCAAAGCCTGTGACATGTTTTATTCAACCCTTGCTACCTTCAAGAAAGCAAGGGTATAAAAAGGTGCAATGTTCCTTTAAAAATATGGCATGATCACAGGGCTGGCCCTTCCTATAGGCGAACTAGGCATTCGTCTAGGGCGCAAGCTTTGTGAGGGTGGCTGCTGCCTGCCGCCGGGATACATGTATCCCAACAGTAGGCAGCCACGAGACTTTTTATTTATTTTTTTGTGCGTGGTTTGCGGAGGTGCAGAGGCAGACTGGTGCCAAGGTGAGCGGAGGTGCCAGTCCGCTCCTGTGCATAATAATGATGCAATGCATCGGAAATATGATGCTCTGTGTCATCACTACAAGCAGGAGTGCGACGAGCAGCACTGACAGAGCTCTCATGCTGCCCGAGGTAAGATATGGGAGGGGGAGAGGGGAGACACCAAGCATTGGGTGGGAGGAAGGGGGATAAAGAGACACCAGATATTGGAAAGGCAAATGCCTGAGGGTAGGATCAGCAAGGGGTGGCAAAATATATGTTCGCCTAGGGTGGCAAAAAATCTTGCACCGGCCCTGCATGATCATGTGAACAAGTCCCACTTCTCATTACAGTGCGTAAGCAAAGAAGGATCCTGTCAGAAAACTGAACTGTGAATATGCACCTGTATTAAAATATGAATGTAATGTGACCTATATATTTGTTATATTAAAAATTGTCCAGAACATGACTTAAAGTGATTTTCTTGTTTAGTAATTAACTAAAGTATTACTGTAGTGGTTTTCATCTTGAGTGCCAAGATAGAATATTTCCATAAGATTAACGTGCCACTAAACTTTTTTCTGAGCTAGAAACACAAGTGAAACAATGTACATGCTAGTTTATCCTCTTACTGGCAGCCATGATGCTTCCAAAGGTCCCCTCTGTTGGTGGCATTCAAAAACAAAAGTCTCTCTCTGCGCTAGAATCACGGCTGCCGGTCAGAGAATAAACTTGCATGTACATTGTTTCCATGTGCTTCTATATAACTGTAATAGTGAATTTGGAGAGAGTTATTTCTGAAATTATGGAAATATGAAAGCTCTAAAATTTGGAATTTACAAATTTGAATAAAGCATTATTTTATTTACATGCTACATATATTGCCTATGAAAGTGGAGAACACAACATTAAATCAAGTAGCTGTATGGTGACAGACAACGTGCCAAATTAAAATATGCATTACTTGTTCTTGGTGGGATGATGGGGCGCTTTAGCTGAGGTGATGCACAAGCTGCAACTGTCTGGCAAATACCTCACAATTGACCAAATTTACATACAAAAACAACAACAGTGACAGTGCGCTAAGTGTCAAAATAAAGTGCAGAATGTATATAACCTGGTATGATTCCAGGATATCTTCTACGTTCTTGAACATTTACAAGAAAGCAGAAACAACATAAACAGATAATATAGTGTAGAAAGTTTAAGGTATATATGGAGAGTATGATGTGGTTCCAAATTTTGCACTCACACGTTCTACCAGATATTTTCAGCATGTAAGATTTTCTTTACTGTCCTTTTGTTCTCCTCCAAATAAAGAGCACAGCAGATTTAAGTAAAATGCAAAATATTTAATATAGGAAAAGAATAAAAGTACATTACACTTAAGTTTTGGACAATGGGTGAACAAACGAACAGAAGCAGTAGTTGGTCCCGAAAAAAACGTCTGTTAACGTGTTTCACCCCTACAATGAGGCTTCCTCAGAACATGGCGTTTGTTCGTCCATTGTCTAAAACTGGCAATATGGGACACATATGGTATGGTTAAACATGTTTAGATACCATTTCTGTTCGTCCCACAGTTTTCGGTTCAGCGTTTGCTCCTGGCCTCTGTAACAGTAGCTGTACTATCGGATTCAGATTTATCTTGTACTGCCGTGCAATTTTTGTGGCATTAAATAAATCAGTTACCAGGTGCTGGAATTACAGTATGGCCAAGGTCAACCATCTTCTCATTGATAGCAAGATGTCCTATTGGCCAGGATAAAACAGGCACTACACAATGCACTGTTTGCGTGTTTTACTGGATCACTTTACAAAAAGTATATTGTTTGTTTAGTCTTTGTAACAGTAGTAGTGTTATTGGATTTAGATTTGTTTCGTCCTGTTATACAATATCTGTTGTACATGTTATTCTACTTATTGGACATGCCGGCATTCTAGCTTTCTCAAGGTCTGGGTGTAATTGTTTAACCCACCGATTTATTTGCTTTTGTCACAATGCCCTGGTGGCAGAAATAAAAACCAATCCCATAATGTTCTGTTTACAACCTTATTGAATTTGTACTGTCATTGTTTATTTTGATACAACTTGCGGGACTTCGCAATCTTTGTTTTTCACAATACAGTTTGAATTGCTGTTTTCACCTCCTATTGCTTGGAAATAAAATAATGTTATAACCAGTTCTTATTCATGTAGAATAAAAAGCATTCTCCTTCTAAGACATTCTCCTTTTGTCCACTAACAGTTTGCTTACATTGCAAAATTTGTAACCTACGTGCACACTATGGCGGGCTCCCAAATGGTTTGCCAAGCATTATGGAACCACAGTCCATAATAGCAAGAATGCCAAGGATTGCAATCATTGCCCTTATTGCCCTCATTTCGTAATGGGTATCTGGTTTTTCAGTTGAGATGTAATACAATTCACTTTTGTCAGCCAATGGCCACCATGGTAATTGCAGTTTGCAACAACTGTTGTGTTAAAGGTCAGTCACCCCTGGATTTAGAGAGGACATGCTATTATGCCTTACAGGTGATGAGTGATTGAAAAGGTATATGATAGTAGGCTTGTGTGTCTAATAGTTTTTGTATGCGTGTCTAATGAGTCTTGTATGTTTGTGTGTGGAAACAGACAGAAAAACTATAGCCAACAATAAAAGAGAATTGGAGGAGAGAAAGTATACAAGTCTACAAAGCTCTTGCCTATGACCATTTAAACCCAATGTTGGGTAAGTAGTGATGTTATAACAGAAACATTCTGCATTCAGTGTGTACATTAAGAAAGAGATAAATGTGGTCTTATACTTACAAGCTTGCCTAGTGAGTGACCCAAGCAATATTGACACAGAAAGAATCGGGGATGAAAGATAGTTGGTACGGCTTAGAACAAGAACTAGTAGAAGAACAAGACCTGACAGGCCCAAGAACTACTAAATGAATAGTTGAAAGAAAATATTATTCTAAGAGATTTGGATGAGAATTGGAAGAAATAAAAAAAAAAATGTTTAGAGCTAATTAAATTACAAAAAAGTAAGTAAAAATACCAAGTATAGAGAAATGGCAAAAAGATTGTGATATTAATATTCAAAGAAAGGATTGGATCGCCTCACTAAGGGAGGTGCACAGAGAAGTCCACTGTCTGAACCTAGCAGAGACTCATTATAAGCTTTTAAACAGATTCTACCTGGTCCCTAGTAGATTAACCCCTTCGCAACAATGGACGTGTCAGGCACGTCTAGCCGGGAACAACTACGTTGCAGACAATGGACGTGCCTGACACGTCTTGCATTGAGACTAGCAGTTTTCACAATCAACGATCACAAAAACCACTTTGACGGAGTTGGGTCTGCTCTATTGCCTCGAAATTCCGGCTCTGGGGAACCCACGATCGCACCACAGAGCGATCGTGGGCGCAATATTGCAGGAGCAGCATGCTGCTGCAATATGACTGTACCCTCTTGTGGTCAGAGCTTCGGAAGTGAAATTTCTTTTACTTCCGACGCTTTGAATATGTTGCTTGACTGCCCCTAGAGGGGTGAGGTAGTTCTGGGTTCGTTGACAGTCATAAAAGTTAAAAAAACCACAGAAAATTTTGGAAGCAACAATGCACTGCTTTATATTTCCTTTGTCATTACCAACAGCATGTAAAAATCCTAGAAACATGGCCAATTTTTGTAATGCCTGGTGATTATCAAAAATACTAGACACATGAGTTATACCCCAAATGAGCACAAATGACAGAAGCTATTCTGTTTAGTTTTTTTATTACTTTAGATCAGGGCTCGACAAATACCGGGCGGTATTTGGTATTTTGCAACTGCAAAATAGATAGACTACTATCATACTGTGAATAAAAAATAAGAAATTATTAGAAACTATCAAAACAATGTACAAAATCCATAAAAATATAGAGAGGACATGTTTAATTGTCATAGCAAAGCTGTTAGATAAGCACTGGAGCACATTCAGACCCGGGGGGGGGGGGGGGGGGGGTTGATCTATATTCGATATTAGGTAAGATAAAAGAAAAACTATTTGCACACTATACCAAATTAGCTCAAATATAAGGAGACCCAAATTATAAGAGGACATCTGAATCTTTGTATTTTAATGAAAAACAAAAGAAAAGCTCTGAGCACAAAAAAAACATAAATAATTCTGGGGATTACACATGGAGGATAATTAGGGTCCACATGGCAAAATTGGTGCCGTTCCTATAACTGCTCTTTACAAATAACCCTGTTTTTTTGCAATATGAAATTGTATGCTTATTGCAACACACTAGTGTGTGTTTAGTCAGATGACATTTCCTTGAATCATGCGTCATACTATATGTGTTGGGCTTCCCATTTTTAAATACATTTTAAAAAAACCCTTTTGAGTTTTGTATGCTTCCCCTTTTTGAGGGGTGAATAGACAAACAAAATAGGCATGCATGGTGACAGGCAGACAGATGGAAAGAACTCACAAACACAAACCTCTTGCTATTTCTTCAGGAAGGAAAAATGTGCACTGTTGCTAGAAAGCTGGTGGTCAGTGTTGAGTTGATATTGCTGCAGGTAGTAAGGAGACCATGCACACAGTGACCTAATTCATATGGTTGCTTATAGCAGTTAACATGAAGAAGACATTACTCTGTGGTGGGACTGATACCCACCTGCTTTGTGGAGTCCTGCTTTGTAGGAATGCACCAGTGAAGCAACAATAAACACGTTTAAATGGACTGTAGCACCTGACTATTGTGGTATACAAAATGATTGAAAATGATCTATACACTGTCTTAGCAAAATTGCAAGAAAATGACATCATCTGTGGCATGGTATGCAAATTACACATTTCACATTGAAAACCAGTTCATTTGCACACTGTGCCACAGGTGATGTCATAACCAAGAGACGCCATAGGAACATTTAACCCCTTCGCGACCGATGACGGTCCTGGACCGTCATAGGGAAATCTCCCTTCGTGACCAATGACGCGCTACCAACGACATGGCTAAGTGTCTCGATACCGAGACACTTCAGCCATGTCGGTTGAGGACCCCCCGGAAACATCCGGGCACTGTGACAGCCAATCACAGCGCCCGGATGTTAATAGCTGTCAAAGCAGGTGCCTGCTTTGACAGCGATAGTCTCTCCCTGCTCCATGGTGATCGTGGGGCAGAGAGAGACTAAATATAGTGTGTGAAGTCTCCCCCTGGTCCCCCCCCCCAGTAACAACCAGCCCCCCAAAGGATTTTTTTAATTTAAAAAAAAAAAAAAGTTTTTTTTTTTTTTTCTCCTATTGTGCTAATCCTAACTCTTGGGTTAGGGTTAGAGTTCATCAAAACCCTAATCCTAGAGTTAGAATTAGGGTTTGTACTAACCCTAACCAAAGGGTTAAGGTTAGAGTTAAATAAAAATAAAAAAAAGTAAAAAAATAGAAAATTAAATAAAAAAATTAAAAATAATAATAATAAATTGTATAAAAATAAGAAGTTATTCCGTAGAGGACCAATTACATGTTATGTCTGTCTGTGGTCCTCTAGGGATATTTTTTTTTTTAAAAAGACTGCTAGTGGGGCCAGTGCTTTGCATTGTAGTCACAAGTATTACATAATAAATACACGTTTTAAAGCTGCAATAACCATATCCTAAATTTTGCCCTGTACCTGCCACATAAACCTAGCACACCTATACATGTGGGGTACCGCTATACTCAGGGGAAGTTGCTGAACATATATTGGGGTTTTGTTTGGCAATAAAATAGAACAGCCCCTTTAAATTCATACCTAAGTTTCAAAGTGTGTGGAAATAAAACACACACAAAATTACTACGCCAAAACTTGTCAAAGATTGGTGGTAAAATGACAGAGTGAAAAGTGTCAAATTACCCCAAGTTGAATGCCCTGGGATGTCTACTTTATAAAAATGTGTACATGTGGGGGGTTATTCAGTGATTCATATCAGATATCGGTGTTACAGTGTCACTAACGCTAATTTTTTTTTAAATGGTTTTGAAACAGCTAAATGCTACTTGTATTTATTAACCTAAAACATGCAAAAAAAAGCAAAAAAACATATAAACATTGGGTATTTCTGAACTCAGGACCTATAGTCGAATGTATTTAGCACGTTTTTTCATTAGCTTTTGAAGCTTAGTAAAATAATTTACAAAGAAAAGTCAGGAAAAGTGTTTTTTTTTTTAAATTTTAACCATATTTTACTATTTTTTACACAATACAATAAATTATATGAACAAAATAATGTCATGAAAAGAAAGCCCTTCTTGTCCTGAAAAAAACAATATATAATATGTGTGGGTACAGCAACTGACAAAGAAGAAAATTAAAGCTAAACACAAACACCTCAAAAGTGTTAAAACAGCCTCGGTCACTAACGCACAACATTGCGAAACAGTGTCAGAGGTCCAAATAAAAAATTACACTGAATGTAATGTATTTCAGATAATTTTTTTCTGAAGAGAACACATAGACAGCGCTATATCACAGTGTATGTATAATAAATGTGTAAATTAAAAGCTTGAAACCACAAACCAATACACAAATCAATATATAGTAGTATAAAATATATATTTAATAAGATAATAAATATAACACATAAACAAAAAATATAATAGGATGTCACAAAGACAAAAATAAATAAAACATATGGAATCTATAGTACACAGTTCAGACCACAAAAATCCAAGTTGTCTAAATGACCATAGAAAACATTAAAAAATCGCTTGTAATAAAATAGTAAAAACGAGCAGCGTGACAAATGAGTATTACACACCTTGTAGTCTGCCCGAAAATATGCTGGACTCAAGAAAAACCACAAATGAAAGGGATTGAATCCTAAGGAAAGCCTGGCCAGGTCTTTCAAAATCAGGACGCCAAGTACAGGGACGCGTTTCAACTTCTTCCTTAGCCTAAACGTTGGCGTCCAACATATTTCAAGCAGACATCAAGGGAGTTTAAATAGCTCCACTTTCGGACACAAAGACCGGAGAAACCGGAAGTGAGGCGTCGCAACGTGTTTACTGTCGTCGCCATGACAACACATCGGGACCACACAGAGCCGGCATAGTGTGGCAATGATCCGGACATGGGGAGGGCAGCAACAAAACATACTGTTATGGACAAATGTCTCTTTTACTATTATACACTTGTGTTTATGTCTTATTTGTCACACATTCCCTAAAAGAATATCCTTGGTCATAATTTTGCTCAGTAACTATTTCTGTTTCCGTTATTAACTCCTCACCCACTTCCTTTGTGTAAGTTAACAGTTATGTGCCACGTGCAACAAAATGGAGAATCACTGTTAAAGTAACAGTAACTGTTTCCCTTGAACCCCCTGTTTGTTCAGTAACTACTCACTCCCCCTCCCATCGTGAAACCAAGATGGAGCTGAAATGTGAGTGGGAGAACTCTGTAATGATGAAGTCACATTCTGTAGGGTGGGCATAAAGAAGACCCCTCCAACTATTAGCCAATTGTTGAATGTATACTGTATGTTTAACTGTGACTCTGTACATGACGTATTTCTGCTTTAAAAGGAATCTCCCACTCTGGGAAATAAAGGTTTGCCTCAGGTTTTTCACTGATCAGAAACTTTGTCTCCGGTGTGAATTACTTCTAGGGGAGAGCGCATTAGTTGATCAATTTGGAAGGAGTAGATAGACAATAAAGCAAAGTTTGCTTTGATCCAAATCAATACCACTAACGAAATTTAGCTCATGCTTTCTTAACACATTAGAAAGATTGACTATAGCATGGGACAATAAAAAGTACATAACAGTATGATTACAAGAAACATTAAAACAGATTCACATGTAAAACGTAATCGCTTAGTGTAGTAATGTGTACACAAAGACATAAGAGGGTATAACAACATATTAAAATGTGTCATTACATCGGCTGTATTTAATTTAGTACATACATATCAGATATCATGGTTCTATTAAAGGCAGAAAACATTTAATCATATTATTATCAGAAAACTATACATATCTGCAGACTCTATCCTACTCGTCAATGCAAAAGTGTGTAATAACCCCCCAACATCAACTAGATACATAGAGGCAGAAAGAAATAATCACATTGATATCGAATACACTATTATCAATCTATATATACACACGAGAGAAAAATAATATATAAATAATCATTTTTTTCAAAGTATAAATGAAAATAATACTAATAATAATAATCATTCTAGGAAAGGTATGAGATCAAAATTGTCGTTCAAACCTCTGGGGACCAGTGTATTAAGGGTGAGAATCCAGAAGGTTTCCCTCATACATAGTGTCTTGAGCCTATCACCCTTACGAGGGTCCAAGACAATATGTTCAATAGCTAAAGCCTTACATTTTTTATCATCTTTTTTGTGCATATCCAAAAAGTGTTTTGACAAAACATGCTTCTCATACCCTCGCATTATATTGTACAGGTGTTCAGAAAGTCTTTTTTTTGAATGTTCTACTAGTTCTCCCTATATACTGGAGGCCACAAAGGCACTCCAGTAGATATATTACAAATTTAGTGTTGCATGACACATGTCTCTTTACGTGGTAGTTTCAGGTATATTATCTGTAAAATAACCAGCTTTTTTTGGACAAACTGAATAGTGGCCACAATTGCCACACCTATACCACCCCTTGATATTGGCCAGGAAATTATGTCCCACAGGCTTCTCCTTGCATTTTAACTTCCTTGACATATCCGTCGGGGCCAGAAAACTTTTCAGGTTTTTATTCCGTCTACAGATCACCCTCCCTCTTTCAGGTAAAGTAGGAGCCAGAATAGGGTCACCCTTAAGGATGTGCCAGTGTCGATTGATGATCTCCCCTTTATCTTTTGATTTATCAGAATATGTCCTTATAAAACTAGATTCATATTGATTTAACTTATTTGAAGCATCCTCATGGTGGTTTTTATGGCTCATAATGGGAAATCCATTGAGGGTTGTAATCTTTAATTTTTCTTATTGTTCTTACTACCTTTAAGCAGCAAACTCCTATAACGTAATATGATTTCCCTTAAGGTACCGTCAATCAGTTTTTGATTATAGCCCTTCTCAATATATCTATTTCGGATCTCAGTTGCCTGTTCTTCAAAATCATTCAATCTAGAGCAGTTTTTCTTCATACGAATTAATTCACCCATAGGTATATTGTTAAGCCATTTCCTATCGTGGTAACTGGTTGGATTAAGGTATGTATTCTTATTCACTGCTTTAAAGTAAGTCTTAGTAACAAACCCATTCGTATCTTCATCAATCGACACTGTCAGACCAAATGAATTGGCAGACCAAATGGATTGGCATAAATGCACACAGTGCCTCTTCTGAGCCTCTCCAGAGTAAAAACACGTTGTCAATGTAACGTCTATACAAAAGGAGATTGGCACTGCAATGGGGTCCAAATATGACCTCCTCCTCCCAACTACCCCAAAAAAAATTGGCGCAGCTGGGGGCGAAACGGGTCCTCATCGGAGTGCCACATATCTGTAAATAAAAATCCCTGTCAAATAGAAAATAATTGGATTCTAAAATGAAGGACATACAACGTTTAGGCTGAGGAAGAAGTTGAAACGCGTCCCTGTACTTGGCGTCCTGATTTTGAAAGACCTGGCCAGGCATTCCTTAGGATTCAATCCCTTTCATTTGTGGTTTTTCTTGAGTCCAGCATATTTTCGGGCAGACTACAAGGTGTGTAATACTCATTTGTCATGCTGCTCGTTTTTTTACTATTTTATTACAAGCGATTTTTTAATGTTTTCTATGGTTATTTAGACTACTTCGATTTTTGTGGTCTGAACTGTGTACTATAGATTCCATATGTTTTATTTATTTTTGTCTTTGTGACATCCTATTATATTTTTTGTTTATGTGTTATATTTATTATCTTATTAAATATATATTTTATACTACTATATATTGATTTGTGTATTGGTTTGTGGTTTCAAGCTTTTTATTTACACATTTATTATACATACACTGTGATATAGCGCTGTCTATTTAAACATTCATGTGTTCTCTCCTTAGCCTTTTTTTACAGTGGTGTTCCACTGTGATATCTAAGACCAGCAGCTATTTACTAATAATTACTTTTGTAATTAATTTCCTGATAACATCTGAGGATCCCATACAGCTAATCTTCTCTCCAGTATTTGTACATTTATTACTACTGGGGTTTGTATTGGATTTAAATACATTTATTCACATCTATAGGCACTTTGTATTCCTTTTGGGTTTTTCTGGTATTTTGTTTTATAAATTTTAACGCAGAAGCCTTTTGTTGGTTTCTCACTTGCTTCACATTTTCTTAATCATTTTTTAATTATAATTCGGGGATCACTCTATCTCCTAGAGATTGGTATATTTTCTTTTCATCACTGTTTCCTAGTTTACTGGCACTAACTGGTATCACTTGAGTGTTTCCTGTGTGGTAATTCATTATGGATAACTATACACTGAGAAAAAGTAATAGAGCAGTGGTTAGTGAAAGGATTTTTGACACTAATAATCTACATATTACATCCACCCATAGGAGTGATAAAACATAGATACATGGTTTTTTGAACTACAAAAGATACTTGAAATAGAATTGAGACATTGGTGGGACATTGAGAGTATTGAGCAATACTCCAAAAAACGTATAGTCCCAAGAGGTCTAAGACTCCATAAGAGAAGTAGTATAGGGGCGACCAGCCCTGAGATTCTAGAAGAATGGAACAAAGAGTTGTAGGAGTGTTCATTTAAATTGATGAAAATTATTATACGAGGTAGAAAAGACCGAAGATAAAATAGATGAACATATTAAAACAGCAGACCGTTATAGACAGTCACCTGAATTTAAGGATCTTGAAGTGATTCTAGAGAAAAGATTGGATAAATATGAGGGTGAAATCACTAAATCCAAACAGTTAAAGTTCAGGAGAGACAAACAAGACTATGTCTTGGATCGCCAATTTGACCCCAGTCCTAAGACTAGGGAGCAATCACAGAGTAAAGATAGGAATACTACACAGCTCAGTAATCCTAGATATAAAGAGAAGACCGCCCGGGGTAACATAAGACCCAGAAACGAAAGTAGAAGTAGGACAATGCCTATTAGGAATTCCGAAAATAGGGGGTATGTGAGACCTACAGATGGGAATAGGAGTAGGGCAATGCCTTCTAGGAAATCTGACAATAGGCAAGACACTTGAGTCGTGACTAACAAGACAAATAAAGGTGGTGGTAGATCCTCTGGATATGCTTTCCCCCCAAGCTATTCTGAATATAATACGTCTTCTACTTCTTTTTTAGAACAACGTTTCGGCAAACGGAAAATGCCACTTTATCCAAAAAGAAAGAGGTCAGAAAGAGAGTCGATAGACCAATGGTCAGATCTCGACACCGAGGTAGACGAGGAGATAGAAGAAGTAACATCAAGAGATTTAACCAAAAGGTTAAGAACTGTACAGTGAAAGATTTAGAGTCACTTTATAATCTGTCTCAGAATGTCCTTACAGTTAGCCAAACCACACTGCTTTTGAAGGGTTTAAAGTTTGCACCCTACAGAAGTCTCAGCAAGGTAGATCTGATTATTGTTTTTAATAAGTATATGAGAAAGTTAACTGTTAAAGAGGTTTTTCCTAACAAAGGATCTATGGAAGAATCACAATAGTGAAAATACAGCGACAGTCCCAATATGGGATATAAATGGGCCATTGTGTGTAGAAGATCTCCTTAACATTGGAGCCCTAAATAGTCTTTTGAGTGACAATAACCCCGAATTTCAGGAAATGGTTGTACATCCAAATGTTAGGGCACCCTCAAAGGTCAACCCAGTGGGGAGTAGGGGTAACTATTTAGAGGTATTCAAGACATTAGTAGAAAATGATCTATGGAAGCTTGATACCAATTGTAAATATAATAACCTTACACCTTATGAGAGAACAGCTCTTAGAGAACTGAGTGACAATGATGATCTAGTTGTCAGAGGTGTAGATAAGGGAGGAGGAGTAGTACTCCAGGACACCGTTGACTTTTGGAGGGAAGCCTCTAGACTCCTGTCAGACACAAAGTTCTATAAGAAACTGTTGGTTGACCCCACTAGTACTTTAGTCCGGTCGCTGGGAAATCTCTTGGGTTCTGTCAAGAAAGAGGGAATCATTTCTAAATCTGAATACCAAGGTTTAATGGTTAAAGCCCCAAAAATACCGATGTTCTACCATTTACCAAAGATCCACAAGCAGTTACAGGACTCACCAAGGCGTCCGATTATTTCGGAGAGTGGGGTCATTAACTTCCAACCCGTCACTGTATGTGGATCTCTTTCTTCAAGTTCTAGTCTCCACTATGCCTTCCTATCTAAAAGATGGATTGGCCCTCATTAATGTCTTGAAAGATATTAAGTGGCAACCGGTTATTTACTTAGCGACAGTAAACATACAGGCCTTATACACCTCAATTCAACATTGTGATGGCATAGCGGGGGTTATGAAAATGTTTAATCAGCATGATTATTTGAGTGTCAAACATAGACACTTTTTGGAACGTATGTCCTTCATTTTAGAATCCAATTATTTTCTATTTGACGGGGATTTTTATTTACAGATATGTGGCACTGCGATGGGGAACCATTTCGCCCCCAGCTACGCCAATTTGTTTTTGGGTAGTTGGGAGGAGGAGGTCATATTTGGACCCCACTACAGTGCCAATCTCCTTTTGAATAGACGTTACATTGACAACGTGTTTTTACTCTGGAGCGGCTCAGAAGAGGCACTGTCTTGGATTTGACAGTGTCGATTGATGAAGATACGAATGGGTTTGTTACCAAGACTTACTTTAAAGCAGTGGATAAGAATACATACCTTAATCCAACCAGTTACCACGATAGGAAATGGCTTAACAATATACCTAAGGGTGAATTAATCCGTATGAAGAAAAACTGCTCTAGATTGAATGATTTTGAAGAACAGGCAACTGAGATCCGAAATAGACTGATTGAGAAGGGCTATAATCAAAAACTGATTGACGATACCTTGAGGGAAATCAGATTGCGTGATAGGAGTGTGCTACTTAAAGGTAAGTAAGAACAAAAGGAAAAATAAAAAAATGAAGATTACAACCCTCAATGGATTTCCCATTATGAACCATAAAAATCACTGTGAGGATGATTCAAATAAGTTAAATCAATATAAATCTAGTTTTATAATGACATATTCTGATAAATCAAAAGCTATAGGGGAGATCATCAATCGACACTGGCACATCCTTAAGGGTGACCCTATTCTGGCTCCTACTTTACCTGAAAGAGGGAGGATGATCTGTAAACGGAATAAAAACCTGAAACGTTTTCTAGCCCCGACAGATTTGTCAAGGAAGTTCAAATGCAGGGAGAAGCCTGTGGGACATAATTTCCTGGCCAATATCAAGGGGTGGTATAGGTGTGGCAATTGTGGCCACTGTTCAGTTTGTCCAAAAAAAGCTGGTTATTTTACAGATAATATCACTGAAACTAGATACCCCATAAAGAGATATGTGTCATGCAACACTAAATTTGTAATATATCTACTGGAGTGCCCTTGTGGCCTCCAGTATATAGGGAGAACTAGTAGAACATTCAATAAAATGACTTTCTGAACACAGGAACAATATAAGGAAAGGGTATGAGAAGCATGTGTTGTCAAAATACTTTTTGGATATGCACAAAAAAGAAGATTAAAAAATGTAAGGCTTTAGCTATTGAACATATTGTCTTGGGCCCTCGTAAGGGTGATAGGCTCAAGACACTATGTATGAGGGAAACCTTCTGGATTCTCACTCTTAATACACTGGTCCCCAGAGGTTTGAACGACAATTTTGATCTCATACCTTTCCTAGAATGATTATTATTATTAGTATTATTTTCATTTATACTTTGAAAAAAATGATTTATTTATTTTTCTCTCGTGTATATATAGATTGATAATATGCGATAATCAATGTGATTAATTATTTTCTGCCTCTCTGTATCTAGTCGATGTTGGGGAGTTATTACACACTTTTGCATTGACGAGTAGGATAGAGTCTACAGATATGTATAGTTTTCTGATAATAATATGATTAAATGTTTTCTGCCTTTAGTAGAACCATGATATCTGATGTGTATGTCCTAAATTAAATACAGTCGATGTAATGACACATTTTAATTTGTTGTTATACCCTCTTATGTCTTTGTGTACACATTACTACACTAAGTGATTACGTTTTATGTGTGAATCTGTTTAAATGTTTCTTGCAATTATAGTGTTATGTACTTTTTTATTGTCCCATGCTATAATCAATCTTTCTAATGTGTTAAGATAGCATGAGATACCACAAGCTAAATTTCGTTAGCGGTATGTTTTGTTGCTGCCCTCCCCATGTCCGGATCATTGCCACACTATGCCGGCTCTGTGTGGTCCCGATGCGTTGTCATGGCGATGACGGTAAACACTTTGCGACGCCTCACTTCCGGTTTCTCTGGTCTTTGTATCCGGAAGTGGAGCTATTTAAATTCCCTTGATGTCTGCTCGAAATATGTTGGACGCCAACATTTAGGCTGAGGAAGAAGTCGAAACGCGTCCCTGTACTTGGCGTCCTGATTTTGAAAGACCTGGCCAGGCTTTCCTTAGGATTCAATACCTTTCATTTGTGGTTTTTCTTGAGTCCAGCATATTTTCGGGCAGACTACAAGGTGTGTAATACTCATTTGTCACGCTGCTCGTTTTTACTAACGATTCTTTTTTAATGTTTTCTATGGTCATTTAGACAACTTGGATTTTTGTGGTCTGAACTGTGTACTATACATTCCATATGTTTTATTCATTTTTGTCTTTGTATTTGTGACATCCTATTATATTTTTTGTTTATATGTTATATTTATTATCTTATTAAATATATTTTTTATACTACTATATACCGTATGTGCTCAATTATAAGACGACCCTGATTATAAGACGACCCCCCAAACTTTGGATATTCCATTAGGAAAAAACGAAAAGCCTGAATATAAGACTACCCTATAGGAAAAAAGTTCAACTTGTATATATTCACATGTAAATTGCTTTTTTAATAAAAAAAAAACATGTATTTCTTGTTTTTATTTCTTTTTGTGCCAATGCTGCCTCTCTCTTTCACTTGCCCCCAACTTTCTCTCTCTCTCTCCCCCCTAGTGTTGTCTCTCTCTCCCCCCTCGCTCCCCTTGTCTCTGTTTCTGCACCCCCTCCCTCCCCTTGTCTCTGTCTCTTCAAACCCCCTCCCTCCCCTTGTCTGTCTCTTCAAACCCCCTCCCTCCCCTTGTCTGTCTCTTCAAACCCCCTCCCTCAACCGTCTCTCTTCCCCCCTCCCTCCCCTTGTTGCTCTGTCTCTTCCCCCCTCCGTCCCCTTGTTGCTCTGCCCCCTCCCTCCCCCTGTCTCTCTGCCCCCTCCCTCCCCCTCACCTGTTTCATGATCCCTGGTGGCTAGTGGGGGCAGCTGGGGGATGTCTGCACGATACGTGCAGACATCCTCCATGCTGCCCGACACCTCCGTCTATTATGACGGACGATCCGGTAACTGTGTTTCCCTCCTCCGTGCAGGAGGGGAACACTGCGCAAGACGTCCGACCGGGGACACAGCAGCTGGAGGTAAGTGATGGGGAAGCGGGGGAGGAGGGAGGTATAACGAGCATCTGACTGGCATAATATTCCTGGGCATCTCAATGGCATAATATTCCTGGGCATCTGACTGGCACAATATTCCTGGGCTCTGACTGGCAAAATATTCCTGGGCATCTGACTGGCATAATATTCCTGGGCATCTGACTGGCATAATATTCCTGGGCATCTGACTGGCATAATATTACTGGGCTCTGACTGGCATAATATTCCTGGGCATCTGACTGGCACACTATTCCCATTGAAATACTGGTAAGTTTGTTGACTTAACTTTACTTCATTTTAAATATTGTATTTGTTCCCGTTTTGTTACTTCACTGCAAAATAAGATATATGCAGTGTGCATAGGAATTTGTTCATAGTTTTTGTTTTTACTATAGTCCGGCCCTCCAACGGTCTGAGGGACAGTGAACTGGCCCCCTGTTTAAAAAGTTTGAGGACCCCTGCACTAACGCATGCAGACACAATTACATACATACTGTCACACAGATTCTGACACATTCAAAAAATAGGTGCGGAACCCACACATATATGCTAATACACACACTATTTACTTGCTAGACTTACAGTGGGAAGTTGGAGACAGACCCTGTATCACTGCTGAACCGGGCAGCTGGAAGTTTTCCCTCCATTTTGAGGCAGCAGTAGGAGTTTCCATTACCTGTCACATGCATCTCCTCACTGCTACAGCTGCTGCCCAGTGAGTAGCAGGAACAGGAAGCTGGGGGGAGGAGCTAATCTGCCGGCTGTTCTGTGCTGGGACCGGGACAGTGCAGTTCACTCTGCTCAAAGAGTATTCCAGGCGCCAGGAGCCAGAATCTAGTCGCCATGGTAACCTGGTGCTTGGTAATTGTCGAGCCCTGGATTAAAGGGAATGATTCTCAGAGATATATTACTCAGAATATTTTAATATGAATTGGATGATATGGATCTGAGGATATGGATAAATAAAGATATTAGGACTATTATAGATGTATCTAATACATCTGATATAAAAATGTTTGCACTATTAATCATTGAGAATTCTCGTTCTCCAAAAAGACGGATATAAAAAGCTAAGAATTAAAAGTTATATTTCAAGTTCCTTGATTAAAGTTGACACAATAAATAGCTTGAGTTTAAATTATCTGTTTGAGCTGGAAACCAGCTATCAGAACATTTTAAAAACTGGAAAGTTTATGGAAGGAGTTGATAAAGAAATTATATAGAAGAATTAAATGTAAATGGGAGGGAGATATCAACAAAATAATAATAAGTAAGGATTGGTATGATATAATGGTTAAAATAAAGAAAGCAGTCCATTGTTTGAATCTTCTAGAACTTCAAATTAAAATCCTAACAAGGTAGTATTTAGTGCCAACCAGAATAGCAAAAATGTTCCCAAATAAATCACCATTGTGCTGGAGATGTAATACCCATTCATGCTCCTTCCTACGTGTATAGTGGGAATGTTACAATATAACAATAGTAATGGTTTTATTTAAAAAAACGATCTTACTTCAAAATCTTTAGCTAAGCTAACCCACCAAACATGGCCCAAAATATCAATAACAGAGAACTATTTAATTCTCATATAATCCTCGCTACTAAAATACAGATAGCAAAATGTTTTCAACTGTACTGCATATGCACTTTAAGTCTTTTTTTCTATTCCAAATTGTGATGGCCATGTTTAGGAAAATATTGTATAATATGTTTATGACAATTTAAGAAGATTTTTATATATGGGATACATATTAAATATTTGTTCTGTTATGTTCTATTTTGTTGAAAATATGAATAAATAATACCGTATATTTATAATTACCGTAGGAAAAAAAACTAAAAGCCTGAATATAAGACTACCCTATAGGAAACATTTTTTAACTTGTATATATTCACATGTAAATTACTTTTTAATATTTAATAAAAATTATGATATTAAACAAATGCATTTCTTGTTTTTATTTCCTTTTATGTGCAATGCTGCCTCTCTCTCCCCCCAAACTTTTCTCTCTCTCCCCCCTTCCCTTGTCTTTCTTTTCCCCCTCCCCTTGTCTCTCTCCCCCCCCTCCCCTTGTCTCTCTCCCCCCCTCGTCTTTCTCTTCCCCTCTCTCCCCCCCTTGTCTTTCTCTCCCCCCCTTGTCTTTCTCTTCCCATCTCCCTACCCTTGTCTTTCTCTTCCCCCCTCCCTCCCCTTGTCTTTCTCTTCCCCCCTCCCTCCCCTTGTCTTTCTCTTCCCCCCTCCATCCCCTTGTCTTTCTCTTCCCCCCTCCCTCCCCTTGTCTTTCTCATCTCCCCTCCCTCCCCTTGTCTTTCTCTTCTCCCCTCCCTCCCCTTGTCTTTCTCTTCTCCCCTCCCTCCCCTTGTCTTTCTCCCCCCTCCCTCCCCTTGTCTTTCTCTTCCCCCCTCCCTCCCCTTGTCTTTCTCTTCCCCCCTCCCTCCCCTTGTCTTTCTCTTCCCCCCTCCCTCCCCTTGTCTTTCTCTTCCCTCCCTCCCCTTGTCTTTCTCTTCCCCCCTCCCTCCCCTTGTCTCTCTCTTCCCCCCTCCCTCCCATTGTCTCTCTCTTCCCCCCTCCCTCCCATTGTCTCTCTCTTCCCCCCTCCCTCCCATTGTCTCTCTCTTCCCCCCTCCCTCCCATTGTCTCTCTCTTCCCCCCTCCCTCCCATTGTCTCTCTCTTCCCCCCTCCCTCCCATTGTCTCTCTCTTCCCCCCTCCCTCCCATTGTCTCTCTCTTCCCCCCTCCCTCCCATTGTCTCTCTCTTCCCCCCTCCCTCCCATTGTCTCTCTCTCTCTCACTGCCCCCCCCCCACCTTGTTTCTTGCTCCCTGGTGGCTAGTGGGGGCAGCCGGGGGATGTCTGCACGATACGTACAGACATCCTCCATGCTGCCCGACACTTCCGTCCATTATGATGGACAGCCGGTCCGTCATAATAGACGGCAGTGTTGTGCAGACATCCCCCTGCTGCCCAAATGTCCCTGGTGGCTAGCGGGGGCAGCCGGAGGATGTCTGCACGATACGCGCAGACATCCTCCACTGCAGCCCGCACTTCCGCTGGGAGTTTTATGATAGAAGTCCCGGCTACTTTAGAGGTGGATCCAGGTCCCTTGCAGCTCTGCGGGGGACCTGGATCCATGACTTATAGTCTGACCTCGATTTGAGGTCAGATTATAAGATGACCTCGAATACAAGACTAGGGGTCTTTTTCAGAGCATTTGCTCTGAAAAAAACCTTGTCTTATATTCGAGCAAATACGGTAAAAGGATATAAAAAAATAAATTACAGTAATGGTCACTGGCCTGTCCATCACTCCATCAAACCTTATGCAAAATTGGGTGAGTGGTGTATCAGGATGCCTCCTGATTGAGGGTAAATCTGACCTAACAGCTGTTGAATAGGAACAATAACCGGCAATGTGAAACCAACCTATAACTGACATCATTGGTAATGTTATACCACAAGAGATGTTATGGCAATGTTATGATACATTTAGGTTATTAAGTGGTGTATGTGATATGTGTATTTTACATTATCATGTGTTCATTGACATGGTAAATGTATCATTTATGCTGTAATAACATAATTTAATACATTACAATCAACAATATTTTAGTAATAAATATTATGTAATATTGAAACTATTATCATGCCAAAGAAACATTGATGTTGGTTTTATTATATATTTTTCTATATTATATATAACATTAATATAATTGTCTTATATTATTTTTTTTATATATATTTTTTATTGAATGTTCCTTTTCTTTTCATATTTTATTTTAATATATTTAATTAGACTTTATTAAACAATTTTATTTTTATTTATTTCAAATTTTATTTAAATTTGGCCCATTTCAGGAAGATTTATATGATTTTCACAATAGCTCAGATCCTCCTATTGACTTCTATGGTAGAACTTCAGCTATTTAGATATAACAGAGATCCTGCCGAAATGGCCCAAAAATAATCCATAGTCCTCCCCATAGACGTTTATGGGGTGGCTACCACTTCGGCAGCCAGACCCTTGAGGTGTCTAAATATCAGCATGAAAATCAACCACCTTGTCCGATATTTGGCATGAGCAGGCATGAGCAGGCAACACCAAAAAGCCCACTCCGGCACACACAAGATTGCTCTCAGGAGTGAAAAGTATGTGTTCCACCAGAAGATCAGCGACATACCTGAAATGGCACTGCCCTGCTGTAGCGCTTCCGTCGCTCTGTTGTAGTTGTTAGACTGCCCCTAGTGGCAGTCTTCAACATTACAACAACAACAAAAAAACAAATGTTAGGGTTGAAATCTAGGGTTAGGGTTACAATAATATTTAGTGTTATTGTTACAGTAAGGTTTTGAGTTAGGGTAAAATTAGGGTTATGGTTAGAGTAAGGATCAGTTAGAATTAGGATTAAGTTTAGGATTAGGGTTCAGTTGATCATCTGGTTTGGGGTCAAAAGGTCATGGTAAGGGAAAATTGCAAGGGAAAATATAGCTACTTTAGGTTACTGCCCTTTAATGAGCAAAAAACTGATTGCAATTGTGTAAAAGATTTTTCAGGTCAATGTTAGAAAAAGTGTTTGTTTTTCCCCCAAAAAATGTTTCATCATATTCTATGATTTTTTTTAATGAAAAATATGATGAAAATAATGGTGTCTTAATAAAACCCTACTTATGGCAACAAAAGCTGTATATAATATGTGTGGGTGCATTAAACAAGAAAAAATACAATTCAGCTAAACCAGGGCTTGATAAATTTAATTTGAGTTTAGGAGCTAGCCCAAACATTTAGGAACCAGACAATCATGCAAATAGTCACACACACACACATCTGTACACATACCTCACATACACACAGTTTTTTCTCAACCCCTTCCCGACGTTAGGACGTACTATGCCATCCTGACTTTAAGTGCCTTAAAGTCGTTAGGACGGCATAGTACGTCCTGTATTAACCCTTGAAGGACCAGGGATTTTTCTGGGCCAAGGACCAGAGCGTTTTTTAATTTTTTGTTTTTTTCCTCTCTCTCATTTAACGTACCCATACAAGTTATATGTTATTTTTAAAGGACAGTTAGAGCTTTCTTTTGATACCCTATACATAAAAATGATTTACATTTTAGTATTAAAAAATACATATAAAAGAGGAAATTTTGGAGGAAAAAAAAGTTTTTCCCCATTATTTTCCCAATAATAAGCTACATAACTAGTGCAACACTAACCCACTTATCCCCCCTAATTAACTAACTAATAAAAAAGAAAAATATTGGTTCCCAAACCCCCCATAACAAAAAAGACAGAAATAAATTCTGAAGAGTGCGATGTCAGATCAGTAAAAATCATGCAACAGGCATGCAGGGGTTACATTTTATTAAATAAATATATTAAAATTACCTTTATTTATTAAAAAAACTTTCTAAATTGTAAAAATAAAAAAATCTGTTAAAAAAAAAACTAAATGAGGGCCATAAAGTGGAAGGAAAGGGTTAATTTTTTTTTTTTTTTTTTTTAACCTCTGTGTATGTAATTAATTTATTTTTACTTACAGGTCACTCTCTGTGCTTCACTATAAGAATGTGAAGCACAGAGAGTGAATTAGAGGCAAAGTCAGTGTGTGAACACACTGACTTTGCCATCTAATTTGCATGTTATCGCGGTGATCACGTTATCACCGCGATCACATGCCCGGAATTGCACCGATCGGGTCCAGGAGCTTTGCCTCAGGTGCGAGGCTTAGTCCTGGACCCGTTGCAGACTAGCTGGCGGTGCCCACGGAGCGCACCGCCGGCTAGACTGCATGACGAGTTAACTCGTCATAAGGTCGCTAATGCGGCGGCTCTTATGACGAGTTAACTCTTCATAAGGTCAGGAAGGGGTTAAACAGCTCATCGCGGCTCCCCGCAATGAGCTGTTTTCGGATCCCGCTGCAGGCACTTGCAAGGGGATCCCACCTGTCATTTGAGGCCACTTTGAGTGGAAATGTCCGGAGGTCTCGCGTTTTTTTGCAGGGACCCACAGGGTCTGTTATCGCCTTGTGATCGGTGGTCAGGAACCAATCATGACATTTTGGTGCTTGCGTTGTTTGGGACACAAGCACCTTGCGTCACGAAGGGGTTAATGTGTACTGCCTCCCTGCTGCTTTACCTCATTGCAGGGGAGTGGACAGCTGCAGCTGATCTTCAATCATTTCCTGGCGAGTGACACCTGACACGTGTTACGCGAGGGGCAGAGCTTGCAGTCTGTGCAAGCCACAGAGACTTTCCCCCCTCGCGCTGCAATAAAATATCGGGTGGCAGCGGCAAGGCGAAACTCAAACTGCAGAAGTCTTAAAACAGTATCTGTCCTAAAGGGGTTAATCATCCCATAGAAAAGGAGCAGGAAGAACAATAATATAATTCAAATATCACTTATTCTGACAAATACCAATGCATTCTTAAACGGAAACTAGCCTATTACAGATAAGCATATGACTATCCTATAAATAAGAAATAAGCCCATAGACAGTGAGACAGTGGCCATTGAAAGAACAGCAACAAGAGGCAGGGATATCACCATTTTTGGGATGCTTTAATGCTATATATATATATATATATATATATATATATTTATTTTTTACGTTAAAGTGGCACAATGTAATACATACATATCATATGAATAGATGTAATAACAGAAAAAGTTCATGGTCACATTGTTATTTTAAGTTAACTGCCAAGGATTTACTGATGGGATTAAGGAAACAAGTCATGCAAGATGTTGGGGCTTTTGTTGCAGCAATTAAAAAGTTTGACAGGTGCAGTTTAACATACTTGAGCTGCTTATGGCTAACCTATAGTTTATTGTAATAATGTTGACTTTAAACAACATTATAAAACTGGTGCTGTAATTGCTATATAGAGCATACGTCAAAAAAACAAACAAATCCATCGCCGTGTGTGAGCGGAGATTCACTTACCGTGGCAAAATACAGGTTCATTAGTGTCAGCGTAAAGAACTGCAGGCATACCGGGAAGCAGTAGAGCAGCCAGAAGGAGAAGGATCCCAGTGTGTTGGCCTCCACAAAGTTTCTGAAGTAGAAAGAGAAGAGGACAGCTCTGAGGGACGCCCAGAGCAGGCAGAGAAACAGGAAGACGGTCTGGTAGCTGAATCTCTTGTGTTTGTAATACAGAACCAGCCACAACTGCGCGTAAACGAATACAAACAGCAGAAGATAGAAAACGGTGTACACAGTAGTCAGGCCCAGTGTCACATAGGGAGGAACTGCAGGAGTTAAAGTAGGGGGCAGAGAGTCGTTTACAAAGGGGTCTCTTTCAGGAAATTCCATCTCCATGGAATGCCAAACTATCGGTGTAGAACTGTTTTTTTTTGTTGTTTTTAGTGCTCCCTGCACTAAAGAGCCTGGGTGATGCAGCCGGCAGTCTCCGTCATCTTTCTGTATAGCAGCTTTTGCAGATTAATTGGGAAACATCCATGAAAGCAGAACAATGTGTATTTCCTGGTTCTGCGGTTGAGTGACGAGCAGAGCACATGATCATAGTGCTGAGGGATGCACGGGGCTGGCTCAGCAAGGATGCAAATGAACTTGAAAGTACTGGAGCTTGATATGTAGTTGTTTTCTGATAGCATTAACCCTAAATGACCAGAGCTTCCCTCTACTGAAGAATAATTCAAATAAACTTGACACGTGTACAGCCCTGAAGCTTATAGCGACTGGATTATGTAATGTGGTTCCAGGAGGAATCTGAGTGCTGGCATTAAGGATTTTTTTCTCTTTGAAATTACATTTTTAGTATTTCTGAGGGTTTTTGCCTTCTTCTAGGTCAGGGGTTTTCAGTAGGAGGGCCACACTGTACATTTTGCACATTTTCGCGGGCAAAGGAAAAAGCATTATAATTCAACTTTTTACATATGTAATAAAATGATTATTTAACCCCTTCGTGACAATGGACATACTTCATGCTGCCTCTCTTGCACTACCTAACGTCAAATCGCCAGGGGTCATGTGAACTTTCGGTGTGAAAACCAGATCAGAGTGCGGGGAGCATGTTAGAGACTGCTGTCTCTCGCAGAGGTAAGTACTGGGGGGGGGGGGGGAATGGGCCATAACGTGGCATATTAATAGGCTTAATGGCTGTGGAATATCAATGGGCATACTGACTGTGGCATATTAATAAACAAATAGTGGAATATTAATGAGCATTCTGGCTGTGGCATCTTAATGGACATTGAGTGGCATATTAATGGGCATACTGGCTGTGGGATATTAATGGACATACTGGCTGTGACATATTCATGGGAATACTGACTGTGGCATATTAATGGGCATACTGACTGGTATATTAATGGGCATACTTAATGGCATATTAATGGGCATAGAGTGGAATATTAATGGGGAAAGAGTGGCATATTAACGGGCATACTGACTGTGGAATATTAATGGGCAAATATCGTCTTCTACGACGTGCTGCTTTTTACACTATATGAATTAAAAGTTTAAATTTTACTGTGACCCTTTTTAAAGTCGTTGCAGTTCTCCTCTTCCCCACTCAACCCAACGATTCCTACTATGCTTGCTACATAGCGAAAGCAGGCAGACAGGCATGGCCTGCAGGGTACTCCCTCGGCGCTTACATCACTCATTTATAATGATCAATTTCCTCCGGGACACAATTTACTGCCTATACGGCACTTAGTGTCTCGAGAAGTACGATACCCCAGACTAGGCCATATAATGTCAAATCAACAAATGAAACCTCTAAAAGACTTAGCCCGGGAACAGCCCCACCTCTTCTAAATGCAGCGAAAATGCTGATAGCAAAATTTTGGAAACAAAGCGTGACCCCCACATACGAGGATTGGGTCGCCTCGGTGGAACAAATCCGTAAAATGGAGGATCTCATGCACACCGCTCAGGACAGGGGAATGCAAGCCTGTACGAAATGGGCCCCTTGGACCATGTACCTGGAATCCGAGCAGTTCTTGAAATCATTAGAGGTTTTGTCGTCCTCACTATTGTAGGCCACAAGTCTTACATCACTACTAAATTGAATGTTTTTAAGGCTTATATTTCTCAGATGGGGGGGGGGGGGCTTGGAGAGAAGTCTCAACCTAACATATATACATCCCTATCTTAACCAATTGACTAGCCATCAAGAGCCTAAAGCGACCACGTTATACCGTTTCTTTATTACTCTAATTTAACCAGTAGCAGAAATACTGCCACGTCTAGCGGTTATTGTTATTGTTTTTATGTATGCGACATACCGTATTTGCTCGATTATAAGACGACCCCCCAAACTTTAGATATTCCTTTAGGAATAAAATTAAAAGCCTGAATATAAGACTACCCTTTAGGAAAAAAGTTCAACTTGTGTATATATATATATATACACAATACAATACATATATATACATATATAGTAAAAGTCAACATGGTTTTGTGAAAGACAGGTCTTGTCAAACAAACTTAATAACATTCTATGAAGAGGTCAGTAAAAATATAGATCTAGGTGTGGCAGTTGATGTGATCTATTTGTATTTTGCTAAAGCATTTGATACAGTTCCACACAAAAGGTTACTCTACAAATTGAGAGAAATAGGATTGGGGGCAAATGTATGTATTTGGATTGAAAATTGGCTAAAAGATAGAACACAGAGGGTTGTTTTAAATGGTAAAGCTTCAAATTGGACCAGGGTAGTGAGCGGAGTACCTCAGGGGTCTGTTTTGGGACCTCTTCTTTTTAATATGTTTAGTAATGATCTCCCACGTTGTGCTGAGTGCCATGTCTCAGTGTTTGCTGATGACACAAAATTAGGTAAGGTAATAAAGACTAATCTTGATGTTTTTTCTTTACAGGAAGATTTGGACAGAGTGGGGAACTGGGCAAGAAAGTGGCAAATGAGGTTCAATATAGACAAATGTAAAGTTATGCATTATGGGAAAAATAATAACAAAGCAACATATACGTTAAATGGTATTTCCCTGGGAAAAACTACTAACGAAAAGGATTTAGGAATCATTGTAGATAACAAACTTGGCAACAGTGCCCAATGCCAGTCAGCAGCTGCAAGGGCCAATAAGATATTGGCATGTATAAAACGAGGTATAGATTCACAGGAGGAGGAAATCATCTTGCCTCTTTACAAATCAATGGTAAGACCTCACCTTGAATATGCAGTACAATTCTGGGCACCAGTCCTTAAAAAGGATATTAAGGAACTAGAAAAAGTGCAAAGGAGAGCTACAAAATTAATAAGGGGATTGGAGGATCTTAGTTATGAAGAGAGACTTAAAAAATTGCATTTATTTACTTTAGAAAAAAGGTGTCTTAGAGGGGATATGATAAGATTATATAAATATGTGCAGGGCCAATATAAGGAGCTCTCCAGGGACCTGTTCATTAATAGAAATGTACAAAGAACAAGAGGTCACCCCCTGAGACTGGAAGAGCAAAGATTTCATAGGCAGCAAAGGAAGGGATTCTTTACGGTAAGGACAATAAAATGATGGAACTCCCTGCCAAGAGAGGTAGTGCTATCAACCACAATAGATGCATTTAAAAATGGTCTGGATGTTTTTTTAGAAAAGCAGAACATACATGGGTATTAATAATAGAATAAGCATTAATAATAGAGCTTTTTGATCCAAGGAGAAATCTGATTGCCCTTTTGGAGTCAAGAAGGAATTTTTTTCCCCCTAGGAGGCAACATTCGAAAAAGCTTCCTTAGGGTTTTTTTTGCCTTCTTTTGGATCAAAACGCTGAAATGATAGGTAGAAGGGTTGAACTTGATGGACTTGTGTCTTTTTTCAACCTAAATTACTATGTTACTATGTTACTATATATATTCACATGTAAATTGCTTTTTTAATAAAAAATTATATCAAAAAATGCATTTCTTGTTTTTATTTCCTTTTATGTGCCAGTGCTGCCTCTCTCTTTCCCTTGCCCCCAGATTTGTCTCTCTCCCCCCCTTAGTGTTGTCTCTCTCTCCCCCTCCCTTTGACTCCTTCTTCGCCTCTGTCTCTCCCCCCCTTGTTTCGATCTGCCCCCCCCTCCCCTTGTTACTCTGTGCCCCCCTCCCTCCCTTGTCTCTGTCTCTTCCCCCCCTCCCCTTGTTTCTCTCTGCCCCCCTCCCTCCCCTTGTTGCTCTGTCCCCCCTCTCCCTGTCTCTCTGCCCCCCTCCCTCCCCTTGTTGCTCTGTCTCTTCCCCCCTCCCTCCCCTTGTTGCCCCTGCTGTTAGAGAGGGGGATCCAGGTCCCCAGCAGAGCTGCAGGGGAAGTAAATTGTCAATTTGAGGTCAGATTATAAGACAACCTCAATTATAAGACGAGGGGTATTTTTCTGAATTTTCTTTCTGAAAAAGACCATGTCTTATAATCGAGCAAATACGGTAGTACTCCATCAATTTCAGTAGATGGACTACTTCGGTACGAAGAGCGTGCAGCAACCTTCCCCTCTTTTCTCCAAAAGGATTAGTGAATTACCGTATTTGCTCGATTATAAGACGACCCTGATTATAAGACGACCCCCCCAAATGTGTACATTCCTTTAGGAAAAAACTGAAAGCCTGATTATAAGACTACCCTATAGGAAAAAAGTTTAACTTGTATATATGTAAATTGCTTTTTAATATTTAATAAAAAATGTATATTATACAAATGCATTTCTTGTTTTTATTTGCTTTTATGTGCCAATGCGGCCTCTCTCGGCCTCGCTCATCGCGCAGACATCCCCTGCTGTTAGAGAGGGGGATCCAGGTCCCCTGCAGCTCTGCAGGGGACCTGGATCCCTGTCTTATAGTCTGACCTCAATTTGAGGTCAGATTATAAGAAGACCTCGAATGTAAGATGAGGAGGATTTTTCAGAGCATTTGCTCTGAAAAAAACCTCGTCTTATATTCGAGCAAATACGGTATAAGCTACAAGATTTACAGGAGAAGAGAGGAGGATAATATAACAACATCTACATTATTTTGATTCTATTTGCTATTCTTGGATATGCACCTAAGCCCCTCAATACGATGCTATGTTCACTTTTGTTTATTTGTTTCACTGTACACCCATGTATCTAGATTTTGACACTGTAAACAAATTTACCGGAAACCAATCATACTGTAGACTCATGGTGACTTTGTATCGTTTGTAACTAATAAAAAGATTTTAAACAAAATAAAATTTGTAACTAAACAAGGGTGACTGGGCGCCACCATTTTGTGAAATATAGTGTTTTTGGGTGCCACCCCTCAGAATCTTTACAGCACAAATTTCTCACTTTGGGGCTTGGGACACAGAATGTAGTCTAAAAGTAAAAATTCTGATCACTGAGTTGCATTGAATGGGAGGGAAATGTAACTATTACATCACAAGGGGGCAGAGTTATGATCCTGAATAGGTTTGAATATTCCCCATTGAATGTAATGGGAGGAAAAATGATCAAACATATTTTTGAGACTAAGTCAATTTCCGGTGCCAAAATGAAAATCGACCTCCAAAGTCGAATTTTAGTGAAAAGACCTGTTAGTCAAATCTGGCACCCGTGTTTGACTTTGTCGCAAAAACAGCTTCAATAATTTTTCCTCCCATTACTGTCAATGGGGAATATTCAAACCTATTTTTCCCCCCCAAGTCAAACTCCGAAACTGGTGTTTTTTTTCTAAATCAAATTCGGGGAGCCAAATTTGACCTACTCTCAAAATCAAAGTCGACCTCCAAAGTCGAACTTTAATGACTAGACCCAACTAATAAGACTGATAAGTCTTATATAATGGAGAAAAGTGAAAACAATACCTTTAAATGCATTTGCTATAGTTTTGGACTGAGAGTATGTTCATATTGCTTGAATGACTAAGGATATTGAAAAGTAACAGGACAGTGTCCTCTAGTGTGCATTTATAGGAATAGGAATTTATAGGATTTTTTTAAAACCACTCCATAAAACTTCAACATGTGAAACAATAAAAGTGAGATAAGAATTAAGTGAGAGCAGAAAAGAAATATGAGAAGTGTAGCAACATAAACTGAAATGAAAAGATAAATCAACTGGAGAAATACAAGAACAGAATATGCAAAGGAAGAAGGAGAGAGAAATTAGAGCTCAAAGAAAGTGGGAAAACAACATGGGGTCCATGTGCTGAGTGTCCTATGTATTCAAAGCATGGACCTACTTTGAACAAGTGCCGTATTTCCCCGAAAATAATCCATACCCCAAACATAAGCCCCAGTTGATATCTTCAGCTTTAAGAAGTGGCAGGCAGCCACTTTAACCCCTTAGTGACCGAGTGCTATGCTGCATTTGATGTACCTTGAAGACCCAGAATTCCATTATTTTTGTCATACGTTTACTGAACTGTGAATTTCTTTCTTTGTGTTCAGTCCACCCACACAAATTATATATCATTTTTTAAAGGACGGATAGGGCTTTCATTTGATACTATTATTTTCATCATATGATATAATTTACTATTAAAAAAAATATTAAATATGATGAAAATATGCCATAAAAAACACTTCTTCTAACTTTGACCTAATATTTTTTAAACAATTACAAATGGTAAAAAAGACCCCGTCTATATATTTCTACTATTTGAGTTTAGAAATACCAATGTTTCCATGTTTGCCTATGTTTTATTTCAAATAATAGGGCACAAAACAATACTAGTGTTTGTTTGTTTTTCCTAACCATTTTCTTCTACAGTAACCTTTTAACCCCAACCCTAAATTTACCCTAACTCTAAATTCACCCTAACCCTAAATCTACCCCCACCCCTTAATCTAACCCTTGTTCTCACCGGAACCCCCCTGTAACCTTAATTATAACCCTATTTATGACCCTAACCCTAGATCTAGGTTTAGTAGATTAAGTGTTAACTTTTTTCATTTATTTATTTATTTTATTTATTTATTTAATTTTCTAGTCAAGTAGCGGTTTCAGAGCGACGGAAGAGATTTTTTTTTCTCTCTTCCGTCGCTCTCCTCTGGGCACGTTGTATTGGAGAAGCATGCTACTCCGAAACAGCACACACCGGGTGATCGCGGTGCCCAGGGGGGCACAGAAGGTGTTGCATGATGCCTCCATCGAGGCATCATTGCAACACTTTACACACATAGGCAGTGATCAGCTTTTACTGCCTATGTGTGTTAACGCGCATACGATCACATTCGCGGTGATCATATGGTCGAGGGGGGGCTGAAGGCACTCTCAGAGGCTGCTTCGGATCCGAAGCAGCCTCTGAGAGTAGCTGCAGGCATGTAGTGTTGCGCTAAGAAATCCGCATCCTCCAAACAGGCAGAACAACTAAATAGTCTCACAACTGACTACGACCAGCTCGCTAATGATACCATTGACCTACACCACAGAGTCACGAACCTGGAGCAGAGCCTGGAGGATTTGGGCAACAGATCGGGACGAAATAACATTCGTATTAGAGGACTCTCGGAGAGCGTGGGGATTGAAGCGCTCATACCTACCTTGCAGCAGATGTTTCAAGACCTTTTACCCACCATTTCCCCAGAACGCTTGCTGCTGGATAGGGCCCACAGGGCGCTCCGAGCACCGGGCCCCTCAGGATCCCGACCACGTGATATTATATTGCGCTTTCATTATCACCAAACTAAAGAAGAAGTCATGAGAGCATCCCGACGGACCCCCCTAAGACTTGCTGGAGCTCCGGTGCAGGTCTTCCAGGATCTGGAACCGATCACCCTATACAAACGCCGCCAATGGAAGCCGTTAACGGATCTCCTCCGAGCTGCAGGGCTCAAATACGCTTGGGGATTCCCGTTTAAGCTGATACTAACACAGAACGGCACAACTAAAATTTTCACCTCTTATGATGATCTTCAATCCTTTACAGACTTCCTGAAAATCGATTCTCGCCAGCGGACCGCTGCCTCACAGGTGTCAGCAGAATAACTTATCCTATCCGGACTAGAAGACACGGACACCGAAATGGCCCTCTTCTTAACATCTCTGAACATGTCCCATTATATGCATCGAATATGAAGATCTGGAAACCGACCTATGGAGTGCCCATACAGTATTCCTGTGCTGATAACAGAACACTTTCATCCGAATACGATAAGTGACGAGACAAATCGATTTGTGCTGTTATGTGTTATTAACAGAGTTGTTCTATTTTGCAATGTATATATCTAAACCAATTTCTTAAGTTACATATGTATATCCAAAGTTATAGTACTAACGGGGCACTTAGTACCCACTCCTATTAGAGTCATTTTCCTCCATAACACACTAAGAAAAGAGGAGAACAGGGCCTAAAGCTTGCAACCTGTATCCCATCTCCCTAGCTAGCACACAAGCAGCCTCACCGCAACACACTGTCCCAGGAATAGTCTTTGGTCCTTTTCCCCCCCAGTTTAGATTTGAATTAGGACAATGACTCAAGCCATGACACCTAAACAAGCTCAGGAAAACGATTGGATTATAGAGTAGTAGAAGGTACCCCTGAGAGCCCCACAAGATTTCTCCCGCACTAGCACACAAATGCACTGGGCGCAGTCTCCAAAGGGTCCCATAATTTGATCAGCTCTCAGGAGCCCCACTTCATGTTAACACGTTTCACAGGCGTTAGCCGACTACTATAACCAAGGAGCACCCACCATTCTCAGGGTTCCCAACACAACGAGAGTTTCTACCCACCCTGGCATTTGTTGAAGACCTACTTGCTATAGCCACATGGCTCATGGTTACTGTTTAGCATGGCTTTTTTGTCTACGACTTGTTATTTTAATAGTATAACTGTGTTAACTGTTGAGACATATTGCACTGTTTGTACTTACTTGCTATCTTACAGGACATTACGTCCACTTATCCTTCACCCCCACTAACTGGCCACTTAAGTAAGTCCAGTTAAGTTTGTGGTTTACTGCTATACCTGTGGTTTACCTAGGAAACACCTGCTGTTCTAAACCTCCACTCTTGTTATCCTTATACCCCACAGACCGACACCCCCTTGTCTCCCCCTCTTTCCGTGTCCCCCAGTAACCTTCACCCCCCCCCCCCCCTCTTTTATTTTCCTTCTTCTTTTCTCTTTTTCCAGCCAGGGATCGATCTCCTCTGAGCCATGCCCATGCTAAGGTGTGTATGGTCCATCAACGCTCACGGACTGAACTTCCCGCAAAAGCGTCGGACTCTTAGACACCTTAACAACACCCAATCCGACATAGTCATGATTCAGGAATCCCACTTCACCCGAAATAAGGCCCCCACTCTAAAAAACAGACGCTTTCCTATCTGCTACACAGCTAACAATACCACCAAGAAGGCAGGAGTGGCAATATTACTACGCAACTCCTGCCTGCCTGCGGTCACTTACTCCTACTCAGATCCCTCTGGGCGATTTTTATTTATTTCAGGTCAGCTAGGCTCACACACCATAGCAATTCTTAACGTTTACGCCCCGGCGGTCCCTGATAAACTGTTCTGGACTACCCTCTCCGCATTCCTTTCCTCACACCCGACGGACAAACTTATCATAGGAGGGGACTTTAACGCAACTACAATACCAACTATAGACAGAACTACCCCACAGACTAAAACCACGCCACATCCCTCGGATAACTATCTCCTCGCCTTTATTACATAACACAGACTTCTCGATATTTGGAGACTCCAACACCCCTCGACCAGAGATTACACCTTCTTCTCACACCCACACCTCAGCTATTCTCGAATTGACATAATATTCATATCACAAGCTTGTCTTCCTCTGGTCACTTCATCCGACATACACGACATAACCTGGTCAGACCATGCGGACGTCTCTATACAACTCACCTTGACGGAACACAACAAACACTGGTCATGGAGACTGAACGACTCATTACTCCACAACAAACAGCTGGTCTCCGCAATCAAAAAACAGCTTACAGAATACTTTCACTTGAATAAAGATTCGGTAGAAGACCCGGCCACGCTATGGGCTGCCCATAAATCAGTTATTAGAGGGTTCCTGATTCAAACAAGTTCAAGGATTAAAAAACAAAAGGCTGCAGCTTCTTTAAAGCTTCAAACCCAACTAACCACATTAGAAAACCAAAACAAGTCGAACCCCTCTAAAACTATTACAGATTAAATCATGCAAATCCGATCACAACTCCGCCGATTATTCCTTATGGACACAGCCAAATCTCTAAGGTTCACGAAGCGTACTTATTACGAGAGACAAACAAAGCAGACCGACTGTTGACATCAATGCTAAAAGCCCAACATGCTTCTAGACTGATTCCTAGCATAAGAACCAAAAATGGGACAATCTCAACTATGCCTCAAGATATGGCCAATGAATTTCAGTCTTATTTCTCACACCTCTATAACCACTCTCCTACTAAAACACTTCACAATACTGATCCTGTGAATGACATTCTCCACCACCTAAAACATATGGCATTACCGAAATTATCAACAGAAGACGCAGACTTCATGGATAGCCCAATATCGACGGAGGAAATAGCCGAAGCGATCAAATCCTTAAAGAAAAACAAGACACCTGGCCCTGATGGGTTCTCAGGCTTATACTACAAAATGTTCAGACATCTTAAGCCCCCACCTGCTAATTCTGTTCAATGCCATAATGGATGGCTGCTACTTTACCAACGACATGCAAATGGCAAATATAACCCTTATTCATAAACCTGGGAAACCAAAAGATATTACGACAAGTTACAGGCCGATTTCACTACTGAACATTGACTATAAACTCTTTACCAAAATCCTGGCAACCTGATTAAACCGCTTCCTACCAAAGCTAATCGACCCTGATCAAGTGGGCTTTATTCCGCATAGGCAGGCCTTAGACAACACCAGGAGATTGGTAGATCTTGTATGGATGGCCTCACAAAGGACCAAACCTACTCTGTTTTTATCACTCAACGCTGAAAAGGCGTTCGATCGCCTGAACTGGTCTTTCCTACGCCTTACTGTTGAAAAAATGGGTTTTAACCAGAATTTTCAAAACGCTCTCTCAGCTCTATACCACACACCATCGTCCACAATCTGTATACCTGGAGTTCCCCCCTCACGTTCTGAAACTACAATGGCACCAGACAGGGTTGTCCGTTATCACTTTTACTGTTCGCACTGTCCCTGGAACCACTACTGCATTCAATCAGACATAATTCAAACATTACCGGTATTACACTAGCCGGCCAACAGTACAAAATCGCAGCCTATGCGGACGATATTATGCTATCGGTAACAGACCCCCTATCATCACTGCCTTTCCTTTTTCAAGAGCTCCAAACCTTCTCCAAATTGTCAGGCTTCAAAATAAACGCCGGAAAATCCGAAACTCTCCCCATCCATCTCTCACCCCATGCCATAAAACTGCTACAGCTGAACTTTGACCTAGATTTCACCAACAAGCCCCTTACATATTTAGGACTCCAAATCTCGGACTCATATTCACAGTTATACGCGCTAAATTATCTCCCGCTGTTACAACAGGTGAAACACGACCTACGTTCCTGGCAACAACTTCACATTTCCTGGCTAGGTCGCATAGTGACCGTCAAAATGAGTATTCTACCCCGTCTGCTGTACTTGTTTCAAGCACTACCGATCCCGATAAATCTAACGGACATTAAGTCCCTTCAAAGTCTTATAAATGTCTTCATCTGGCAGGGCAAAAAAGCTTGTATAAATAAAAACACTATGTACAGAACCTAACAAGCAGGAGGCTTAGGGCTACCAAACCTGCACAAATACTATCTGGCAGCCCAATTTGCACAGATCGCATCCTGGCATGCTAGTATCTCACAGATAAAATGGGTGGACATTGAAAACGACTTGTTCCGTCCTGATGTACTCTCACAATACATCTGGTCTAACAAAATGAAAAGACCATTGTTACGGACTCTATGCCCCACCATATTGAACTCACTCAGGATCTGGGACAAATACGCAATCAAACATGCTCTAACTACAGACAATTCTCCATTGACTCCACTGTACAGAAACAAAGATTTCCCACCCGGCATGATACCTTACCACTTCAAAAATTTTGAACAGAATGATATCTCTCGAGTCCATGACCTATTCTCGGCTGGGAAAATGAAAACATTTTATGAGCTGTCCAAAACCTGCAATTTAAACCTTCTGATTTCTTTCGGTATATTCAGCTGAGAAATTTTGGCTCGTCCCCAGCAATCCAACGTGCTGCCCTTACCAGACCCACCTGGTTTGAAAAACTTTGTATGGACTCTCCTAGGCAAAAGAAAATGATTTCATCTCTATATACAGAAATTTCCCTATCAGCCTCCGATCCACCCTTATCATATATAGCGGCCTGGGAAAAGGACGTGGGCCATTCTATCGATAGAGAAGACTGGATAGACATCTGGGAAGCCACCTTGAAAACCTCAATTTGCACCTCTCACAAAGAACAGGCATATAAAACGCTTTTACGATGGTACATGACTCCGACGAAACTGGCCAAGATACACCAGGGCCATTCGCCATTATGCTGGAAGGGATGCGGAGAGGCTGGAACATACTTCCACACCTGGTGGTCCTTCCCAAATATCCAGACATTCTGGAAGCAAATCCAGAACCTAATCAATAGTATACTCCACAAACCGATTCCACTAGACCCATGTATCTTTCTCCTTTCCCAACCACTTGACTCTTGTACCTCCCAAGAAAATCGACTAATCTCTAGGATAGCCCTAGCCTCCCGTAGAGCCATTGCACAATTGTGGAAGCAACCACAAATTCCCTCACTACCACTGGTGATCGGCTTGATCAACGAAGTGATAGATATGGACCAACTAACCACATTTTTACATGACACCCCCGACAGATTTGAGAAATTATGGCTCCCCTGGAAGAACCATTTCCTGAATAAAACTGATAGACGCAAAGACCACTTACCTCACCTCTCCTCTTCTTTCACTGCTCTTCCTTCTCCCTCTCCTTCCACACACTCCGCCCCTCCCCTCGGACTCCCCCCGTGTTCTATCCCCTCAGTCTACTGCATTTATGTTATTACAGGTAATCGTAATTAAGTCCACCCCAATAACTATCCGCTTGATTACTGATAGCTGGAGATTTAAATCTTAAAACGCAATTTATTGAATTCCTGTAATACGATAATGATTGTTAACCCCTTAACGACAGATGACTTGCCAGGCACGTCACGGCAAATCGAGGACTTGCCGACAGGTGACGTGCCTGGCACGTCATGCACTTAACAGAGTAAAGAAAGCGACCAGCGGTAGAGGCATTGTGCAACACCCCCCAAAAGTGCAGAGGCGCGCTACGATCACTCCCCGGAGTGATCGTAGCAGCCATTTAAAAATAGCTGCGCCCGCTGCACACATGTGCTTAGGAAGCGAACGATCGTTCGCTTCCTAAGCACCTCCGGTGTTGCTAAAGTGCCTCGCTAGCGAGGCACTTAGCAGCACCTTCATGCTCCCCAGAACCGATGGTGGTCGCTCTCCTGAGCGACCCCATCGGCTCAGTAGAAGGGAACGCTGCCTGTACAGGCAGCGCTTCCCTTCTAATGGCAAGAGCATCGGAAGTGAATGTATTTCACTTCCGATGCTCTAGGGGGAGCCAATCGATGCCGGCACAACAGATCTGTGTGATCTGTGTGCAGGCATGTATGGTAAGTGCTCTGATGAGCACTTATCATACAGTCAAAGGCAATATTAGTAAATATTGCCTTTGACAAGTATTGATCTGCCTCCCTCACCTTACTAGTTTTAGTAAGGGAGAGAGACAGATCAGATAATGTAAAAAATAAGATAAAATAATAAAATAAAATATTTTAAACACTAAGGGCTTTTATAAAAGCCATTTAACCCCTTCCCTGCCATTGATCGCTGTGTACGCAGTGATCATACACAGCAGCACATTTTTTGCTGTCTGTGCATTTTTTAGGGGTTAATTTTTTTTACTGTAATTCATTACAGTATAAAAAAAGCTCTTTTAAGAGAGATTAACCCCTTGCTTGCTGTAGATCACTGCCTAAGCAGCGATCTGACGCAAATGCAGCAATCTTGCTGCAGAAGCATTTTTAATTTTTTTTAAAAACATTTTTATTACACCCGTCACGGGTTAATTATACCCGCTAGGTGATTATGTTTAAAGTAAAACAATTTTTTTTAGCTGTCTGAGCGCATGTATAGCGATCAGTAACAGCTGATAAGTGACAAAGGCAGGTTGGCGTTTGCTCAGATGAGCAAATGCCTAAGCAGCGCATAGGGAGCAATCAGGTTGCAGAAGGATTTTCTTTTTTGCTATCAGCATTTTTTTTTGTCACACTCGCTAGGGGTTAATTATACCCACTAGGGGATTACGTGTATTCTTTTTGAAGCTGTCTGAACGCGTGTATAGCGATCAGTAACAGCCGATCAGTGGCAAAGGTGGTTTGGTGATTTCTCAGATGAGCATCACCATTGGTCACCGTCTGGTTAGATCAGTATTGGTAAATATTGTTCTGACCCATATGGATCTGCCTCCCTCTCCTCACTTGAGTTTTAGTGAGGGAAAGAGACAGATCTGTATAACATATTTTTTTAATTGTAATAAATTAAATAAAATGTTAAAAAATTGTGAGTCCCAAGGGCTTTTATAAAAGCCATACCCTTTGTATAGTGTAGCCTGTGTATTAACCCCTTCCCTGCCACTGATCACTGCACAGCAGGACATTTTTTCTTGTCTGTGCATTTTTAGGGGTTAATTTTTTGTACAGTACTACAAAGGCTCTTATAAGAGCTATTAACCCCTTCCTGGCTCTACATGTCAAAATTCCAAGTTGGAAAATCAAAAAGCGCACCTCTCAAATGTAGCCTTTCAACCCCCAACAAAGCTGACAAAGCTAGGCATGAGTGGTATCCCTGTGCTCGGGAGATGTTGCTGAACATATATTGTGGTATTGTTTGTCAGTGACACATACCGAAATATGTGAATTTGTGTCTAAAGTACAATGTATGTGGGAAAAAATACACAATAAAATGATTACCACAAACATTGACAAAGGCTGGTGGTAGAATTGGTGCATGGAAAGTGTTAAAATACCACCATTTAAAATAGCCTAGGGTGTCTACTTTTACAAAATATATACTTTTTTGGGTAAAATACACTGTCCTACTTTAAAAAAAAGTCCCAAATGAAAGATGGGCTCAGGCTGACTACACGTCAAAATTCCAAGTTGAAAATGCGCACCTTCAAAATGTGGCCCTTTAGCCCCCAAACAACCCAACAAACCTATGCATGGGTGGAATCCCTGTACTCAGGAGGTGTTTGAAATAGCGTAGGGTGTCTACTTTTAAAAAATATATGGGTTGATGGGGTAAAATACACTGGCTAGCTTCAAATATGTCCCAAATGGGACATGGGTGCAATCTGTCTCCATGTCAAAATTTCAGGTTGGAAAACCAAAAACTGCACCTCCCAAATGTGGCCTTTTAGCCCCCAAACAACGCAACAAACCAATGCATGGGTGGTATCCCTGTACTCAGGAGAACTAGTAGAATCTATTTAGCAGTTGTTTTTTTTTATATAATATTATAATATATGATCAAAATGATGGCATCCAAAGAAAGCCCTTCTTGTCCCGATAAAAACAATATATAATATGTGTGGGTACAGCAAATGACAAAGAAGAAAATTACAGCTAAACACAAACAGCACAGAAATGTTAAAATATCCATTGTCCAGAATGGACAAACATATTTCAAAGGCTCTATCCTTAAGGGGTTAAACCACAAACTTTTTACTTGGATTGTTTTAACCTCTGTTTTCACTAATGTTATGTCTGCTCTCAATAGCACTATTATATCCCGACATAGAGCTTTAAGTTTCATCCTTTTAGCTGGGACATCGTCCAGCAGGATTGCTGCCCCATACGATTGGGTTTTCTGCGTCAGCGTGTCCTCCATGCTCCGAAAACATCTCAGAGTCATTATTGGGAGGATCTGCCATTAGTTTAGGCAGGTTTTGAGGCCTAGTAGGTCTTGTCAGGAGTGTCCCAATATCGGCACTCAGTAGACGATTCAGTTTTTCTTTCTTTTTCTCCTTTTTGCATCTCATGTCGGGTACTGGCTCAGGAAAATGTAGATATATGAATTTAGTTTGAGTTTCCATGTATTTACCACGGTTTTAGTCAGGAATGTTGGAAGCTCTCTGCTCTGTTGATAGCCCACTCCGCCACCTTAATATCATTTCTGATACAAATATATAGCATTATAATATTTGTTAAACAGTATTTGTACATAATGGAACTATGGCCATGTGAAAAACACATCAAAAAAGTGCCATGCAGCAAAATACATGTGTAGCACAGACACCAATGTGTAACCACAATGAAAGGGGAGGTGTACCCATGCACTAAGATGTATAGATATATTTCAATAAACACTGTTATTCACAATCACAGACCATCAGAGGGATCCTAAGATCATGACACTGCTGATATCCAAGTAAATGAATGGAAACAGGCAACCACAGAACTAACCATGTTGTGTACACATGCTAGACAGCTACCTATTTAAAATCTACAATGTACATACACAAGTTTTACCAAGTAAATTATGTCTTCCCCTGGTATTCTTGCTAGTACACAGTTCACCTCGTGCAGGGATCTTGACAAAGTTGTATTCAGTGCTTGCCTGCCGGTTGTGTATCTCCCACTTGACTCGTCTTCACTCTTGACCTGGCCCCTTATTCACTCTTCTCTTCAGCAATGCTAATAGTGTAATTACCCCTGAACCATTCCTATACCCCTCACTGATATAACCAAAGCTACAACTATACCACTCCACCCATGCATGTGTGATTGCAATAACATAACAGCTGTCGATGATGAACAATACCAGTCATGTTATCTTAGCTCTATGCTGGCATCAAATGACATGATATTCATCTTTAGCAAAAACTGTTATGATATGTGTAATGTGTAGTTATCAACCATTTCACTTCACAAAGTTTCTTATGGGGGGGGGGGGGGGCAACAAAAAGCACTTTCGCCTGTGTAGCAAAAAGTCCTTCCACCGGCCCTGGGTTTAAATAGGATTGGGCTCAGGTTAACAAGGCAGCTGACTACAGGAGGAGAATGGATGCACTAGAATAGCGGCCACTTGAGGCTAAAGAGGAATAAGCCACAAAACCTGAATACAACATACAGGAGCAATGGGAATGGGGTAAAACCATAACAGAAAGGCTTTAAGCTGCTCTGTGGGTCTTTCATGTTTTGTCAAATTGCACTGTCATCTGTTATTGCTGGTGGTTGACGAGACACAGCAGAATATGCTAGAAATAAAGTGAGAGAACAGTATTAATATATATGAAATCACATACATAACACATTAATGGATATACAGTACTTCCGGCCAGCTATTTCTAGCTGTGGCATATTAATGGACAAAGAGTGGCATATTAATTGGAATACTGGCTGTGGCATATTAATGGACAAACTGTAGCATATTAATGGACAAAAGAGTGGCAAATTAATGGGCAAACTGGCATTGGCATATTAATGGACAAACAGCAGCCTTTTAATGTGCAAACGGGTTGTGGCAAATGATTGGGCCTGCTAGCTGTGACATATTGGTGAGCAAAGAGTGGCATATTACTGGCCATTCTGCCTGTGGCATATTAATGGGCAAAGAGTGGCTTATTAATGGGAAAACTGGCTGTGGAAAATTATTGTGAAGACTGGCTGTGGCATATTGATGGGCATACTGGCAGTGGCAAATTAATGGGAAAACAGTGGCATATTACATAACACACTGGTTGTGGCATGTTATTGGGCAAAGAGTGGCCTAATAATGTGCATACTGCTGTGGCATATTAATGGGCAAAGAGTGGCATATTAATGGGTATACTGACTGTGGGTATACTGAATGGTTCAAACTGGCAATGGCAAATTAATGGGAAAACAGTGGCACAATTATTAATGGGCATACTGGCTGTGGCATATTAATGGGCAAGGAGTGGCATATTAATGGCTAAACTGGCTGGAAAATTAATGGGAAGACTGGCTGTGGCATATTGATGGGCATACTGGCAGTGGCAAATTAATGGGAAAACAGTGGCATATTACATAACACACTGGTTGTGGCATGTTATTGGGCAAAGAGTGGCATAATAATGTGCATACTGCTGTGGCATATTAATGGGCAAAGAGTGGCATATTTATGGAAAAGCAATAAAAAGTGTTGCGCAAATATATTTATCTCGGCTGAGGGATGCAATGGATATACATAAAAAAAGAAAAAGGACAATACAAAAGGGCACCGTGAAGAAGTCTGCAGAGACGAAACGCGTTGTGCATCTGACGTCAGAGGGAGGCATACTCGAAAGTGGATGATATGGATTTGCACCTGCAAGAAACTTTATCTGCACACATCAGAATGTACACAGCAGTATCGCTGAACGGTGCAAGTTTTTATATTTCTACAAGCTTTTTTATTGTCTTTAATGTATTGTCTCTATAATGTATTTGGGCCAAATAACTTTGTTATATTTTCCTATGCTATGGTCTGCTTCTCCTGTTCAACCTAGATCTATACTACAAGTTTACTTCAAAAGCTAAAGTTATAACATTCACCGAACTGCCAATACAGCCAGATTGTGGGGACTGTAGTCCCAATGCCTGTTCCATCCAGAGCCGGTTTTTGGGCTCTGGCCCATGTGAGTTGTTCCACAAAGGGGGGGGGGCACATAGAGCCAGCTTTGTGTTGCTTTTCTACACATGATATTTTGTATTGTCCTTTTTCTTTTTGTATAAATATCCATTGCACTTTTTATTGCTTTTCTATTTTGTATGTGTTTTTGAGGTTAACACTTGTGTTTGAGATTTTTTTTTATGTAAGGGGACCTGAAATTTCTGATGGTGGCCCTACACACACACCCATACAGCTTCTCAATTTTTGGCAGCCATTTTAACATGTTCAACAACATGCACCATTCCCTTTCTGTACAGTCCTAGTTATCCTTTACACAGCTTTTTTATGTGTTACAGTAATTACATATGTGTGATCTATGTGTGTAGTGAAATTTTCATGTGGACTGTGGTGTATCAGTATTTTAAAAGTACTTACTTTTTCTTCACCAGCTACACGGACCAGTTGTTCCCACCAACTTCACTGACATAATCCATGACCTCCTGCTTTATGTGATTCCTCCTCCTCAGGCTTGTCTTCTTGGCTGCTGCCCCTATCACCAAGTTGTAGTGTTGGCACAGATTCCTCACTAGTGCAAGGTTTTCCTCTGCTGAAAAACTCAGGGCATAACGTTTTTCCCTTGCCTTCTCTGTCTTCTACTACCAGTGTCCTGGACATGGGACCAACAAAACGTTTAGCATTCTTAAAGTAAACCTGTCATGTGGCCACAAGTCAACCTAAAATAATTCCATCACCAAACACACAACAGATGTTCAGTCAGTGAAGAAAATACTAAATTGAATGTATCTGTCCTTTTAACACTGATACTAATACTGTATTTTACAGGTTTTTTAAAGGGCCAGAGCCCACCCAGATCACCCAGGTACACCACTTGTGAGAACACATTTCCCAGATTTAATAACATTCTCATATTCTGACCAGCACGGCTAGGGAACCTATACTAGGCAAATCACTTGCTAACTTTAGTTCTGTAGCCCAAGAGCATAGATAGCTTAGATTTAGTAGTCACATTTAAATATAACTGTATAAGTTTAAAAAATTATAATTCAATACATTTAAAAAAAAAAACTGTTCTGGTCCATTCAACCTAATGGCAAGGGTAATGATAAAATTGTAGAGGTAAAAAGGTTTTGATGTTTGAAGTCATGCTTAATTATGATTAATTAACGATTATGCATCATAGTGACAAGTAATGAACAGCATACTTTTACACGATCAAGCTGTGCTGAATACTTTTACTAGAAAGAGATCAAGGTTTGATGTTAATTTGATGTTTGACGTTAATTAAGAGAAACTAGCCATTTTTGAGCTGAGATTAAAAAATTAATTAAAAACCACCTCATAACTGACCCATAAAATCTACTGTACATTGTATTATGCACAAACATTCCTAAAGTATGTACTTCAGCGGTCTTCTACCAAAAGTTATAGCATAACAATTTAAATCATTCCTCATGTTTTTGAATACGTTGTATCAGTGGTACCACACGTACAGTAATCATCCTTCACCCACCTCATAAGTGGTGGTTCCGCTGCAAAGCCTTTTGGCGATACCCCATTGCTGTCATGACCATCCATTTATATTTCTAAGCCCCAACATTGTAATTGTGAGGAAGTCAAGATCTGTTCATGTGCTGGGGCATATCTTACTGTTCAGTCATGGTCCATTCAGTCAAATATCTAAGAGATTGACAATTTGTTGTGTAGGATGACCTATCCTGGAACACTCTGTCACATTTGGCTCACTGTGCATATACTCCAAGGAGTCCATGTATAAAATGGATTAAGAGGCAAAAGGTGATCATTCTTTACCAGATTTGCATATGCCTACCCAGAATCCCTTGCAGTGGTGGAATCAATGTGAATATGTGATTTCTGTGGGAAAAGCAGGTCTTCTGACTTGTTTGGTGTGTGTAGTTTTATGCTTGATAATGCCTCTGCTACCCACTGAATTTCAGATGGAGGGGTTTTTCATCACCTTTACCTCACCCTTACTTAAGTGGTTTGCTCTTCACTTGGCACGGTGATAGGCCTGTGGGCTTCCATGCATATTTCTCATTCGGAGGGCAGCTGGAAATGTAATGGCATTTAGAGCCCCAAAGTGTGTTGGTGTCCAGATAAGGGTACTGTATCACTACTTAGCTCTGTCCCAAAACATACCTGAAAACAAGAATAATCTTGATGTGTATTTCCTTATTTAATGAATAAGTATATGTTTTGTATAAAATTAAATATTTGTATGTGATCACTGCAGTAACTTCTCCCATGTGGCTGGTTATACTGGCAACTCCTACAAGCTCTACAAAAGTATTCAGTAGTTCTTGAGCACAAAATATGTATTTGTAATGGTAAACACTATGACTCTGTTTCCTTCTTGATCATATACTTATTATGATTTTGAGAGTAGTTGGGATTTGTTAAGATGCCGGGATTAGGCAGCTACTGTTAGTGAGTTATCAGTTAAATTATGTTTCTTGAGGCAGGGAAAAAAATAAATCTATCAGCTCTTCCAATTTCATACTGGGTCAGTTTGTCGGAGTGGGAAATCATCAAAAAAGCCTGGATATTCACAAAGGGATACCCTCCTCCTCGCAATTGTCATTAATGGAAGCATGTATAGCAGATATCGACTTGGAGTATTGGAGGCAGAGAGGGATTAGTGATTTGGAAAAATGACTGACTCCAACCGGTCCTAAGTAATTTTTGCAGCTGTCCCAGGAGTTTCGTTTATCAAATGCAGACATTTTTACATATTTAAGGGTACAAAACTTTTTAAGTAAGTATGTAATCAGACCACCCAACAAAATTGCTATGGTTTTTTTAAAAATATTTAGGGGCACCAAGGTAGAATGAGAATCTTCTGAGTAGGACATAGTCTTTTGTAGGCCCTCTGATGCCCTCACCCCGGCAGCATGTGTTGTAACCTGATGTTAGCTGTTGGAATGCCAGAATGTTTTTTTATTTTTTATATATGTATATTAGTATTTATGCCTTCTGTCTTTTTCTTATATATAAGTGATGTATCACTTTCATACTAATAAAAAAATATCCATGAAAAAAATTAATAAATACATTTAAAAAAAGGCCACGTTAAAGGCACAAAATAAGTGGGGACATAACACCATATACAGTCCATATTTAGCATTCTGTTAATTAAAATGCCCTCTGTGGTCCATTCTGTAGAAGCTGAAGAGGCTGTGACTGTCTGTTTTTGGCCTTTTAACACATTATCTTTCCACAATCCTTTTAAAAAATGTAATGCTATTTAAATGCACAACATAGATTTTGACCTATTGTTCTTTCAGGAAAACACATAATTCAAATTATTCAAAGACATTTTTATTATTTGAATGGAAAGTGTACGGAGCACTATGCAAGCATTAAGCACTTTATAGAAGCCATATATTCCTGTGTGAAATATGTTGTGCTATGTTATACAATCTACTTTATATATCTCTTTCCTTCTACTCAACTGTTGGGATAGTTGAAACAATGGAATATGTGCTACCATGTCTCTGAAATGGGCCACAGGATCAGACATGTATATGTAAATTGGACTCTAGGACAGTTCCTTGTGTCCATTTCACCGAGAAACGTCAGGAAGACCAAACAATTCCAAAATAATCCAACAGTGTTTTATTAGAAAAGTAGAAAACGGCTGCGAATCACATATCTACAACCTCCATCGTCTTACGCGTTTCATGACTTATAGCATTTAATCTTAGGCATGAATTATGATTAAGTGCTATTAGGCACGAAATGGATAAGGAATGCCTGGCATGGTAGAGACCACAACAACAGAATGAATTGCAAGAAAAAAACCTTCTGATGTTTCTATCACTTAAACAAAAGGCACCTTTGCAGTCCCTTATGTCTATTTCAAACAGAGCCAAATAATAACTTGCCCTTAATAAAGTAACCCCCTTACCGTAAAAGTAACCCCTTAACCCCAAACCCTAACACTAACTTTAAAACTAACCATAATACAAACCCCTAAAACTAACACCTAAACCTAATACACAAATTCTAACCCAAATACCTTAACGGAAACCTAAAACTAACATGCGACCCCTAAAACTAACAATGACAACGATGAACAGTCAGGCGCTCAAAGTCCCGCAATGAAGCAGTTGCGGAGAACTTGCTCATTCCGTGTGCATTTGGCCAAAAAAGCTTTTTTTTTTTAATTTACGGTAATGGGTAAGAATGTCTTCTTTGCCATAGAAAATGTATGGTTATTTAGCAGTAATACAAAACAATCCAAAAACAGTATAAATCAACATTATGTAGGCAAAACTACATATTTCTAGAGCTAATAAGAATATAAGTTGTTAAGTTGGGCTGCAATTAGGCTGGGCATATTACTGGGCAATTAGACTGTGGCATATAACTGGGCAATTAGGCTGGGCATATTACTGGGCAATTAAACTGGCATATTACTGGGACATCAGGCTGAGCATATTACCGTTCAATTAAACTGGGGCATATACTGGGGCATCAGGCTGGGCATATTACTGGGCAATTAAACTGGCATATTACTGGCCAATTGTGCTGGGCATATTACTGGGCAATTAAACTGGCATATTACTGGGGGATCAGGCTGGGCATATTACTGGGCAATTAAACTGTGGCATATTACTGGAGGATCAGGCTGGGCATATTACTGGGCAATTAAACTGTGGCATATTACTGGGGTATCAGGCTGGGCATATTACTGGGAAATTAAACGGTGGCATATTACTGGGGGATCAGGCTGGGCATGTTACTGGGCAATTAAACTGGCATATTACTGGGCATTTAAATGGTGGCATATTACTGGGGCATCAGGCTGGGCATATTACTGGGCAATTTTACTCTGGCATATTACTGGAAGGAAAGGCTGGGCATATTACTGGGCAATTAAACTGTGGCATATTACTGGGCAATTAGGTTGGGCAATTAAACTGTGGAATATTACTGGGCAATTAAACTGGCATATTACTGGGGGATCAGGCTGGGCATATTACTGGGCAATTAGACTGTGGCATATTACTGGGCATTTAAACGGTGGCATATTACTGGGGCATCAGGCTGGGCATATTGCTGGGCAATTAAACTGGTATATTACTGGGCAATTAGTCTGGGCATATTACTGGGCAATTATACTCTGGCATATTACTGGGCAATTAAACAGTGGCATATTACTGGGGGATCAGGCTGGGCATATTACTGGGCAATTAAACTGGCATATTACTGGGCAATTAGGCTGGGCAATTAAACTGTGGTATATTACTGGGCAATTAAACTGTGGAATATTACAGGGGGATCAGGCTGGGCATATTACTGGGCAATTAAACTGGCATATTGCTGGGCAATTAAACTGTGGCATATTACTGGGCAATTAAACTGGCATATTACTGGGCAATTAAACTGTGGCATATTACTGGGCAATTAGACTGTGGCATATTACTGGGGCATCAGGCTGGCCATATTACTAGGCAATTAAACTATGGCATATTACTGGGCAATTAGGCTGGGCATATTACTGGGCAATTAGACTGTGGCATATAACTGGGCAATTAGGCTTGGCATATTACTGGGCAATTAAACTGTGGCATATTACTGGGGGATCTGGCTGTGTCATATTACTTGGCAATCAGGCTGTGGCATATTAATGGCCAGGCTGATAGTGGCATATTAATGGCAAAATTGACTCTGGCCATGGTGATGCTGTGGCATGTTCTGTGGGGCAAAATAACATGTACTATGAGGCAAATTGTCACTGTGGCGTGTTTTGCAGGGGCAAAGTTACACTGTGGTATGTTCTGGGGGGCAAATTGACACTGTGGCATGCCACAATGTGTGGGTGCAAAGTGCTGTATGGCGCTGTGTTAAGTTCTTTATGTGCAATGTGGGTGCAGAGGAAGGGATAAAAATAAGAAATTAACAATTTTTCAATAACATTTTTATTACCTATAAAAATAGTTGAATACAATATTAAAAAGTTCATATAAGTATAAATGCAACTAGTTATATACATATATTTGGGGTCCACCTGAAGCTTTTTTAAAGACTGGAAATATTTAATGTTTTTTTGTGGTCAGAAACTTAATATTACTTTGCTGAGAGGGTGGTGTGTGCAAGGAATAGTCTTCCAGCATAAGTGGTAGAGGAGGAGTTTAAGCATACATGGGATAGGTATAAGGCTATCCTAGATATAAGATAAGGTCAGGGACTAATGAAAGTATTACTTTACTGAGAGGGTAGTGGATGTATGGAACAGTCTTCCAGTAGATGTGGTAAAGGTTAATACATAAAGGAGTTTAATCATGCATGGAATATGAATAAGGCTATCCTAGATATATATAAGGCCAGGGATCAGGGCCGATCCTGGGCGGGTGCACGGGGTGCCCCGCGCCCAGGCACATGAGAGGAGAGGCGCCTGAATCACAGAGCGCGATGGGAGCAGAGCTTGCAGGTAACCGCGCCTCCCTGTCACACCAAGCACAGCGTGATGGTTGTAAGCTCCGTCCCCGTCGCGCTCTGATTGGCTGCAGGAAGGAGGACACCAGCATCTAGTTTCTTCTGCTGGATGTCAGCTGACATTGACATCCGGCAGCAGGAACTAGATGCCGGTGTCTGCCTCTGCAGACACCATCGATAACGTGAGGAGGAGGACACCATAAGTTTGGGGCGGTTCAAAAATAAATAAATAGATGTGTGGAAGTGTTTGTGTGTGTCAATATATGGAAGTGTATGTCAGTGTGTACAGGGTGTGTGTATAAGGTGTGTGTGTCAGTGTGTATAAGTATGTGTGTTAATGTCTGTGCAAGTGTATCCTGTGTCTAAGTATGTAAAGGTGGCTTTGTGTCTATTTGTGTGTGAGTGTGACAGTGTGTGTAAGGGTGGCTGTGTGTGTATTTATGTGAGTGTGACAGTGTGTGTAAGGGTGGCTGTCTGACTGTGTGTGAGTGTGACAGTGTGTGTAAAGGTGGCTGTGTGTGTATTTATGTGAGTGTGACAGAGTGTGTAAAGGTGGCTGTGTGTGTGTATTTATGTGTGAGTGTGACAGTGTGTGTAAGGGTGGCTGTCTGACAGTGTGTGTGAGTGTGACAGTGTGTGTAAAGGTGGCTGTGTGTGTATTTATGTGAGTGTGACAGAGTGTGTAAAGGTGGCTGTGTGTGTGTATTTATGTGTGAGTGTGACAGTGTGTGTAAGGGTGGCTGTCTGACAGTGTGTGTAAAGGTGGCTGTGTGTGTGACAGTGTGTATAAGGGTGTCTGTAATTTAAGTGTGTAAGTGTGTGTGTATGTGCTCTTGTCCAGGGCTTACTGGTAACTGGTCCAGCTGCACACATTACTGTCTCACACGGAGGGCAGCAGTTCGCATCCAGCTGGCGTCTATTTCCCACTGTGTGGAGGAGACGGCCGGGGACACTAGAGAGCATCAGCAAGGAGAGTACAGTGGAAGGCGTTAGAGGAGATGCATGTTGGGTAAACTAACCGTTGCATATTAATGAGCAATATATGGGTTATTAATGGGCTAATTGGCTGTGGCCTATTAATGGGCAAACTAACAGTGGTATATTAATAGGCAAACTGTGGCATTTTTAAAGGGCACACTGGCTGTTGCAAATGTAAATGGCAAAGTGAGTGTGGCATGTTAATTGGTACCTGATGGTGGCTCATTTTAAATGGCAAAGTGATGCTGTGGGATCTTTTGTGGGGCAAAATAACATGTACTATGGGGCAAAGTGTTAGAGACCCTAGGTACACCTCTGCAAATGGGCTGCCCATGTGCTGCTTTACTGCCCCTCAGAGCTGGCTCTGCAGATCAGTACCCCGTTTCCCTCTTTCTGCGCTTTCCGTGCACAGTGATGACTCAGAGCGCCGGAACTTATCAGTCAGAGTCATCACTATGTGCGGGGAGATCAAAGCAGCGCTAATTGAGTTCTGAGATTAGGTCAGTAGGGGGCATGGAAAAGGGACATGGGAAGAGACAAATACATGGTGGGTAGGAGGTATAGGAGAAGGATATTGGGGAGTGACAGACATGTTAAAGGCACAGAGGAGACAGAAAGACATTCGGTGAGAAGAGACAAATAGAGGGTATGGGGTGAGTGGGGGGAGAAAGATACACATGGGGTTATGAGGAGCGAGACATGCAGGAGATATACATGGGGATATAGGATGAGAAACAGAGATATGCAGAACAAGAGTCCACCATGTGGAACAAAAATATAAACATAGAAGAATAGATGGGGTATGAGTGCAGAGAGGGAGAGAGACATGGGGTATGAATGGAGAGAGACATGGGGTATGGAGAGAGAGAGAGACATCAGGGTATGGAGAGAGAGACATGAGGGTATGGGGAGAGAGAGAGAGAGAAAGACATGAGGGTATGGGGAGAGAGAGACACATGAGTGACTGACATGGTGAGCATGGTGGAATATTATTTATCGCTCCTTGTGTACTTCTTTTCCTCTGATGCTTAGCCAGATTTTTTCTGGTTGGGCATCATGGGAACAGTAGTTAAAACTCATTCTGCTAGCCAGTAAAAAGTCTCCCATGTTGCTGGCTGAGCATCACAGAAATAAATAAAACCACTACACAGTATTATGGCAAAATATATATCTTTATTTAAAATAAATGTTTGTGTCTAAAGGGGAGGATTTCATAATATAACCACGCCCACCTTTGGCCGCCAAAAGAAAACCTGCACCCAGGCGCCCGTGACCCTAGGATCGGCCCTGCCAGAGATTAATGAAAGTATTACTTTACAGAGAGGGTAGTGGATGCATGGAATAGTCTTCCAGCAGAAGTGGTAGAGGTTAAGGTTAATACAGTGAAGGTGTTTAAGCATGCATGTAATGGGTATAAAGTTATCCTAGATATAAGATAAGGTCTGTAACTAATGAAAGTATTACTTTACTGAGAGGGTAGTGGATGCATGTAATAGTCTTCCAGGAGAAGTGGTAGAGGTTAAGGTTAATACAGTGAAGGTGTTTAACCATGCATGGGATAGGTATAAGGCTATTCTAGATATAAGATAAGGCCAGTAACTAATGAAAGTAATACTTTACTGAGAGGGTAGTGGATGCATGGAATAGTATTCCAGTATAAGTGGTAGCGGTTAATACAGTGAAGGAGTTTACGCATGCATGGGATAGGTATAAGGCTATCCTAGATATAAGATAAGGCCAGGCAGTATTACTTTACTATAGGGGAGTGGATACATGGAATGGCCTCCTAGCAGAAGTGGTAGGTTCATACTAATGTATGTTTTATGGTGTAGACACAGCTCTCTGACTGAAGCACATCTGCACAAGGTCTTATTATATTTCATGTAAAAGTGATAAAATGCACCTGCCTGATGTAGATGTTGTGCTGTGAATAGAAACATAGAATGTGTCGGCAGATAAGAACCATTCAGTCCATCTAGTCTGCCCAAAATGTGAATGAATGTATCTGTTGTATACCAAGGATGCATGGTAATGTTGGTGGGAACTTGGTGATATAATCTACACTGTGATAAGTAGGTGGAGTTACATTATGCTGATTATATTGAGTGGGCGGAGCTTTTGAAAGGAGGTGTGGAAGATCAATCAAACAAATCAATTGGAAGATAAACTGCAAAGTGACCCTGGACATTTTTTTCAAATGTGGCAACTATGACATTATTAAAAGGGACCTATCCAAATGATTCGAGAACCCTTAAAAATTTTGGGATTTGGATTATTTGGTGCGACAACGAACTGGAGAAATAAGGCCACCTATGCCCGACAACTTAAATCAGCAGACAGTCGTGCTGAGTACTTCTACATACCTCTCAATTTCTGCCCTTAGCCAATTTTGACACTGGCGTCTGAGCATGGAAGGTCAGGGTGCCAGGGTAACAGTATCCCACTGTCCCACCAAGCTCTACCTCTCTGCAATTTTGTGAAATGTAGTGTTTTTGGGTGCCTCTCCCCAGTGACTTTACAGCGCTAGTATCTCACTTTGGGGCTAGGGACACAGAATGCTGTCTATTAGTCTGAATTCTGACCATAAACTTGCATTGAATGGGAGCATAATATACCGTATTTGCTCGAATATAAGACGACCTTGATTATAAGACGACCCCCCAAACTTTGGATATTCCTTTAGGCAAAAAAACTAAAAGCCTGAATATAAGACTACTCTATAGGAAAAAAGTTCAACTTGTATATATTCACATGTAAATTGCTTTTTAATATTGATATAAAAGCTGCATTTCTTGTTTTTATTTATTTTATGCACCAATGCTGCCTCTCTCTTTCCCCTCCCCCCAGTTTTGTCTCTCTCCCTCCCTTCCGCCCAGTGTTGTCTCTCTCCCCCCTCCCTTAGTGTTGTCTCTATCTGTCCTCCCAGCGTTATCTCTCTCCCCCTCGTTGTCTCTCCCTCCCCCCCAAACTTTTCTCTATCCTCCCCCTAATCTTTTTCTCGCTCTCTCTCCCTCACCTTGTGTGTCTCTCTCCCCCCCTCCCTCCCCTTGTGTGTCTCTCTCCCCCCCTCCCTCCCCTTGTGTCTCTCTCTCTCTCCCTCCCTCATAATAGACAGAAGTGTTGGGCAGCATCGAGTATGTCTGCACTATCGTGCAGACATCCTCTGGCTGCCCAAATATCCCTGCTGCCTAGTGGGGGCAGCCGGAGGATGTCTGCACGATACGTGCAGACATCCTCCTCTGCTGCTTGGCACTTCCGCTGGGACTTTTATGATGAAGCCGGAAGGACCCGGCTTCACCATAGAAGTCCTGGCGGTCGTGCCGGGCGGCATCGGAGGATGTCTGCGCACATTGCACAGACATCCAGTGGCTGTTAGCGAGGGGGATCTAGGTCTGGAGCTCTGTGGGGGACCTGGATCCCAGTCTTATAGTCTGACCTCGAATTGAGGTCAGATTATAAGACGACCTCAAATATAAGATGAGGGGTCTTTTTCAGAGCATTTGCTCTAAAAAAAAACCCTTGTCTTATATTCTATCAAATACGGTAACTATTTCATCACAAGGGGGCGGAGTTATGATCCTGTTTGATCAGGTCAATCTCCTCTCATTGTGTTAGCCACCTAGTCCAGCCCGCTAGTGATACACATGAGCCAGTAAGAGAGCAGGGGTGTACCTTATGACATCATCATGCAGGCTCTGGCCACAGTTGCAAAATGAGACTTGCTGGAAGATTTTGGAAAATATTGCATCATGGGTAAAATTCTCAAAATAGATGCAGGAGATAGACACCTAATTCTATTTTTTCTTTTAAATTATATATGAATTCATTAATTCAAACATAGAAGAAAAAAAACAGTGGCATATGTCTTATATATGTGTTTGTTTCAAATGCACAGATAATCTAGTTACATTTTATGTAAGTGGTAGTGTCCTTTTAAAGCCTTTTAAATCAAGTGAGTAGGCCTAATCCAGAGCCCTCTGCTAGAAAAATATTCATGATATCAAAGATCATGAAATTTATATCGGAGATAACTACTAACAAATAAAGCTAACTTGTTGTTAAAATGGGAGGCTGATCTAAATCAGGAATTTTCCCTTCATTGCCTATAATTTGGTAAGAAAAAGAACCATAGCTTGACCCTGCAGGAAACCTATTATAAATTGTATCATAGATGGTATTTGACTCCCATGAGATCCCAAGTAAATTCTCTCCTTCGATTTCAAAAACATGTTGGAAATGCCCTAAAAATACCGTATTTGCTCAAATATAAGACAAGTTTTTTTTCAGAGCAAATGCTCTGAAAAAGTCCTCTCGTATTATATTCGAGGTTCGTTTTATAATCAGACCTAAAATCGAGCTGCAGGGGACCTGGATCCCCCTCGCAAGCAGCTTGTAGATGACTGCGCAATGTTTGGGGGATGGAGAAGGGAGGGGGAGAGAGCCAGAATTGGAGGGGGAGAGAGCCAGAATTGGAGGGGGAGGGGGTGGAGCCAGCATTGGGCAAGTCTGGGGGAGGGGGGTATAGCCAGCATTGGGGAAGTCTGGGGGAAGGACGGGTGGAGAGGCAGCATTGGGCAAGTCTGGGGTAGGGAGGGAGGGGAGCGGAAGCATTGGGTAAGTCTGGGGAAGGGAGGGCGGAGAGGCAGCATTGGGCAAGTCTGGGGGAGGGAGGGGGGGATAGGCAGCAATGGGCAAGTCTGGGGGAGGGAGGGGGAGAGGCAGCATTGGGCAAGTCTGGGAGAGGGAGGGGGGAAAGGGAGCATTGGGCAAGTCTGGGGGGTAGGGGCAGAATTGGCACATAAAATGAAATAATATTGAATGAATATATACTTTTTTCCTATATGGTAGTCTGATATTCAGGATTTTAGTTTTTTTCCTAAAGGGATATCCAAAGTTTGGGGGGGTCATCTAGTCGAGCAAATAAGGTAGTACAATGCTTCATATGGGGTGGTCTTGTTCGACCCTTAAAAAATTACTTGGAAAGATTAACATTCTTAAGAATATACGTTGCTCTAATCAAGAACTTACTCTCACTGTTTCATCTGGACCTCCCAAAATGTAATAAAAATGGTAGGAGATTTGTAATCAAATCACCTATCAACGTTCTATTGAAGAGGGATCTTACAGATCTAAAAACCAACTAGACATATTTAAAAACTATCTGGTCAAAATGGCAACAGAAGGAGACCTAATAATTCTCAAGGCCTCTTAGTCCAATAAGACATATTTATATATGAAATTAATGCGAAACAGATCCGTGCTTTCCCCCTATGGGGGACCAGACCTCAACCCGCCACCTTCTTCCCCATGTGTTTAATCTAAACTTAATCGTGTAATTACTGCGCCTCACTCCGGACTTTTCCGGTTGGAGATTGAAGATCTGTTTCTATTGTTTTATGTTCAACACATAAACGGAAAGGAAAGCACAGCGAATGTATTTATAAATGTATGTATCTTTTTTATGTGATGTTATTTTTCTATATGTCTAATAAAAATTAAAAAAGAGCACTGCTAATTCTTTTTACAGGCTACAGATTTCGAAAAATGATTGTATAGTGATTTTTTTTGGTTATCTTAGTTTGTAAAATTGGACATGGTTGAATTGCGGTGGGAGTTACACACTACAAAAGATCAAGGGATTGAAGTCAATGAGATATGGGAGCAGCAATATTTTGTTTTACAACACTTCACATTTATCTGAAAAAGCTTTACTTTGATATTAGTCCAAAACTAAAAACAGATGTAGAAAGATAATTTGTGGAAAAAAAAGTGAAATTAGATTAAACATGGGTTCAAAAAATAATGACCAGAAGTGATATAGTGTATATATTCTTTGACTGGGAAAGTACTTTGACTCCAGATGGAATGTTAGTGTGGGATTTGGTTTTGTGCTGGATTGACTCTAGAGAATTGTAAAATGTGAACAGACATTAAACTTTGCACAGTCTTAAACTATTGCAGCTGCTGTATTAACAAGAACATCTGTTTTCTTCTGCTAATGGTAAATTAAAGTAAGGGAAGCTCAATGTCACGAATAATGGTTTGAACAACATCCTAAACATTAGTATTTTAAAAAAAAGGGTGAATTAAAGCAAGCTACAACTTTCTTTTGCATGTGGAAGTTAAGATAACTTGGAATTAAACTCCTAATATAAAATTTACTACATACATTTTGTAGAGACACTCAAAAATAACAGTGCTTTCGGCACATCTCTTGATTTAATTGAAACATTACGATTTTGGAACTCTGATTTCTGTTAGATGGTTCAGGAGACAATTCATTTTGATTATACTCTGAATGTACACAATAAAAAAAAAGATCAAAATGGTCTATTCATTGTGTTAGCAGAATTGCAAGGAAATGCATAGAATAAAAGGAAATGAATGTTAACTGTTTCTGCACTGTCTCCTGTTTATGACATAATCTTGTTACAATCACCGGGAAAAGAGCAATTAGCATAACAAGGCACACGATGATGTCATACTTAGAACACAACAGTGTTTATAGAAGTCCCTTTAAGTTTGAAGAGTCTAGAGCCAACTGGAGATATATTTTATTTTTACTATTAGTGTGGCATGGTTATAATCCAGATAAGACAATAAAGAACATCTTTAAGTAATTTCCATTAAAATACTTAAAACATTTTTTACTCGACTGAGAGAAAAATATTAGGTCATGTGAAGGCCCAGAAATATTTATACACCAGGTTCAATAAACAAACCAACTATCCAACTTTACACAAGACAGTCCAGATTTTGGGGATCTGTCTTACTAATCTGCCAAGCTCTACTTCTGTCCCGCTTTTAGGGACAGAGGTAGAGCTTGGCACGACAGTTGGATTCAGTTCACAAATATAAAAATTCCATATGTTTATTTAGACTTCTGAGGTACTTTCCATACCATGCCATGAATACCACAGGCTACAAAGTGGTGGGGGTTATTCCACCATTGTATTGAAGTTAGCTGGTGTGACTGATAATTGAGCTGCACAGGTTTGGGTCAGGGATAAGTATTTCTTTTAGTAAATAGCCCTGGTAGGTTGCTCTAGACTTTTACTTGGTGTCACATCCCTACAACTCTTATGGAAAACCAGGTGTTTTGTTTGTTTTTAGCTCTCACCATGTTTTTACTAGGGTGGGTAACCTGAATGGTGCTAAGTTACTTACAGTTACTGATACATGTGGTAGAGAGCCCTGCTTGCAAGATTATAATCTAGAGGGAATAGGGTAAATAAGACACATAATTTCAAAGGAAGGTGGTGGTAGTATCAGTAATGTGAATGGTTGATACTAGCTGGGTTTGGTCAGAGTTTAATTGTGTACTTGCTATATGATTTGTAAGCTACCATTTCCTAACAGTGTTTGAGGACAGTGAGAGCCTGGTGGGACTAGCTGAAGGTTAATTAACTGTATTCTAGTATGCCGGTAGTCAGCCATGTAGATTGATATTATGCCTATGTTAGTGCCCTCAGGGACCGTATATCATAATTTTTAAGAAATACATTCAGTTAGTCAGCTCAGGGTACCAATTTTGTGAAAAATTATTTTGTTATATTTATCAGTTTGTTAACTATATAGGATGAGTTAGCTCTTTTCTAAGTGACTTGCTGTTTTTTTAAGTGAATAGTTGGTGCAAGTTCAAGCATTTGAGAAGCATTATCAGTGATTTTTGGTTTGTATATTAACCTGCAGTAAGGAGGTTAAGGGTTAGTGAGGTATTTAAAAAAAAATTTCAAAATTCCCACCTTTTTTTCCCTCTGGTTTGGGAAGTGTGTTCAGTTAGTTAGGGATAGTGTTTGATATCATCCACCTGTGTTGGTCAACATAAAGACAGTAGTGTAACTCACAAAGCCTGCTCACAGTTTGAGTGTGCTTGTTTCCAAGTGACTTGCTGTTTTTTTAAGCGACCAGTTGGTGCAAGTTAAATCAGTGCAGAACAGAAGTTAGAGCAGTTAGCTCAAATGTAATTTTTGGGATTTATCGAGTAAGATTAGGAAATGGACCTTCAAGGTAGTGCCCTCAGAGATACTACCTGTGCCATGCACTACACCAGAAAGACAGCATGGCTGAAGTCTTGGTGTAAGAAGGATGACTTTGGGTTTCTAGTGCACTGGGCTGATTTTGCTTTGGAGTACAATCTCTACAGTCAGCACCAGGTGGGTGGCTCTGGGAGCGTGGTCAGTACAGATTATATGGAGAAGCCCATACAAAACTAAACCACAAATGGAACATGCCATTGGCATTACGTGTATGTTTGCAAATGCCAGATGTTTAACTAGTAAAATAGGGGAATTGGAGCCAGAGGCATCACTAGGGTTGGTGTCACCCGGTGTGGAAACTCATGGTTTCACCCCCTTGAATTTCCCCCCGTACCATGCCATACACAATCCTTAGTAATGACAGTAAGATGGCCCATTACAATTTGCCCCATCCAGGTGCCATTAAATATGGCATAGGTGCCGTTAAATATGCCACATACAAATGCCATTAAATATGTCACATCCAGGAGGCCATTAAATATGCCACATACAAATGACATTAAATATGCCATGTACAGGAGGCCATTAAATATGCCACTACAGGAGGCCATTACACATGACACATATAGGAGCCCATTAAATATGCTACATACAGGGCCGGCACTACCGTAAGGCAGCACAGGCGGCTGCCTTAGGGCGCCACAAGGGGGGGGGCAGGAAAATCGCCCACGCCCCCCGGCCTGCAGTAAGGGGGTTTACTTACTTCCTTGCTGCTCTGCAGATCCGCACGGGTGGAGGGGAGCGCACAACGCTTCCCTCACAGCCGCGCGGAATTTGCAGAGCAGCAAGGAGGTAAGTACTGGGAATTGGAGAGGAGGGTGGAAAAATCCTGGCATATTGGAGGGGCAAAATCCTGCCATATTGGAGGGGCAAAATCCTGGCATATTTAGTGGCAAAATCCTGGCATATTGGAGGGGCAAAATCCTGGCATATTAAAAGGCATATTGGAGGGGCAAAATCCTGGCATATCTAATGGCATATTGAGAGGCTAAATCCTGGCATATTTCAGGGCAAAATCCTGTCACATTAAATGGCATATTGAGCGGCAAAATCCTGGCATATTGAGGGGCAAAATCCTGGCATATTAAATGACATATTGAGGGGAAAAATACTGGCATATTGAGGGGGAAAATACTGGCATATTGAGGGGCAAAATAGTGTGTCTCAGGTTATGTGTGTATTGGTGTCACTGTGTGTGTGTGTAAGTGGTAATGGTGTGTGAAAGTGTGTCACTGTCTGTGTAAGGGTGTATGTGTAAGTGGGAAGTGTGTCACTGTGTCTGTGTAAGGGTGTGTGTGTAAGTGGTAAGTGTGTCTCTGTGTGTGACTGCAAGGGTGTCTTTGTGTTTAAGGGTTTCAATGTGTGTTAGGGTGTCAATGTGTGACAAATTAAGAGCGTGCGAGTTGAATATTTAGATGTTTTTTTTTTTGTATACATTATACTTTTATATATATAAAATATATTGAGGGTTGGTGGTGTGGGAAGCGTGGCACGTCAGAGGAGCGGGGCACCAAAATGCACCTTCGCCTGTGTAGACTAAAATCCTTGCACCGGCGCTGGCTACATATAGGAGCCCACTGAATATGCTACAAAAAAATAACATTAAATGTGTCACATGCAAGAGCTCAATATGCCAAATACATTAGGCTATTAAATATGCCACACACAGTAGGCCTTTAAAAATGGCACGTTTAGTAAGTCTGAGAAGCAAACAGAAAAAAAGAGACGGCAGAGACTCCAAACTCCAAACAAAAGTAAAAAAGTGCTTTAATGCTTCATAATCACACGTGAAAGGACAAATCACAGAAAAACAACCACCAGCATCCTAGCACCAGCATCCTCTGGGCACTTACTATAAGCTAATAGTTTATTGAGATGGGAATTCAACTGAATGGGAGAATTTTTCCAACTCTGCTACTTTGGCGTTAAAAGGACAGTCTAGTGCCCAAACTCACTTTGGTGCAAGTTGAAGATTACTGCTTGTATAGTTCCCAGTGTGACTTGATGCAGGATTGTTTGCCAGTGTGATTTGATTTTAAAAGTTGATTATCACATTAAATATAAATAACAGGGATTAATCACATTTTCTCCAAGTAATCACACTGGATTTTGCTCTCTCACATACACTTACACTGTGCCACTCACTCACACTTACACACACTCACACTCTGCTACGCGCACACATCCACTTACACTCTGCCAATTGCACACACTCGCACTCTGTCACTAAAACACACTCACATACACTCACGCTCTACCACACACACACTCACACTACTACTCAGACACTCTGCCACTGCAGCACTTTCGGTATTTTGAAGCAAAGTATCCATAATTATAATTATACTTGGGAAAACATTGTGGGAATAACATGTGAATAAAACATTCTGTGCATGTAAATATTATATGTGTCCTTACATAATGTTTGAACATAGACACGTATTCCTGGAATCAATAGTAGTAGGAGGAGTTAACTCCTTCGCAACCTTATGACAAGTTAACTCATCAAAAGAGCCGCTGCGGCAGATGCGGTTGCTCAGTATTTGCTAGGTGTGTGCTGCACACCTAGCACAGAGCCGCACTGTTTATTTCCAGGGTTTGTGTGCTCCAAACAGCATGAAAAATTTAATAAATTTAAAAAAGTGGCTCTTTTGTCGAATTTGCAGAAAATTTGTAGCTGCTGTCCGCCCCTCGGATGTATCTGTCTGTTCGCAGCACACAAACCCCCAGAAATATAGGAGATACATCGTGCCCCTGAGTGACATGTGTGCTCCGGACTGAGAGCACGCCTGTCAATCAGGGGCACGATACGCCCCTGGCAGGTGGTGCGCTTCGTGTGCACTGCCAGCCGGTCTGAAACGGTTCCAGGACTCCGCAGCACACCTTAGGCAAAGTTCCTGGACCCCGATCAGCGGGTTTCCGCACATGTGACCCCTTCGTGACGCATGTTGCTTGTGTCCCAGACGACGCAAGCACCAAAACATCATGATTTGTTCCTGGCCACCAATCACAAGGTGATCGGTAGCTAGCAACACTATGGCAGAGACCCGATGAGGGTCTTAATAGACCCTGTGGGTGTCTGCCAAAAGATTGTGAAACCTCTGGAAGATCGGCAGAGCTGGCTCTGAGGGGCAGCAAAGCAACACATGGACAGCCCATTTGCAGAGGTGTACCTAGGGTCTCTAACACATGCCACAGTATACTACGCCCCATAGTACATGTTATTTTGCCCCACAAAAGATCCCACAGCATCACTTTGCCAATTTAAATGAGCCACTGTCACTTTGCCATTTACATTTGCAACAGCCAGTGTGCCCTTTAAAAATGCCACAGTTTGCCTATTAATATACCACTGTTAGTTTGCATACTGATATGCCACAGCCAATTTGCCAATTGATATGCCACAGACAGTTTTCCCATTTATAAACAAATGTTAGTTTGCCCATTAATAGGCCACAGCCAGTTAGCCCATTAATATCCAACTGTTATATTGCCCATTAATATGCTTTGGTTAGTTTACCCAATAAATGTATCTCCTCTCCCGCCTTCCCCAGTACTCACCTTGCTGCTGCTCTCTCGTGTCCCCGGCCGTCTCCTCCACACAGAGGGAAATAGACGCCAGCTGGATGCGGACTGCTGTCTTCCGTGTGAGACAGTGATGTGTGCAGTGGGACCAGTTAACCAGTAAGCCCTGGGCAAGAGCACACTTACACAGGGCCACCATCAGAAATTTCAGGGCTCCTTACTTACAAAAATTATGGGTCCCCCCCCCCAATAGTTTATCAATTAATATATGACTTAAAGCCTGGGGTTCGCATCTGCTGGATGTCACATATTCATTAATAAACTATCAAGGGGGGCACCTAATGTGACCAGTGACCTGTAACAAAATCCAGACAGATATAGTCAGTATCAGATTAGTTAACCCCTGGAATGCTCGACATATATAGGCAGTGTCAGATTAGTTAACCCCTGGATGGCTAGACAGATATAGGCAGTATCAAAGGAGTTAACCCCTTGGGTGGCTAGACATATCTAGGTAGTGTCAGAGGAGTTAACCCCTTGGGTGGCTATACAGATATTAGGCAGTGTCAGAGGTGTTAACCCCTTGGGTGGCTATACAGAGGCAGTGTCAGAGGAGTTAACCCCTTGGGCGGCTAGACAGACAGTCTGTGACTCACACTGACATACACACACTCTCACTTACACAGACATACACACACACTCACATACACACACACTCACTTACACTGACATACACACACTCACTCACACTGACATACATACACACTCACTCACTCACTCACTCACACTGACATACATACACACATACACACACACTCACTCAAACTGACATACATACACTCTCACTCACACTGACATACACACACACTCATTTACACTGACATACACACACACTGACATACACACACACTCACACTGACATACATACACACTCACTCACACTGACATACATACACACTCACTCACTCACTCACACTGACATACACACACACTCTCACTCAAACTGACATACACACACACTCACACTGACATACACACACTCTCACTTACACTGACATACACACACTCTCACTCACACTGACATACACACACACTCACACTGACATACACACACTCTCACTCACACTGACATACACACACACTCACACTGACATACACACACTCTCACTTACACTGACATACACACACTCTCACTTACACTGACATACACACACACTCTCACGTAAACTGACATACACACACTCTCACTCACACTGACATACACTCTCACACTGACATGCACACACACTCACTTACACTGACATACACACACACTCACTTACACTGACATACACACTCACACTGACATACACACACTCTCACTCACACTGACATACACAAACACTCACTCACACTGACATACACACACTCTCACTCACAATGACATACACACACTCTCACTCACACTGGCATACACACACACTCACATTGACATACACACACTCACACTGACATACACACACACTCTCACTCACACCTACATAAACACACACTCACACTGACATACACACACACTCACACTGACATACACAGTCTCACTTACACTGACATACACACACACTCACACTGACATACACACACTCTCACTTACACTGACATACACACACTCACACTGACATACACCCACTCTCACTTACACTGACACACTCACACTGACATACCCACACACTCACACTGACATACACACCCACTCACACTGACATACACACCCACTCACACTGACATACACACACACTCACACTGACATACACACACTCTCACTTACACTGACATACTGTAATAAAGAAACGTACCCTGCCGTACCTGCGCTACCGCTACCTCTGCAGACAAGGTAAACGGGCAACGGAGGCTCCGTTCAGCGTCTCAGCACTCCAGGGCTGCAGACGCGCTCACTGCTTCCCCTCGACGAATGCGCAACAAACAGAAACTGCGCCCATGCGCAGTACCGCTACACACATAAAATTAGCATAGCCTTAAAGGGCTATACTTATACTTTTTTGGGGACCTATTGGGGGCGGGTTTTACCGCCTAAACTGTATTTAAACCCTCAGTTGCTACTCAGACCTTGCCTGAGATAGTTCCTTGTGGCTTGATCTAGCGTTTATTTCTGATTATTTGATTCTCCGGTTTTTGACTCCTGCTGTGATTCCTGACTCCGCTGTTTGCTTCCTGCCCCGATCTATTTGCCTGTTTTATGACCTTGCCTCCTTCATACCGTCATTGTACTGTTGTACCTGTTGTGTTTGACCCGGCTTGCTGACCATCCGTTTGTCCTGTGCTCCCTGCGTATCCCTGCTTCATTGTGCGGTTGCAGTCAGTGTACCAAGTCCTGGGTGGTCACTTGCCTTAGGTCCAACAGTAGGGTATAATACCATTCAGGTGAATAGACACTGTTGTGTCTCCAAGCCTGTTGCAGTAAGATACCAGGTCTTCGCATTGCGGTTCCTATCATCAGATTCTACCCCGTCTGTGACACATACACACACTCTCACTCACACTGACATACACACACACTCACTTACACTGACATACACACACACTCTCACGTAAGCTGACACACCCTCACTCACACTGACATACACACACTGACATACACTCTCACTGACATACACTCTCACACTGACATACACACACTCACTCACACTGACATATACACACTCTCACTCACACTGACATACACAAACTATCACTCACACTGACATACACACACTCTCACTCACAATGACATACACACTCTCACTCACACTGGCATACACACACACTCACATTGACATACACACACTCACTCACACTGACATACACACACTCTCACTCACACTGACATACACACACACTCACTCACACTGACATACACACAGTCTCACTTACACTGACATACACACACTTTCACTTACACTGACATACACACACTCACACTGACATACACAAGCTCTCACTTACACTGACACACTCACACTGACATACACACACACACACTCACTCACACTGACATACACACACACACTGACATACATACACTCACTGACAATACACATACACTTACACTGACATACATACACACTCTCACACTGACATACACACACTCTCACTCACACTGACATACACAAACTATCACTCACACTGACTTACACGCACTCTCACTCACAATGACATACACACTCTCACTCACACTGGCATACACACAGTCTCACTTACACTGACATACACACACACTCACACTGACATACACACACTCACACTGACATACACACACTCTCACTTACACTGACACACTCACACTGACATACACACCCACTCACACTGACATACACACACACACACACACACTCACTCACACTGACATACACACACACACTGACATACACACACTCACTGACAATACACACACACTCACACTGACATACATACACACTCTCACGTAAACTGACACACACACTCACTCACACTGACATACACAAACACTCACTCACACTGACATACACACACTCTCACTCGCAATGACATACACACTCTCACTCACACTGGCATACACACACACACTCACATTGACATACACACACTCACTCACACTGACATACACACACACACACTCTCACTCACACTGACATACACACACACTCACTCACACTGACATACACAGTCTCACTTACACTGACATACACACACACACTCACACTGACATACACACACTCTCACTTACACTGACATACACACACTCACTGACAATACACACACACTCACACTGACATACATACACACTCTCACGTAAACTGACACACACACTCACTCACACTGACATACACAAACACTCATTCACACTGACATACACACCCACTCACACTGACATACACACACACTCACTCACACTGACATACACACACACACTGACATACACACACTCACTGACAATACACACACACTCACACTGACATACATACATACACACTCTCACGTAAACTGACACACACACTCACTCACACTGACATACACAAACACTCACTCACACTGACATACACACACTCTCACTTACACTGACACACTCACACTGACATTCACACCCACTCACACTGACATACACACACACTCACTCACACTGACATACACACACACACTCTGACATACACACACTCACTGACAATACACACACACTCACACTGACATACACAAACACTCACTCACACTGACATACACACACTCACACTGACATACACACCCACTCACACTGACATACACACCCACTCACACTGACATACACACACACTCACTCACACTGACATACACACACACACACTCACACTGACATACATACACACTCTCACTCACACTGGCATACACACACACACTCACATTGACATACACACTCTCACTCACACTGACATACACACACACACTCTCACTCACACTGACATACACACACACTCTCACGTAAGCTGACACACCCTCACTCACACTGACATACACACACTGACATACACTCTCACTGACATACACACAGTCTCACTTACACTGACATACACACACTTTCACTTACACTGACATACACACACTCACACTGACATACACAAGCTCTCACTTACACTGACACACTCACACTGACATACACACACACACACTCACTCACACTGACATACACACACACACTGACATACATACACTCACTGACAATACACATACACTTACACTGACATACATACACACTCTCACACTGACATACACACACTCTCACTCACACTGACATACACAAACTATCACTCACACTGACTTACACGCACTCTCACTCACAATGACATACACACTCTCACTCACACTGGCATACACACAGTCTCACTTACACTGACATACACACACACTCACACTGACATACACACACTCACACTGACATACACACACTCTCACTTACACTGACACACTCACACTGACATACACACCCACTCACACTGACATACACACACACACACACACACTCACTCACACTGACATACACACACACACTGACATACACACACTCACTGACAATACACACACACTCACACTGACATACATACACACTCTCACGTAAACTGACACACACACTCACTCACACTGACATACACAAACACTCACTCACACTGACATACACACACTCTCACTCGCAATGACATACACACTCTCACTCACACTGGCATACACACACACACTCACATTGACATACACACACTCACTCACACTGACATACACACACACACACTCTCACTCACACTGACATACACACACACTCACTCACACTGACATACACAGTCTCACTTACACTGACATACACACACACACTCACACTGACATACACACACTCTCACTTACACTGACATACACACACTCACTGACAATACACACACACTCACACTGACATACATACACACTCTCACGTAAACTGACACACACACTCACTCACACTGACATACACAAACACTCATTCACACTGACATACACACCCACTCACACTGACATACACACACACTCACTCACACTGACATACACACACACACTGACATACACACACTCACTGACAATACACACACACTCACACTGACATACATACATACACACTCTCACGTAAACTGACACACACACTCACTCACACTGACATACACAAACACTCACTCACACTGACATACACACACTCTCACTTACACTGACACACTCACACTGACATTCACACCCACTCACACTGACATACACACACACTCACTCACACTGACATACACACACACACTCTGACATACACACACTCACTGACAATACACACACACTCACACTGACATACACAAACACTCACTCACACTGACATACACACACTCACACTGACATACACACCCACTCACACTGACATACACACCCACTCACACTGACATACACACACACTCACTCACACTGACATACACACACACACACTCACACTGACATACATACACACTCTCACTCACACTGGCATACACACACACACTCACATTGACATACACACTCTCACTCACACTGACATACACACACACACTCTCACTCACACTGACATACACACACACTCACTCACACTGACGTACACACAGTCTCACTTACACTGACATACACACACACTCACACTGACATACACACACTCTCACTTACACTGACACACTCACACTGACATACACTCACACTGACATACACGCCCACTCACACTGACATACACACACACGCTGACATACATACACTCACTGACAATACACACACTCACACTGACATACATACACACTCTCACGTAACACACACACACTCACTCACACTGACATACACACACTCTCATTCACACTAACATACACACTCACTCACTCACTCACACTGACATACATACACACTGTCCATTTTAACTTACCTCTCTGTGCTTTGAGATCCTTGTGTGGTCTCAGCCAATCATGGGAGGCTTCTGAACTCTCAGCCAATCAGGAGAGTGGAGAGGTCTCACCTGATTGGCTGAGACCTCTTTCTATCAAGCTCCAGAAACAGAAAGAAAGAAAAAAAGTGCTGCACTGAGCAGCAAAGTGCAGCCTGGGGCAGCTGCCCCGTTAAACGTCCGGTCTGGCAGGGGCCCACGGGGCAGCTGCCATGGGCACCAGGAATGAGTGGGCCCTGGGCAGATGCCCCGTTTAAAAAAAAAAAAAAAAGACAATTCTGCCCCCGGCACTCGCCCAGAATCGGCCTTGCATGGAAGCATGGTAGCTGCTGGTCTGAGGATAAACTGGGATGTACTATAAGAAGTCATTTTAAAGGGTTCACAAGGGGTTTTCTTGTTACTGTAGACAACCAGACACAACTGTGGTAAAGAAAAGCCTCTATCAACATATAGTTAGCCATAAACAGATATGGTACATTATAGCTTCCATTGTATTTAGTATAGTACAATCTAACTCTGATATAGATATCTGTAAGTATATGTATTTATGTATGTATGTAATATATATATATATATGTGTGTGTGTGTGTGTATATATATATATATATATATATACATGAAATATAATTAGTGTTGCCACCTTTTCTACAAAATAATACCAGCCTTGCACTTGATGAAGCCACGCCTGGCGAAATGCGTATGACACGCCTCCTCCTCTCCGTAATCCTCACAGTCAAGCCCCGATCCAGGAAGTGAACAGTCGTCCAGGAGATACCACGCTATACACGACTCGGACTCCTGTTCCTTGTAGCTGTTTGGCTTTCCCTGTGTACTACTCAAACGTTTTTCATGAGTTACATTGTTTGTACTCACATGTCTTTTAAGTAAGCGTTTTTATCCTTATTAAACCAATTTGTTATCCTGTATTTCACCATGCCTTTCTTCTGTTTCTTTGAATACATGCACATACTAAGTGGCATTACATCTACACGCATATGAGAAGACCTATGCACGTTGGCGTTCCCTATATATCTGCAGGGATCTTTCCTATTGCCTGCAAATAGAGCAGTATCTGCTCCAGAGTTTGTAAGTACAACTCTCACCACTTCACTCGATCACCATATATCCTTGTTCAAACGGAGAGCACTATTTTTTGTCCTTTTTTGTCTATTTCTATTCTAAAAGATAACACATTTTTAATTTATTGTCACTTTATTCTATTTTATTTTATTTGCGCTCCTTATCTCCTTATCTTTCTTTGGCAACTATTTTGTTAGTGTTTACTTAAGAGACCAGTCATATGTGTGGTCCCAATTTAGTTAAAAATTTGCTGTGCAGGTGGACTCAATATATGAAACAAGTACACAACGTACAGCAGTATTTTTTTTTTTTTTAATCAGGTTATTATTATTATTATGTTTAAAAACTGCACTGATTGTCTCACAGGAGGTAAATACATTTTTACACAAGATGTTGACCGGCTCAAGCCTTGATGAAATCCGTTTTTGAAGTGAGTGATAAGAGATCCCAGGTGCTGAAGCACTAAATAGAGCCTACTCAAAGCTCCTATAACATAAATAAAAAACAAAAAGTGTGTGCCAGCGGAAGATCATCCGGGATTTCCAATAATGCTATCAAAGTAGATGTCCAGGAAAAAACGTAATTTTATTCGAAGTCCAAAAAATATAAAACCATAAACAGAAGGGTGAAAAAAAGCAACAAAGGATTAACTCACGCTTGACGCGTTTCGCACCTGCTGGTGCTTTGTCAAAAGCAGAATGAGACATGGTTGCATAGTACGGTGTATAAAAAGACAAACAAATTTTTGTTTTCTTTTTCCTTTCAATTTCTGTATAGATCCATTGGCCCCTGTGTTCACACTCCATTTGCGATCTTTTTATATTTTATATATCATATGTTCATTTATTTAGGATCTCCTCCCCTAGTCCTGTGGTTGGTAGGGGGGCAGAGGGAGCGCTTTATTTATTCTCTGGATTTTCTTACACTTTTCTGATTGACGCCTCCATGTATCTTGTCCCCACCCCCCCCCTCAGGTAGGCCCACCTTTTGGGCTCCACCTCCTTAGGAGATAGAGTTACCCACACAGGTTTGTCCTTACACCTCTGCCTTTATGTTGAGTTGGTCTCAGCTGCTGTAGGGATGCTCTCTAACCAGGTTTACGCCCCGAGGGCGTAGCCTTTAGATTCATTTGATTCATCTCTGTATATACGTTTTTTTCAAGTGGGCGCGCCTCATGGGCTCCGCCCTTTAGGGCGTAGCCACTCACGGAGGCTTGGCCGTCTATCTCTATCCTCATTGTACCAGCGTTAGTCTCAGCTGTTATAGGTACATAGGTTCCGCCCTCCAGGGCATGGCCACATAAGCAGACCTGGCCCTCCACCTCAAACGCTATTGGATCAGCGTCACTTTCAGCTGTTAGAGGGGCATTATCCCGTCACCACATCAGCGCTCCCGCTGTTTCTCTCCTCCCACACCACAGGTGATTTTGTTTTTATCTTAATTTGTTTGTCTTTTTATACACCGTACTATGCAACCATGTCTCATTCTGCTTTTGACAAAGCACCAGCAGGTGCGAAACGCGTCAAGCGTGAGTTAATCCTTTGTTGCTTTTTTTCACCCTTCTGTTTATGGTTTTATATATATTTTTTGGACTTCGAATAAAATTACGTTTTTTCCTGGACATCTACTTTGATAGCATTATTGGAAATCCCGGATGATCTTCCGCTGGCACACACTTTTTGTTTTTTAGGTAAATACATTTTTGCCTGTTATCAATCAATGGTAAAGTTCTACCCTAAATATGCAATTCTACTTTGGCCATTTTCTTTTTTTTTTCCCATTATCTTTGTTTTGGTTTTCTCATATCAAAAAGTTAGACAATATAAAAATAGGATAGCCAAAAACATCCATAGACATACAATACATAAATACATATTACTTAAACCGAGTTAATGCATCGCATCAAGAGGTTTGGTATTATTTTACATTGCTTTTTCTTTTCCCTTACTCTCTTATCCCAACACCAAAACTTTCTTTATCATTAGCCATAAAACCAAAAACAATAACATACAATTACGTAGACCGGATCAGTCATCCAACTTCTCATCTCTTTTCCTCCACCTATAGCGTATTTATTTTTTCTATCCATACCTCATGCATTTTGACTTTCCTATATGCCTTTGCGCTTATCCAATCCATACCCTTTTCCATTTGCATTTGGGCATTTTCAAAACTAGTTTACCCCTGGACATGTACAAAGCCAATTTGCAAAAAAATAAATTCAAGTTTGATTTAATAAAGGGACTAAACATTGTTAATACATAGTACAGGTTGCACAAGAATAAAACTGTAGAGGTCTATAGCGATCACAAACTGAACTAGCAAATGATTAGCAAAAATTGCTAGCAGAATGCCATACTTGTTGTGCTATGTCTCACTAATGATTTTTATGCAGCTTTCCCATCATGATTAACGCTCGCTACAAAATTTTATTTTAGTCTGCAAGAATTTGATATTTTAGTAAATTATGCCTTTTGTGAAATAGAAATATTTCTGCAGCATTGTATTTTTCAGTCTTGACCCTGGACCTTGATCTGCCTGCTAAAACAAAACAGATCTCTGACTGCTAATGTACAGTAAAATTAGAAATCTGAATGGGCCTCATTGAGAGTATGTTAAACTCCTCCTCTAGTTTAGGATTGGATTGTACTTCTCTAAACTGCTCCCAACCCCTCTACTAGTTCTTCTTGCTGAAGCAAAGTTAATTAGGAAAGCAGGGAGAATCCAAACATTCCCGATTTCTTACCGATTACTGCTGCTCACGCCCAAAAAAATATTTATCCCCTTAGCACCCAAACTTATGCCAGCTGATTTATTTTTATAATGTTTCACTGTAAAGTCTCAAGACTTTTTTTTCTCGAGTTTTTCCATATCTTGCTATGTTTGCTGCCTGATCCTGGAATCTCTATAACGATCAGTCGACTTCTTCCCTATGGACTACAGCTAGGTGACCTGGAACTCCCTCTTGGGGATGATGTGACAGAACCTTTAACCCTCAGGCAACCTCTTCACTTCTATGATGGCACAGCAGCTATCCTCTACGTAAGTACTGCTCCTGGGTGTTTGGTTGTTAAATGTAATGCAGAATGTTAGTATGCATTTGAGTATTGAGCGATCTGTAGGCTGTGCTGGGGCAATTTCATACATGTGTGTTTTGCAACGTATGCTTCAGTAAGAGCTGCAATACGCTTATTATAGACATTTCAGACACAATTGTTTGTTCATGATCGCTAACTTTTGTCATTCAAACAGGTGTGGACTACATTTATCTCAGCCATTCCTGAACATTGTAGGAAATGTAGTCCACAACAGCTGGCGTGACATAGGTTAGCTATTACCTAAACAGCCTTAGCGTGCGAGAAGCTGCACTGCCAAGACTTCTAGTAACTGTACTGCAAAGCCCAAACTGAGAGAGATGCCTCTGTTCCTTTTTTTAGAATTGTCAAAGCATTGCCTTGTTTGAAATAATACAGACACGCTGTGCCTTCAGAGTTTGGATTTTCTCATAGTTTGTGGAATGCATGTGTTATAGTGTGTGAGATGATAACGGGCACATGCCGCATAAAAATACATAATTTATGTCTGCTCCAAACATCAATCTGTATTTAAAACATATGTTGTAAAATGATGGATAGATAATAATCTATACTTTTATCTGAATATTAATGTTTTAAATATATGTCATTATTAGTATTGTTCAGTCAAGCATGGTACCTATGTTGCCAGTGCTAGTTGAAACTGTTAATCCTTTAAAAATAAAGTTAGACTGATTAATGCATAGACTTATTTGCTTATTCATTTTATGTATACGTTAAACACTTTTATTTTAGTTTTCAACTTTTCATCCAACTTGTTATATTTTCTGTAATGGTGTGTAATTACATGACTACATTAGTGGGTAAATTCAGGTGTGACTGTGTTCCAATAAACTCTACAATCATTAATGTCCAACTGACATGGTGTCCACTTTTTTTTCCTGAAATGTGCCACATGATCAGACATAAAGGGCCCACATCTTAAAAGTGTTTTAATGGGCTGTATTCTTTTTTTTTTTTAAATTTACACTCATTGTGAATACAACTGGCTAAACATGTTAGTTTATTTAACAGTTACACAAAAGACATCCAAAAACTGTTTAAATCTACTTTGTTCAGTCAAAACCACACATTTAAAAGCTGAATTAGAATATATACAGTTAAGTTAGTTGGGTTGCACAGATATCTCTGTCCTATTGTACAATATTATTGTGGCAAATAATAGTGTCTGCATTGCATGCAGCCATCTTCTAAATAGTATTTTCAGTGGTAGTATAGTGCAATGGAGCTGAACATATGGCACGGGGGCCACTTCCGGCACTCAGGAACCTCTGTGGTGTGACGTAGCATCTGACTACTTTGTCACCATCATCATATATGGAGAGATGTGAAGCACATGCAGACAGTGAGGTGGATAAACTAAAGGAAAGGAGACCAAAACAGATGGAAGAGGAAACTAAATGTAACAGAGTCTGGAATTAAAATGGCACACTGGTCATAATGTAGGGAATAAAAGCCCTTTGAGATCGTTAACTTTTTTATTGCATAAAATTGCACTTGGGTTCAAAAGCCTTTGCCATCACTGGTATAGAGTATAAACATATTTTTGATTACATTAAATTTTTCTTTATTTGTCAGCACCACCAAAATTTACTCAAGAGTCATGGCACAAGACAAGACGTGTGAAAGTCATTGCTGTTTTAGCAGCATAATATATTTCTTAAAGGGACTGCATCGCGTAAACATTGTTTATATGATAAATAAGATACCAGAAATTATTTATTTGTTGTGTTAACAAAGCAAATTCTTGTCTGTGGTGATTTATCACCTTTGGCTAAATAAAATACCATATTTGTTTGAATATAAGATGATCCTGATTATAAGACAACATTCCAAACTTTGGATATGTATTTATGAAAAAAAAAAAAAAAGGTCTAAATATAAGGTGAACCTTTAAGGTGAACCTATAGAAAATTAAGATTTGCTAGTAAACCGTTTTTATTATTTAATAAAAAAATGCATTTCTTGTTTTTATTTCCTTGCTCTGTCCCCCTTCATTCCAGTTCTTGTGCTTACCTTTAAAAATATTGCACCCAAATTGCAGCACCCACAGGATTTGCCCCCACACCACATTGCACCACCCACTGTATTTGCCACCACACTGCATTGCACCACCCACTGGACCTTCTCCTGTTCCAACTGGACCTGCTATTGCACCCACTGATTTGCCCATGCACACAATACAATCAGCACTATAAAGTGCAGTGATTTAGCGTTTTGGTGATATGTATAACCTATTCACTTCGACAGAAGCCTAAATAGGTAGTAGTCACATACAGTTTGTAGTCCCAGTGGTGGTATGAGAGTCAGCTGCTAGTAGAAACAAAAAAATGCCAAAATCCAATCCTTAGATCCGTCTGTAACATGTCCGTTGACAAAGTAAGTGGACCATTCACAAAATAAAAACTACTTGTTCTCCTTTGCTCCGGCCAATGATGGGCTGTTCCGCCTACTGGTGCGAAGGAGGAAGAGAACCGACATTTCCTAATCACGTAACAAAACTTTATTAGTTAAACACAAAATTAAGTCCGTTTTTAATTTTTCCTATTCATATCTGTCTAGCAGTTTTCTACTAATATATATTATATTTTGTGTTATGTTGCACAAGTTTATTGTGTGCTTTTTCTTTTTAGGGTACTCTATTATTATTTTTTCTAGGGGGAGCATGCAGAGCCTTTAAGTATATCTTTGATGTCTCCTAAATATGACATCAACATTCACCATGTACGAATAAACTAATCTCAACTGTAGCAATTCATTAGGTGACCATGTCTATTGGTATGTCTGTATCTTTTCAATAACTTCAATAACTAATGTGTATACTTAACTAAAATAGCTGAGAGTAAATCTGTGTGTATTCAGAAAGATGCAGGCAGATTTACTCCAGGCAGGTGGCACAAGGTTTAGTGGAACAAAAAGTTGAAGCTGAATCATTTGATGATGTAAAATATAAATTTAACTAAACACAACATTTCTTGGCACTGGTTTGAAAAAACTGAAACATCCTTCAGGGAATAATTACCTGTTACTCAGATTAACCCCTTGCCAGCCTACAGTGATTTTGACCTTAAGGACCTTAACACCTTTTATTATCAACAGTTGGAATGTGCTTGGCATAAATTTACTAATCATATTTTGGTTACAACAACTCTTTTGAATGCCTTCTTTTTAAGCTGACAATATATAAAATATAGCAGTTTAGGTTGAAAAAGACTTGTGTCCGTCAAGTTCAACCCTTTTCCTATCCCATGTTAACTGCTGTTGATCCAAAAGAAGGCAATTAAAAACCCCTTCAGCAATTTCGAATTCTGCGTTCAGTGGAGAGAAAAAAATCCATCTAGACTTACAATGGCAATAAGATTTCTCCTTGGAACAACAAGCACTAAATAAATATTAATGCCTATACTAACATACATATCCCTCTATGCTCTGGCTCATTAAAAAAGTATCCTGGCCGCTTCTAAAGGCATCTTATTGGCCTTTGCAGCTGCCAGCTGACACTGTGCACCACTGCTAAGTCTATTGTCTACAACTACTCACAAATCTTTTTCATTAGTAGATTTCCCCAGGGAAACAACATTTAAACTATGTTGCATTTTTATTATTGTACCCAAAATGCATAATTTTACACTTGTCTACATTGAATCGCATTTGCCATTCATCTGCCCAATTACCCAATTTGTCCAAATCTTCTTGCAGTGAAGATACATACAGGGAGTGCATAATTATTAGGCAAATTAGTATTTTGACCACCTCTTTATGCATGTTGTCTTACTCCAAGTTGTATAGGCTCGAAAGCCTACTACCAATTAAGCATATTAGGTGATGTGCATCTCTGTAATGAGAAGGGGTGTGGTCTAATGACATCAACACCCTATATCAGGTGTGCATAATTATTAGGCAACTTCCTTTCCTTTGGCAAAATGGGTCAAAAGAAGGACTTGACAGGCTCAGAAAAGTCAAAATAGCTTAGGATTATTGAAAAATCATGCACACTGGTAACAAGCTTATTTCCAGAACAAAACAAAATAAAAACACCGTTTGAATTTAAAACTATATTTACTTTACGTAAACGAAATGACTGACGCTCGGAGTGATGAATTTTTTTATGAGCTCTTAGCACATTTTTTTGTAACTTGAGTAAATAATCTTTGTAGTTTAATTCTAATTATGCCCTAGAACACATAGTTTCAATAGTTATTTAAAATATGGTATTCGTCAGTGTTTACACTATGTCTTTTGGTATACATGTGGTTTTAATTGAATATCCATCCTGGCCAACCTTATTGTATTACTCCAGCCAAAATCATATGTAAGAATCTTATGTTGCTGAGGTCAAATATCTTGGCAGTCTAGTGAAATAGTGCCTTTCATGTACAACAGCTGGGATTAGTGTTAACATTGTGCTTTTTTTCTTTCAATGGGGTGACTTCCTTTAACAGCCCCCTACCGCTTTCAGAATGTCTGGTAGTGGACCACTAAATCACACACTGGAGTTTATCCACTAAAAAGTGAATTTTAGTGAATTGTCGATTTTAAAAAGTGAATTTTAAAAACTCAACCTAATCTAACAGCTTTCTTTTTTGTCCTCAGTAGTGCAGTTCAATGATAAGTTTACTGATTAGCAAATACATTCATCTGATTCAATATGTTTTTTTAAACAATATATGTTTTTTAAAAGCGATCACAGCTTTAACACATAAACCAGTAAGATGAATGCAAAATATCCTCACACTGAGAGTAGCCGACATAGAAGCAATTACAGCAATATAGGACAAGGTAAACTCCAAATATTCAATTTAAACCAACTTCTTTGTAACTCCATTTATGTAGACCACAGAATTTAAGAATGGATAATAGTACAAAAGAGAGCGACATCTACTGACTTACAGGCACATACATAAATAATATAAGTGCGATACATCCTCTTTTTTTTCTTCATATTACATCAACATAAAGAAAGAAAGTAAGGAAAATTATTGAAATTGATGAACTTAGTTCATTTTCAACCTAAATCACACTGCACATATGCATGTTCTCTTATCAGAGTGTGCATGAATATGATAACTGGATCTGACCATACACCGTCAGATATTAAGTCTGTAGCCTCAATATATAAACAGGAGTAGGAATAAAAATCAAATAAAGAAAAACTGACAATAACATACAAAAATAATGTTTATTGTTCAAAATGTATGTATTATAGTTTGTTGGGCCTTGTTTTTGCATTATTCTTTATTTCATTCTTGTATTTAATTGGAATCGTTTTCTTCATAAGATTGAATGGTTGCTTCTACAGCTGCTCAACACTTTACAGTATATTAAGGTGGAGGCAAAATGAACTGAACAAATGAACTGATACAGCATTGTATTTCACATTGAAAAAAATTAGGGCGTAAATGGCAGCATTGCTCCTGTGATTTGGGGTTTCATGCTTTAATGAAAGAATACAATTAATGTAAAAAAAAAATTTACTCCAATTTGCTACAAATAGCTCTACCAGGAGGCAGACATTTTGTTTAGAATATTTGGTCAGATCTTTCTTCATCTGAACCAAGGTGAGTGGATATCTGACCCAAGATTCTAAACAGCAAGTCTGCCCCCCCCCCCCCCCCCACACTTGATACAATCATTAAATTAAACAAACGTTTTTTGCTACAGTCCTTTAAATAAGAGCATCTTTAGCCACTATGTACTAATTCAACACTAAAATATCAGCACTTTTACAGTTTTACATTCAGTAACAAAACTGACTTTGGTTTCCTTGTGAACACATTTACATCATTATTTAGATTGCAATGGATGTGTTAATATCAACATGCCATGAGAGGGGACTATTTGTTACCCAACCACGAGAAAGAGTGGGGGCACAAACATTGTACAGTGCCAGCAACTGGGCCTTGAGAGCCTGCTACACAAGAGAGTTGCTACACAATGGGGGGGAAGAGCGACAGGCCCACTTTATCCCATGTTGTCTAGCGGTATAACTGACAAGAGGTTTGCTGGGAGGAGCATTTTGTTGAGCTTGCCAGAGTTAGGCGTAGCTCCCTAAGTAACCTTGGGTGTATACAGTCTGTCTATCTTAACAGTGTTTAATCACTTTTTCCTGGGGGGGCACAGCCATTATTTCTTCCTTGGTATAAACAGAAGTATAAACACAGTCCCATATGGCTCTGTATGTGTCCTGTATGTTGCTGCGGGTTGGGTCTGTGTCGGCGACGGTCAAAGCTGATTACTCTGGTATATGTTGTATCCTGCAATAGCAGCAAGTATCTGCAACATAGGCAAATTATGATATGCTGTAGTAAAGTGTGTGCCGAAGGATACTTGCGGAGAAGATGGTGGGTAGTTTCTTGCCGGAGATCATTTGTTGGAATCGCCCAACTATGTTTTTCTTCTCTTGAGATGGGTCATGGTGACCGTTGTATTTGTCCGGTGTTTGGTCTTCGTGTGTGTGGTCGGTAACCTCGCTGAAGGAAGCACTGATTTAATAAGATACAACAGGGGGTTACCATCTTTTGGTGACAGTGCTAGTCTCGGTGAGCACTGCTGATGTGGTGTTGGGCATTCAAGTATAGCAGCAACCCCATGCCAGTCTTGCAGCTCCAGGCTGGGGAGACTTAGGAGAAGAAACCAGGTAGGTCTTCTTTCATTCGTAGATGGACCTTAAGGCTTAGAGGGAAACCCCAGGAATAAGGCATCCTCTTTAGTAGGATGGTCATTGGCTTCAGTTGGTGCTGAGGCGGGGAAAGGTCCTGCAAAAATATTATCTTCTGCTCTTTGAGTAGGTCTGCTCCTGGTTTTCTGCATTATTTTTTCATTGATGGAGAAGTAATAGACCCTGCAGATGATATATCTGAGGGTCTTACTAGATAGGTTTTTGGGGTTCAGAGCCCAGTGGGTTCTGTCCAGAAGTATTAGTTGGTACTGTTGTCCCTGTTGTCTAAGTCCACCATGTACATCACAGATCCATCACTTGATTTCATGGTGTTGGACACCATCATTGCGTGGATCTTATAAGCTTGGGACTGCTTGATTTCTGCCAGTCAGTCATCTGCTCTTTAGTCAAATTTGAGTTCAAATCTTTGATGTCTTGTACAATGACAGCATGGCTGTCTGCAAATTTTTTTTTTGTTGGCATGTCCATGAAGCAACAGTCTATGTCCTCTAGGACAGGGCATAACAAAGTTAACTTAGTTTTAGGAGCCTGCAAAAAAAAAAAAAAATTAGGAGCCAGACAATGACACATCAATCACACAAGCATAGACACATAATCACGCACAGAGACAGTCACATACACACACCTCACAGACATCCAGTCAGTCACATACACAAACCTCACAGAGATCCATTCATATGGATAACAGAACCTGGGCGCAAGGTCTAATTTCCTGGTCGCCATTGCAACTTGTTGCCCCCAGGGTTTGTCGAGCCCTGCTCTAGGACAAGGCAAGTGTGAAGGAGCGTTTGCCTCCAGCAGTGTGGGAAAGTGATCCGCCACGTTTGAGGCGTCCTCCTGTTGGGACAAAGAGAAAGGTCACCTCTAGCAGCTTACTTTTTTCTGCTTCCTAAAGTATTAGAAAAGGTGTATATATATTATCTTTTAAGGATTTTACATTGCTGCTACCAGGCGTGCCGCACACCTAGTACCAAAAGGCGCTGCATATTTCCGTGGTTTGTGTGCTCCGAACAGACAGCACACAAAAGCTGGTAATACATCCGAGAGACTGACGGCAGCAGCAAATTCAGCATCAGAGTCAGTCACTCTGCTGGCAATTCGAACAGCACATAAAGTATACGAATTTTTGTATACTTTTTGTGCTGGTTAAATTGGCAACAGAGTGAGTGACTCTGATGCCGAAATTTGCTGCTGCTGTCGGCCTCTCGGATGTATTTCATGTAGGTGTGCTTCTAGTTCGACACACACATGTCACTCAGGGGCAGGTCCTTCATCTGTACCTTTAGCATATTTCCTGGCATACACAGTGCACCTACATATAAGACACAACCAAATTTTGGAAGAACATTTTGAAAAAATAAAATGCATCTCATCTACATGTAACTAAATTACAGATTTGAAAAGGAATTATGTTCAATTCTTGAACTGCAGTTTAGAATTCAAAATCATAATCCCTTTTATGCATAGCTGCAATACTGTAAGGAAAATGTACATGTGTGGAGTATATGTAATAATCTGAGCATGTATACTAGTGTGTAGTCCTGTGATGACTAGCCTTGGGTTGGCTGAACACTGTGGGAACTAAAGGCCCATTACAAAAATAAATAAATAGGTAAAGCCCCATAACAACCCTCGTGCCAAAGCAGAGATGGCTAGCTTTTGCCACATACTGTTTTGTAGATTGAATAAAATCCAATGCATTACAATTCCCATATGCAATACAGGCCTCCCTTTAATCACTGTAGGGCAGCAGGGGATGTTTTTAAAACTTCATTGATGATTTTCATTCCATGCTTCCAGAGATTGCTACATTCATGTAAACATCTATTATGCTAAATTAATGTGTTATGTCATATGTGCAATTTTGGTAAAGATTAATGAGCACATTATGAACGCTTAGCATTTTGTGTAATTTTGTCCTCTGCTGTCAATTTGTTTTTTTTTGCAGGTGACTACTAATGGAATTATTGGGACTGGGGAGCCAACAAGTGAAGACCAATACCTAGAAAGGTTCCCCCCGAATTTTGGTGTGATTGCACCATTTCTCTCTGACCTCGACACAACCGAAGCCGGAAATATTTATTATCGAGAAGATGTGTCTCAAGGGATACTAGATTTGGTGTCCACTCATATTAACAGAGGGTTTTCTGGAATTGGTTTTACTCCCCGTACTGCTGTAATTGTCACTTGGGATGATGTGGCACCCTACAATATACAAAGAGGAGATTCTATTCCCGAATACAAGGTAATTACTGCATATATGTTTTATTTAATTAGCAGTAGAATTAAAGCCATTATTGAATGTACTTAACAGATATTCAGCTCAACAGCAACTTAATAATCATAAAATAATAATCTAGGTGTTAGGTCAGCAATCTATCAAAATATAGCAATCACTAATGCTATGGCACGTGTAATCCCCTTGGTACCTCTGATAGGGCCAGGAAATACTACAGTATCAGTTTTATAATAGTTATTTCATAATAAATATGGTCATATTAGGAATGGTATTGCTAGATTCTCATTTTTAAAATGCATTTTATACTAAATAGACTAAATGTATTGTATTTTATGGAAAACTGTGGATCTAAAGAACACATGGTTGTAGTAAGATGGACAAACACATGAATCGCAAAAAATGACTGTTAAAAAGTTAATAAGAATAATAGTAAAAATGGCCTTTTGCTGTTGACCTATCTCTTGGACGAAGGTTCTTTGTCCCCTATGTGATGTTTCCTTTGTCTGTTGAGTAAATAATAAGAGATTATTATGCAATAGTTTTTAGAGCATTATACATGCAGGATGTCATAAAATTATAAAGAAAACATCACTCAAGTGCTTACAGACTGCTTGTTTAGGTCTTTAAAAAAAAATAATATAACACTATTGATTTAAACAAACAACAATAATATCTTGCATAGGTTTTAACGTTTTAAACAAATTCCAATACATCCTGGAAGAGATGTTCATGATTAAACAATTGTTTATAGTCAGTAGTCAAATGAGATTTCAAAGTCTTTTTCACCCCAGTGTGCAAGAGATAAATAGATCTAAACATTAACAAAAAAAAGTAATGACAATCACATTCCTAAAGTTCCAAGTGTATGGAAAATGACATTGCTTAAAGCTATTCAACAATAATTTAGATTGTTCTTAATTTTGAATAGTACAAATATTTATGGTAGTGTCTCTTTAAAATCACTGAATCTTTAACACTAAAATGTCTGCTTGCAAGACTATGTAATATATTTGAAAATGCTTTTAACTCATATCTATTTGTTTTGTGTACTAGAGAAATACATTTCAGGCTGTTCTAGCCTCTGATGATTCAAAGTCCTATGCGGTTTTTTTGTATCCAGAGGATGGCTTCACTTTCTTTGGAACACAGTCCAAAAAGGATTATGATAGAGAAATCTCTGCTCGAGTTGGATTTGGAAAAGGCACACAATCTTTTTTTTTCTGGCCTAAATATAATGAATTTGCAAATGACAAGGAATCTGTGGAACGCTTATCATGGTATGTCTAATAATATACCTTGATCTGATTGCTTCAGCCATTATATAAAATCTAAAATCTAATATACCGTATTTGCTCGAATATAGGACAAGGTTTTTTTCAGAGCAAATGCTCTGAAAAAGTCCCCTTGTCTTAGATTTGAGGTTTGTCTTATATATTTAAGGTTTGTCTTCTGACTATAAGCCTAGGACCAAGGTCCTCGCAGAGCTGCAGAGGACCTGGATCCCCCCTCGCAGGCAGCCAGTGGATGTCTGGGCGATGCACACTGACATCCTCTGTTGCTGCCCGGCACTTCCGCCAGGACTTCTATGATGGAATCTGGGTGGTCACGTGACCTTCCGACAGTCCGTCATAGAATTCCAGGCAGAAGTCCGTCATAGCAGTCCGGGCAGCACTGGACACCAGGGTGACGGAGCAGCATCTGGACGGTTAAGTCTGGGGGAGGGTTAAGTCTGGGGTGAGCAGCATGAGCAAAGTCTGGGGGGAGCAGCATGGCCAAAATCTTGGGGGAGCAGCGTAGGCTAAGCCTGGGGGGCAGGTGGCTGTGTTGGGGATGTATTGGCTATGTCTGGAGGAAGGTGGCTATGTAGGGTTTGCATTGGCTAAGTCTGGGGTACATATTGCTGTGGGGGGGGGGGGATTTTTATTTATGAAAAAACAGTTTACATGTGAATATTTTCCTATAGGGTAGTCTTATATTCAGGCTTTTTATTTATTTCCTAAATCAATATTCAAAGTTTGGGGGGTCGACTTATAATCAGGGTCTTCTTATATTGGAGCAAATATAGTAATATATGCAACTATATAATATATATAGCCAATATGTTAAACCTAAATCTGAATCATCCATGACATATTTACATCCTTGGTGTGTTTGAAAGATATCACTGATTAAAGTACAATTAAACTTTTTTTTTTTAACTATTGTTTCTTTGGAGAAGGCAATAGTTAAATATGTGTCCCCCTTCTCCAAAGTAAACCCGACATGAATCTTTACTGACACATGCAGGTTTACTCAGCTGATCCAGCATGTCAGCATGCGTTTAACTAATCAGAGCATACGCTCGCCCGGCTCATCTGATCAGAATCCGAGTTAAGGTCCCCTCTCCACTCATCCAATGAAAAAATGAGGGTCTCTCTCTGCGCTAGCCTGCCTGACCAGTCTGCCTGTTTCCCATGTACGTACCAGTTTATCCTAGTGTCTGCTTGTGTTTAGTGAGCTACAGTAACAAAGACTTTTCTGCTTGACACATAACAAACCACACCAGCTACCACAGGTTCCTTGAAGCAAAAATCTAGTCCTTGGTTTTGTCCCTAATTAAGTAATATTGTCTAAACAAATCATGTGTTTAAAAATGTATAAAATACACATAACATGGTCAGTTTTTAAACATCTCCATATTTTAGCACATAGAGAGAGCTGTTATTGCAAAACAATTTTCAACCAGAACTTCCTCCAGAATGACATTTTGGTGCAAAATTTGGATCTAAATTGTAGATGTAATTTTATAATGAGCTCCAATTGTGTTAACACAAGCAACACTGTATTTAGCGCCTAGGGCAGCAATTGCCATGTCTGCCTGGGGGTGGCAGAAGTGGACGCCCCTTCCCCTTAAAAAAAAGGCAGCGTGGTGTCTGTGCACTGACCAGGCATACAGACAACCTACCAAGCCTGTTGGGCTTTCCGCACGTTTTGATGGGTGCCGACAGTGATGTGATCCATGTGATCCTGAAGCTCTGACATTAGACACGTGCCGGGGTCACGTGACCTGTTGGCACTCACCTGCCTGCCACTAGACTCCAGGGAACAGCACTGACTGGATTAAGTCCTGAGGTGATGGGTCATGTAATGGAATAATGAGGCGTGTGATGGGGCATGTAATGGGGGTGATGGGGCATGTAAGGAGGTGGTGGGGCATGTAATGTGTGTGCAATGTGGGTAATGGAGCATTTAATGTGTGTGTAATTTGGTGGATGGGACATGTAATGGGGTGATGAGGCATGTCCTGGGGTGATTGGGTGTCTAATGGGTGTGCAATGTGGGTAATATGTCCTGGGTGATGGACCATGTCCTGGGTGTGCAATGTGGGTGATAGGGCACATTATGGGGTATGCCCTCGTTCTGCAATGTGGGTGGGGGGGTGCCCAAATTTAGTCTGCCCAGGCCACCACCAACCAAGATACAGCACTAATCACAAGCCTCATATTATGCCAGAGGAACAATAAATGTGTAGCAAATATTAGCGTGTCTCTATCAAACAAAGGAGGTAACGTTAGTTGAGTCTTAGCTAGTTTCTCCATTTCTGACACACAGATAAATGATCAGCAATATTCTTTATTTCTCCTTGGTTCAATAAATATAATTTTGATTTCCTATATTACCACATGTTTGAAAAAAAGTGCCATTGGCCCTAAAAATGTAATCACCCAGTTACATAGGCAAGAAAAAGTGGATCCTCTGGAATTATCAATGTTTATGTATAGCTATATCATAAAATATGGTCTGAACTTCATCTAAGTTCATTTATGTCAATATTGAATCCGTTCAAATATTGAATACATTGAAACATTGACAGAGTTGGAAAAAGTATGTGAACACCTAGGCTAATGATTTCAGGAGTTAGCAACCCTAAAGTTCAATCAGTGAAACGGCATTGTGAGTGTGTTTAACCCCTTCCCGCTTGTAGGACGTTCTATGCCATCCTACTTTTCACTGCCTAAAGGCTAGTAGGATGTCATGGAACGTCCTACATTAAACAGCTAACCGTGGCTCCCTTTGATGAGCTATGCTGAGAATCCCACTGCAGGGACTTGCAGCGGGGTCCCCAACTCAGGTGAGGCCACTTTGAGTAGCCTCACTTTGATACAAAAAATGTAGCCGACGCTCAAAGTGAGTGTTACATTTTACAGAAGAAAAACTGCAGGACAGCAAAGACCGTCCTGCATGTTACAGCTCATCACGGATCGCGGCTCAATCCGATCATCTGCTACATCTTTGGCATCCCTGCATGGCGGAGCTTCCAGGTTCGGGCGCACCTCACTTTTATGTCCTGCTTGTATGTTCCTGACTGCCGATCACGAAGTGATCAGGGCCAGGAACACAAAGACGCTGGTTTGGTGCTTTTGGTCATTAAGGACCAAAGCACCAACCAAAACAAAGGGGTGAAGAGCTACTTTGACTTTATGCTATTCACAAGTAGCATCTGCAGATGTAAACCATACCTTGCAAAAAAAGTAATTTCAGAAGATCTATGATTTGCATGAAGCTGGAAAGGGTTACAAAGTAATCTCAAAGAGTTTACATATTCATCAAGCCACAGTTAGACAAATTGTTTGTAAATAGAGTTGATTTAGTACAGTGGATATTCTCCCTAGAAGTGGGATCCCAGCCAAGATGACTGCAAGGACACAACGTAGAATGCTCAGTGAGGGAAATAAGAAACCTTATTACCTTAACAGCTAAAGGATTGAAGGAACCCCATTACATGCCCCCATCACCCCATTACATACCCCCATCACCCCATTACATGCCCCCATCACCCCCATTACATGCCCCCATCACCCCATTACATGCCCCCATCACCCCATTACATGCCTCCATCACCCTATTACAGGGCTTGACAAATTTATTTTGATTTTAGGAGCCAGACATTTTTTTTAGGAGCCAGACAATCACGCAAACATAAACACAATTCATAAACACACACGCCTACTTCACATATATACAAACACACATACTTTACATATACACATATACACAAACACCTCACACACACATATATACAAACACCTCACACACACATATATACAAACACACATACTTTACATATACACATATATACAAACACCTCACACACATATATACAAACACCTCACACACACACATATATACAAACACCTCACACATACACATATATACAAACACACATACACATATATACAAACACACATACTTTACATATACACATATTTACAAACACCTCACACACACATATATACAAACACCTCACACACACATATATACAAACACCTCACACACCCATATATATACAAACACCTCACACACATATATATACAAACACCTCACACACACATATATACAAACACCTCACACACACATATATACAAACACCTCACACACACATATATACAAACACCTCACACACATATATACAAACACCTCACACACACATATATATATAAACACCTCACACACATATATATATACAAACACCTCACACACATATATATATAAACACCTCACACACACATATATACAAACACCTCACACACACATATATACAAACACCTCACACACATATATATACAAACACCTCACACACACATATATATATAAACACCTCACACACACATATATATATATAAACACCTCACACACATATATATATACAAACACCTCACACACATATATATATAAACACCTCACACACACATATATATACAAACACCTCACACACATATATATACAAACACCTCACACACACATATATATATATATAAACACCTCACACACCCATATATACAAACCCCTCACACACACCTACTTTACAATACATACAAACACACACCCACCTAACACAGTCTTTTCTTGGGGTTTCTTCTTGATGTGTCCCCCTCCCAGCTGCTTTACCTCATTGCAGAGGAGGGGGACATTCACGCTGCAGCTTAACTCCGTTGGTCGGCGTGCTGAGTGCCAGGATGTCACGTGACGACACCCGGCACTCAGACACGCGTTGCGCGAGGGGGCGGACCTTGCAGTCTGTGCCATCGGCCATCGGCACAGACTTTACCCCCTCGCGCTGCGGAAAAATCGGATGGCAGCGGCAAGGAGATCAAGAGGCTGACAGCACCCAGGCGCCAGGTCTAATTTCCTGGTCGCCATGGCGACCTGGCGCCTGGGGTTTGTCGAGCCCTGCCCTATTACATGCCCCCATCACCCCCATTACATACCTCCATCACCCCATTACATGCCCGGCTTGTAGGGTTGCCACCTTTTCCTCCAAAAAATACCGGCCATGTGTGGGCGGAGCTACATGAGGGAGGGGCCATGAGGGGTGGAGCCACAAAGGGGGCGGATTATCACTGCTCACATGCCAGTGAGAAGCGTGTGTGTGTATATATATATACACTCGCAAACAAGCTTTCTCGCACACACACACGCTGTCTATCACACACACAGACAAGCTGTCTATCACACAAAAAGACAAGCAGTTTCTCGCACACAGACTGTCTCTCTTGCTCACACACAGACTTTTACTCACTCTCTCACAGACTGTCACCCTCACTCTCTCTCTCACAAACTCCCCCTACCTCTCCGACAATATCTCCCACCCGCCCCACCTACCCTCACAAGCATGTTATCCCGGTTGAATGTAATATGAAGAGTGGTTGGGATCAGTATTTTGCCACTCAATAAGTCAGTATTTAGCCATTCAATAAGCCATTCTTTTGCCATGTAATATGCCAGTATTTTGCCCCTCAGTATGCCATTATTTTGCCATTTAATATGCTATTCTTTTGCACCTCAATATGCCAGGATTTTGCCCCTCAATATGCCAGGATTTTGCCCCTCAATAGCGTTTAATAGCCATTTACTATGCCAGGATTTTGCCAATTAATATGCCAGGGTTATGCCAATTAATATGCCAGGATTTTGCCAATTAATATGCCAGGATTTTGCTCTCCATATGCCAGGATTTTGCCAATTAATATGCCAGGGTTATGCCAATTAATATGCCAGGATTTTGCCAATTAATATGACAGGGTTATGCCAATTAATATGCCAGGATTTTGCCAATTAATATGACAGGGTTATGCCAATTAATATGCCAGGACTTTGCCAATTAATATGCCAGGATTTTTCCAATTAATATGCCAGGGTTATTCCAATTAATATGCCAGGATTTTCCCAATTAATATGCCAGGGTTTTGCCAATTAATATGCCAGGGTTATGCCACTCAATATGCTAGGGTTATGCCAATTAATATGCGAGGGTTATGCCACTCAATATGCCAGGGTTATGCCAATTAATATGCCAAGGTTATGCCAATTAATATCCCACTCAATATGCCAATTAATATGCCAGGGTTATGCCACTTAATATGCCAGGGTTATGCCAATTAATATGCCAAGGTTATGCCAATTAATATGCCATGGTTATGCCAATTAATATGCCAGGGTTATGCCACTAAATATATCAGGGTTATGCCAATATGCCAGGGTTATGCCCCTCAATATGCCAGGATTTAGCCACTCAATATGCTCGTTATGCCACCCTCCTCCCCCCTTCCCCAGACCCCAGTACTTACCTCGTTCGTGCTGTCTCCCGGTGCAGGTCCGTGGCTGTGAGGGAAGCGTTGTGCGCTCCCCTCCAGCCACGCGGATCAATAAAGTTTGTTGAAAAAAAAAGTTTAAACAAACTTTATTGAAGCCGCGCGGCTGGAGGGGAGCAGAGCAGACAGCACGGAGGTTGTTCTGTGCTGTCTATTCAGCTCCCCATGCTGCCTGCTTGCAGGCAGAAGGGTGGTGAGGGGAGATCGGAAGAAGCCACAGACTCTGCTAGCAAGCAAGTTTAAAAAAAAAAAAACATTTTGGGTATCATGTATAAACAGGGCGTACACTGGCTCAATAAGCGTGTGCGCCAGTGTATAATGCAGATGAACTTTACTTCCTTTGTTTGATAGTGACAAGTTAGTTGTTGCTACCAATTTATTGTACCTCTAGCAGAATATGTGACTTGTGATATATTGTTCATACAACTGGAGAGTGGAATGGACAGCTCATTATAAAATAACCTTTAAAATTTAGATCCAAATTAAGCACCAAAATGTCATTCAACAGTCTGGATAAAGTTCTGGTTGAAACTTATTATGCGGTTCCTCCACCGAACACAGAGATTTTGGTTGTGTCGGCACTCTTTGCACATGTACAGCCTATATATAAAATATCAATAAGGTCAAAAGCTGATTGAGATTTGTTGGGGAACCGTCCTGCACTGCAAAGTGTTGGTAGTTATAAGTGGCGCAATCGCAGTTATACATAACAAAAGGAAATTGTGCCTTTTTAGAACCGTTTGTCTATGTTTGTAACTTAGATCAAGGTCAGATCAGATTTTGTGATTAATTAATGCAGAAAATGAGGTCATTCCAAAGGGTTCACTTTCTTAATCTTGTAAATAGCCAATTTTTTTTTTATGTATACTATCGACTTTTATTTCTATGTATATAATACATAAAAAAGCCAAATTGTACAAAAATGAGTAGCAAAATGATATGGTGTGGAGCTTGCACTGCAAAAGTTACAATACAGGTGTTTTTCTGTGCAGTATCTGTATTTATTTCAAAGTTGCAGGAGTTTTAGCTAAGAATACGTGCATGCCAGCCTAAAATGTATGCACATTTAATAGCATTGTAGAAGAATGAATTGAATCCTTTTTTTTATTTACATGACATCTGATATGCTTGTGAAGATAGCTGGCAAAATCTAGGCTATTAGCAACTAACAATGACATAGCAGCACCTATTGAAAAATATGGATTGTAATCATTTAACACAATCTTTATATATTCTAAAAAACAGTTTCTTTCTAAACAAGCTTAATTTTAACCGATCTCCACCCATCCAGGGATAGCAATTCAGGGATGCAAGGAGTCTGGGTTTATGAAATAGGTGGTCCGTCGATCTCTTCATCTGTTGTGGCAGCTAATGTTGAGACTCCTGCTGCTCCTACCGAAACTGTAAATCATCAGGTTACTTTGGAACCAGAGGTAGATGACTATTTCCCCTACCAAGTTCCTCCAAGTGTTCCAGATACTACTCTGACTCTTGACGAGTCGTACCATCAACAGCCAGAAGTCCTTGATTTAGACACCTACAAATATAAAATCCCAAATACAAATCGAGAGGTTTTGCATGTGGAAGAAACCATTGATGATACTGGATTTGGTGAGTTAGTTATACTTATTTTTTATTTGGTTGATGCAGAAAATATTATGAGACATTTTTACTATTTGTTGTATTTCGGGACTTGATACCTAACTCCTTGCTGCCCTTGTAATTAAGAGGAGTAGGATATAAAATATCTTGAAAAACATGCAAACATTAACTTTTTTTGTGTCTTTAGTGTTTCAGTATAATCCAGGAAGCCAGCAAACATGTGCCAACAACCGCCATCAGTGCTCCATCCATGCATTTTGTAGAGATTATTCAACTGGATTTTGCTGTAGTTGTAATGCTGGCTACTATGGAAATGGAAGACAGTGTGTGTCAGAAGGTAAGATTTTTTTTAGTCCTGAGTTTGCGTTGTAACATAATGAGATTTGGACATGTTCTATAATAACAATACTCCATACCCACTGAATGAATGGTATATCTTCAAGTCTCACCACACTGGGAGAAGAAGATTCAACCTCAAGTTTTTCTGGTTTTACTGGTGTCTATAGGTAGGTGGCCCATCTGATGAGGGTTTGCAGTCCATTGCACAAACAGGAGCCCAAGCTCTTACTCACCAGTGGAAGTGGGTAGCACTAAGTCTATGAGAGCTAACAAATAAAAACAATTGAGGAGTAGTAAAGTGATCATAAAATACATGTATTAGAGCTAAAAGTGTCTTTTTAACAAAAGCATTGCCATGAATTCTCTTACCATCAAAATCTATGGCAAAGCTATAAAAATGTATATGGATGCCACAGAAGTCGAGAATCACATTTATTCTCCTGTTTTTCCTAGTTTCATGGGCCCCCCTCCTGATTTTCGTGGTTTGGGCATGCTCTTACCTGTAGTTAAAAAGAAGAAAATACCCATGCTACAGTTGGCAAAGATGTCTATATAATATTCACTAGTAATCTTGACATGGCTTAATCAGGGTCGCTTCAAGACACTGGTGGGTCCTGGGCAAAGTTCTCAAAAGTTGGGGTTCCTTAACCCATTCCATATAAAAAAATAAAATAAAAGCATAATACAAAGTATAGCCTGAAGAAACCATTAACCTCCTACCAACTAATTTCAAGTTGGTGTTTTCATCCTTCCAGGAGAAAAGATAAAGCTTGTAGTAAACAATTACTAAATGTGGGAGCACAGTATAGGTTGGAATCTTGCTACAATTAAGCAACCCTCTTTGTCTGCTAAGGTCCCATGTTGTGGCTCTGTCAACCTAAACATTGCGTATACTGTGAATGTAGAAAATGAAATATTATGCAAAATGATCTGTAAATTGTGGTATCAGAATTGCAAGCAAATGCATGAATTAAGAGAACAATTTATTTTTTATCACCTCTGGCCTGATATGGAAATTGACTACTTTCAATGGCAATGGTGTAATTTGCATATCAAGCTACAAGGTGATGTCATAAGCAGGAGATACCACAGACACATTTTGCTAAAATAATGTATATATAATTTTTCATAATTTAATATTCTCTCAACATTCCCTTTAATATATAGAACAATAATGCAGGTGTTTTTGTTTTTTTGTTGTAGGAAAAAATACTATGGGAAATAGTTAATAATTCAAAGGCTACAATAAGGCCAAAGTCAGTTTTTAGTGCAGCTCTAATGTCATTCGACATTACGAACTTGGCAGTTTTTGGACTTGATTCATTTTACGCACCAGCAGTCACAATCCAGTCTCATTTTAATTTGCGTAAAAGGGATATATGCTTTTGAATCTTTTTCTTGTGAAGTAAATGGGTTATATTTTGCAGGATCGGCTCAGCGTGTAAATGGCAAAGTGAAAGGACGGATATTTGTGGGCAGCAATCCAGATCCAGTTGTAGTGGAGAATATCGACCTCCACTCTTATGTTGTGGTTAATGATGGACGAGCTTACACTGCAGTCAGCACAATTGTTGACTCTCTGGGTTACTCTTTGTTGCCACTTGTTCCCATTGGAGGAGTTATAGGTTGGATGTTTGCACTGCAGCAACCAGGGTATAAAAACGGATTCAGCATTACTGGTGAGTGAAGAATCTGTAACTTTTTCATTATCTTATCTTAGTAAATCAGTTCTAAAGGACACTCATTCATGTAAAACATTATTTTCAAATTGGCTTTTAGCTACAAAGAGATAAATTTGCTGATGGAATAACAATCAATAATACAGCTTCTATCATTTTTTTCATTAAGGAAGTAAAAACCTGTTGAAAACACTGTATAGTATGTAGACTATGATAGATCCTCACTTAATTAATAAAATGTTAAAACCCCTTGACTCTTTGTAAATGTGACTAGCACAAAGGGAACAGAAATGCTAACTCATTGGTGCAAATGGATGTATATGTAAAGGTCCACAATAGAATGGCCCTTGAGGACAATTCCGACTTAAATATACAGTATTCTAAGTCGTGGGTGCACTTGAGCAGCCTTAGGCTGACTTGCAGCAGCTTGTACCTTGAGGTAAATGGTCACTGTGATAATAATTGGACTTTGACAAGAGGTTAAAAAGACTATGTTACCTAATTATTGTTTATACTGTGAATATGGAGAATAAAAAAATATCAAAAATGATCTGTACATTGATTTAGCAGAATTTCAAGCAAATGCAGAGAGGCGTGAGGTGTGAGAAGGATAGCTAAGCAGGAGGAATGAGCAGGAATGACTTGAAGGGAGCAACTTAGCTAAGGAAATCTTGCTGTAGCCAGAGGGTCTCAGGAGATGCTGAAAAACGACCCCCAGGCTGGTTGAGCTGCCCTGGTACAGTTTCCCATCTCCTGGACTGGGCCACAAAAAAGCACTGTTTGCAATCCACTGCAGCTGTTTAACATGGGTGTGTTGCAAAAGGTAACAAGCCCACCTGACACCAAACAGAGGGGAAGAAATACAAGCAAAATAAGGAAGGAAGGCCTCTAGAGGAGGCAGGAAGTATATAAACACAAAATTTAGGACTTTGAAATACATGAGTCAGAAGGTCAGTGTAGAACCCTGACAGCTACATACACAATGTTTAGGAGACAAAATCCCTTTAAAGAAAAAAATCTTTTTCAAGCAACATTCTGTGAAAATGCATTTAGAAAATAGTTGTTGTTTTTTTGCTGGTATAACATGAGCTAAACCTATGCTTCTTCAAGGGTTAATATTCTAACACTATTTAAATATCAACCTTCAAGACATAAATCTCTCTGTGAAATTTCAAATTCTAGATTTACAGTAGTTATCTTATTTGCTAAAATAATGTGCGTTTTTATTTTACATTAGGTGGAGAATTCAAACGAACAACAGAGGTTACTTTTCTGCAAAGCAACAAGAAGCTGGTGATCAACCAACAATTTATTGGCATTGATGAACATGGCCATCTTACCATCAGTACTGAACTTGAAGGCAGTGTACCGGAAATACCATCTGGCTCCATAGTGCATATTGAACCTTACACAGAGCTGTATCAAACTGCCAGCAGTGGTAAGAATTGATTATTTTGATGTATTATAATTTTTTAAGCACCGTTCAGGGGCTTTAATAGGTCACGTGACCCCACTGAGATTGCAGTGATCTTTGTTGCAGAGGATGATGTGCGAGTCCACAGACTGCTGATAAAAGGAATGAAAAATAATATGCTGAATGAGAGGAAAGAGGCTGGGGTAATAAAAGACCTGCCTGAGGAGGGTGATGGAGTTATAGGAGAGGAAGGACAGGGCCTCCACCAGGAATTTCAGGGCCCCTTACTGAACAAATTTAATATGCAAGGATAATGCCAATTAATATGCCAGGATTATGCCATTTAATATGCCAGGATAATGCCTATTAATATGCCAGGATAATGCCAATTTATATGCCAGGATATAACCACTTTATATGCTAGGATATAGCCAATTAATATGCCAGGATTATGCCATTTAATATGCCAGGATAATGCCAATTAATATGCCAGGATAATGCCAATTAATATGCCAGGATAATGCCAATTATTATGCCAGGATATAGCCACTTTATATGCCAGGATATAGCCAATTAATATGCCAGGATTATGCCATTTAATATGCCAGGATGATGCCAATTAATATGCCAGGATAATGCCAATTAATATGCCAGGATATAGCCACTTTATATGCCAGGATATAGCCAATTAATATGCCAGGATTATGCCATTTAATATGCCAGGATAATGCCAATTAATATGCCAGGATATAGCCACTTTATATGCCAGGATTTTGCCTCTCAGTATGCTTGTTATGCCACCCTCCTCCCCCCTTCCCCAGTCACTACTTACCTCCTTGCTGCTGTCTCCCGGTGCTCTGCAGGTCCGTGGCTGTGAGGGAAGCGTTGTGCACTCCCCTCCAGCCGTGCGGCTTCAATAAAGTTTGTTTAAAAAAAAAGTTTAAACAAACTTTATTGAAGCAGCGCCGCTGGAGGGGAGCACACAACACTTCCCTCACAGCCACGGACTGGCTTAACAGAAGGGAATTTTTTTTTTTTCCTGGCGCCAGCCGGGCCCCGTGGACTCACCGGGCCCGTGACGCCAGTATTGCCCGTCACCCCCTGATGGCGGGCCTGATGAAGGAGATGTTAGTAGGCCTACATATGCCTTGATGCTTAGCCAAAAATGTGATGGCTAAGTGTCATTGGAAATGTAGTTTACAAAAACTAAAGTTTAACCATCATTCAGGCTGTTGTGCCCACAACAATTTCCATGATGCTCTGCAAATATGGCTTGCTGAGCATCATGGGAAATAGATTCCACAACAGCTGGGGTGTCAAAGGTGATGTGGACTACATGGTCAGTGCTGATTAGTCAGTCATCATAGCTTCACTGGGACACGTACCAATGTTATGGGCTACATTTCCTTGTCAGCATAATCATGATTAATGGCATACATTTGCCATGACTACATGGCAAATGTAGTCAAAAACAGCGTTTAGGCAAAAGGTTTTAAGGGCACATTGTCATGATGGTCAACCAGAATAATGCTTGCTGAGCATGATGGAAAATGTAATGACAGACTGGTGAAAGGAGAGTGGCAGTGGAGGAGGAATGTCCTGGAGGTGTGGCATAATGATAATGGTGGTGGGGCAATTAAAATGAGGTACTGATGGCAAAGGGGGGCAGTTCAAGATAGAAGAAATGAGGCATAATCATGGACCAATGGAAGTGGGGAAATGTAGGATGACCCGTCATGAGGTTTAGAAGGATATTGTATAAGGACTTTGCCTATTGTTTGGGATGGTACCTTGACCTGTAATTTTCTAACTTTGGTAAACATTAATGATGCCCAGATCCTGCTTCTTAACCATGTTACCAGTTCAGTGGTGCAAAAATATTCAAGCTTCTCTCACATACCTCTATATAGGGCAATGCTAAGATCTGAATGAGCAGAGCCACACATCCCTTACCCTCTACAGATTCTTGGATAAAAGACGGGTAATAAATGGTCACAGTGGAGTGAAACAGCTCTAACAGCTGTTGAGAACCTATTTTATTCATAAATCATATAGCCCACAAACCTTCTCATTTCCTTCCTTTCTAGCTTATTTTCTGTGTGCTGTGGCATGTTTTTAATATATGTAAAAAGTCTTTTCACTTAACAGAAAATTACAGTTATGCTGTCATTTTACACAGGAATAAACAAAAATAGGCAAAGGCTTGAACATGATAGAAATCTTTTTTCAACTGGTAATACTAAATTTACTATATAAAATAGTTTCACAAGGGTGACATCTGTGAGAGGGAGTATACAGGATGCAGGTTGGCTGCTGTAGCAGTTTTCATGTTTCCCTATGAGAAATTGCTGTCATTAGGCATCTTTTAGTTGAGCGTTTCTGAGGGGATGTAATGCACAGGGGTGTAGTTTGAGCCAGCTCTGTGTGCTGTGTTGTAACACAAGCAGGAGGTCTCTGGATAATAGGCAGGAATGTTGCTGAGATAGGAAGTGTTGAAGAGAAAATTGATAAAACAGATCTGTTTCTTTTTCTTTTCTTTATGTAAATATATTTTTGAGACGCTTTGGGTGGAACTGCTGCTTTAATGTACGTTCATGTATCCAATTTGAAATGGACTCCAAATTATTTAGGTAATCCAATAAAATGTTATGTTACATGAAGGGTGCTTCAGGTAAAATAGGTTAAGGGACAAAATCCAGCTAATTTGAACATTTTCCAGTTATGGGTTACGTCCCAAGCAATGATGACTCTGTTTTACAAGGTGATATATATTAATCATATTTTGTTTCTTTAAATTGTAAAAAAAAAAAAAAAAAATAATAATAATAATAAAATATCAAATTATCACAAGTGTGCATCTAAACTACACATGGCAACCTGATTTTGGTTTTGCCTGTTTGGTACTTAAACACTAATGGTATATATGTACTTTATTTCCTTGCAGTTATCACATCAATATCCACAAGGGAGTATACTGTTCAAGTCCCAGAAGGGCTCTCAGAAACATTTACCTATCAGTGGAAACAGACTATCACATTTCAGGAATGTTCTCATGATACCAGTGCCCCAGCTATTCCAGCTATACAGCAGCTCTCTGTGGATCGTGTTTTTGTATTGTATAATACAAACGAGCAGATTCTAAGATATGCTTCCAGCAACTCTATAGGCATGATTAGTGGTGAGTCCATATACCACCTTTGCTGATAGCAATTTTTGCTACACTTGTGTTGGAAGAATTGGGAATTCACATGCAAAACTTTGAGCCAGCTTGACAAAGTAATAAATAAGCCTCTTACAAGGACAATGTGCCAATGTAACAAGAGAATATCTGATGTTTTTTTTTTCTTTTTTATCTGTGCTTGAACCTTCTACATAACAAAAATAAACAAATTGTTCAATATTTGTTTTTTTTTTTCTCCTTGTTTTGAACACACAAATAGATATATACATGCAAAACTTAAGATTGCATCAAGTAAAGCTGTTTAAATTGAAGCGCTTTAATTAAAGAACACAAATAATGTACCATATTTGTAACCTTTGCTTGTATTAAAGGACAATTGTAGCAAGAAATGTACTTCTGTTTAATTGAAAACCAGCAATAATTGTAGATGGTTTATTTATAAATTCTTAAGTGAAAGAATAAAAATCTCTCCCTGCTCCCTTAAGCTCTAACAGGGAGCAGACATATTGTTTAGTAGAATCTTGGGCCCTTAGGGAATAGTCCCTGTCACGCCTCCACCCCTCGAATCACCCCCCAGATGATCCTGCTACGAATGTATGGGTATGTTTCAATAGTGCGTGACAGTTATCTGTTTATTTTTATAAAACTATTATGTATATTGACATTGTGGAGTTACATATTTGCACATTATGAATAAGCTCACAAACAGAGAAATGTATCTCTACTGCAATGGAAATGATTGTTTGAATGCATATTTATATACATTGTGTTATAATAAAATAAAAGATTCAGTGCTTTTCAGAGCAAAGAAGGTACATTATTTGTATTCTTTCAATTTAGAATTTATAAACAACTCAACTACAATTATTGCTGTCTTTCCATTAAACAGGAGTAATTTTTTGCTACTTTTGCCCTTTAACACCAGTAAAAGTTAGACGTTTAGTGGGTGCTGCTCCAGTAAAACACTTAGAAACTAGAATAAAAAACAAGGTGAAGTAAACAATGAAGTAAAATAAACAAGACAAACCACTTACTACATCCATGACTAAAAAAACAAATCTAGAATGTAATTACCAGTGGGAATAGCACGTTCTATTCAGTATTGCACTTAATGCAGTCTTTGTGAGCCTGTTTTATCTCATCATTCAGGGTTATTTAGAGGTCATTCTTTTGGTACCTATTCCTGGCTTTGTGAGCGATAGCTGATATAGTGTTGTCTCTGTTAGTGAATTGATCATTTTTCTTCACTACTACAAGTTGCCATATACTGTCACTAACACCACAGGTTTCAACAGCAAGCTGTAGTTAGTTTTTTTTGGAAATATAAAAAGATTCTCCAGTCTTGTAACTTCTCTTCTTAGTTTTAAAAATGATGTGTATTCGTAATGTGAAGTTTTTGCTTTATAGTTGTGTACAATCTGTTCCCTTTATAGAGAGTCCTGTGGATAGCAATCGGAATCCGTGTTATGTAGGTACTCATGGCTGTGACACCAATGCTGTGTGTCGCCCTGGCCAAGGAAACCAGTTTACATGTGAATGTTCACCTGGCTTTCGTGGAGATGGAAGAGTATGTTACGGTAATGTATCAAGTTTTTATATATATATATATATATATATATATATATATATATATATATATATATATATTCTTTAAATAATAATATGGAGTTATTCAAATTACATAAGCAACTGTCATAAAAAACAAGACATGGTTTAACTGTATCGATGATGCAATTGCAGCCAAAAAGAAGCAGAATACAGATTTTAAGATAAATTGGTAGAAAAGATTGTAGATGATTGTCTATTGACCAAGTAAATAATATAGGACAGTATGATTGCAGTATAGTCCTAGAGTGTGTAATGTTATTTACTTTATAATTTAAAATAAGATAGTTAACAACATGCAAGACAGTTAAAGTTAAATAATCTCTTTAAGTGGTGTTAATATAAGTAAGGTAAGCATCTTTTGAAAATGTTGCGCACTCCAGGAAAGGATCAGGAGAGCAGAGTGTGATTCTCTTTAATACCTAACTCACAGTTGATGTAAATTGTAATCTTGTAGCTTGTTTTACTTCTCTACAAGGCCCTTTGGTTCACAGTTTTTCTAGTACCCTCACATTTTAGGATCTTATTATTTGATTAAAGTGTTATCACAAGCACAGAGGTAAGTATGTAGAAAATAAACTGGTTATTCAGTCTTCCTATGCTCAATGCTGGGAAGAAAACATAGACCCCAGACTTATGGAGAAACGTTTAATCAATGTTTGTTTAGTACAAATGTAAATAAAAACAGTGTCCCTATCATGTTCCTGACCAAGCAGACCTTTTCCCAAATGAACTGCACCATATTCATATAATTATCCTTTCCACCCCACCATGGAATCAGCCCCTTTAATTTCCATATATATGATTCATCATGCAAAGTGTCAAAATTTGAGCAGCACTGTACCTTAATTATACCAAATATTTGTTATACCTTAACAAATACACCATTTTATTTTATTACTTTGCTAGATCATGTAAAGAACACCTCAGCCCGCCAATATAGAGTCAATTCATCCACTGGGAGTTACTCCTTTGTCAATAATTTTTACTTCTGTATAAATAAGGTCTATCAGTACTCTTGACGTCAGGCCACTGTCAATAGAGTCATGGGCAGTATTTTTTAGAGGGAAAGGTGGCAACCCTAGTTGTTTTGGAAAATACAGGAATTTTGAATTTTGTTTGCTGTACCACTAATGGTCTTTTTACTAACATCCATTTTATGTAAACACTCCTCTCATTCCATCCTCTCTGGTTGTTTATCCCTAGACACTGATGAATGCCAGGAGCAACAGGATATCTGTGGAAACAATGCAGTGTGTAACAATCATCCAGGAACATTCAGATGTGAGTGCATCGATGGATACCAGTTTTTGTCAGATGGCAAAACATGTGCACGTAAGTATTCCTTAGTTACTAATCCTGTGACACTCAACAGCTATCGTCTGTGTAGTGGGACATCAGATAAAACACAGTCATGTTTGGAATTCATAATCCTCTGTTTTTACCTTTAGGCAGCATGCAGGACTACAATGAAGAGACAAATCACTAACCATCTGGGATTAAGCCCATTCCCCCCTTGCAGATACATGTGCACTTTTCAGGCTCAGTATAGGGCTATGGCTGATCATCTCACCTGTTGTAACACCTATGCAAACTCAAGCAGGCAATGCAGAAGTATAGCACAGCCGTTGTGCGTCAGCTTACAACCTCTATGACTAATGCATTGTGGTCAAAATCTACAAAGGTTCTCACTCTTTCCTGTAAAGTGATGTCAGTTCTATTACATCAAGCTGTTCACTTCCTACTTTACCAACACCAAATTCTAGCCTTTTTCTTTTGAGCCATGATCACTTATATCTGGACTTGCAAAGCAGCCAGCAACAATGCTGGTGCAACATCTCATATCAAATGTTTATTTGTGCATGGAATATTTGCAGAGGAAGTTGATGAGTGTTTTGCCGCATCCATAAATCAGTTATTATATTTTGAAATATGTCTTTAACATTGTAAGCAGATGTGACCTTAGCAGCAATTTTGTAATGTACATGTGCACAAACCCCAGAAGACCTTTCATTTCACTGAAATATTTATTGCAGAAAAGTCAGACTTTTTAAACATGTTCTTTTTAATGAATTGCTCATATGGACGCTATCATTCTGCAGGTGAAATACTGATTTCCTGAAAAGGAGGTAAATATTTTACATAAGGTTTCATGAGACAGATCTACTAACTTGCCATAGTTTGAAACCCAGACATTAGTGTGAAAGTTAACCATGAATTTCATTGCCCAATATGAAAATGGTTATATGCCCTGAGCCTCATTCCTGCCATTTTATTCTGTGTGCCTTTTGATTACGATCCATGCAAAAGTGTCAACACATGCTTTGTTCTTATAAGAATGAATACTGAATCAGTTACAAGTAATCATTATTTAAAACATTGTTTTGTCTCATATGTAAAGTAGTAGGTAATCAGCCCGTACAATCAACCCGTGAGTTTGTAAAAGGTGGAAAACATGTTAAATATGTCATATTTACCTCACCAGCTGTGGATCTTCCTACAAACCACTGCTTAACTGGGCAGCACAATTGTGATATAGCAGAGCGTGCTCGCTGCATATACACAGGTGGCTCTTCATACATATGTGCCTGCCTGTCTGGATATTCGGGAGATGGACGTTCTTGTGAAGGTATGCATTTCACAACTGACAGATTAACAAATGCTCAGGATGCATAAATCATCCATCTAACATGTCACCTGTATAGTGTACAGAAATAAAAACCATGTATTGGTGTGGCAGAATCTCCGACAGTGTGGCAAATACTTAAATAAACCCGAGAATTACAGTATATTACTGTTAAACCTGCAACATAAATAAACAGTTAAAATCTCAAAACCTTCCGGCATCTCAGGCTGAAAAAAAGTTTTAACAGATATATTCTTGGTCAGTTTCTCTTGTTTTATTAATCAGATAGTCTTGTTACGTATCAGATAAACGTTCCATGATCACAGTAGATGAGAGTAGAGCAACGTATACAGATGTTACAAGTATTTTACCTGAATGCTAGATTGTGTTTTGCTTCTCTTTTGGTCAATAAATCCTATCCTTATAAGTCAGCTGTATAGGAGGAGAATAGTAAGCAAAGTGTTGAGTGGTTGTGTCATGCACAACCACAAGTTCAGTGGTGCATTCAATGGAGGAACTTCTAATGTGCCTGAGCATGGTATTAAATTGGGCATTACCCATACATCTCAGGGTTGCCAGATATTTTAAGGGACATATAACATTCACTGAAGAAAAAAAAATTGCTGATCAGCTTTAATGTACATTTTTTTAACCTAGAGCAGTCCTTTAATTACCATTAATAGTTAATATTTGCAGTAGCAGAAACCGGTCAAAAGTTGAAAGGTAGAAAGGTTTCACATGATCTAGTTTAATCATTAAACTGATTTATAAAAGGATGATAACATCATGTTGTGGGTTAAGGATGTGAAATCCAACATAATCCTATAAAGGGAGGTATAATACAGCACCTCACATACAAACAAGACTAATGCACAAATGTATGGTACAGTATCCCTTTAATATAGTGATAACATAGTAATTTAAATAATTTTAGATAAGTAATGCACCATGTAAAGAAACAGATCTCTCGGATCAGTTTTGTCCTCAAGACTCCAAAAAACAGTAAATAAAGTATCATAGAGTAAATAGATATTACTCCATCATTGGCCCGATAAAAATGGATACTTGGGTATACCTGCAGAAAGATGTTTTTTGACTGCCAGTGAGCCCTTTTCACTTTTTGCAAAACATTGAAGCTGTCAAGAAAAATTGATGCTCTCATAGGAATTAATGCAAACACAAAATACATGTATGTACACTGCTCAGCTGAGACCTTAAGCAAGGAGAACCCACCTGTTTTATTATATTCAGTCAATCTTAAAAAACATGTTATTTGTTTCAAAGAAATATCATACTTTCATAGAATAATAGCATTTAGAGTTAACAAAATGCTTCATGTGTATCTTACCCTGGATAACCTGTGTATGGGGAAAAAACATTCCCAAAATTCTTCCTTTATTTGTAGAATTGTAACTAATGTACATATAAAGGGGTACATTCTCATCCACATTTAGAACTCCCGGCCTTAGAGAATTTGATGGTAACCCTATCTTTTTCAGTAATGCTTCAGCAACACCAGTGCATTCTGGAACTCCTACAGGCATCACAACACATTATATTGCATAAAGGGTTGATAAACAAATTACTAGGGTAGAATAGCTGCGAGGAAGCACAAATAACAGTGCTCTAATGAGCATGGGAAGGAAAGTTGTATAATTTATTTTATCTAAACATGTGTGTTTTTGCAGATGTTGATGAATGTCAGAGTACCCATTGCCATGCAGATGCCGTGTGCCTCAATACACTAGGATCTTTTACATGTGTGTGTAGGACAGGATATCAAGGAAATGGAGTAGAATGCTTTCCGGGAGGTATGATTTTAAAGTATATCTTAGTGGGTTATAGATATGTTACAAACTTGTTTACCTCTTCCTCTCATTTCAAATGTTCTGTGGAATGTGTGCTCCATCTGTAATGAATTAACGCTAGCTCTTGGCATGCATGTATGTAGCTACTACACGAGTGACTGATGACCTCTTTATCTCCAGCTGTTGTAGACTGCATTTTCCATGGTTGTTAGCTGGCCAATTATTGTGTGAAAAGTACCCAACCAAGGTTGTTCACTACTACTGGCGAGCCATATGTGATATAATTTCTGTGTAAGATACTCGGAGTTAGGCCTCAATACTGACTCATTGTAATGTGATGTCCTTCTCTTGCCATTACTACCACAAACTGGAGCTTCAACTATCAGTCCCTCCTACCCTATGAGAAAATGCCTTTCCTATCCATTTTTTGTGGCAATAATCTTGGCATTATACTATTTATCCCTTTTACAAGCCCTGTGCCCATCTAGCATTCTGATTACACCCTCCAATTGTTTAGAAAGATACCTACAAGTTAAAATGAAATGATTAACTCACAGTAAATATTTAATGTTTCTAATCTACTTCAATACTTACCTGTTCAAGTCAATCTTCTGCAACCTCTCTACAGGACAATACACTCTCATGGACTTTTCATAGACCAAGTCAATTGCTAGGCTCTCTGAGTCAATTGATAGGCTTTTTCAAAGAGATGGTGTCAGTTTATAATTTCTATTTATATCGTAAACATGTTTTAAAACAACTACACATCTGCTATAAAATGTAAACCATTGCTTGTATTCAAAAACTGAAATATCAGAAAAATAAGCTGAGATTTTTTTTTTGCCACAGCATTATGCCTACACTCTAACACTTTTCTATTAATACCGATTTTACACTACACAAAACTATGACCCAATAAGGATTAAACAATTTTCTAAGTAAAATATGTTTACATAACATTTATGTTTTTCACTGATTGAAGGGGAAGTTAGTTTGCATAAAATGTAATCTGTTATGTTATTTATTGTCAGCTAGCTTCCAGGAATCGGTCAGCTTTGAATATTTGAATTAAATACAAGTGTACTGTTCAACAGTCTGAAACCCTATACTGTTGCTGCCTACTCCTTTTTTGTTGGTATGCCTGTACATCTGCATATCAATATTAATTAAAGAAAAGGGAACCTGTCTTAATAGGGAATCATTCTGCAAACTAAGCTCAATTACGAAATTTTTAAATATAACACAGTAAAAGAAAAAAAATAGTTTAACTCGAAAAATGTTCCTGAACACAATAAACTTGCTTAATGAATGAACAGAGAGTCTTTAAATATAATGTATGTATTTTTGTCTATCGATATATACAGTGCCTTCCACCAATATTGGCACCCTTGGTAAGTATGAGCAAAGAAGGCTGTGAAAATTGTTCTTTATTGTTTAACCTTTTGATCTTTTTTTTTCATCTCATGGATATCAAACAATATTCAGTAAACCATTTTTGTGTTGATTTTGAAGTATATTTTGAAGCTCATTTGAAGCTCATTTAATATCTGTTGATATTTGATAGAGTTTGTGATACCGTGTATCGTAACAAATTGCCCGGGTCCTCTGGCAGAAATACATCCCCAAAACATTAAAGAGCCACCACCATATTTAACCATAGGCAGAGGCGTCACTAGGGTTGGTGTCACCTGGTGCGGAAACTCATGTTGTCACCCCCCTGGATTTCCTCCAATACAATGCAAAACAGATTCCTTAGTAATGCCAGTTAGATGGCCTATTAACTATGCCACACACAGGAGCCCCATAACTATGACACACAGGAGCCCCATAAATTATGCCACACTAGAGCCCCACTATTTATGCCTCACCTCTGCCCAATTAATGATGCCACACACAGGTGCCCCATAATTATGCCACTCCAGAGCCCCATAAATGATGCCACACCAGAGCCCCACTATTTATGCCTCACCTCTGCCCAATGAATTATGCCACACACAGGTGCCCCATAATTATGCCACACCAGAGCCCCATAAATGATGCCACACCAGAGCCCCACTATTTATGCCTCACCTCTGCCCAATTAATTATGCCACACACACACAGCAGTCCCATAAATTATGCCACACCAGAGCCCCATAAATTATGCCACACCAGAGCCCCATAAATTATGCCACACCAGAGCCCCACTATTTATGCCTCACCTCTGCCCAATTAATTATGCCACACACACACAGGTGCCCCATAATTATGCCACACACACAGAGGTGCCCCATAATTATGCCACACAAAAGAATCCCTTAATTATGCCACACATGGGGCCCAATAAATATTCCACACACAAGCACCCCATAATTATGCCAGACATGGTACCGCCATTAATTATGCAACACACAGGAGCCCCACGAGGTGACAATTGTACAATTCTAAAACAATACATATCTATACATACAGACATCCCTCTCTCTATAACAGCCAATTTGCCCAATTATATGCCAGTATAATTTTGTCATTAATAAGCCACAGCCAATTTGCCCATTAATATGCCAGTATTATTGTGCCATTCAGATGCCAATACCATTATGCCATTACGATGCCAGTATTATTGTGCCATTCATATGCCAGTAATATTGTGCCATTCAGAGCCCAGTAATATTTTGTCATTCAGATACCAGTAATATTGTGCCACTTAGAGCCCAGTAATATTGTGCCAGTCAGATGCCTGTAATATTGTGCTATTCAGAGCCCAGTAATATTGTGCCATTCAGATGCCCAGTAATATTGTTCCACTCAGAGCCCAGTAATATTGTGCCAGTCAGATACCAGTAATATTGGGCCACTCAGAGCCCAGTAATATTGTGCCAGTCAGATTCCTGTAATATTGTGCCACTCAGAGCCCAGTAATAATGTGCCATTAAGAGCCCAGTAATATTGTGCCAGTCAGACACCAGTAATATTGTGCCACTCAGAGCCCAGTAATATTGTGCCAGTCATATGCCTGTAATATTGTGCCAGTCAGATGCCAGTAATATTGTGCCATTCAGAGCCCAGTAATATTGTGCCATTCAGATGCCCAGTAATACTGTGCCATTCAGAGCCTAGTAATATTGTGCCAGTCAGATACCAGTAATATTGTGCCAGTCAGATACCAGTAATATTGTGCCAGTCAGATGCCTGTAATATTGTGCCATTCAGAGCCCAGTAATATTGTGCCAGTCAGACACCAGTAATATTGTGTCACTCAGAGCCCATTAATATTGTGCCACTCAGAGCCCAGTAATATTGTGCCAGTCAGATGCCAGTAATATTGTGCCATTCAGATGCCCAGTAATATTGTGCCACTCAGAGCCCAGTAATATTGTGCCATTCAGATGCCTGTATTATTGTGCCACTCAGAGCCCAGTAATATTGTGCCAGTCAGAGCCCAGTAATATTGTGACAGTCAGATACTAGTAATATTGTGCCAGTCAGAGCACAGTAATATTGTGACAGTCAGATACCAGTAATATTCTGCCAGTCAGAGCCCAGTAATATTGTGCCAGTCAGATACCAGTAATATTGTGCCAGCCAGAGCCCAGTAATATTGTGCCAGTCAGAGCCCAAGAATATTGTGCCAGTCAGAGCCCAGTAATATTGTGCCATTCAGATGCCCCAGCCAATTTTTCCATTCCTCCCTCCTTCCCCAGTACTTACCTCCTGGCTGCTGCTCCGTGTCCCTGGCCGGACGTCTCCGTGCAGTGTTCCCTCCTGCATGGAGGAGAAAACACTGACACCGGATGTGACGTAACGTCACATCCGGTTGCAGTGATTTTTTTTTTTTTTTTTACTTTTTTATTCCCAGTGGCCGAATCCAGCAGATGCGGCTGCCAGAAAAAAAAAAGTTAAGCAATGCTTTGCAGCAGCACGGGTGTCACCCCCGCTGGAGGTGTCACCCGGTGCGGTCCGCACCCTCCTCGGGACGCCACTGACCATAGGCATGAGATACTTTTCCATGTGGGTACATTTTTGTGTGCACCAAACCCACTTCTGGTGTTTATTGCCAAAAAGCCCGATTTTGGTTTCATAGGACCATAGAATCCGATCCCATTTGAAGTTCCAGTAGTGTCTGACAAACTGAAGATGGCTTAGTTTGTTTTGGAATGAGAGTAGAGGCTTTTTTCCTGAAACACTTCCAAACAACTTGTGGTGATGTAGGTGATGTCGAAAGTTTTGGAGACTTTCTGACCCCAACTAACTTCTGCAATTCTCCAAGTTGTGATCCTTGGAGATTTATTGGCCACTCTATGTACGTATAGTACGTTGAGACAATACCGACACAAGTCCTCTTCCAGATTGATTTATACCATTTCCAGTTGACTGGAACGTCTTAATTATTGCCCTGATGGTGTTAATGGGCATTTTCAATGCTTTTGCTATTTTCTTATAGTCACTTCCCATTTTGTGAAGCTCAACAACCTTTTGCTACACATCACAGCTGTATTCTTTGTTCTTACCCATTGTGATGAATGAATAAGTCAATTTGGCCTATGTGTTACCTAATATTTATACCCATTTGAAACAGGAAGTAATGGTTGAACTATTTTCTGTCCTACTCACCCAGCAGTACTAAGAAAATGTAAAATAACAATGGGAAAATATACTTCAAATATAACTTTCTCATATCAATTCAAAGGGGTACTAACGATATATTTAACAATTATATATATATATATATATATATATATATATATATATATATATATATATATATATATAATAAATCTTTGTTTTGTTTGCAATTGTTTGATATCCATGAGAGAAAGGTATTTTTCTTTTAAGAAAAGATCAAAAGGTTAAACAATAAAGAACATGTTTCTCAGCCTTATTTGTTTAAATTCTCATATTAACCACGTCACGTACTCAAAGTACTTATCAAAAAGTTGATGTTTATATCAAATATATAATCCATCAATCAAAATCGATGCTTTGGTTCCCCTTTTAACCATTATCAACAAAATTAAACAACAGCAAAATGGATTACAGTTTCAAACCTGCACAGAATGACACTGTAAATGAAGGTCACACACTAAAACACTATCTGAAAGTCCATAACAGAATTAGATGAGTATTGAATGAGGAGACACCCACGTTGCACTCCGCGACCCTCAGGGCTATCTCTGCAATGCCAAAACCCATATGCCCCATGGGGTAACTAGTGCCTGCGACGAACAATTAAAAAATGATTCCGTACCACTGTATACTGTGCTGCATTTATCTGTATGACTCTGAATATGTATGCACTGAATTACTGTACCCCGCCCCCATTCTCATTATTCTGTACCCCATCCCCCCTCCCTATTTACATGTTATGCTATGGTTTGAAAAATGGAAAAATAAACACTGATTGAAACATAAACAATAGCAAAATGAATACTTATATAGTACCTCAAATCACCAATTGATAACCACCGCACATGTAGATGTTGACATGACTGAACGTACCGTGAACTCCGAACCAGGAAGTGCTACAACGTCCTAGAAACATGCAAGCCATGTGACTTTGATTTACAATATAATATACATTTTTCTGTTGTGTGTATTAGGCAAAAAGGAAAACATTCTATTTCATTAGTTTTAGTTCCCATAAACTGCCAAATAATGAAAAAAATAACTGCCAGTTTATTCTGACCAGCAGCCATTATGCTTCCTGGAGAAGCATGAGGGCTGAGACAGTCACTGCCACCAAGAGAGGTTACTCAACAGCCACTCGGTGAGCTTTGCGTCAGCTGAGAGACAGAAGTAAGAGGAAACCCACCTGAATCTTCAAAGATCTGGAAGCTGGTGCACTCAGCCAATCAGATTGGTGGCTCACTATGTCCCCTCTGTTTATGGCATTTCAGGGACCAAACAGGCATCGGTGAGCCACCGATTTGATTGGCTCTGTGTACCAGCTTCCAGATGATAATATCTTTGCAGATAAACATGGGTTTACTCTTAGTTTTGTCCCAGCTTCCAGATCAGCTCTGTCTATCAGAGCTGATTGGAAACTTGTGAACACAGCCAATCAGATTGGTGGCTTGCCGGGTCCCCTCTGTCAGGGGTTTAATCTAGGCCCATGGAACCAGGTTTTTAACTTTGGTTTCTAATAGTGCCAAATGCTACACTTATTAAAAATAATAGCGATGCAATTATCATGTTTTATGGGGATGTCACAATGCCATTATGAATGATTTGTGTGTGCAGTGGCACAGACATGCACATTGGTAATCTGGAGATACATGAGCCAACGCCAGAGGCATTGGGGATGCCATCATAGTAGGATAAGATAAGTTTAGAAGAGAAGTAAAACTAGTATATACATTATATATATTTTTTCCCCTTCTTATCAGGATGGAATAGTCTTAGTGTTCCTGGCGAAACAGACATGCTAAACAACATCTGTAGTACATTCTTTTCTTCTTTTTTTTTTTTTTTTTTACTAACTTTTAAAACAAAACAGATGTCTAAGACATCAGAAATTTATTCAATGGAGAGTATGTTTACTAAATGTTTCAGCGCCTGATTTTTTATATATACTCACTGAGCATCGGCACACCCCGTAGTATCTTTTTGGTTCAAGCAGTGCAGAATCCCGAAATTTGTCAGGAGACTGCTTTATTGATAGGCGCACTCGACAATAACGCCAATATTTTCCACTAGCAGCATGTGCGCCGTGGTTATTCATGATCCCATGATTTAGTTTTGTTGCTGAAATTAAGTTTATAATTTTCCTAATTATACAAAGTAAAATGGATAGTTTCTCTAGGTTAAAAACTACCTCCAACTGTCTAAGTGGGTTGTTGTCAATAGGGGGCTGTTTTATAATATTACCGTCATCTGGCTGTGGTGTTTTTGCATAGCTGGAACATAGTTAGAGGAGGCTCCTTTGTTGTGTTCAACAAAGGCAAAAAAGTCAACTAACCTTAATGATTAAACCTAATCATTAACCGGCCAATACATTTTGACTAAAGATAAAACCATACAAAAGAAAATCACCAGATTCCACATTTTAGCTCATAAGGAAAGAACTGGCATGTATGTCTTTAAGACATATAAGGAAGCCCATGTTGCAAAGCAGGTTCTGTTTTTTTTTAGAGGACAACAAATTATGTAAACAGTACCTTTATCTGAATGTACTCCTTCCTCATGGTTGACCCTAATTACCAATATAATTAAGTTTAAAAGCTTTTCAAAACATTTAGTAAGTTGTATTGATGTATATATTTTTATACAAGTATTATGCAATTTTAACAGTGATTAAAATACTTTTCCCCCCCACAATGCTTCTACACAGAGTTGGAGAAGACTAAATGTCAGCTCCACCAGGAAAGTATTCTGGGCTTTATATCTCCAAGGGGTCCTCGGCCAGTAGGACTATTTGTTCCTCAGTGTGATGATAATGGCAATTACAGCCCAAGACAGTGTCATGCTAGTAGTGGATACTGCTGGTGTGTGGACAAGGATGGGAATGAATTGAATGGCACCAGAACAGGCCCTGGCGTGATACCACCATGTAAGTTGACAAACTATCATTAACATTTTTCATTTAAAGTAAAAAGTAACCTCATACATACAGGAAATAATAAACAAGAGTATGGTGCCATGGAATGTACAGTGCAGAACTTTGTGGATATGTGCATGTCCTTATAACATACACAACATGATTTTTATACTGTGTTCACTGAATAAAAATACCATTTGCAAAAGCTATTCTATCTTTAGAAAGATTGCAGCCAGATACTGCACCTGGCCCCACATTAGCATCGCCCCCTTGCTGGGGGCAACAGAAAAGGAAGGTTAATGGAGATGCATGGATGCAGCAGGAAGAGGGGTTTGTGCTGTCTGGAAATCACACAGACCCATGGTGTAATCACTAGACCACTATGGATTGTATGTCCTGCCTTCCCCAAGCGAATGCTGGGGGGTCGTCCAAAAAAACCTCTCCAGCAATAAAACGTGTATGTGAGTGTATTAAAGAGCTCTCTAGCAGTAAAACATGTATGTATGTGAGTGTATTACGTAATCAACTCATGTATTGTAAGGCTTATGTATTGTATTTCAATGAAAACACTGTATGGACATGCACAAATTCTCAGAACTTTATGTTTATAATGTATTTTATTTCTTTCCTCTGGATTTGTTGTTTGAAACATTAGTAAATTACTTCCTATATTTATTTGTAGTCTTCTCCTGAATAGAAGCTATACATGTGATGAGATTCCAATCCTTGCTTCGTAGATTTCCTAAACAGGACTCTGGCCTGTTATTCATTATTTCCCCGCAGGTCTTGACACAGTTACGCCTCCTCCGCCTGTTGGACCCACGCCAAGGCCAGATGTAGTCCCTTTACCACCGGGAACACATTTGCTCTTTGCCCAAAGTGGGAAGATTGAACATGTTCCGCTGGAGGGAAACAACATGAAGAAATCGGATGCCAAAGCTTTACTCCATATCCCAGTAGGTTTTATCAAGAACAAATGTTGCTCAGCTCTGAAGTGTTGTGTGATGCATTATCACTGAAAGTAAAACTTAGCAGGGGTTTGTGAGGTAAAAGTCTTCTTTAAACACAATGTCTGTATTTAAATAACTTAAATGACAGGAAGAGTACAGGGTCATTTGATATTTTAGACACTGTTACATTCTAACATTTTACAAACAGATTAATTTTACCTTCTATTATGTGGCTTAAAGTACCTGTATCACCTATACATTGCGTATGCTATGAATGAGCTATACATTGTATTAGCAAAATTGCAAGTTATTAGGAGAAAAGTGTGTTTTAAATATATCTGTGGAGTATCCTGCTTATAACATCACCTCAGGCCTGATCTGCACACTACACATTTCCCATTGAAAAACAGTTCATTTGCATATTAGGCCACAAGTGATCTCATAAGCAAGAGACTTCACAGACACCCTTTAAAACACATTTTTATCCTAATTTAAATTTAGTTTATTTAAATACAAACATTATTTCACATCCACCTTTATAGCACATTGTTTAAAAAATGTACTTGACCTCATAAGGATAAACTTTTTAGATGACCTGCCAGAGAAAATATTTGTTGTAATAAAGATTTTCTTAGGTAACATAGTAATTTTGGTCGAAAAAAGTTCGATCTAAAAAAAAAAAATCAAGTTCAACCCTTTTTACCTATCATTTCTGCTGAAAGGCAAAAAAAGAAGGCAAAAAAAAAACCCCTAAGAGAGCTATTTCGAATTTTGCCACCTCTTGGGGAAAATTCCTTCTTGACTCCAAAGGGCAATCAGATTTCTCCTTGGATAAAGAAGCTCTATTATTAATGCTTATTCTATTACTAATAGCCCTGTATGTTCTGCTTTTCTAAAAAAAAAAAAAAAAAAAACATCCAGACCCTTTAAGTGCATCTATTGTAGTTGATGACACCACCTCTCTTGGCAGTGATTTCCATAACTTTATTGTCCTTACCGTCCTTATTGACCTCTTGTTCTTTGTACATTTGTGTTAATGAACAGGTCACTGGAGAGCTCTTTATATTGGCCCTGCACAAATTTATATAATGTTATCATATCCCCTCTGAGATGCCTTTTTTCTATCGTATATAAATGCATTTTTTAAAGTCTCTCTTCATAACTAAGATCCTCCAATCCCCTTATTAATTTTGTAGCTGTCCTTTGCACTTTTTCTAGTTCCTTAATATCCTTTTTAAGGACTGGTGCCCAGAATTGTACTGCATATTCAAGGTGAAGTACCGTATTTGCTCTATTATAAGACAAGGTTTTTTTCAGAAAAAAAAATCTGAAAACTACCCCTCGTCTAATAATCGAGGTCTTCTTATAATCTGACCTCAAATTGAGGTCAGATTATAAGACATGGATCCAGGTCCCCAGCAGAGCTGCAGGGGACCTGGATCCCCCTCTCTAACAGCAGGGGATGTCTGCGCGATGAGCGCAGACTACCTTGCTTCCGCCCGGCACGACCGCCGGGGCTTCTGTGATGAAGCCGGGTACTTCCGCTTTCGTCACAGAAGTCCCGGCGAGCGTGCCGGGCGGCAGCAGGGGAGTCTGCGCTCGTTGCGCAGACATCCTCTGCTGCCCCACTAGCCACCAGGGAGAATCGGGCAGCTGGGGGATGTCTGCACGATACGTGCAGATATCCTCCATGCTGCCCCGACACGGCAGACTATTATGACGGACCAGCTGTCCGTCATAATAGACTACCGTGTCGGGCAGCATGGAGGATGTCTGCACGTATAGTGTAGACATCCCCGGCTGCCCCCACTAGCCACCAGGGATCTAGTTAAAGGGGAGGGGGAGGGAGGGGGCCGAGACAAGGGGAGGGGGTGGGACAGAGAAACAAGGGGAGGGAGGGGGGCAGAGACAGAGTCAAGGGGAGGGAGGGGGTTAAGAGACAGAGACAAGGGGAGGGAAGGGGTTAAGAGACAGAGACAAGGGGAGTGAGGGGGTTAAGAGACAGAGACAAGGGGAGTGAGGGGGTTAAGAGACAGAGACAAGGGGAGGGAAGGGGTTAAGAGACAGAGACAAGGGGAGTGAGGGGGTTAAGAGACAGACAAGGGGAGGGGGGAGAGAGAGCCAACACTAAGGGGAGGAGAGAGAGAGAGAAAAATGGGGGCAAGGGAAAGAGAAAGGCAGCATTGGCACATAAAAAGAAATAAAAACTAGAAATACATTTTTTGATATCATAATTTTTTATTAAAAAAGCAATTTACATGTGAATATATAGAAGTTGAACTTTTTTCCTATAGGGTAGTCTTATATTCAGGCTTTTAGTTTTTTTCCTAATGGAATATCCAAAGTTTGGGGGGTCGTCTTATAATCAGGGTCGTCTTATAATCGCGCAAATACGGTATTACCATTGAGTTGTAAAGAGGCAAGATGATATCCTCTTCCCGTGAATCTATACCTCGTTTTATACATGCCAATATCTTATTGGCCCTTGCAGCTGCTGACTGGCATTGGGCACTGTTGGCAAGTTTGTTATCTACAATTATTCCTAAATCCTTTTCATTAGTAGTTTTTCCCAGGGAAATACCATTTAAAGTATATGTTACTTTGTTATTATTTTTCCCATAATGCATAACTCTACATTTGTCTATATTGAACCTCATTTGACACTTAATTGCCCAGTCCCCCACTCTGTACAAATCTTCCTGTAAAAAACAAACATCAAGGTTAGTTTTTATTACCTTACCTAATTTTGTGTCATCAGCAAACACTGAGCCATGGCTCTCAACACCACTTGCGAGATCATTAATAAACAAATTAAAAAGAAGAGGGCCTAAAACAGACCCCTGAGATACTCCGCTTAATACCATGGTCCAATATGAAGAGTTTCCATTTACAACAACCCTCTGCATATTTTAGCCAATTTTCAATCCAAATACATACATTTGCTTCCAAACCTATTTCTCTCAATTTGTACAGTAACCTTTTGTGAGGTATTGTAATTAAAGTAGGACTTGCAGGAATTGTGTGCTGCCCCCCCCCCCCCCCCCCCCCCCCCCCCACACACATTGCAGTGTGTCTTTAAATTTAGAGAGGTCTAAATATATTTTCTGCAAAACAAAAAAATAAGCTCTATGTATTCAATAAAGTCCCCAGAACACAAAATATTGCACTGTTTTTTTGGGTTACAGAGCCACATTTTGGAACATGTTTTTTAGTTTACAGACTTGGAATTTTTACATAAAAGTATATTGGTTTTAATAAGTAAAAGTGACTTGCAAATTCAGACAGTAACATACCCGGCAACTGTCCCTCTTTAAGCCATCCCACGCTCCCAGTTTTCATTTGTGTGTGATTGGGACACTTGAGAATAGATATTGTGTATGTAGTAGCACTGACACTCTCCTTACCAAGCCTCGCACCCTACGTCATGCATTGCCAGGGGCACAAGTTGAGAGGTACGCATTAATAGTTTATTTAAGCAAGTTAGGTAATTTAGCCAACTCAGCCATTAATACCGACTTGCTAGTCCACTACCGTTCACTCCAAGGTATTTCGCATGGAGTATTTGACACTTTTCACGCTACCATTTTTCCAGAAATTTCTGGGTATATTGTGTTGGTATTTTATTCTTACATTTTTAAACTGTGGCTGTGGATCTTGTGAGATTGATATGTTGCACTTCATAAAAACAATGTGTACAGCAAAATGCCTTTACATTTCATTTCACCAATTTAGTTATATATTGTGCAGGGACAAATATGGTGAGTTTATGTAGCGGTGGAAACTCACCAGGTTTGTCCCTGCACAATGTATAACTAAACTGGCGAGATGAAATGTTCAGCTCACTTCAAGTAACCTTTTAGTGAATAGCCCCCAGGATCTTTCCCCTAAAATATTGCTTTCTTTGATATGATTTCATTGTATTGTAAAAAAATCAGAACTTTGTTTTTGGAGACAAATAATGCAGACTTTTGTACTTCTAACTTTTTCTTTTTTTCAGGTAAATGTTCCCTGGTGTTTGTTAAATTTGAATATAGATTTATAATTTTGATAACTAGCTAACTAGTCTGTGACTGAACCTAATATGGTCTGTCTTTCCCTTACTTTTCCCTTTCCTTGATGCAGGATAAAGTCATTATTGGTGTTGCATATGACTGTGCTGATAAGATGGTCTACTGGACTGACATAAGCGAGCCTTCCATCAGCAGAGCTAGCATAAATGGTGGTGAACCGACAAGCATTGTCAACACAGGTAATCATAAACCTTGAAATATATTTTTTTTAACATACAAATATATTCAGTTGAATTATGAATAAAGATTATGTTGGAGCCTATATAGTGATATATCCCAGACAATATTATACAGTAATATAGGTGAGCTTCTCCATATGGTGAATTGTCAGAAAGTGAAGTAATCTCAATCCAATTTTGTATGGTACAATCTTTTTTTTTTATTATGTATATTCAAATGCCTGCCACATGCTTCATTCAGATTGGATATACATGCAGGAACAATAAAGACATAAACAGCACAATGATGAACCCCATGCTCTTACCCAGTGCACTCACATAGGATGGGATCATATTCACTTATCAATGGTAACAGTGGTAGAAAGTATGTTCAGTGTATATATAAATATTTGTGAGTTTCAACAGCATATAAATGATGTTAGTTTTTTTGGGGTTTTTTTAACGCTCTTGCTCGAGAGTATATTATCCTGGAAAAAAGTGCTTGCGGCCAACCTTAAGTTTATGAAGGTAATGGTCTATTTTATATAATAAGGTGGCAACCCTATTTTATGGGTTCATTATAACTCTCCTCACTGCTGACCATCCAAGAATATGTGACAATTGGTTGAAAAGCAGTGGAATGTGATTGGCTGTGTCACAAACTATGTGAATAGTGCTTTCAGGCCAAGTGAAAAACAGTACAAGAAAATACACGTTTCATTATGATCACAATAAAGTGTGAATTTTTTTGCCAAATGTTATTTCATTGCAGATTTAGGAAGCCCTGAAGGAATAACCGTTGACCATTTGGGCCGTAACATTTTTTGGACTGACTCTGTATTGAATAAGATTGAAGTTTCCAAACTTGATGGAAGTAACCGCCGGGTATTAGTTGATACCGATCTTGAAAACCCAAGAGGAATAGTTGCAGATGCTGCTAAAGGGTACATGCTCATAATTAATTATACAGAAATAATTTTAGTGCAGTTAATAATTTTCACATTTTTGTATGCCAATAATAGACTTTTGTGCAGATATTAGATTTAAAAGATTACATATAAGCTCTATTTACATAAAACAATACAGTTCTGTAGTTTTGCATGGTATAATAGAGCAGTGACCTCCAAGGATGCTTCTGAACTGGGCCTCAAGTTTTGTTTAAATCAACTTTATTGAAAAAAATGAAATGTTCATAGAGACAATGAGCGCATAGGTGGTTAACTAAGATGGGCCGCACATTCCTGTCAGATGGGCCGCATGTTGGACTTCCCTGTAATTGACTATTCGTGTTTCTAGAATTAAAAAGCTCTCCAGGCACTATTTTGACTGTCCTCTACAAATCTTGGGTTCTCATCTGCATTGTGAAATGCACCAGTGAACATGAACATTTATAAACTGACTGAGTGAACCATGGAAGATAAAGCTAATTACACAATGGATATGCCATGTTCACAAGTTAATCAAGCTTGCCTGTGGGAAAGCTGTTTCATGAAAGATGAATTCCTTTACCATAATACAAATGGTCACCTTGCTTATTTAAGATTATATTTATTTATCATTTGTTTTTAAAGAGAATACTTATCACAGCAATTTCTTCAAAAAGTGTGGAACATGACAACGTGAAACAAAAATGCTATTTTCTGAAATTATGTGATAGTTATAATGTTCTTGTTACAAATTCTCAAAGTTGTACAAGGTCCTTTCTAGTAACTTGGTCGTAAAAGGAAGAGAACAGTAATCTAAGGAAGTTGTTTTTGGTTTTATAGATTAGGGGATTCCTTGACCTCTCAATCAACTACCTGACAATTAATTAATTACAGAGGTTATTATAAAATAAAGTGGGGAATATATAGAAGTAACAGGACGGTGGGGGAATAAAAGACTGGGAAGTTTGCAATAAGACAGAGAGTTATAGAAAGCTGGAGAGTGATATGAATAACTGTGTGGGTATTAAAGCAGCTGTGGGAGCAGGTATTAAGTAGATACTTAAACCCCCTCTGGCTTTGGAGGGTCTGTACAATAAAAACAAAACTGAGGAGAGACCATTATGAAGAGGGTCGCATAACTAACATCGGGAGAGAGCATAGAAGACCTGTGAAGTCAATTATGAGACTTGTAAATATAAGATGGACGGAAATGCAGGACTAGGCAGCGGCTTAAATAAGAATACGCTTAGGGATATATAAGGTAGGTGTCTGGTTGATAAATAAAACAGAAATAGGAGTTGCAAGAAGAGCATTAAATTAGGAGTGGTGACAGGAATAGGATATTGTAAATATAGGACCCAAATTGTGAACCATGCCACATACCAGATTAAAACTGTTATGGAACTTTAAGGTCTCTTTACTTGATGATAAGATACAGCACTGCCAAAACTAAAGAATTCCTAGTGTTGTTGACAAAATGTCAATTTACGACTTTGGTTCACTATTTCACTATCAGTTGCTGACTGACTTCCAGAGCATTTTTTTTGAAAATAGTCCTAAATGTTGACATGACATTCACTGACCCAACTTTTATCACCAAACCCTTGACACTCCAACTGTTGTGGGCAACCTGTCATATGATACTGAATAAGGCTGTCTAAACATCATGATAAGCTTAATCCAGGGCCTACATTTGATGGCCTTTCTAATCCAACATTTTATTTCTACTCCAACTTTGTTTATGACATCTTATATTATATTAGGCCTGTTGTACATCCGTAAGCCATATCTTCCCTGCAGGATATCTTTTACATTAATAATTTTAATGCCAGAATTTCCAGTTAATTTTGCAGTTTGACATCTATACTTTTACATTTTAAAAAGTGCCACAGCCAATTCATCGCACTTTTCATTTTATTGAAGGGAATGTATCACCTAGACATTGTTTTTACTGTGAATGTAGAAGATAAAAAATGATTGAAAAGCATCTCTAAATTGTGTTAGCAAAACTGCAAGCAAATGCCTAAATTAGGAGAAAATATGTTTTAAATGTGTCTGTGATGTATTCTGTGGCTTGATATGCAATTGAACTGGTTTTCCATGGAAAATGTATAATTTGCACATCGAGCCATAGGTGATGTCATAAGCAGGAGACACAATATATACAAATTGATGCACTCCAAAAAGTTATGAGTGTAAAGCACAGAGGAGTACAATAAAATGTAACACAAATAGGTGTTTACAATTGCTGGCCTTTGCTGAATAAGCCGGAGACACCACAGACACATTTAGGAATTTGTTTGCAATTCTGCTAACACAATGTATAGATTTTCAATCATTTGTTATTTGTCACAATAGCAGGTTTGAAACTTGAAACATAGGGTTCCTGTTGAACCTTGTTTAATAGAGATACGCACTTGTCAAAACACAGATGTTATATGGAACACTCAGAATATACAGAATCCTCCTGTGGACCATAAATTATTGAGAAAGTACATTTTTTCTTTTAGAAATCTATATTGGACAGACTGGAACAGAGTTGCCCCTAAAATTGAGACGTCTTATCTAGATGGAACCAACAGACGAATTTTGGTAAAGGATGACCTTGGTCTACCTAATGGACTAACTATTGAACCTTATTCTTCCATGCTCTGTTGGGTTGACGCAGGTAAAATTTTGACTTCTGTATCATTTTTGTTATTGTATACTATTTGCTAGATATTGATTTCCTTTCTAGATATGCTAAGAACTTCAGGACTTTTTAATTCCATTTACATTAGACATAATCCAGAACTGTTCACGCACTAAGGGCCAAATTATCTGTAGACTAGTAAATCTAATGTTTTTATAGTAATACCATAAGAAATCTATAGCACATGTATTTTGGGCTGATCTCGCAGATTCCTTAGACAAGGGAAGTTCAATTTTTTTCTAAAGTGGGACAGATTATGGCCTTTTAATTTACAGTAATAGTGAAGAACATCTTTTATTACTGTTAGACACAGTATAATATAATATAAAAGCAATTCCAAAATAGTAATAGAAATAAGGAGAATATAGGTAGTTAAGCCAGACAGGCAACCCTAGATAAATGAAACTTTAAAAGCTCGTCACCTGTTAAGAGCCTTATTCAGGGGCTTCCAACAAGCCGCCCGAGGTGTGGTCCTGCAGCGGTAACCGAACCTCGGGCCACACATTTAACTCGAACCTACGTCAGGGAACTAAGTTCCTGCACAGAGCTGCAGACAAAGTGGTGAGCATAATCCGTCCTCTACCCTGCATGTGAGGTCATGTGCATGGGGGAGAGAACGGGAAGGCCGACACGCACTAGGAGTAAAATTACATGGAGGAGCTGTCCCATCTGGAGCCTCCAGCCCCGTTAAGTGTCTCTGAAAGTGTCTCTGTGTGTCAGTGTGACTCTCTCTGTTTGGAATTGGGAGTCTGTGTATGTATGTGTGTATTCAAGTGTGTGGCTGTATATGCAAGTGTGACGGTGTGAGTGTGTGTAAGGCTGTAAATGTGGACTTGACATTAGGACATTGCAAAAAAACATATGGAAAGAAATGTTACCTTTTGTGTCATGTGCACAAAAGAAGACATTCCCTGAAGTGGTCTCACTAAAATATATACCTGATTCCTTTAATTTCTAGAATTCAGTGATTTAAAAGGGGATAGGTTAACAATACAAAAAAACAGTGACTGTGTGTGTATTTGTGTTTGTGTGACTGTTTATTTGTGTGTGTGTATGTGTATATATGTATGTATATATATATATATATATATATATATATATATATATATATATATATATATATATGTGACTATGTGTATGTTTGGCTTTGTATGTGTGTATTTAATGTGCTTTTTGTTTGTTTTTTACTGTGAATTCACAGTGCAGCATAGGAGTGTATCACAGACTCCACGGCAATACAACTCACAGTTATGTGCAGCGCATGAGCGTATCACAGACTCCACAGGAATAAAACACAGTAATGTGCAAAATGTGTGTTTTATTGCTGTGGAGTCTGTGATATTCACAGTGCAGCATAGAATTGTATCACAGACACTACAGCAATAAAACTCACAGTAATGTGCAGTGCATGAGTGTATCATAGACTCCACAGCAATAAAACTCATAGTAATGTGCAGCAAATGAGTGTTTTATTACGGTGGAGCCTGTGATACACTCACACACTGCATGTTTCCATGAATTTTTATTATATATGTGTGTGTGTATGTGTAATTTTCACTTAATTAAAAATGAATGTTGCCCAGGCACACATACAATCCTGGTGAAGTGGCCCTCTGCAGGAAAACCATGGACACCCCTAGCTGAATTCCTATCCCCAAACTGTCCCAATTTTACTGTGCATGTACAGTTGAGCATAAACTCCCCAACGAAGCTATGCCCCTGTGGTCCAAGGATGCCGGGGGAAAATTTTGGAAATATGCAACTGAATACAATGCGTGTCATTTAAAGTGTACCTGTCATGTAAAAATAAAATGGTGTCACTTAATAGTTATACTCCCCTGTACCTCTGTTATTGTACTTTCACATTCACAGCTTATTTTTAAATTATAGTTTTAAAAAGTGTTTTAGGCAAAATGGATTTAGTTACAACATCCCCCTCCCCAATAAACACATCTTTTTTATGTGCTTTAATCAAATACTTTTTTTTCAAACCCATGACTACAGTGCTGCTAATTGTGTAACTTCCTTGACAATGCATCATATTTCAATATGTAGTTTTCATGAAAAAAATACTTTCATTTGCAATGTAGACTTTATTGTATTTCATGCACTTTCATTTTGAATATTCATTTTATAAGCCTGCCTGGTGTAATACTTAATTCATAGATAAAACAAAAACAAATGTCAAATTGTTTGCTTCAGTAATCTTATCTGTTCTTTCAAGAACATATCTATATTCATAATGTACTTTGACATACACAGAGATCGTCTCCCACTCAGTTCATAAGAAATGTATTTTTTTGAAACAAAAGAAGCATTTACTAAGCACACAAAAACTAAACTGTTGGTAACAGGAACCAAAAGAATGGAATGTATGAATCCTAGTCAGCCTGGCCGAAGAAAGGTTGTTGAAGGCATTCAGTATCCCTTCGGTATAACAAGTTATGGAAAGAACTTGTATTACACAGACTGGAAAAGGTATGTTGTCTCCTAAATTGTTAAACCAATAGAGAATGCACACCAAATAAATAAAATACTAATTTTATTGAAGACACACACAAAAAAAATAATACAAAATGAGCAAAAAGTGGTGTGGGCCAGTCCTAGCCACAATCCAGAAAAATTTATAGCAAAAATCAGCAAACTAACAAAAATGTAATATGTGTCCACATTTCTCCTGGTCTCTATGCAAGTGTTTAATGTAATTTATTGTTTGTTTATTGATATGTGGACACATATAAGATTTTTGTTAGTCTGGTGATTTTTGCTACAGATTATTGTGGCTAAGGACTGGCCCATACCATTTGTTCATGTATTGTTTATTTTTATTTGTTTGTGTCTTAAATTACATTTTCATTTTATTTTTATATGGTGTGCAGTCTCTAATAGTTTATTATTATTATTGGGCGGTAGTTGGGGACCACCTAGTGGCTTGCACCCAGCTACTTGTGGTTCAGATATACTTTTCACTACTTTTATTTCATTATATTTTCTATGCTCCTGCCTTATTGAGTATTTCATCTCCTAAATTCTTAACACAATCAAATAGTTGTACACAATATTGAGTGTAGGTAATCTCATAAAAATTCCATTCCCACTAGTTATGTAAGGTCTCTGTTTGGCCCTGAGGTGGTGCCTAGAGCAGTAGATGGCATGGTTGGAGCTCATCATTTCAGAACCCTTTAATTTTATAAGCAACTTCACTAGACCTTCATCATCTGCCTGGAGCTGGTGTACTTCTACCTTTGTACATTCTTCAGTTCCCTCTTTTTATATTGTAGCAGCCAGGTCACACAGCTAAATGCTGTGGGATATGACTTCCAACCTGACCCTGTAGATCTTGTGTGTCCTTCTGTTAACCTGCATTTATGTGCTACACTGTGTAGAAATCATTTCACAGTTGGTCCTCATTTGTTATTGTGGGGCATGTGGCCATAAACGCTGAAATGATGAGCTACTGGAACAGGCTGTTCTCCCAACATTGGGGTGGCAGGAAATTGTTAGGCATTAAAGTTCATTTTTAAAAAGTATCATAATAATGCTTTAACCTATCTTTTCACCCTGTGGGTGAGCTCTTGGAAAAAAGAATATTTTATTATCTACATTTTTTTTATGTATACACACACAATGTCACACACACAACGTTATCAGAAGACTAACAAAAATAATAAATTTTTTAATAACTGCCCTGGTTTTTTTTTTTTTTTTTACCTCTCAGGGCATCTGCAGGAGGGGGTCTCGAGGCCCAGAGTGCTCTGTGACATTGACACAGACCACGTTTACCTGCTTAGTCCCATGACGCTTCTCTTATGAATCGCTCTCACTGAAGGGCAGCATAAAGGAGGCAGAGTGGCAGTTTGTGTACAGTCCAGCAGTAGGACCACATGCTATTGAGCAGTGAGGATTAAGTGCTGGCTCCCATTTCTTGGGGCAGAAAAGAGCTTCCCTTGCCTGAGTGCCGTCTGGGGCAATTCAACCCCCCAAGCGCCCCCCCCCCCCCCCCCTGCGATACTTCAAATTCTGCTGTTCCGGCTTTCATTTTGTAAATACTTTGTCAATTCCCTGCAGTTCCCTCTTTCATGAATTAAGCCCATGGAAATCAAACTGCACTCTAATCACAAGCCTGTTTTCTACCCAAGTACAAATAGAGAAGAGTTGTTATTTGTACAATTTTCCCATTCTACTATAGCACTGGGGGCTCTGTGCTGGGTCCAACACCATGTTATTTATTTCTTAATAATCTTGCAGGATGCATTGTTTGTGTTTGCAGTTTATACAAAAGTAGGTAGAGAAATATGGGCCAGACTATATTGTACTCTCTTGCAAGGAAATTTGGATAAATTGGTGCATTGGGCAGGCAAATGGCTGATGCGTTCCAAAATTGATAATTGCAAAATTATGCATTTTGGAAACCAAAATAAGCATGTAACATACATTAAATGAAACTGAGTTCTATTCTAGAAGCACATGTGAAAAAGAGAAGTTTAATAATCCTAGGTTTTTAAATAAGTGCAACAGTGCCACCTTGTGGTATACACTGGACATTGTTATGGGGATTTCTTTGCTTGAACATGCATGACTATTTTCCTTTGTTTTGCTTTATCTCACAAGATTTGCTGTATTTCTCTACCCATTGTTTTAGAGATGCAGTTGTAGCTGTGGATCGTACGATTTCAAAAGAAAATGATCATTTCCAGCCTCACAAACGGTCCCGTCTCTATGGAATCACAACTGCCTATTCCCAGTGCCCTCAAGGTAAATAATAAATAAATGAAACAATAAATTATTGACCCCTCCACGATTTACTTTAAATATTTAAAGTATTACTTTAAGTAATGGTACTTTAAGGATAAAAATTATTGTTCCAAAATAAAATCTTGATTGATATGCGGTGTGCAGAAAAGTGTAGAGGTTTAAATGGCGCTTGTCCTATTTTACACAAGCTGCAAATCTGTCAGGCAACTACCCCAAGTGCCTTATATATAAAACAATAGTGATACAAAAAGTGACAGTGCGCTAAAGTGTCAAACCAAGGTGAAAAATTCAGGATATGTATCAGAAGTATGACTCACGTAAATGTGGTCTCACAGATGGTTGACAAGTATTGATCTGCCTCCCTCTCCTTACTAGTTTTAGTAAGGGAGAGAGACAGATCAGATAATGTAAAAAAATAAAAATAAAATTAAATATTTAATAACATTTTACAAATCAAGGGCTTTTATAAAAGCCATTTCAAGTGTTTAACCCCTTCCCTGCCATTGATCGCTGTGTACCCAGTGATCATACACAGCAGCACGTTTTGCTGTCTTTGCATTTTTTAGGGGTTAATTTTTTTTACTGTAATTCATTACAGTATAACAAAGGCTCTTTTAAGAGCTATTAACCCCTTACTTGCTGTAGATCACTTCCTTAGCAGCGATCTGGCGCAAATGCAGCAATCTTGCTGCAGAAGCATTTTTTATATATATTTTTTTACTTTTTTATTACACCCGCTTCGGGTTAATGTTAGGGGTTATGTTTAACGTCAATTTTTTTTTTTAGCTGTCTGATCGCATGTATAGCGATCAGTAACAGCTGATCAGTGGCAAAGGCGGTTTGGTGATTGCAAACATGAGCATCACAATTCGCCTGGTCAGATCAATATTTGTTGTAAATTTTGATCCGACCCGTGTAGATCTGCCTCTCTCTCCTCACTTGAGTTTTAGTGAGAGAGACAGACAGAGCTCTGTAATGGAAGTTTGTAATTATATTATTTTTTTTTAAAAATTGAGATTTTTAAATTTTATTTTTATAAATGCAGTTTCCAGCGTTTATCCCCTTTCCTGCCATTGATCGCTGTGTACGCAGTGAACTTCCACAGCAGCACATTTTTAGCTGTCTGTGCATTTTACAGTATATCAAAGGCTCTTTTAAGAGCTATTAACCCCTTGCTTGCCATATATCACTGCCTAAGCAGCGCATATGGTCACTGCCTAAGCAGCGTATATGGTCACTGCCTAAGCAGCGTATATGGAGCAATCTGGCTGCAGAAGGATTTTTGTTGCTATCGTCATTTTTTTTTTTGTCACACTCGGTATGGGTTAATTTTACCCACTAGGTGATTACGTGTATTCCTTTTGAAGCTGTCTGAACGCATGTATAGCGATTAGTAACAGACGATCAGTGGCAAAGACGGTTTGGTAATTGCTCAAATGAGCATCACCATTCGTCAGATCACTATTGGTAAATATTGTTCTGACCCATATGGATCTGCCTTCCTCTCCTCACTTGAGTTTTAAGGGAGAGAGACAGATCTGTATAATATGTTTTTAATTGTAATAAATTAAATGTTACAAAATTGTGAGAACCAAGGGCTTTTATAAAAGCCATACACGTTGTATTGACCTCTTCCCTGCCACTGATCACTGCACAGCAGAACATTTTCTCTTGTCTGTGCATTTTTAGGTGTTAATGTTTTTGTACACTACTACAAAAGCTCTTATAAGATCTATTAACCCCTTCCTTGCCCTACATGTCAAAATTCTAAGTTGGAAAATCAAAAAGCACACATCTCAAATGTGGCCTTTTAACCCCAAAACAAGCTGACAAACCTATGCATGGGTGGTATCCCTGTGCTCGGGAGATGTTGCTGAACACATATTGGGGTATTGTTTGGCAGTGACACATATCAAAATCTGTGAATGTGTGTCTAAAGTACAATTTATGTGGGAAAAAACACACAATAAAATTACTACCACAAAGGCTGGTGTTAGAATTGGTGCATGGAAAGTGTTAAAATACCACCATTTAAAATAGCCTGGGGTATCTACTTTTACAAAATATATGCTTTTTTTTGGGTAAAACACACCGTCTGGTTCCAAAAAAAGTCCCAAATGAAACATGGGGGCGCAGGCTGACTACACGTCAAAATTCCAAGTTGGAAATGCGCACCTTCAAAATGTGGCCTTTTAGCCCCCAAACAACCCAACAAATCTATGCATGAATGGTATCCCTGTACTCAGGAGATGCTGTTGAACACATATTGGGTTGTTGTTTGGCAGTGAAACATACCAAAATCTGTAAATTCTTGTCTGAATTACAATGTATGTGAATAAAAACCACAAAAAAATTACTACTACAAACTTTGACAAAGGCTGGTGGTAGAATGAATGCATGGAAAGTGTTAAAATATCACCATTTGAAATATCCTAGGGTGTGTACTTTTAAAAAAATATATGGGTTGATGGGGTAAAATACACTGGCTGGCTTCAAATAGGTCCCAAATGGGACATGGGTGCAGGTTGTCTGCATGTCAAAATTTCAAGTTGGAAAACCAACAAGCGCACCTGTCAAATGCGGCCCTTTAACCTTCAAACAAGCAGACCAACCTAAGGATGGGTGGTATCCCTGTACTCAGGAGAAGTTGCTGAACACATATTGGGGTGTTATTTGGCAGTGACACGTACCAAAATCTGTGAATTCATGTCTGAAGTACAATGTTTGTGAAAAAACCCCCACAAAATAATTACTACCACAAACTTTGACAAAGACTGGTGGCAGAATTAGTGCATGGAAAGTGTTAAAATACCACCATTTGAAATAGCCTAGGGTGTCTACTTTTAGAAAATATATGGGTTGATGGGGTAAAATACACTGGCTAGCTTCAAATATGTCCCAAATGGGACATGGGTGCAATCTGTCTCCATGTCAAAATTTCAAGTTGGAAAACCAAAAACTGCACCTCCCAAATGTGGCCTTTTAGCCCCCAAACAACCCAACAAACCTATGCATGGGTGGTATCCCTGTACTCAGGAGACATAGTAGAATCTATTTAGCTGGTTGTTTTTGTTCGCTTTTGTCGATGAGGAGAAGATGTTTAAAAAAAAAAAAGTCAGGAAATACGGTTTTTTTTTTTACCATATTTTATTTATTTTTTTATATAATATTATAGGATATGATCAAAATGATGGCATCCACAGAAAGCCCTTCTTGTCCCGATAAAAACAATATATAATTTGTCTGGGTACAGCAAACGACAAAGAAGAAAATTACAGCTAAACACAAACAGCACCGAAATGTTAAAATAGCCATTGTCCAGAATGGACAAAAATGATTCAAAGGCTCTGTCCTTAAGGGGTTAAGGGTGTGTTTTTTCCATGATGTGTATGGCACATAAATTGACATGAAGGAGTGAAAGCAACTGCTTAGGGGCATCACATCACAGCCTAGCTTAGTGGAGTCATCCATCTGCATTTTTGTGTAGGGCTGCCAAAAAAAACCCCGCCCCTACCCATAGCTATATATAGGTGCTGCATAGATTAAGCCTTTAACATAGCCATGATAAAAAAAAAAAAAAAATACATAGTGTGCACTGAATTGTAAGAAATTAAAAAATATATGTAGTTATGGATAATTCCAAGTTAAAATGGTGGTGAAACTAGCTTTTTGAAAAATCCAATAGAATAGGAAAAAACTTTTAAATGACTTAATTAATCAAATAAGGAATGTCATGATTTAATTTGTGAAAATGGATATTATTGCTTTGTTATAAATAACTCAATTTAAATTGGCTAATACGTTCTATTTTTCAGGCCAGAATTACTGTGCTGTGAACAATGGAGGCTGCAGTCACCTTTGTTTGGCAACTCCAATTGGCCGATCATGCCTGTGCCCTGAAAACGCTATTGGTCTGGATTGTATAGAAAGAAATTAGAAGGTCATCATAACGGAGTCGTTCCTTGAGGCACTTTCATGCCTTACAACACGGAGCAGTCTGCACGCTGTTTGAAAAATAAAATATGGTTAAATGTAGGACTAACAAATTAGTGCTTACATTTTTCTAAATTGTTTTGGGTCACTTTTGCAGGATTTGCCACACAATATTAAAAAAAAAAAAAAAAAAAAAGCCCAAATAATCCTCATAGGAACATAATTTTTTTTGTATCGTAAATCATTATATATTTAACATTAATCTGTTGGTTTAGGATCTGTGATTCATTTCATTTTCTCTTTAGCAGTTTTGTTTAAATTTTTACCTTTTATGCTAGCAAAGAAGCACCATCGTCATACATAGTTATAAGGCATTCATACCAAATAAATGTTATAGTTGGTGCTCCAGCAATAAAATTAAATGTCTCTTCAAGAGGTCAACACCTTACCAAAGTTTAGGACCAATTAATGTCAATGAGCTTCATAGTTCTAGTGCTGTAACTGAAAAAATGACAGATTTTGCGCTGGATTGACCAGTCTTCTAACTTAATCTCTTGAGCTGTGGTTTGGTCTGTGGGCAAAGGTGATACATTGGGAGTTATGTATAAACAATGCTATTTCATATCTAATTTTGATTCCTTCAGTCAGTTGCTATAGTGACTGTATGGTATGTATAAAACAGTCAGAAAGGGTTTAATACATTAAAAGGGGGAAAAACTGAAGCCTTTTATTCCCATGTTTAGCGTCCTTTTTCGATGAGAATAACACAGAGAATTAGTCTAATAAAGGGGTGCAATTATACAACTTTTCTTCTATACATGACTTGCAATGTGGCATTCTGTGGATTTTTTTAAAGGTGGAAATCAATTATACATGGGGTAGACTATAATTATTGCACAACATTTCTGATGGAAACCCCTTTCATACATAACTCCCATTGTTTCTGGATCACAAAATCTTATAATTAAAGCTCATGTTCTGTATTCACATTACTAGTTGTGGACTACAATTCTCATGCTTTTCAGCAAGTGTTTGGCTCAGTAGGATGGGAAATATAGGTTAGATACGGACAGACACACACACACACCATTATCTGTCATGGGCATCTGCCCTTTTTGCTTTAAATACTGTTATGTCACATAGCATGACTAATAGTATTATTAGGTATTCAGCTGCATAGAAGATCAGAACCACAGTTTAATTCAACAATAGTCTACATAAGAGGGGGTGGGTGCTTAAACTCCAGAGAACAAACGGTACTGCAATAGTCTGTCCTGTAGGATAATACCTACTCGGGAGAGCAACTCCATTTTATTCAGTCTGATATGCTAATGGAGTGGTTCCTCTGCAATGGTGTAAGCAGGCAAAAAATGGAGTTGCTCTCCCGAGTAGGTATTATCCTACAGGACAGACTATTGCAGTACTGTTTGTTCTCGGGCATTGTAGCACCCCCCCCCCCCTTTTTTGCCGCCATAAATATCAGGGTATGGCTACGGCCGTAGGTCCCTGGCCTGCTTGCACCTAGAGGATCATCAGCCATACCACACTGACTAGGCCATTGTAGGCCGAAACGTACGTCTGTGGTTTGCTGTGTTCCTCGTGTAGAGGGTACTAGCCATGCATTTCGGGTCTGGACTGCCCTTATGGGTGGGATCAGTCTGATATGCTAATGGAGTAGTTCCTCTGCAATGGTGTAAGCAGGCAAAAAATGGAATTGCTCTCCTGAGTAGGTATTATCCTACAGGACAGACTATTGCAGTACTGTTTGTTCTCGGGCATTGTAGCACCCACCCCCCTTTTTTGTCGCCGTCAGTTCAATAGTCTCACAGCTGGTAGTTTGTAGACTATTCATTTTAAAATTAAAGCTGTCCTAATGTTTATACTTACACAATACACGGCACTTCCCATTTTGGTTGTGTTTTCTTTCCAGAAATTTAAAAAAAAACACCAAACACTACATTTTAATAAAAACTGTTCCTTCATAGATTTATATTGGTCAATATTTTAGACAACCATACTTGTAATAACCTATTTGACTAAACATACTTTCAATAAGATGATCAGATATTATAAGTAATCTTTAATGTGGGCTAAGTATTTCCTTGCAATGTGGAATCTGGTGCCATAGTTGATTCATTTGCCTACATTATAAAAATGATTATTTTATATACTTGTATCTTTTGAGCCAGTATGTAATATATCTCTGTAAATACAAGTGTTAAATATAAAAAGGTGTTGCAGAAACATTTTGTTTCAAAAATAAAATCCTCCAATAAAATCTGCACATGAAGCCACACAATAGTATTAATAAGATTTCTTTGAAAAATGATTTTTGGTTTTGAATGTCAATCAGAAGATTTTACTTTTTTTTTTTAATGTTTTAAATTAACCCGACTGCTCCTCAATGAAAATGACTGCATACATGAATGAGACTAGGAAAGTACAGATAAAGTGCAGCTAAATAAAGTGTGAAACAAAAGAAATGACGAAAGTGGTGGCTGGTATGGAATCCAGTCTACAGGTAGCCACATTGGTAGATTCGGAATGGCACAGATCTTCGCAGCTGCTTCATTGCTGACAGACGCTCCATCAAAGAAGGTTAGTATTAGCGGGTGTAAATTAGTTATAGGGCTTGTTTAGGGTTTATATTAGGATGTTAAGTATTAGGTTTAGGGGCTAGTTTTATTATAGGGAGGTTAGTATAGGTATCAGGGTTAGCATTATGGTTAGTCTGAGACATAGGGTTAGGGAGTAGTTTTAGAGTAATAGGTGAATATTTTATAAGGAGGGTTAGTATTTGGCGCTGACAGTGCTGAAAAAGCCACAGTAAAACAGACATGAGGAAGTATCCTAGATCCTGGTAGATAAGCTGCCATGTGAAGGGCACAGGAGAATGTGAGTTAGTACAGGACTCTCTGCCATTTTCGAAATCATGGTGGCTTCTAAAATGCACACATCATAATGTCTATCGCGCTATATATATATATATATATATATATATATATATATATATATATATATACACACACACACACGAGTTAATTAACTCCTTCGCGACCATATGACGAGTTAACTCGTCATAAGAGCCGCCGCATTAGCAACCTTATGCCGAGTTAACTCGTCATGCAGTCTAGCCGGCGGTGCGCTCCGTGGGCACCGCCAGCCAGTCTGCAACGGGTCCAGGACTAAGCCTCACACCCGAGGCAAAGCTCCTGGACCCGATCGGTGGATTTCCGGGCATGTGATGGCGGTGATAACGTGATCACCGCGATAAAATGCAAATTAGATGGCAGAGTCAGTGTGTTCACACACTGACTTTGCCTCTAATTCACTCTCTGTGCTTCACGTTCTTATAGTGAAGCACAGCGAGTGACCTGTAAGTAAAAATAAATTAATAAAGAACGTTGCTGAGAAGAAGAAAAAATAAATAAAATTAACCCTTTCATTGCTGATCACAGTTTGTAACTGTGAACAGTTTCCTTCCACTTTATGGCCCTTATTTTTTTTTTTTACAATTTTTTTTATTTTTGCAATTTATAAAGTTTTTTTTAAATAAATAAAGGTAATTTTAATATATTTATTTAATAAAATGTAACCCCTGCATGCCTGTTGCATGATTTTTATGGATCTGACATCGCACTCTTCAGAGTTTTTAAGTTGTGGTTTGTGCATTTATTTATCCAGGAAAATAGTTTTAGCCTCTGATTAATGGCTGAGGAATAAACCTAACTTGGTCTGGAACGATCAGTACAATAAAGGATATCATTTTTTAATTCTACTGGTTTCCACAGTCAACATAGTAATTTTTTACCTATTGTTTTTGTTGTTCAAACATTTGCACCACCTAGTAAAATTCTAGATGAACAGCTAATAAATCTTGCAAATGTACATTTGCAATCCTCTTTTGGATCTAGTGAGGTTTTGTGGACACACATTACAGAGAAATTGGGTGACCTAGAACTCAGACGATATAAAATGTTTGTTTTTCTAAAATTTGGGGTTGAAGGCTGCATCTTTCTTTTTGTTTAGTCTTGGATACATTTTCAAATGGTAGCCATGTCACACATTGAAGCTTGAACGTTTCCATGTACCGTGTCCATTTTAGAGAACCAGGTTAATTGTATGGTGCAAACACGGTTCCCATATTCTGTCCCCATACACACTGTTACTTGAATTTGTGTATGTCCTTGTGTGCATGAAACCAAATTCAAACACCTTACATGACAAATCAGAAAGGCCCAACATGAGCATCAGGACTAGTAATACGATCCACATTGAAGCGGATTTTTCCAAAAGCAGAAAAGAATGACAGCATGAACAAAATTGAGTAGCAGTCTAAAAGTATTAACAAATGCTTGAGTCTTTAGGAGGAGAAATGTATTATACAAAAAAATGACAAATAGCAAAACAGTATTCACCACACTACTACAGAAAGAGGAACAAGCAAGGACCAAGTAGTGGTAAACAAAATATCAAAATCTTTACTGAAAAACTAAAGCTGCTTGGTCCTCACTTGGTCCTGTTATAGCTGGAGAGCATCTTGTCTGAGCCTCACTTCTGCTACTGCCACTCTTGGAGTTCAAAGCCTGCCTGTCCAATTCACACGTTTTTTGATGCCTTCCTAAGGTTTGGTCGTTACTACAGAAAGAGACCAAAACTGGCATTTGAAATGCCAAATCTTACTTGTTCAACATTCCTAGATGCAAGTGAAACAAACAGGTGCAGCCTTCTATATAGTCATGCAGTTTACAGTGCAAATCCTTGTGATACAGAAGTATTTGAATTTTAAATGCACATGTACACAAATTTGTACATCCCTTCTCAGGTAGAACAGTCAGAGAGGAAAACAAACTAAACTACATCTAAAAGTAAAACTCCTGAAAAAGTAATTAGTCTAATAAGTGTTAATAGTGGTCGTCAACAGTCCAGTTGCCCATGTGTGCAAGTATGACCTATACCTTTTTTGCTTAGTCATAAAAGCTATACACACACACACACACACACACAATATATCTGGGTCTTCTAACTCTTTCAGAAGCAAGGATATTGCTACTATTCAGTTCATGCATTTGTTTACCAACTTTTGGAATTTCTTTTTGTGTAGATGTCGTGTTTTACTGGAACATGTGTACCAAATTTATATCCCACCACTACATACAGACATACCACAAAATGTTGTTTAGAAGAAAATGTGATTAAGATAGTCATCACTGACTGGCTGTCACCTTGTGGGAGATACAGAGCAGGTCTATTCCCACTAAGAAGCTCAAACCAAACTCTACATAACCTTGTCCTTGACATTCCCAGTTTGGAATTCTACATTTCCTGAGGTTCTACATTTCCAATATGGACACAGCCTCCCAGGTTGAGGAGGAGGCGTGGCTTCCCAGCGTGATGGCCGCCTGAACTTAGTGCTCCGCAATACCTGAGCCAACAGAAGCTTCCGACAGCGTCTTCAACCTACCCACACCGATCGAATAGGGTGATCCGGATCCATAAATGGGCCCTCCATCCAATACCCGGAGACAAAGTAGAAAAGACCCGCCTGACGTGGCACCAATCTTCAAAAAGCTAAACTCACCATCAGAGTCTGGCCGCGACGAGGAAATGGCGGGAAACTCAGCGGCCTTGCTTCCGACCACAAAACGCGATCTAGAAGAGATCTTTACAAGAATGCAAACCTGCATTAAAGAAGAGATTGGAACAGCGTTAACAGCTATTACCAAAGACGTTTCAGCTCTGAAATCCACGGTCTCCACGCACACGGAACAGCTCAACGCCCTCTCCTCAGACTATGACCAGCTGGCCAATGATACTGTGGACCTCCACCACAGGGTCACTACACTAGAACTTGGCCTGGAGGACTTGGGTAACCGCTCCAGACGTAATAATATACGCATCCGCGGGCTTACCGAAACGATAGGAGTAGAAGCACTCCCCTCAACGCTACTTCAGATGTTCCAAGAACTGCTCCCCAACACCCCACCGGACCGCCTCCTGCTCTATAGAGCCCACAGAGCGCTCCGGGCTCCAGGCCCCTCGGGCTCCCGCCCACGCGACGTTATCCTGAGATTCCACTATCACCGCACAAAAGAGGACGTCATGAGAATGGCCCGACGGACCCCCTTGAAGTATTCTGGGGTTCCGGTGCAGATATTTCAGGACTTGGAACTTGTTACCTTATACAAAAGACGCCAATGGAAACCACTTACGGACATCCTCCACAACGCTGGATTCAAGTACGCCTGGGGATTCCCATTCAAGCTCATACTCACTCAAAACGGATCCACGAAGATATTCTCCACTTCCGAGGACCTCCAAGCATTCACGGATTCCCTACAGATTGAAAACCTTCACCGGTCCCCGGGAACATCGAGGAGTGACTCCTAACTTTTCCAGGACATACCAACCGACCAAAATCCAATGCAGACCCTTTCAATCACCCGAACTACCATCTCCATGAGAAGATCAGGCAACTCTGAACGGACGGTTCCTCCATACCCAATCCCAGATACGATAAGTGCTATGACATATTGTATACTGACAATCACTTGTTATTATGTATATGTATTTTACTTCATCACTCACGTCCGGCACTTACCCCTGAAGGTTATTTAGTGCCCTCACCATAAAGCTAGGCCCCCACCTTTTGGTTTATCATACCACACATAATCTCCCGGCTTAAAGAAAATAACGGGGACCCCAATGCCCTAAGCTTGCTGATACTCCTCACACGAGCGAGAGAACTCCTTTTAAGGGGCTTCCCCCCCACTACTGATAGACCCCCACATCACTTCCCCAACAGTTAGTACAGCCGAGGACTATCCCACGAGCTCCAGGGCAAAAAAACCCCTCCGACCCGGCTACCCAAACCGGAGGAGAGTAGATCGTATCTCTTGGGATTCCCTCAACTACCATTCCCAACCACGGTATCAGCCAGGTACCACATAACCGATATTCCCCCACTCCAACTCCGATCATCCTAGATCATACCGAGACAGAAGACCTCCTATAGCTAAAGGGCTCATGGTCATTGCTCTGCACTAAGTATATATATTTCTCTATTACCACAAAGTAATAGATTTACTTGTTACCCACAATTTATGTCTCACATTTGAAATTTGCGGTTTGTATGTTGATATTCGAAATATCGCGCTGATTTACCCTCCATCCTATTTAACTGGCCACTAAAGTAAGTCCAGTTAGAACAGATTTAGGACCTTGGTCCTACATCAAAGTGACAGCTTTCCTGGCCCTAAGACTCGCTCACCTAATACTATCCCTCCCTTCCTCTAACCCAATCCATCATCCCCAATCCCCCCCCTGACCCCCTTGCCCGAGCTTTTTTTTTATTTTTTATTTTTTATTTTATCTTTTTTCTCTCTTCTCTCTCCTCTCTTTCCCTTCTGCTTTTCTATCCTTTCCCTTCTCTCCCCCCACTTTCCCCCAAACCATGCCCGCCTCCCTCTCCATCAGATCACTTAACGTACATGGACTTAACTCCCCACAAAAACGAAGATCGCTGCTTCGACACCTCAGTAAAACACACACTGACATAGCCCTCATTCAAGAGACCCACTTCTCCCAAATTAACACCCCGACCCTCAAAGACCGACGTTATTCGACCTGTTTTACCGCTAACAATGTCACCAAGAAAGCCGGAGTTGCAATCTTATTGCATAAATCATGTCCACTGACAGTAACGTATTCCTTTTCAGACCCCTCAGGCCGTTTTTTGTTCATCTCAGGTCAGGTCTGCTCCCACTGGCCATCCTTAACATCTATGCTCCAGCAGTCCCAGACAAATCCTTCTGGACATCACTCACTACCTTCATCTCCACCCACCCAACTGATAAAATTATCGTAGGAGGCGACTTCAACGCAACCATGATACCAGCACTTGACAGATCTTCACCACAACCAACATCTACAACGCACCCCTCAGACAATTATTTACAATCTTTCATAACCGGCCTAGGCCTACTCGACATCTGGAGACTTCAACACCACTCGACAAGAGACTATACTTTTTTTTCACACCCGCACCTCAGTTACTCCCGAATCGACATACTGTTCATATCTCAAGCCTGCCTCCCCTTGGCCACCTCTTCAGAGATCCACACTATAACATGGTCAGACCATGCAGATGTTACCATACAACTCACACTGATAGACTTTTTCAAACATTGGTCTTGGCGACTTAATGACTCTCTGCTACACAACCCTCAAGTGGTCTCCGCACTAAAGGAACAGATTACAGATTACTTCGATCTGAATAAAGACTCGGTCTCGGACCCATCCACTCTGTGGGCAACCCACATCAGGGGGCATCTCATCCAAACAGGCTCCAGACTTAAGAAACAGAAAGCAGCGTCCACACTAAAGCTTCAGACGCAACTTATCAAACTAGAAACACAAAACAAATCGAACCCTTCAAATGACACCACTAACGAAATTTCACAAATACGTGCACAACTCCTCCGTTTACTCCTCTCCGACACGGCCAAATCCTTACGCTTCACAAAACGAACCTACTACGAAAAAGCGAACAAAGCAGATCGCTTATTAGTGTCAATGCTGAAAGCCCAGACCAACTCTAGAATGATACCCAGTATACGTACCAAGTCCGGAGACACCTCGACTTCCCCACAAGACATCGCCAATGAATTCGGTTCCTATTTATCCCAAATATACAACCATTCACCTTCCAAAACACTTCTTAACCCCACCCACGTGAACAATATTTTATCATATCGAAGTAAGATGTCCCTACCAAAACTTACCCCAGACGAAGCAGATTTCATGGACAGCCCAATCTCCCCTGAGGAACTTGAAGAAGCAATAAAATCCCTGAAAATCAATAAGACCCCCGGCCCTGATGGGTTCACAGGGCTATACTACAAAACCTTTGCTGACATTTTGATACCCCACCTGGTTCCTTTATATAACGCCATACAAGAAGGATGTTACTTTACCAACGACATGCAAGCAGCGAACGTAACCCTCATCCACAAAAACGGAAAACCAAAAGACATCGTGACAAATTACAGACCAATCGCATTGTTGAACATTGACTACAAACTCTTCCCTAAAGTCCTGGCTACCAGACTGAACCGTTTTTTACAGAAACTAGTTGATCCCGACCAAGTGGGCTTTATACCTAACAGACAAGCCCTAGATAATACGAGGAGACTAATAGACCTGATATGGATAGCCTCACAGAGAGACAAACCCACTTTGTTCCTCTCCCTGGACGCCGAAAAGGTGTTCGACCGCCTGAACTGGTCTTTTCTTCATCTCACCTTAGAAAAGATGGGGTTCACGCAGAACTTCCAAAATTGCTTGTCAGCCTTATACCACACTCCAACATCAACAATCAATATACCAGGTGCTCCACCTCTTACATTCAGAAACTACAACGGAACCAGACAGGGGTGCCCACTATCCCCCCTACTGTTTGCACTCTCTCTAGAACCCCTATTACACTCAATCAGACATAACCCCCACATCACCGGGATCCAGTTAGCTGGCCAACATTACAAAGTTGCAGCTTACGCCGATGACATTATGGTATCCATTACGAACCCCCTATCAACACTACCTTTCTTATTTCAAGAACTCCAAATTTTCGCCGACTTAACTGGATTCAAGATCAATTCAGGAAAATCGGAAACACTCCCCATTCATATTCCACCACCAACCATCAAACTACTTCAACTAAATTTTGAACTAGAATTCACAGATAACCCCCTGTCATACTTGGGTCTCAAAATCTAAACCCCAAACTATACAACTTGAACTACCTGCCGATTTTCCACCAAGTGAAACAAGACCTACACGCTTGGCAACACTTACATATTTCCTGGCTGGGTCGCCTAACATCCGTCAAAATGAATGTTCTACCTCGTCTCCTCTACCTCTTTCAAGCGCTCCCGATTCCAATCAAACTAACAGACATAAAATCATTACAAAATCATTACAAATACTTATCAACAACTTCATTTGGCAAGGCAAAAAGGCCCGAGTGAACAGGAACACAATGTACAGATCCAAACAAACAGGAGGCTTAGGTCTTCCGAACCTAAACAAATACTACCTGGCCGCACAAATCACCCAAGTTGCTAACTGGCATGCATCTATTTCCCAGATCAAATGGGTAGACATCGAAAACGATCTGTTCCGACCGGACGTACTGTCACAATACATATGGACTCCCAAGATACACAGACCTATACTACGAACTCTATGCCCTTCCATCCTCAACTCACTCCGGCTATGGGACAAATACGCCATCAAACACGGCTTAACATCAAACTACTCTCCCTTGACCCCTCTATATAGAAACAAGGATTTCCCCCCAGGCATGTCCCCATCTCTGTTCAAAACGTTTGACCAAAACAATATTTCCCGTGTACACGATTTATTTTCTGCCGGTCACTTGAAATAATTTGACGATATATCCAAAACCATCCCTCTTAAATCATCTGATTTTTTTCGTTACATACAACTAAAAGATTACGGTTCATCAACATCAGTTAGACAAGCTGCCCTGTCTAAGCCCTCCAGTTTTGAAAAACTATGCATGGACTCTCCCAGACAAAAAAATATGATATCATATCTATACACAGAAATATCCCTAACATCATCGGAGCCCCCTCTCTCATACATCGCATTATGGGAGAAAGATATTGGTCATACCATAGACAGAGAAACCTGGATAGACATCTGGGAGGCAACTTCGAAAATCTCTATCTGCACTTCCCACAAGGAACAAGCATATAAAACTCTTCTACGATGGTACATGACACCAACACAAATATCCAAAATATATGCTGGTCAGTCCCCAACATGCTGGAAAGGATGCGGAGGACTCGGTACTTATTTTCATACTTGGTGGACCTGCCCTAGAATACAGAAGCTCTGGAAACAGGTACAGAACTTAACACACATACTCCTCAGACCAATCCCACTGGATCCCTGCATCTTCCTCCTCTCCCAACCGATCGATTCATGCACTCACAAAGAGAACCAGCTCATTGCAAGGATTGCCCTTGCTACCCGTAGAGCCATAGCACAGCAGTGGAAACAGCCTCAAATCCCACCTTTATCCTTGGTAATCAAACTAGTTCACGAAGTAATAGATATGGATCAACTAACAGCACTGGTACATGACGCCCCTGGCAGATTTGATAAACTATGGCTCCCTTGGAAGACTTACTTTTCGACGTAGACGGACACTCATGACGTACCCCCAATGCTTTACACCCCGAACCCCCCCCCCTCTATTTCCCTCTCTCTCCCCCCCCCCCTTTTTTTTCTCTCTCTCCCTCTTAATTATTTCCATTTATTTCCTGAATTCTCTAAGGTGCTAACCAGCCCGAAAATGTTATTTTCCCATTCTGAGTTCGTAGGAAAATATTATCAAGCGCACTGTTCAGATTTATTTTATTTTCTGTAACATTCACAAGGCTAATATATTGCCAATTTAATGTTTCAAACTATTATTGTGATTTCGTACAATTTGATATCTATATATCTAAATAAAATGTAAAAATAAAGAATTATAAAAAAAAAAAAAAAGATAGTCATCACTAGTTGACAAATCACCAGCTTGTAAGAGATAGACGCGTTGAAGTTTATTCACATCGTAGTCTACAAAATGAACAACCAAGGTTCAAACAGTTATTTGTATAAAGGAACGCCATGTATTCACTCTTTAAAAAGGAGCAGCTCTCTAAAGTGGACATGGATTCAATGAAGGGTTAGAAACACATCCTACAGTCATCCATTGCTGCATAAAGAAAATTGGATTTTAAATATGCTTGTTAATAGCAGCCTACTGCTCCAGATGCAAACTAGTTTCAATTCATGTAATCCAAGTAATCTGCATAGGGAACAAGGTCATGTTCTAAATATACTTAACTTTTAACAGAAAAAAAACCTTGTAAATATATAGATCCTAAGATAAGGAGAAATAGACACAGTATATACACAGACAAAAAGATAAACCTGACTCCACAAACGCCTGTGGCTGGGTGAAGGGAGAGGTGGAAAAAAAAAGGAAGGTTAGCACCATCCTAGCAAGGACTGGAGTACATTTTGAGCTAGGGCATTTATACCTCATTTAAAGTGTTTTCTCTTTAGAAGTTTGTAACCATTTTTGTGAAATTTTCTTTGATGGTAAAAATGGTTAATTGTAGGCACATGGTGCGGGCATTCCATTAATCCTTTTAAATACGTTTTATAGATCAGATGGAAAAATATTAGATGAATAACTGGTTACACTAGTCTCCACATATGTCCCATCATAAATGAATAATAGACAAGTAATGTCACAACAGACATAATGATTGAAGGTTTTTTTTTTTTTTATGAAGGTGATCTTAACCAAAGACCAGTTTTTCAACATGAACCTGCTACCATTCTTTAACAGTATTAGAAATGAAGTGCTTCCTCTTTCACTTCAATTATTCATGGTGTGTTTACAGACTTACAGACCAGGTGATGGGGGATAATAGGTGTTCAAATTTTGGTTGCAAACTTTAAGCTCTTCATTGTTTTCTGGCATGAACTGAAATGTGTGTCCATGGTCAGAGCAGTTTCTCATCTGAAACTCTTTAGTGAAACATACTTCAATTTGTCCAAGTGTTTGTGCGTCTTCACCCTGAGGAAGGACAGGGGGTGAGAGGAATACATTTGTTTAACTGCAAAAAGAAAGTAAGTAATGGAGAATTACCATGCCTTAATGAGAGTATATAATAGTTTCAGCCAAGACAAGGCTACGATTTAGGGCTACTGAGTTTTGAAATGTGCAAGACATTTTGCTACCTACTACTCCCACTAGGAGTGTGTCCCGAAGCCGCAACAAAAATGTATTTGCCAATGTGAAACAGCAACTCTGTGGCCCTTTGCTGTTTCTAACATCATAGTAGGATTTAATGCCTCTCTCAGAATAGATGTGTGTAGTGAAACAAATCCCATAAAACTACGGTATAAAGCAAAGTTATCATGACCTTAGAAAGCATATTTACTAAGAAAGCAATTCACCTATACTGGGCTCCAAGTACAATGAAGTAAAAAAAAAAAAAAAGTAAAAAAAAAAAATAGCATGTATTTATAGAGAATTACCTGCTGGGGAGGCAAACACTGAATTTTTGGTACCACACCATATAGATTTATAATAGCATTTGTAATGTCTTTCATCTACAGAGAGGAGAGACAAAATAAATTAATATGAATACCAAATAAGTGATACGTTCGCTATCTGCTAAAACTCGAGTGGCAAAAATGGTTCGGTTCTTTAAGGTCTCCCAAATTAATGATGATGGAAATCCTCCTGTAAGCTAAACCCTGTCAGTTTAGAATATATCAAAGCAATCATTGTGCTGCATCATCCTGTATTTTAATGGAAAAAAAGCTATCCTAAGCTCAAACAACGGTCATGAGGTAACTGCAATGTGCTCTTTTGGATGATGAGACTGTGTATGCGCACATCTCTGCCACAGCCATCTTTTTTTTTGTTTCAAAAGCTTTATTGCTGAAAGAAAAACATACAGTAATGTTAAACATTAACCGGGTTAGGGGCAGGTAGAAGGGTGGGTCACAGTAAGGAAAGGGTACATGTGTGAGTCAGCCGTCTCAAAAATACTATTAAGTGGGGGAGGGAGTGTGCACAATTTAGATGAAGACATTCTACACACAGAAAGGAAATAAATCTTGGATAGACAGAACGCAGTCATTTTCGTGATAGATGAGTTAAGTACCGTTCAGGAATATGGTAACCAAATACGTGCGTCTCCTCGGGATGAGTAAGACAATAGGAGTGTAAAGGACAGGGGAGGGTCCCGCAGTCATTTTGATCTTTATTCTGGTGCCAACAGTAGGATACACAATGAAGCATAAAAACATACTTTATTAGACAAAATGGCACCAGTATGGAGAGCGACAGTTACAACTCGTCTAATCCACTTTGGGATCATCAAGGAACAATGGGAGTGGCAGAGGACTTCATCATTCATGTATATGTATGTTTTCATTGAATGACATTCTTTAAAAGGGGTTCAATAGGTTATTTGTCTTTGTGAAGACTAAGAAAAAAATTTGCTACAGTTTGAAGACAATTACCTCATGTAACAAATTAATTTCTTTTTGAAGTTATCAGATTTAAATATAGATTTTTAGCAAACAACATTCAACATGCTTCAAGCAACTGGTTGGAATATCTTATTATAAATAATAATTTATTCAGTTAAGGGGTTTGGGTCTGCAAACATTTCAAAATAATACCATGATTTTACAATTAGAATAGCTCGCAAGTAACTAAAAAGATAAAAATTATTACCTGGTAGTATTTTGTTGATGGTGTTATGCCAGCCTTTTGAAGAGCACTGTGGAAAAAGATCAAGGGAAGAAGTTAAAACAATACAGTTTATAAGTGTTCCTTTACACCTGGTTTTAAATAAGTCTGAAATTAAGTCATACTGTGAATGTAGAGAATCATTTTTTTTTCTATATAGAAAATGTTATGCATTTGCTGGCATTTTGATAAGAGAAATATATATATATCAAATGTTGTGGATGCTAATGGCAGCACTTGTGGATTGATATGCAAATGAATTACTTTTCTATGAAAAAAACTGTAAATTGCATTTCATGACAAAAGGTGAGGTCATAAGCAGGAGGCATCACAGACACGTTTAAAACATATTTCTCTTATTTTAGGCATTTGCTTGCAAGTCTGCCAACACAATGCACAGATAATTTAAAATCATTTTTTTTATGATCTACATTCAAACTATGAGCAAGGTTTAAGTTGACTCCAGTATAAACTCTCAATAGCCCGACATCACTGTCTTTTATTGCTGTGGAGTTCTGTCATGCACTCACATTAATGTGTAGTTTGCATCAGCAATTCATAGAGCTTCACCACAATGAATAAGTGGAGTTAAGTGATAGACCCTCACTCATGGCAAACAAATGCACATTTTACAGCTGTGACTCTCTGTCTTACAGTGGTTATAGAGCTCCACAGCAATAAAACTCACAGTAATATGTGGAGACCGTGTTTTTTTTGTTTTGTTGCTCTGAATCATTGTGATATATTCATACTCATATACTTTAAAATGTACAACCCCCTACTGCCATTAAAATCTTGCTAGGTGCAAATTGATCAGAAATATACAGTGCCTAATCTGTGTATCTGTAGTCTCAGAGGAGGATACCCCATGTCTGGCTAACTATATACCACCATCTCTATTTAACTAGCTATATACTTGCAGTAGCTTTAATGCATCTTGTTTGTGTCTGGCTGTGCCTTTGTGTGGCTAATTTATATGCTGATGTGAGCTGTATTGTACCATGTAATTCAGACTATCTACATCTGCTGCAAGCAACAGTATAACAGTCTTTGTCTAACAATATACTCTACTCTCACTTTGTGCACATTGTAAAGTATATGAGCATGAATATATCACAATGCTTCAGAGCAACAAAAAAAAAAACCCACGGTCTCCACATATTACTGTGAGTTTTATTGCTGTGGAGCTCTTAATACACCCAACAATGTAACCAGTATAAGACAGAGCTTCACAGCTGTAAAATGTGCATTTGTTTGCCATGAGTGAGGGTCTATCACTTAACTCCACTTATTCATAGTGGTGAAGCTCTATGAAGTGCTGATGCAAACCACACACTCCCACCGGCATATATTTCGACGAACTGTAGTTCACCAATTAGTATCTAATTTCGATCTGCTATTGACCATTTTGACGATGCTCAGAATGGTCAGTAGTAGATGGAAATCAGATACTAGTGGTGAACTACAGTTCCCAGAACGATGACTATACATTATGGAATTTCTCTCTCAGAGCAGCAGGAAGGGTTCAATTAAAGAAATAACAAACAAAAAAGTCCCCTCCTTTTAAGTGCCTACTTTGTTTGTGGGCTCATCCTGGTTTAGAAAGCTCTTTCCATACAGCCACACATGCCACACATACTATGCGATAGGGCAACATCTCCACACTCCCCTGACTGTTTCTGCATGTAGCTTGACTGACAGGATCAAGTCTTGGGGCATATTTTATGGTGGTTGCAGCCGGGACAATCTTCTGTTTAAGAAAGCATGAAAAAGAACCCTAAAAAACGTAGGTAGCCTATTTATTAAAACGTGAACTATGAATGAGTGTAAAGAAAGTGCATCTCTGGTGTGAAAAGCATCAAGCATATATCCCCCCTTTTTTCGTTTGTGCCTGCTTTTTTTTATTTTATAGTTAATGAACTTTGAAATAAAATGTTTTATTATCACTCCATTTCTCCTTCATCTATACAGGTGTTGGCTGCAGATTATTTTTCTGGTATGAAGTGTACGTTTCTAAAGTTACTAGTCAGTTTATTTCAGTGAATACAGCCATAGAGCCCTGAACTGCACTATTTAAAATGAAAAAAAATAAAAATAAAAGATCCATATTTGCAAAGGAGTCAGAATTGGCCTTCAATGTATCAATTTCTACACAAAATGCTGGATAATTGAGTGGATGTGGTGAAGTGGGTTTCAGCTGACTAGGAAGAACTGTTCTATTTTCACTTCCTTTTGTCAGTGAGATTTGTCTGAAACCAAGTTCAGAAAACACTGTTCAAAATGAGTGGAAATGATTGTAGTTTGTCAAATACTCTTAAAGGTCAACTGTCGACAAAAAATTAAGTTAATGGTATTATTTTGAAACATTGCTTCAAGTGTAGGCATTTGAACTTGAAATGCTTTAACAATAGAATACAAACAATAGTACTTTAATGAGCCCTCACCACTTCTATAGCACTAGGGTCAGAGCTTCCTTCAACTGGTGTTATGCTGTTTGCTTCTCCAGTAGTTAGGATATGTCAAATCACAGTATAAATATAGGGGATGGAAGGGGGTCCTGTTTGGACAGTCTAACAGCACACAATTTGTGTGCAATTTATTGGTTTTGATGGCAAGTTGAAGCGGGGCAGTATTCCCTTCCCAGAAGTGCTCCCATGGATCAAGATATAAAGGAGCCTATGCTCCTAGTTAATTGTAAGGAATGCATATTTTAAGCAGATAAGTATCATGGAACAATCCCACCACATGTGTTTGTATGTGCCTCTCTGTCTACACTCCTTTAGTAGAGATTGATGTATCTGGGCATCTAGTACAGTTGCTTGAGGCCAGTTCACCAAGGCAATTAGAGTGCTGACAGTACAGCGTGGCAGTTTTGGCACTGAACTGTCAACACTAAATACTAACCCCCCCCCCAATAAAACCTCAGAACCTTAACTGTCAATCTAACCCTAGTCCTAACCCCAAAACTAACCCTAAACCCCTAATACTAACTCCTAACCATAATGTCTCAATTATAACCTTAATACCCTAAACCAGGGGTCACCAACCTTTCTGAAACTGAGAGCTACTTCATGTTACCGAGTCATATGAAGGGCTACCAGTTTGTTACGCTCTTCTGAAATAACAAATTTGCTCAATTTGCCTTTAGTTATATATTATTAATAATACTCATCTATGTGAAGACACTAATCACGTAAATGATTTCTCACAATAATTAGCAACAATGACAATAAGGAGGGAAACATATCAATATTCAGCACTTTAATCTCAGTAATTGTTACATTTTTAGATGATCACTTACATCACTACAGTTCATAGGAAAAATGCAACGTGGGAGACTTTTTGCTGGCCAGCAGAATGAGTTTTTACTAGCGTCCCCATGATGTCGCACATACACACAGTCACCCTTACACACACACATAAATACACACAAACACTTATACACATTTCTTTTTAACAACACCCCGACCCCCCCCCCCCCCACACACACACTTATGCTGTCCCTCTCCCTGCTTAATTACCTTTATGTGCAGGGAGGAGGACGTTCTCGATGCTGTCTGCAGAGGCTGATACTAGCATCTAGCTTCTTCTGCCAGATGTCAATGTCAGCTGACATCCGGAAGAAGAAACTAGAATGCTGGTGTTCTGCCTCTGCAGACACCATCCTTCTTACTGCAGCCAATCAGAGTGCGGCGGGGCGGAGCTTGCACCCGTCGCGCTGTGCTTGGTGTGACAAGGAGGTGCAGTTACCGCAGGCGCTCACCTGCGCCCTGAAACTCCTTTTCACAGCAAGCACAGCTCGACGGGTGAAGGCTCCGCTCACGTCACTCTCTCTGACTGCAGCGCCTCTCCTCCTGTGCGCCTGGGTGCGGTGCACCCGCCCAGGATCGGCAATGCCTGGGTGCGACTCATGTGGTCCTTGAGGTCGACCAGGTGTCCGCTGGCACCGTGTTGGTGACCCCTGCCCTAAACTAACCCTAAAACTAATCTCCTTGACATCGATGAACAAAGTACCGCAATGAAGTGGCCGCAAAAGAACGGTCTCATTCCGGCATGTGGAATGTACTTGAGCTTTGTGGGCATAGATACCATCTAGTAAGTACTTTAAATCCCTTTTCTTTTGACTGTTTGCATCTGATTTAAAAAAATATTGGTCATCTCTATTGAGTCTGAATGGTTTCTCCCGGATCTAGTTTCCACTTGATTCAATATGTGGGATGGAGGAAATCCATAGGATAAATTATAGCTTTTCTGCCTTGTTGAATTGTGACAGAGTTTCAAAAGAGGGTGGGATCTCATAAGGGGGCATATCAAAGATGTGAACTAGCTCAGTGTGGCAATTGACAGTTCTGAAAAGTCCTATACAAGATACCTTGTGTGATCCACCAGTTAGAAAACACTTTGGTTCAGGCACTCTGGGAAATTAATGGTTATGGCAAGTTCTAATAGGTTCTAGTAGGTTGAATAGTAAGCCACCATTTTAATTTACGTTACATAATCTAAATACATGATTAATGGTTGGACGCCTGGACCAAAAGAAGATGTGATAAAGGAATTTACAGATAAAGATCAGCTGGAGCTATCAAAATTCATGGCTGTAATGTAATTAGATTAAGCTGGAAATATAGGCAGCTCTGTAGTAGGAGAGGATATGTGGGCTACAGCAGTCTCTTCTCAATCTGGGTCTACTGAGATTTCTTACCTCTCCAAAAAAAGAGGAGAGTTCATAGCTTTTTGTAGTTCTTCTATATCAGGGCTCGACAAACCGTGGGCGCCAGGTCGCCATGGCGACCAGGAAATCAGACCTGGCGCCCGGGTATCGCCAGCCCTGCGTGGTGTCCTCGGCAATGGGATTGTTTTTTTCTTGTCTTGATCTGGACAGTGGTGCGCGAGGGAGCAGAGTGAGTGCACCGGCTGCACAGACTTCCTGCTCCGCCCCCTCGCCCACCGATATAGTGCTGATCACCTGGGAGGATAGCAGGGAAGCTGCTCTGTGCCACCAGGCTGCAAAGGAACCCCCCGCCCCCCTTCCCAGCATTGAGGTGTAACAGCAGGGAGGGGGGGACATTGATAGGTGAACTTTTTTTTTTTTTCCTCTTTAAAAATAACCCAAAACCTGCTGTCTTGTGTATGTGTCTGACTGGATGTGTTTTGTGTGTATAATATATAAATATATATATATATATATATATATATATATATACACACAATGATTGTATCCTCATGTGAATTCCACACCTGTATGAGTAAGTAAAGCATCGACTTGTTCTTGCATAAGCCCCGTGAGTGCGTGTTTTTTGGATTTCTGTATACTTTAGCTACACAGCACCCGGGCCAGTGTCTGTTACGATTGCCCTTAGCTGAGTGCATCATATCTTGGATTTTATATATATATATATATATATATATATATATATATATATATATATATATATATATATATACACAAATCCAAAAATAAAAATTGAGGATGCACTCACAGGTCTTTTGAATTTCACCTTTTAATAGCAGCGGTGTGCAGAAACGACGTTTCAGGATAGCAAGCCTTTTATCAAGTGTCACATACGATCTATAACAAAACTATAAATACGCCTAGAATCAAACACTTACTAGCCGCAGCTGAAGAAACCCGCTCCTTACGCCCATAGTGGAGAGGAAGGAACTACTTCCGGGTATAGGAGAAGGCAGACGGCTTGCGTGTCATAGTGCGTGTCACGTGAATTGCCCAAGTACCTAGCAACCGAGTAGACGCTAGTATATACAACATAATGTGTATCTGAGACGAGGCAGACTTATCAAGAGAAGGTCCTGCCACGGGGAACTCAGCTTCATAACAAGAACCCACAGCACCGATAGGCAACTAAACTCCAGGGTAATTGTGTCCCAAAAGAAATGGGAATACAGTGTGACTATACTTGTCTAAAAATAGAAAGAAGGTCATAGTGTCCAATGCCATTAAATAGTGAGTGACCAGATAAAAAAGTGTACATGCAATGAGGATAGATAATGCGCCCCAGTGCTGAAGATCACCAGGATGACAAGGTTAGACTGATATGAGTCCCCTTACATGTACTAGAATCTACACAAGTGAGACCAAGCATACACACACATCTAAATAACCAATAACAAAACATATAAAAATAATCCTTACAAGCAGACAGAACTCAGAAGAAAACATATAAGTCCACAAACACAACACACATAAATACAAAAAACAAGACGCACGCAGGACCAAAATAGAAACAATACTGTGCAACCAAAAATTTCAAAACACAGATTGCTATGAATAAAGTAGTTGAAGTCCACAAAAAAAGAGGGCCGGGCCCCATAGACATCTCCGCGGATCTGTAGCGCTGGTACGTCAAAAAATCAAGGTCGGGAAATCCTGGGTCGTAGCTGTGTAGGTGGAGACACAGCTTAAATTCTAGATGGCAAAAAGGAATTAAACAGCAGTTGTTCATTCAAACCTCGGGGCGATACTGTGTCCAGTGTAAAGATCCATTTGCATTCACGTTGTAGGAGCAGTTTTGCTCTGTCCCCACCTCTCGATAGGGGAGGTATGTGGTCAATCGCAATGAATCGTAATTGCGCTAAAGAGTGCCGCTTCTCAAAAAAATGTTTTGCAACGGGTTTGTCAGTGACCTTGTCCCGATATGCTGTACGTATGGACGATCTGTGTCCCCTAATCCGATCACGTAGAGTCATACTCGTTTTACCTACGTAGGATAAGCCGCACGGGCATGTTATGAGGTAGACTACAAACTCTGTTGTGCAGGTGATACGGTGGTTAATCCTGTATTGCCGTCCTGTATGGGGATGTGGAAACTGAGTCCCTGATGTCATTTGGGAGCAGGTCACACATCCTAGGCACCGATAGCAGCCTGTTCGTTGGTATTGGTTCGTGTCAGTGTAGCAGTGTCTCGGATCAGATCTGACTAATCTGTCTCGTAGATTTGTGCCTCTTTTATAGCAGAGCATAGGGGGTTGATCAACTATTCTAGGTAAATTCTTATCTTCTGCTATAATGTTCCAATTTTGTGTAATAGCGTCTTTCACAGCTGGAGAGGACACATGAAATCGAGTCGGGAAGACCAGTCGAGGTTGTTTGGTCTGTTGTTGTTTCGTCTGTTCATGTTTAAGGGCTTTTGCTATAGCCCTCTGTACTACATCGTGCTGATAACCCCTGTCATAGAATCTTCGGGCCATTTGATCCAATTGTTGTCTCATGTTGATAGGATCAGAGTTATTACGAATAACCCTGAGAAACTGTGAAAAAGGTAGTGCTTTCTTTAAGGCTACCGGATGGAAACTATTGGCATGTAATATGGTATTGCGGTCAGTTGATTTCCTATATAGTGTGTACCCCAATTTTTCTTGGTTTCTGTACACCAATACGTCCAAAAAATGTATCTGATCTGTAGCATATTCTAAAGTAAATCTGATAGTCGAGGGTACCTGATTTAGGGCTGCGAGCATCAATTGCAGTTCTTCTTGTGTTGATGTCCATAATAAAAATATATCGTCCACAAACCTTTTGTATAGTAGAATATGTTCTGCATATTTCGATATGATATGTTGCATTTCGTATACATACATGTACATGTTAGCGTACGTGGGTGCCATGGCTGCTCCCATTGAAGTGCCTGACGTCTGTATATAGTAATTCTTTTCGAATTTAAAAAAATTGTTGGACAGACATAAATGCAACATCTGACACAAAAAATCAATAGGGGGACCCGTATAGGTTGTGGACTGAGCAAGGAGTGTCCTCACCGCCTCCACTCCCTGCTCATGCGGTATCACCGTATACAGGCTCGAGACATCCATAGTAACCAACAGAATTTCAGTGGTTGGAAGTGTAACCTTGAGGAGTTGCGAAAGAAAATCAGGTGTGTCTTTTAAGCATGTGGATAATTGTAGAGCTGTGTCTTTAAGATGATAATCAATCCACTGGGTAATTGGTTCCAGCAAACTGCCTTTAGCTGAAACAATCGGTCTACCTGGTGGTTGCATGGAATTTTTATGGATCTTCGGTAAAGTGTACATAACTGGACATATGGGGAATTGCTGTTGTAGGAATTGATATGTGTGTTCATCAATAAACAGCCGGTTTTGGGCGTCAGTGAGATGATCCATTATCTTCTGTTGAAGTTGTCTAGTCGGATCTATGGGTGACCGTCTGTAGGTCTCGGTGTCCTGTAGTTGACGCAGAATCTCTGTGCGATAATCCGTGTAATTTTGTATTACTATAGCACCCCCCTTGTCAGCTGGACGTATCACTATCTGGGGATCTTTCGCTAAGGATTGAAGTGCATCAGTTTCCTCTTTAGTTAAATTGTTCTTCTGTCCAGGGGGACTGGTACAGATTTTGCGAATTTGTCTCCCAGTGATTTGTGAGTATGTTTTAAGAGCCATATTTTTGATGTATGGGTCAAATTGACTTTTTAGTTTAAAAGGAGTACTTGAGACGTCCTGTGTAGGAGAGTGTTGAAAAAATTATTTTAATCTTAACGATCTGTTGAATTTATAAAGGTCTACTTCTTGTTCAAAATGATTGGAGAGGTTGGTAGGCACGAAAGATAGGCCCTTCGAGAGGAGACTTGTTTCTGCTATAGACAAAGGCCTGTCAGACAGGTTGAAAATTGGTTCTAATGCTTGGCAATCGGAGGCTTGCCTCTTACTGGGGTGTGGTTTGCCCTTCTGGCTTCGTCTGGTGTGCGGTCTCTTCCACGATCTCGTTGTGCTCTGGTTAGCACCCCCAAGGACGGCCATTCTGTGAGTTTCGTTTGATCTAAAAAAGATGTAGCTTGTTTGTCTAGTTGATTCAAAGCTTCCCCATCTGAGGCTGAGTCTCCTGAGGATAAGTCAATTGTGGTGACTGTTGGTTTTTTAATTCTCATCCGTTCTCTCCTCATGCCTCTGCCTTGCTGTTCATTATTGCGTCCGCCCAGCCATTGATAGACGTTATGATAATGGTAATCGTTATTCACTTGTGTCATTTTTTGTCTTTTAAATCTAATAATTTCATTCTTGTACTGAAGTATTTCGTCCTGTAGTTTATGCATCATCTCTGTGGCTGGTGTGGAAATGAGTGTGGTGGCTTTCGCTGTTTGTATATCTACCAATTTGTTGCGTACCTCGGTGAGTTCTTTGGTCACTTCCTCAATCACTAAGATCAATAAATCCATTGAGCATTTATTCAGAACGCCGATCCACTTTCTGCAAAAGTCGGGTTGTTTCGGCCAATAGTTGGTATATTTTTAACTCTGAAACCTCTAGGAATTCTTTTGGCTTTGAAATAATCCGACAGGAACAGGCCGTGGAGGTCTAAGTCTGTTTCTCTTTTCTTAAGTTTCAACATTTCAATATATACATCTTTGAGAGTCTCTGTGCTACGGAGGTCGAGCTGCGTCTCAGTCCATAAAGCTCCGGCTGCTTCAGAGTCGGAGACTTGAAAAATCTCTGCTTGTTCGAGGAGGGCTCCTGCTCTTCCTAAGAAATCCTCCATGGCAGTGCAGTGTTTCAACGTGCTGGCTGGGGTATCCAACCAACGCGTGATACGATATTACAAATGAGCAAAGATTGCTCTGACAATAAAAAACCGCGGTGCTCAGTACAGACACTGATGAGGTGTCCACATAACATATACAGTCCAAAGTACCCGCACTCTGCGCAGTATTCGTCAAATATCTGTGAGTGCCTGGGTGCAGCTCACATCTAAATATGCAAATCCAAAAATAAAAATTGATGATGCACTCACAGGTCTTTTGAATTTCACCTTTTAATAGCAGCGGTGTGCAGAAACGACGTTTCAGGCTAGCAAGCCTTTTATCAAGCCTTGCATAAGCCCCGTGAGTGCGTGTTTTTTGGATTTCTGTATACTTTAGCTACACAGCACCCGGGCCAGTGTCTGTTACGATTGCCCTTAGCTGAGTGCATCATATCTTGGATTTTATATATATATATATATATATATATATATATATATATATATGTGTATGTGTGTGTGTTTATGTGTATGTATATATATATATATGTGTGTGTATGTGTATGTGTATATATATATATATATATATATATATATATATATATATATATATATATATATATATATATATATATATATGTGTGTGTGTGTGTGTGTGTGTGTGTGTGTGTGTGTGTGTGTGTGTATATATGTAGAAAAACAAGGTTTCGCACTCAGAAGTGGAGGGTGCACGGAGAGGACTTTCACCCTAGTCCTTCAAATCAGAATAAAGGATCCTTTATTCTGTATGTATACGTGTCTGCGTGTGTTTGCGTTTATGTGCCGTTGTCTGGCTCCTAGATTTTTTTAGCTGGCTCCTAAAACTCAGATCAATTTGTCAAGCCCTGTTCTATATCATGAGTACGGATTGGGAGAGCAGAACAGATAAAGAATTCATGGTAGCAATATCAAGGGCATAAACTCCTCTTATCAATGATATATTAGATCTGTCCCATTCCTGGAGGTAACTGTAATTTAGGTTGAAAAAATTACTTTTGTGTATCAAGTTCAACCCTTCTACCGATCATGCTTACTTTTGATCCAAAAGATGGCAAAAACTCCTATGGAAGCTATTTTGAATTTTGCCACTTAAGGGGAAAAATTCCTTATTTGATAGCCCTGTATGTCCTGCTTTTCAAAAAAAAAAAAAATACAGCACATTTTTGAAAGCATCTGTTTTATTTGATAGAACCACCTCTCTTGGCAGTGAGTTTAATACCGTTATTGTCTTTACTGTAAAGAATATCTTCCTTTGCTGTTAATGAAATATTAATGCTCTTCCAGTCTCAGTAGATGACCTCTTGTTCTTTGTACATTTCTTTTAATGAGCAGGTCACTGGAGAGCTCTTTATAATGGCCCTGCACATATTTATATAATGTTATCTCCTCGGAAATGCCCTTTAACGCATATAAATGCAACTTTTTAGCCTCTCTTCATAACCAAGATCTTCTAATCCTCTTATTAATTTTGTAGCCCTCCTTTGCACGTTTTCTTGTGTCATACTATAATTTTTAAGGACTGGTGCCAAGAATTGTACTGCATATTCAAGGTGAGGTCTTACCACTGTCTTGTAGAGAGGCAAGACGGTATCCTCGCTCCCATGAATCAATACATCATTTTATACATGCCAGTATCTTAAGCTGCTGACTGGCATTGAGCGCTGTTGCGAAGTCTGTTATCTACAATTATTCCTAAATCCTTTACATTAATTGTTTTTCCCAGGGAGATACCATATAAAGGTATTTGTTGCATAGTTATTATCTTTCCCATAATGCATTACTTTACATTTGTCTATATTGAACCACATTTGAAACTTGGTTGCTCCGGTCTTGCCCTTAATTTAGCAAAAACTTGGTTACAGTTACTGGATTTCAGCCCTTTACCATTCTCCTACCACCAGTATTCGTGTCAATGGCACTTTGTCTGGACCAGTCACCCTGTCAAACCTGACGAGGCAGGGGTGCCCCCTCTCCCCCCTGCTATTTGTTTTATCACTAGAACCCCTGATCAACGCCATTCGCAGTAATCCAACGATTAAGGGTATAGAGGTTGGCCTCCACCATCACAAAGTGGCTGCGTATGCTGATGACCTTTTGTTGGTTATCACACAGCCCCTCACTTCCCTGCCTAACATTCTTGAAGAGTTGAGAGGGTTTGGACAACAATCCGAAGCCTAAAATGTATCCCTAACCCACGACCTAACCCAACAATACAAACAGAGTTCACCCTTCAGATGGGCCACTGCCTCAATTTAAGTACCTAGGAATCAAACTCTCTGCTGACATGAAAACATTATTTGACCTTAATTATTGCCCACTCAGCCATAAACTAAAATTAGACGTGGACAAATGGACCTCTTGATGCTTGTCTGGGTTTGGTACGGTGGCAGTCACAAAAATGAATATTCTGCCCAGGGTGCTCTATGTCATTCAGACATTACCGATACATGTTCCACACCCCTTCTTCAAACAACTTAAAACGTTTGCTTAGTAGATTCATATGGCAGGGCAGACCCCCCCAATTGGGGTATAAATATCTAATACGACGCAGAGAACAGGGGGTCTTGGACTGTCTGACATTGAAACATATTACAGAGCCACCGCCCTTGCTCGCATAGTGGAATGGTCCAGTCCCTCTAACAAGCTATGGATCTCATTGGAGCCACTGTACCAATTCCAACGGTAGCCTGGCGCCCAATAACCCAAAAGGTGGTTCTGGTGTGGCACTGACCGCCAGCCCACCAACCTTATCTCAGACATCCACAAGATATTACTGGATTTACGTCATGTCACAAAACCTTATTTTGTGGGATGCTGGGAGAGGGACTGTAATATCTCACAGTCTGATGACCAGTGGAGCAACATTTCCAATCTCACTCACAAGGGCTCGGTCTCCACTAGACTCCAGAAGAATGGTTATAAAATGTTCACAAGATGGTGCAAGGTACCAGCTAGCCTACATTCCATTTACCCCAAAACCCAGGACCGCTGCTGGAGGTGCTAAGTACATAGAGGGGACTATATACCTATTTTGTGGCAATGCACATCCATTCGCCCATTTTGGGACGCAGTGACAGACACAATACGACTGGTGGACAATCCTGATGTCTCCCCTCCTCCTGAGGAATGTTTGCTAAACCACACGACACAGCCACTCCTCAAATACCGTTTTTGCTCGAATATAGGACGACCCTGATTATAAGACGACCTCCTGAACTTTGGATATTCCTTTAGGAAAAAAACTAAAAGCCTGAATAGAAGACTACACTATAGGAAAAAAGTTTAACTTGTATATATTCACATGTAAATTACTTTTTAATATTTAATAAAAATGATGATATTAAACAAATGCATTTCTTGTTTTTATTTCCTTTTATGTGCCAATGCTGCCTCTCTCTCCCCCAGTGATATCTCTCTCCCCCTCCCACGTTGTCTCACCCTCCCCCCAAACTTTTCTCTCTCCCCCCCCCCTCAAACTTTTCTCTCTCCCTCCCCTCCCCTCGTCTTTCTCTTGCAGCTCCCCCTCCCTCCCCTTGTCTTTCTCTTGCAGCTCCCCCTCCCTCCCCTTGTCTTTCTCTTGCAGCTCCCCCTCCCTCCCCTTGTCTTTCTCTTGCAGCTCCCCCTCCCCTTGTATATCTGCCCCCCTCCCTCCCCCTCACCCGTAACTTGCTCCCTGGTGGCTAGTGGGGGCAGCCGGGGGATGTCTGCATAATAGGTGCAGACATCCTCCATGCTGCCCGACACTTCCCTGACAATTCACCTTTTGAAAACGGCCAAGATGCCAATTCCAAAATATTGGAAAAAACGATCTCCACCATCATATAGAGAGTGGATGTCCTCAGTGGAACAGACAAGGCTTACAGAGGATCTTCTCCTATCTGCGCAAGGCAGAGGCCTCAAACATAGCAACAGTTGGTTTTTTTGGGGTCAGAATTTGTGTCAGGTTCAGCGGGCGCAAATGCCCTCTGAAAATATAACTGCTTACCACAATTATTTGTTGCTGGGATGTGTTTAACGCTGGACATCTGCAAATTACCTCATCTCATTACCTAATCTCATTGATCCGGCGAATCTAAACTTTAAGACTAATCTAGATAAGCAATATCTACTGCACCACCCAGATGTATTATTTTTGTCACTTAATCAATTAATGTGTGCGGCAACACATGTGGGCAGTTGGATTGGGCTTTGATGTATAAATATGTTTTAAATGTTATACCAAATTTCTGATACAGAGACTTTAGTTACTAAATTGTGAGTAATGCACCTAGTTACCTGTTGAGATCAAACTTTTTGTACAGTTCAAGACCTTTGCTGAAATATTTGTGTTGGCTGTTAAGACTCTCCAAAGATGCTGCACAAGTTCCATGCTTCTGCCATTCATGTTTCCTGAAGAAAAATAAAAAAGAAGTTTAAAAAAAATATTTTATACAAAAGGATATAACCCAAAACAATGCAGCTCACACATGATCCACATCTCACTCTACAGGAAATAAAACAAACACCTAATGAATGTACTCCTATACTTTTCAGCATAAATAATAATAATAATAATAATAATAATATGAAACAAATTGTTACTATGGTTGTTTTTTTTTATTTTTTTTAATTGTATGAACAAACCGTTTCTTATTAAATATAAATTTGCACCACAATTTCCACAACCCTTAATATAATGGATAAGATTCAAAAATACAAGTTTACAATCTAAAGGACATGGGAAAAATAGGAGAAATTAATATTAAATAGAGAAATATGATGGGGTTTAGTTGGGTAAATAGTAGGCTTAATTGAAGAAGTTGCTCCTTGGTAGGAAGAATCAGAGAAATAAGCTGCAAGCCATTGGAAGAGTGAATGAGTGTTCACTCTTGATGAGATTATGTATATGTATGTATGTATGTATGTAATATGTCAGAGGGAGAATCACATTCAAAAACCTTACTTTGACTTACAAACCCATTCAGGTCTCTTCTCTAAGTAATGGGAAGCCAGTGCAGGGCGATTAACAGATGAAGGAGATAAGCATGACTATTATTTTCAACTGATTGCAATGGAGAGTTTGTCAAAGGAATGCCAATTAAAAAAGGCAATGCAGTAGTCATGGTGGAAGATAATGAGCTAAAAAAAAAAAAAAAAAAAGGGGTTTTGGGGGCTCCTTAGGTAAGGGATGATTGGATGTGTGCAATGTGAAGCCAGCATGATCTTGTGAGAGACTAAATGTGTGGCATTAAAGATGCCAGGGGGTCTGGTTAGTAAGTGAGGCAGTGGTGTTGTTAAAAGGACAACTCTTTTTTTACTCTCCAATGTATAGAGCGTAAACTGTTGCGATAACCTAGCATTCCAGCATGAATAAGCTGTGCAAATTTGATGATTCCAGAATTCAGTGTTCGAGAGTTTTTCCTGCTTCCGACAAACAGACAAGGGTTTTTTGTTTTAAAGCTAACAAGTAAAGAATATAGTTGTCCTACTAAGAGGATAGCATGTCATGTACTTTTTAAGATGAATGCCATTTTATCCCCTGGGTACTAGCCTCCATATTGAACTATGAAGCATGCAAGTTGCCAAAATATTGCAATACCTTGTGACATCAGAGTGGGGTAACAATACGACCAGAGGACATTCTGCCGTCCTTGTGATTGGGCCCCGTATTCTAGGATGGCAAAGAACATTTATATGTGTGAAGGGGCTAAATATTTAGTAGTTTTTCTTTTTCCCATGAATCTGAAACCATCTATAAAAAATAACTATGAAATGTTCATCTAGCAAAGAACTGAATAAGACATTTTTTTACCAAAGCTGAGTTCGGTTGGGATGAAGCACATCAGGCCACCACTTGTTCATCTCTGGCAAAATGTCCTGCACAGAGAAAAAGAAACCATTTGAAGTTAGTTAAGGCAACATGCTAATAACAACAGTGTAGAAAAAGCTAAATGACAAGATAGAGGAAATACATTTTTTATTTATTTATTTTTTTAGCTCCCACTGGCCTATAATGCTTTAGGTTGCGATTCGCACATGGGGCAAAAGCTATGAGCAGTCCTTTTTGGTTCCTGGCAGCGGCCATCACGCTTGCCCAAAATGTCTGTCACACATGCGCGATCTGTCAGAAACAGGATTCGCATTTTTCAGTAGGATTTTTATTTGCATCCTGTAGGGCTGGGGTGTCCAAGATTTTTCTGCAGAGGGACACTTCACCAGTATTGTATGTGGGCCACATTAAAACATTTTCATTGAGAGAAAACTACACACACACACACACACACACACACACACACATATATATATAATACAAATTCACGGTAACATGCAGAGTGTGAGTGTAACACAGACTCCAAACTCACGGCAACATGCAGTGTTTGAGTGTATCCCAGACTCAACAGCGATATTGCTGTGGAGTCCGTTATACGCTCCTATGCTGCACTGTGAATATCACAGACTCCACAGCAATAAAACTCACAGTAAAAAAAACAAACCACACACATACACAGCAACCCACATACACTTCCACACAGAGAAAGTCACACTGACACATAGAGACACTTTAAAACAGGGCTTGAGGCTCCAGATGGGACAGCTCCTCCAAACAACTTTACTCCTAGTGCGCATTTGCCTTCTCTCCCTCTGACTTGTACGCATGACCTCACGCACAGTATAGAGGAGGAATTATGCCCACCACGTTGTCTGCAGTTCTGTGCGGGAACTTCCCTGACGAAGGTTCAAGTTTAATGTATGGCCACTATAGTTGTCCTTTAATGCCTTCCTCCTTAATTAACTGATTGACTCTTCCTGAAAGTTCTGCAGGTGAGCCTGTAAACGTTATGCATCACACAACATTCGTTTTGGAGAGGTAAAGGTAATGAGAAAACCGGTCCACTTAAAATTCAGAGGGTAGGAGCAGCTTTACACATATCAACAAACACCACACAAGCCAAAAGCCACTTGCTTTCTCCACAGAAATACTGCCACTGCAAGGGATTCTGGGTAGGCATCTGCAAATATGTTTCTATATACGTATGTACTTGTTACAAGTATTAGTGATGATTTGGCTCCAGTTAAATGCTGGAGATCTCAGTGGGTGGGTCAGTAGATGTCGCAAACTTGAAATTTAGGTATGGATAAACAAACAGAATATTCACATTTTAATAAATGAAAAATCACAGATTGCAGAGACACAATGCATTATTACACCTAAAAGTTATAAGTATAGCCTTATGTAATAGAGAAAATTATAAAAATATAAAGTAAAATCAGCGATCTACTGTAGCTTAAAGCATCTGCTTATGGATAGGAACTAGTATACATACCTGTATTTCTGCATAGTCAAAATGCCAGGAGTTATTACACATTTGTGATTTATCTGGCCTAAAAACAAAAAACAACAGAAGGACTATCAGTGATTTTCATATGACTTAATCTGGGAGGGTGATATAAAAGTCTAGTAACACTAAACACATAAAAGAGATGGATAATATCAGCAAATGGTATATCTCAATGTATCTTATCTGCAAACATTCTTTATTATCAATTTAAAAGAAAATGAGATAGAAAAGGGGAGGGGAAATAAGAAGCATACAATACACCACTAAAAGTGACCCATGTGCCAAAAATAAACCCACACATCATTTTTTGAACAGAATGCAATACCTTTGATGTAGTTTCTCTAATCAGGTTGAGACTAAAGAAAAACTTCAAATGTTACCTTGATTACTGAATATCTAAACAGCTACACTTTATGTACACTTTATTAGCTAAATGTTGAGGTAAGATTCAGCCAATATAGATGAACATGTGATTGAATATGGATTAGTAAAACAGCCAACTGGCAGTTTTTATTCCACAAAGCCATTTCTTCTCTTTGTGGGCCATGCCAAACCCTTAGCGAATAGACCTTAGATAAAGGTTTCCTTATTACCTGTATGTGCGATCAATTCAGATTAAGCCTAAGACAGATCATGAGGTATGAGTTTACCGCAAAACATTTAAACATTCCATGTTATGGAGGCTAAGAATATACTTTCAATGAGACTCATCTAACTAGTTTAGCAACATATTTTTAAAGGAAAACATTTATAGGCTTGTGGTGTTTACTTTTCAAAGTACTGTAGTGGCAACTAACATCACTCAGTTGGTTAATGCACAAACTGCGAGACCTATTCAAACTTCAGTTTTCAGTTTTGACCCAAAATGGCAGCAAACTCAGCCATTTTAGTCTGCAATGATCTACATAATGAAATTGGTTCATAATAACTGAATTGGAAGCATATAATGAGGTCTATTCAATGACCTAAGCAAAAAATTCTCAAGTCTTTAAGAGCATGCACTTGGTGCTCTTGGGAGCCTGACTTGGGGGATGGTGGGGACTGGGTGCGCTTGGGGGAGTGCAGGTGGGGAATGTGTGTATATATAAAATGAATAGATTAAGTGGCTTAACAAATATTGGTATATTTGGAATGTTATAACAAATACTGGTAGATTGTAGGAGCCAAAAACAGACCAACTCAAGAGTCACCTACCCAGGTTATTTGTGTGTAGTGGGGAGGATTATTAATTGGACCTCAAGCACAAACAGGTTTTTTTTTTTTAGGTTAAGCCTAATTACACTTTGACGAATTTATATAACCGAACCCTGGTAATTACAATTATACCTGCGAACTGAGAAGCACAGTCAGTTTTGTTTTGGCATATAATCCAAAAGCCAGTCTGTGGGTTATATACCTTTTTTTTGAGCAGTGAAAAAAGTGATTTCCAAAGTAACTTTGTACTACAAAGGAATAGTTTAAAAAGACTAATGTGGTCATTTCACGAAATCCACAGATCAAAGCAATACCAGAAAAACTTAACATCAAAAGATGTACTTCATTGTAATCTAATACAGGTACACACGGGAACAAAAAGGGAGATATATACACTTTGTTGTTGTTGTTCTACAGAAACAAATCAAACTGATAATCATAGGATGCCAAACATTACAATCCATTGTAAACCTCCTCCCGTTTGTTGCACATGCCTGGAAACAAGAAATCAACATACCACAATCCATGTAAAGTCCAGTAGTTTGGAGGATTCTCACATTTTACTTTATCCATCTGTAAAATGAAGGGGGTCAATGTATTTGTTCAAATTGGATAATAAGGTCTAATACATCTATCCAGTAGATCCAAGGAAGAGTGATGCTGCCAAAAAAGGGTTTACTATATTATGAACTGTATACATTTAAAAACCTCTAAAACAAACTCCAGAGTAAAAGGTTTTCCTGAATACAAAATTATACTATGCAAGAAATCTGTAAATTATTATATCTATATACCATGTTAAAATAATTTGACAATTTATGTTGCCACTCCATTAGTCATCTAAGGACCTATGAAAGTATATGCCATACCAGTTGAATTCATGAAGAACCCAGCCAATAATGACGACATCAATTATTTAACCAACCAAACTTCTGAAGAATGCACAAATACCAAAAAGCAGCAGGCTGTTTGTGGACCAATGATTATGCCCTTAGAACTTATTGCTTTCAATGAACATTTCAAAGGTGTGGAAGTGCTTAAAATTGCATATGCACAACATATTTATCATAGGAATAGATACTTGCGGTGTGTCTCCTGACAGACCAATATGTTTGTATGTATGACAGGCTGAAAAATGAAGGGGCAAGGTTTTTTGTGACAACCCACACCACCTTGAACCGATCTCAGGAGCAAATTCTACTCTTAGGTTTATCCCCTACATAACAAGTAATATGCATAAGACAAAATAGGAAATAAAGATTCAAATGAAATAAAGGATAAATAGATAAAACATTTGAAATTAAACAAATGTATAACATCTTGATTGAGCTCACTTTACTAGAAAAGGTAAACAAAGTGAAAAAACAATTCTAACAGATTAACCCCTTAGTGACAAGACATTTTCACCTTGACTTTCCCTTGGTGACAATGGCTGTTTTGACATTTCTAGGGTGTTTGTGTTTAGCTGTAATTTTTTTCTTTCTCACATACAGTACCCACACAAATTATATGTTGTTTTTATCGTCATAAGAAGGGCTTTCATTAGATACCATTATGTTCATCATATCTTATAATATACTACAAAACAAATCATAAAATATGATGAAAAATTTTAAAAAACCCACTTTTTCTAACTTTGACCTAAAATATAATTTACACAAATAAAATCATTAAAAAAGACCCCGTCTAAATAGTTTCTAAATGTTCTCCCAAGTTCAAAAATATGCATGTTTCCATATTTTTTGGTATTTTTTTGCGAGTTATGGGGCAAAAACCAAAAATAGTGTTTTTTGTTTTATTCCTATATTGATCTTTTGACCCCAACCCGAACCCAAAATTTAACCCTAACACTAAATTTAACCCCAACTCTAATCCTTAGTATATCCCTTAATATTTTTTAACTTTAATTTAATTTTAACTCTATCCCTTATGCTAAAAAATATTTAATTTTAACCCTATAGGCTAATATAGCTAAATAACCTGTTTTTAATTAATTATGTATTTTAAATATTTTCCATTGCAATGCTACTTAACTACCACTAGGGGCAGTCAAGTAGCATATTCAGAGCGACGGAAGTGAAGTTACTTTCACTTCCGAAGCTCAGACCGGCAGAGGGCTTAGCCATATTGACGGAGCAGCATGCTCCGTCAATATGGCTCCCCACGATCGCTCCGTGGGGCGATCGTGGGGGTCCCAAAATAGACATTTCGGTGCTGGCTATTGCCTCGATGTCGAGGCAATAGACCAGCACTGATAAAGCGGTTTTCGCGATCGTTGATCGCGAAAACCGCTTCATTCACTGCAGGACGTGCCAGGCACGTCCTTTGTCGTTAAGGGAGTTTCTCCCAGGACGTGCCTGGCACGTCCTTTGTCGTCAAGGGGTTAAAATAATAAATCACGCTTGTTGACAATAACAGACATATTATGTACTGTACCTCACATACTGTCACCGGCCAGTGATGAGTGAGAATAAGCTTTGTCCATTCATGTGACTTTCTACAAAATAAAAATTAAAACAATAAATATACACTTTAAAATGTGACATATACACACACCACATGGCTTGACAGATCAATCCATCCTAAAGCGGAGAGGTAGATCTATTCAACTTCCTGGTACCATGCAAGTACAAAATATGTATGCAGATCTACATAAATGTATGTGGGTGCATAGTTATCTATATAATGAAAGAGGATGAAAGGAGTCTTAGCTTTTAAAATTCCTAGCTCTGGCTCATAACTATTTTACCATTTACCTGGTTCCTACAAATAACTTGGCTGGCACCTAAATTGGTATGGTAGACTCCTAAGGTCTACAAATATTTTTCAAGCCATATGTCATTACATTTTTCTCTCTCCTTTCTAGAGATATATAAAAAAAAAAACAAAAAAAACCCCCAACTCCACAAACCATTTTATTGTAGGGTAAAGGTGATGGGAATCCATTCCACCTGATATTTAATGGGTAGCAGAGGCATGATTAAACACACATCTACACACACAGCAGGCAAGTCAAAATACAGGTTGGGTATCCTTATCCAAAGATCCATTATCTGAAATCACCCAAGATCACCTAATACTCAACTTCCACGAGCGCTGTTCTAAAGCTCCTTTCTTCCACCCTGCCAGACGCCATAAAGAGATATAGATCCCGCAGAGCTGCGAGAGAGGGACAATCGTGCTCTGTGCGAATCATTTTAGAAGCAGCTACAGTTCTATAAATGTTCTAGGATACCAATATATAATGAGAGCAAGTTGTTCACATTAGATTTATGGAATGTAGAACATTTATAGAGCCGGTACTGACAAAATGATCCATTAACCAAAAGTATCCATAATGCTGCTGGTCCCAAGCATTTAAGACAAGGGATACTAATCTAAACTAAGTTTCATATTCACAGCGCTACCACCACTGCAAGGGATTCTGCGTAGGCATACGCTAATAAGGTCAACAATAATCACCTTTTGCCTCTACATCCATTTTATACATGGACACCCTGGCGCACGTGAACACTGTACAAGACAGCCTTTAACATCCCCTTTATCCGACCATAACATATTGTGTGTGCTCATTTTACTTACTCAAGCAGAAAGAGTAAGCAACCACATGCTGATGAGTGCCTTTAGGGATGAAATCGCCTAAAGTGAAGATAATGGTTTGTTGCTAGACCGACTGGGAACTTTTTTTCGTTGTTTTGAGGCATCCTCCCTATGGAGTATAGTCTCCTGCTACTAATGGGAAGAGTTATCGTAGATAGACAGAATATTCACATAGCTTTGAGCAGTACCTTGTTGGCTCTCAAAAGCCATTAAAACCAATGGAGGAGTTTAATCCTTCAGTACCGGCTTATGTGCAGCTGTGCATACTGTCAGAATTCAGTTTGAAGAACAAGGAAATGGGTGACTAAAATATTTGGTTGAAGAAGTGCTAGAAAAGCAATACAACATGCCAATGAGAGATCTGACCTATTCAGGATTATCTAAAGAGAGGTGTATATATATATATATATATATATATATATAACCATATTTTACTGGAGAAGGTATTTATTGAGACTTTGTAAGAGATCTAAATAACCATGTTAGAGACCATTTTGCATAGAATAAGGAATGAAGTTTTCGTTACAGTAAATTAATTTTGGACATCAACCCCAAAAAGAAGAGACTTGAACAGAGGCAAAAATCTGCTCCTAAGAACCAGAGAAGTCAGAAGGGGACTGCAAGAAACATGTATTTGAAGTCTCTCCATTGTAAAACTAAACTTTTATTTCTATATCAATAAAAATGTACATGAGTGCAAAAGTGCAAAAACGTGAATAATATATACATTCCAGTGCGGACAAAGATCTGTTTATATATAGGCTGTACAGAAATTATTTCAGTTCTATGCATTCACCCTGTAAGTACGATTTAGGCAAGAGTCACAATTCAGATGTGGTACACATTGTTTTAGACAGGCCTATACAGACCCAAGACTTTGGAGCATATTTATCCACAGTTTGTTGTTGGCAGTATTACGGGACATTAATAGGACAGAGCAAACACTTAATTAGTTGGATACTTCCACCAATGTTAAAGGTGTTTAAAAATACATGGGGTATGTATATGGTAATGTGAAAGAAAGGCAGACTAGATGGATCAAAGCTAAACCAAAGTATCTGCTAAAACCATCTATTGAAAAAAAAATTAAAGTTTTACATTGTGGGCCTCGCAGTATAATTAGTAAAATAAAATTCATAGGATTAAAAATAAAGATGATCTTAGATATGCACACAATTATGTTAGCAATGGTTTTAGCTTACCGTAATGAAACTGGATCATATGTAGAGGCATAACTTAGAGTCATAAAAGTGACCAAAGCCAGACCATACGGAAAGCAAGACACCATAGCTTGTTGCTTGAATTGCTAAATAGAAATAAAGGCATCAATTATGTCAGGGTTTAATAAGTTTAATTCACATCATGATGAAGCAATCACAAAAAAAAAAAAGTTAGTTGTTAGACAACATCACTTTGTAGAACTTAGCACCCCCATAGTACATCCAGTGCCCGTCAGAATACACCATAACATAAATAGTAGCGACCAGGCATATCTAACACACACACACACACTGCAGTGCCCTGTATAATGCCTACAGAACTAATGAGATCTTTGGCACCCTAGCTGTTGTGAACTACTGTTTCCAGGATTTCCATTAAATGATTTGGCTGGCTGAGCATGGGAACTGTATACCACAACAATTGGATACTATCATTAGACTTTCTATCCTTAGACTTATGCCTATCCCATGCACACATGAACTCTGTTGGCTATCTTGATTTGTAAGATGGTCGAAAATTACAACTTGGTGCGTGCACATGTGCGATAAGAGGCTACATAATTTACCTCCTGGTTACAGCAGAATTAATGGGAACTACATTTCCCATGACTGTAATCGTAAAAAGCAAAAAAAAAGCAAATGTTTTAGAAAAAGCTGCAAAATCCAAGATGGCACCGCACTAGCCGTGAAGGCTGGAGAAAACATGGCAAAATGTTCTAAAACTACATAAAGTACATAAAAAATATTGTAGCAATTTTGTGAATAGTCAATAATTAACTTAAGTGAACTTTTTTATTTGTGGGGGGGCGGTGGGACTTTATGAATGAAATAAAGCGAGTCCCCAGCTTCTGCTAGGGACTCTATGAATATTACATCTGAATTGCATTGCTGGCAATTGTGTCGGCAATGCAGTTTGGAAGATACCCAACTGCCGAATTGTACGTGATAATTCGTGCGCGATATAGTCTTCTGTTTTCTGCTTTTGTTTTGAAGCCACGATCTATCATGCACACGTGTACAGCTTGGGCATCTTACAGAATTGCATTCCCGACACAGGAAATGCAATTCAGATGCCACTATCGGCCGCTTGGTTGAGTTGTGTCGGCGCACAACTGAGCCAAGGGGTCAGAAATGAAAGTAGGGTGGGCTTAAGACTATGCAATCCAATGAAAAATATACAGTAAGTCCCACCCCCCCAAAAAAAAGCGAAATACGTTTAAGATAATCACTGACAGTGTTGAAAAACAGGGTAAAAAAAAAAACTTTAGTTGTCCTTTGATGTAAATATATTTCCTCCTTTATGTATTTAAATGTTTCTATCATAACCCCTTCTCTGTCTTTCTTTCAAGCTATACTTACACAATAACTGTACCTTATTTTACTTTCAGACACCTATGTGCACCTGCATTATAAATCCTCCCCAATCATTGTGTTGCCAAGAGTCACTTTAACACCGGTGTTCTGTGAAATTTCTGGAGCAAATTCTCCTGCGCAATCGCAGGAGAATTTGCTCACCGCGCATGCGCGAGCTGCGCAACCCACATCCCGCCCCCCGCACCCCCCCCCCCCCTTCTTACCGCTATCAAGCAGTGTGGGAATGCGCGCGTCCGTGGCTGGATTCAAAACGCTGGTAAGTAACACGGGGCGGGGGGGGGGGACATAAGGAGCCAACAGAGAGGTAAGCACCCTGGTGAGGGCTGTCTCATCTTGATAGGAGTTGTGATCCCCCTGCTGCATCAATAATACAGCAGGAGGATCACAACTCCCATGAAGATGAGGCAGCCCTCACCAGGGTGCTTACCTCTCTGTTGGCTCCTTATGTCCCCCCCGCCCGTGTTACTTACCAGCGTTTTGAATTGAACGGACGCGCGCATTCCCACACGGCTTGATAGCCGCGCGCATGCGCTGTGTACCGCCGTTGTCCGATCATCTGGTAAGAAGGGGTGTGCGGGGGGCGGGATGTGGGTTGCGCAGCTGGCGCATGCGCGGTGCTCACAAAGTTACAGCTGAGTGATCAGCTGTAACTTTATGCGCATGCGCAGTGAGCAAATTCTCCTGCGATTGCGCAGGGGAATTTGCTCCAGTAATTTGTCAGAACACCGGACAGCATATCTACAATATATCCTACAATTACAGTTATATATCCTACAATCCTACAATTACAGTTTCCACCAAAAAACGAGGTCCACAACATTTCTAAATTACAATAACACATAGATAAAGGCACGGGACTGACTGAATTACAAACACATACGGAATATAATATGCATATTGGTGCGTTTTGCATTTATGATTCAAATCCAATCTAAGATATCCAAAACAAATGCATCACATGTATCCAGTCACATGATGTCGCACACAACATACCGGTAGTTACAGACAAATCCCTCATCAAAACTATTACCGATAATGCTATGCTACGAAAACTTTGTTTTAGAAAACTTTGTTTTAGAATCGCTTTTTATACGCACACATCCCTAGTCATTTTTTTGTAACTATTACTCAATGGATTTAATGAAATATTCATATTCTAATTAAATCACGTCATGTCATTTTTGGTAGACAATGAATCTAAAAATGAACCATAGCTTCAACGACAAGAAACCGAATTTAAAGAAATTGTTCAGAGCTGGCACATGTTTTAATACCGAGCGATTTAACTCCCTTACTTACGTCTCCTCTACCTTTTCCACGGGTTCCCAAGCAGAATGAACACTTTAATCACAAGAAGAGGGAACTAAGCACAACAAGCAGGTCGTCTACTTCCTCTTTCTTAGCTGATTCGCATGACAGTGTATTGTGCGAGAATTATACCGCCACCTGCTGTCCTACACTATAAATAACAGCGTTATACAAGTGCTGTATTCTGTACATGCTGAGCTGTGATGTGTCTTATTAGAAAGCATATTTGACATGGTTCATCTAAGCACCAGTTAATCTATTTTATTTGTATTCAAGTTACAGCTGATTTAAGTTCATCTAAACTCGTACTGGCCATAAAGTGCTGTACTGTGGGTGCTAATTTAACATCTTAAGTTTGGCAGCTTTCAGTTCAAAATAAAAATACAGAGAATATGTCAAATATTTATAATTAAGCTGGATATTTGTGTACAGAGCTGACAGAATTGTGAAATACGCAAAGTCAAACACAGTCACGCTCACACAATACTACACATTCAATAACAGTATAAAACATAGAGTATAATATTTGACACATATGGAGGGTCACCCATTTACACCTGAAGATTTTTTTTTTTTTTTTTCATTTAAAAAAAAAAAAAATTGTCCCCACTTCCGATTGCCCTACCTCTGTAGACAGGAGTGATCTGTGTCTCTGCTATAAACAAAGTTCACTATATTGCCCCTTGATATGCCATTCTTTCCCCATTTGATATGTCAGTATTTTCCCCCTCAATATGCCATTTAATATGCCAATATTTCCCCCCTCTGTATGTCATTTAATTTGCCAATTAAGCCCTCAATATGCCAGGATTTAGTTACTCAATATGCCAGGATTTTGCCCCTCAATATGCCAGGATTTTGCCCCTCAATATGTCAGGATTTAGCCACTCAATATGCCAGGATTTTGCCATTTAATATGCCAGGATTTTGCCCCTCAATATGAAAGGATTTTGCCCCTCAATATGAAAGGATTTTGCCCCTCAGTATGCTTGTTATGTGCCACCCTCCTCCCCCCTCCCCCAGTACTTGCCTCCTTGTTGCTGTCTCCGGGTGCACTGCTCTGCAGGTCCACGGCTGTGAGGGAAGCGTTCTGCTCTCCACTCCAGTCGCGCGGCTTCAATAAAGTTTGTTTAAAAAAAAATGCGACACAGACAGACAAGGGGAGGGGGGGGATAGAGAGAGACAAAGGGGGGGAGGGGGGAGGACACAGACAGACAAGGGGGGGGGGGAGAGAGAGAAAAGGGGAGAGGGGGGAGAGAGAGAGACAAAGGGAGGGGAGAGGATACAGACAGACAAGGGGAGGGGGGGGGGGGACACAGACAAGGGGAGGGGGGGATAGATAGAGACCAGAGGAAGGGGGAAGAGAGAGAAGTTTTGGGGGGAGAGAGAGAACGCTGGGGGAGAAAGAGACAGCTGGGGGAGGGGGAGAGAGGCATTATATAAAGTTTTTATTAAATATTAAAAATCAATTTACATACAAGTTAAACTTTTTTCCTATAGGGTAGTCTTATAATCAGGCTTTTAGTTTTTTTCCTAAAGGAATTTACAAATTTAGGGGGGTCGTCTTATAATCAGGGTCGTCTTATAATCGAGCAAATACGGTAGGTCTACTCACTCTATGTTAATTCCTATTTGGTTTGCAGTCTGAATGTCTAATGTTTTCCTAGCCCCAGTTAGTTGGAGAACTATGTTTAGTCCCTTCCTCCTATTGTATACTAATGTCTGTGATGTCATGTGTATGTCTTTTTATAAGTCTGTGTTGTTACACAAATAAAGAGTTGTTCAATCTTGCTGTACCTAACTGCTAGATGTCCTGTCTATTTGGGTACAAAGAGCAAGGGTCCAGGAAAGACTTGCTGGGTGAATGCTGAGCTGTAAGTGGGGGCTAAGGAGGTGATTTCCCACAACGGACAGAGGGTCTACTTCGTCTGGTAGACGGTCCGTTACAGTACTCACATGATTAAAAAAGTGCGAATAAAAATATATTTTTTACAAAGAAAATAAGTATTGAAATCATACTCATCTGTACAAGGTTTTATATTTCATCCTGAATTGTTGCTAATTAATTATTGTTGTGTTTCGATGAGCATATATTTTTTACTTAATGTCAAGTTTACACATGTATTTCAGCCCAGATTGACGATGCTACCTCGACTTTATCTCTACAATGAATTAATTTTGCTGTGGATATATGTCTTGTATATAGGGTTGCCACCTTTTCTTCAGAAAAATACTGGCCTTGGTACTGTCTCCATAGACTTAACATTGGCCTGATGCCAATTTTTTACCAGCCTGCGGTAAAATACCGGCCAGGTGGCAACCCTACTTGTATATAAGATTATTTAAATCTCTTTACATGTATTTGTAAAGAGGACTATCATTTCAATGCTTATTTTCTTTGTAAAAAAAGATCTTTTCAGTCACACTTTTTTAATCTTGTAAGAGTGGGAGGAGTGTGTTTAAGAGACACAGCAAGATGTGGATATATCAAACAGAATGTACAGGGACCATTTGGGGGTGCATACACAGGAACAGAAAATGTTGTTCTTCCCCTGGCAAACGGTAACTCTGGCTACACCACTGCCCATAACTGTTATTTGACAATAGTAAGGCCACTGGAGAAAGCATTTTATGTAAAGTACATGTCCCTGAGCAGCAAAATTGTTGACAAAACTGTAAAACAATGTTTTTTTGTGTGTATAAGTGAGCTCCACGACATGTTTGCTTTAATATTTGTGTAAAATACTTACAGACTGCAATTTTTTCATTCAGTCTGACCTCAGCCTACATCTGTGTTTCTGCTTCTGCTTTCACATTGTGTTAAGTAATCCCTCAAGCACATGCTTGTTAAAAATTGGTCTTGCTTGTCAATTTTAAGACAATAGTTTTTTTCTTTCAATCTTAAAATATGACCCCGTGACTTTGTTTCACGAAGAGCTCATCAGAAAGATTTTTTGTAGTGATCTTGATTCTTGAACATACTAGTAAATGGATATACCAACTTAATGGTATATTTTCCTTTCAAAATGGACTGGCAGTTTGATACTGCAGTGATGTATTTACCACAAACAGAGAATGACTCTTTGATGGCAATGTGGACTTGGCAGTAATGGAAGCATCAATGAAAAATAATGCAATAAACTAGTTCAGGGGGAAGCTTGGGCAAGTGTAAGCACCTAAAGCCTTTTTCAGACATACAGTATTTCTTACTCCTTATCACGTCCCGACTGCCCATCAGGCACTTACCCGGTGAGCCACCACATCCGGGCCAATACTTTAACCCCTTGCCAACACAGGACGGACTAGCGAAGCGTTAATGACACAGGACCGACCTAGTCCATCCTGCAGCAAAACGAGCACTGTATTGCTACGATGCTTCCATGTGGAAGCAGTGTGCAATACAAAAAAAAAAAACACCCATCGGCATTTCGATCGCGCCGGAGAGCGATTGAAATCCTAGTTTTAAAGCCACAGTGCCTTTAAACAGACAGTGTTAAAAACGAGCATAGGAAGCAAATTTAATCGCTTCCTATTGCTCTGCAAGTGTTACTGACTCGCAAGTCGAGGAAGTTAGTAGCACTTTAAAAAAAACACGATCTTACGTATCATATTACGAGTCTTTGTATAATCTTCCTAAACCAAAGGTAAAGACAAAAGTAATATCATAATTCTTAGCTACTTTGCATCTTCCACAATTAACTGAAGACAACCTGAATAAGTTAAGTGAACCTATAGCCAAAACTGAAATTACTAAAGTTATTAAAGAGATGGAGAGCAATAAGGCACCAGGCCCAGATGGCTATCCGGCCCTTTTTTTTTCAGATACTTGAGCCAGTCATATCCCCTATTCTTGTTCAAGTCTTCAATTCTATTGGAGACACAGGTTCCCAGATGAAATGATGGAGGCTAGTATATCCCCAGTTCCGAAGCCAGGGAAGGACCCCACAGTGGTAACGAATTATAGACCAATTTCGTTAATTAACTTGGACATTAAAATCTACTCCAAAATATTAGCACAAAGGTTGAAAGTGGTCCTCCCTAACCTTATCCATTCTGATCAAGCGGGCTTTATGCCTATGAGGTCAGGGGAGGATAACACCCGTAGAATTTTTAACATCTTAGACACAATACATCACAGGAAAATTCCTTCAGCTATATTAGCACTGGACGCGGAAAAAGCGTTCGATAGAGTGGACTGGACATTTATGGCTCATATTCTACGGGCATTCTGAATAATTGGTATTATGCTAGATCGGATCTTGGCACTGTATGTAAACCCGAGAGCGAAAATAGCTGGTCCTTCCCTGGATTCGGAATATTTTATGATTCAAAATGGTACGAGACAAGGATGCCCACTGGCTCCCCTTCTCTATGCTCTTACGATGGAACCATTTGCAGAATACCTACGTAGATCACAAGTAATTCAGGTTATAGAGATAGGATATCGAACACACAAAATCATGCTATATGCGGATGACGTCCTTCTCACTTTAGCTCAACCCGAAGTTACAATTCCTGCTCTTTTGGAAGCAATTGACCTCTATGGTACCCTTTCCAACTATAAGATAAATCTTCTCAAGACCCAATGCATAATGCTTTACTTAACACCGATCCAACATCAAATTTTAAAACGTCTCGGGCCCTTTACCGTTAGAGCAGAAACAATAGACTATCTGGGAATAAAAATTAGTTCTAAAATGGAAGAAATTGGTCCCATAAATCACTCGAAACTCCTAGCTACATTAAAACTATTGGTAAACCAATGGACAAAACTAGAGATATCCTGGCTGGGTCGAGTCAATGTACTAAAGGCATATTTAATTCCCAAAGTCCTTTATGTCCTAAGAACAATACCATTTAGGATTCATGTGGATACATTAAAAGAAATGGACTTAGTTTTTTCAAAGTTCGTCGTGTCAGCCAGGAAGCCCCGAGTTCCTAATAAAATACTTAAACATGGTCTAGATCAAGACGGTTTGGGGTATCCCGATCTCGATAATCTTGTCAATGCCTCCCAGTTGGCCCACATTCTGGCCTGGAATCAACCAGAGAGAAGGAAATCTGGGTGGTAAGACATTGAAAGAGCAAACTGTAACGACATAGACCCTGCTTTCTTATGTTGGTTAACACCTAAATATTATATTTATTGCTTAAAATAGAATCAGTAATAATCAAAGAAATAATGAACTCCCTCTTTCGGATTAAAAAAATAAATAAAATCAATAATTTTATATCGAAGAAAGCCCCCCTGGAAGTAATATCTTTATGCATTACGGATCTAGACCTGAAGGAATGGGTTAATGGAGGACTAAGGTATATCGAGGACCTATATGTGGAAGGTTCCATCGCCTCCTATTCAATTATCTGCATTAAGCACAATCTCTCAGCCAGAGATTTGTTTAAATATTGATAACTTCTAAAATAACAAAAAAAAAAAATGATCTCTAGACTTCTAAGATTTCTGGAATCCAACAGAGTAATTGAGAAATCTAAAGCTGCCCTCTGTTGGGAAGGAGAAGTTAATGTAAACTTTCCACCCCAGGCATGGTTTAAAACCTGGACTAATACCAGAAAAGCAGTACACTGTATTAATTTACATGAACAATTCTTCAAATTGATGCACCGCTGGTACCTAGTTCCTACTAGGCTGGCCAAACATCAAGAACTTCCCAATAATATGTGTTGGAGATGCTTGACCGAGATAGGTGGTGGACTTGCAACAAATTGGAATATCTTAAAAGGAAAATATCAGATATGTTGTCCATAATTTGCGGAAATAATTACGAACTGAAGCCGCAAACATTTCTTTTCCACTTTGAACTCCCTACCTCGGACAAACACATAAATACCTTGTGTATGCATATTTTACTGGCCTTTAAACTATGCATAGCAAGGCACTGGAAAAACGCAGATCTTCCATTATGGCCAGAGATTAAAATGCAGATCGATCATCAAGCTAATTCAGAGAAATATTTCTTTATACGTAATGAAAATACACTAGACAAATATAAAAAAATATGGAGCCTTTGGATCGAAATCTCTTCTAAAGAGGGTGGATCATCTCCCCCAATTTAGGAATTATTTTCACTTTATCAACACCGTGAGTTATCCTCGCTTCCGGAACTGACCTCTGGGGTCCTAGGGCCCTGCCCCGTCCGGCTCCCCCCCCACCCCCGGCCTGGCCTACAGATGTGAGTGATGTCTGAATGATGGTTGGTGTGATAATGGTATGGACTCAAATTGGCATAATAGAGCAGAAAGGATGGCATTGGAACTTTAAACTCAGATAGGAACTTGCTATATATCTCTCCCTCCCCTCTTACTTTAAAATACCCCCCCCCCCCTTTTTTTTTCCCCTTTTCCCCCTATTTTACTAACAAGAAGAATTTAAAACTGTCTGATTGAATAATAAATTATTGTTATGACTGACACTGCCTTAAAATATCAATCAACATCTCATGATAATTTATAACTTTCTGTTTTTTTATGCCAAACTTTATGTTCTTATGCTTTTATGAAATGAAATGGAAAAATGTAAAATTTCATAAAGATTAATATATAAAGAACATAGTAATTTACATAGTAATTTAGGTTGAAGAAGACACAAGTCCATCAAGTTCAATCCTAGAAAGATTATTTAAAAGTGGTAAACATTCAAGACAGTTGCCAAACTTCCCAGTAGATAGGGTTGCCACCAGACAAATGTTAAGTCTATGGAGACAGAAGAAAGGCTGGTTGGTATTTTTCTGAAGAAAAGATGTCAACCCCACCAGTAGATCACATCCCAGCAAATTCATCACAAAGTCAGTCAGTGCTGAGAAAAATTGCAAAAAAGAAGAAGAAAAAAAAAAGAGTTACATCTCAGACTCTACAGGCCTCAGTTAGCATGTTAAATATTAAAGTTCATGACAGTACAATTAGGAAAATACTTAGCAAATATGGTTTGTTTTGAAGGGCTGCCATGAGAAAGTCTCTTCTCTCTGAAAAGAACAAGGCTGGTTTGCAAACTTTCATCAGAACAAACCACCATACTTCTGGAACAATGTCCTTTGGACCAGGGCAGGATAAAGACATTGTAGGCCTCTGGGCTGCAGGTATTGTGAGACACCAGTAAATATAAGATGACCTTACATGAAAAAAAGTAAACAGTTTTTTTCCATATTTAATAAAACCTATGATTGAGAAAAGGCATTTATTGTTTTGATTTCCTTATCTGCCCCGCAGACTTGCCAATCTGCACCTCAGAATTGTTAATACACACCCAGACTTGACATTCTACAACATGTCTGTCCAATGTATTCCCACAGCCAGGTTATCAATTAATATGCCACTGGTTGCCCATTAATATGCCATTATTTGCCCATTAATATGCCAATGTTCGTATTCCCATTAATATGCCACTATTATGCCCATTAATATTCCACAGCCAATTTGTCCATTAATATGCCACTATTAGTATGCCCATTATATGCCACAATTAGTATTGTGAGGGTAGGTGCGAGGATAGGAGACCAGTATGCAGAGATGCAACCAGAACTATAAAAAGTCGATAGTAAGACGAGACTTACTGTAGAAGAGAAATATAGTTGGTATGCAGGGAGAGGTAACACAGCTTTAGCAGACCTTGGCAGGTGCAGGTAACACAGCTTAGGAGACCTTGGCAGATACAGGCAACACAGCTTAGCAGACCAAGCAATAATAGGTAACACAGCTTTAGCAGACCTTGGCAGGTGCAGGTAACACAGATTAGCAGACCTTGCAGTAATAAGTAACACAGCTTAGCAGACCTTGGCAGGTACAGGTAACACAGCTTAGCAGACCTTGGAAGGTGCAGGTAACACAGCTTAGCAGACCTTGCAGTAATAGGTAACACAACTTAGCAGACCTTGGCAGGTGCAGGTGACACAGCTAAGCGGACCTTGCAGTAATAGGTAACACAGCTTAGCAGACCTTAGCAGGTGCAGGTGACACAGTTTAGCAGACCTTGCAGTAATAGGTAACACAGGTTAGCAGACCTGGTAGGTGACAACCGTAACAAAGTAGCAAGGTACAGAATCAGCAGGCAAAAGGATAGTGAAAGGGACCGAGTCTAGCTGAGGGGTCTTCTCAGCAACGTCTCTGCATACACGGCAATGTATCTTTAATGGTTAACTTCTCGTGGTGGGAGTTGTTCTCAACAACACGCGTGGAGAGCCAAAGAAAGCAGACACAAGTTCTTTATCCTTTAACTCTGAGTCTTTATTGGTTTAACAGTCATATATATACCCCAAATTAAGGAGGTGGCTACTTCAATCTCATTGGTTATAATGTATGTGCACATATGAATATATAGGCGTATAGGGGTGTGTTAATGGTATATATGCTAAATAACTGTTACACAACACTGTTACACAACAATCTAGAAATGAGTGGAAAGTACCAGAATAAGAAATGGAAGGTACTGATAATTAAAAAGACATAGTGGTTCCAATCACGGGGTAAGACATAGATAAGAGCATTCTGGTATCATCTTCTGGTAACTTCTCCTTTCCCTAATCAGTAGGATTAATTGGAGATGGCAAGAACCTGAGATTCCAGGCCTCTGCCACCTTCTCTCCCACAAGTACTCCTAGTATCATCTCCAAAGTTAGAACATTCAGATAAACAAATGAATACATGAGATAATTGTATGAGTATGTGTCTTCTAATTAAACTGAAGCTAAAACTTAAAACAGGCACAAAAGCAAAACTAACTTTTACGGTTAACCCTCACAATGCTAGGTTACTCCAGTTAACCCTTGCAATGCTAGGTTACCCCTTCAGTTCCACTCTTTTATCCATATGCTAATATGGATAACTCACTTCACTGTTCTCTCTGATATATCATAGAGAAAGCCAGTGTTTCTGAAGGCTTTCTTCTGCTTGATTGCATAGCCGTAGCAATGGTGCATCTAGCGCATTGTATGATAATATAAAAAGCACCTATAACTACTATTATTAAAACAAAGCCCATAATTATCTTCTAACCAAGAACATATTCAAAATGGCCAGTCAAAACCTGGGGCCTACTTGATATCTTTTACCACTTCTCTTATATTGTTTAAATCATGTTGGATAACATTTGAGTGGTCTAATAAATTAAAACATCATATTATTCCGGAGTTTGCAATTCCCCAGGACTGTTGTTGACTAAATACTTTAAAATGACTTGGAGCAAAGCTGAACATGCATTCAAAACACACAAAATGGCATGCATTCAGAACATAAAGCGTCAGTCAGACAAAATGGCTGTGGACAAAACATTATGGTCTCCCATCCACGACATAATTCCAGAGGCCCCTACAGTCCATATAATGTTCATACTGTTCTCCCTTTTAGTCTTAGAAATTGACATTGTCTGTTTTTAAGGATAACCATCAGGAGTTGCCTGGTCAACATAATCATTGTATCCCAAGTGATATGGCACACTTCCTCGATTTCACACATTGGTAGGTCATCCAGCTTAGTTGCACTGTAAGCTTCCATAATGGGGAATATCTGAGCAGTGTTTTCCAGTCTTCTCGTAGGGGCATGGTGTCAGTGGTCGCGATGCACTTGAGGATGAGACCCTTGAAACAAACAACATAAACACAGACAATTAGCAACACTGATCTCACACATGCCAAACCACTTACAAGTTTCGCTCCAAGTGATCCTAGCCAATTTCCCAGTCCCAGGGGATCTCACGGATTACCTGTGAACACTTTTTAACCTACTCCTTAAATCTATAATCCTTCTTGATTAAACTTTTTTTAACTTATTTAAAAAAAATCTGAAAAACTTCCTAACATTCTCTATATATAGTTCCACAACAATACTATCAAAATACAATTTCTTTATGGGTCTGACTAAATCCTGTTTGTTAGAGTCGGTCTAATTGTTAAGTTTCAAAAATTCACTATACGCCAAACATACCCATAATAACACAATTAAACAAATCTTTACCACAAAAATTACAATTCAGCAATAACAATTTTATACATATATACTCAATGAAAATATACTTCCCAACAATGATGATCTGCCGTAGACTGTTGTATCTGTTGCAGATTCCTGGGTGATTTATTTGCGAGTTACCCTTAGGGTGAAGACTATGTTGGCTAGTAGTCACGGTTTATTATGTTCATCAAAACACTAACTTGCTGCTCCTTTGTTGGCCTGTTTGTCAGTACAGGAATTTGCTTTAAGTAAATAACGTTGATCCGGGAGTTGAGTTGAACAACTTTCACAACAATATTCCGATAAAGTTTAAGAGAATCCTTTTACTTGAACTGGAAAACTTTTTCGTCTTTTAAAAAATCAACTTTTCTTTAGAAATAATCTTGATCAGCATTAGATTCGTTGGTGCACTTTGAACTTGTCTTTTGTTGGCTGTACAGCTTTAATCTATAGGAAAATAAAACTCGAAAAAATTCCAGTTAGTAACATGCAATATTTTACTAAACATCTTCAATTATTTGATTTGTGACTCGCATTTATATTGCGGTCTCTAATCTTATTAATCTCCACATTAAAATATAATTAAAACATATTATTACTGCTAGTCTGTGTTGCAATATAATTATAAAAATGTGTGAATCTGTACCACTCTTTTGTTCTTGAAAAATTATTACCCTTTTATAATCATAGTTGAATCAATTGATAATGTGAGAATATGTTCTCATACATAATAATCATGTATCTCTTTACCATTAGGACATATCATGATTAGACTATATAACCATAGCACATAACACATAGAACTTCTCAATAACTAACAGTAACAGTAATTCTGGCCCGTTCTCCCCCTCCCTTCACAAAAAGAAAAAATAATAATTTTGCAGCTGCTGCTACAATTCTCTTATCTGCAAATAGACTGTCAGAGAGATGGGGGGCTTCTGGGGAAGCTTTCTCTCAACTTCACACACAACAAGAATTGCTACATTAACTCCTATAACTCCAAAACCACAAGCACAACTTGTCTGTTTATAACACGACACTTGCTAATTCTTTCCACTAATCACTGACATACGTACATTCTCATATATCGTATTAAAAACTTGTCTTGCATTTAAAACTTTAAACAACATCTCAAATTCTCTCACCATGTATTACATGGGGTACTTTGCCTTAATAATAACAAAAATTAGAACACAACAAATTAACATTTTATCATTGCACGTGTGTGCGTGTGTATTTACTGTATATAAATGTGGTAGAATTAAAATGCTATCTCTGTGTCTATTAAGATACGTATTGCTCTTTACCTAGCAATCTAACATCCCTATAGTATGAATATTATATTCCTAAATCACCAACAGTGTAAGTAGCGCTGTACACAAATTCTGGCCACACTAAGAACATAAAACTATTACAGTGTATGCAAATTACCACCGATTGTATTGGATGGGCAGGGAGTTGCTTTAAAACACTAATCAATACTTTTCAGCATAAACTAAAAGTTCTGCCTCTTATTGCTATAAATACCGTTATTTCACATTATTAATTATATCTTCTGACTTTCTACAACATAGAAAAAAACCTTTTATCTCCTTACAATTGCCATTTCCATGGTCCACAAAGCCTTCAACATCTTATCTTTACAACACAAAATTCACACCTTAACTTTTATTACGAATAAACATTGCTCAAATCTTTCTCTAATACCTACTCTGATATTCTACTTAAATCTAAAGCTCATCTGTAGCTGTGCATCTGTTTATACAAATACAACCTTACAATAAAAACATTTTCACTCATCCAATTATTCTAATTTTATCTAGAGTGTTGGAAGATGTGGTATCTACCTTGGGAAAGATCTAAATATGTCTTAATACAATAAAGACTTTAATTACAAAAGTCCTTCTAACCTACATAAAGATTAAATACTAGTCAAACTACCCAAATACAAAAAAGAGGAAATATACCATAAACAAATAAACATTTCTAGTAGGTAACATGTAAAACCTGTTAAGTCTTTGCCTTTAAATTAGCATCCTGCAAATTTTAGAACGCTTTTGCCAGAACATGAAATAATGGCTCTGGTTACAGCTTTAAAATATCCCAAAAATATGCAGCTGGGAAAATCCACAGCAAATAACATTGCTACAGCAATAAAAATATAACTTTTTACATTCATAGTATTATTACATAATGCCTCTGCACATGTAAATTGAATAAAAATAAACTTTTGTCAAAATTAATCAAATAATGGCATTTTGTAAAATTTTACAGCTGTTATACTGTCCAATGGATCGATCACGTATATTTAACATGATGTCCAAGAGATACCCCGGATACTATATGACTCTTGCTGTTTTACACACACATATTTCTATTTTTACTTAAAGATACAGTTACACAAATACAGAAGCAAATTAATTTGAAAACGATGCATAGCACTAATAAAATTAATGACTGTGCCACAATAAAATAACTCTGTAACTTTTCTGCCAAACAATAACAAAAACTGCAGTATCTACGGTTACTCTTCAGGACCTTTATAACGAACAAAGAACATAACATGAATGAACTCATTTACTATAAAACTTTGCATCACACTGCTGAATATAGCCCAGAAGATCGTTACTCAAATAATCACTCAAACTATTATACGAAAGGCTAAAATGCCGTATTTTGTTTTTTGAGCGCTCTGGTTTGAGTAATTTAGGAGATCCGTCTTCTCTACTCTACTAAATATAAAACACTTCCTTTTGCAACATCTCTATAAAACCATACTGCTGCTACTATGTAAATATTTAAACAATAACGACAATTCTTCTAATGACAACATTAAACATATTATGTCACAGCTTCTATTGTCTTATCAACTTGCGCGGCAAATATATCCAAAACACCAAGATACAGTGTGCTTGGGAGTTACAGACAGAAAACTAATCTTCAATATATTTTACAATATGTTCTATCCTCTGTTACACAGCGTATCCCAGATACACAACTTCAATTCCCAGAACTATTGTCTTGTAACTTATTTATGTGTCCCAGACACACTAGACAGACGTAACACTTTTATATTTCAGTTTAACAATGCAATGTTATAATACTCTTATACTTTATATATTAATTTCTACTATCCCCTTAAAACACTGAGTATTGGCAGGGAGGCAAATCAAACATACCTTATGGCCACAGACACAGCAGTTAATTTCTTATCTGACTATTTACATGCCGTGCTGTGCTGTGGGGGCTCTGAGCAAACAGTGAGTGCTGGATACAGCGGCTCTATCTTAGCTTTCTGTGGGACAGATCTCTTAGGGTATTTAGATGTACCCTTGTTCATTTTTTTTTTTTCGCTTTGGGTTTGCCTTTAATTAAAAATTCTGACATTATCACATCTGAATTAACTACTGCTGTCACATAAATTTTGGTGTAATTTCGTGGAGTCCACCTTGTATCGTCATACAAAGAGGCATCCTTTAATTTGCCTTTCTCACAAAATTTGGAAGTAGCCAAATTGCTGATTTGCTGTCCCATTGTGATATCCCAAAACCTCTATACAAACAATATACAATATATGACAGGATTGATGATCAACTCACACCACGGAACAAAATTTGGGAGTAATTGCAATATGGAATGAATTTAGATTGCCGTTTTCTATATTATACTATATTATACCCTGTTCTATGTAAATGCAAAACATTTACATCTCTCACTGGAACTTCATCAGTGAGTGAGACTTTTAACTGAGACTTCAGTATAGTCTATATTTGCCGGCACTTATATTACTGGAACATCATCAGTAACTGTTGCAACATATCTGCTTACATGACAGGCGCGACCTGTCTCTAAAATACTTATTACAGGGTTTCATCTAACAGAGACTTTTAGGAATAACTAAGGATTCAGAGAAACACAGGTAAGTCAGAGATGTATAAAATACACATATACTCACCCGGTCTGTCTGAATCCCACTTCTGACACCAGCTGAAAGGGACCGAGTCTAGCTGAGGGGTCTTCTCAGCAACGTCTCTGCATACACGGCAATGTATCTTTAATGGTTAACTTCTCGTGGTGGGAGTTGTTCTCAACAACACGCGTGGAGAGCCAAAGAAAGCAGACACAAGTTCTTTATCCTTTAACTCTGAGTCTTTATTGGTTTAACAGTCATATATATACCCCAAATTAAGGAGGTGGCTACTTCAATCTCATTGGTTATAATGTATGTGCACATATGAATATATAGGCGTATAGGGGTGTGTTAATGGTATATATGCTAAATAACTGTTACACAACACTGTTACACAACAATCTAGAAATGAGTGGAAAGTACCAGAATAAGAAATGGAAGGTACTGATAATTAAAAAGACATAGTGGTTCCAATCACGGGGTAAGACATAGATAAGAGCATTCTGGTATCATCTTCTGGTAACTTCTCCTTTCCCTAATCAGTAGGATTAATTGGAGATGGCAAGAACCTGAGATTCCAGGCCTCTGCCACCTTCTCTCCCACAAGTACTCCTAGTATCATCTCCAAAGTTAGAACATTCAGATAAACAAATGAATACATGAGATAATTGTATGAGTATGTGTCTTCTAATTAAACTGAAGCTAAAACTTAAAACAGGCACAAAAGCAAAACTAACTTTTACGGTTAACCCTCACAATGCTAGGTTACTCCAGTTAACCCTTGCAATGCTAGGTTACCCCTTCAGATAGTCAGGAGTCCAGGGTCAGGGTATCAGGCAAGTAGCAAAACGATAGACAGTCCGAGATCAGGGGCAACAGATAGGGATCAGAGTCAGGAACAATCCGAGGAAGCAAAATCACAGTAAGTAGAATCGCTAGGAGGCTCACGAGGAGAATAACCAAGCACTGTGTGAAGTGCTTGGTGGCTTTTTAAATATTCCCGCTCGACGCATGCCGGCGCTTGGTGTGACGTCATAGAATACACCATTCTATGACGTCACACCAAGCGCCGGCATGCGTCGAGTGTCAGAGTTGCGTGTATTCAGAACGGCCGGATCTGCGCTGGAGAGCCACAATTAAGACCAAAGTTGTTTGGCCATAAAGCACAGCACCACGTTTGTTAAAAGCCAAACACCTCATAACAACTACCAAGCACGGTGGTGGAGGGGTGATGATTTGGGCTTGTTTTGCGGCCACAGGACCTTGGAACTATGCAGTCATTAAGTCAATCATAAATTACCTGTATACCAAAAGTATTCTAGAGTCAAATGTAAGGGTATCTGTCTGATAGCTGGGCTGAAATTGGGTCAGGTGGATACTATACTAAGCTCTACGCATATTCTGAATAAACATAAATACATTGATGGGTTCCTCCCATATAGAAATACCTATTCTGATGAGGATATCTGGGGTTACATAAACTACAGAACCCACCACATAAAACATCAAAGACTTATTACATCAACAACATTAAGACTTATTGTTTCCCGTTGGCGGGGGGGGGGGGGGGGGGGGGGGAGGCGTTTTTCATTTAGGTTTAAACAATGAATATCCTTGTAACAACCAAAGAAAAACAAGTTACCTGCGCTCTCTCCTTTATCCCTATGTATTTTTAAAACAAATGGAGGTTTTTTAGTTACCTCCAATGGCCATGAGAGGATGAGCCCACCTGCCAACGTCAAGGCAGACCCCCCTAGGTGGGTCATAACTCTAACCATTCACCTTGCTTCTTTGAGCCTCTGGCAAAAATCTCTAATGAGACAGAAAGGTGTATTTTTTATATATACACCCCTATACATTATTAACCCTTAAAAGGGAACACATGGGATGGGCGGCTGAATTGTAACAAGGCTGAGTAATACAAAAAATGGATACAAATGCAGAAAAAAAAGTCCTGCGCTCACTCCCATCACTGGGCGGCTGCAACGACTACAGTACACATCAGCCCTAATATATAGTAAAAACCAAAGAAAAACAAGTTACCTGCGCTCTCTCCTTTATCCCTATGTATTTTTAAAACAAATGGAGTTTTTTTAGTTACCTCCAATGGCCATGAGAGGATGAGCCCACCTGCCAACGTCAAGGCAGACCCCCCTAGGTGGGTCCTAACTCTAACCATTCACCTTGCTTCTTTGAGCCCCTTTCTGTCTCATTAGAGATTTTTGCCAGAGGCTCAAAGAAGCAAGGTGAATGGTTAGAGTTAGGACCCACCTAGGGGGGTCTTCCTTGACGTTGGCAGGTGGGCTCATCCTCTCATGGCCATTGGAGGTAACTAAAACACCTCCATTTGTTTTAAAAATACATAGGGATAAAGGAGAGAGCGCAGGTAACTTGTTTTTTTTTGGTTTTTACTATATATTGGGGCTGATGTGTATTGTAGTCGTTGCAGCCGCCCAGTGATGGGAGTGAGCGCAGGACTTTTCTTTCTGCATTAATATCCTTGTAACATCTATCTAGAGCAAGGCACCAGTCTTTTTCATCAATTTGGGTCTGAAGATCCCCCTGCCATTTTAAAGTAGCGACCAGGGTTGCTTTATAAGTCTGAGTACCTCTAATGATCTTGCTACAAGCTTTTTATAGTCTTGCTGCTGGATAATCTCGCTTAAAACCATTACCGGACCTGGTATTTTGAGATCTACAAAGCTGAGGTGTTTTCCTAGAAAACCCTTAACGCAAAGGTATCTAAAGAGATCTTGGGATGGAAGATCAAATTGATCTTGAAGGATAGGAAATGGTTTTATGTTCATGTTTTCTATCAAATCATCAATCCGAATAAAGCCTTTGTTAACGCAATTTGTTAAGTCTATATTTTCCATCAAGTGATTATTCAGGGTTAGGGATAGTACAGGTAATAACTTACACTTGAGGCTGATTTTCTCCTAATTTGGTTCAATTTATCCCGTATCTGATTTAATGCCAAGCCGAGATTTTTACTCTCTGTTTTATGCGTTTCTTTATTTACTTTCCAAAACAGGACATTTAGATTCAGTACTTTGGCTGTCCTGATTTCCCATGTGTACCATTCATGAGCAATCGACTCCTCTTTTTGGGATAATATGGCCTGGGCTAACAATGCAGCCTGTGCGTATTCCCCTACCAGTGGGATCCCCATCCGTCCTTTCTTGGGTGTCTTGGCCAATGTCTGTATTCCCAGCCTTGTTTTTTTACCATTCCATATAAAGCGGGAAAAGGATGATTGGATCATTTGTGCCCAGGGACCTGGGATCTTAAATGGGAGCATATGGAAAATATAAGTAAATTAAGGGAGAAAATAGGCCTTTATTACATTAATTCTACCCCACCATGATATATATACATTGTCTTCCATGCTGCCAGATTTCCATCTCCTGCATCAGGGGAGCATATATATCTGCATCCAGTTTTTTGGGTCCACAGATATATTTCCCCCCAAATAGGATTTAGTCTGATTATTCCACTTGAAGCCGTATTTCTTATCTATAGTTAATATCTGATCAGGGGACATTTTACAAGGCATAGCTGTAGTCTTAGCAATGTTAAGTTTATAGTTTGATACCCAGTTATATTCTGTTATTATTGCCATTGTTCGATCTACAGAACTAACAGGGTCTTCCAGTGTCAACAGGATATCATCTGCATAGAGTTTTATATTCTGAGAAGGAACTCCTGCCGGGCCCCTGATATCTTGGCAGTTCCGGATATTCCTTGCCAAAAGTTCTAAGGTTAAGATATAAAGAAGAGGGGACAGTGGGCATCCCTGGCGGGTTCCATTCCTCAAATGGAACCAGGAGGCGTCTATCCCGGGGCCTATCACCCTTCCAGTTGGTCCTGCATATAATGCCATTATTATTAAATGGTGGTATTTTAACACTTTCTACCACCAGCCTTTGTCAAAGTTTGTGGTAGTAATTTTATTGTGTATTTTTTACCACATACATTGTACTACATTGTACATTGTATCTTTCGGATCTGGGGGAGCCTTATGGTGTTGCTAAGTGCCTTGCTAGCGAGGCACTTTAGCAACACCTGAGATGCTTAGGAAGCGAACTTTTGTTCACTTCCTAAGCACATGTGTGCAGCCGGCACCGACATTTTTTAATGGCAGCTATGTTCACTCCGGGTAGTGATCGCAGCGCGCCCCTGCATGTTTTTTTAGTGTTGCTCAATGCCTCTACATAGAGGCACTGTAGCAACACTGAAAGATTAAAGAAAGCAACCGCTGGTCGCTTTCTTTGCTCTTTTTAGTGCATGACGTGCCAGGCACATCACCAGTCACAAAGTCCTTGTTTTTCCATGATGTGCCTGGCATGCAGTGCTGTATTTACCGCGAGGCATCCTAGGCGGATGCTTAGGGCGGCAAATTTTGGGGGGCGGCAGCGCCCCCCTAGCACTGAAAAATTTTTTTTTTAAAAATAACCCGGCCCTTTAAAAAAAAATTTTTAAAAAATAAACCGCGCTTGCAGGCAGAGACGGAGGTGAGAGGGGATCGGAAGATCCCCCCTCACCAACGCTCTGCCTGCCAGGCTGCACGGGGAGCCGAACAGGCAGCACAGAGAAATCTCCGTGCTGCCTGTTCGGCTCCCCGTGCAGTGTGACACGGAAGTGCCGACAGTCACGTGACGGGCGCGCTGACGTCATACGCGCGCCCGGTCACGTGACCTGTCGGCACAATCGCCGGGAAGCCGAACAGGCAGCATGGAGGGACCATGCTGCCTGCCTGCCAGGGAAAGGTAAGTTGATGGGAGACTGTGTGTGTGTGTGTGTGTGTGTGTGTGATGGGAGACAATGTGTGTGATGGGAGTCAGAGTGTGTGTGATGGGAGACAGTGTGTGTGACTGAGTGTGATGGGAGTCAGAGTGTGTGTGATGGGAGGCATGTGTGTGACTGAGTGTGATGGGAGTCAGAGTGTGTGTGATGGGAGACAGTGTGTGTGATGGGAGACAGTGTGTGTGATGGGAGTAGGAGTGTCTGACTGAGTGTGATGGGAGTAGGAGTGTGTGTGTGATGGGAGTATGAGCTTGATGTGAGTCTGAATGTTATGTGTGATGTGGGGTCATGAAATGGAGGTGATGGGGCATGTCTTAGGTGTGTAACGTGGGTGTGCATGTTGGGTAGGGGGGTGCCCGGATTTTGTCTGCCTAGGGCAGCACAAAATCAAGATACACCACTGCTGGCATGTCATTTGTCGTTAAGAGTTAGGCAAACCAGGATCAATCATTATTTTTTTTTTGCATTTATTTATTTGATCACTATAAAAATCAATCACATTGATCACATGCAATAAATGCAAAAAATATAAATGACAAACAGTGCTGTATGAACACTGATAATCAAAGTCTTCCCTCTCTCTCACTAACACATTTCTATCTGTGTCCCAGAAAAAAATGTAATAAAAAACTACAAAAACATGTTTTTTTTAACCATTTTTACACACGCCAAAGTAGAAAAAAAGCAAAACAAAGAAAACCATTGTCCTGAAGGGGTTAAGTTAACAGAAGAGATTTCACCCCATGCTTCCTGAGGCACCTCTCCACAATTTGGATTTGCTTAATGGACACAAATGTACCATACAGTAAAGCTGCTCCCACAACAGCTCAATAAGTTTGAGATCTGATGACTGTCCTGCCCACTTCTTTTAGACATAATACCAGTTGACTACATCTTGCCTAATAGTTCTTGCATAACTGGAGCTGTGATTTGCGTCATTGTCCTATTGTGGGAGGAAATCAGCTCCAATCAAGCGCCATCGACAGGGTTTGGAATTGCATTGCAAAATGAACTGATAGCCTTCATTCTGCAAGATCACAATGAGAAAATCACAGCAGTCTAAATAGGGCTGGGACAAGTTGATGAAGCAACAGCTGAAGCTGCTACAAGTATTAACCCAAGAAGCAGGTCTAAAGCGCTCATTCCATATGCTGACTTATGTACCTGGCCTCAATGAGTAGACATATCAACTTATGTACATCTATATCTTGATAAAAGTCCCCTGTGAAGGACTGAAACGTCGATCTTTGCAATAAACTGCTAAGTCTATTTTTTGCAAGTCCCTTGAATCAGAGTCGTAACTAGAAACAACTGGGCCCCGGTGCAAAAATTGACCCGGGGCCCCCCGACCCCACCATGCAACTCCCCCCCAGAAATGCCACCCAACTGTGCCGCTTTGTGCATGGCCTTGTCTTATAGCTAGGGATATACCTATCCCATGCATGCTTAAACTCCTTCACTGTATTAACCTTTACCACTTCTGCTGGAAGACTATTCCATACATCCACTACCCTGTCAGTAACGTAATAATACTTTTATTAGTCACTAGCCTTGTCTTATATCTAGGATAGCCTTATACCTATCCCATGCACGCTTAAACTCCTTCACTGTATTAACCTCTACCACTTCTGCTGGAAAACTATTCCATGCATCCACTACCTTCTCTGTAAAGTAATACTTTCATTAGTTCCTGACCTTATCTTATATCTAGGGTAGCTTTATGCCTATCCCATGAATGCATTAACTCCTTCACTGTGTTTACCTCTACCACTTCTGCTGGAAGGTTATTCCATGTATCCACTACCCTCTCAGTAAAGTAATATTTTTATTAGTCCCTGGCCTTAACTTATTTCAAGGATATCTTGAGGTGGATCCCAAATATATGTATATAACTAGCTGCATGTATACTTATATGAACTTTTTAATATTATATTCAACTATTTTCATAGGTAATAAAAATGTTATTGAAATTTTTTAAATTTCTTATTTTTATTACGTTCCTCTGCACCTAAAGGTCCTAACACAGCACTATACAGTACCCACAGCACTTGGCTTGTACTCATATTGCACCCACACGATTTGGCATGCCACAGTATAAATTTGCCCGCCAGAACATACCGCAGTGTCAATTTGTCCCACTGAACTGCCCCTTCAGAACATGCCACAGTGTCACTTTCCCCCATAGTACATGTTATTTTGCCCCACAGAACATGCCACAGTATCACTTTGGCCACAGCCAATTTGCCCATTAATATGCCACAGCCAGACATTCAGAATGCCAATTAATATGCCACAGCCATTTTCCCCATTAATATGCCACAGCCATATTGCCAATATGCCACAGCCAATTTGCCCATTAATATGCCACTATTAACCTGCCAGTTATTTTGCCCATGTGCCAGTTATTTGCCCATTTGCAGTTATTTGCCCGTATTATTTGCCCATTTGCAGTTATTTGCCTGTATTATTTGCCCATTTGCCAGTTATGTGACCATTTGCCCGTTATTTTGCCCATTTGCCAGTTATTTGCCCAAGTTATTTGCCCATTTGCCAGTGATTTGCCCCAGTTATTTTCCCATTTGCTAGTTATTTTGCCCATTTGCAGTTATTTGCCCGTATTATTTGCCCATTTGCCAGTTACTTGCCCATTTGCAGTTATTTGCTTGTATTATTTGCCCATTTGCCAGTTATGTGACCATTTGCCCGTTATTTTGCCCATTTGCCAGTTATTTGCCCATTTGGGAGAACTCATCCGCTCTTTTGGCTTTCACTATCACTTGTATGTGGATGATACTCAGCTCTACCTCTCCTCCCCTGACCTCACTTCCTCTCTAGTGTCACGAGTAGCTGAGTGTCTGTCAGCCATCTCCGCTTGGATGTCTGATCGCTACCTGAAACTTAACCTCTCCAAAACAGAACTCATTATCTTCCCTCCCTCAACTGCTGTCCCTACACCTGGGTTCACGGTCAACGTTGATAATACTACGATCGTACCGGCTGACCGTGTTCGATGTCTTGGGGTCACTTTTGACTCTGCTCTCTCCTTCCTTCCTCAAATCCAGTCCTTGGCCAGATCCTGTCGGCTGCACCTAAGGAACATTGCACGTATTCGTTCGTTCCTCAGCGAAGAGACCGCCAAAATTCTAGTGCACTCGCTTGTGATCTCTCGCCTGGACTACTGTAACGGTCTTCTGACTGGACTACCTCTGGTTCGTCTGGCTCCCATACAGTCTATCCAAAATGCGGCTGCCAGACTCTTTCTTGCACGTCGGTCTGATTCGGCGGCTCCTCTCTGCAACGCCCTCCACTGGCTTCCCGTCTGCTCGAGGATAAAATTTCAAATTCTGTCATTAACCTACAAAGCCCTCCACTCCTCTGCTCCTACGTACATTTCCTCCCTTGTTAACCGCTACTTCCCTACACGTCCTTTGCGCTCCTCACAGGGGTTAACACTCTCTTCTAATCTCATCACCACTTCTCACTCGCGTCTCCAAGATTTCGCCCGAGCTGCCCCCTCTCTCTGGAACTCCCTTCCCCGGAGCATCCAGCTCTCTCCCTTGTTTTCAAACTTTAAAAAGTCCCTCAAAACTCATCTCTTTAGAGAGGCTTACTACCCAACCTAGCTGGAACACACACTCCCTCTTTGACCTATCCCACCTAATGCCTCTCATCCACTCTACTGTTACTACAACTTCAATCCCTCTGACCTCATCAATCTCTTAATTGTGTCATGGACCCAATTCCCTCTAGATTGTAAGCTTACGAGCAGGGTTCTCTACCTCATGTACCAGTCTGTACTAGTTTGTCTAAATTAGTATGTAGTTCCTTGCTTTGCTCTGTACCAAGCGCTTCGAGAATTGGTGGCGCTGTACAAATAAATGTTAATGTAATGTAATTTGCCAGTGATTTGCCCCAGTTATTTTCCCATTTGCTAGTTATTTTGCCCATTTGCCAGTTATTTTCCCATTTTCCAGTTATTTGGCCCATTTGCCAGTTATTTGCCCCAGGTATTTTCCAATTTGCCTGTTATTTGGCCCATTTGCCAATTATTTGCCCATTTGCCAGTTATTTTCCCATGTGCCAGTTATTTGCCCATTTGCCAGATATTTCCCTTTGTTATTTGCCCATTTGCCAGATATTTCTCTGTGTTATTTGCCCATTTGCCAGTTATTTTGCCTATGTGCCCGTTATTTTCCCATGTGCCAGTTATTTGCCCATTTTTCAGATATTTGCCTGTGTTATATGCCTATTTGCCTGTGTTATTTGCCCATTTGCCAGTTATTGTGCCTGTGCCAGTTATTAGCCCCAGTTATTTTCCCATGTGCCAGTTATTTGCCCATTATTTTGCCCATTTGCCAGATATTCGCCTGTGTTATATGCCCATTTGCCAGATCCCCCCTCCCCCCGCATGCTGCTCATCAGCCGCCAAGTTTCCTATGCTCCAAGTTTCCCTCCGATATGTTTCTGCACGCTGCGTGCAGGAAATACAGCCACCGGATGTGACATCGTCACTTCCGGCGGCTGTGAAGAATAGTCGGGTCCTGCCCGGCTGCTGCCCGATAGTGACTGTCTCCATGTGAGACAGTCACACGGCAGAGGTGGTCCATGGGGCAGCTGCCTTGGGCCCCAAGAATGAATGGGCCCTTGGCAGCTGCCCCGTTTGCACACACTTTTTTTTTTGTGCAGGGGTCACAGGGCGGCCGGGACCCTGGAGTGACGGGCCCGGTCGCAGCTGCGACCCCTGAATGGTGGGAACGCCACTGCCTTGAGTGCTCATTTCTACAACATCCACATATGTTTATGTATATTTAATGAATAAAAGGCTATTTTTATTCAGTAAATACAGTTCTTTTTTCTCTCTTATTTCTGTTAAATCACATTAATTTACTTTTTCTGGAATTGTTTCACACAGGTGAATTTATATCAATAAAGCTTCTACCAGAAAAAAAACTTTATTTCAGGTAATACATTTTAATAAAGTAACACAACGTGATAGTGTAATATGAAACATCCCAGTATCTGGAGGATGTTCAATCTGACTACTATAAACACATCTATGCTGCAGATGGGGTGGTAAGATTATCTACCAACAAACTTTTCTGACATGCTTTTTAAAACTTTAATTTTGTAAGCTGTATTCAATAAATATGCTTACTTTTGGCCATACATTCTGTGGGATCCTTTCATTTGTATTCCTATTAGATGATTACATGACAAAAATATAAAGCTTGATTTTTTGGGGTGACGCTTGTTTTCCCACATCCCCTTGGTAAGTGTATAGTGTGACCACTTAAGATGTTAATAAGTATCGTATTTGCTTGAATATAAGACAAGGTTTTTTTCAGAGCAAATGCTCTGAAAAAGACCCTTCTACTTATATTCGAGGTCGTCTTATAGTCGAGGTCAGACTATATGACTGGTATCCAGGTCACCCGCAGAGCTGCAGGGGACCTGTATCCCCCTTGCTAACAGCCGGTGGATGTCTGCACGATGCATGCAGACATCCTCCGCTGCTGCCTGGCACCTCCATTGTGACTTCTATGAGGAAGCCAGGTATTTCCGGCTTCATCATAGAAGTCCTGGTGGAAGTGCCGGGCGCCAGCGGAGGATAGACATCCTCCGGCTGCCCCCACTAGCCACCAGGGATATTTGGGCAGCTGGGGGATGTCTGCACGATAGTGCAGACATCCTCCATGCTGCCCGACACTTCCGTCTATTATGACTGACGTGTAGACATCCCCCGGCTGCCCCACTAGCCACCAGGGAAAGAGAAACAAGGGGAGGGAGGGGGGAAGAGAGAGACAAGGGGAGGGGAGGAGAGAGAGACAAGGGGAGGGGGGCAGAGAGAGACAAGGGGAGGGGGGGAGAGACAAGGTGAGGTGGAGGGGGGAGAGACAAGGTGAGAGGGAGGGGGGAGAGAGAAAAGGTTGGGGGGATGGGGAGACAACGTGGGAGGGGGGGATAGAGATAACACTGGGGGGAGAGAGAGAGACAACGCGGGGGGGGGGGGGAAGGGGGGAGAGAGAGACAAAGCTTGGGGGAGGGGGAGAGAGAGGCAGCATTGGCACATAAAAGGAAATTATAACAAGAAATGCATTTGTTTAATATCATAATTTTTACTAAATATTAAAAAGCAATTTACATGTGAATATATACAAGTTAAACTTTTTTTTTCTATAGTAGTCTTATATTCAGGCTTTTAGTTTTTTTCCTAAAGAAATATCCAATGTTTGGGAGGGTCGTCTTATAATTAGGGGCGTCTTATATTCGAGCAAGTACGGTATATTACACTTTATGCTGTGTGTTATTTTTATTTTATGAATGCCTTCCTTTCTTAATTATAGGAGTATATGGAATATTTGGAACAATATTTATACTTAAGGATTTCTTTATGTTTGCACTTCAAACACCTCCAAAAAATGCACAATGATCTATGATCACTATGTCCAGCAATGCACATTAATGGGACAGCTTTGGACTTTGCTGTCTAGCAGAAGACTAACTGGCTGCCTGACCAGATCTTCGGTGCTTGATGCCGACGTGATGACATCCTCTCACTCCTGCATGCCAAGGACTCACCAGGGGGTGTTACGTTGGCCAGCATGAACCTAGCTGCTGGATATTGTTGGGGACCAGTAGGAATGAGGAAGAAGGTTTGATGCTTATTTATTTTACATGGTATCATTTTTAACGATTATGCCTATAATTGGGGTAATATAGTAATATAGTAAATCAGCTCTGTAACATTCTAAACATTGATTTCTAATAAAAAAATAACCAATTAATTCCAAGTGCCAAAAAAACCACAATCAAAGAAAACTATCAGATTTTAACTTTGTAGTCTTTTAATCAGAAATCAACATATGATCACCATGAACACAGTAGAAAAAAAACATGTTAACAGTTATAAGAAACAGTGATTTTGCCTATGTAAACATATTTTGATATCAAATATACATAATTTAAAAAATAAATAAGTCTATTATTTATTGTTTGGCTCTAAACATCCATTACCACAGGAACATTTGTATCCCTATTACACAGTTGAAAGTGATAAGTGATGATAACAGCAATCATACATGAATTTCACATTGCTCATATTAAGTTCTGAAATGAGAGACAATGTTTTAAGTGGTTTTGGAAGCATTGGTACATGTTCTTAACTTAAAATATATATATTATATTATACAGAAACCTTTTTTTCTGGTAGACAGCTAACAGATCCTGGCTCAAATTTATTTTTTATCAAGAATAATGTTGCCTTGTTGATCTTTTATTCGAACACGTCCTGAGGAGTATTTGGTTTCTTGGCGACCATTGGAATACACAGTTTTTATAGTACCATCAGGGTATTCTCTCCTTTTGAACTGTGCAGTATGAATCTCCTTTTGTCCATTGTGGAATATAACAGTTTTATGACCAGTCCTACAAATAAAGCATAGTGTAAATGTACGTTGTACAAAACAAAATTCTAGTCAACTTAAACAATAAAAATGTTTTAAAAACATAGAAACATAGAATGTGTAGGCAGATAAGAACCATCTTATCTCTAAAATACTAAACTGTAGAGTTTTGTATTATCGATGTTAAACATCCTTGTTTTTAATAGTTTTTTTCCTTAGACTTTTGTCTATTATGTTCTGTCATTATGCATTTTTGTGTGTGATTTTATCTACACTTTTTTTATATAAAGACCTGGATTTTGGTATCTACAATATTCACCCTTATAATTGAAAACCAATCCTCAAAACTCTCTTTTTACACAAAATTGTGGAAAAGGGACCTCCAAACAACCCTCAAAGAGGACAAGTGGGAAAGATATTCACTATTGTTCAGAAATGCTCTATCTCAACCAGGGCACAGGAACCTGCTTTTAAATTGTTAACTAGATAATGCGCGGGCCCCTCAGTGTCTGATCAGTGCTGGAAGTGCAGCGGGGCTCAGGGAACATAGCTACATATTTTGGTGGGAATGCACCGTACTTCTGGTCCTTGGTAATTGATACCATTTGCAAACCCCGACTTTATAGCCACTACACTCACTATACTGTTATACCATAATACAGGCTCAGCCACAACCTATCGTAACTATCGTATACTAACAATACATCTTATCACAGCTGTAAAATACTTATCCCTCTAAAATGGAGACAACAAATACCCCCGACATACAAGAAGTGGGTTGCAGCAGTGGAAAATATAAGGGCACTTGAAAGTTTAGTCCACAAAAGTCTTTAACTCCTGCCTCTGACAACAGCTAGAGAGATAGCAGCACATGGCCCATTGCCCAGACTATGACCATTACCTGGTTAACAACCGCATGCAAATGTACCCTGTAATAAATGGTTAGGTTACACCACCCCAAAACAGACCATTCTTGAATTGTCCAAAAATAGTAGGCAACACAGCGCTTTAATTGTTTATATCTTGTTTACCATCTGTTAGTTACCTCAAGGCCTCAGCCCATACCCATATCACCAAGCAGCTAATTCAATCACACTATCATTAAAAGGGCCTATCCCCCATTATATACATGATTATATCACATCTAGAAAAATCTACAAAATCTTCCCCCTACCAATTTGTTGAGACTTTGCCTTGTAAAGATACATGTCTGATTTCTACTGTTAACTTGATATTCTTTACCTATGATTGTATTGTACCTACTCTGTCTCATGTATTTTTCCCCAATGAAAATCATTTAAAAAAAAGACCAGAGTTTTTTTTCACTTAAAGTTTTTGTGTCCCTGATATGGAATCAGATGATTAGATGGTGAGAGTAGTCACCCTAGTATTTAACAATGAACCAATATTTTTAAAGTAAATAAAATAAGCAATTGAGCATTTAAGCAATTGAGCATTATGGTCACTTTTTTTTTTAATTTTAACTTTATTTAGTTCCACACCTGGTGGTAAAAGGTCTGACTAATATATTTTACTTAGGTCAAAATAATATGTATTGGAATCCTAAATACCTCACTATAAAGCAGGCCCCAAAAGACTCTGCAGCAACCCTTATCTCAAAAAGTTTAAAATGTAAATTAATTGCAGTCATCTTGTTTAGTTCATGGATTTTTGGCATTAGCCGAGCTCCTAACTAAATGATTGTATGAAGATTCAATATAATGGCAGCCTAGTTTTCACTCTGTACATGGTAAATTTTCTGGTGTACAATCATATGCATAAAAATATGAAGTACGACAAACAATTAAACAAAATACAAAACAGTGTAGTGCTCTTAGTCACCAGGGATTTCTTGTTGAAAAAAAAAGATCACTGTGGTCTTAAAAAAATACATATTTTAAGCATGGTGAACTAATGGTCAGAGCAGCATAAACATAAAAAACCCAGGTTTTTAGAACAGTGAATAAAAGAGAAGTAGGGCAAAAATACAAACAAAAATATTTGTATATATTTGTATGTATATCAATGGGTAGCACCCAAGCAATGAACGTCATATACCATGCAAAATGAATATTATAGTGAATACGAAAAAACAACTAACTTTTCCAACTTTACTACAGTGCCATCCGGGAAAGTCGTTTCCTCATGCCCATCCTTAAAGAGAAGTTTCACGGTTCGATCAGGGAACACAATTTCTTTCGTACCCTCAGGATGATGTTTCTCTTGACAAAAAAAAAGTACAGTGGACACATTTCATGTAAAACTAGGGTAAAAAACTTTAGTTTGCATGCTTCTACTTCAACAAAGATAGCCACTGAAACAACACATTTGCCTAGCACATGATGCTTAGGGTGCTATTTCAAGGGACATCATAATTTAGAAGTGGCAGGATGCACATGGATCTATTACAGTGGCCACATAAGTGGAGGTGGAAGAAAGCTTCAGGTAAATATTTCTTTCAATCTACATATTTGCTTATAAATGTTGTGAATGGCATGTTGACATTAAACGTTTTCAGATAAATAAAGGCATTACCCATATATAAGCTGCTGATATCCAGTACAGTCCACCAGGGCCACTTTAACCAATGGACAAAGCGTGCAGGGCCCACTGGTTAAAGGGAGCTCAAAGCCAGGGACAGAGAGATAGCAGCACGAGGGTGAGTACTGGTGAAGGGGGAGAGGTGGTAATAGCTTTTATTGTGCAAACTGGTGGTGGCATATTAATGGGCAAATAAACAGTGGCATATTAATGGGCAAACTAACAATGGCATATTTTTCAAAAACACTTTTATTACATAAAAAAAAAAGTTTAATACAATATGAAAATTGTTGCATATAATATTAAATAGTTTACATTTACATCCAGCTTTAAATTGCAACTTTAGAAATATTGGGTAGAGGGGGGCCCACTGCTAAAGACTTTGCCCTGCAGTCCACTATATCTGGAAACTGCTATTCTGACCTCAGTGACCATACTGTCCATAAAATAAGTTCCTGAACACTAAATCCTCAACAAATTGTGAAGGCCCCTTCGTAAAGATGACTACACCAAAACATAGATGTTATTTTGGAGTGCTGAGGGTTAAACTAAAGAACATAAATAAATTTATATCACACATTAACACAATGGGCCCAGAGCATGTACATAAAACAAAAATTAGAAGCACTACCTTTTTTCACATATCTTACACAGCCTTATCTTAATGGACCGCACCTGAGCCTGTACTGGTCACCAGTGGCTTACTTAGTGCGGGGCAGTACGCCTCAGGTGTCACACAAAAGGGGCTGCCAGATTGGCAACACCCAGTCTCTCTGGGCTCACATTATCCCGGCGTGACACCTCAGAAACCCCAGCTGTGTTGGACAGCATCAGATGATGTCTGTGTACAACAAGCAGCACCTGTGTACAGTGAACAAGTCCTGGAGGATGCATTGGCAAGTCTGGTGCTGATCTTGCACCCCTTTTGCGTAACAAATATCACAGGCAAGCTGTTTAGGGACATATATAGTATTGGAACGCTGTTTGGGGACAGATGTAGGACATCTGCAAGCCGTGAGGACAGATATGGCACCTTTGTTTATTGCAAAACATAGATTCCGTCCTAGGTGCCAAATACTCAAAAGTATGCCCCTGGTGGTTGTACAAGGAGACATAGTGTAGTCTCAGTAGAGATGTCATCGCATCATAAAAAAATAGAAATGAAAAAAATTCTGAAATGGGAGTTGTTGCTCTGTAACGATGCCCTTACTTGCAAGAGTCCTTAAAGGGAAGGTCTATAATGTGAGGGTCCTTAAAGTGGGGCTCTGCCCGAAATTAATGAACGTGCACCTCCAGATATTTTGTCATGGGTTCTCTGTGTTATCAGGCAGTTATAACACATCCTTTCCACAGCCATTCAATATATTCCATATATATAAAGGGAGCTATATGAATTTGAGCAGTTCAACTAAATTGTGATGCAATTCAAAGATTCACATCATTTTAGCTTGTCTAGATAGAAAAATCGATTTTGCCACTCTTTCTGAAGTTTCATAATCCTACAATCTTTCCAAGTATCAACTGTATCCATATCCAAAATTAACTGAGATTTGTGCTATTTGAATAAATGCTGTTCATGTGGCCTTTTCTGTTTATATTGATGTATTAAATATATGTGTTTTATAAACATCCGTTATTTCTCTTAGCTTAACAACATGTCCAGCCTGTAGCTTTCTCTCAGTTCATATTTGTCCCTTTTTTTTTTTTTTGATAGAATCACTGCCGATTAGATGCCCTTGGCACACTTTTTGTTTTACCCTAAGATTCAGCAGCTCTGCAGGGGATCACACTTTGGAAGAAAGGAGAACTCTTTCTTTCCCTCTCACCCCCTCCCCCGGTAATGCCATTACCAAGTCACTGTATAAAGTTTCCTTTTTTTTAAAAAAATGTATTAAATTAATTAGTTGTGGGTGGCATCTCCAATAATGTTTGTATAATGATGGTTTCCTTTTTACGCAATATACCTCACAAAATGTTTAAAATTATATTTCCATTAGTTTTTATGCAAATATATAACAATTATTATTAGTGTAAAAGTTAAAAAAAAGTAGTATTTTCTTTTCTTTTGATACTTCCCTTTCTCCCCATACGTTCACAATTTTCTATTTTATTTTATTGATTTCAGAAACACTAAGGTAAGTTGTTTTTTTGTGTTTTAGGTGTGGGGGTTACACATGTTTTAAATGTTTATATATTTGTTTCCTACATAGTGAATGTCACATGGGTCATCTTTAAGCATATTACCAGTGGCATCACTAGGGGGGTGTCTCAATGTGAAAGCCCTGAATGTTTAGTTCGGGGCTTGTCACATGGTTAGCCCCAAGTGGATGAGAGGCAGGATAGAGGAGAGCTCCTCTACCCTGCCTCTCCAAGCCCCAGCAGGAGGAGGAGAAGCACAGGGTCTGTGCATGCTGTCAGCACAGACACTCCTCCTCCTCCTGCTGCCTGTGTGGCTCTGTCTATCAGAGAGCCAGGTTACATGATCGCCTGTGCTTCTGACAGGCAGAGTGTCTGGAGCTGTGAGCAGGAAGAGGAGGAGTCTGTGCTGCATGCAGGGTCTGCTACCGGGCTGCTCACAGAAGGTAAGGTAAATTTAAAAACACAAAACAAATGTTGCTTTGTTTGATGTGATGTGAGTGATGTAAAGTGAGTGATGTTTTGTGATGTGAAGTGAGTGATGTGGATTTAGTGATGTGATGTGAAGTGAGTGATGTGTTGTGATGTGGAGTGATGGGAATGATGTGATGTGAGTGTGGTACTTACTTACAGGGGGGGGGGGGGGCTGCACTGCCTATCACTCTCATCCAGTTGACATTTATGGGAGGACTGCACTGTCTATAACTCTCAGCCAGCTGGCATTTATGGGGGACTGCACTGCCTACAACTCTCAACCAGCTAGCATTTATGGGTGGACTGCACTGTCGATCACTCTCAGACAGCTGGCATTCATGGGGGGCACTGCACTGCATATCACACTCAGTCAGCATTTATGGGGGACGACGACTGCACTGCCTAACATGCTCAGCCAGCTATTGTTTGTGGGGGAACTGTACTGCCTATCACTCTCAGCCAGCTGGCATTCATGGGGGGGGGGGGGGGGGGGCTGCACTTCCTATCACATTCATCCAGCTGGCATTTATGGGAAGACTGCACTGCCTATCACTCTCAGCCAGCTAGAATTTATGGGGGGGCTGCACTGCCTATCATTCTCAGCCAGCTGGCATTTATGGAGGGGACTGCACTGCCTATCACTCTCAGCCAGCTGGCATTTATGGGGTGGCACTGCACTTCATATCACTCTGTCAGCTGGCATTTATGGGGCACTGCACTGCCTATCACTCTCAGCCAGCTAGCATTTATGGGGGGCTGCGCTGCCTATCACTCTCAGCCAGCTGGTTTTTATATGGGGGAGGATGGAATTCTTTGATGACATGACTGACATTATGAAGTGACAGGGCACTAAGAATCGTAGTAGAGCAGTTCCACAACTGCTACCTGCTAGCAAATCCTGGCCATTTTAGTATACAGTTTAACTCCTAGATCGCCAAGTGGCCAACAGTGCTGAAGTCTCCTTCACACATGTAATGCACCTGTTTCTATACAATGTGCAAGGCAGATGTCTAAGCAAATATATTAGACATTTTAGTAAATTCTGCCTCTACATCTACAAGTGCATCAGTTGCGGTGGTCATATCGCACCTCTCACGCTTCATCTCACCTTCTCCCTCCATTTCCCCCCCTCCATCCAGCTCATCACCCCACTCACCCCAATGGCATCATCATATTAATCTATATATATGTAAATATTGCTTATATTATATATACACCTATCGCTCATTGGCATCATATATATCCTTTATAATCAGACCCAAGAATGTGAGCTTCTTTACTTGTATCAAATCTGTCATGGGCTCGAGCCCCAGATCTTTTGGCAACCTAGCAAGGCCCGTTTGTTACTATGATCCCTACTCAGACATATGTTTCTCTACAACCTATAAATACTAGTTTTTATAAGTGTTATTTGACACTAATGTCCTTGTTACTTATTTGTTAGAACAGAAAATATTTATTTATTTACATCATACATTTTAGCAACAATATCGCACAAACACCTACCTATTTGTTTATTAGGAAACTGTAATACCTCCATACCATTAGGATATGTTGTGTGGGTTGTTTGTGCATCTGCATAATAATACACCTTGGAGAAAGTAAAAAAAAAATTATATAATATCAGCAGAAACTCAATGGCAACACTACAAAGCTTTATAAACACAATGGAAGCTTTTCACTGAAAGGAAGGTGCAGCTGAGTTGCATGTGCATTGATGAATATTTAATATCAATTGTTTAACCAGGCACTGTGTAGGGACAAACATGGTGAGTTTATCCTGTTAGAAGAGTTTAATTGCCCTCCATAGTGCAGTTAAATCTTGAAAAATGTAAAAGATACTCATCTCTCCTCAACTCACTTTTGTGAATAGCTCCCAATGCATCAATTTCAAAAGTAGCTACTACGGTATAAATGCACTCAACATTTAGGCATTAAAACATTTTACATAAGTATCATAGGGCAAGGGTTATATTTATAGACACTAATGCACACCTTGGAAAGGCAGGGGGTCTTGCTCTCTAATGCCTGTCAATAATCGTGTAACGCACTTCTGATATTTCTATCCAATTGTCTTGTCTGCCTATCAATCTCTGTATGTTATCTGTCAGCAAATCTGTCTTGCATGTCTATGTGTGTCTTCTCTGATGATACATGATGTGCTAACAAAGTGGCACCAAGGCTAACTAAATTATCGCCCCACCTCTCCTGTTTGCACAGACAATTCCCATGATGCCCATCCAACCAATGAACTTGCTGGGCATCATAGCAACTGTATTCCACATCAAATGGGGAGCTAAAGGAGCATTAAGAAGGGCAATGATGTACACAACAGCTAGGATGTCAAATGGCAAACTATCAGCTGTAAAAAATCCCTTACGTGGCTAATGTGCTGCCTTTTTTGGAGAGAAGCCACTATGGATGCATGCTCTCACAGGCACAGATAACATGCACAGCTCTGTTGAACACACTCTGATTATGCAGAGAGTTGGGTGTGATGTCATATCCTGGACCTTTTTATCAAAACAATGCGAGGGAGTTGTACATTGTAGCTTTTCCAGGGTCATGAAACACTGAATATGTGTAACTAATCAGCTCAACTGGGGAAATCTGAATATATCATGGGATGCTGGCATCCCAGTGTTACCTGGCACTCTGCACAGGAGCTGCATGTTATTTCTGTGCCGGTGTAAGCTTAGTTCTAAGCTCCCTAGTGGATACTACTAGCAAATTTAGAAAGAACTTGTAAGGTTCCTTTTTTTATGATATAGCTAATTATATAACGAAAAACATGGTTGAGAGATATTTTGAGTTTTAGAGCCACTAGTCTATTGTCAAGTAATAGCTCAAGTTGGTCTTGCTCATTACTCATCTGATCAATCCCAAGGCATGTGACAGATGCAAAAAACATCTCTGCTTCAATAACAGCTGTGCATCCAAAGGAGATCATCTTTAAATGGACTCAGACACCTAAACAATGTTTGTACTATGAAAGTACAGGATAAAAACAAAAGAGCTACACCCAAATGTGTAGATTTAAACATATTTTTTATTCTCAGGTAACTGATCTGCTTTAACAGATTTAGAAATAGCTGTTATAACCCAAGCTCATACTTCATATCTTCACTTACAATACTTTGATCTGGCATTATTTTCTTCACATCGCCATTAAAGAATGACACAGTTGTAGCCAATCCATCTGCACTAATCTCCTTCTTGGTCCCATTACTGAAGGTAATGACTCTACGCCCATCTGAAAGCAGTCGCTCAACCTAGAAGCAAACGTCAAAATAAGCATGAACAGAATAGCACACACAACACAAATATGAAAAAGAAGACAATTATAAATACGGTACTCAACCAGTTATTTAAATACAACCATATAAAAATATACGTTTAATAAAAAGCAAATATTAAGTTAAACATGAATTCATAATCTGATAGTGCCCTAATTCATATACAAAATATTATAAAGGAGAAGGTGGATCCCACTTAAAAGTAGACAATATAAATGATTAATTTAGTATACAGTGGGGAAGAGACCACATGCAGGTTATGCATCAAACACAGTTTTCAAATGTCCATCCCTAAAACCAACTATTACCTTCTCTGTACCCCATGCTCTCTACTTAATCTAGATACTCTTATGGCAGTTAGGCTATTTGCATTCCAATTCTGCTATTTCTCTCATGCAGTCTTAGATTCTATCAATCTGATAAGCCACTGCCATATCAGTTGTATCACCTGGGCACCTGAGAATGTAGACAACCCATTGTCACTGAACCCTAGCCATGTGTAAATTTGTCTAATTTATTTTATTAATGTCCATGCCTTTCTTAATCTACATGGAGGGCATTAACTTTTTAGGACACTAAAGTGGCTATACATGTGCCAATCTCTCAAAATGGAAATGGATTGAATACATGAAAACCCATGAGTTACACCAATATGGCATTACTTGGTCAGGAACTACATGGGCTTCAGCTTGCACAATTACACTATGAAATTATAAAAAGGTGTGACCTTTCCATCAGGATACTGGGTTTCTTCCTGGATATTGTCCTCTTCATTGCTCTTGTTATCGACTCGCATGGACGACTTCCTTGATAATATGGATTTTGGAATTGAACCCTGAACAAGAATGAAAATATAAGTAAGTCCAATAAACAACAGTAAATCAAAATGCAATATTGAGGAAGGGGGGGGGGGGGGGGGGTCAGTCTGCATTATTTCCATTTTACCTTTCTTATTAATTAAAACCCATTTAATAGTAAAGAAGTACTGCAGTAAAAAACAGCTTTTCATGATATCCTTTATGAGCAACAGTCACAAAATATTGCAAATATATTTTGCTTTGCATAAAAAGGCAAACATAACCAAATGTAATTATATCATTAATAACAATAAATATTTACATGCTCCAAATCAAATGAATATATATAAAATCCAAGAGAACTTAAATAATGTGTAAATTTAAAATCATTCCCAACACAAACCTTTATGTCAGAACTCTGAGTATACTCTGTCGGTGTTTTCCTCCCACTTGGGGTGACACTGCGAGTCCTTGTTTTATTTGTGGATAGCTGTGCCTGTACCCAAGGAAGTGGGTGTTCTTGAAAGTTTCTTACGCTTAAAGCTTCTGCATCCTAAGTATTGAGAAAATTGTGCACCAAATAAATAAAAAAAACTTGTAAAAGAGAATGCTGGTGCCTCGTGTCGGGTTAGGGATTACAAATTGGAAAACAACAACCAAATTATGTATGGGAACCATCAACATTGAAAGAGAGTTTTCTGACTTTAAATCCCTAACTCATGTTCTACAGGAACCATAATGTACAAACTTGTGTCTACTGAGAGTCCTTATCTCATATTCAGGGATTATTGATTTACCACCAATTTCGATAATAATAAAAATATGTTTCAAGTACACTGAAATTTGCTATACCCAATAGAAGCAATATCAAAAAATGTGTTGTAAATTTTTTTTACATTTATTTATATTTATCTACCTGACAAAACTCAATATTGCCACGTAGATCTCAATATATACTAAGAAGATCAGGTCAATAAGAGGTTTTAATTTACAACTGGTTCTCAGTAAAACTCATCTAAATAAAGCACACAAATAAATCCAACTGAAACATATTTTACTACTTGACTAACACTAAAGTTTGTTTGCTTAAAAATTAGTTTTCCAAATGGACTAGAGATATGAATTATGTAGTAGAAAAGCTGGAGTTTATGCACTAAACAGTTCAACTGTTAACTTAACTATTAATATCTGATTAGTTTTTTTTGCCTAGTCAGTTGTAGATACCACTGAGTTCACATAGACACAACATATATGCTAAATTTACCAAGGACTACCACTCTTTTCAGTGCAGTTCGCCAGCCCTCCCGAATTTATAGGTACATAATTTAAGGTTTAAAAGAATACCCCCCTTGACAATGTAAAAAGACAATTACCTGGTTAGCATTTGTGTCTTGTAATGAGTTTATAAAGTCGTCATTCTTTAATGCAGGAGCTTGCGTATCATCTGAGCTACCAGAATAAGATTGTCGCCCTGGAATGAAAGCTTTCTTAGTCAGTACTGTGTAAAAAGAAATGAACTGATTCACAATGCTATTGGTCCTTATAATAGCCCCCATCATACATTAAAGACCATGCTGCATTCATATGCGCACTACCAGCCTGTGTGCCCTCATATCTCACATAACCACCAAGAACAGTGGAGGAGGCTGCAAGGTCCTAAACTCCTTCCCTCTCCATCAACCCACTGCTATAGTTCTTGGTGGGAAACTCACGTAAGGAATGCAGGGGAGATCTGCACTCTTACTGATACTGCAGCCACAGAAGGAATATCTGAGTACACTCTCACATTACGATGCAATCTGTAACATGTATGGAGAAGCTGTATTTGTGTGTTTATGCATGTGGGGGCATGCAGCCAGACCAGCATTGCAGCATTCTGCTGTGCTATTCTCCTACTTGCTGCATACACAGAGTCTGCAGAAAACCCTGCATTGGACTACCATGTTCACCTAATTATGACCATTAAACGAAATATCTCAGGCCCCGGGTCACCAGCTCACCTTTCCCAGGTGGTTCCCATTGGCGAAAAACTGCTGTTGTGGTAGCACGCGTGATTGGAGGAGTCCCGGTGGGTGGAGAGTGGGGTGGAGTCTTCACTCCACTCTGGACCATTTGAGAACTCTTTTGTCTTCTCCCTCCTGTTGTGTTGCCTTTGGAACCTCTCTAGACTTGGAGCATCTTTTGCTACCCAACCTGCCACCCTGCACTACGCCCCCTCCTCAAACCTGACAATAGATTAAATTGGCTACCATTTTAGCAATCAAAGCTAGCCGGGACAAGCTAACAGAGATTTTATAATAGAACTACAGTGGTTATTTTATCTTTTTGATACACTCTACATAACATATGTTAAATCCTCACCAAAACCTACAACCCCAACCACAGATTGAGTTAACAGATCTTATTGCTGAATAAAATCATGAGAAGAATAATAAATTCATCACAATTTTTATTTTAAAACTTCACTTCCTTTTTAAAACTCTTAATTTCAAAAAGGTTAGTTTTAGTCTGCCGAGAGCTTCTAAGAAATGTATTAAATGAGATCATGTTTCTTTTTCCCAAGGAAAAGTACAGAAGAAAAATGGACCATCTTTACAACAACTTTGGGCGAAGTTACGGATACATAACTTTGGGGAACAAATCAAGAAGAAATAAAAGTAAACCAATGTCATTTAACGGAGTGTTAAATAATCTAATAAAATACAAAACATAACATCCGCATGATTTTATGAGTAACAGGTAATGTCGAAACAACTTCCTTGTTTTTTATGAATGGAACTAGTCAGTGCTGTGGATGCAATCTTCCTGGATTTTGCAAAGACTTTTCATTTTATGCTACATAACTGGTTAATAAATTAAAGTATATCAAAGTGAATACAAAGTATTTGTACTTGGATAGTGTTAAGGTGAACCTGAATTCAGACAGAACTGCTTAAAGCATAGATTACAGAGGATGACAGATGGGTTTCAATTATATACTTGGGTATGGAAAACAAGAATGCTAATTATACTCTAAATGGTTGTTCATTAGGAAAACCTGCTATGGAAAATCAGATGGGTGTACTTGTGGACAATAAACTGTGCGGCTATGCATGGGGTGTTATTGTGGCATAAAAGGGGAATACAATCATTGGGTGAGAACATAACTCTTTTTTTTAAATAAATCAATGGGAAGACATCATCTGTAATATACAGTGCAAAACAAGGACATAATGGAACTTTAACAGGTTTTGAGATTGACTACACAACTGATTAAAGGAATAGAAGATGGTACATCTATTGGTAATATTACCTGAATGGACCATACCCCGATCCTTCCCATGTAATCGGCACAGTCAACATTTTTGCATACGGGGCTTGGAGATTAAATTAATCTATACTTGAAGTTGTACCGTTTTATGCAGACATGGAAAGCACCCTAAAAAACTGGTTTCAGGACAGCAAACTGAAAATGTCCCCACTTTATGCAGGGAAGCCCACAAAGAAGTAATATGGGGCACAATTATTAAACATGGCTTCAGACTAAAAAAAGTTTTCCTACAGGAATGTCAAGCCTTGACAGAGCGGACCACTGTTTTAGAAATCCAACATCAACGTGAACAAGATGAAACATCATTCAAGGAACTAACATCCTTGAGAATGACATTTAATCATCATCTGAATTTCCAGGCACAAAGATCCATGCAGGTTACAAGAAGTCTCTACTATGAGCATAGCAATAAAAGCAGGAAATACTTGGCATAAGTTCTGAAACAAAATTATCATCAAAAACAGCAGATAGAACAGAAGCTTTTAAATGCTATTACAGGGAACCATCCAATCTGCAATAACATACCCAATCTCTACCCAGAGGTTGCATAAACTATACACCTACGTGACAAAACATTTGCAAATTGCACTAGACTCTGAAAACCTTAAAAAAACTTGAACACCCCGTCACAATTTAAGAAGTAGTCATGCAATCAAATGTACCTCATCCAGAAAGGCCCAGGCGGCTTTAATCTAAAGTACTACAAAACGTACAAACACATTGTAGTATCCAAATTCTTGAATGCCTTCAATAAGATGGTCTCTGACACACCACTTGGGGAAAAATTTATTGTTTTATCAGCTGATGCTGAGAAGGCCTTTGACCGTGCCCACTGGTTTCTATTAGAGGCAATGCCCAAAGACAAAAAGATAGGTCCACACATTACAATTGATCATGCCACTCTTCTCCGGTCCTACACTTTCTCTATTTCTATTTAAAGAGCTCTCCAGTGACCTGTTCATTAACAGAAATGAACAAAAGAACAAGAAGTCATATCCTGAGACTGGAAGAGCAAAGATTTCATAGACAGCAAAGAAAGGGATTCTTTACAGTAAGGACAATAATGTTATGGAACTCACTGCCAAGAGAGGTGTTGCTATCAAACACAATAGATGCATTTAAAAAATGGTCTGAATGTTTTTATAAAAGCAGAGCAGACATTAATAGAATAAGCATTAATAATAGAGCTTCCGGATCCAAGGAGAAATCTGATTGCCTTTTGGAGTAAAGATGGAATTTTTCCCTCTAAGTGGCAAAATTAGAAAAAGTTTACTTTGTTTTGCCTTCTTTTGGATCAAAAGCAGGAATGATAGGCAGAAGGGTATGTTGGGTTTCTGAACTTGATAGACTTCAGTCTTTGTTCAACCCAAATTACTATGTTACTAGTACTTGTCACGGTTGCTTCCCACAGATAGCTTTTATTCACCATGACTCTAGAAGCCTTTCTTTCAGCTGTCAGATAAATCCATATATTCCCAGAATAACCATCACAGGAACCCAATACCCAATTGCAGAATATGCAGATGCCCTTCCCATCATAATTTATAAACCACGAATCTTGCCTAATATCTTATCCAAATTCCACAAAAATTGTGACATTTCCAATCCTAAAATGAATTTAAATTAATTAAACTAAATTCTTAATATTAGAGGCATTTAAATACAACATAAAATATAAAACATAGGAACACATACTAAAAAATGTAATGTTGAAGATTAACCTCTTAAAAATAAGCATATCGAAGGCTCCTAACCACAAACAAAAGCTGGTATCAAACTAAGTAAAAATGTAATATTTTCATGGAAAAGAAAAAGAAAAATCTTTCATAGTTGTTGTGACGGAACCCTCTGTCACTGGGGTTCGTGGAGAGAACTAATGGCCCACCTCCTCCCAATAGACTATGGACCCTCACTGTGGATATACTAGGTTTGGGGTACAAACTTTGAGGGCACCAGCAGAACCCTGTTTTCAGTTTGACTTCAAACACAGACTCACTCAGGATGTGAGCCAGGATGTGTACCCTGGGAAGGCCAAAGCTTTTGTGCCATTCATTGTGTTTCCTGATGTTAAGATTGTAACCTATCCTAGAAACCCCTGTCATTTCGTCACCTTACCCATTGCAGGGCCGATTCTGGGTGGGTGCACGGGGTGCACGAATCCAGAAGTGCTGCTTTAGGGAGTTCTCTCCCTAACAGCAGCCCACCTCGAGGTGTGGCCCACAGGTGAGCACCTGGGGTAACCGCACCAAGGGGTGAGCACAGTGAGACGGGGCAAGCTCCACCCCGTCGCGCTGTGTAACTTCCGGATACTCAGAGAGCCGGTTGTCAGCTGACATCCAGTGCCCTGAAGTAGCTATCAGACAGTATTCTACCTCTGCAGGGATGAGAGGCAAAACACTGTCTGAAATGTCCTCCTCCCTACAAGTAAAGGAAAATATCCAGGGAGGGGGACAAGCAGCATAATTTTTGTTTCCGGTAAAAATAAATAAAAGTGTGTGACTGTGTGTCTGTTTAAGGCTGTCTAAGAGTGTGCATGTAAGAGTGGTTGTGTAAGTGTATCTGTGTGTCTGTAAGTGTGGTTGTATAAGTGTATCTGTGTGTCTGTAAGTGTGGGTGTGTATTTATGTGTGTGTAAGGATGACTGTGTAAGTGTATGTATAAGTGTAAGTGTGACTGTTAGTGTATTTATGTGTGACCCTGTGTGTAAGTGTGCCTGTGTATGTGTGTAGATGTGTAAATGTGGCTGTATAAGTGTGACTGTCTGGCTGTGTAAGTCGATATAGCTCCTTTGCCAAGGGCACTAGAGACCCTAGGTCAGTGATGGCGAACGTTTTTGGTCCCGATTGCCCAATTTTTGACCGACACAAATTTGCAGACCACAAAGTGCCAACACCGCATACTCACACACGCTTATACTCATACACACACACACTCATACACACACACTTATACTCATACACACGCACACCCATACACACACTTATACTCATACACACACTGATACCCATGCGCACGTACACTTATACTCAAACTCACACACACATTTATACTCATACACACACACACTTATACTCATACACACACACTTATACTCATACACACACACACTTAAACCCAAACACACAGACACTTATACTCATACACATACACACACTTATACTCATACACGCACACTTATACGCCCACACACACTTATACTCATACTCACACACTTATACCCAAACACACACACTTATACTCATACAGACACTCATACTCCTACACACACACTTATACTCATACTTGCACACACTTATACTCATACTCGCACACACTTATACCCAAACACACACACTTATACTCACACACACACTTATCATACTCATACTCACACACACACACTTATACTCACACACACACACTTATCATACTCATACTCATACACACACACTTATCATATTCATACACACACACACACTTATACTCACACACACACACTTATCATACTCATACTCATACACACACACTTATCATATTCATACTCACACACTTATCATACTCATACACACACTTATCATACTCATACACACACATATACTCATACTCGCACACACACACACTTATACTCACAAACGCACACACACATGCAGGTTCAGCTCTCACCGCTTATCTGCTCTGTTGTCCTGGAGGTGCAGGATCAGTGTAATAGACGGGCGCTGCCGTCACCTGCTTCTTCTCCAGATGATTGACGCATGTGCGTTATGTGAAGAAGCGTTCAATTCGTAAAGCAAACAGTTAATTGCTTTCCGACTTGAAAGCTTCTTCACAAAACACGCATGCGCCAATCATCTGAAGAAGCAGATGACCGGCGGCGCCAATCTATTACGCTGATGCCTGGGTTATGGGGAGAGAGAGACATGGGGTATGAGGAGAGAAATATATATACATGGGGGTATGGGAGAGACAGACATGAGGATATAGGGGAGGGACAGACATGAGGATATGAGGGAGACAGACAGACATGAGGGTGACAGACAGACATGAGGGTATAGAGGAGAGAGACAGACATGAGAGTGTGGCAGGAGAGACAGACATGAGGATGTGGGGAGAGAGACAAGAATGAGGGTTTGGGGAGAGGGACAGGCTTGAGGGTGTGGGGGGAGATACATGTTTAACGGTATGGGAAGAGTGAGGGAGACAGGCATGAGGGTGTGGGGAGAGAGACAAGCATGAGGGTTTGGGGAGAGGGACAGGCTTGAGGGTGTGGGGGGAGATACATGTTTAACGGTATGGGAAGAGTGAGGGAGACAGGCATGAGGGTATAGGGAGGGAGACACAGACATGAGGATATGGGTAGAGAGAGACACAGCGATGAGGGTATGGGGAGAGACACAGAGATGAGGGTATGGGGAGAGAGACAGACGAGATTATGGGGGAGACAGACATGATGGTATGGAGGAGAGAAACAGACATGAGAGTGTGGGGGGGGAGAAATGAGAGTGTGGGGGGGGAGAAATGAGAGTGTAGGGGGGAGAAAGAGACACGAGGGTGTGGGGAGAGAGAGGCATGAGGGTGTGGGAAGAGAGACATGCTTGAGGGTATGGGAAGGGCGAGAGAGACAGGCATGAGGGTATGGGAAGGTCGAGAGAGACAAGCATGAGGGTATAGGGAGAGAGACACAGAGATGAGGATATGGGGAGAGACACAGATGAGGATATGGGGAGAGACACAGATGAGGATATGGGGAGAGACACAGATGAGGATATGGGGAGAGACACAGAGATGAGGGTATGGGGAGAGAGATATACATGAGGGTATGGGGAGAGGGATAGACATGAGGGTATGGGGAGAGATAGATATGAGGGTATGGGGAGTGAGAGATAGACATGAGTGTATGGGGAGAGAGAGATAGACATGAGTGTATAGGGAGAGAGAGATAGTCATGAGGGTATGTGGAGAAAGAGATAGACATGAGTGTAAAGGGCGAGAGAAATATAGACATAAGGGTATGGGGAGAGAGATATAGACATGAGGGTAGGGGGAGAGAGAGAGATAGATATGAATGTTTGGGGAGAGAGAGATAGATATGAGGGTATGGGGGGAGAGAGAGAGAGAGATATGAGAGTATGGGGAGAGAGATATAGACATGAGGGTTTGGGGGAGATAGAGAGACAGACATGAGGGTAGGGGGTAGAGAGAGAGACATGAGGGTACGGGGAGAGAGAGAGATAGACATGAGGGTATGGGGAGATAGAGATAGATATGAGTTTATGGGGAGAGAGAGACAGACATGAGGGTGGGGGGAGAGAGAGAGACATGAGGGTGGGGGGAGAGAGAGAGACATGAGGGTACAGGGAGAGAGATATAGAGATTAGGGTATGGGGAGAGAGATAGACATGAGGGTATGGAGAGAGATAGATATGAGGGTATGGGGAAAGAGAGAGACAGACATGAGGGTACGGGGGAGAGAGACAGACATTAGGGTACAGGGGAGAGAGGGACAGAATTGAGGGTTTGAGTAGAGCAAAACAGACAAGAGGATATAGAGAGAGAGACGAAGGGGTGAGGCTGCTCCGTATCGTCACAGATGAGTATTATGCAGTGCTTGTAAGAACTTGCAACATGCCATAAGAAGTATTGTTCCTTCCTCAAACTAAGGTTATTAATAACATTAACTGTGACACCATAAACAAAATATATCCATTAGAATGTCATTGTTGTTCAATCAAGGACAACCCAGAGTAGGACAGGCAAGTCTGGTAATTGCCCATTCTGGACACTCAGTGGGCCAGGGCTATACCCTTTTTCGCATACACAAGAGTAAGAGGAAAGACCTTTGTGATCTCCACAATTACATTACAATTTTATTCCTACTTTAATTTACTTAGCATGTCTTTTACGTATAGGAAGATTAGACCAAAATGTTTATTTTTTGTGGTGTTGCAATGTATACTACAGCAGTACATAATTTTTAATCGGATAGCATTCGAGGGATCGAAAAAGTAATGAAAGTTAATGTTTAAACAACTGTCAGGGTCATATTTCTGATAGAACTATACAAGGAAAGAGTGAACATTAAGCTACTTTATTTATATTCTTTCATTAAAGCAATTCTATTTAAACTGCCTTGTGACAAAGGCCATTTTTTTTTTCCAAAAAGCTTTATTGAAATATTCTTGAGTACAAACATTAAGGATTAATTTGGATCTGTGAGGGTTAAAAGCCGACAGTGTGTCAAAGAAGCTGATGTCTGCTTTTAACCCTCACAGATCCAAATTAATCCTTTCAGTAGATACACAGAATACTTTTGGAATCACAATTGCATATATCAATAAAAAAATAATACCAATAGCTTTGTATCATTATCATATAACATAACAAATAACCAATAATTACAAAAATACTATAATAAAAGGCAGAGTAGAAGAGGAGAAAAGGAGAGCGGTAAAAGAATTAAAAGGACAGGAAGGAGTGCACAGGTCAGTAGTTTGTAGAAACACTGAGAAAATGTAGTACTAAAACTGGTCGAACTCTTTATTTGTGTTAAGCCAAATATTCCATGGGCTCCAAAGTTTGGAAAAGTTTGGAAAAGCAGGAGAGTTCCTGAGCGCATAGAATTCATGGGTTTTTGTGGTTTCAATTAAGGAGATGATCTTTTGCATGGGAATTGGCATGGATGTTTTCCAATGTCTGGCGATAGTCAGCTTAGTGGCATAAAAAATATGCATTATCAACCCCTTATCCCGTTTAGGTAAGGAGCGAGGAAACATATCTAGCAGACCTATTTCTGGTCTTTGTGAAAGTTGAAAACCTGTGATCTCCTTTATTAACTTAAAAATTTCTGTCCATAAGTGAAGGGTTAATTTGGATCTGTGAGGGTTAAAAGCCGACAGTGTGTCTAAGAAGCTGATGTCTGCAGCAGTTTCTGGAAGGCCAGACCACGCCAGTAGCGTAATTGTTATTAGAATGGTCTTATCTTACTATTCCAAGGCCAGAACAGAGGTTTCTGGAACATCAACAAGTTGTCTCTGAAAGTTCTGTAATTTTCCATAAGAACGAATTTTGTAACACTATTTTACATATGATGTTTTAAGTGTATTTTCTTGTAAAACACGCCTTTCTACATATTAGAATAACCAATTATATTGTAGTAACTAATGCTTTTATCTTCGTTTATATACGCTTGTCTAAACAATTAAAATCAGAGTTAAGGAACACGAAGCATTGTCTAGTCTTTTCCTTCGTCGTCCTTTGCTCTCCAAGGCCTTGCCTGGTCTCATCATCAGCACGGTAGTTCACATCAATCTGGTGTTACAGGTCTTAGAGGTGGCTGAACAGACTACCCCGCAGTCGGTCCCTTTCAATAAGGACGTCATTTTCGGACATGACCACCATACATGTAATAGTGACCCTGTGTGGCCACATTGTCTCCAGCACTGATCTGATGATTGAGGATATATACGATTCAGTCGGACCGGGACTAGGTACCATCTGTATAGTATTTTGCGTGCAGTTTTCCAATAAGCAATACTTTTGGAATGTCTGAGTATGTTTGTTTGTGCTGCGTGCCATTGTTCAGTTGTATATGTTCGTCCTAAATCCCGTTCCCATTGAGATCTATAGGACAAATTTGTTCCAGTTGGGAGCGCAATAAGAGTAGCATAGATCAAAGCTGTATCTTTGCTGTAGGGTAACCAAACATGAACGTGCAATATTTACAGGAAGTGCTTGGGTTTTCCCTGAGTTATTTTTGTAGTATGATACCTCCGAATATTCTTCAAGTACCTTATGGAGAGCTGGGGTGGAATTGATTGGATCACTCAATGCCAGTAAAATATCGTCTGCAAATAGACCAATTTTATGTGTCATAGAGCCATGTGTGATGCCCGCGATATCCTTCGAGGTTCTGATTCTTGTTGAAAGTGGTTCTAGTGCCAGTAAAAAAATTAATGGAGAAAGAAAACCCATGTTATATATTCTAGCTGAGGGTTTACTGTATAGAGACATTATAGCTTTTAGAAACCCAATCGGGATACCAAACTTTTGTAGTGCCTTTTCCATATATACCCAATTTAGCCTATCAAAAGCTTTTTCTGCGTCTAAAGATAACAATAGAGCGGCTTGCTTGGTCTTGCGGAGTATATGCGTCAAATGAATAAATTTCCTAGTACTGTCTGATGCCTGTCTGCGTGGGGTGAAACCAACTTGATCTACATGCAGTAGATCTGGAAGGATGTTCTTGAGTCTCTCTGCCAGCAGTTTGGCGTACAGTTTGGTGTCTGTACTTAATAACGAAATGGGCCTCAGATTCCCAGGGGCTGTAGGCGGTTTCCCTGGTTTTGGTCATGTTATAACAAGTGCTTCCAACATTTCAGGGGGCATATAGCCTTCTTCTTTTATTGAGTTAAAAACTCTTGTCAATAACGGGGTCAGTACGTGGTGGAATGTCTTGTAGTATACGTTGGAAAAGCCATCTGGTCCCGAAGTTTTGGATGGCTTAAGCGATTTTATGGCAGCTTGTACTTCAGCCTCTGTGAAAGGTAGAGTTAATTCCTCCTACTAGTACAGACTGGTACATGAGGTAGAGAACCCTGCTCATAAGCTTACAATCTAGGAATGGGGTCCATGAGATAATTGAGGGATTAAAGAGGTCAGAGGGATTGAAGTTGTAGTAACAGTAGAGTGGATGGGAGGCACTAGGTGGGATAAGTCAAAGAGGGAGTGTGTGTTCCAGCTAGGTGGGATCGGCTAGAGGCAAAGTGACTGGTAACTAGTGGGTTGGGTAGTAAGCCTCTCTAAAGAGATGAGTTTTGAGTGACTTTTTAAAGTTTGAAAAGGAGGGAGAGAGCTGGATGCTCCGGGGAAGGGAGTTCCAGAGAGAGGGGGCAGCTCGGGCGAAATCTTGGAGACGCGAGTGAGAAGTGGTGATGAGATTAGAAGAGAGTGTTAACCCCTTTAAGGAGCGCAAAGGTCGTGCACGGAGGTAACGGTTAACAAGGGAGGAAATGTACGTAGGAGCAGAGGGCTTTGTAGGTTAAAGACAGAATTTTATATTTTATCCGCGAGCAGACGGGAAGCCAGTGGAGGGCGTTGCAGAGAGGAGCAGCCGAATCAGACCGACGTGCAAGAAAGATGAGTCTGGCAGCCGCATTTTTAATAGACTGTAGGGGAGCCAGACGAGCCAGAGGTAGTCCAGTCAGGAGACCGTTACAGTAGTCCAGGCGACTGATCATAAGCGAGTGAACAAGAATTTTGGCGGTCTCTTCACTGAGGAACGGGCGAATGCGTGCAATGTTCCTTAGGTGCAGCCGACAGGATGTGTCCAAGGACTGAATTTGAGGAACGAAGGAGAGAGCAGAGTCAAAAGTGACCCCAAGACATCGAACACGGTCAGCCGGTACGATTGTAGCATTATCAACGGTGACTGTGAACTCAGGTGTAGGGACAGCGGTTGAGGGAGGGAAGATAATGAGTTCTGTTATGGAGAGGTTACGTTTCAGGTAGCGATCAGACATCCAAGTGGAGATGGCTGACAGACACTGAGCTACACGTGACACTAGAGAGGGAGTGAGGTCAGGGGAGGAGAGGTAGAGCTGAGTATCATCCGCGTACAAGTGGTAGTGAAAGCCAAAAGAGCGGATGAGTTCTCCACCAAGGACCGATCCTTGCAGAACACCAACAGAGAGCGGAACAGGCGACGATGTCGCTCCAGCACACGACACTGAATAGGAGAGCTCAGATAAGTACGTATATAATATTTATGACCCATGTTTTGTAATAACTTTTGCGTTGACTCAAGTTGAATATTTGACAAGTCTTTCATTGTTGTTCTAATCAGCCCTTCCCTGTGTTCGTCATGCGATTGTTTTTGTTGTTGTGTCAGTGCTTCTAATTTGGACTGTAACTGAGCTGTTAAATATCTTTTTCACGATAGAACCCTGTTGAATCAGCAAGCCACGGATTTCTGCCTTGTGTGCAAGCCAAATGGTCGACGCTGAACAGTAGTGTATTGGATATGGCTTGCAAAGTCATTTATTAGTGATTCACGTCACAGAAGCAACTTCATAAGTGCATATTAATGATATGAAGTACCTCCCTTTAGATAGACCACTCCTTCTGACTATGACGTCCATTTTGATATCTGATCTATGTAACATTGTAAGAAGTGCATTACTCCTACCAACAGGTGTCACTAGGGAGTGAGTGATGACTCTTTGTTCCACCAGGTAAATCCTGGAGGGGGGAGGAGAGGCTAGACAATAGCTGTGTGTGTGGGGGTGTGGGTGGGGGTGGGGGGGGGGGCTCGGGGCAGAGAAAGCACATGTGGAATGATCAAAAAGAAACAACATGGTCAGAAGGAAGAGCTCTGAAACTATTTCTAGTTAAAAGTAAAGCTTTCATCTTGGGCTAAGTTTAAGTGCCAAGAAGCTAGGGTTTAGTGTAATGCCTAGTATTGTTTACTAAAAGTAGAAAGTAACTGCTGCAGAACCTCTTTCAAAAGCATCCATTATCGACCTGGAATCAAGAGCCATTGTGGACACAGCCATGTGCTTTGCTGAACCTCTATGAAGTTAAGTACACGTGATATCTAATTATTACAATGCTATATAGAATATAACAGTTGTATGTTTGTAACTTTGTTTGTGATAACCTTTTACATATATTGCTTTTACCGTCAGAGGTATAAATAAAGTATATTATATATATCACGTCTTTTGGTATTCATCTTTATATAATTTATCTGTATTCTCGAATCAAAGAAATTTATTGTTGTACTGTTAGTCTTGTTTGTCTAAATAAATATTTATTAATTATTTCATTAATAATTATTTTGCATAATTTAGCATACAGCAGGCCACGACCGCAACAAGTGGATATTGCCATTTAGGGCCAGATATTGTACAATTGGACGTTCAAGTATGTTTTTGAACTCTTTGTTAGATAGTAAAGTTTCATTGAGTCTCCACGCACCTCTGCCTCTTATGGGATATTCCGTCCGGAACGTCGTTATAGTAGGAGCATGGTCCGACCACGTTATAAGGCCTATGTTAATTGCCACTACATTTGGAAGTGTCTGTACATCTGTAAGGACCAGTACAATTCTTGAAAAGGTTTTGTTTACCGGAGAATAAAATGAATAGTCTCTAGAGTGTGGAAATTTACATCTCCAAATATTGTATAATAAATATTGATGAAGCAGCGTAGAGAATTGTTTATTTAGAGATTTTGTATGTTGGGAAGGTTGTGTTGTAGAGCTAGAATCAACCGTGTAGTCCACGGTACTATTAAAATCCCCCGCCACGATCAATTGGCCTTCTCTGAGAGCTTGTATCTTCCGAAAACATTTGGTAAAAAAGGGCACTTGGTTCTCTTTAGGGGCATATACGTTAGCAAGAGTCCAAACAGATGAGTTTAATTCACACACTAAAATCAGAAAACGACCCTTGGGGCATGGGCGTAGGAAGCGGGGGGGATGGGGGGGACGGATCCCCCCCAGGAAAAAATGTGGGGGGGACAGGTATGGTGAAATCCCCCCCAGCATACTCAGGGCCGTCTTTAACGCGGGGCAAACGGGGCAGCTGCCCTGGGCCCAGTTACTCCTGGGGGGCCCCAAGGCAGCTGTCCCGTGGGCCCCCAGCCCTTGCTTGCCGCGTTCACAGCGCATTGCACTTGTGAACGCTTTTTCCGGCAAGCCGCATCCGATGGATGCGACGACCGAAAAAAAGAAAAAACTGACGGCGGATGTGACGTCGCGTCACATCCGGTGACTGTTTCCCTCCTCCGTGCAAGAGGGAAGACTGCACGGAGGAGACATCCGGCGGGGGATACGGAGCAGGTTCATGTAAGTACTAGGGAAGGGGGAGGGGGGGGGCTGGGGCTTTACAGGCATCTAACTGGCACAATATTACTGGGCATCTGACTGGCATAATATTACAGGCATCTGACTGGCACAATATTACAGGCATCTGACTGGCATAATATTACTGGGCTCTGAATGGCACAATATCACTGGGCTCTGACTGGCACAATAATACTGCGCTCTGAATGGCACAATATTACAGGCATCTGACTGGCACAATATTACATGCATCTGACTGGCATAATATTACAGGCATCTGACTGGCACAATATTACAGGCATCTGACTGGCACAATATTACAGGCATCTGACTGGCATAATATTACAGGCATCTGACTGGCACAATATTACAGGCATCTGACTGGCACAATATTACAGGCATCTGACTGGCACAATATTACAGGCATCTGACTGGCACACTATTACAGGCATCTGACTGGCACAATATTACAGGCATCTGACTGGCATAATATTACAGGCATCTGACTGGCACAATATTACAGGCATCTGACTGGCACAATATTCCTGGGCTCTGACTGGCACAATATTCCTGGTATATGACTAGCACAATATTCCTGGGCTCTGACTGGCACAATATTACTGGGCTCTGAATGGTACAATATTACTGGGCTCTGAATGGCACAATATCACTGGGCTCTGACTGGCACAATAATACTGCGCTCTGAATGGCACAATATTACTGGCATCTGAAAGGCACAATATTACTGGCATCTGAATGGCACAACAATTATGGCGTGTGTGTGTGTGTGTGGGGGGTAACATCGCGATGGATGGCGGGATTGCATGCAGGGGAGGGGGCAGGGTCCAGGGGGCCCAAGCAAATGCTTGCCCAGGGTCCAATCACTATTAAAGACGGCCCTGAGCATACTTGCCAACCCGGGACAGTCCCGCAACGTTTTCGATCCTGGGACTGTCCCAGGAGAATCAGCTCTGTAGCGATCACGGAGGTCACCTGATCACGTGACTTCATCGCACGACGTCATGTGATCATGCGCACGGCTTGTGCGCGTCCTCCACAAGTCACACAGCCCCACACTGGGAGGAACGAGGTAGGAACACTGACTGTGTCACTGCCAATAATGTACCGTTTTTCTTTTTATCATGGCAGCTTCGGAACGTGATTGATTATTGCAGCTCTTAGGGGCATTTAAAAAATGTCTCTTAGAGCTGCAATAATCAATGACTTCCGAAGCTGCCATAATAACATGTCTCTTAAATCTGCCAATGACTTCTACTAATGATGAGATGATCAAAAAATGAGGGCAAAAAAAAAACCCTGGCAAATTAATGTGGGCAACAAAAAACCTGGCAAATGAATGTGGGCAAAAAAAAACAAACCCTGGTAAATGAATGTGGGCAAAAAAAAAAAACCCCTGGCAAATGAATGTGGGCAAAAAAAACCCTGGCAAATGAATGTGGGCAAAAAAAAAAAAACCCTGGTAAATGAATGTGGGAAAAAAACCCTGGTAAATGAATGTGGGCAAAAAAAAAAACCCCTGGCAAATGAATGTGGGCAAAAAAAAAACAACCCTGGCAAATGAATGTGGGCAAAAAAAAAACCCTGGCAAATGAATGTGGGCAAAAAAAAAAAACACTGGCAAATGAATGTGGGCAACAAAAAACCTGGCAAATGAATGTGGGCAAAAAAAAACCTGGCAAATGAATGTGGGCAAAAAAAAAACAAACCCTGGTAAATGAATGTGGGCAAAAAAAAAAACCCTGGCAAATGAATGTGGGCCAAAAAAAAAAACACTGGCAAATGAATGTGGGCCAAAAAAACCCTGGCAAATGAATGTGGGCAAAAAAAACCCCTGACAAATGAATTTGGGCAAAAAAAAAACACTGGCAAATGAATGTGGGCAAAATAATGTAATTAATCAGTAATGATGGTCTGTGCCTTTGTAAGAGGCACAGACAAACCTGGAACGGAAATGCCCACCTTCCCTGCAATGAGATATAGCTTTGATCCCTGCTATTGATCTACATTTTTTAAAAATGTATTTTTTAAGATAAAAAACAACTGCTCACTTGAATGTGTGTATGTATGAGTGTATGTGACAGACTGTGTGTATGTATGAGTATATGTGATAGACTGTATGTATGTATGAGTGTATGTGACAGACTATGTATGTATGTATGTATGTATGTATGAGTGTGTGTGTGACAGACTGTATGAGGGAGTGTGACAGACTGTATGAGTGTGTGTGACTGACTGTGTGAGTTTGTGTGTCTGTGACTGACTGTATGAGTTTGTGTGTCTGTGACTGACTGTATGAGTTTGTGTGTATATGTGACTGACTATGAGTGTGTGTGTCTGTGACAGACTGTATGTATGAGTGTATGTGAAAGACCATGTATGAGTGTGTGTGTCTATGTGACTGACTGAGTGTATGTGTCTATGTTACAGACTGTATCTATGAGTGTGTGTCTGACAGACTGCATGTATGTATGAGTGTGTGTCTGCGACAGACTGTATGTATGTATGTATGAGTGTATGAGTGTGTCTGTGAACGACTGTATGTATGAGTGTGTGTGTGTCTGACAGACTGTATGTATGTGTGAGTGTGTGCCTGGCAGACTGTATGTATGTATGTATGTATGTATGTATGTATGTATGAGTGTGTGTCTATGTGACAGTATGTATAATTGTGACAGGCTGTATGTATGAGTATATGTGTCTATGTGACTGACTGTATATGACTGCATGTGATTATGTGTATGTGCTGTTGTCTGGCTCCTTGATTTTTTTTCTGGCTCCTAAAACTTAGTTAAGGTTGTCAAGCCCTGGTATAAATGTTACTAGTTATATACATATATTTGGGGTCCACCTTAAGCTTTTGGAAATGCTGGAAATATTTAATATTTTACAGTTTATTTTCTGGTCAGAAATGTAATGTTTGTTTGCTGAGAGGGTAGTGGATGCATGGAATAGTCTTCCAGTAGAAGTGGTAGAGGTTAATACAGTAAATGAGTTTAAGCATGCATTGGATAGGTATAAGGCTATCCTAGATATAAGATAAGGTCAGGGACAAATGAAAGTATTACATTACTGAGAGGGTAGTGGATGCATGGAATAGTCTTCAAGTAGAAGTGGTAGAGGTTAATGCAGTGAAGGAGTTTAAGCATGCATGGGATAGGTATAAGGCTATCCTAGATATAAGATAAGGCCAGGGACCAATGAAAGTATTACTATACTGAGAGGGTAGTGGATGCATGGAATAGCCTTCCAGTAAAAGTGGTAGAGGTTAATACAGTGAAGGAGTTTAAGCATGCATGGGATAGGTATAAGGCTATCCTAGATATAAGATAAGGTCAGGGACTAATGAAAGTATTACTTTACTGAGAGGGTAGTGGATACATGGAATGGCATTCCAGCAGAAGTGGTAGGTTCATACTGATGTATGTTTTATGGTGTACACACAGCTCGCTGACTATATTTCATGTAACAGTGATAAAATGCACCTGCCTGATGTAGATGTTGTGCTGTGAATGTATCTGTTGTATACCAAGGATCCTGGTAATGTTGGTGGGAACTTGGTGATATAATATACACTGTGACAAGCTTTATTTTTACTGCTGCTATACCCGGCGAGCAAAAATGCTGTCCCCCCCAGATTTTTGGGGGTTCCTACACCCATGCCTTGGGGTCTGCGTATTGTTTTTTTAATTGGAAATGCAGTCTCTGTGTATTAAAATTGAAACTCCACATTTTTAAAGAGGAGGAACTTCAGATAATTATATCCTACTACAGTATAGATTGGATAACAAAACCAGTTTATTCCGCTTCGGAATTATAGTGAGCACCGTAGAGAATCAGACTTGCACATTGGGACATAAGGCATATTGCCTTATCACGTTGTTGTCTGTAATGATGTGGTCGCTAAACATTTTGTTTTGTGTAGTACCGTACACATACACCATTAGTATTCTAATTGCTACAATAAGTGGGAGATTTTAAACCCTTTTGCAGTTACTGGGGAAATAAGAACACTTTCCCCTTGACACAGAATGCAGGAGATATCGTTAACGGGAAGGACCCGTGTCCCTAATATAGTGGAGCTTTCGCAGACCCTATAAACATACATATGCATTTGGAAAACCTTCAAACATACAATATATCTTAAAGGCTAAACAGCTGTACTTCTCCCAATACATATTATTCTAAACCCCAAAACCATATGTGTATATGAATACAGTCAGCGTAAGAGAACCATTGCTCAAACGGGAGAGCGAGGAAACAAAACATACAAAATTTGTTCAGGATATACTTATCCAGTCTTTGGAGCAGAAAGCAGTCCAAACTATTCAGTCACGGCATCCACGTTACACTGTTTGCACATATTTTTCAGGCCTTGTCTCTGTGGTAGTGGCTCATAACAGTTGTGCTGGCATCTGACTGGTGTCCACTCTCTGGTCAGTTGTTTGTTCGTTGTTATTGGATCAGATGAAGGTCCCGGGAATACAGCCGACAGCTCCCATTGTAATAGTAGTTCTTTCCCTTCCTCCGGGGAGTTTAGAGTAGAGGCAATTCCATTGCGGGTCACGATCACTTTCACAGGAAAACCCCACGTGTAGCGGATATTTTGTTGCCATAGAATCAACGTAACTTCTCCAAATTTCCTGCGCCTTTGTAGAGTTTGAGGGGATAAGGCAGCAAAAACTTGCAGTTGCGAGAAAGGGTCTGGCAGGGATTGCGTAAGCCTGCATGCCTGCATAATCGCTTCTTTGGTGTGGTAGAAGTGTATGCGCAACAAAACATCCCATGGTACATCTTTTGTCAGCGATTTTGGTTTGGGAATCCGGTGAATGCGATCTATAAGCAGATCTATTTTTCTTCTGCTAGGCAGTAAGCGGGAGAAAAAAATCACGTAATCATGTAGATCATCAGCTGTTATGGTTTCCGGGATACCTCGGATTCTTATATTATTTCTCCTCGATCTGTCTTCTAAATCGATGACTTTGTCTTTCAACGCTGCAAGTTCGTGTTGCATTTCTAACACTTTATCTTCCAATACATTGTGAACATCTATGATAGTGTCCGTTTTTGTTTCTAAGCCGCTCGTTCAGTCTCCCATATCTTTTTTGAGTTCGTTTGCTATGCTTTTCACATCTCCTCGGATTTGCGATCTCAGTTCTTTAAATAAAGACTTTATATCTTCTACAGGAGGTTGAGCTTCGTCTAACTCAGGATTCCCGCCAGCTGACTCTTCAGAGCTGCCGCCATCTTGGGTTTTCCCGCCCTTTGTTGGTAAGACATCTTTTTGCAGTTTTTGCTGTAAAAATGAATCCATACCTCCGTGGGATTTCTTCTCCTTCTGTTTGTGTTTGTCGCTGGGTCCCGTCATGGCTTTATATCGATAGGAGATGCCGATTTCAAGCCGTTTTTTGCCCTGTAGAGACGTAGCGTTCCTCTTACAAGTTCGTCCACATTGCTAGCCAGGACACACCCCCAACAAAGGCAATTTTAACACTTCTGCACTGTTTGTGTCTAGCTGTAATTTATCTCTTTCTCATTTACTGTACACTTATTATCTATTTCTTTTAATGGCATAAGAAGGGTTTCTTAAGATACCATTATTTTTATCATATCGTATAATATACTATAACAAAAATCATAAAATATGATGAAAATGTAAAAAGAAAAATCTTTTATACAATTACAAATTGTAAAAACGACTCTGTCTTAGAGTTTAGAAATTTGCCATGTTTCTGTTTTTTGCAAGCTATAGCGAATTAACCGAAAGTAGTGTTTTTTTTTTTGTTTCCTAACCATTTTCTCCTATCTTTTGACCCCAATCCTAACTCTTACCCTAAATCTAACCCCAGCGCTAAACCTTACTCAGGTTTAACCCTAAGTGGAACTCTAACCTAAGTACTGCTCTTTTTCTCTCTTAATGTAATGTTGCTGGCTGGCTGCCTACAGGGACAGTCAAGCAACAGAGAGATGGAAAAGATTTCTGATCATAGATTAAGGTAGACATGTAGCAATAATTGAGCAAACTAAAAAAAGAAATTATCGTATTTTAATGAACGTTTGACTGAGACAAACATCCCTTTTGAGAGAATCCAATCTTACCCCTCTGCTTTTTATTATATTCCTCCCAAAAAGGCTATATTAAACTTGCTGGTCATATTTATTATCCTACCAAATGTCTGTGATACTAATGGTATCATACACCTCATTCCTTGGAAAAAGCTCCACTTATAACAGCTGGGTTTAACTTCGGCACCTCCTGTGCAAATCCCTTTAGGAACTTTTCTCCAAACTATGACAGCTCCCCATCTAAACCTGTAATACTTACCTCGAGGTCCCATCCGCCGCTGCAGTTTCGGAGAGGGTGTACATCCGCTTACGCAGCATATCGCACACCTCTCCACACTACACGCTTCCGATGGCTTAGCTTGCCGTACCTCCGATCAGAGCGCCATCTTGTCATACTGAAGTCTCTTCCATACAGCGGCTCCATCATGCTATACGAATTTTGTTCTTTAAAGCAACTTACCTGATTTTGTCTCCAAGCCTCGTTTTCATTCCAGTGGCGGGGACATGCTTTGGAGGATATTTAAAGGCTCAGTTTGCATTGAACTTTTGCCTGTGATAGTGCCTTGTGCCTATTTGTGGTATTGTAATTCATTTTACTGGTATTCTGACTCCTGCTTGTTTTTGACTATTCTGCCTTCTATATTCCTGACCTCGGCTTGTTTCTGTTCCTGCTTCCCGTGTTTTTTCCTCGTTCCTTATTTGTTCCTGATTGATTCTCTGGATTCTGACCTTGGCTTGTTCATCGTTTATCCTGCCTTGTCCTACCCTTCTGAACGGCTGTTCATCCCGACCTGCTACTTCAGTTGCTTTTGTGTTCTTAGGTTTACTGAGGTTCTGAAGGTAATTCTGGGTGCTGCACAAGTCTCTGGCCTTCTTCCATCTGCGGCTCAACCATAGGGTGCATGTTGGTCAGAGTGAAAACCATCTTGAGTACCTCTTAAGTCCTTAGTTTCCTTCGACACCAGATTCTGCATCGCTGATCCTCCTCAGAGTCATTACAATACCAGCTACCCATTTATTTCTGAATATAATAGTCGGTCTACGGCACCAACTGTTCATTGCAATTTAAAGACTATTTCTTTTAACAAGTGTGTTTCATTCTACTAGTTCTTATAAGATTAAACAGAAGTGTTTACCTCTTGAATGAGAGGAGATGTTGGGTTCTTTGAACACAGTGAAATGTGATACAGTGACAGGTGACTTTCTGTGTATACCAAGGACAGGCAAGGACACAACCTACAAACCAAAATAAAAATAAATTAATTGATTGAGTGATAAAACTGTGATGAACAACACAAATGTTAAAAGAAAGTTGGTCTTTTGGTAGTCATGGCAAGGATCCACAAACCAACTGTAATAACACTTAGATAATACAAACAAAGGAAAATATAGGAATGTAGTCTTTTTTTATTTTTTTTACTAAATATAGAAAATAATAAAATATGAAAGCTTATCCAAGTTGTGCTAATAGAATCAGGACCAAAGGGATAAATAAAGTAATAAAATATATTAAAGTTTTGTTGTGGTGTCTCCTGTTTATGACATCACCTTGTGGCTCTATATGTACATTATACATTTTCCATCCCAAATAGTTAATTTGATATTAAGCAACAAGGTGATGTCATATACATGAGATATCACAAACACCTACAAAACACATTTGTCTCTTAATTTATATATGTACTTCCATCCAATTCTGCAAACACAATGTATATAGCATATTTAATTCTCTACAGTCATATTACAAACAATATTTAGGTGATGGGAGTTCTTTTAACAGAGTACTTACTACTCTATCATGTTGTTTGGCAAGATTGTATGTTAATAACTAAGAGGGATCAGATATGTTTTTGTGTGGTTAGCTGTTAAAGTCTTGTTATAATCCCTTCTCAACAGAATCAGTAACATATAAATGTCTTATCAGTAATCTTCTTTCCTGCCTTCCAGGGCTAAGATGAACGGTATTCCAGGCGCAAATTTTATTTAAAAAGATGCAAACCAGAGGTGCAATTTTTTTTTAGATACACCAAGGTGACAATGATTATTATAACTACCGTATTTATCGGCGTATAACACGCACTTTTTCTCCCTGAAAATAGGGAGAAAATGGTGTGTGCGTGTTATACGCTGAAAAAAAAAAAATCTACAACTTACCTCGTTCCTGCTCTGTCCCCCGGTGCTCTGAAGCTGCGTGGCTGCGAGGGAAGCGTTGTGAGCTTCCCTTCAGCCGCGCGGTCAATAAAGTCTGTTTTTTTTAAAACAAACTTTATTGACCGCGCGGCTGGAGGGAAGCTCACAACGCTTCCCTCACAGCCACGCAGCTTCAGAGCACCGGGGGACAGAGCAGGAACGAGGTAAGTACTGGGGTCTGGGGAACGGGGGGGAGGAGGGTGGCATAACGAGCATACTTAGGGGCAATATCCTGGCATATTGGGGGCAATATCCTGCATAGTAAATGGCATATTGGGGCAATATCTGGCATATTGGGGGCAATATCCTGCATATTAAATGGCATATTGGGGGCAATATCCTACATATAATGGCATATTGGGGGCAATATCTGGCATATTAAAATGGCATATTGGGGGCAATATCCTGCATATTAAATGGCATATTGGGGGCAATATCCTGCATATTAAATGGCATATTGGGGGCAATATCCTGCATATTAAATGGCATATTGGGGGCAATATCCTGCATATTAAATGGCATATTGGGGGCAATATCCTGCATATTAAATGGCATATTGGGGGCAATATCCTGCATATTAAATGGCATATTGGGGGCAATATCTGGCATATTAAAATGGCATATTGGGGGCAATATCCTGCATATTAAATGGCATATTGGGGGCAATATCCTGGCATATTAAAATGGATTATTGGGCTTCAAAGTTCTTAATTTAAATTCTTAAGTTTTTTTCCCTGAAATTTCCTTCTTAAAATTAGGTGCGTGTTATACGACGGCGCGTGTTATACGCCGATAAATACGGTATTTGAATTCCTTAGTAGTGCCTCCTTCCAATCCAAAAGCAGCAAGCAGACTATTTCCCTAACTGTCCATGAGCAGAGTAACTGGGTATATGCCGTCCTATAAAGACAAGATGCACGTGTCAGTAGTATCTGCCGGTGCCCACATCTATCTCTGACTGTTTTGTGGTGTAGGGTAAATTAATAACTAGGGTGTTGGCATTGGTGTAGCAGGGACAGAAAAAACTATCGACACAAGCAAAATTTACCATCATAAGAAAATATTTGAGAAATACAGGCAACTGTGGCTCGTATTGTTACTAAAATGCCAGATAATACTACGAATCTGTGAACTTCCAGATAATATCTGTGATATTTACGAAAGTTTGAGAGGTATGGCGATGTCAAGGAAGCTTGATTTATGGGTTACTTTACAGGCTCTACTACCAGATAGATACCTGCAGCAGACCAATAAAAAGTTGCAGGAATTTCACCCTATGGGGTATTCTTACCATTCTGTCTGTGCTGTTATTTCCACCCATGAAATAAAATTTTGAGATTATCATCTGCGACTTTGTGTTCATGTGCTGATGGATTTTGGATCTGTTGGATGCTTTCGTCTCTTGAGTTATACTTTCGACATAAAGGGCAATGGTTACACTGTTGTTCACGTTTATTGTTTACTTCTGCTACCTGCAGAAGATGCCCCTAAATATCTCTTTATTCTGGAGTCACTGAAAACTTAAGGCATTACCCTGGAAATAAGACCATGTGGTTTTGTTCGTTCTCTATGCTGAAACATCTTCCAAAGACAATTATCATATTTGTTGTTACTGTATCTATAGTAGTTACATTATAATTTCCAGGTATACATGCTGTTGTAGCATATCCTTGGGTATATTGCTTTTAACACTGGAGGTATTCTTAAAGTAAGTCAACTTGTTTCAGTGGTCTATGTGTTTGTCTAACCCACGTAATCAGTGCAAATGTTTTTGTACCAAGTTACAGTGATGACTTAAATTCAATATTTAATTAAACCAGATCACAAGCACAACAATTGAAGCAGTTGGCAGAAGCACAACAGATGTATTGGGATGATGCAATTTGACAAGTGGTTAAATAGAAGAAAACAAATATACAAAAATGGCATGACATCCAATTTGTCATTGGGTTCAGTTTGACACCATGGGAGTGTGCACTATTTTTCCCTGTGGGGGCAAACTATCTTTGCCCCAAGATAAGTCTTTAGCGCCTCCCATTCATCTACCTTTGTTGTCTTGAAAGAGGGGCTCCCTGGTGGGAGGCAAATGATAGTAATCCATTAATAAGGAAGACATATTATGGTGGTAATACTGGCTAAACCTTGACATCAAAGCTATTACAAACTTCAGTATAATTCTCAGACAGCATTATGTTGCGTATCATGGGAAATTTACTTTAGCCAGAGATTAGCCAACATCTGCCCCAGTGTCCAAATAACTACAATTCCCATGGTGGTAAACATGCAATAAAGCTGGATGTATATCATAGGACTACAGTAAACAACATAAAAATAGAATATAGTGTAGATGCCCACTGCCCCAGCAATATCACTAGCTGAATATCATGGTATTTGCAGTCTGCAAAAGTTAGAGTCTATAGTAAAGATTTGCTGTAGGCCTCCCAGAGCCCTAGAATACAGTTAATCACATTTCCAAAACAGTTTTAGAGAGGATAATAATTTGGTAAATAATGGGCTGGTGGGTGATTATAAAAGGCTTTCAGAGCACATCATAAAAGCAATGATATTGACAAAAAAAAAAAAATATTCCAACCTTTTCTGGCTCAAATTGCGCTATCCGGCCTTGAAGAGGTGTTTTCCTCCCATAACTTCGGTTATGCAAACTGCCAGATGGTGCTCTGTCTCCATTCCTTAGAGAAGGTTTCTCAAATTCAGCCTTTTCCATGAAACTGGTAACCTACCTCAATAGACAGGACATCTGATAATTAACCCTTCATTCTAAATAAATGTGACCATGACGATTTGTCTTTATAACATTTCAGTTGACAAAATGGTATATTTACAGCCCTTATTATAAAATATAAATGCAAGGTAACAACTTTGTAGCAGTAATGTAGATTTATCCTAGTTGCTAACATAGCAAAAACAATGATTTTTTAAATGCACAGAATAGTATACTTAATTATTTAATTCTTGACAGAGATGACAAACTTCTAACTTCACCCACATGATTTTATTGATATTCTACAAAGTGGTGTATATTGTTTTGTGCTGCACTAGGCACAACTAAATTAGGCTACCCCACCAGGGTCTAGGACACTTCAGTGCGGCGACTTCAGCGCTGACAGTTCAGCGCGGCAGTTAGAACGCTGAACTGTCAGCAATGAAGAATAACGCGGTCGCTTCATCGCGGACGCGGCTATGAAAGAGCTGACACAGTTCAGCGTTGAACTGTCAGCTCTCACAAACGTACAAGTTAAAATAAAATACCCCCCTAATAAAATGAATCCCCCCCAAACCCTAATACTAAAATTAACCCCAAAACCCCAATACTAAAATTAACCCCAAAACCCAATACTAAAATTAACCCCCGAACCCTAATACTAACCCCCGAACCCTAATACTAAGCCCCTAAACCCTAATACTAACCCCCGAACCCTAATACTAATCCCCTAAAGCCTAATACTAACCCCCAAACCCTAATACTAACCCCCTAAACCCTAATACTAAAATTAACCCCGAACCCTAAAAACTAATTCTAACCCCTAAACCCTAATTCTAACCACCCTAAACCCCAATACTAAAATTCTAATTCTAACACTCTATCTTCTAACTGTAACACATTAAAACTCACCTTTAGCTATGAAATGTCCCGCGATGAAATATCCCGCGACGAGCTGTCGTGTGGCTAAGTGACAGCGGTGAAGCGGCTGCGCGTATGCAACCGCGATGAAGTGTCCCATCCACACCCCACCACACCTGATAAATGGTTCTATTTATGCACCTAGTTTGTTTTAAATTCTACCATGCCAAAAAGGTGGAAAAACAGAACAATATTTTAAAATAATCCACAGAACATGCCCCAGAACCCACATTGTACACCCAAGACATACCACCGTCAGCACCCACATTTCATACCAAGGACTTACCAGATTATATGCACCATCTGCAACATAGCACACCCAGGGCTAAGCCCAGAACATGCCCCATCACCCACATTGCATACCCAGGACATGCCCCATCAAGCACAGTGTAGAGCCAATCAACTCCCTGGTAATTGTCGTGTTTTTTGACTATTGTCGTACATGTTAACACATGACTCTCTTTCGGAGTTGACCTATTTCAACTCTATTTCGGTTTATAGAATACCAATAGCATTACATACATTCCATAAACCGAAAATCGTTCATTATGTCGGTTTATGGAATGTATGTAATGCTATTGGCTTTCTATAAACCGAAATAGAGTCGGTTTATAGAATACCAATAGCATTACATACATTCCATATGATAGTATGTGTTATACTCATGTTGTGATATGTGTTTATAATGTATAATATTCAAACATCCTATTTTAATACTTGATCAATAAATTTTTATTTTTCAATTGTTCTTTATTATGTAGTTAACCTCTTTTGGAAACTAGTGACTGTTCCCTCTAGTACCCCGTAGCGATTCTGCATTATTATTATTGCATTTTATCTTGTAAAGGAGAGGATTGTTTTGTTTATTTTTTGGTATTGTATTTGTAAACGCACAGTACTTGTAGAAGGTATGAGATGTACTCCAATATTTGATATATAGCTGATGGCACTCAGAATTTAAAAAGCTATTATTCTTTTTAGTACTCGTTTGTACTACATACACTTTTGAATCCAATGGATATTGTGTTATTTAGAGTATCTTGTGAGGACTGTAGCCAGAAGATGAATTGCACACCAGAGTTGAACGGACAATCAAGCCTTCTGATGGCTTTCATTAAACAGCTTTTGGTCCTGTGGATGGATCCTCCTCCACAATAATATTTGAAACATACTCCATTAGAGCATGGAGGCACAACATATCACCATTAATAAGTGAGCCTTACCTAATAGGATGATCCTAGAAACACTGTGACTTTGAATTATTTTTAGACCACAAAAAGACCCCAAAATAATACAAAGTACTCCTATATAGGGAGTCTGTCCTATCTGTGGAGGTGGAGTGCATCTCATGTATTACCATGGCGATGTGAATCAAAACATTAAACAGACATTTCAACATTTCAGTCTAGCATTTGAAAGGAAAACAACATGACATGCTATGTTCAACTGCTTGAGAGAGAGAAGTGTCCGCAAAATAAGCCACTTATGTTAATAAAGACATTTGTACACCGTCTGCTTAAAAAACACCCAAAGTTCTGTGAACATGCCTCAGCAGAAATGTACCAATGTGTGTCTTCGACTGTGAGTTGGGCTTCAAAATTTTGCATGTTTAAGATTAAATGTACAACTAAAACAAAGTTATTGAAAAACACAACAAAAGTAAAATATTGCTTAAATACGCACTCTGGCAAGGCTTTCAGATGGTACTGGTGTCTTCCTTCCTACAGGAGTTCCACTTCTACTCTTGTGGACAGTATGTTGATATTGTACGTCATACTTTGTATCAGATGTACCTTGCAAAATTGCTTGTGAAACCTAGAAAAGACAAACATGTTTACCCTTTTGCATGTAGTGACTGTAAAGCAGCTTATGTCACCATAAACTTAGGTCCTATAAGACCGTGCTCAAAAAAATAAAATGAGTCACACATAATTTAATTTGTTTATTTGCTGTAGGCCACGTTTGATTAGAAATGTTAGCTGCATGATTTCATAACTAAATAGTAATTTATTTGTTGTTTCACTACATTAAATTGTATGCAACTCAATATGCACAGTAAAATGTTTAAATTGCATATGCTTAAAGGACATCAGTCATGCCATAAGTGACTTTGCCTAAATGAATAAACCCTAATAAATAAGCTGTGCCATTCTTACAAAAACAAACCTATAAAAAAACATCAGTTACTTTATCAGTTACCATTTAGCAGCAACTGCTGCACTTGTCAAGGCCGCCATCTTGCCTCTTAGTTTGGGTCGGACCTCTGGCCCAACCACGCTGCAGTTCCACCTCTCAGCTCCAAAACCAAATTTTGTGTGGCCCCGGCTCCTCCCATGCAGCCTCATCTCCTCACAAGATCACGGTATATACAAGACTGTGCACAGCTTGTATAGTGGTAACAGCATTGCAGGGAGATATGGTTTACTGGTAGATTTCCCTGCAGCCCTGTTACCAGTATAGAAACTGTGCGATGTACACAATCATGTATGAGCAGCTATCTTGTGACCGGCGGGGATACACAGAGGCAGGACAATGTGGGGTTTTGGGGAGGAGCTACACAGAGCTGAAAGGTGGGACTGTATGGTGCTCTGGTCGAGAGCCAACTCAAGCTAAGAGGCAAGATGGTAGCAATGAGATGTGCAGTAGTTGCTGCTAAATAGTAAAATAACTGAAAATGTTGTTTAGGTTTGTTTTTGTAAAAATGGCACAGCTTATTCAATAGGACTTATTCATTTATTTCAGACAAAATAATTTATGGCATGACAGTTGTCCTTTAAGAGATTCATAGTTATGTGCCAGTGGTCAAATTTAACCTTTGTTTAAGAGATAAAAATGACATCATTTTTCTCAGGGTTTTCCTTCCCACGGTACATGGAATAAAGAATTTGCTACTATTTTTCAAGATGCAGTTTCCATCATTATTTTTTATACCGCCAATGGAGAAATGTATTCTTCACCTTTTTGGTCTATATATAACAGCAGTTTGAGACTCCATCACAAATGAATGGGTAAGCTTCCTATCTGTAGATTTTAGTGCACTGTCTATTCCGCTTTATCTGGGTCACTTAAAGAAGAACAAGAAAGTCAAAATGAATAATGTACTGCTATTTGACAAATTCAGTATATGTTTTATTTTAATAATTTATATCACAGCTGAGAAAGCAAATCCCAGAGATAAGGCTGATAAACATTAGGCATGCATGTCAGTGAGCTTCCAAATGAAGTTATGTGACAGCACCATTTTAGTACAGAAACATCCCTCCTCTAGACATCAATTAATCTGTATTGCAGAAATCCCCCCGAAAATTGTTTTGAAAAATAGAGGGAAAAAATAGAGAACAACAAATACAACAGCTTCTATGTGCATTCTTTTGAATGATCAACACATAGTTTGATTACCGGTGAAGCCGTACAGAAAGGAACTTACATTATAACATACATAGAATGGCTCTCACCATTGATTCTGATTGATTGCTGGGCCCATCTGTAAAGTTAATCTCTGATGCTCTGAGCTCGCTACGCAGCACTTGGTTCTCTCTAGTCAGTGTTTCAACCTGGCTTTTTAGGTTTTCATGAGTTGATGACCAATGAAACTCATTTCTACGAAAATGCTCTTGCAGTTCTAAGATCTGCTGCTTTAGTATCTGTGTTACAGAAGAGACCATGTGGCATTATTCACACATAATATGCATTTGTGACAGATACATGTTTTTGTAAAAAAAGTGTGTCAGTGTGATAGAAATGTGATAAGGTGACATACTTATAGGCCAATTAAGAAAACGGATACTAGTGATATATCTGCTTTGGTTAACTGTTCTACATACAGTATGAACTATATGTATCTTCGCTGCAAGAGGATTTGGACAAATTAAGTAATTGGGCAGATAAATGGCAAATTACATTCAATGTAGATACATGTAAAATTATGCGTTTTGGGTACAATAATACAAATCCAACATATAGTTGAAATGGTGTTTCCTTGGGGAAAGCTACTAATGAAAATGATTTGGGAGTAGATGTAGAAAATAGACTTAGCAGTAGTGCACAGTGTCAGGAGAGGGCAACAAAACTAACAAGAGGAATGGAAAGTTTTAGTTATTAAGAAAGGTTGGAACAGTTAAATCTGTACACACTAGAGAAACGGTGGCTTAGAGAGGACATGGTAATGTTATATAAATATGTACAGGGCCCACACAAAGGGCTTTCTAAAGACCTGTTCATTAGCATAACAGTACAAAGGCCAAGTGGTCACCCGCTAAGGAGATTTAGCCTACGACAGCGGAAGGGATTTTTTACAGTAAGGACAATTAAGATATGGAATTCACTGCCTCAAGAAGTGGTTCTAGCAAATACGCTAGACACCTTTAAAAGCAGCCTGGATACTTTTTTAATGAGCCAGAGCAGAGGACTATGCATGTTAGTATAGGCATTAATATTTATTTAGTGCTTGATGGTCCAAGGAGAAATCTGAGTCTGAATTTGGAGTCAAGAAGGAATGTTTTTCCCCACTGAAACAGAATTCGAAATTGCTGAAATGAGGGGTTTTTATTTGTCTTCTTTTGGATCAACAGCGGTAAATATGGAAAAGGGTTGAACTTGATGGACACACTTTTTTCAACCTAAACTACTATATATACTACATTTATGTCACTACTGCTAAGTATGCAGCAGTAGAAAACCCACCGATCTGTGATTGTTAAAAACATGTCGTTCACATATAGGACTATCTTACATTCCACCTCTCCAATATTAACCCCCTTGATCTTTGGCTGCTGTCTTATTATCACAGCCAGTGGTTCCAGAGTCATAATGTAAAGCAGGGGGGCAAAGGGGCAGCCCTGTCGAGTGCCATTATGAATCTGGAACCAGTATGAACGGAAACCCTGTCCCATTATTTGATGTATATAAGGCCATGACAGAGTCGATCAGCCTCTCTCCCATAATATACTCTTTATGGGTCTCCTCTAGGAACTGCCCATCGACCCTGTCAAAGGCCTTCTCAGCGTCCAAAGATACCATTACTGTCGGAAGATATATATAGTTATATAGTATAGCACCAATGTGTCTGGACCTCCCTTAACCTACTCCAACTATATGATGTGTATGTAATTATTTTCCCTTTCCGTTGTTACCTTCCCTGATATGTATGTAATCCCTTTTGAATTTTTTTTTATAAAGACAAATAAAAAAATAAATAAAAAAAATCTCCTCTGTTGTATCTAATTGTATAGCTCTTTTATTAGCCTGGGGTACATCGTTTAGCCTAATGTAGAGCTGGGAAAGGCTATGCCCACTGATCTTTTTTGCTTTCTTGTCAACAAAATAAGAGTTTTGTTGTTAGGTTTCTTGGCTGAACAGCTTCCAGAATTGCATGGGAGATAAGTCTGGGGTCAATATGTTTCAATGTAATTGCGATTCAATATAATTTGCAATGTTTGCTGTTCGGCCATTTAATCTGCTGATTTAAAACCACAAAATGGCACTGGATGTGTCATTCAACTTTTAGTGAATCAACCAGCATTTGCAGGGACTAATAAAAACAATGACACATGTATTACCTGGATTTCGCCATTTCTTTCACCGTCTTTAATAGCTTTAGTTGCAGCAGCCTGCTTCTCTAGTTCTTTTTGTTTTTGGAGTTTTTTCATTTCTTCTTTCTTAAACTCTTCCAACCGATTCAGCTCATCTGCCTTAAACCGTTCCAAATGATCCATTTGTTGTCTAAGGAAAGAAAGCTAGCTTATTATTAAATTTAACAGAAAACCAAAAAGGTTCAAGTTGACTGGCTGTTTATACACTTTTTGTGTTTAGCTATAATTTTAATTTATCGTTTAATGTACCCACACATATTATTTACTACTTTTATTGTCATAAGTAAGGCTTTCTTAATTAATTTCCATCATATTGTATAATTTACTATACAATTTAAAATCAGTAAAAAAAAGACCCTAAGTAGTTTGTAATGAGTTTAGAAATATACCATGATTACATATATTTTTGTAGTTGTTTTGCATTTTCCTCTACCTTTTAACTAAATCCTAATCCTCGATTTGGCAATTTTTGACTGTGTTGTTGGAAGACTTGAGAAGATAAAGAGGTTAGTGAGTTCCATGTTTTTTTGGATTCTTTTCCTTTAAATTTTGATCTGTCCCTGCATTAATACTGCCTATTTACAGGGCTCTAAATGCAAAGTAATGAGCTCAGTGTCACACAACAGCACATAATTCTGACCATTACGATTCTGCCCCCTTTTCGTCCCTAGACCAGCATGCCAAACCTTAGCAAGTATGCCGTGCATATTTCTCTGTGTAGCTGCATGGGGACATCCAATAAGCAAGTCTGCATCTGTGAATTTTTGCACATGCACAGTGTGAATCACAAAATATGTGTATGGGAACCTCCTGGTTAAGAGGTGACAAGGGACCCTTTAAAGAGTGATTGATGCAGGACGAGAAATATCCAGGAGAAACTCTGCAAAAACTAAAGGTTTGTGTTTCCAAGAAATTACTGAGGTTTTTTTGAGATACAAGTCACCAAGTAAAATAGCCAGTAGAAGGACCATGACCTCTGCTTAGCTTCACCTGACAACCAGCCATCTAATCACAGGGAAAATAACACGTTAAGAAGTATTTTGACTGGATTGGTTTCAGGAAGTTAAACGCTTTAAGTGTTTCTTTCACCTTTCAATAATGAACTTTGAGAAACAGTTGAGAATGCTACGAAAAAATACTAAACTGCACTTTAGTGCAAAATCTAAAATATAGGTAGAATTGATGTTTTTCTTATATCAGTATGCAAAACTACATAAAATACAAAATAGAAAATAAGAACATACTATAGTGCAGGGCTTGACAACCTTAACTGAGTTTTAGGCGCCAGCAAAATATTTCAGCACATCCACACAATCACACAAACCTACATACACAATCACACGCAGTCACAGACAGACGCACACATAGTCACTCACATCCACACACACACAGTCAGTCACATATCCACACACAGTCAGTCACATATCCACACACACACACAGTCACACACAGTCATCCAGTCAATCACCTACACACAGTCAGTCACATATCCACACACAGTCAATCACCTACACACACACACAGTCATATACACACGCACAGTCATTCACATACACACGCACAGTCAATCACATACACACACACACTGTCAATCTAGGAGCCAGACAACGGCACATTCACACAATCACATAAACATTCACACACAATCACATTGCCAAGGATTCTCTGCTGGTTCAAATAGAAACCCTTCCCTTCAGTGAATTAACTAGTTGGCATTAACGAGCTGTTACCATGGTTATTCATCTGGCTGCTATTAGCCAGCCCCTTTGCTGATCAGAGCAGGTATTCGCAGTAACGCATTTGCCCTTGCGTTGTTTCTGGCTTCCAAGTGCTATTCCTGGTTTCTTGTGTTCCCGGCTGACTTCTCTTCTAGTTCTTGATTCCTGGCTTTGTTCCTGACTCATGATACAAACAGTCAATCACACACACACATACAGTCAGTCACACACACAGAGTGTCAGTCACATACACACAGTCATAGAGTCAGTCACCTACACACACATAGTCAGTCAGTCTAGGAGACAGACAATGGTACATACACACAATCACACACACAGACACAGACACACACACAGTCACAGACAGACACACACACAGAGGCAGTCACATACACACACATAAAGTCAGTCACACAGCCAGTCACATACACACACAGTCACATACACGCACTTACATCTACACAGACAATCACATTCACACACAGTCAAACAGTCAGTCACATATACACACAGTAATACAGTCAGTCACATACACACACAGTCACTAACACACACACAGCTAGTCGCACACACACAGTCAGGCACATACACACACACACACAAGGCAGCAGTTGGTTTGTTTTTTTGATTTAAAAAAAACTACACCTATCAATATGTCCCCCTCCCTGCTACTATACCTCTATGCTGGGAAGGGGGGTTTTTCGTTCCAGCCTGGTGGTACAGAGTAGCTTGCCTTCTAGCTCTGCTGAGAACACCCAGTGCTCGGGCATTATAGCGCGGTGCACGAGGAGACAGAGCAGGAAGTGTGTGTAGCTGATTACCGCTGGACTAAAGAAAAGATGAAAAAAACAATGCCGGTGGTGAGGGCACAATGCTGGGCACACAATACCTGGGCGCCAGGTCTGTGGATTTGTCGAGCCCTGCTATAGTGTGATATTGTTACACCACTTGCACTCACGTTCCCAATAAATCTTAGGAACGTCATGAATAAGAAGAAAATGGGGCTTCTGGTCACCAGCTTAGAATATATCCAGGAGACTTCTCCACTTTTGTGCTAATAGACAGATCCCCTCAGAAAATGAGGAAACAAAAATCAATTCGTAAACGTATAGACAATGCAAAAGATTCCCCTAGTATCATCTAAACAAATGGAAATGTAAACAGTTTTCAATTGAAAAGCAGGAGACTTCCCAGACACATAATTTAGGTATTTGCTTGCAATTTTCCTGAAACAATTTATAGATCAATTGCAATTTTATTCTCAAGACAAGATTGGGTTACTGCTTTAGCCCTTGGACAAGAAGTTTAAAAAAAAAAAAAAAATGTCCACACCCCTTGTGTTGTGCTGGACTTAAGTGAAGATCTGAAAAGCCATATCCTTAGCATTGTTTGCATATCCTTGTGTTATCTTGTCTAGTGCAGACTTTGAATAAAGGAAAAAAATGCTCTTTGGAAGGACTAAGTCTTTATTTCATCTCTGTTGCTGTAGCCTAAGTAGCAGTATACGTGTAAAGGGCCTTTAACCGGATAAGGTGATAAAAGGTGATTCAAGTATAGGGTATAGGTAGAAGGGTTGAACTTCATGGTACTTAAGTCTTTTTTTAAACCTAAATTACTATGTTACTAAGTCATTGCTTGGAAAGGTGGGACAGAGCGCTGAAAATTTTAAACACAACACTTAGTGCTGAAGCTTATGGAGTAAATGCAACACACACCAATGTCTACAACACATTCACTAGCCCTTCTTGGTGTTGACCAAGTGCTATAAATGCATTCTGGGTGCAGAGCAAGTGCTGGGGGAGGAATCTGGGTATTGAGCAATTACTGAAGATGCAGTCTGTGTGCTGGGGCAAATCCGCAATGGTGGTTGCAATTTGCATGCTACAACAATTTATGACAGATAATGCAAAGGTAAACAAGCAATACAAACTAAGAGATAATGGCTAACCACCATTAACCATAAAAGACTAAGCATATCGAAGAAACACACAAGAAAATTACTTTTTGTCTTTTGTCTGGTTATTAGATAAATGTGTATTAGTATATAGTTACCTGAGAAATAACATTGCTTTGTCTTGCTCTTCCTTCATCTTGGATAGCAAAGGGCTATCATAAACAGTTTGCTTAGATTCTTCTAATTTTCTCACAGCCGTTTTATCAACGTTATCTATATGAACAGAGTTAATGAAGGAAAAATATTATTGCCACAGTGAATAGTGTGCATTGTGAAGCACATAAAAGGTCATCATTAATGGAATGCTGTTTTAGTGTGGTTACATTTTCTTTTATAGAATATGACAATAGTAATGTATTAAAAAAAAAAAAAAACTAGTAAAATTACTATTAATGGGTCCTATCAATAGTAGTATTTATATATCTTAGCAACAATTCATTCAGTATACTGGTAATTCTCATAGTGTTGAAGAAGCCAAAAGCAGGCGGTTTTTACATTGCCCAGCCAATGGCTAGATAACCTTAAACACTTAAGTTGCAGGCTCATTAAAGCTGTATCCAGGCTTTTCAGTTTCCTTTCTGCCTTTGTATCTGCTTTTTTGTTATTTTTGTTCCTGGGTTCTTTGTTATTCTGTTATCCTTGTGTGTTCTGTATTTCCTAGTTTCGGCCACATGGTGGGATTTCCTAGTTTCCGCCACGGAAGTGGCAACTCTTAGTTCCTGTTCTGAGTGGCACCTGCCCTAGCCTAGCCATAGACTGGCACCTGCCCTGCCAAAAGGGTCACCCGAGTGCCTTAATTGGATTGTCCTGAGTCCCTCAATTGGGATCCCCAAATTGTCATAGTGTTCTGCCCTTTTCTGTCTCAGAGTTCCAGCCCTTTTCCCTGCCTTAGTTATACCCTGCTCTTGCACCCAGTTTTCATGTTTCCTTGTTTTCTGGCTTCCAGGTTTTCACGGTTTCTTTCTACCTACTTTTTTCTGCTTAGTATAAATGTGCATGTTTGTGCTCCTTTCTGTTTTTGCAGACTTTAATCCTGTGCAGCTATCTACAGGTATAATAAAGGTGAATAACCTGGGGCCTCAAACTACCAGGGAAATGCAGATGCCCAGCACCGGGCCCTGTGTCTCCACCCCTGCAATGTAGCTCTTGATTACATTTAAATTGGCACTAAACTTTGTTTTCATCACTGGTATAACATCTGGTTACTCAAATGGCATCAGACTGAACTTGCTTAATTAACCTCTTCATGCCAACTGACTTGCCAGGCGCATCACGGGAAACATCCCATTAATGACAATGGACATGCCTGGCACATCATGCAGATATGATCATGCTATACCCACAGATATACCTTGATCAAACTAAAATGGACATGGCCTTGGAATAAGTGCCTCGGGATCTGTGACCCCCTCCATTGCATCTAATTGAGTGCCCTGCTTTAGTCTCTCCTACCACCAAGCACCTCCCAGCCACCCAGATCTTGTTAAAATTAAAAAAAAAAAAAATACTTAGGGCTACAATTTCACTATAGGAAATTCTGAAAAAGAAAAGCTTAGCAAAAAGCAATGCACTACTTTTACTTATTGTAACTTAAAAAATGTTTTAAAAAGTTAAACACATGGAGTATATATAAACTCAGGACAATATTAGAATCTATTTAGAAAGTTTTGACATTAACTTTTGTGGACATGTAAAAGATTTTGCAAGTAAACGTTAAATTAAGCTTTTTTTCCCTTAATTTTACATCACATATATATTTTTAAAGTAAATGATATGATCAAAATAATTATATCAAAAGAAATTCCTTCTTGTCCTGACATAAAAAAGAAGAAAATTACAGCGAAGACAAACATCACAGAAGTGTTACAACAGCAAATGGAGCAAACGGTACTAAACCTGACCACAAACGTCTGACAACGAAGTGGTTAAACATCTTGTTTATAAGTATGTGTAAAGAAAGAAGGTCTTCTGTTACATAGCTCAAAAGCACCAGTGAAATACTGAAAGGCATTAAAACCACATCCTGATATAAATGTGTGTGATAGGGAGATAAATGTTTCTTAAAAGTACTATTACGTGATGAGAAAAAAATATTATTTTATTATTTTTTGTTTTATTGACCAATTACAGGAAATGGGTGTTTTGGGCACACAAGGTTTGCAAACCAAGCATTTTAATTTCATGAACTGAGAAAAACATGAAATGCAAGGTTTCAGACATGTAAAAAAAAAAAATTTACATAACCAACCATGTGCTTTATTTATGAAAGAGGGAGCTGAGAAGGGAATTTCAAACTTAAGGCCAAAGTAGTTGAGTTGGAAAAAATGTTCCCATTCAGCTATTCTTCCAACTGCTATTTTGGCCTTTCGTTTACAATTCCTGTCTCAATTCCCACTTGTAATAACATCTGTAGCAATTGATTAAAAAAAATAAAACATTAATCCACTGTCATAACAAGCTGATCTGTAACCAACCCCCCAAAAAACTCTACAATAACCAATATAACATTTTTAAAAGAATCAGTAGAAAAAAAATGAACTTTTTTTTTTTTTTGTAGATATTTCTTTATTTATTTTTAAATGAACGTCTATTTAATTGAAAGACAGCATCATCATTCTTGGAATTACCTATTGAGAAAAAACATCTCATTTAGTAGCACCAGTCTCAATTTTTTTTTTAAATCAAATATTCCTATAGGACCAGTATTAACCTGTTGCTGGTCCTCTACAGAATAACTTGTTATTTTTATGTAATTTATTTGTATTTATATTTTTGCCAGATTTTTTTTATTTTAAAATGTCATTTTTAGCAAGGCTGGGAACACTTGGGGGCCCCTGGGTAGTAAACTACTTATATCCTTTGTCTCTCGCGGTGGAGCTTGGAGAATCTGTAGCTGTCAAAGCAGGCATATACACCCTGTCACTGTGATTGGCTGTCACAGTGGCCAGGTCTTAAAAGGGGGGGGGCGGAATTGAATTTCATGTTATTCCTTTTACAATAATGTGCGGGAAACAAAAAAATCTAGTGTTTAAAAATATTTAATGGCCGGCATTGAATAAGGACCAATAAATGCCATGTAGGAACATAAAGTTAATTTCTTCGCTCTCTTCAGTGAGATTTTCAGAAAAGCAGAAAGCACTAGAAATTATGTCAAAAGCCCTCAATATAACTAAAATAAATGGTGATTTTGTATTTTGGCATAATGTACATTAAGTGTTCAATAATTTGGTGCTTACCCACAATCATGTCCGTTGAATTTTTTGGTGACTCCAAGTTTTCTGTAATGTCACTGTTTATCTTCAGTGTAGGAAAAAGACTTGCCACAATGTCATAGGTGGAAGGAGGTGGATTTTGCAATTCCACTTTATCCATGCCATCTTTACAGTCTGTTTTCTTATCAGGTTCCTTCTCCTTTTTAAGAGTTTGTGATGGGCGAGAAGAAATACTTCGAATTGATGAGAACGCTTTCTTACCCCTCCTCCTGAAATCCTCAGTACTGCGCTCACTGCCACTAGTGCTAAAGGAGTGATCTTGTTGAACTGACAAAGTTTTTGCTGAAGGCCTTATTTCTTCTTCACCACTTGGTTCATCACTGGCATAGTCTGGGTCTGACAAGTCCAAGTGTCTATCAGTCTGGCTTAAATTCTTTTGTGAATCACAAGTAGGCAGCTTAAAACACTTGGATTTGGGATCATCATCACTATATGAGGAAGTACTACTGTCTGTTTCACTGAGGGGTTCAACATGTTCTTTATGAAAAATTCCTTGCCTGAAGGATTTAGCGTGTGTGTGGCTATGACTCTTGTTTTGCATTGAAGACTCTGTATTTACTTTAACAATTTTGTCATTGATTTTTTTAAATCCTGCTTTGCTGGCTGCATCCACAATGTCCTCGGACTCTGTTTTAAGGTCTGTAACATTTTTCATAGCCTTTTGCAGTAGGTTTGCTTCTGGATCTGTCCTAATTTCTTTTTTCACACTTACAATTGATGATGTCATATGTAACTCACTTGTACAAGTATTTTTTAAGACCGCATTTGACTGTTGATCCTCAATTTGAATTTGCTGAATTGCAGCTATATCTTGTGCATCTTTTGATTTTAAATTAGAAAACTCTTTTACACTTTGCTGCCCCTCGTCAATTCCCAAACCCTTCTTCTCAGGCATATGAGGGTAACAATCCACAGTAGTGGCACCAGTTTTATTAAACCTACTACTAGAGGTAATATCATTTAAATTCATATCTGAAGAGCTACTGGTTGGTTTATGTACCATAAGACTATTTTTCGGCTGCATCTTCCCAGTATCAGATATCATAGGTAATGAATTCCGATGCGGACTATCAAAGCTTACTCTTCTAGACAAAGTGGTTATGGAGTGTCGTCTCTGTTCCTTGGATTGATTATCACATTTATTTTCAAACCTAATTATGCCTTCCCCCCGTTTCAGAAAGGATTTTCTAGATGTAGTCTTGCTCTCACAAGCAGTCTAAAAAAGAAAAACAAACATTTTCATTACAAAGAAATAGAAATTTACAGTTTGTACTAAAGATTTCCTAACTCAATTTAAGAGTTCATTTTGAAAGAGAAATTAATTTGTATTGCATTGTGGTAGCTATATTACCTATATTTTTCTAATGCATATCATTTGATGTTTATAGAATTTATTTCTGGGTATATTGTATGATATTATTAATATATATCCATGCTATCCTGGATAGGACATAAGGCTTCTCTCGCCCCCCCCCCCCCTCCCCCTATCTGTGACCCCCTTCTTCTATCTTCCACTTCGCTATCCTTCTCTTGTCTGTCTTCTTATGTCTTGATGTACACCTGCATTGTCATTACCATTACTATATTATTTTTGACCCCTTTATCTGGTTTTATTAACTATGTCTTGGCTTTTTTGTTAAAATTGAAAATGTACAAAAATAAAGAATTTAAAAAAAAAAAAAAAAAGTTTTGTCTGATCCTAGATACTGAAGGTAACAATATTGAATGTGGTTGGAATAAATGAGTATTTGTTTCTTCTGCTTGCATACAAGCATTTATGAAAGTAGATGAATTAGAATAGAAAAATGTATTTTCTATAGCCGACACCAAAAGAATAGTAATGTGATAGTAATCTGCTGATGCAATCTTTCAATGCCAAGTGCAGTTATTAAAGGGATAGTCTAGTCCCCAAACTCACTTTGGTGCAAGATGAAGATCACTGCTTGTATAATGCACAGGCTTTTATCCCTGTGTGATTTGATGCAGGAATTCTGTATAAATCACATGTTTAATATTTGACTCAAGCCCTCTCCAGTGGTTACTCTGCATGTTTACTGCAGGTGGGGCAGCACTGATTATATAGACACTGACGATATAAAGTTTTGTTTCATATAGTCACTTCCTGTCCTCCTCAAATTGAGTCTATTGAGTGGCCTATGAGTGACCTTGCTCTTGTACACAGTAGGATCTCTTAACAGTGCAACACATGTTTGATGACATCACTAGAGAGACAGAAAAATTCCATTCATTTGAATGGCATTTTTCTCATTGGTTCCTGCAGCAAAAAAAAAAAGGAAATAATTTTTACTCATCTAATGTGGGCAGTCCTTGTTTCTTGCAAACTGCTGTAATTTCACAATTTCTTCTAGCTGTAAGTATTTTATATTTTAAGCAATGCAAAGTGTAAGACGTGGATTTTAAAGTACTTTGAAAGTACATTAATATGCATTCATATTTGGAAGATGCATTTTGGGCACTAGACAGTGCCTTTAATGGGTTACAATACAACAAATTCCAAAATAGTGCCGATCTTAATAGGCATAACCATTAGATAAAACCACACAGCATATTTCACTTAAAACAAGTATGCAAATAGGATTCTAGGAGCTGAAGGACATCCTCTGACAAACTTGTTTTTAATAATTAATTAGGTTAAAAATTATGTACATCCATTACACACCTGTTTTCATGTGGCTGTCAAAGGCAGTCAGCAGTGGATCAACATTATCTAAGCTGCATCTAATTGTATGTCCCTGTATATGTTTTTCTGCTATAAAAGCATCCAACCAATTTAAAATATTGTTTGAATCAGCCCCAAACAACGTCACTTAACATATTCAACATCTTAACTGCACTAACAGTAACCTGTTGAGGACACAGGACGTACATGCATGTCCTGGGTCTACATAAACTTGGTGTCAAATGACGTTTTTGTATGTCCTTGTGTTTAAATATGCAGTGGAAGTGATCAATCACCGATGTCGAGGGATCCAGCAACACCAGATTGCCAGATTGATCCAGATCCCCAAAGTGATTGTTGACTCTGTATTGGAAGCCAGCATATCATCGGTTATCAATTCTGTCACTCTGTTGATGTTGCTAGACTCCCTCTAGAAGCAGTCAGCAACATTACAGTACAAGAAAATGGCTACATTAGCTTTCGCACAAGGATTAGGTTGAGAATTGGTGTTTAAAGGTCACTGTAGGAGAAAACAGATTGGAAAAAAAACCTGCTACTTTCAGTCATTTCCCTTAATACATGTAAATAGTGGATATTTATAAACAGGACAAATATTACAATCTATTTAGCAGGGTTTTTTTTATTAGCGTTTGTAGATGTATAAAAGATTTTTTCATGTAAAATATAGAAGACGGAAAAAAAATCGTCATATTGAACAATTAAAAAAAAAAGTTAATTCTATATGATGAAAATAATGGTAGGGCTTTTATAAGATACCATTATCAAACACTGGTCTCAATGTCAACATTGAAGAGGTAACTTCAGGATGCTGGCCTTCTAGGAAGAATTGTAAATTAAATAACCTGTATCTCAGACTGGCCAATAAAAAGAAAAGATTAAAATGGGGAAAACAACAAAGACACTGGATAGAAGAAGAATGTTTGGATCATAAATAAGAACATGTAAAGATGCTGGAGGACTACTTGATGCCATGTGTCAAGCATAGTGGAGGCAAAGTTATGATTGAGGGGTGATTTGGTACTGGTAAAATGGGAGATTTGTACAGGGTAAAAGGGATCTTAACGAAGGAAGGCTATCAGTCCATTTTGCAATGCCCTGCATAACTTGTGGATAGCGTTTGATTGGATTTCCTCCTACAACAGGACAGTGACCCAAAAAAAAACTATGCAAGAACTATTTAGGAAAGAAGCAGTCAGCTGGTATTCTGTCTATAATGTAGTGGATTGGCCAACAGGTCTCAACCACATTGAGCCTTTGCGGGAGCAGCTTCAAAGTATGGTATGTAAGAAGTGCCCATCAAGCCAATCCAACTTGTGGGAGGTGCTTCAGGAAGCATGGATTGAAATCTTATCAGACTACCTCAACATATTGATAACAAGAATGCCAAACTGCTGTAATTGCTACAAATGGAGCATTCTTCGATGAAAGATAAGTTCGAATGACAAATTATATTTCCTATTCATTTTGCAACTCATTTGATGTATGTTATCCAGGGGCGGATACAGAGTCTGATCTCGGGAGGGGCACATGTCTGTCTGTCTTTTCCTCTCTCCCATGTTCGTCTATGTTTTCCTCTCTCTCATGTCCTTCTGTCACGCTCCTCTCCCTTCCCATGTCTGTCGCACTCCTCTCACTCCCCGTGTCCATCTGTCTCGCTTCCTTCACATGTCCGTTTCTCTCCTCTTCCTTCCCATGTCCGTCTTTGTAGCCTCTCCCATCCCATGTCTGTTTGTCTCTCCTCTGACATCCCATGTCTGTCTGTCTCTCTCCTCTGACATCCCATGTCTGTTTGTCTCTCCTCTGACATCCCATGTCTGTTTGTCTCTCCTCTGACATCCCATGTCTGTCTGTCTCTCCTCTGACATCCCATGTTTGTTTCTCTCCTCTGACATCCCATGTTTGTTTCTCTCCTCTAACATCCCATGTCTGTCTGTCTCTCCTCTGACATCCCATGTCTGTCTGTCTCTCCTCTGACATCCCATGTCTGTCTGTCTCTCCTCTGACATCCCATGTCTGTCTGTCTCTCCTCTGACATCCCATGTCTGTCTGTCTCTCCTCTGACATCCCATGTCTGTCTGTCTCTCCTCTGACATCCCATGTCTGTCTGTCTCTCCTCTGACGTCCCATGTCTGTCTCTCCTCTGACATCCCATGTCTGTCTGTCTCTCCTCTGACATCCCATGTCTGTCTGTCTCTCCTCTGACATCCCATGTCTGTCTGTCTCTCCTCTGACTTCCCATGTCTGTCTCTCATCTGACATTCCATGTCTGTCTGTCTCTCCTCTGACATCCCATGTCTGTCTGTCTCTCCTCTGACATCCCATGTCTGTCTGTCTCTCCTCTGACATCCCATGTCTGTCTGTCTCTCCTCTGACATCCCATGTCTGTCTGTCTCTCCTCTGACTTCCCATGTCTGTCTCTCCTCTGACATCCCATGTCTGTCTGTCTCTCCTCTGACATCCCATGTCTGTCTCTCCTCTGACTTCCCATGTCTGTCTCTCATCTGACATCCCATATCTGTCTCTCATCTGACATCCCATGTCTGTCTGTCTCTCCTCTGACATCCCATGTCTGTTTGTCTCTCCTCTGACATCCCATGTCTGTCTGTCTCTCCTCTGACATCCCATGTCTGTCTCTCCTCTGACATCCCATGTCTGTCTGTCTCTCCTCTGACATCCCATGTCTGTCTGTCTCTCCTCTGACTTCCCATGTCTGTCTCTCCTCTGACATCCCATGTCTGTCTGTCTCTCCTCTGACATCCCATGTCTGTCTGTCTCTCCTCTGACATCCCATGTCTGTCTGTCTCTCCTCTGACATCCCATGTCTGTCTGTCTCTCCTCTGACATCCCATGTCTGTCTGTCTGTCTCTCCTCTGACATCCCATGTCTGTCTGTCTCTCCTCTGACATCCCATGTCTGTCTGTCTCTCCTCTGACATCCCATGTCTGTCTGTCTCTCCTCTGACATCCCATGTCTGTCTGTCTCTCCTCTGACATCCCATGTCTGTCTGTCTCTCCTCTGACATCCCATGTCTGTCTGTCTCTCCTCTGACGTCCCATGTCTGTCTGTCTCTCCTCTGACATCCCATGTCTGTCTGTCTCTCCTCTGACATCCCATGTCTGTCTGTCTCTCCTCTGACATCCCATGTCTGTCTGTCTCTCCTCTGACATCCCATGTCTGTCTGTCTCTCCTCTGACATCCCATGTCTGTCTGTCTCTCCTCTGACATCCCATGTCTGTCTCTCCTCTGACTTCCCATGTCTGTCTGTCTCTCCTCTGACATCGCATGTCTGTCTGTCTCTCCTCTGACATCCCATGTCTGTCTGTCTCTCCTCTGACATCCCATGTCTGTCTGTCTCTCCTCTGACATCCCATGTCTGTCTGTCTCTCCTCTGACATCCCATGTCTGTCTGTCTCTCCTCTGACATCCCATGTCTGTCTGTCTCTCCTCTGACATCCCATGTCTGTCTGTCTCTCCTCTTCGCCATAGCTGTCTCTTTTCCTCCTCTCCCCCGTCTGTGTTCTCTCTCCTCCGCCCTTCAGTGTTCTCTCTTCTCCCCATAAGTGTTCTCTCCTCTTTCTCCCCCCCCATCAGTGTTCTCTCCTCTCCCCCCCCCCCCCACAGTGGTGTATCTTGGTTTTGTGCTGCCTTAGGCAGACAAAATTGGGGCACCCCCCCTACCCACGTTGCACATCCACGACATGACCAATAACCCATGTTGCACACCAAGGACATGCCCCATCACCCCATTACATACACATTGCCAGTATTATTTGCCATTTAATATGCCACTGCCAATTTGCCCAATAATATGCCAGTATTATTTGCCATTTAATATGCCCCAGCCAATTTGCCCAATATGCCAGTATTATTTGTCATTTAATATGCCCCAGCCAATTTGCCCAATAATATGCCAGTATTATTTGCCATTGAATATGCTCCTGCCAATTTGCCAAATATTATGTCAGTATTATTTGCCATTAATATTCCCCAGCCAATTTGCCCAATAATATGCCAGTATTATTTGCCATAACCCGTTAGTGACAAGACATTTTCACCTTGACTTTCCCTTGGTGACAATGGCTGTTTTGACATTTCTAGGGTGTTTGTGTTTAGCTGTAATTTTTTTCTCTCACATACAGTACCCACACAAATTATATGTTGTTTTTATCGTCATAAGAAGGGCTTTCATTAGATACCATTATGTTCATCATATCTTATAATTTACTACAAAAAAAATCATAAAATATGATGAAAAATGTAAAAAAACACACTTTTTCTAACTTTGACCTAAAATATAATTTACACAAATAAATCATTAAAATCATTAACCCCGTCTAAATAGTTTCTAAATGTTCTCCCGAGTTAAAAAATATGCATGTTTCCATATTTTTCGGTATTTTTTTGCGAGTTATGGGGCAAAAACCAAAAATAGTGTTTTTTGTTTTTTTCCTATATTGATCTTTTGACCCCAACCCGAACCCAAAATTTAACCCTAACACTAAATTTAACCCCAACTCTAATCCTTATTATATCCCTTAATATTTTTTAACTTTAATTTAATTTTAACCCTATCCCTTATGCTAAAAAATATTTAATTTTAACCCTATAGGCTAATATAGATAAATAACCTGTTTTTAATTAATTAAATATTTATTTTAAATATTTTCCATTGCAATGCTACTAAACTACCACTAGGGGCAGTCAATATGGGCTTAGCCATATTGACGGAGCAGCATGCTCCGTCAATATGGCTCCCCACGATCGCTCCGTGGGGCGATCGTGGATGTCCCAAAAAATAAATTTCGGTGCTGGCTATTGCCTCGATGTCGAGGCAATAGACCAGCACTGTTAAAGCGGTTTTCGCAATCGTTGATCGCGAAAACCGCTTCATTCACTGCAGGACGTGCCAGGCACGTCCTTTGTCGTTAAGGGAGTTTCTCCCAGGACGTGCCTGGCACGTCCTTTGTCGTCAAGGGGTTAATATGCCCCAGCCAATTTGCCCAATAATTTGCCATTAATAAGCCCCTGCCAATCTGCCCAATAATATGCCAGTATTTGCCATTAATATGAATCCCAGCACTTACCTTTGTCCCTGGTGGCTAGTGGCAGGCAGCATGGTGGCCTCATGCTGCCTGTTTGGCGCCCCGGCGGTTGTGCAGAGGGGTCACGTGACCCGGTGCGCGTCTTACGTCAGAGTGACCTGACCTGTCTGCACTTCCTTGTCACACTGCATGGGGAGCCGAACAGGCAGCACAGAGGTTTCTATGTGCTGCCTGTTCAGCTCCCCGTGCATCCTGCTGTCAGGCAGAGCGATGGTGAGGGGGATCTCCTGACCTCCGTCTCTGCCGGAAAGGGCAGTTGCCCCCCCCCCCCCCCCCCTACTGATGTTATCATGGAAAACAAGGACATTTCTAAGTGACCCCAAACTTTTGAATCGTGAACTAGCACTAAAAGCCAAAAAGCACATGTCCTCCAGCTGTGAGTTAGGCTGCAAGGGCTCTGGCTAAATCCCGGTTATTTTTTTAATTGAATATTTCTTCATTGATTTTAATTTATAAAATTTGGTATGTTGTAGGGGGAAGGAGGGAAATGGAAGGGGACTACAGGTTACAATATGCATTCATATTTCAATTGGAAAACAAAAACAGACGTTATCAGTATATCATGAAGAACCCATTGCCACATGTGTATAAAATCAAGCACCTAGTCGTGCAGTTTACATTTGCAAACATTTGTGGGGGGGTGGGCCATTCTGAGGATATCACTTTGCAAAAAGTAATTTTGTGAAATGTAATCCCTGCTAGATATTCCACGGTCAACTGTAAGTGGTATTATTAGAAAGTGGATGTTTACGAACAGGAGCAAATCAGCCACAAAGCAGATGCCCACGTAAAGTCACAGAAAAGGGTTACTGAGTGCTGAAGTGCATGGTGCGTAAAACTCCCCAATGTTCTGCTAATTCCATAGCTGAAGAGTTGCAAACTTCCTCTGGCATTAATATCAGCACAAAAACTTTGTGGTGTGAGCTTTATGGAATGGGTTTCCATAGCTGAGGAACTGCATGCAAAACACACATCACCAATGCCAATGGTCAGATCAAGTGGTGGAAAGCACGCCACCACTGGACTTGTGTTCTCTCAGTCAGATACGCGAGTCTGGGTTTGGTGGATGACAGGAGAAAGTTACCTGTAAAGTTTGGTGGAGGAGGGATAATGGTATGGGGCTGTCTTTCACATGGTGGGCTAGGCCATTTACTTACAGTGATGAGAAATCTTAATATTTCAGATTATCAAGACATTTTGAACAATGAACATGATTGTGCCCCCCCCCCCCCCCCCCCCACCTCCCGTTGAAAGCAAGATCCATAAAGACATGGTTGGATAAGTTTGGTGGTGTGGAAGAACTTGACTGGCCCGCACAGTGCCTTGACTTCAACCCATTTGGGATAAACTGGAACATAGATTGCGAGCTAGGCCTACTCGTCCAACTTCGGTGACGACTTCACAAATGCTCTACTGGTGAATGGGCAAAAATTCCCACTGAAAAACTTCAATATCTTGTGCAAAGGGAGGGACCAACTACATTTTTATTTGTTTATTTATGTATTATGTGTATCTGTGTATTTTGAATGAGATGTCCTAAAAGTCCCTGTTGGTGTAATGATCAGGTATCCCACTTATTTTGTGCATATAGTGTATGTGTGGGTACATTAAATGAAAAAGTGGAAAATGACAGCTAAACACGAACAAAATTAAAGGGATGCAAGATTAGATTTTTTGTTTATATTTCTGATAGATGGCCTATGCATTATACAACTCACATGTGCACAGTAAGGTGCTTGGAGGGCTTATGCTTTGTTATAGAGTTATTTAGCAACAAACCTTACTGCACGTATTAGTTTTGACTGGATCCAAGCTCTAAGAGAGTGAACAGAGTTTTAATTACTAAAGAAAAGTGTTTAATATGTAATCGTTTATAGACTTTTGTATATTTTACATACCTGAATATTATGTGGTTGTTCTTTCTCTAATATGTCTGAATCCACTTTAAGATGTTCTTCAACAAAGTCTTCAAATGTTTTCTGCCCATCTCCAATTCCAGGTCTAATTGGCCTTTAAAATGATAGATACAATAATATTTCACACAGATTTAAAATATACACCATGTAAGGATTGAGTGGCAGGGAGATTTGCAACTCTGAGAACAGGGGCAGAGCAGTAAGAGATGAAGTAGGTGCAATGTGCCCGGCATGGTAACGGGGTCCATGAAATACACACTCTTTCCACTATCACACCCACAGTTAGCCATATTAACCCTTTAAGTACCGGGGATTTTCTGGGCGAAAAACCAGAGCAATTTTTCAATTTTTAATACGTAGTTGTTGAAACAGAATTTTCCTCTCTGTCATTTAACGCACCCATACAAGTTATATGTTGTTTTTTAACCCCTTAATGACAGGTGACGTGCCAGGCACGTCACAGAAAATCGAGGACTTCTGCACTAAAAAGAGCAAAGAAAACGACCAACTCTTTCAGTGTTGCTACAATGCCTCTATGTAGCATCTTAGGTGTTGCTAAAGTGCCTCGCTAGCGAGGCACTTAGCAACACCATAAGGCTCCCCAGATCCGATAGTGGTCTCTCTCCTGAGCAACCACCATCGGCTCAGCAGAAGGGAGCACTGCCTGTATCGGCAGAGCTTCCCTTCTACTGGCGAGAGCATCGGAAGTGATTTTTTTCACTTCCGTTGCTCTAAGGGGCGCTAATCGATGCATGCACAGCAGATCAGTGTTATCTATGTGCAGGCATGTATGATAAGTGCTCTGATGAGCACTTATCATACAGTCAAATGCAATATTTTTAAATATTGCCTTTGACAAGTATTGATCTTCCTCCCTCTCCTCACTATAGTTTTAGTGAGGGAGAGAGACAGATCAGATCATTAAAAAAAAAACATTTTTTTTGTAATAAAATTAAATATTTAATAAACATTTAGAAACCAAGGGTTTTTATAAAAGCCATTTCAAGTGTTTAACCCCTTCCCTGCCATTGATCGCTGTGTATGCAATTATCATACAAAACAGCACATTTTTTGCTGTCTGTGCATTTTTTTGGGGTTCATTTGTTTTACTGTAATTCATTACAGTATAACAAAGGCTCTTTTAAGAGCTATTAACCCCTTGCTTGCTGTAGATCACTGCCTAAGCAGCGATCTGGCGTAAATGCAGCAATCTTGCTGCAGAAGCATTTAAAAAAAAAAAATGTTTAACCAGGAAATATTTATTTATTTATTTTTTACTTACAGGTCACTCTCTGTGCTTCACTATAAGTAAGTGAAGCACAGGGAGTGAATTAGAAGTCAATGTGTGATCAAGTGATAACCGCAATCACATGCCCGGAAACCCACCGGTCAGGTCCAGGAACTTTGCCTCAGGTGCGAAGCATAGTCCTGGATCTGTTTCAGACCGGCTGGCGATGCATACGGAGTGCACCACCAGCTTATCTACATAACGAGGTCTCTAACACTGCGGTAAGTTAACTCGTCAGAAGGTCGCAAAGGGGTTAGTACTAGTAGAGCGACAGAAATTGAGGTCTGCACCCGACCCCTTAATTGTCTTGTTCCGCTACTGCCAGAGATACCTCCAAAAAAAGACACTTGGAAAGTATACATATCATATAAGACTGTACTTACAAAGTTAGAAGGATATCTATGAACATACCCCACAACTTTGACTGATATTGTATACCTTCAAGCGTGTTTAACATTTCTTCCATTTATTAAATAATATAATGTTTATGTTTACACTATGGGTCCATTTTTGTTGTAGGTTTTCATGTGGTTTTATACACACTCTGAATACTGGAGCTTTGACCACCACCCATCTCGTTTTTGGGGCACTACAGATAAGTTATACAAAGAAATACAATTTCATATACTTATTTAAGTAAAGGATATCTCCTGTTTAAGATGCTGTCAGGGCGTTTACCAGGTCAGGTAGGAGTTTCAGTGGGTCTGGTTGCATGTTATTATTCATTGTGCAGGGTTGAGAACAGATATTGAAACAAAGAAATAAGGATTGGAATAAGGACTGAAGCATAGACCAAAGGGGACTTTAGCAAGGAACTGCACTATAGGAAAAGGCTTTAAGTAGGAACTGAAGTATAGACAAATACAGAGGTAGGGGTAGAGAGAGAAACACAAGGGATGAGGCCTTAGAGGAACAATGGCAATGCTAGATATCTGGATACATATAATGTAAAAAACATTTTTGTACACCTAAATGTATTTTACAGCAGTTATTGAACTGACCTCTCTTCACGGTTTACGGGTCTTGTTCGTACACCAAAGGGTGAAAGGGGTTGACCATTATTATCTTCATCTTTATCCTCTTTGACAGGTGATAATGTTTTAGGACATTCAGCCATCTGAGTGGTAACTGTGCCTATGAAGAGGTTAAATTCAAATATTATGTGGTACAAAAGGGCTGCCAACATGTTGTACACATACAGACAATATTGAGAAGTGAATCTGTTTTATATGTTAGGAAAATGGATACACATATGATTCAGTCCTACCTACAAGGTGGTTTTTCCATCACCTATTTCTTTTTAAAATAGTGCTATCAAACTTTTTAATGGGACCAGACAGGATTAATTTCATAAAATTGATTGCGCCATATAAATAAATGTTAATGTAATAAATACCAGCATACCTGGTATACCAAACTTCTAACCCTGGCAAAATCAGGATGCCTGGGGGCAGTGCTTGGGAGGACAAGTGTCACTCAGATTGGTAGTGCTGGTACCGGAGAATGAAATCAGGACCACGGATTTGCGGTAACTTCTGTTGTTATGAGCTATCCTACTATGCTCAACTAATCATTTACTTAGTACAGCAACCAAGCCATGCACGGGTTTGAGCCATAACTGTCTAGCCCTGTCTCCCAACTAGCTTAGCTACACACCAAACCAGCCAGTCACCTACCAAGGACACAACATGAAATAATGTCATTGCTTAGAAAGCCAGCCAGCAGGCTTGCATCCATACATATATACGCTAAATAATTCTAAAATGTTGTATCTGCAATTGTATTTTATTTGTTTTACACTAAACTAAGTCATGCTACAATGATGGCTTACTTGTAGAATCCCAGCTACTGTGAACTACATTTCCCACAATGTTCTGTAAAAAGCTGGGTGAGCATCTTAGGAAATATAGGGTCCAAATGTTGGCCTTCAGAATGACATAGATCCAACCTGTCCATTCTCTGCTTATGGCAGCAGAGGTAATCACAGAATTACATAGGAACAAGCTCTGACCTCTCAGATTGTCTATAGGGAATATACCTCCATCCAAGGTGGAAAAAAGCTTTCCAAGTAAAGGGGAAATTGAATGGAAGCTAAAGGCAGAACAATAAACAGATGCTTGAGCCCCTAGCAATGTCATCACCTGGTTACTTGTACCTACATCCTAAGTTGCCTAGAGCACCAGTAATCCTTGGGCTAATAAATTATTAGTAGCTTATCAGGTTAAGTTGAACAGTGTCCACTCTTTCTGCTATCAGGTGCTTGACATACTTTTAAAAAGCATGGCCAGGTTGTTCATTTCATGCATCATCTAAAGGTTCACCTTCAAGTGTTTGAGATGTATAATGATTAGAGTTGAGCGGACACCTCGATGTTCGGGTTCGGCCGAACTTCGAAAAAAAGTCCGGGTTCGCGCTCGACTCGCCCCCGAACCCATTGCCGGCGGGTGGGGACAATATAATAATAATGGTGGGGGGGACCTAATGTCCCCCCCAGGTCCCCACCCATTGCCGGCGGGTGGGGACCCTATAATAATAAGGGTGGGGGGGACCTAATGCCCTCCATAGGCGAAGATGGATTATTTTTTTTCTCCAGTGCGGAGCGTATTATGGTTTTTTATTTGGCCTTTTTTGGGGCTAAAGAAGAGAAGAAAGAAAAAAGAAGACATCAAATGGTAAGTATGAAATTGTTATTTTTTTTACAGGTTAGTTTATTGCCCACCCCCCTCACTATTATTAGGGTGAGGGGGGGTAGGTAGGCATTTTTTTTATTGCGGGGGGGGGGGAGTGACTAGGGGCTGGGCACCCCTAGTCACTTTATATATGGTCCCCACCTGCCGCTCATGGGTGGGGACCGGGGGGAGGGGGGACACTAGGTCCCCCCCTCATTATTGTTATAGGGTCCCCACCCGCTGGCAATGGGTGGGGACCTGGTGGGGACATTAGGTCCCCCCCACCCTTATTGTTATAGGGTCCCCACCCGCCGGCAATGGGTGGGGACCTGGGGGGGACATTAGGTCCCCCTCCCATTATTATTATAGGGTCCCCACCCGCCGGCAATGGGTGAGGACCGGGGGGGACATTAGGTCCCCCTCATTATTATTATAGGGTTCCCACCCGCCGGCAATGGATGGGGACCGGGGGGGGGGGGGCTTATTTTACTAGTGACTGGGCAGTAATAGCTGTCCAGTCACTAGTAATTTTAAATTTGTTTAGGCGATATGAATCGCCGAACTCCAACCCGGACATACAGTGGAATGTCCGTGTTCGGGTCCGGGGTCCAAAAATCCTAACGTTCGGTACGAACCCAAACTTTGCGGTTCAAGTTCGCTCAACTCTAATAATGATCAGCGGATCAGGGTTTTTTTGTATAAAATGATACTTACTTTTGGCAACATCTTGAGATGGATTATTTTGCACATCATTGTATTTTGTGTTAAGTTCATTAGATGTTTTCTGTCCTGGCATCTGATCTGCTATAGGGTCTGTTTGAGTAGTTCTTTGATTAGGTAACTGTGAGAAATTATTCTTAGATATTCCTTCAGTGGATGGGACTGGTGGTACAACATTTGGCATCATTGTGATCAGAGGTGATATTGGCCCAGCTGGAAAAGTCAACCCTATAAAAAATAAGAAACAAGTCCATTGGAATATAACAATAATTATGTTTATGTCGCAACAATTTCTACATCACATGTGATCAGACTCAGCTATTTAAAGGAACTGTATCACCTTAACATTGTTTTTTTACTGTGAATCTAGTACATAAAAAATGACTGAAAATTATCTATGCATTGTATTAGCAAAACTGCAAGCAAATGCCTACATTAGGAGAAAAATGTGTTTTAAAAGTGTTTGTTGGGTCTCCTGCTTATGACATCACCTGTGGCACAGTATGCAAAGGAACTGCTTTTCATTTGGAAATGTGTAATTTGCATACCATGCCACAGGTGATGCCATAAGCAGGAGACAACATAGACACATTTTCTTCTAATTTAGGCTTTTGCTTGCAGTTTTGCTAATACAATGCAATATATATATATTGCATTGTATATATATATTTATATGTATACATATATAAACACACACCCCCACCACACACATTTTTTTCACATATTTTCTCTGGTTTAGAAGTGGTTTTTCACTTTGACCATATTTTTTGATTTAGCGTAGTGCTTGGTATTAAAAACATGAAGTCTACTGCCATACATTTTCAGGTTTCTGATTTAGGTGGGTACATCAACACATTGGGAAGGTTTATAGCTAAAATCCTTATTTTTTCTGAAAGTCCATAACAGCATAACCCAAGCTTCTTCTGCAAAACCATTAGTCGCTGGTACTTGGCTTCTAGAATATGAGTATATAGCTACACTGCTGCAGCCTTATGTAGTAACAGATGTATCTCAGTATTATGTTTTGGGAGACGTTAAGTGTGAGGAGGGCTTTATGTTTGCCGAAGTCATTTTTGTATTATTCCAACAACAAAAAGTCTACACATCTGTTCTTCATTTGGGGAGGGTAACAGATAATACAGGACTAGAGGTGATGGTTAACTTTCTGATGGTTAGCCACAGACAGAGAAGCAACCAGATACACCTGGACCAATTAAAGTGGCACTAAAAGGATATTTTTATCTTTTGCTTCAGAAGCAAAAGTTGATCATCGCGGTAACATTAAAATTAGATGGCAAAGTAAATGTGTTCGCACCATGACTTTGCCTCTAAGTCACTCTCTGTGCTTCACATACTTATAGTGAAGCACAGAGAGTGACCTGAAAGTAAAGAGAAATAAATAAAAAAACAAAAATATAATATATTATAATATATAATATAATCCTTGCTGATCACAGTTTGTTACTGTGATCAGTTTCCTTCCTTCTTTATGGCCCTCATTCTGTTGTTTTTTCAAACTTTTTTTTTGCAATTGAAAAGTTTTTTTTAATAAATACATATTATTGTAATATATTCATTTAATTACAGTTAACCCCTGCTTGCCTGTTCTGTGATTGTTATGACTCTGACATCGAACTGGTCAGAGTTTTATTCTGGGGGGTTTGTTTGGGAACCTATATTTTTAATTAGTTGGGATAAGTGAGTTAGTGTTGCACTAGTTGTGTAGATTATTATTGGGAAAAAATAATGGGGAAAAACTTTTTCCCCCAAATCTTCCCCTTTTATAAGTAGTTTTTATTACTAATTTGTAGATTATTTTTATGTATAGGGTATCAAAAGAAAGCTCTAACTGTCCTTTAAAAAACAACATATAACTTGTATGGGTGCGTTAAATGACAGAGAGGAAAATTAAGTTTCAACAACCACATATTAAAAATTGAAAAATTGCTCTGGTCCTTGGCCAAGAAAATTCCTGGTCCTTAAGGGGTTAAAGAGCAAGCATTCAGATTGACAGTCTAACAGAACAGACAAGCATACTTGCCGGATTTGCCAGGACAGTCCCGTGAAAACCGAGATTGTACCGGGGGAATTCTCATCCCGGGACAATCCCGGCAATTTGCGCTGTTTTGGCGCGATCACGGGTCACGTGACGTCATAGCGCGACGTTACGTGTCCCGCGCAGTTCAGTCTGTGAGTTGAGCTCACATCAGCCTGCTGTAGCCATCCCTACCACACGCGTCTGCTGGAAGCAGGCAGGATGCGTGTGACAGGGCTGGTAACAGGCTGCTGTGAGCTCAGCTCACAGACTGAACGGAGCGGGGGAGTTTTTTTTTTATTTAAAAAAACTTTAATCAAAACGAACAAACCTGGTGCACGGTGGAGACATAGAGCAGGTGAGTACTGGGGCAGGGAGGAAGGGAGGGTGGTGGTGGCATATTACTGGGCAATGAGACTGGCAAATTACTGGGCAATGAGACTGGCAAATTAATGGGCAATGAGACTGGCATATTACTGGGCAATGAGACTGGCAAATTACTGGGCAATGTTACTGGGCAATGAGACTGGCATATTACTGGGCAATGAGACTGGCATATTACTGGGCAATGAGACTGGCATATTACTGGGGGATCAGGCTGGGCAATGAGACTGGAATATTACTGGGGGATCAGGCTGGGCATATTACTGTGCAATGAGACTAGCATATTACTGGGGGATCAGGCTGGGCATATTACTGTGCAATGAGACTGGCATATTACTGGGGGATCAGGCTGGGCATATTACTGGGAAATGAGACTGGCATATTACTGGGCAATTAAACTGGGGCATATTACTGGGGCATCAGGCTGGGCATATTACTGGGCAATGGGTCTGGCATATTACTGGGGGATCAGACTGGCATATTACTGGGGGATCAGGCTGGGCATATTACTGGGCAATGAGACTGGCATATTACTGGGGGATCAGGCTGGGCATATTACTGGGCAATGAGACTGGCATATTACTGGGGGATCAGGCTGGTCATATTACTTTGAAATGAGACTGGCATATTATTGGGGGATCAGGCTGTGCATATTACTGGGCAATGAGACTGGCATTTTACTGGGAGATCAGGCTGGGCATATTACTGGGCAATTAAACTGTGGCATATAACTGGGTAATTATACTGGCATATTACTGGGGCATCAGGCTGGGCATTTTACTGGGCGATTAAACTGGCATATTACTGGGGAATCAGGCTGGGCATATTACTGGGCAATGAGGCTGGCGTATTACTGGGGGATCAGGCTGGGCATATTACTGGGGGATCCGGCTGGGCATATTACTGGGCAATGAGACTGGCATATTACTGGGGGATCAGGCTGGGCATATTACTGGGCAATTAGACTGGCATATTACTAGGGAATCAGGCTGGGCATCTTACTGGGCAATTAAACTGTGGCATATTACTGGGCAATTAGACTGTGGCATATTACTGGGCAAATGGACTGTGGCATATTACTGGGCAATCAGGATGGGCATATTACTGGGCAAATGGACTGTGGCATATTTCTGTGCAATCAGGATGGGCATATCACTGGGCAATCAGGATGGGCATATCACTGGGCAATCGGACTGTGGCATATTGCTGGGCAATCAGACTGTTGCATATTACTGGGCAATCAAGCTGGGCATGTAACTGGGCAAACAGGATGGGCATATTACTGGGCAATCTGGCTGTGGCACATTACTAGGCAATCAGGCTGTGGCATAATAATGGCCAGGCTAATAGTGGCATATTAATGGGAAAATTGACTCTGGCCATGGTGATGCTTTGGCATGTTCTGTGGGGCAAAATAACATGTACTATGAGGCAAAGTAACACTGTGGTATGTTCTGGGGGGCAAATTGACACTGTGGCATGCCAAAAAATGTGGGTGCAAAGTTCTGTGGGTGCTGTATGGTGCAGTGTTAAGTTCTTTAGGTGCAATGTGGGTGCAGAGGGATAAATAACATTTTTATTACATATAAAAATAGTTACAGGATATGTGGTGTAAGGCCTTTACCTTAATTGAATCCCTCACAAAGATAAAAATGCCAAAGAAGCCTAGTGTGGCCCTATTGCATCTCAATTGGCCGAAATTACGCCAAGCAGAACGTTTGATTATTACACATATATATATGGCAGTAAAGATCTCCATTGCTCGTAACTGGAAGAAGAAGGGTGAAATCAACTGGACAGTAGGTACCTCTCAAATCTTGTTCCAAGCCCAAATGGAAAAAGAGATTAGCTGGGCCATACATAGTATGAGAAAGCAAAAAATCTGGGAAGCATGGGAAAGAGAGTTAGGCATCTTTACATGAGTTTCTGAAATACACGAGTCCCTGAAACGCGTTTTACATATCCTGGCTTACAAGACAGATGGATAGAATAGCAGACTTCCTCCCCTCCCCCCACCCTGACTGGTAAGCAGAAAACATAAAAGATGGGGCAATTTTTTTTTTTTCTTTTTTGGTATGTTAAGGAGAAGGACAAGGGATAAAGGTCCTCCCAGCACTTAGATTGCCCAAGAAGGCTCCTGTAGCATATTGTTTTGTATTGTTTTGTGTGTCTTTGTGTGAGTGTCATATATTGTCTTTCTGTATTCAAAAAAAAAAAAAAAAAAAAAGAGTAAGGAAAGAAGATAAATAAAAGAAGGATAAGAGAGATAAGGAACAGAGAAAGAGGGGATAAGAGTTAAGACAAAATATAATATAGAAAGGGAAAACACAAGGATGAATTGAAGGCATAATGATGTGAGACTCAATAAATTTAAAATATTATGCCCCAATATCTGAGTGTAAAAAAAAAAAAAAAAAATAGTTGAATACAATATTAAAAAGTTCATAAAAGTAAAAATACAACTAGTTATATACATATATTTGGGGTCCACCTCAAGCTTTTCAAAAGGCTGGAAATATTTAATATTTTAATGTTTAATGTGGTCAGAAACATAATATTACTTTGCTGAGAGGGTGGTGTGTGCATGGAATAGTCTTCCAGCATAAGTGGTAGAGGAGGAGTTTAAGCATACATGGGATAGGTATAAGGCTATCCTAGATATAAGATAAGGTCAGGGACTAATGAAAGTATTACTTTACTCAGAGGGTAGTGGATGCATGGAATAGTCTTCCAGTAGAAGTGGTAGAGGTTAATACAGTGAAGGGGTTTAAGCATGCATGGGTTAGGTATAAGTCTATCCTAGATATAAGAGAAGGCCAGGGACTAATGGAAGTATTACTTTACTGAGAGGGTAGTGGATGCATGGAATGGTCTTCCAGTAGAAGTGGTAGAGGTTAATACAGTGAAGGAGTTTAAGCATGCATGGGATAGGTAAAAGGCTATCCTAGATATAAGGTAAGGCCAGGCAGTATTACTTTACTGAGAAGGTAGTGGATACATGGAATGGCCTTCCAGCAAAGTGGTAGGTTCATATTAATGTATGTTTTATGGTGTACACACAGCTATCTGACTGCATCTGCACCAGGTCTTACTATATTTCATGTAAAAATTATAAAAGGCCTGATGTAGATGTTGTGCTGTGAATGTATCTGTTGTATACAAAGGATGCTTGGTAATGTTGGTGGGAACTTGGTGATACAATCTACACTGTGACAAGTTGGTGGAGTTACATTATGCTAATTATATTGAGTGGGTGGATCTTTTGAAAGAAGGTGTGGTCAATTGGAAGAAAAGCTGCAAAGCGTCCCTGGATTTTTTTTTTTCAAATGTTGGCAACTATGGACAAGTAAGGGGGGCATGTTCACCAACATCAGACTAGACCTTTTTTTTTTTTTTTTTTAAATATCCATGAAGCAAATCTCATACTACTTGATTTTTCTTTTACTAAACATTATACAAGCATAATTTAAAAAGTGCAAATGTATTAAAAATGTGAAAAATATGTCTTTACTCACTCTTTAAGAGCAATCCCTTATTTCCCCCTCATATGGGTACAACCTTATATCTATACAATGTAATCGTCCATATTGGTCCATCTTTTCTAAAAGATCAGGATATGAGGCAACATTTGCTTGAGCAACAAAAATTATTTTTAAGGGCACCCCAAATCTTAAAGTGTACCCATCTTCTCAAAATGACAGGGTATCACTTTAATTACGATAAAAAGATCCCTATATATTGTGCTCATTTTTATTAACGAATATATATCAAATAACATAAACATAATGTCATATACATATAAGTCATTATGCTTTGGCATAAAAGTAAAGACTGTGGGGGACGTGACTATACACGGATCTCAGCATTCCAGAATGCCAGCCAAAGATTTAATCAGCTAACATATAGATTGCAAATATATTGCTACCTGTATATGAACTGGTCATCTAAAAATGGGAGAAATGCATCCATAGGAATGAAAACCTACATACTTCCTAAATTAAATACAAAGGTTTTATTACTGTGGAGGTTACCAGACATGAAAAAATAGGCTTTGCAATGATATAAAACAATTAAGCTTCCAATCAAATGTTACTGCTAACTTGTTTAACCCCTTACTGAAAATGTTCTAACCTTCCTTTAACATTTGTTCGGGGTTTGTGTTTAGTTGTAAGGGCTTTCTTTAGATACCATTATTTTCATCAAATCATAAATGTATATGTGTCCTGAGTTAAGAAATAACAAGTGTTTACATGTTTTTTCCGTAATTTTTTTGCAAAAACCAAAAGTAGTGTCTTTGTTTCCTAATCATTTTCTCCAACAGTGACCTTCTGACCGCATGCCTAATCATCACCCTAACCCTAAACTAAACAAGCACTCACCCCAACTAAACGTTAAGGGTTACTTTGGTCTATTTATTTTGCATGTAATGTTGTTGGATGCCTCTAGAAGCAGTCTAGCAACAGTAGTAGAACAACTGAAGTGATCAGGTTGGAGGGGAACGCTGCCATCCAATATGGAAACAGCAATCGCTCTAGGGAGCCAAATTTTGGTGTTTCTGAATGCCTCAATATCGATGCATCACAACAAGTATGGGCACCAACAGTTGATCATTGCCCATGTGGGTTTCACAGCATGATGTACCAGGACAGATTTTCTGTGATGTACCAGATATGTCCATTGTCACCAAGGAGTTTATACAATTTAACCTATCATTTGCAGCTGCGCCAATGTCATACACTTGCCGATGGCAGTAAAAAATCTCAGTACTAAGTCAGTGAAACATACATGGAATATTAAGGAAAAGTTTGCACAACATAGCATAGTGGCCCACTTCACTGAAAAACATGGAAGGGCTTGTAATGTACAGGCATGTTAGGTTGTAAAATACCACAGAGGTGGTAAACACCTAAACGTTATTGGAGGTGAAATGGGTAACAGGCAAGTACCTGGGTTAATAAGAGTGATTAATTTTTGTTGCTCTTTCACTAATCTTTGCAGTTGCTCCAATTGTTGCATCATCAGCTGGTCGTGCTGTGCCATTTTCTGAAAGAAACAAAGATGTTTTACAACACATAGTAAGGAAATATACAACAGATCAATTCAAAGGAATTTTTTTGTGACTTGAAGGACAAACCCCCACCCCCAAACTAGTTTAAATGAGGCATAAGAGAAGATGTGGCTGTCTTGCTTACAGTTAAGGGACATGGACGCGCGACACTTCAGTCCCTGGCTGCAGTGGCGTCCCGAGGGGGGTGCGTTCTGCACCGGGTGACACATCCAGCGGGGGTGACACCAGTGCTGCTGGCATCCCCCCACAGCACATCGCGCTGCTTAACTTTTTTTTTTTGGCAGCTGCATCTGACATTATGTCACATCCGGTGCCTGTGTTTCCCTCCTCTGTGCAGGAGGGAACGCTGCACGGAGACGTCCGGCCGGGGACACGGAGCAGCAGCCAGATGGTAAGTACTGGGGGAGGAGGGTGGAATAACCAGCATAGGAACTTATTATTAATAGACAGCATAATACTGGCGTCCTAATGGTTAAATTGGCTGGGGCATCTGAATGGCACAATATTCCTGGTATCTGAATGGTACAATATTACTGGGCTCTGAATGGCACAATATTCCTGGTATTTGAATGGCACAATATTACTGGGCTCTGAATGGCACAATAATACAGGGCTCTGAATGGCACAATATTACTGGGATCTGAATGGCACAATAATACTGGGTTCTGAATGGCACAATATTACTGGACTGAGTGGCACAATATTACTGGGCTCTGAATGGCACAATATTACTGGTATCTGAATGGCCCAATATTACTGGTATTTGAATGGCACAATATTACTGGCATTTAAAATGGCACAATATTACTGGTATTTGAATGGCACAATATTACTGGTATTTGAATGACACAATATTCCTGGCATCTGAATGGCACAATGATACTGGCATCTGAATGGCATAGTATTATATTACTTGCATCTTAATGGCACAGTATTGCTTGCATCTCAATGGCACAATATCACTAGCATCTTAATGGCATAATATTACTGGTATCTGAATCGCACAATATTACTGGCACATGAATGGCACAATAATACTGGCATCTTATTGGCACAATGGTATTGGCATCTTAATGGCACAATATTACTGGCATCTGAATAGCACAATAATACTGGCATATTAATGGGCAAATTGGCTGTGGCTTATTAATGACAAAATGATACTGGCATATAATTGGGCAAATTGGCTGTTATAGAGAGAGAGAGAGAGAGAGAGAGAGAGAGAGAGAGAGAGAGAGAGAGAGAGAGAGGTCTGTATGTATAGATATGTATTGTTTTAGAATTGTATAATTGTCACCTCGTGGGGCTCCTGTGTGTCGCATAATTAATGGCGGTCCCATGTGTGGCATAATTATGGGGTGCTTGTGTGTGGCGTATTTATTGGGCCCCATGTGTGGTATAATTAAGGGACTCTTGTGTGCCATAATCATGGGGCACCTGTGTGTGTGGCATAATTAATTGGGCTCCGGGGTGAGGCATAAATAGTGGGGAGAATATAGAGACCCGATTGGCCCACAAGCTGAAAATGCCATCACCATTTCTGGAACCAGAGAGAATTTAGGAAATGCTGCTACTTTGTAAGCAGTTCAACAAAATACTATTCATTTACTCTGGATTACAGTAATAAATACTGGGGATTTCATGAATTTAGATTTGAAAGTATTATAAGCCTGTTGCTATGGAGATTAAAATTACCCAGGACAATGTAAGTTCAATTTGATTGATCGTTAATAGGTAGAATGTAGAACATTCAGGGCTCAGTATGCATAACACGAACACGGTCTCTTTTTTAATGGTTTCTTTTTACATTTAAAGGAGCATCAGTATGAAGATTAAATACTCTTGGCATTTACAGGGATGGGCTGCCAGTGCATGCGGAGGCAGGCAAAAAATAGATATTTGAATTATCACTGCCGAGGAGGACTGCTGAGTACTCTTATAGAATGCCTATCACCTAGTCTTTGGGGAGACTGTATTATCTTGCTGCTTAGGGTCATCTATCTTGCAGGCATAAGTCAAAAAGGCTTTATTATGAGATTGTAAAAAATTTGGAATTCCTGACCCATATTTTTAATCCATTTTATATAAACAAAAAAATGATTGTTTGGCTGTTTAAAACACTGGTAACTGTACCTTTTTATGTTAAAAAGTGTGTTACCCCATATATATGTGTTGCGGAGAATTAGACCAACAGATTGTGTGTCTTTTCTTTACTGTGTTATTATTTTTGTTAAAAAACTGAAAACTTGTTGGGAATAGGATTATACATAAAAAAAAAAAAAAGAAAAGATTTTTGTTCTTTTTAGTTGACTTTTTAAAGACATTTTCTAATTTCCTAGAAGGCGTTACCACATACCGTTTATGTCAGGTACACAACATTTTTAAAAACCATACTTTTTAGCCCACAACCTATTTTTCTTGTATGCAAAAGACTCCGTGTCCAGCAATGCAGTATCTTGTGCTCTCTGGAGCCAAACTTCACACTGTCCATCTGTGAGGAGTATATCTGTACTGAAGCAGTATCTTGCAACTTAAAGGACAACCTTTAGTGCCACGTCCACTGGCAGGATTGAGCTTAAACTACAAATGTCTACACCAGAGGAAATGAGCTTCAGTCACCCAGCCGGTAGGTCAATGCAACCATGTGATACTCCCTTTGTTGTAATATTAAAATTAATAAAAAATTTAGATCTGATGAAGAGGAGACACCACCCATTCTGACCCTGTTTTTAAACAGCTGCAAAGGCATTTGATAGTGTCAGCTGGGGATTTATGGTATCTGTTCTGGATAGTTTTGGTCCCAATAAATAGAAAAAAAAGGTACATGACGGGACTGCCCTTTATCCCCCCCTCTTCACGCTAGAACCCTATGCATAAAAAATAAGGAACTGCACTCAAATTCAAGGCATCAAGTGTCATGATAATAGTTCAATGTCTTTACATAGACAATATTACCTCTGATTGTTCGTTCTCTCTCTCCCTGCCTCCTATCTCTCACCGAGAAATCGTTCTTATACTCCAAGAATCCAATAGCAGCACAAATTGTGAACTTGTCTCTGGTGGCTTATTTCTGCCTAGTATACCTTGAGCCTGGTCACTATAGGCTCATTAAAGTGTGAGTCCATTTATTTATGGGGAAATTAATGTTTTCTTTAAAAAAAACTGCTGACTGGTGTGTGTAACTGGCGCTGTGTGTATGTATTTAACTGGCTGTGTGTGTGTATATGTAACTGGCTGTGTGTGTGGTGTGTGTATGTATGTGATGTGTATGTGTGTATGTATCTGGCTGTGTATGTGGTGTGTGTGTGTGTGTGTGTGTGTGTCTCTGTGCGTGACAGTACGTGTATGCTTTCGTGATGTTCCATTGTCTGCCACATAAATGTTTTTGCTGGCTCATAAAACTAAATTAAGTTAAGCCCTGGGTTAGTAGATAATTAGCAGTGGGGACAGTTTTTTTTTTTAAAGGAAAGTATGGAAACGGAGCTCTCTCTGTGGCACCAAGTATGTGTATTTTGTTGTTAAATATGTGTTTTTTCTCTTGACTCATGTATACTTGTAGAAACTTTGAATAAAGAAAATTTGAACTAAAAAAAAAGAAAGGATGTGCTGCAAAAATGCCTGACGCCATTAAAATGGAAATCACACATGCCAAACATGAGAAACCTGTACATGTGTTTTTTCTGTAATCTGGGGGTTCACTTTTTAAGTTGTGGAAGTAATCATAGGAAACATGTCAGCCAGTGGTGTATCTTGGTTTTGTGCTGCCCTAAGCAGACAAAATTCGGGCACCCCCCCCAACCCATGTTGCACACCTACGACATGACCCATCACCCATGACATTCCCCATCGCTCACACTGCACACACATTAAATGCCCAATCACCCCATTACATGCCCCCATCATCCACATTGCATACACACTAAATGACCCATCACCCCCATTACATGCCTCCATCAACCTGATTAACTGGAAGGAGCTAAAGCTTGCTGAAGGGTGGGGGAGAGAGTGAAAATCTTTGAAGTGTGCTTTAACACCCTCTAGCAAAGTGCCGTCCTAGGCAAAGTGCCTTGTTTGCCTTGTGGAAGATATACTACTGATGTCAGCATTGGTGGAAATAAAGAACGGAAAAACTAATTTCCAAAACCTTAGCAGAGACTGGAGACAATGAATGAATGACAAAAGTAACCATGACCCAGGTAGAATACCCTGTGTTGCAAATATATATATATTTTTAAGAGTCTTGATCATTATTAAAGATATAGATCAAACACAATAAATGCAAAAATATTTACTGTTTGGTAACATCAATTAACACCCAACTCTTGGCCAATAAAAGGTAAAACGACGGAAATCATATGTATATGAAGTCATTTTAAAAGCAGATAAGTAAAAGAGCATTATTTTACAAATAATACATTAAAGACCATTCTGACTTGAAAATAACCTACTTTTTCATGCATATTTAAATCCAATAATTATACATCTATATGCATTTATAAACATTTGAATATAGATATTCTAAATAGTGTATCTGCATCATTTCTATATAATATATTATAAATTTACTCACATGTATCAAATTGAAGCTCACACTCAACTTTCCAGCATCTGGCTAGAGCCTGGGGAAAAATAGGCAAACTTCACAGCAGCAACCAATAAGACTTTAAATATAATTTCCTGTTTCCCTAGTGATGTCATCAGACAATGTGTTGCACTATTAGAGATCTCAGTATGTAGAAGAGCCTTATAAGCAGGGCCGATCCTATGGTCACGGGCACAGAATTGTTTTGGGAACCCCACTGTTGGGTGTGGCTATAAAACAAACTCCTCCCCCTTTACAAATGTATTCAAGAAATACCGTATTTGCTCGATTATAAGACGACCCTGATTATAAGACGACCCCCCAAACTTTGGATATTCCTTTAGGAAAAATACTAAAAGCCTGAATATAAGACTACCCTATAGGAAAAAAGTTAAACTTGTATATATTCACATGTAAATTGTTTTTTTAATAAAATATTATATAAAAAAAATGCATTTCTTGTGTTTATTTCTTTTTATGTGCCAATGCTGCCTCTCTTTCCCTTGCCCCCAGCTTTGTCTCACACCCCACTCCCCCCTTAACTGTCTCTTCCCCCCACATGTTTCTCTCTGCCCCCCTTCCTCTGTCTCTCTCCCCCTTCCTGCTCTGTCCCCCCTGTCTCTCTGCCCCCTCCCCCTGTCTCTCTGCCCCCCTCCCTCCCTCCCCCTGTCTCTGTTGCCCCCCTCCACCTTCCCCCTGTCTCTCTGTTGCCCCCCTCCCTCCGTCTCTCTGTCGCCCCCTCCCTCCCCCTGTCTCTCTGTCCCCCCCCCCCTTACCTGTACTTCAATCCCTGGTGGCTAGTGGGGGCAGCCGGGGGATGTCTGCACGATACTTGCAGACATCCTCCATGCTGCCCGACACGGCAGTCTATTATGACGGACAGCTGTCCGTCATAATAGTCTGCCGTGTCGGGCAGCATGGAGGATGTCTGCACGTATCGTGCAGACAACCCCCAGCTGCCCGATTTACCCTGGTGGCTAGTGGGGCAGCAGAGGAAGTCTGCGCGATGAGCGCAGACCTCCCCTGCTGCCGCCCGGCACGCTCGCCGGGACTTCTGTGACGAAAGCGGAAGTACCTGGCTTCTTCACAGAAGCCCCGGCGGTCGTGCCGGGCGGAAGCAGGGGAGTCTGCGCTCGTTGCGCAGACATCCCCTGCTGCTAGAGAGGGGGATCCAGGTCCCCTGCAGCTCTGCTGGGGACCTGGATCCATGTCTTATAATCTGACCTCAATTTGAGGTCAGATTATAAGAGACCTCGATTATAAGACGAGGGGGATTTTCAGAGCATTTGCTCTGAAAAAAACCTCGTCTTATAATCGAGCAAATACGGTATGAATGAAAGTACAAAAACCTTATTATAAATTATTTAAAAAAAAAAAGAAATGTAGAAACCCAGTGTGATTACTAATGGAGAAAATGTTTAATCACTATCCTCTAGATTGTAAGCTTGCGAGCATGCCATGTATCATGTACTTGTCTGTTCTAGTTTGTCTAACTTAGTGTGTAGTTCCCTTCTTTGCTCTGTACCTAGCGCTACGTTAATTGATGTTAATGTAATGTAATTCTTACTGAATGTGCTAATCAAGTGTGAAAATAAAAACAATGCTATCTCATATTATATTTATTTTTTTATTTTCACATATGATTCAATATGAATAAAAGCGATTAAACACATGTTCTCTCATATATGCAACAGTATTTTTTTAGCACATGCCAGCTAACAAATTAACTAGATTATGTCTTATTAATTAAATGGATGAAGAAGGCACCGCATGGCAAACCCCCATCACATTAAAAAAGTCAGTCTAGGGCACTGTAAGTTTGGGTTCACCCACCACCTTGGAATTGAAGGAAGTAAAAATAGTACGCTTAAACATAATAACATTCATTTACCTGAATCTAGTCTAGTTGGCTCAGTCCGTGTCTGAATGGGATTGCTTTTTTAAAGTTTGTGTCAAGTGGTAGGGTGACCACGTGTCCCGGAATGCCCGGGACAGTCCCGAAATGGGCCTTTTATGTCCCAGGTCCTAGGAGTGACAGACTGTGTATGTGTGAGTGACAGACTGCCTGTGTGTGTATGTATGTATGTATGTATGTATGTATGTGTGAGTGACAGACTGCCTATGTCTTCATAGCATTGCAAGAGTTATGCGCTCTGACACTGCCTATATCTATCTAGAAATTTAAGGATAAAGTCCTCTGACACTATCGGCTAATATAGGTGTCTGATAATAAATGTATGTATATTATCATTTTTTATCTGAAATCTACAAGGTTCCCAAGGCATCCTAATAATTTATATAATATATAAAGTGTGTCCCTGAATGGCAGAAATAAAATGTGGTCACCCTAGAGGGGGCCAGTGACAAAAGTAGGGGGGCAATAAAACTCTAATCATATAACATACATATTATTTTATATATACACACATATTATATATACATGCATATCACATACTTATATTTATGCAAATACACAGAGACGTAAATAGAAATCACTGGGCCCCGGTGTGAAGGCTTCCACGGGCAAAACGTGAAACCACCACATGCCATATATCCAAGCACAAGTAGCAAACCCTTCGACCATGATAATAATGTCACTATATGTTAGTGTGTATGAGTGAGTATTTTAGTGAACTTTATGTGAGTGTGTGTTTGTATGTGTGTATTAGTCATCGTGTATTAGTGTGAGTATGTGTTGCATGTTATGTGAGCATTCACGAGTGTTGTGATAGCACCTGCTCTGTGTGCCGGACAGCGGCAGTCTAGGCGCCCCCCATCTTTCCCAGAACCGGCCCTGCTTATAAGCTAGTTCCATGTAACTTCATAATGTCAGTCATGTCATCAAAGCATTTCACTTCACTATAAATACCTGCTGGCTGAGGATGACTGGCATGCAATCTCTCTCATAAATACCAGCTGGCTCAGTATTGTAGAACTCATGTCACACACAGACTCATTTCACATTCAGTCACACAATCACTCAGAATCACATCACACTCAGATCACACACATGTCACATTCAGATCACACGTCATACCCAATATTTTTTTCATACTCCCACCTGCTGGCAGACACGGTTGAGCGCGAGGGGGACGAGACTAGATTGAGGGTTGCAAACTTTTTCTAAAATCAGGCAAGTAGAAAATTGATTTGAGGCCAGTATCTTTTTGAAGAAAAGGTGGCAACCCTAGGTGACCTCTAAATCACCTTACAATAATGAAATTATTAATGAAAAAAAGAAAAGGTAACAATATTAACCCTTTAAGGACCAGGGATTTTCCTGGGCCAAGGACCAGAGCGTTTTTACATTTTTAATATGCGGTTTTTGAAACATCATTTTCCTCTCTCTCATTTAACGTATCCATACAAGTTATAGGTTGTTTTTTAAAGGACAGTTAGAGCTTTCTTTTGATACCCTATACATAAAAATGATTTACATTTTAGTATTAAAAAATACATTTAAAAGAGGAAATTTTTGAGGAAAAAAAAGTTTTTCCCCATTATTTTCCCAATTATAAGCTACACAACTAGTGCAACACTAACCCACTTATCCCCCCTAATTAACTAACTAATAAAAAAGAAAAATATTGGTTCCCAAACCCCCCTAAACAAAAAAGACAGAAAAAAACTCTGAAGAGTGCGATGTCAGATCCATTAAAATCATGCAACAGGCGTGCAGGGGTTACATTTTATTAAATAAATATATTAAAATTACCTTTATTTATTAAAAAAAACTTTATAAATTGGAAAATAGAAAAATTTGTAAAAAAAAAAACTAAATGAGGGCCATAAAGTTAAAAACTGTGATCAGCAATGAAAGGGTTAATTCCAATACACATGCCCGGAAATCCACCGATCGGGTCCAGGAGCTTTGCCTCGGGTGCGAGGCTTAGTCCTGGACCCGTTGCAGACTAGCTGGCGGTGCCCATGGAGAGCACCGCTGGCTAGACTGAATGACGAGTTAACTCGTCATAAGGTCGCTAATGCTGCGGCTCATATGACGTGTTAACTCGTCATAAGGTCGCAAAGGGGTTAAGCAGCCACAGAAAAAAAGGTTTTGAAAGTAAGTGCTGCTTCACATAAAAAATGTTATTTAAAGAAACATGGGGGGGGCACAGACATCTGGGCTGCCAATGTGCCCTGCTATACCATTAATGAGGTAGATCCGGGCAGGACCTGGATCTAAGCTGGATCAGAAAGTTGTGCTTTGCCAAGATCTAATCAGGTTTAGCAGTTCATAAGGTGTGATTGAGAAGGATAGCTGCTTAGGGTACAAATAACAAAACAGTGTTTTGGGGCCCCCCCCCCAGAGAGGCCATTAACTGGTTTAACCCCTTCACGTCGCTAGGACGTTCTATGCCTTCTTATATTTATGGTCCCCAAAGACTCTAGGACGGCACTGAACGTCCAGCGTTTAACAGGTCATCGTGGCTCCCGTTTGCAGACTTTGAGCATCGGCTACATTTTCCCTGTCAGACTGAACGTTAAAACTTCTAGGTTTGGACACGCCTCTGTGACGTCACATGTGACATTGGGAGGTCTCGCAATTTTTGGGCAGGGACCCACAGGGTCTATTAAGACCCTCATCAGGTCAAAGGTGATCGGTGGCCAGGAAATAAAAGTGGCATTTTGGTGCTTGTGTCTTCTGGTACGCAATCACCATGTGTCACGAAGGGGTTAATTGTGTTAGCAAAATTGCATTCAAACGCGTAAAGGGAAACATAGGTTTTAAAAGTGTATGTGACTGCTTATAATGTCACCTCTGGCTTAGTTTAAATGTACTAATTTTCAATGAAAATGTGTAATTTGCATATCACAAGGACATCGTGGACACATTTAAAACATATATTTGCCTTAAAATACACGCTTGCAAATCTGCTAACACAGTATATAGATTAGCATTAACATTCATATTTATATTTTGTGTGATTTACCTGTGTTGATTTGAAAAACAAAAACTTAATAAAAAATTATTTTTAAAAAGTAGTGCTAGAAGGTGGCACATTGCTATACTTGTTTCTTTGCATGGTCAGTATGCAAAACTGTACATAATGGAGTGTAAGGGGGAAAAAATAGGAAATTCCAAATGCAACATGCTCCATCAATTGGCAACAAAGTTTTGCCCGGTATCTTCCCTTTCTCATTTTTGAAATGTATGCCCTTTGTCATGCATAAAACAAAACTATGTAACACAAGGCAGGCAATAAACAACTCTCACATGATGTTTGGCAGGTCCACAAATATAAAAAAAAGACATCTATTTCCCTAATAAAAAAAAATATTTGCATATTAAATATATGCAGAGCTGTATCCAAAATGCATTTTACCGTATCTAAAATATATCATATCTTTATATATAGCATGTAATAAACATAATTACGTACAGTTTAGTCTAATATTCCCCGCACATCTCATGCACCCCTTTATTGCTTGTTCTCAAGATATTAGTCGATTAGTCGTTACTTCTCATGCTCTCGTTTTGTTTGTTTCCATAACTGAATTACATCGGATATGTTCACACGCAGATTTGTCCTTCAGACAGTTCCCAGCCGTTGTGTAGCTACAGTAACAGTAAACACATCGCGGGCTTGGTAGAGAATTACACACCAATAGAGAACAATAGTACAATGATCCCAACATTAAAAGTGGCATCCCAGAATTCACATCTGTGGTCTCTGCGCACCAGCCTAACAAGTAAAAATAATAATCATTCAGGGGTCTTACCGTTTAATTGCACGGCAGACCTCACTATATGTTGGTCCCTGTGGAGAGTAACTCAGGTGTGAATGGGAGGAGTCATAATCCAATAGAAAAAATGTGGACTTGCTAAGGGATTGGCGAGCGAAGCGAAATCGGTCATAGCGGAAAAGGGCAACCCTCCGCGTTCACCGAGTGCATCTTTGTTGATGTCGGGTGTAATAGAAACAAAGAAAGATTTAAAACATTAAACCTGTTTTATGTACAGGCGCAATAGCAAGATAAGCAAAAAACAAAGCATGTATTACCGTTACTGTAGAACATGTAATGTTGTTTCTGCGTATATCTGTTTCGCGGAATATTCAAACCGACTCACAAACTTTGTTGGTCAGCTACAAGCGACAGGTTACCCAAAATCAACATGGCCGTTCACAACTCAGCAGGCAGTCGCGTGATTTTGTGTTTCTATGGTGAAGCGTCCCTGCCTAGCTCGTGGATTTGTTAGGTTTTTGCGAGTCAATACTTCGAAGTCAGTGTTTCCAAGTTTTTACTAGCCAAACAGTAGTCACCCAAGTTTCTGCCAACTGTGCCTTTTTTTTTTTGCAGAGAGAGTTCCTGTTTGAGACCCATAGATAGCCCTTTCTCATGCTTTGCTACTCCGGTGTCAATATAGTTAAAATTGTATGGCTTAACATGTTCATTACATAAATGTTACATGCATTATAATTGTCTTTGCTTCCATAAAATAATATATTCATATTTCACATACAGAGTTTATGTGTGTGTATATATATAATTATTCATATAAATATTAATATTATATTTAATAGAAAAATTTATTGAAAAAAGTGCATTTCTTGTTTTTATTTCTTTTTATTTGCCAAGCTCCCCAACCTCCGACTTAACCATCACCCCACACACTTAGCAATCTGCCCCCCAAAACACAGCCATCTCCCCCCCCCCCAGTCTTAGCTAATGCATCCCCCCACACAGTAAGCTATCTATCCCTCAGACTTAGTCAATGCATCCCTCCACACAGCTATCTACCTCCAGACTTAGCCAATGCAACCCCACACACACACAGCCAGCTGCCCCCAGACTTAGCCAATGCATGCCCCCAGACTTAGCCAATGCATCCCCCAGACTTGGCAGTACTCTTCCAGGCTCCCTGGTGTCTAGTGGGGCAACTGGTGGATGTCTGCACGATGCAAACAGACATCCTCCAATGCTGTCTGACACTTCTGCCAAGACTTCAATGACAGAATGCTGGGCGGTCACGTGACCCCACCGGTCCATCATAGAAGTCCTGGTTTCCAGGGGGGGGGGGGCAAAATATCCAACCAGGAATGGACCCATGGTATGTGAGAATCAACAATTTATTGAATAAAACTGATGAGACAAATCCATGCAATCAATAACAGTGATATCATGAGGAGGCAGAACTCGACTTCTGACAGCTCAATGCATTTCTCACTATAAGCGCAAAATATCCTCCCCAGTACCCCTAAAACCTCCTACCTCCTCCCCATTATTTACCTTTGTTGGCTCAGGAGAGGCCAATTTATAGGACAATCATATAACCATAGTAATAGCTATCAGGCCAGCATGTACCTGAGCATCCTGATACGTTTACAATAGCTGGGGTGGTAAAGATTAGCCATTATAACCCCAGTCTACAATTCCTATGGTATTTAGCCAGAAATGTGCTTATGGAAGCTGTGTCAACAACAAAAAGTTACTGTGCAGTGTAACAATCTCAGCCTGTAACTACAAATCCAATAAAGTTAAGCTGACAATATGGCTGATTGAATATTATTGTAGTTAGTGTTTGTACTGTAGACTTACTGTAATCCCCTACCCCCCACAGCTAGCAACTAGCAATGTTACTTGCTTAACATCATGGGAGTTGCAGTCAACAAAAGTTAATGTTGTGTTGTGTAGTGCAGGTCTGTGATGATGGGATTGGGAAGTATTACAAAAAGGGCATTTAGAGGCAAAACAAAGGGACATAAAGACCTGGTTCCAAAAAAGGACACTTCTCAGTAATGCAGCAGTGGTAGTAACCTTTGGCACTACAGGCTGTTATTACATGTATTATGATGTTCAGCCAACCAAGTGGATGGCTGAGAAGAACCATGAAATGTACACAAAGGTGGCTCTAGACTTTGTGAGGCCTTAGGCGAAAGTCGAACATGAGGCCCTCACGGACACACATTATTAACCCCTTAGTGACAAGACATTTTCACCTTGACTTTCCCTTGGTGACAATGGCTGTTTTTACATTTCTAGGGTGTTTGTGTTTAGCTGTAATTTTTTTCTTTCTCACATACAGTACCCACACAAATTATATGTTGTTTTTTATCGTCATAAGAAGGGCTTTCATTAGATACCATTATGTTCATCATATCTTATAATTTACTACAAAAAAAATCATAAAATATGATGAAAAATTTTAAAAAACCCACTTTTTCTAACTTTGACCTAAAATATAATTTACACAAATAAAATCATTAAAAGAGACCCCGTCTAAATAGTTTCTAAATGTTGTCCCGAGTTCAAAAATATGCATGTTTCCATATTTTTCGGTATTCTTTTGCGAGTTATGGGGCAAAAACCAAAAATAGTGTTTTTTTGTTTTTTCCTATATTGAACTTTTGACCCCAACCCGAACCCAAAATTTAACCCTAACACTAAATTTAACCCCAACTCTAATCCTTATTATATCCCTTAATATTTTTTAATTTTAATTTAATTTTAACCCTATCCCTTATGCTAAAAATTATTTAATTTTAACCCAATAGGCTAATCTATCTATATAACCTGTTTTTAATTAATTAACCCCTTGGCGACACAGGACGGACTAGGTCCGTCCTGTGTGCCGAGGCGTTAGTGACACAGGACGGACCTAGTCTGTCCTGTGTCAAAACGAGCACTGAAAGCAGAGTTTTTCCGCTTTCAGTGCTCTAATGGTATTGTAACGATACTTCCATATGGAAGCATCGTACAATACTAAAAAAAATGCCCGTCGGCATTTCGATCGCTCCGGAGAGCGATGGAAACGCCGGTTTTAAAGGCACAGAGCCTTTAAAACATGTGCATTAAAAAAACGAGCATAGGAAGCGAATTTTTGGCTTCCTATGCTCAGTAAGTGTTCCTGATTGCCTCGCAAGTCGAGGCAATCAGGAACACAAAAAAAAAATGCACGATCTTGGTCACTGAGTGACCAAGATGGCGCTGCCCTTCTAAGGGCAAGAGCACAGGAGGCAGGAAGTACCTGCTTCCTGTGCTCTCTGGCTGCCACACGATTGCCTCTTCACAGAGGCAATCAGTGACTGCCAGGCACACTGACAGGCAGTGGGGATGTTCTGCTGAACATTCCCACTGACTGGTCAGATCAATATTAACCCTATATTGATCTGACCAGTTATGATCTGTCTCCCTCTCCTCACATTTTTTTTAGTGAGGGAGAGAGACAGATCAAAGTAAGTAAAAGTAAAAAAAAAACAATAAACACACAACACACAAATAATAAAACAATAAAAAAAAATTTATTAAAGCAATTCCCTGCGTTTAACCCCTTCCCTGCCACTGATCTTGCGTAAGCAGCGATCGTGCACATCAGCGCAATAATCTAACTAACCTTTACATGGGTGGTATCCCTGTACTCAGGAGATGTTGCTGAACACATATTGAGGTGTTGTTTGGCACTGACACATAATAGGATCTGTGAATTCATGCCCGAAGTACAATGTATGGGGAAAAAAATTACTATCAAAAACATTGACATAGGCTGGTGGTAGAATTAGTGCATGGAAAGTGTTAAAATACTACCATTTGAAATACCCTAGGGTGTCTTGTTTTCAAAAATATATGGCTTTGTGGGGTAGAATACACTTGTTGGCTTTAAAAATGTCCCAAATGGGACATGGGTGCAGGTTTTCTGCACATCAGAATTACAAGTTGGAAAACCAAAAAGCGCACCTCTCAAATGTGGCCTTTTAACCCCCAAATAACCCAACTAACCTATACATGGGTGGTATGCCTGTACTCAGGAGATGTTGCTGAACACATATTGAGGTGTTGTTTGGCACTGACCTATAACAGGATCTGTGAATTCATGCCCAAAGTACAATGTATGTGAAAAAAAAAAATACCCAAAACATTGACATAGGCTGGTAGTATAATTAGTGCATGGAAAGTGTTAAAATACTACCATTTGAAATACCCTAGGGTGTCTAGTTTTAAAAAAAAATATATGGCTTTGTGGGGTAGAATACACTTTCTGGCTTCAGAAATGTCCCAAATGGGACATGGGCGCAAGTTTTCTGCATGTCAGAATTCCAAGTTGGAAAACCAAAATGCGCACCCCCTAAATGTGGCCTTTTAGCCCCAAAACAAACCAACAAACCTATGCATGGGTGGTATGCCTGTACTCAGGAGATGTTGCTGAACACATATTGAGGTGTTATTTGGAAATACCCCTTCACATTTTAAGGTAATGTTTACCTAAATTGCAATCTATGTGAAAAATGTAAAAAAAAGATTTTTTTGCTGCAAACTTTGGCAAATATTGGTGGTAAAATGGCTACATGAAATGTGTCAAAATACCCCAAGTTAAATGCCCTAAGTGGTCTAGTTTTCAAAAATATGTACATGTTGGGGTCATTCATGGATTTAGTACAGAAATCAGTGTTACAATGTCACTATCGCTAATTTTGGAAAAAAAAGGATTTTAAAATAGCTTTGCACTACTTATAGTTCTGGCCCTGTAACATGAATAAAAAAGCACAAAAACATAAAACATGGGCTATTTATGAACTCAGGACATATATTAGAAACTATTTAGCAGTGTTTTCTTGTTGTCTCTTGTACATGAGTATACGATTTTTCAAATAAAAGTAATTTTTTTGCCATATTTTATTATTTTTTTGACATCAAATGATATGCTAATATCAAAATAATGGTATCAAAAGAAAGCCCTTCTTATAACGATAAAAACGATATATAGTTTGTGTGGGTACACTAAATGAGACAGAAATAAATTACAGCAAAACACAAACACCTCAGAAATGTTAAAACAGCCCATGTCACCAAGCGTCGGACAAGCCAAAAAAGTCATGTCACTAAGGGGTTAAATATGTATTTTAAATATTTTCCATTGCAATGCTACTTAACTACCACTAGGGGCAGTCAAGTAACATATTAAGAGCGACGGAAGTGAAGTTACTTTCACTTCCGAAGCTCAGACCGGCAGAGGGCTTAGCCATATTGACGGAGCAGCATGCTCCGTCAATATGGCTCCCCACGATCGCTCCGTGGGGCGATCGTGGGTGCCCAAAACAGAAATTTGATCGCGAAAACTGCTTGATTCACCGCAGGACGTGCCAGGCACGTCCTTTGTCGCGAAGGTGTTAAATAAAATATATGCAAGTGATAATAAAAATAACTAGCATATTTCAAGATCAGACTTAAATCCCAGCTTCTAGGAATTTACAGATCCTAGAATTTTATGTGTCTTATAATTATTCTACAAATATCTATAAACATTTGGTAGAAAAGTGTGTGGCTGACTAACTCACATTCCTATTGCTGTGTCCTAAATGTGAACACTAACACATATCACACAGTCATTCATAGACACACTCAGCCAGCACACACTGACTCACACACACACTCAGTCAGCACACAGACACACTCAGCCAGCCCACAATCACACTCAGCCAGCACACAATCACACACTAACAGAAACACTCACCCTTACAGCACCGGATGCACTGTGACTGTGGGGTCGGAGCAAACTTAACAGCGTGCAATCACACTTAAAGAGGGGGGGGGGGGGGAGGAATGAATCTCCACTCCAACCCTTAAAGTGTCGACGCTTATGGCCAGGGACGCCACCAGGAATTACAGGGCCCCTTACTGAACAAATTTTCTGGGCCCCATAGCCCCCCCCCCCCCTCAATATCTCCCACTCACCCCACCTACCCTCACAAGCATGTTATCCAGGTCTAGTATAATATGGAGGGTGGTTGGGAGCAGTTGGTCAATATTCCAGCATTTTGCCACTCAGTATGCCAAGATTTAGCCACTCAATATGCCAGGATTATGCCACTCAGTATGCCAGGATTATGCCACTCAGTATGCCAGGATTTAGCCACTCAGTATGCCAGGATTTAGCCACTCAATATGCATGGATTTTGCTCAACCTGCCTGCTTGGTTTTGGCATGAAAAAGGTTACAATACAATGCTCTTGTCATATAACGGCTCCTGCACAGGCAGAGGAAACATGAATAAAGTGGAGGGAATAAACAAAAAACAGCCAATCCCAGTTTAAAGAAAGTCAGAGTGACTCAGAGAGAAACCAATAGGATTAAAGGAGGGATCTAAGGGAAGCTGGCTAATGGGTGACAGACAGTCAGTGGCCAATGGGTTGAGTGAAATCAGTGGTAGTTGGAAGAAGCTAAAGGAACTTGGGCAATACCATAATGAAAGGGGTTTAGTGGTGAGTGTGGGAAAGAATAAAATTAATAATAATTTAAACCAGTATATTGTCATCTACCTGGCAGGTAAGAATACAATAAAAGGATTAGGAAATTATAGTGCTCATGTAGCAGATTCAAGGTGGACAATGCAGTGTGTCTAAATTTAGTGCAGTGTCCCTATTGCTCAGTGGTAAAAACGGCCCTGAGAGAGCAGACCAAACCATTCTGACAGGGGGGAGTATAGAATTAAATAAAAAAAATTTTGCTGCAATTCCCTGTCTGACAAATGTTTTTCATGATCTACCGTATTTGCTCGATTATAAGACGACCCTGATTATAAGACGACCCCCCAAACTTTGGATATTCCTTTAGGAAAAAAACTAAAAGCCTGAATATAAGACTACCCTATAGGAAAAAAGTTAAACTTGTATATATTCACATGTAAATTGCTTTTTTATTAAAAAATGATGATATCAAAAAATGTATTTCTAGTTTTTATTTCTTTTTATGTGCCAATGCTGCCTTTCTCTTTCCCTTGCCCCCACTTTTCTCTCTCTCCCCCCTCCCCTTGTCTGTCTCTTAACCCCCTCACTCCCCTTGTCTCTGTCTCTTAACCCCTTCCCTCCCCTTGTCTCTGTCTCTTAACCCCTTCCCTCCCCTTGTCTGTCTCTTAACCCCTTCCCTCCCCTTGTCTCTGTCTCTTAACCCCCTCCCTCCCCTTGACTCTGTCTCTGCCCCCCTCCCTCCCCCCTGTCTCTCTGTCCCCCCTGTCTCTCTGTCCCCCTCTCTCCCTCCCCCTGTCTCTCTGCCCCCCTCCCTCCCCCTGTCTCTCTGCCCCCCTCCCTCCCCCTGTCTCTCTGCCCCCCCTCCCTCCCTTCCCCTTACCTTGATCCCTGGTGGCTAGTGGGGGCAGCCGGGGGATGTCTGCACGATACTTGCAGACATCCTCCATGCTGCCCGACACGGCAGTCTATTATGAAGTATCCGGCTTCTTCACAGAAGCCCCGGCGGTCGTGCCGGGCGGAAGCAGGGGAGTCTGCGCTCGTTGCACAGACTTCCCTTGCTGCTAGAGAGGGGGATCCAGGTCCCCTGCAGCTCTGCTGGGGACCTGGATCCATATCTTATAATCTGACCTCAATTTGAGGTCAGATTATAAGAGACCTCGATTATAAGACGAGAGGGATTTTTCAGAGCATTTGCTCTGAAAAAAACCTCGTCTTATAATCGAGCAAATACGGTATATATCTAGTTAACTTAACCTAAACAGACTACTATAATATAGCTCCAAATGTAACAGTAGTCACTTTTTCCCCAGGTCACATTGACCTCCCTCTTTACTCTTAGCGTTAACTATCACCAGGTCTGCAGGATGAGGAGCTTCTTGGCACCCCTGTACCATGACGATGTCCTCCTCTGATAGAAGACTATATTTTTAAAGAAGAGTGCAGCACCTCTCGTGCATCCGATATCCATAGCGCCGTGGTGCATTGCACCCAGCACACCCACCATGGCATGGCTCTTTTGGGTATGTTGTTAATAATACGCAGAGCTGAATCATTTCTGCCTTGCGCTCCCCAAGCGTAATGGTGACACAGAGCATCGATGTGCTGAACCATCACTACGTGCGTGGAAAGCAAGGCAGAAATGATTGAGCTCTGCGTGTGTTTAACACACACAGAGCCAATGCTGCCTGTGCTTCCCCATCAGTGATCCGCACCATCCGGCATCCGCACTGCATCAGGTAAGACTGACGGGGAGGAGGTTGGAGGAGAGAACACGGGGGAGGGGGTAGAGGAGAGTACACGGGGGAGGGGAGGAGAGGAGAAAACACAAGGGCAGGGGGAGAGAACCCCAGGGGAGAAAGGAGAGAACATGAGGTGAGAGAGGAGAGACACGGGGGTAGAGAGGAAAGAACACGAGGGGAGGGGAGAGAGGAACGAACACCTGGGGAGGGAGTAGGAGCCATAATGGGGACCATTATGCAATTTCACCAGAGATAGACACAGATAGACAGGCAGGACAGATATACTAACAGATAAGGTACATAGATATTTATAAACAGACAAAAAACATAGGAAAAGATACACTTTAGGGCAGGGCACGACAAAAACCTGGCATTAGGTTGCCATGGCGACCAGGAAATCAGACCTGACGCGGGGTATCATGTGCCCCGCATGGTGCCATCAACGCTGAGGACATTTTTTTTACTTTTAATCAGCGGTGTGCGAGGGAGCAGAGTGTGTGCACTGAATGCACAAACTTTGTGCTCCCCCCCCCCTCGCGCACCGAGCTGTAGAGCCAGAGTGCAGGGCTGGAAGCAACAATTGTCTGTGCCTTTGTAAGAGAACAAAAATGCCCCCCTTCCCTGCAATGAGGTATAGCAGCAGAGAGGAGGGACATATTGATTGATAAGCAGTTTTTTTTAAATTAAGAATAAAAAAATGCTTTCTTCACATGGTTTGCAATACAGCATTTTTTTGGACAAAACACAATAAAAAAACACATAAAAAAACACTTGCTTTATCTGTGACTGACTGTATATGTGTGACTGATTGTGTGTGTGTGTGTGTGATTGACTGACTGTATGTGTGACTGACTGTATGTATGTGTGTGCATGTCAGTGACTGACTCTATTTCTATGTATGTCAGTGACTGACTGTATTTGTGTGGATGTGAGTGACTGACTCATATCAGTCATTGTGTATGTTTGTGTGTATGTGATCAGCAGTTTGTTTGTTTTTTAAGATTAAAAAAAGCATGTCTTACGTATGTCTGACTGCATATATGTGTATGTGTGGTTGACTGTGTGTGAGTGTGTATGATTGACTGACTGTGTATGTGTGACCGACTGACTGTATGTATGTGTGTGTATCTGACTGACTGACTGTATGTGTCTGAATGACTGACTGTATGTGTGTATCTGACTAAATGTGTGTGTATCTGACTGACTAGGTACATGTGTGTGTGTCTGACTGACTGGATGTGTGTGTCTGACTGACTGGATGTGTGTGTATCTGAATGACTGACTATGTGTATGTGTGACTGACTGTGTGTGTATTTGAATGACTGACTGTATGTGTGACTGACTGTATGTATGTGACGTGTGTGTGTGTGTCTGTATCTGACTGCGTATGTTTGTGTGTATGTTCCATTGTCTGGCTAATGGATTTTTTTTACTGGCTCCTAAAACTCAGTTAAGTTTGTCAAGCCCTACTTTAAGGCCTAGGTTTTCAGCTGTGGTCCATCGTGGACTTGCCGACAGCTGACGTGCCTGGCACGTCATGCACTAAATGGAGTAAAGAAAGCGACCAGTGGTCGCTTTCTTTACTCTAACGGTGTTGCTACAATGCATTGTGCAACACCCCCCAAATGTGCAGGGGCGCGCTACGATCACTCCACGGAGTGATCGTAGCAGCCATTTAAAAATGGCTGAGCCCGCTGCACACATGTGCTTAGAAAGCGAACGATCGTTCGCTTTCTAAGCATCTCCGGTGTTGTTAAAGTGCCTCGCTAGCGAGGCACTTAACCACACCTCCAGGCTGCCCCAGAACCGATGGTGGTCGCTCTCCTGAGCGACCCCATCGGCTCAGTAGAAGGGAACGCTGCCTGTACAGGCAGCGCTTCCCTTCTAATGGCAAGAGCATCGGAAGTGAAAGTATTTCACTTCCGATGCTCTAGGGGGAGCCAATCGATGCCGGCACAACAGATCTATGTGATCTGTGTGCAGGCATGTATGGTAAGTGCTCTGATGAGCACTTATCATACTGTCAAAGGCAATATTACTAAATATTGCCTTTGACAAGTATTGATCTGCCTCCCTCACCTTACTACTTTTAGTAAGGGAGAGAGACAGATCAGATCAAGTAAAAAAAATAAAATAAAATAATAAAAAAAATATTTAATAAAATTTTAAACACCAAGGGCTTTTATAAAAGCCATTTAACCCCTTCCCTGCCATTGATCGCTGTGTACGCAGTGATCATACACAGCAGCACATTTTTTGCTGTCTGTGCATTTTTTAGGGGTTTTTTTTTTTTTACTGTAATTCATTACAGTATAAAAAAACCTCTTTTAAGAGAGATTAACCCCTTTCTTGCCTAATCAGCGATCTGACGCAAATGCAGCAATCTTGCTGCAGAAGCATTTTTAATTTTTTTAAAACTTTTTTATTACACCTGTCACGTGTTAATTATACCCGCTAGGGGACTACGTTTAACGAAAAAATTTTTTTTTAGCTGTCTGAGCGCATGTATAGCGATCAGTAACAGCTGATAAGTGACAATGGCGGGTTGGCATTTGCTCAGATGAGCATCACCATTCGTCTGGTTAGATCAATATGTGTAAATATTTGATCTGACCCGTGTAGATCTGCCTCTCACTTGAGTTTTAGTGAGGGAGGGAGACAGAGCTGTATAATGTAAGTTTTTAATTATAATATATTTAATAGAATTGAGACCCAAAGGCTTTTATAAAAGCCGTTTCCAGTATTTAACCCCTTCCCTGCAATTGATCGCTGTGTACGCAGTGATCTTACACAGCAGCACATTTTTTTAGGGGTTATTTTTTTTTACTTTGATTTATTACAGTATATCAAAGGCTCTTTTAAGAGCTATTAACCCCTTCCTTGCCGTATATCACTTCCTAAGCAGCACATATGGTCACTGCCTAAGCAGCACATATGGTCACTGCCTAAGCAGTACATATGGTCACTGCCTAAGCAGCGCATATGGAGCAATCTAGTCGCCGAAGGATTTTTTTTTGCTATCAGCATTATTTTTTGTCAGACTCACTAGGGGTTAGTTATACCCACTAGGGGATTACGTGTATTCCTTTTGAAGCTGTCTGAACGCGTGTATAGCGATCAGTAACAGCCGATCAGTGGCAAAGGTGGTTTGGTGATTTCTCAGATGAGCATCACCATTCGTCTGGTTCGTAAATATTGTTCTGACCCATATGGATCTGCCTCCCTCTCCTCACTTGAGTTTTAGTGAGGGAAAGAGACAGATCTGTATAACATAATTTTTTAATTGTAATAAATTAAATAAAATGTTAATAAATTGTGAGTCCCAAGGGCTTTTATAAAAGCCATACCTTTTGTATAGTGTAGTGTATTAACCCCTTCCCTGCCACTGATCACTGCACAGCAGAACATTTTTTCTTGTCTGTACATTTTTAGGGGTTAATTTTTTTGTACAGTACTACAAAGGCTCTTATAAGAGCTATTAACCCCTTCCTTGCTCTACATGTTCAAATTCCAAGTTTGAAAATCAAAAAGCGCACCTCTCAAATGTAGCCTTTCAACCCCTAACAAAGCTGACAAAGCTATGCATGGGTGGTATCCCTGTGCTCGGGAGATGTTGCTGAACATATATTGTGGTATTGTTTGTCAGTGACACATACCGAAATATGTGAATTTGTGTCTAAAGTGCAATGTATGTGGGAAAAAATACACAATAAAATGACTACCACAAACTTTGACAAAGGCTGGTGATAGAATTGATGCATGGAAAGTGTTAAAATAACACCATTTAAAATAGCCTAGGGTGTCTACTTTTACAAAATATATACTTTTTGGGGTAAAATACACTGTCCTACTTAAAAAAAAAAGTCCCAAATGAAAGATGGGCTCAGGCTGACTACATGTCAATATTCCAAGTTGAAAATGCGCACCTTCACAATGTGGCCCTTTAGCCCCCAAACAACCCAACAAACCTATGCATGGGTGGTATCCCTGTACTCAGGATATGTTGTTGAACACATATTGGGTTATTGTTTGGCAGTGACACATACCAAAATCTGTGAATTTATGTCTAAAATACAATATTTGTGAAAAAAAACCACACAAAAATTACTACCACAAACTTTGACAAAGGCTGGTGGTAGAATTAGTGCATGGAAAGTGTTAAAATACCACCATTTGAAATAGCGTAGGGTGTCTACTTTTAAAAAATATATGGGTTTATGGGGTAAAATACACTGGCTGGTTTCAAATATGTCCCAAATGGGACATGGGTGCAGGCGGTCTGCATGTCAAAATTTTAATTTGGAAAACCTAAAACTGCACCTACCAAATTTGGCCTTTTACTCCCCAAACAACCCAACAAACCTATGCATGGGTGGTATCCCTGTACTCAAGAGATGTTGCTGAACACTTATTGGGGTGTTATTTGGCAGTGACACATACCAAAATCTGTGAATTCATGTCTGAAGTACAAGGTTTGTGAAAAAAAACCACAAAAAAATTACTACCACAAAGTTTGACAAAGGCTGGTGGTAGAATTAGTGCATTGAAAGTGTAAAAATACCACCATTTGAGATAGCCTAAGGTGTCTTCTTTTAAAAAATATATGGGTTGATGGGGTAAAATACACTGGCTGGTTTCAAATATGTCCTAAATGGGACATGGGTGCAGGCGGTCTGCATGTCAAAATTTTAATTTGGAAAACCAAAAACTGCACCTACCAAATTTGGCCTTTTACCCCCCAAACAACCCAACAAACCTATGCATGGGTGGTATCCCTGTACTCAAGAGATGTTGCTGAACACTTATTAGGGTGTTATTTGGCAGTGACACATACCAAAATCTGTGAATTCATGTCTGAAGTAGAAGGTTTGTGGAAAAAAAACCACAAAAAAATTACTACCACAAAGTTTGACAAAGGCTGGTGGTAGAATTAGTGCATGGAAAGTGTAAAAATACCACCATTTGAGATAGCCTAAGGTGTCTTCTTTTAAAAAATATATGAGTTGATGGGGTAAAATACACTAGCTGGCTTCAAATATGTCCCAAATGGGACATGGGTGCAGGCTGTCTGCATGTAAAAATTTCAAGTTGGAAAACAAAAAACTGCACCTCACAAATTTGGCATTTTAGCCCCCAAACAACCCAACAAACCTATGCATGGGTGGTATCCCTGTACTCAGGAGAAATAGTAGAATCTATTTAGCGTGTTTTTTCGTTCGCTATTGTCAATGAGGAGAAGTTGTTTCAAATAAAAACAAAGAAATTTGTGTATTTTTTTTTTTTTTACCATATTTTATTATTTTGTTTAATAATATGATAAGATATGATCAAAAAGGCATCCATAGAAAGCCCTTCTTGTCCCGATAAAAACCAATATATAATATGTGTGGGTACAGCAAATGACAAAGAAGAAAATTACTGCTAAACACAAACAGCACAGAAATGTTAAAATAGCCATTGTCCAGAAAGGACAAAAATGTTTCAAAGGCTCTGTCCTTAAGGGGTTAATGTACTCATACAACCTATATTTTATTATTTAAGGAAACGTATGGCTTTCTTCCAATGCCATATTTACCCCTCTAAATCAGAATTAAATGGTTTTTTTTTTCCATGCCCCTTGTTTACATTAATGATTAATGATTAAGAATATGTATAACACTTGGTATGGTTTCCTAATGTGTTCTGTTTTATGGAATAATACTCTTATCCCTCTTGTAAAGCATGTGATGCCTGAAGACTAGGATATAAAACCAAAACAAACAACAGAAGTGCTGTAAAATTTTAATGTATCTGAAGCCAAGGTATAAAAAACAAGTAACCAGCTGTGCAGATGGAAATGCATAATTAACAAAAATCTTAACACATTTATTGTCATCAACTATAAAATGTACATTTTCTGGTGAAAAATATGTTTATTCAATGTAGATATAAAAGTATAAAATTGACATGTTTATTTTAGATAATGCAAATATTCATACCTATAACGTAAATGACAAAGAATGGACCGAAGTTTAAGGATTCGGATATTAAAGTTGGTTCTTAAATAACTGTAATTTCTGTAATTGGTGCAAGTGTTGCCTCAAAGGAATGACTGTTTGCTGGCTGTTTAAAGGGGCAGTTCCACCTAGCTTATTTTTGTATCTTCTAAATGTTTCTAATATATGTGACATGCACACAAACACTTTACAGTTCTCCTCTAATTTTACATTGAAAATAATTTTGCCAGGGCCTCGAAATTCTATTACATTCAATAAGGAGAGCTTAGAGACAGGCACTTATCTGCAGTTTTATGAGATAGGAAAAGTTCAGAAACAAATAAGATGGTCTGTTTCTTTCTGATTTCTTCATATGCTACAGTATATAAAAAAAATGTGGACACTGTAGGGGAACTGCCCCTTTAACGAATGGATGAATCATCTCGCTCAGGTCTAAGCCAGATGATGTAACATGGGTTACAGGCTTCCACCAACAGCATGCTCAAAGACCATGAAGGACCAACATGGTACAGACCTGAAACCTGCCTTATAGACTACCTTTCTCATGATATCCGGGCAAATTATAACCTTAGCATGTAGTCCACACAGTTGGAGTGCTTAATGTACTAATGGCTAGTCATGAACCTCCAACGTGGTGAACTACTCTTCCTACAATAATTAGGCATCGTATGGCTGATTGAAAATCATGAGAAATGTAGTTCATACAGTTACAGAGCTTTAGCCATTAATGTAATTCAGTGTTGAACTCTGTAACGTAGTCCACACTGGATACTATGTTGATCATGTAGTCCATATAACTGAGGTTCCAAAATCGGGAGGAGTGTCCAGAACAACTTCTGCAATCAGCCCTCTCACAGCATTGTTCAAAACTGGGATGTGTTATGGTAACAATCCAAATTAAGTCCATTTTAATTCAAGGTTGTAACACAAAAAACTGGGAAGAGTGAAGTCTTTCAAGATTAACTGCATAGTTGCAAAAGCATGATTGGTGGAATGATTCCCAAATAATACCAGTTATTTGCATTTAAGACCGCTATTGTGGGCAAGATAGAATAATAAAATCTGTATATGTGAAACTCAAATTCCTGTTTACAAAATTTGGAATGCCACGAATGACTTCCATATGAGAGTGTTTAATTACATAGTAAAGGATGAACCACCTTCAGGAGCATATATTTCGCTTGTTCTTCTGGAAATATATATTTCAGAAGACATTCTTGAATTGCGATTTCCTCTAATATACTTTTTGCTTATGCACCACAGATCTTGTATTATTTTGACAAAATAATTTCTAAATTTCACTCCAACAAATGCATAAATGACAGGGTTTAGGCAACAATGACAAAAAGCAAGTGCTTCTGTTATAAAAAGGCCGTAAGCATTTCTGGTAAGTTCCTGGCAGCTGAAATTGTTATTAATAAACTGTGCTGCTTTTTTCAAAAGAAGCATATTGTATGGAACCTGACAGACCATAAACACAGCTACTACAGCAACGATAACTCGTATAGCTTTGTGTCTCTGAGAATTCTGTGCTTGGAGCAATGTTTTAATAATAAATGCATAACAGAAAAACATGACAAGAAAAGGAATGAAAAACCCTACTGTTACCTGCACTATTATAACTGCTAGTTTGAAGTTCAATGGCACTGGAACATCACGGTAATTTGGTTCACAAACTAACTGATCATCACCATTAACTTTATAACATTCACTAAAGTAGTAGGTTATGCTTGACAGACAAGCAGAAATAACCCATACACAGAAGCAGATTATTTTCTTGTATGCCATGGCAGTTGTTCTGAATTTAAAAGATTTTGTGACTTGCACAATGGCAACATAACGGTCAATCCCTACACATGCTAACAACAGCATACTGCAGTTAAAATTTATTGCATAGATTGCTCTCACCAACTTGCACATGAAGTCCTTGAAAATCCATTTTTCTTTGTGATAATACACAGCCCAGAAAGGAAGTGTGAGAACAAGCAGTATGTCTGCTATTGCCATATTTAACAGATACACATCTGTCATAGACTTTGCTCTTTTATAGCCATTGAAAGTAACAATAACCAACACATTCCCTACAAGTCCCAAAGTAAATATTAGAGCATATACAACTGGTGCAAACATTTTCTTAAAGGTTCCGACTTCACCCAAGGTGCACAGTTTTGCATCGTCGTCATAATCATAGTTCAGGTAATAAGACACTGGCGATGCAGTAGAGTTTTCCATTCTGAGCCTGTTAAATGTTCTGTATGCTGAAAATAATAACAAAGCAATAGTCATTTATATGTATGAATTCTGTTTATTTCATTTGAGTTTCTGGCTGAAATATACATCTGAATTTTGTGTACTTAACAATTAACTTATAAAACACTTAAAATGAAAAGAAAAAGCTACTAGTACCGTATTTGCTCGATTATAAGACCATCCCCCAGACTTTGGATATTCCATTAGGAAAAAAAACTAAAAGCCTGAATATAAGACTACCTTATTGGAAAAAAGTTCAACTTGTATAGATTGACATGTAAATTGCTTTTTTAATAAAAAATTATGATATCAAAACATGTGTTTCTTGTTTTTATTTCTTTTTATGTGCCAATGCTGCCTCTCTCTCTCCCCCCCTTAGTGTTGTCTCTCTCCCCCCCCCCGCTTCTGTTTCTGCACCCCCTCCCTCCCCTTGTCTCTGTCTCTTCCCCCCTCCCCTTGTCTCTGTTTCTTAACCCCTTCCTCCCCTTGTTGCTGTCTCTTCCCCCCTCCCTCCCCTTGTTGCTCTGTCCCCCCCCCTCTGCCCCCCTCCCTCCCCCTCCCCTTTGTCATGATCCCTGGTGGCTAGTGGGGGCAGTATGGAGGATGTCTGCACGTATCGTGCATGGGTGTAGGAACCCCCAAAAATCTGGGGGGGGACAGCATTTTTGCTCGCCGGGTATAGCAGCAGTAAAAATAAAGCTTGTCACAGTGTATATTATATCACCAAGTTCCCACCAACATTACCAGGATCCTTGGTATACAGCAGATACATTCACAGCACAACATCTGCATCAGGCAGGTGCATTTTATCACTGTTACATGAAATATAGTCAGCGAGCTGTGTGTACACCATAAAACATACATCAGTATGAACCTACCACTTCTGCTGGAATGCCATTCCATGTATCCACTACCCTCTCAGTAAAGTAATACTTTCATTAGTCCCTGACCTTATCTTATATCTAGGATAGCCTTATACCTATCCCATGCATGCTTAAACAACTTCACTGTATTAACCTCTACCACTTCTACTGGAAGGCTATTCCATGCATCCACTACCCTCTCAGTATAGTAATACTTTCATTGGTCCCTGGCCTTATCTTATATCTAGGATAGCCTTATACCTATCCCATGCATGCTTAAACTCCTTCACTGCATTAACCTCTACCACTTCTACTGGAAGACTATTCCATGCATCCACTACCCTCTCAGCAAACAAACATTACATTTCTGACCAGAAAATAAACTGTAAAATATTAAATATTTCCAGCATTTCCAAAAGCTTAAGGTGGACCCCAAATATATGTATATAACTAGTAACATTTATACCAGGGCTTGACAACCTTAACTAAGTTTTAGGAGCCAGGAAAAAAATCTAGGAGCCAGACAACAGCACATACACACAATCACATGCAGTCATATACAGTCAGTCACATAGACACATATACTCATACATACAGCCTGTCACACGTATACATACTGTCACATAGACACACACTCATACATACATACATACATACAGTCTGCCAGGCACACACTCACACATACATACAGTCTGTCAGACACACACACACTCATACATACAGTCGTTCACAGACACACTCATACATACATACATACATACATACATACAGTCTGTCGCAGACACACACTCATACAAACATGCAGTCTGTCAGACACACACTCATAGATACAGTCTGTAACATAGACACATACACTCAGAGTCAGTCACATAGACACACACACTCATACATGGTCTTTCACATACACTCATACATACAGTCTGTCACAGACACACACACTCATAATGGCACAGACCATCATTACTTATTAATTACATTATTTTGCCCATTCATTTGTCAGTTTTATTTTGCCCACATTCATTTGCCAGTGTTTTTTTTTTGCCCAAATTTATTTGTCAGGGTTTTTTTTGCCCACATTCATTTGCCAGGGTTTTATTTTTTTTTTGCCCACATTCATTTGCCAGGGTTTTCTTTTTTTTGCCCACATTCATTTACCAGGGGTTTGTTTTTTTTGCCCACATTCATTTGCCAGGGTTTTTTTTTTTTTTGCCCACATTCATTTGCCAGGGTTTTTTTTTCTGCCCACATTCATTTGCCAGGTTTTTTGTTGCCCACATTCATTTGGCAGTAATATTGTGCCAGCCAGATGCCCAGTAATATAGTGCCAGCCAGAGCCCAGTAATATAGTGCCAGCCAGATGCCTGTAATATTATGCCAGTCAGAGCCCAGTAATATAGTGCCAGCCAGATGCCTGTAATATTATGCCAGTCAGAGCCCAGTAATATAGTGCCAGCCAGATGCCTGTAATATTATGCCAGTCAGAGCCCAGTAATATAGTGCCAGCCAGATGCCTGTAATATTATGCCATCCAGATGCCCAGTAATATAGTGCCAGCCAGATGCCTGTAATATTGTGCCAGCCAGATGCCTGTAATATTATGCCAGTCAGAGCCCAGTAATATAGTGCCAGCCAGAGGCCTGTAATAATATGCCAGCCAGATGCCCAGTAATATAGTGCCAGCCAGATGCCCAGTAATATAGTGCCAGCCAGATGCCTGTAATATTGTGCCAGTCAGATGCCCAGTAATATAGTGCCAGCCAGAGCCCAGTAATATAGTGCCAGCCAGATGCCTGTAATATTATGCCAGTCAGAGCCCAGTAATATAGTGCCAGCCAGATGCCTGTAATATTGTGCCAGTCAGAGCCCAGTAATATTATGCCAGTCAGATGCCTGTAATATTGTGCCAGTCAGAGCCCAGTAATATAGTGCCAGCCAGAGCCCAGTAATATAGTGCCAGCCAGATGCCCAGTAATATTATGCCAGTCAGATGCCTGTAATATTGTGCCAGTCAGCCCCCCCCCTTCCCTAGTACTTACACTTCACTGCTCCGTGTCCCCCGCCGGATGTCTCCTCCGTGCAGTCTTCCCTCTTGCACGGAGGAGGGAAACAGTCACCGGATGTGACGCAACGTCACATCCGGCGTCAGTTTTATTTTATTTTTTCCGGCCGTCGCATCCATCGGATGCGGCTTGCCGGAAAAAAGCGGCAAGCAGGGGCTGGGGGCCCCGTTTGCCTCGCGTTCTGGGGGGGATTTCACCCTACCTGTCCCCCCCACATTTTTTCCTGGGGGGGATCCGTCCCCCCCATCCCCCCCGCTTCCTACGCCCATGGTATCGTGCAGACATCCCCCGGCTGCCCGATTCTCCCTGGTGGCTAGTGGGGCAGCAGAGGATGTCTGCGCGATGAACGCAGACCTCCCCTGCTGCCGCCCGGCACGACCGCCGGGACTTCTGTGACGAAAGCAGAAGTACCCGGCTTCTTCATAGAAGCCCCGGCGGTCGTGCCGGGTGGAAGCAGGGGAGTCTGCGCTCATCGCGCAGACATCCCCTGCTGTTAGAGAGGGGGATCCAGGTCCCCTGCAGCTCTGCTGGGGACCTGGATCCCAGTCTTATAGTCTGACCTCAATTTGAGGTCAGATTATGAGACGACCTCGATTATAAGACTATAATCTTATAAGGGGGATTTTTCAGAAATTTTTAATCGAGCAAATACGGTATGTTAGATATTTGCTAGTCTACAGATGAAGATAAAACAATGGGTCTATTCAATGAATGAAAGAGCTCTGTGTACATTTATAGAAAACAAATGAATGGTGGTCTGTTGCTCTCCAACTGAGTGAAGAAATCTGCTTGTACCACTATTTTTTCAGGTAAATGTGCAGCCACTTTATGCTGTATATATAGTTATTATTCACATACATTCCCCTTTTCACATTTACTATTCTACATTGCCATTATTAGTTATCCCACATCAGTGAGCTGATACTGAGAACTACACCCACAATGTTAAAGGACCACTCCAGCTTTAAAATGACCTACCAGAAATCTGGGTGCTGAAAAAGTCCTGTGTGTGAAATATGGGTGCTGGCCAAGTCCTGTGCATGCAATTTGGGAGTTCTTGCAGGACCAATGGGTGCCCTGGAAAGATTGCACGCACATAAAAAGTGCCTGTAAGTCCATTTTTGGTACTTTGTAGTGCATTAGTTGGGCACTCGGGACCAAAAACATTCTCCATCACTGACCTAAACATTGTTTTTACTGTACATGTAGAGAATAAAAAGTTATTTAAAATGATATATACATTGTTTTAGAAAAACTGCAAACAAATGCCTAAATCAGGAGAAAAATGTGGGGAATCTCTTGCTTATGACATCTCCTTGGCTTGATAATCAAATTACTGTATTTGCTCGAATATAAGACAAGGTTTTTTCCAGAGCAAATTCTCTGAAAAAGACCCCTGGTGTTATATTCAAGGTCGTCTTATAATCTGACCTCAAATTGAGATCAGATTATAAGACTGGGATCCAGGTCCCCCGCAGAGCTGCAGGGGACCTGGATCCCTCTCGCTAACAGCCTGTGGATGTCTGCGCAATGTGCGCAGACATCCTCCGCTGCCACCCAGCACGTCTGTCGGGACTTCTATGATGAAGCCGGGACCTTCCGCCTTCATCATAAAAGTCCCAGCGGCAGTGCCGCGCAGCAGCGGAGGATATCGTGCAGATATGCTCTGGCTGCCTCCACTTGCCACCAGGAGATTTGGGCAGCCGGGGGATGTCTGCACAAATCGTGCAGACATCCCCCAGCTGCCCCCACTAGCCACCAGGGAGACTGCGTTGGGGGAGGGAGGGGTAGACAGACTACGTTGGGGGGAGGGAGAGGGGGGAGAGAGACAGACAACACTGGGGGGAGGGAGGGGTGGAGAGACAGACAACATTGAGGGGAGGGTGGGGGAGAGAGACAGACAACTTGGGGGAGGGTGGGGGGGAGAGACAGACACTGTTGGGGGGAGCATTGGGTAAGACTGGGGGTAGGGGCAGCATTGGCACATAAAAGGTAAATAAAAACAAGAAATGCATTTTTTTATATCATCATTTTTAAATTAAATATGAAAAAGCTTTTTACATGTGAATATATACAAGCTAAACTTTTTTTCCTATAGGCTAGTCATATATTCAGGCTTTTAGTTTTTTTCCTTAAGGAGTATCCATAGTTTGGTGGGTCGTCTTATATTCAAGCAAATACGGCAAGTGGTTTTCAATGAGAAATGTCTCCACAGACACATTTAAAACACGTTTCTCCTAATTTAGCCATTTGCCTGCAAGTGCAATACAACATATAGATCATTTTCAATTGTATTTTATTCTCCACATTCACAGTATAGTGTTTAGGTGATACAGATTTTTTCCATTAAGATATAAGCTCCACAACAAGTCCAGCATCTCCGAATAACAAATAAAACATTTGATGCCTGGTGAACTAGTTTCTGATTTTAATGCTGCCACATCCTTCAGAAGTTTAGCCTTTCCCATGGATTTATATCAGCACATACATTAGGGTCTGCAGTCTGTGACTAGAAGAGACATTATATTTGAGGTTAAGTTGTTAGCTGTATTGTGATTCTTCAGTGCAAGTTCCACTAATGATGTGGCAGGCATTAGTCATGTTGTGTTAATGGACAACACAATCAATGAGAAGGACAACTACCACCCACTGAATGTGCAGATCATATGCGATCCACATCAGCACATCATGGGTTCAATTGAGGGAACCGAGTTTTAACTCAAAATATTATATTACTGTATATGATACAATGACCTGAGATAAAAGAGCAGGTGTTGTACCAAATGCAGAGCCGTGCACAAGCACCCTCTTTGCCAACTCTGCAGGGTAGGATGGTTGGGATTCTATCATCCCTGGCTGGATCTGTTTGTCCATGGGCCAAAGATGAGGACTCAAGAACATCAAACGGGAGGGGAGAAGACTATATCAAGAGTATGGGCCAAACCAAAATTAGAAGGGCATTTGAACTTAAGACTTTTGCCCCGGTAGGACTGAATATTGAATTTGATTTATTTAATTTTCTATAATACAATATTGTGCCCAACTAATCATGCCTTTGTTTCTTGTTCTTTTCTCCTGTGGCAGATATTGAGAATCACATATTATCTCAATACCATAATTGTTCATATTATTATCCATTGCCAACCCATCTTATTGGTAGTTTTTATTCACTATGCTATTATTATTTTATCTGCAGTTTTTTTCTGTATTTTTTATATAATATAGTATATGGATTTATTTTTATATTTAGTTTTATATTTTTGTTTTTATAATCATATTAATTTTTATTTCTATTTATGTTTATATTATTTCCATATTATCTATATTTTTCCATTTGCAAATGATTTTATTTGTTGTTGCATTATTTTTTCATTCATATTTATATTTTTTATCTAATTTTTTCTTTTCACCAATAACATTATAATTCTACAATATTGATGATTTTCCTTGATGTGGATTTCAGTTACAAGACATACTTTTGTAAAGGTCCGGATGTATTATATACTGATTGACCTACTTTTACAATTAAGTAATTTTTGGGTATAATCTTTATGTATAATGATGGACTTTTTAATGTAATAAATAATTGTAATAAAAATGCTTGTTAAGATATATTGGTGTATATGTATAGATAACTTATATTCTAATGTGTATATGTATTCTTTTCTGTACATAATAGGAATGTCCCTGAAGGGGTTAATTGACCCAATTAGATGAATGGTATATAAAAAGCAGCTTTGTTCAGCTGCTACATGCATGCATTCAACTCGTCCATCTCGACTATACAGATGTATTCACTGTCTGCAGTTCAACAACTCAACATTATTTGTGAACAGAGAGGCGTTGTATAGTCAGTGTCGACTCGCAGACACAGCTTTATATGTGAGTTCCCATTCACTGGGTCTCACCACCATATCTTGTAAGGCTTCATTGCTACCGTATATTTTTCACTTGCATCTTGTTTTTATAACAACTTTGATGCATTAACTGATTTTATTCGTTGCTTTAATTGTTCATGAACTGTTTTATCAGTTATTATTTTTTTCTGGTATTTATTACATTTTGCAATCTTATTAATTCATTCTAAAGGTTTTTGCAGACATTTATTTATATATTTTTATTCAGTTTGCTATTATACAGAAACGCTATGATTTGAATTTTTGCTTCTCTTTTTTATATATTATTGACGAGATTGCAGACTGAAGGCCACAATATATCCATTGGTTTAAGTATATTTACTTCATTGTTATTTTATTTTAACTGGTATCCAAATTACATCTTATTAGACACTTACTCTAGCGCTCCAGTTCCTTTTGGTTGTTCCTTTGTATTTTAATTGGGAGGGAGTCGGTAGCCTTCCTTTTTTTTGTGAGCTGCAGGGGTTTAATTATCTGTATTTCTTTATTTGCTTACCTGGTATAGATACCAGGTTTCTATATCTCATTTCTTTTTTTTTCTTTTCAAAACAAATCGTACAAAAGGAGATTTCATTAATATAAAGAGACGACATATCATACATTATTTCCATGACATAATATACATTACTCATTAATGCCATATCGCTTTGGGAACATTTTGTTACCTCCAGATTCTTCCTTTTATCAATAAAAAACAGTATGACAATTTACAAACATCCTATCATACACTCATATTCATACACTCTCATTCACTCATTCAATCACCCTTGGTGTCTCAAAACTCCCAGTGATCAAATCAGGTCAGCTTCCTTACCCTTAAAACAGATCCACGAGCATAAGAGCACCTGGTGGGGTCCCCAAATCCGAGATCCGACCACCCCTCCTCGCCATCCGTCGGGAAGATGCGGGAGGAGATAGTCCAGTCCCCAGACCAGAGACCTCCCCAAGCGCTCCTCTGGTGGGAGCCGTACCCTTCTCTCTACCTAGAATCTATTCTATTCATCCTTATACTAGGCCTGGACTCCTCCTACAGTTAAGCCTCCCCTTCTGGGCACCCTTGGTGTCTCATCATCCAAGGGGACCAGATCTTATAGTAATCCTCCAGCGTATTTCTATTGTTCCAAAAATAACCCTTCTCCATTCTTGCTTGGAATTCTATTTGTTCCAATACACTTTCTAAATAAATTTTACCTTTAGTTTTCCAAGTCCTTGCTATGATGATTTTAACCGCTGTATATATATGGATTACTAACATTCTGTTATAATGCTTAATCTTACTTCGATCTATGTGGAAAAGCATCATAGCTGGATCTTGTTCAAACCTTACTTTTAAGAGATCGGACCAACTTTCTTGCCTGGGACCATAGAGAGTTAACAAACCGACACTCCCACCAAAGATGTAGGAGTGAGCCTCCACTGTCTCCACATCTCCAACAGCGGCCATCAATATCTTTATAACATTTTTTTAATAATTCAGGTGATATGTGCTATCTATATAGTACCTTGTAAAAGAGCTCCACTAAATTTAGTGAATGTACAGTAGTTTTAGTTTTTCCAATAGCTTGGGCACACTCCTTATCTTCACAGGTGACCATGGGCGTAGGAAGCGGGGGGGACGGGGGGGACGGATTCCCCCCAGGAAATAATGCGGGGGGGACAGCTATGCTGAAATCCCCCCCAGGTTAGGACTAGGAGGAGTGCACTAGGAGTGCTGATCACGCTGGTAAAGCTGACCTACAGCGTGATCGGCACTCTGGGGTCTCCTTCCTGTTTTAATGTGACACGGGCGGAATGTGCTGCAGACTGCAGGAGCAGGAGGACGCACGTGTCTGGAGTATGAACCTGGGTAAGTAATGTTGCTAATGCTTAAATACCGTTATTTGCTCGTTTATAAGACGAGGTTTTTTTCAGAGCAAATGCTCTGAAAAAAAAAACCTCGTCTTATAATCGAGGTTTGTCTTATAATCTGACCTCAAATTGAGGTCAGACTTTAAGACATGGATCCAGGTCCCCAGCAGAGCTGCAGGGGACCTGGATCCCCCTCTCTGACAGCAGGGGATGTCTGCGCGACGAGCGCAGACTCCCCTGCTTCCGCCCGGCACGACCGCCGGGGCTTCTGTGAAGAAGCCGGATACTTCCGCTTTCGTCACAGAAGTCCCGGCGAGCGTGCCGGGGCGGCAGCAGGGGAGTCTGCGCTCGTCGCGCAGACATCCCCTGCTGTCCCACTAACCACCATTGTGAATCAGGCAGCTGGGGGATGTCTGCTGACATCCTCCATGCTGCCTGACACCTCCGTCTGTTATGATGGACCAGCTGTCCATCATAATAGATGGAGTTGTCGGGCAGCATGGAGGATGTCTGCACATATCGTGCAGACATCCCCCAGCTGCCCCCACTAGCCACCAGTGAAAAATAACAAGGTTAGGGGGAGGGAGGGGGGCGAAGAGAGAGAGGAGAGGGTAAGAGAGAGAGGCAAGGGGAGGGAGGTGGGGGGGGGTGAGAGAGAGAGAGACGGGGGGGGTGAGAGAGAGAGAGAGACAAGGGGGAGGGTGAGAGAGAGACAAGGGGAGGGGGGTAAGAGGGGGAGGGAGTGGGGTAAAAGAGAGACACAAGGGGAGGGGGGGTGAGAGAGAGAGACAAGGGGAGGGAGGGTTGGTAAGAGAGAGACAAGGGGAGGGGGGTAAGAGAGAGACACAAGGGGAGGGGGGTGAGAGAGAGACAAGGGGAGGGGGGGTAAGAGAGAGACAAGGGGAGGGGGGTAAGAGAGAGAGATAAGGGGAGGGAGGGGGGGTAAGAGAGAGAGACAAGGAGAGGGGGGTAAGTGAGAGAGATAAGGGGTAAAGAGGGGGGACAGAGAGAAACAAGGGTAGGGAGGGGGGAAGAGACAGAGACAAGGGGAGCGAGGGGGGAGACAAAGGAGATGTGAGAGAGGCAACACAAAGCTGGGGGCAAGGGAAAGAGAGTGGTAGCGTTGGCACATAAAAGGAAATAAAAACAAGACATGCATTTTTTTATATCATAATTTTTTTTATTAAAAAAGCAATTTACATGTGAATGTATTCAAGTTGGACTTTTTTTCCTATAGGGTAGTCTTATATTCAGGCTTTTAGTTTTTTTCCTAAAAAATATCCAAAGTTTGGGGGTCGTCTTATAATCAGGGTCGTCTTATAATCGAGCAAATACGGTAATAATGTGTAAATATTAGCAATAATATACTGTTTATGTAGCATGGTAATTCCTGTTGCTTCTCAAGACTAGTTGCTCCTATTCTAACATTGCTGTCAGTCAGACAGTGAGTGATGATCATGTCATTAAGTCACAAAATCCATAAATATTAATTATATAGCATTTTTCTCCCCTGTTACAATGCAGTTTAGCCCATACTTTGTTTTTTTAGTAATGCTATACCAGTTTATTTTTACTGCTGCTATACCGGTTAATTTTTACTAATGCCATGTGGGTTTATTTTTACTAATACTATATGTCGGTTTATTTTTACTACTGCTATACCAGTTAATTTTTACTACTGCTATACCAGTCTATTTTTACTGCTGCTATACCGGTTAATTTTTACTGATGCCATGTGGGTTTATTTTTACTAATGCTATATGTCGGTTTATTTTTACTAATGCTATATGTCGGTTTATTTTTGCTGCTGCTATAAAGGTTTAATTTTTACTGATGCCATGTTGGTTCATTTTTACTGATGCTTTGATTTATTGGCTTGAGATACGGATTTGCATAAGTGAAGTGGGAGGGAGGGGAAAGCTAGGCTTTCCTATTCAGGCTGCACTGGGAGCGCTACCTGCAAGGGAGAATGTCATTACATCTGTCACCAGTGCGCTGTGTGCTAAGATGACAGATGTATTTTATGCCCAGAACAGTTCCAAACTGCCTAAGTCACGTATGCTGGCTGCCGGTGGGGCAACTAGCAGTAATTCTGGAACACGCACTAGGTTAAAGATGCTATGTCAGAAAATGGGCTAGATATAATAAACAAATTATTGTAGAGAAATTAAAAAGTTCAGGTCATTCTTAAATCTTTTATTATCATTCAGTATTATCATTCTTCTTTATATGTTGTCTTTTCTAGAACCTTAGCTTAATGCTTAAAAGTTAGTTTGAGTGAAGAAAGTCAGAATGGATATCCGCAGGTTTTTTAAAAAGCCTAGTAAAGCAAATACATCCTCATCAAGCTCAGAAGCATGTCAACAAAAAGAGATCACTGAATCACCAGTCAGGCATCATTTTGTTGAGCCAGAAAAGGAATATGCAGAGACAGTGTCTTTAGAAGCAGTTGGCCTCATGAGTGACTCAAGTAGTGATGGTGAGGAAGACCATGCTTGTGGTCCTGCAATCAAAACTGTAGAAGATGTTCATAGTAAATCTAAAACATACACGAAAGGAAAATGCATTTCTCTTCCAGCTGATGATGAGAAAACATTACGAACGGCAGTGGTACCAAATCAACCAGACTACAAAACAATTCCAGTTCAGACCATTGTAACGCAAAAGGCAAAGAAGCGTGTTCTACATTTTCAAGAGTGCTGGTTCCAAAGCTTTCCATGGCTACACTATAGTTTTACTCTTGAAGGGTACTATGTTTCTACTGTGCTAAAGCAGCCGTCCTGAATCTGACTCAACTCGAAAAGAACACTGAGCCAGCATTTGTGTGTGTAGGCTTTAAAAATTGGAAAAAAGCTATTGAAAAGTTTAAAAAACATCAGAGTTGTTCTGCTCATACATATTCTATGAAGCAACTATTGCATCATAAAGATTCGCAACCCATTAATGCTCAGCTTTCACTACAAATTCAACAGCAACAGAGTGATGCATGGCTGTGTCTCATCAAGATAGTACAAACAATAGCCCTGTTGGCAAAACAAGGTCTCCCTCTTCGTGGCCATGAAGACAATGATGGAAATTTTAAACAGTTTCTGCTTGCACGAGCAGATGATGTGTCTTATCTAAAAAACTGGATATCACACAAAGCAGAATACATGAGTCCCGACATTCAAAATGAGATTTTGAAGTTATTGTCTCACACCGTATTACGCCTTATTCGGAAACAGATTGGGAATAATGCCTTTGCAATTATTGTTGATGGCACACAAGATATATCTGGTCAAGAACAAGAAAGTTTCTGTATCCGCTATGTTGATGAAGACTTGTACCCACATGAGGACTTCATAGGCTTATATCAAGTTGATGAAACAAGTGGATCTGCAATCGCACAGATTGTCAAGGATGCTTTATGCCGTAATGGGCTTTGTATGTCAATGTTGCGAGGGCAAACATATGATGGAGCTTCAAATATGGCTGGTAAATATCATGGCGCCCAGGCATTAATCAAGCAGGAACAACCACTTGCCATATATGTCCATTGCGGTGCACATTGCACAAATTTAGTTATGCAGGCCGCAGCACATCAATGTCCAATAATGGAAGATGCACTTATGTGTGTGCAAGATCTTGGCAAACTCTTTGGGCAATCTATGAAATGCAGAAACACATTTTCAGAAATTGTGCATTGTGAAGCTGAAGGGCCTATTAAAGTCTTGCATATTAAACCATTGTGCCCAACACGTTACATAGAAACATAGAAACATAGAATGTGTCGGCAGATAAGAACCATTCGGTCCATCTAGTCTGCCCAATTTTTTTTTTGAGTACTTTTATTAGTCCCCCGTTCCCGGTCTTATAGCTAGGATAGCCTTGTGTCTATCCCACACATGCTTAAAATCCTTGACTGTGTTTACCTCTACCACTTCTGCTGGCAGGCTATTCCATACATCCACTACCCTCTCAGTAAAGTAATACTTCCTGATATTACTTTTAAATCGTTGCCCCTCTAATTTAAGACTATGTCCTCTAGTTGTGGTAGTTTTTCTTCTTTTAAATATACTCTCTTCCTTTACTGTGTTGATTCCCTTTATGTATTTAAATGTTTCTATCATATCCCCCCTGTTACGTCTTTCCTCCAAGCTATACATGTTAAGATGCTTTAACCTTTCCTGGTAAGTTTTATCCTTCAACCCATGAACCAGTTTAGTAGCCCTTCTCTGAACTCTCTCCAAAGTATCAATATCCTTCTGGAGATAAGGTCTCCAGTACTGCGTACAATACTCCAAGTGAGGTCTCACCAGTGCTCTGTACAATGGCATGAGCACTTCCCTCTTCCTACTGCTAATACCTCTCCCTATGCAACCAAGCATTCTGCTAGCATTTCCTGCTGCTCTATTGCATTGCCTACCTACCTTCAAGTCCTCTGAAATTATTACTCCTAAATCCCTTTCCTCAGATGTTGAGGTTAGGACTGTACCAAATAGTCTATATTCTGCTTTTGGGTTTTTACGCCCAAGGTGCATAATCTTGCACTTGTCCACATTAAATGCCAGTTGCCACTGCTCTGACCATTTTTCTAGTTTAGCTAAATCATTTGCCATTTGGCTTATCCCTCCATGAATATCAACCCTGCTGCAAATCTTTGTATCATCAGCAAAAAGACATACTTTACCAACAAGACCTTCTGCAATATCGCTAATAAAAATATTAAAGAGAATGGGTCCAAGAACAGATCCCTGAGGTACCCCACTAGTAACAAGACCTTGCATCGAATATACCCCATTGACTACAACCCTCTGTTGCCTGTCACTCAGCCATTGTCTAATCCATTCAACAATATTGAAATCCAAACTCAAAGATTTCAGTTTATTGATAAGCCTTCTATGTGCGACAGTGTCAAAAGCCTTACTGAAATCTAGGTAAGCAATGTCTACTGCACCACCCTGATCTATTATTTTAGTTACCCAATCAAAAAAATCAATAAGATTAGTTTGGCATGATCTCCCTGAAGTAAACCCATGCTGTCTCTGATCTTGAAATCCAAGCGACTTTAGATGTTCAACAATCCTATTCTTTAACAAGGTTTCCATTATTTTCCCCACTACTGAAGTAAGACTTACTGGTCTATAGTTGCCCGCCTCCTCCTTACTACCTTTCTTGTGAATGGGCACAACATTAGCTAATTTACAATCTTCTGGAACTACTCCCGTTAACAATGATTGGTTAAATAAATCTGTTAACGGTTTTGCTAGTACACCACTAAGTTCTTTTAATAACTTTGGATGTATCCCATCAGGTCCCATCGACTTATTTGTCTTTACTTTAGACAGCTGAAGTAAAACCTCTTCCTCTGTAAACTTACATGCATCAAAAGACTCATTAGTCTTTTTCCCTAAATGAGGTCCCTTACCCTCATTTTCATTTGTAAAAACTGAACAAAAATATTCATTAAAGCAGTCTGCTAAGCCTTTATCCTCTTCTACATAGCATCCTTCTTTTGTTTTTAATCTAACTAATCCTTGTTTTACTTTCCTTTTCTCATTTATGTATCTAAAAAATGTTTTATCCCCCTTTTTCACTGACTGGGCTATAGTCTCTTCTGTGTGTGCTTTGGAAGCTCTTATAGCTTGCTTTGCCTCTTTCTGCCTACTCTTATAGATCTTTCTATCTTCCTCACTATGAGTATTTTTATAATTACTAAATGCTAGCTTTTTATTTTTTACTATTTTAGCCACCTCTGCAGAGTACCACAGTGGTTTCTTCAATTTTTTGCTCTTACTGACAAGCCTTATGCAATTTTCTGTAGCCTTCAGTAGTGCAACTTTTAGATAATCGCATTTCTCCTGGACTCCATTTAAATTGCTCCAGTCTGATAATGACTCCTTCACATCTAATCTAATTTTAGAAAAGTCTGTTTTTCTAAAATCTAAAACTTTTGTTTTTGTGTGGTGTGACTGCGTCACTGTTCTTATATTAAACCACACTGTCTGGTGATCACTAGATCCTAAACTTTCACCTACAGTAATATCTGATAACAAATCTCCATTTGTGAACACTAAGTCTAGTATGGCCTGCTTTCGAGTTGGCTCCTCCACTACTTGTTTTAGAGATAATCCCAGTAGGGAGTTTAGGATATGCGTACTCCTGGCACAAGTAGCTGTTTTGTATTTCCAGTTCACATCAGGAAGATTAAAGTCACCCATGATGATCACTTCTCCCTTCATTGTCATTTTAGCTATTTCCTCAACTAGTAGATTATCTAACTCCTCTATTTGTCCAGGGGGCCTATAAATCACACCTACCCGAGTTACCATATGATTACCAAATTCTAATGTAACCCAAACTGACTCTATGTTCGCCTCACTAACTTGTATTACGTTACATTTTAAGCTATCCCTCACATACAGGGCCACCCCTCCCCCTTTTTTACCTTCTCTGTCTTTTCTATATAAAGAGTACCCTGGTATTGAAATGTCCCAGTCATGTTTTTCATTATACCATGTCTCAGTAACAGCCACTAAATCTACATTCTCAGTTGCCAATATTGTCACAAGTTCATGGATCTTATTCCCTAAACTGCGAGCATTTGTAGACATGACCCTAAGCTTATCATTTTTTAGCACGCTGACTACAGGTAACTTCTGTACCTTTTTTGGGGGGCAATTGGATTGATGTTTTATCGCCATTTTGCCCCCCTCTTTTAGTTTAAAAACCTCCTAGCAAAACCTCTGAACTGCTCACTGAGAACATTCATTCCCTTTTGAGAAAGATGCAAACCATCTTTTTTGTACAGTTCCTTTCTATCCCATAGTGAACTTCCATGAGAAACAAAGCCAAATCCTTGCTCCCGACACCATTCTCCAAGCCACAAGTTGAAGTTCCTAATACGCATCCGTCTATCATTCTGAATGTTGTGCACAGGCATAACTTCAGAAAAGGACAGTGTGGACACAACCTGCCGTATATCATTGGCAAGAACACGAAAAGCTTCCTTCACCTCTGAAACCTCATTGCAAGCCAAATCATTTGTCCCTAGATGAACCAGTACATCCAATTCTCCTTCCTGATTTGCTTGCTTAACAATATTAGAAATACGCCTCCTGTCTCTGCGAGCAGTAGCTCCAGGAAGACATCTCACTAAGCCAATAGTGTCCAACTCCGCACCTCTTATGATAGAATCGCCCAACAACAACTGCTTTCTATCAGGCCTCACCTTCTCCTTGCACACCTTAGCCACATAGGAGAGTGGTTCCTCAAACTCTGCGTCTGAGCCTGCCTCCACAACACCACTGCACTCTGCAAGTGCTGAAAATGAATTCTGGACAGCCACAGACTGTGGGACATGCCTTTTATCCACAACTCTAAGCCTACCAGATCCAACAGTAATCCACCTGCCATTCCTAGGAAGCCTCTGCGGCAATGGCCTCTGTGGCAGTGACTTCGCAACAGTCTCAGCCCGAGTTTGTTTTACAGATAAATTACAAATCTCGGACTTTAAAAATGCAATCTCCTGCTGCAATCTTGAGAACTGTCTACAGATTAGACAGCCTCCAAACCTCCAAAAAATGGAATGTGAAACAAATGCAGAACAATTATCACAGTAAACCAAATCTGCCATTTTAAGAATTTAAATCAAAAAGATCTTTTAGTTTTTCTCACCTCTTGTATACCTCAGACTACCTCCAGAGTATCTCCAGAATATCTCTTAAATATACTCTTTGAAAAGCAGCTCTTACAAGAGCAGCCAAGCTATTAAATTAGCCAAGCTAATTTCTACTATGCCTTATATACACCCACAGCACACACCTACAAGCACCAAGGAAGGTTTTAACACCTGAGTGAGCCTATGCTAATTAGAACCAAACAATGACAAACACCTAAGTATTCAATTCAAATTCCTTAGCAATTTGAAGCAGGAAATCAGTACGTTGGACTGTTAGAGTGAAGCCTGTGAAAAAAATTCTGGATAATTACCAGCTGATTTTGGAAACACTTGAAGAAATTTCAAATACCAGAAGTAGTGGAGATATAAATCCACGTGCACGTGGCCTACTACAACAATTTAGGCAAGGGAAAACTCTACTAGGTCTTCAAATCTCTCTTAGCATCATGGAGATCTTAGAATGCCTGAATGTAGCCTTGCAAGGCAGAGAACAAACCATATAAGGACTTTTCGCAAGTGTACAACGGACCCATGATGCTATACAAAAGTTACGATGTGACACGTCCTTTGAAAAAGTTCTTGCTACCACTATTAATTTAGTGGAAAAATACCAGCTAAAAGAGGTTACTGTACCAAGGCAACCTAATATTCCTAAACGTCTTCAACATGGGCCAACTGAACAATTTCATGCAAAGACTGTGAAGGAATACTATTGTCCTCAGTATTTCCAAATAATGGATATTATATCGACACAGTTAATGCAGCGCTTTGACCAAGAGGGCTTACTTGTATATGAAAAACTGGAACATTATCTGTTAACAGGACAAGATAGTGATGTTCTTCCCCAGTATCCAGAGATTGAATATCATCTTCTCTCTGCCCAGATAACTACCTTATCAAGTGTTTACAAGTACACTTCAGTCTCTGAGGTTGTAGATATTTTGCGAAAGATGCCTGCCAGAGAAAGATGCTTTTTCTCTCAAGTAGAAAAAATTGTCAGAATCCTATTAACTATTCCTGCTTCTTCCTGTGAAGCTGAGAGAAGTTTTAGTGCACTGCGTAGATTAAAAACCTGGTTGAGGTCCACAATGACCCAGAAACGTTTGAACCATGTTGCTATATGCAACATCCATAGAGACATAATGGACAAACTAGACATCGAAGCCATAGCAAAGGAATTTGCAATGTGTTGTGATCGCCGCAAAAAAGTTTTTGGATTTTAACAACTTGCGTTCTTTAGTGTGTGAGCTGGCAGTGGCAGGCACGCATTTACAGGAACAGCTACCTTGCACCTAGTAAGCTGAAGTACGCTGCAGTGGTTGTGGTGCTTGGCGGGTCTCACTCTGTCTGCAGTTAGAAAATTGTTTCTGTTTATAGTTATAGTATGTATTTGTATTTATACAAGATCTTTTGTTTTGTTAAAATCAGGCAATAGTGCATTACTTAAAGTATTATTACCACTAGTTTTAAGTGGAATAACTGTAATATATGCCAAACGTTTGGTTAATTTCTGTGACCTGATAAATAAAGAACTGTTCCTTTTGCATATTTTTTTGTTGTGAGATTTTTCCCGGCGAGCAAAAATGCTGTCCCCCCCAGATTTTTGGGGGTTCCTACACCCATGCAGGTGACTCCCAGATCACTCTGCCATTTCCTTATCGGAGAGAGGTCTCCAAATGTTGAGTCCAAGGATATTGTGCTAAATGCTCTCTTCCCCCATTTTTTTCCACATCTCGCTTTGAAGAAGTCTTCCAAATCAGAGTTATCTTCATGTGATCCTAACATTAATCCCTTCTCTACAAAATTTTTAAGCCTAAGATATGTATAGCGCTCTTTCCCTTGGAGACCATATCTGGACACCAACTCCACAAATGATACCACCTTATTATCTACAATAATTTGATTGATTGATAATATGCCACTATTCCTCCAAGTTTTCAAATTTATCTCTTGAATCTGGGTTTCTATGATATTCAACGGCAAGTATCTTTCAGTTCTAAACCCAGGAAAGTATTTCTTTCTTACTTTTTTACAATAGGCGCAGAGATCTTCCGCTACTGGGCTATTTATCTGTTTTTTACTTCCTGTATTCCAGAACAGGTTTTCCGTTATACTAAGACCTCTTTGCTCCATTAGGATCCACTTGTCTTTTACCGGGTCCAAATGCGTCCATTTGGCCATATGTGCTAACATTGTAGCATTGTGTATCCTAACTAAGTCTGGTGCTCTCAATTCCCCCTGTTCTTGTTTTCTAGATATTACTGCTAGCGATACTCTTGCCCTCCTATTTTGCCAAATAAATTTGTTAAACTTTGATTGAAATTGTTTAAGAATTTTAAGATCTACACTAAGTGGAATCGATCTTAACAAAAAATAGAGGCGAGGAAGGATATAATAATTTAGTACATTAATTCTCCCGAGCCAAGAGATATATAATGGTCTCCACTCATTCAATTTATTAGCGAAATCACAGAGCAGTGGTTGATAATTAAGGGCTATAAGTTTTTTTGGGTCACTTGAGATCTGGATTCCCAGATAATTTATCGACTCTACTTTCCATATAAATCCATATGTCTTTTTTAGATATTCTAGATCTTTCTGGTCAATACAACTTTCCAAAGCCTGACACTTCCCCAGATTTAATTTGTAATCTCCCTCATCAGGGACTTCACAGATACAATAGGATTCTTCAATGTGAGTATAATGTCGTCCGCGAAGAGGGAGATTTTAAATTCCTCCTTACCACTTTCTACACCCTGGATACTTCTGTTATCCATAATTCTTTGGGCTAGAGGTTCGAGAGATAAGACATACAACAAAGGAGCCAATGGGCATCCCTGCCGTGTCCCGTTGTAAATCTCAAACCATTCAGTTGTGATGCCCGAACCATTTATTCTGGCACTTGGTTTTGTGTATAGTGCACAGATTGCTTTAAGATAAGAACACTTGAATCCAAAGGCTGTAAGGGTTTCATACAGGTAGGTCCAGCTGACCCTGTCAAACGCCTTCTCGGCATCAAGTGACAGGGTCAGCATGGACCCCCCCCCCTTTTTTTTTTTTTTCAAGAAATAAGATGTCCAGGTTCTTTCTGACATTATCTGTTGCACTTCGTTAAGGGATGAAACCTGACTGGTCTGGGTGAATCAGACGTGATACTATTTTCTTCAGACTGCCTGCCAGCACTGCCGAGAAAATCTTGATGTCTGTGTCGATTAAGGAGATCGGCCTATAGTTTTTAATCTCTGTTCTTTCTTTACCCTCTTTTAAGATTGGGCTTATATTAGCCTTCAATAATTCCTTTGGCATCTCTCCATTACTTTTGATTTCCTCGTACAGTGCTAGCAGGCAGGGAACAATCTCGCTTTTAAACACCATATAAAAAGAATTTGAGAACCCATCCGGGCCCGGAGATTTTTTTTTTTTTTTATATTGTTTATACTGGCTTCTATTTCTTTTGTTGTAAATGGGGCGTTTAGGATTTCCTGTTCCTCCGTTGTTAGTGTGGGGAGATTTATATTACTTAGGTATTCTTGATTTTATTTCTTTTTCCTTATCTCTTATTGAAAGGTGATCTCTATTTAAATTATAGAGTTCGCGATAGTAATCTACAAAGGCCTCTCCTATTTTCCCCGGGTCTAGCAGGGTCCTTCCCCTATAATTTATTTTACGTATATTATGCCTAACTCTCTGTTTTTTTCGCATATTTGATAGCAGTTTGTCGGCTCTATTGCCCCTCGCATACCATTTTTGTTTTAGATATAGAAGGTTTTTATTGGTATTTTCCATGTTTCTATCTCTAATTAGTTGTTTTACCTCTTTTATCTTTATTAATAGATCGTTTTGTAGTGTCTGTTTATGTCGTTCTTTCAGTTTGTATAATTCTAAATGTAGTTGTTGGTAGGTCAACCCCTTTTTTTTTTTTTTTCTCCTGCACCAATTTTAATCAAGTTGCCCAGAATTACTACTTTTAAAGTACACCACAAACTAGCTCTGGATATGTGTTCTTTGTCATTCTCTTTGAGGAAATTCTGAATATCTAATGCTAGTTGTTTTTTAATGTTGTCTTTCATCAATAGGGATTCATTTAATTTCCAATTAAATTGTTTTTTTGTTATACCCTCCTCTATTATTAGGGTCACTGGTGCGTGATCCGACCATAAAGCACATCCTATTTCGCATCTGAGATTACTATCAAGACCGTCTCTGGTAACAAAAAACATATCTATACGTGAATATGTGTCGTGCGGAATTGAATAAAATGTGTAGTCCCTATCTATTGGTTTCAACACTCTCCAGATATCAATTAAGTGATTTTTAATCAAGAATTCTGAATTTTTTTGCATTATGTGTTAATCTACTATTTATTATTTTCCCCTTTTGAAGTTTTTTTTATCTAACTCAGTGTCTATTACCAAATTAAAATCGCTGCCTATCAGTAATTTACCTTGTTTTACTTTTTCAACCCGTGACATTAATTTCTCCATAAATTTTATAACATTTTCATTCGGTGCATATATATTAACTAGTGTGTACAATATATTATTTATTCTACAAATAAGCAACACATATCTTCCATTATTATCTACCATTTTGTGAACTATTTCAAGTGCTAAATTGTTTTTGAATATAATAGATATGGAGGTATAATAGATACCTCCAGCGGGGGTGACACCCGTGCTGCTGGCACCCCCCCCCGCATCGCGCTGCTTAACTTTTTTTCTTTTTTCTGGTAGCCGCATCCGCTGGATCACAGCAACCGGATGTGACGTTACGTCACATCCGGTGACTGTGTTTCCCTCCTCCGTGCAGGAGGGAAGACTGCACGGAGGAGGCGTCCGTCCGGAAGCACAGAGAAGCAGCGATTCGGTAAGTGATGGGGAAGGGGGGGAGGAGGGTGGTTTAAAACTAGCAGTTTATTACTGGGCTCTGACTGGCACTATATTACTGGGCATCTGGCTGGCACTATATTACTGGGCTATGACTGGCACTATATTACTGGGCTCTGACTGGCACTATATTACTGGGCATCTGGCTGGCACTATATTACTGGGCTCTGGCTGGCACAATATTACTGGGCTCTGGCTGGCACAATATTACTGGGCTCTGACTGGCATAATATTCCTGGGCTCTGACTGGCACAATATTACTGGCATCTGGCTGGCACTATATTCCTGGGCTCTGACTGGCATAATATTCCTGGGCTCTGACTGGCACACTATTCCTGGTATCTGACTGGCATAATATTCCTGGGCTCTGACTGGCATAATATTCCTGGGCCATTACTGGCATAATATTCCTGGGCTCTGACTGGCATAACATTCCTGGGCTCTGACTGGCACACTATTCCTGGTATCTGACTGACACACTATTCCTGGGCTCTGACTGGCACACTATTCCTGGTATCTGACTGGCACACTATTCCTGGTATCTGACTGGCATAATATTCCTGGGCTCTGACTGGCATAATATTCCTGGGCTCTGACTGGCACACTATTACTGGGCTCTGACTGGCATAATATTACTGGGCTCTGATTTGCACACTATTACTGGGCTCTGACTGGCACACTATTACTGGGCTCTGACTGGCACTATATTACTGGTATCTGACTGGCATAATATTACTGGGCTCTGACTGGCACTATATTACTGGGCTCTGACTGGCATAATATTCCTGGTATCTGACTGGCACACTATTCCTGGTATCTGTCTGGCACAATATTCCTGGGCTCTGACTGGCATAATATTCCTGGGCTCTGACTGGCATAATATTTTTGGGCTCTGACTGGCACACTATTCCTGGTATCTGACTGACATAATATTCCTGGGCTCTAACTGGCACACTATTCGTGGTATCTGACTGGCACACTATTCCTGGTATCTGACTGGCATAATATTCCTGGTATCTGACTGGCATAATATTCCTGGGCTCTGACTGGCATAATATTCCTGGGCTCTGACTGGCACACTATTACTGGGCTCTGACTGGCATAATATTACTGGGCTCTGATTAGCACACTATTCCTGGGCTCTGACTGGCACTATATTACTGGCATCTGGCTGGCACTATATTCCTGGGCTCTGACTGGCATAATATTCCTGGGCTCTGACTGGCATAATATTCCTGGGCTCTGACTGGCACACTATTCCTGGTATCTGACTGGCATAATATTCCAGGGCTCTGCCGACACATTCTATGTTTCTAATATTCCTGGGCTCTTAATGGCACAATATTACTGGGCTCTGACTGGCACAATATTACTGGGCTCTGAGTGGGACAATACTACTGGGATCTGAATGGCACAATATTACTGGTATCTATAATTGTAAGATTGTCACCTCGTGGGGCTCCTGTAACATACATACATAGTAATTTAGGTTGAAAAAAGACAAAAGTCCATGGAACTGTGTGTTTCATAATTAATGGCGGTCCCATGTGTGCATAATTATGGGGCACTTGTGTGTGGCATATTTATTGGGCCCCATGTGTGGCATAATTAAGGGACTCTTTTGTGTGGCGTAATTAAGGGACTCTTTTGTGTGGCATAATTATGGGGCACCTGTGTGTGTGTGGCATAATTATGGGGCACCTGTGTGTGTGTGTGGCATAATTAATTGGGCAGAGGTGAGGCATAAATAGTGGGGCTCTGGTGTGGCATAAGTTATGGGGCTCTGGTGTTGCATAAGTTATGGGGCTCCTGTGTGTGGCATAGTTATGGGGCTCCTGTGTGTGGCATAGTTAATAGGCCATCTAACTGGCATTACTAAGGAATCTGTTTGGCATTGTATGGAGGAAATCCAGGGGGGTGACACCATGAGTTTCCGCACCGGGTGACACCAACCCTAGTGACGCCCCTGGATACCCCTCTGCTTTTTTTATGTGTATGATGGGAGGCTGCATATATGTGCGGATATTTATTACTAAAAAGCAGTTTTCGTGAGTTTTTTGTCCAGTGCGTTTCTTGAATCATCGCAATATCTATATTATCATTTACTAACATTTCAATCAGGGCTTTCGTCTTATAGGGTGAATTCAGGCCTTGTGCATTAATGGAACATATTTTGATCACAATTCCGGTGGGCCCATTTTTTCGTTTGGCACCAAGGGCTACTTTCGTCCTTCACATTTACTCTCATGCATTCCTCACATTCATACCAGATCGCGTAATATTAAATGGCATATTCGGGGCAAAATCCTGGAATATTAAATGGCATATTCGGGGCAATATCCTGGAATATTAAATGACATATTGGGGGCAATATCCTGGAATATTAAATGGCATATTGGGGGCAATATCCTGGAATATTAAATGGCAGATTGGGGCAATATTTACCAGTGAAATAAACAAACAATACAGTATACTGCGCCAATAACTGTGATGGAGTAAGCTAGCACTTGTGCACAGCTAGTGTCTCACTCCTAGCAAACCAGTGAAAACAAATACAATAAAGTGAACATGTGCGCTAGTGACCAACACTAGAGAAAAAAGAGCATTACCCTTTTCTATGAGACGAAATGCTCAGATATTATGCAAAGGGAAAAACAAAAACAATAATAGTGTAGTATATCAGTGCAATGGTATAATAGTGCAAAGTGCATAAATGGTACATTTACATGAGCAATACCCTGCTCAAGATAAATAGCGTGGGTGAGCTCAGATAAGAGCAAGTAGATCTTGTAAACCAGCTCCAGAGGCAGTCCAGATATCCAGATCACATGGGAAGGAGAAGGCAGGATTGCACAAGTAAGTATTTTAATATAAGCAATAAAACCAACAAACCAACTTGCTCTTATCTGAGCTCACCCACGCTATTTATCTTGAGCAGGGTATTGCTCATGTAAATGTGAGTGTACCATTTATGCACTTTGCACTATTATACCATTGCACTGATATACTACACTATTATTGTTTTTGTTTTTCCCTTTGCATAATATCTGAGCATTTCGTCTCATAGAAAAGGGTAATGCTCTTTTTTCTCTAGTGTTGGTCACTAGCGCACATGTTCACTTTATTGTAAATATTTACCAGTAGCTGCCTCATTTCCCACCCTAGGCTTATACTCGAGTCAATATTTTTTTCCAGTTCTTTGTGGTAAAATTAGGTGCCACGGCTTAAATTCGGGTCGGCTTATACACGAGTATATACGGTACTCAGCAATATGGTTACACAGTAGTTTAAATCTGAGCTTACTGTTGATTTCACTCTCATTGTAATTGCTTTGGTATTACCCATTTGTAAATGCTGCCATGAATGGCCAGGAAAAAGGAAATGTATTCATATTTACCGTAATTTTATTTTCCTGGTCATAATCGATGTGTAGTGCACACTGGCAGAAACAATTATGACCTCAGTTGAATGCTGCTGGAGCTCTTTAAGAGTTTAACCCTGTGGAAGAGGTTTGACCGTTTGTAGGATGAAACATACAGAAGGAACGTTTCAGAGGCAAGAAGCTTTACAATGCAGGAACACCAAAGACACTCTATCAAATGGATTAAAATATTTTATTTTCACTTTCAGACTGGGGAGTGGAGAGCAACAAATATTTCTATGTCAAAGACCCATAGATCTTCTGCTGATTTTGTTATCTTGCATTTTTTTGCTCGGATCCTGCTGCAGGGACTTGCAGCGGGATCCCACCTGTCAGATGAAGCCACTTTGAGTGGCCTCAGTCCGACAGGGAAAATGTAGTCGTTGCTCAAAGCAAGCTCCGGCTACATTTCACTAAATTGCGTGACGTCCGGTGGTCTAGCGATCTTTTGGCAGGGACCCACAGGATCTATAAAGACCATGATTGGGTCTCTGCCATAGTGTTTCTTGCTAACAGTCACCTTGTGATCGGTGGCCAGGAACAAACTGTGACGTCTTGGTGCTTGCGTCGTCTGGGACGCAAACACCATGCTTCACGAAGGGGTTAACTTGGATGCAAAAAGACTTAAGAATTTGTTGAGGTCCTGCATAAGAAATAAGCGTAACCCCTTTGCGACAATGGACCAGGACAGGACACAGAAATCACTACCGTTGATGACAGTATTACATCCAGTGGTGGAATGAGCTTAGAAAGCAAACAACAAGCTCAGCCAGAGTTGTTGAAATGCCTTTTATATGGAAGCATTCAGCAACACCGAAATCAGACCCCAGGTTGCAGTGTGATCACTTTCCAGATTAATCACATTTGCCAAATTGCAATGCCTTTCCTATACGGAGCTGCCCTGCTTCGGAAAAGCTCTTCAGAGGTGATCAATCAGGGAACCTTGCTAGACTGGCCCTACAGCTAGGTTTAGGTTTAAAATTAAGGGTAGGGTTAGGCTAGGGTTAGGGTTACAATGTCATTATAGATAATTTTGGGGGGAAATGGTTAGGAATAAGCAATATGCTACTTGCTCTATAACTTGCAGAAAAACATATAAACATGGTGTTTTATATAGACATGTGTATTCGTTTTCGGACGAATGCATTTTCGTCCGACAATACGATTTTCGTCCATTCGTCCGAAAAACGAATAACGAAAATGCTAAACTAACAAAAGCCGAATGAACGAATGGTTAATAAACGAAAATCATTCATCCATTCGTGCTATTGGCATTCAATAAACAGAAATAGAGTCGGTTTATAGAATACCAATAGCATTACATACATTCCAAAAACCAACATAATGAACGACTTTCGGTTTATGGAATGCATGTAATGCTATTGGTATTCTATAAACTGACTCTATTTCGGTTTGTAGAAAGCCAATAGCACGAATGGACGAATGATTTTCGTTTATTAACCATTCGTTCATAGCATTACATGCATTCCATAAACCGAAAGTCGTTCATTATGTCGGTTTATGGGATGTATGTAATGCTATTGGTATTCTATAAACCGACTCTATTTCGGTTTATAGAAAGCCAATAGCATTACATACATTCCATAAACCGACATAATGAACGACTTTCGGTTTATGGAATGTATGTAATGCTATTGGTATTCTAGAAACCGAAATAGAGTTAAAATAGGTCAGTTCGTATGAATGGGGAGTCTATTTCGGTTTATAGAATACCAATAGCATTACATGCATTCCATAAACCGAAAGTCTATAAACTGAAAGAGAGGTTAAAATAGGTCAATTCGTACGAATGAATAAAACGAAACAAAAATAATGAACGAATTTCATCTGAAACGAATGCAGTTATGAACTAAATTCGTTTTGGACGAAATAAATAAAATTTTCGTCCGAATAGATGAAAACGAAATGAAAATTTTAGTTTTGCACATGTCTAGTGAATGAAGGGGTTACCTAGCATTGTGAGGGTTAACCAAAAGAGTTAGTTTTGCTTTTGCACCTGCTTAGCTTCAGTTTAATTAGAAGACACGTTATCTCATGTATTCACTTGCCATCTCCAATTAATCCTACTGATTAGGGCAAAGAGAAGTTACCACAAGATACCGGAATGTTTTTATCTCTGTGTTACCAAAATCCTCTTATCTCTGTTTTATCCTGTGATTGGAAGCAATACGTCTTTTTTAATTATCAGTACATTCCATTCTTTTTCTGGTACTTTCCACTCTTTTGGAGATTTTTGTGTAACTGTTATTTAGCATACATACCATTAACATGCCTCTATATTCATATGTGCACATACATTATAACCAATGAGATTGAAGCAGCCACCTCCTTAATTTGTGGTATATATAAGTGTTAGATCAATAAAACTCAGAGTTAAAGGATAAAGAACTTGTGTCTTTTTTCTTTGGCTCTCCAAGCGCGCTTGTGAGGCCAACTCCTACCACGTGAAGTCAACCATTAAAGATATATTGCCGTGTATGCAGAGACGTTGCTGAGAAGACCCCTCAGCTAGACTCGGTCCCTTTCATTGTATTTCTAAATTCAGGACAAATATTAGAATCTATTTAACAGATTTTTTCATTAAATTTTGAAGAAAAAATTAAAAAGTGTTTAAATTTACCATCATATTGTTTTTTTTATTAGTGAAAATGATTGGATTTGATCAAATAAGGATATCTAAAAAAAGCCCTTTTCTAGAAAAATTATAGAAAACGCATTAAAAATCTGTGCCAAGGGCAATGTTTTCATTGTGAAGAGTGTGCAAGTATACATATAACTCTTTGTGTTTTGTACTTAAATACTTGGCACGCAGCTGCATGTGTAACATTGAATGCTGCACATTTTAGAGCCATATCTATAGTTTTTTTTATGTAAGCTGCTTGCATTCCAACATTTAACAAGGCTGCAAATTACAGATATAACAAATTCTAATGTGCTTGAAATTTTACTCAAAAATCACTTTTTAAATTTTTGTATGACAGAATATAAGGCTCAAAACAATATTTTGTAGAATCAACAAAATAATTTTACTAGTAGGTCTTAATATGTAAATACTTGTTGTTTTTTTCTTGTATGGAGAACATCATAATAGCATTATTCAAATTTATAAATACCAAAAGCAAGATATTATTTTTTTTACTGATTTTTTTAATTAATTTTTTTACTGATGGCAACTACTATTTTTTTTACTGATGGAACGAGAGCCCCATCCATAAGAAATTCTTATGAATGGGGCTCTCGTTCCGTTTATAGAAAGTTAATAGTATTACACGTATTCTATAAGCCAAAAGTCTATAAACCGAAGGTCGTTCGGTTTATAGACTTTCGGCCTATAGAATATGTGTAATACTATTGCCTTTCTATAAACCGAATGAGAGCCCCATTCATAAGAAATTCTTATGAATGGAGTCCCCATTCATAAGAATTTCTTATGAATTGGGCTCTCGTTCGGTTTATAGAAAGCCAATAGTATTACATGTATTCTATAAGACGAACGAATAAAACGAAACGAAAATAATGAACGAATTTCGTCTGAAACTAATGCAGTAAGGAACAAAATTAGTTTTAGACTAAATAAATAAAATTTTCGTACGAATGGACGAAAACTAAACGAAAATTTTAGTTTTGCACATGTCTAGTGTAACTTCTCTCCAGCAGGTCTGTAGCAGCTCTCCCAAACCAGAGACTTCTTGCAATATATGTGTGACTATGTATGTATGTATACTTGTGCTGTGTGGATGTGTGATCCTGTGTATACTTGTGTTGTGTGGATGTGTGTTCCTGTGTATACGTGTGCTGTGTGGATGTGTGTTAATATGTATACTTGTGCTGTGTGTTTTAGTGTTTATACTTGTGCTGTGTGGATGTGTGATGTGTGTTAGTGTGTATATTTGTGCCATGTATTTACTTGTGATGTGTGTTAGTGTGTAAACTTGTGCTCTGTGTGGATCTGTATACTTGTGCTGTGTGTGTGCGTGATGTGTGTTATTGTGTATACTTGTGCAGTGTGTGTATACTTGTGCAGTGTGTGTGTGTGTATGTATGTATACTTGTGCTTTGGTGGGAGTGTATACTTGTGCTGTGTGTGTGAGAGTATGTATGTGGGTATTCATGTACTGTGTGTGTGTGAGGTTTCCTTTACTGAACATAATATAAAGCGCTGTTGGCACTTTGAGGTCAGGAACATGGTTGGAAGCCGAAAATTGGGCAATCTGGTCCAAAAAGGTTCGCCATCACTGCACTAGGTACTAGCTTCAGGCACACACAAATGAGGTGGTAATGAAAGTAGCATAACTAGACTGGTTAGCTCTCAAGCAATAGAGTTGGAGGTCTCTGGTATTTGAAGACCAACAGCTTGCAGCTGTATGGACAGAAGCAGGCTGCTCTCAGAAAGACAGCGATTTAGAGCTCCCTCATCATCACTGATCACCAGGGAAAAGTCCACATGGACCGACAATGAGAAAAGAAGTTTCCCAACCAGCTGAGCACTAGATATTTCTAAACCAAAATAATCTGACTATGGAAACATTATTTTTTAGTTTGTTCAGTAAATTGAAAGTAATGCTTTAGACCTGTTTGTCTAGCAAAACGCAGGTTAGATAATATCTTGAATTTTTCGTATGTTGAAAAATCACATAGGTGCTGTTTAACATAATCCAGAATTCCAGTCTATTAATTTCTATTATTATATTTAGCAAAAACATTATTCATTTATCAGTTTCTGCTTGGTTCAAGAAAAGCATATAAGTGATATAGTTATTGTAATTTGAAAATATTACTCAAAATGTATATTAAATTAATTGCATGTTCTCACGAGCGAATTCATAAGCAAATGTGAAATTATTTTTTAATATATATTAAAAAATGATTTGTCACATATGCTTATGAATTATATACATAAAATAAAAAAAAAGTGGTTAAAGGCTGCACTAATCGATTCAAATTTGCATGCAGAATATACATTAATAGGACTGGGGTTGCTGAAAGTAACATAGAATGTGTCGGCAGATATGAACCATGCAACCCATTTAGTCTGCCCAATAAAGTCCGGCAAATTTTGTAACATATGGAGAATCAGTGCACTACATGGACTTAAAAGTAAGATGTCTTGCAAAGGCATCTATGCATTAAAAGTGATTTCTTTTTTTTTTTTACTTTTAAGTCCGTGTAGTAATTCTCCATATGTATTTATATTTCAAGTGGATAACAAAAATATCTAAATAAAAAGGGATCTATAAGTATAACAAACAGTACCTTCTTAGAGAAACAGCAGCTCTGATTGCATGTCTGATGATCTGAATTAGAATGAAAAGACACAGGAAACCACCAAATAACTTGAATAATCACTTCCTTATTGCTAAAATTGCGTGTACCATATTCATGATATAGAAGTTAATTCTGGCCATGTTATGCCATGTGTTATTTGTTTCTTGAAAATATAGATTGCAATGAACATTTGCGATTAGTTGCATAAACATTTGTAGTTAAAAATTTGTAGTTAACTAAATCATTGAAAAAGAAAATACTTTAGATATTTCAAAAATATGTATTTAAAAGCACCGCCCTGATTTTTCAAAAAAAGATAAGATATCTCAAATAAAGAAATAGTGGAAATCATTTACTTTGGTAACTGTATGAAATGTATGTATGTTATTTGCTCCTGCACCATGTTTTCTAAAAACCATAAACTTTCCACACCTTCACTCATTTATTAAAGCAGCAAAAGCAAAACCCACAAAACATCTGGCAGGTTCTTTGTGAGTAATAAGTAGACATTTTATACTAATTTGGTTATGAGATAGACACTAGACTTAAATGGGGAAAATTTCAGCATATGCCGTTTTTTTAAAAACATAAAAAGTACTATATTGTTGTAATTTAACTGGACCTTCATTCAAATAAAATTATTAAAAGGACCACTCCAAATTTCCCCCAACATTATAAAATAATTATTTTATATTAAAACTTACACATTCAATAAATGTATGCATTTATTGTTTTATTAAAACATTTTTAAATTGCTGAAATAATTGTGTGCTGCCGCTTGTGGAAGTCACGCAAGTCTAGTGCTTCATTAGTGGGAGAAGTGCTGGGCAAGACAAGTTGTAAATGTCTAAAGGAAGCTCCAAAGATGAATAAAAAAAAGGTTACAGTGGACCTGTAAAGAATAATAAATATGTTTATGTCCTTATTTAAAAATATTTTTTGGGCACTGTAAGTGGAACTGCATCTTTAAACTCCAGCAACATCAGTAGTCATCAACTACATATTTGCAGCACATCTACCACATCCAAAGGTCTCCCGTGTTCTCACACAATGGTTATGTAGGGAAGAAGAAGAACTAGTAAAGGGATACAATTATTAAAATTAGATATTTTTTCATAAAAGCAATAACATCTGCTTGCACCAAAACAAAAAATGCGGCACTGGTCCTAGTATTTTAAAAAATATGATCTTGAATTATCTTTATATATCTGGTGACAATGTTTTAGTTCCAATCTCATATAGAGCCATATGGGGCAACATAGGCGTGCGCAGCCTATTGCATTAGGGTGTGCACCCTAAAGCACAAACACACACGCCGTATCTATCTATATATCTATACACACACACACACATACACAAATGCACTCTGCATACTTACATACAGACCCGCATTCATATAGTTATCAATATAAACAAACATTTAAAAACTGTATTAAAACTTTTTTTTTATTAATTAAGCATTTAGCAATGTAAACAAACATTTCACATTTTTTAACTTAAAAAAACACTTACTTAAAGTTTACCAGCCAGCCGGCCGCCCCAGAACCCCTCCTGGGAAAAAACGATGTGCCTGTGCTCCGCTCTGCACCCTCTCCTCTGGCACTGCGGCTGGGCCTCACCCTTGCGTTGCCGTGACTCCGCCTCTGCGTGACGTCACGGAACGCGTGTACGCGAACGCGTACATTACAGGGGAGGTCTGAGGGAGGAGAAAGTCCGTCCTTCACTATGCTGCGCTTCCGCTCGCATAGTGAAGGATCGGATTAGGAGACAAACTCGGGCGGCAGACGGCAGTGCAGCACGGAGGCAGGGCCGTCTTTAATAGTGATTGGACCCTGGGCAAGCATTTGCTTGGGCCCCCTGGATCCTGCCCCCTCCCCTGCATGCAATCCCGCCATCCATCGCGATGTTACCCCCCCCCCCCTCCCACACACACACACACACACACATATGCCATAATTGTTGTGCCATTCAGATGCCAGTAATATTGTAACTTTCGGATGCCAGTAATATTGTGCCAGTCAGAGCCAGTAATATTGTGCCAGTCAGATGCCTGCAATATTGTGCCAGTCAGAGCCCAGTAATAATGTGCCAGTCAGATACCAGTAATATTGTGCCAGTCAGATACCAATAATATTGTGCCAGTCAGATACCAATAATATTGTGCCAGTCAGATACCAGGAATATTGTGCCTGTCAGAGCCCAGGAATATGGTGCCTGTCAGATGCCTGTAATATTATGCCAGTCAGATGCCTGTAATAGTGTGCAGTCAGAGGCCAGGAATATTGTGCCAGTCAGATGCCTGTAATATTGTGCCAGTCAGATGCCTGTAATATTATGCCAGTCAGATGCTTGTAATAGTGTGCCAGTCAGAGCCCAGGAATATAGTGCCAATCAGATGCCCAGTAATATAGTGCTAATCAGATGCCAAGTAATATAGTGCCAGTCAGATACCCAGTAATATAGTGCCAATCAGATACCCAGTAATATAGTGCCAGTCAGATACCCAGTAATATAGTGCCAATCAGATACCCAGTAATATAGTGCCAATCAGATGCCAAGTAATATAGTGCCAATCAGATGCCCAGTAATATAGTGCCAATCAGATGCCAAGTAATATAGTGCCAATCAGATACCCAGTAATATAGTGCCAATCAGATGCCCAGTAATATAGTGCCAATCAGATGCCCAGTAATATAGTGCCAATCAGATACCCAGTAATATAGTGCCAATCAGATGCCAAGTAATATAGTGCCAATCAGATACCCAGTAATATAGTGCCAATCAGATGCCCAGTAATATTGTGCCAATCAGATACCCAGTAATATTGTGCCAGTCAGATACCAGGAATATTGTGCCAGCCAGCCCCCCCCCCCCCCCCGTACTTACATGAAGCTGCTCCGTGTCCCCCGCCGGATGTCTCCTCCGTGCAGTCTTCCCTCTTGCACGGAGGAGGGAAACAGAAACCGGATGTGACGCAACGTCACATCCGGCGTCAGTTTTTTTTTTTTTTTTTTTCGGCCGTCGCATCCATCGGATGCGGCTTGCCGGAAAAAAGCGTTCACAAGCGCAATGCGCTGTGAACGCGGCAGCAGGGGCTGGGGGCCCACGGGACAGCTGCCTTGGGGCCCCCCAGGAGTAAATGGGCCCAGGGCAGCTGCCCCGTTTGCCCCGCGTTAAAGACGGCCCTGCACGGATTAGGGTGTGCCCAGGCACACCCGGCACACCCCGTGCGCACGCCTATGTGGGGCAAAGAGATTTCACTAAGGTATTCTTTCTGCTCATGAGCTAGCCAAGGGAATTCATTGAATGGTAAGTAAGATCCTTCTAATCAAGGTGGATATGGTTATCTTTCCCTTACATTTGTATAACGTGGTAAAATGTTCACCGATTCTCATAATCGTTAAATCGGACATGAACACAAGTGAATGAGGTTCAACAGTCAGCTAAAAGAGGGAAAAGGCGTATGCCCTTAAATAAATAGGTAAATTATGGCTTTGTGACTACTTTAAGTACAGATTGACACACTAAACCTCTTTGCTGTCTGAGTGCAAACTGTGGTACTTTATGTGTTTTAAAATACATAAAAGGCTTCTTCTCTGCTTTGATTTTTATCTTTGTAAATAAATAATCTATAAAGCTATGTGAACCAGATATTTTGCTTGTATTTCTTAATGATCCCAACACAGGACTGCCACCTTTTCCTCAGAAAAATACCAGTGGGGCCGGAGTCACAAAGGGTGGACTCAATTAGTGTCTACTAGAATAAATCTCAATTCTGGTAAAGAATTGTGGATATCCTGAAGCACATATCCCCTCATACAGGGCCGGACTGGCCCACCAGGATACCGGGAAAAATCCTGGTCCGCCTTGGCCAGTTAATGTGAATCGGTGGCGGCCACCAATTTAAGAGTTCGCCTGCTGCAACAACCGGCGGCAGCAGATGAATTGGCGGTGGGCCACTTTAAGCAATTCGGCGTCCGGCGTCGCTTTAAGAAGTTCGCCTGCTGCCGCCGGATGTGGCAGCAGCAGTTCCGGTGGCGGGACGGGGAGCAGAGGAAGCAAGGAGGCCTCTCCCCCCCTCCCCCGGACTTTCCCAATGCTGCCTTCCCCCCCCCCCCCAGACTTGCTCAATACTGCCTCTCCCCCTCCCTCCCCCAGACTTACCCAATCTCCCTGGTGGCTAGTGGGGGCAGCCATTGCAGACATCCTACGGTGCTGCCCGACACTTCCGTCTTCTGTGACAGACCCACGGGAGGTCACATGACCTGGATCCCAGTCTTAAAGTCAGACCTCTATTTGAGGTCTGATTGGAAGACAAACCTTGAATGTAAGGCGAGGGGCATTTTTCAGAGCATTTGTTAAAAAAAAATTAAAAAGTATGCTTCTTTTCCCTTTTTTTTCTCTGGACAGTCCTGTTTAAACAGTTTGTTTAAGTCCTGTCCAATAAAATTTGGGTCTGTCCTGGCATTAATACTGCTTATGCACACAAATGTTTTGACAGTTGATATATTATGTAGACATGCATTTTCACTGTGACATTTGTAAGACTACGTATTAAATGATTCTGGTATACATTTAAGACATCCTGCAAATTATTTGGTAAAGATGTCATGTTTAAACTTTGTCATTTGTGCACTTTTAATACTAAAGCACGCATTATTTGTGGTTTCTCTTTCATGTGGTTTAACGAGCTTCAATCAAGCCCACCTGTTAGATTTGCAGGCACCTGAGGTTAAAACCACACGGCACGATCTAGTTAGTTCTGTTACATTGTTTTGTTGTTGTTTTAACCCCTTGCTGACACAGGACGTGCTAGGTCTGTCCTGTGTAGCGAGGCGTTAGTGACACAGGACGGACCTTTTCATACAATACTGAAAAAAATGCCCATCGGCATTTTGATCGCTCCGGAGAGCGATTGAAATGCCGGTTTTAAAGGCACAGTGCCTTTAAAACGCGGGGATTACAAAAAGAGCATAGGAAGCTAATGTTATCGCTTCCTATGCTCTGTAAGTGTTACTGATTGCCTTGCAAGTGTAACTGTTGCTGCGATTGAACCCTGGACCTTTATGTTCCTGGTGCCTGTGTCTGTTCCGTGCACCACCAGAGGGCTTGGTTTTCAGAATTGCTTTGTGTCTGTCTACCTCCTGCCCATACCTAATTCCGCCCAGGTGTTCCCTGCCCTTCATTAACTGCCTTGTTATTTAAACCCCCTCCTCCCAGCACTCTTTGCTGGAACATTTTGCCTGCCTGTCTTTTGCTGGTGTTATCGTTTTATTCTCTGATCTACCGATATCGACTTGGCCTGTACCCTGACTTCTCCGTCCTTCTCCACTCCTGACTCGGCTAGATCCTTGGCTTCTCCGTCCTTCCCCAGTCCTGATCTTTTGGCTTGTGACCCCGACTATGTTTTCTGATTTGCCCGTTTGTTCCTGTTTGACAAGATGCCCAAAAGAAGACAACAAAACCCTAATTGTGGCCGCTCAAAGCCTGGGGCTCCACCCTTGGGGGAGAGTGGTCACCCTGCACAGGGTATCACACCTGCTCCGGCCCTTGCATCTGGACTCCAGCCAGAACTGGCAACCATGCCGCTGACATCAAGTCGAGGCAATCAGTAACATGCAAAAAAAAATGCACGATCTTGGTCACTGTGTGACCAAGATGGCGCTGCTCTTCTAAGGGCAAGAGCACAGGAGGCAGGAAGTACCTGCTTCCTGTGCTCTTCAAGCAGTCACACGATTGCCTCTTCACAGAGGCAATCTGTGACTGCCAGGCACTCTGACAAGCAGTGGGGATGCTTTGATGAGCACCTCCACTGCCTGGTCAGATCAATATTAACCCTATATTGATCTGACCAGTTAGGATCTGCCTCCCTCTCCTCACATTTTTTTTAGTGAGAGACACAGATCAAAGTTATAAAAGTAAGTTTAAGTACAAAAAAATAATAAATACAAAACACACTAATTATAAAACAATAAAAAAAGTTTATAAAAGCAATTCCCTGCGTAAGCAGTGATCGTGCACATCAGCACATTTATTTTTGCTGTTTGTGCATTTGTTAGGGTTTCATTTTTTTTGTACTGTAATATATTACAGTACTACAAAGGCTCTTCTACGAGTTATTAACCCCTTCTTTGCCGTCGATCACTGCTTACACAATGATATTGACGCCAAAGCAATTTTTATCTGTCTGCATATTTTTTTTTTTTTTACACATACCCGCTAGGGGATTACGTGTAAAGTAAAAATATTTTAGATTTTTTTTTAAGCTGTCTGAGCGCATAGCGATCAGTAACAGAGAATTAGTGGCAAAGGCGGTTTGGTGATTGCTCAGATGAGCATCACAATTCGCCCTGGTCAGATCAAAATTGGTTGGATCAATATTCACAAATATTGATCTGCCTCCCTCTCCTCACTTACATTTTTGTGACGGAAAGAGACAGATAAGTATTAGTGATATAAAATATCATTTTATAAAATTGTCAGGTTTTATGAAAGCCATTCACTGTGTATTAACCCCTTCCCTGCCATTCATCACTGTATAAGCAGTAATCTTGCACAGCAACAGTATGATTTGCTGTCTGCACTGTTTTATGGATTAATTTCTTTGTACTGTAATGTATTACAGTACTAGATAGGCTCTTCTAAGGGCTATTAACCCTTTCTTTGCGCATGATCACTGCTTAGGCACTTATTCTGAGACCGCGGACTAAGGGTTCGATTTTGACCCTGGTCAGCTTCCTGATACATCATCTAGTGATGTATCGGTGGCTGCTGAGCCCTTGCCACAATGAGTGATGGGTGTCTACCTTTAAAAGATAAATCCCATATAGGACACGGACGTAGGTTGAGTTCATGTCAAAATTCCAAGTTGGAATTTTGAGATGCACATCTCACAAATGTTGCCTTCTAGCCAAAAAACAAACCAACAAACCTATGCATGGGTGGTATCCCTGTACTCAGGAGATGTTGCTGAACACATACTGGTTTGTTGTTTGGCAGTGACATATACCAGAATCTGTGAATTCATGCCTGAAGTACAATGCATGTGGGAAAAAAAATCAAAAAAACAAAGCCTGGTGGTAGAATTAGTACATATACAGTATTAAAATACCACCATTTGAAATACATACAGCACATGTATACACACATACTCACACTTAGATAAAGCATATGTATACACACATACATAAGCACACTTACAGCATATGTATACATGCATTCTTACTCACACTTACATGCAACACATGTACACACATACAGCACATGTATACCCACATACTCCACATGTACACACACATACAGCATATGCATACATACATACTTACACATACATACAGCACATGTATACACACATATTTACTCACACTTACATACAGCACATGTTTACACAAATTCTTACTCACACTTATATACTCACACATACATTCAGCACATGTACACACACATACAGCACATGAATACACACATACATATTCACACATACATACAGCACATGTATACACACACTCACACATACATCCAGCACATACTTACTCACACTTATATACAGCACATGTACACACACATACTTACTCACACTTACATATTCACACATGCATGCAGCACATGCACACACACACACATACATACAGCACATGTATACACACATACTTACTCACACTAATATACAGCACATGTATACACACATTCTTACTCACACTTACATATTCACACGTACATGAAGCACATGTACACACACACACATACAGCACATGTATACACACATATTTACTCACAATTATATACAACACATGAATACACACATTCTTACTCACACTTACATATTCACACATACATGCAACACATGTACACATACATACACATACATAAAGCACATGTATACACACATACATACATACATACATACATACTGCACATGTATACACACCTACTCACACATACATTGCAGGAAGTCTCTTCCTTGGCAGAGCTGCTGGAGCTGCTCTGCTGTGTGAACAGGGGACGTGTCAGCTGCAGTGCTGTATTTACCGCGAGGCATCCTAGGCGGATGCCTATGGCGGCAAATTTTGGGGGGCGGCAGCGCCCCCCAGCACTGGAAAAAAAAAAATAAAAAAAAAAAAAAAATCCGTCCCTTTAAAAATAAAAAAAAAACCCCACCGCGCTTGCAGGCAGAGACAGAGGTGAGAGGGGATCAGAAGATCCCCCCCCACCATCGCTCTGCCTGCCAGGCTGCACGGGGAGCCGAACAGGCAGCACAGAGAAACCTCCGTGCTGCTTGTTCGGCTCCCCGTGCAGTGTGCCGACACGGAAGTGCCGACAGGTCACGTGACCGGCGCGCTGACGTCAGACAGTGTGTGTGACTGAGTGTGATGGGAGTCAGAGTGTGTGTAATGGGAGACAGTGTGTGTGACTGAGTGTGATGGGAGTCAGAGTGTGTGTGATGGGAGACAGTGTGTGTGACTGAGTGTGATGGGAGTCAGAGTGTGTGTGATGGGAGACAGTGTGTGTGACTGAGTGTGATGGGAGTCAGAGTGTGTGTGATGGGAGACTGTGTGTGACTGAGTGTGATGGGAGTCAGAGTGTGTGTGATGGGAGACAGTGTGTGTGACTGAGTGTGATGGGAGTCAGAGTGTGTGTGATGGGAGACAGTGTGTGTGACTGAGTGTGATGGGAGTCAGAGTGTGTGTGATGGGAGACTGTGTGTGACTGAGTGTGATGGGAGTCAGAGTGTGTGTGATGGGAGACAGTGTGTGTGACTGAGTGTGATGGGAGTCAGAGTGTGTGTGATGGGAGACAGTGTGTGTGACTGAGTGTGATGGGAGTCAGAGTGTGTGTGATGGGAGACAGTGTGTGCGACTGAGTGTGATGGGAGTCAGAGTGTGCGTGATAGGAGTAGGAGTGTGTGACTGAGTGTGATGGGAGTAGGAGTGTGTGACTGAGTGTGATGGGAGTGTGAGCTTGATGTGAGTCTGAATGATGGGGCATGTCTTAGGTGTGTAACGTGGGTGTGCAGCTTGGGTAGGGGGGTGCCCGGATTTTGTCTGCCTAGGGCAGCACAAAATCAAGATACACCACTGGTCAGCTGTCAAGCTGATGTCGGGAGAGGAACCGGCAGGCTAAACCAACCTGCAATGTGGAGGGGTGTGCAGTTATTGAAATGATTATCCTGTTGGCTCCTGAGAAATAATACTGATGTAATTGCTCAGAAGGAAACAGGATAGCATTTCTGTAAATATTTATTTTTGCAGTTAATTTTAACTTTGGGCTAAGGGAGCTAGGATTAGGGGCTTCAGCCCCACAACTCCCCCTAGCCACGTGTGCCACAACAAAGAGCTTGGCGTGCTAGTTGTGGCACGCGTGCCATAGGTTCGCCATCACTGCCCTAGGGAGTCTAGTTTTAAAAAATATATGGCTTTGTGGGGTAGAATACACTTCTGGCTTCAGAAATGTCCCAAATGGGACATGGGCGCAGGTTTTCTGCATGTCAGAATTCCAAGTTGGAAAACCAAAAATACGCACCCCCTAAATGTGGCCTTATAGCCCCAAAACAAACCAACAAACCTATGCATGGGTGGTATCCCTGTATTCAGGAGATGTTGCTGAACACATATTGAGGTGTTATTTGGAAATACCCCTTCACATTTTAAGGTAATGTTTACCTAAATTACAATCTATGTGAAAAATTAAAAAAAAATATTTTTGCTGCAAACGTTGGCAAAGATTGGTGGTAAAATGGCTACATGAAATGTGTCAAAATACCCCAAGTTAAATGCCCTGAGTGGTCAAGTTATCAAAAATATGTACATGTTGGGGGTCATTCATGGATTTAGTACAGGTATCAGTGTTACAATGTCACTATCGCTAATTTTGAAAAAAAAAAAAGAATTTTAAAATAGCTTTGCATTACTTATAGTTCTGGCCCTGTAACATGAATAAAAAAGCACAAAAACATAAAACATGGGCTATTTCTGAACTCAGGACATATATTAGAAACTATTTAGCAGTGTTTTTTTGTTGTCTCTTGTACATGAGTATACGATTTTTCAAATAAAAGTCATTTTTTTGCCATATATTATTATTTTTTTTACATCAAATTATATGCTATTATCAAAATAATGGTATTAAAAGAAAGCCCTTCTTATGATGATAAAAGCGATATATAGTTTGTGTGGGTACACTAAATGAGACTAAATTACAGCAAAACACAAACACCTCAGAAATGTTAAAACAGCCCATGTCACCATGTGTCAGATAAGCCAAAAAAGTAATGTCACTAAGGGGTTAACAGATTTTAAGTGCATTATATCTCATATTTGTTCTGTGGCTATGTGTTTTATTTTTTGAGATAATGGTAATGATAGCATAGTTTAAACAACAACTATAGCAAAAATAATAATGGGGTGATCGAATATATGCCTAAAACGTAGTTGCCAATATCAGCCATGTTTCCAGGGACATATATGTGTTCCACATGCTGCAGAAAGACCATGCAAAATGCAACCCAGCAGTTGTAGGATGGATATACGCACAGACACAATCCAATTAATTAATCAGAGTGGAGATCTCATAATTAATTAATTGGATTGTATCTGCGCGTACATGCATCCTACATTCTGCCGGGCTGAACTTTGCATGCTCTTTCTGCAGCATGTGCAACTATGCGATAATCAGACCCAAAATGATACCTCTGAATTGCGGACGGATTAGGGCCACACTGGGATACGACTGTTGAGCTACCCAGGCTACTTGCCCTGATCCCACCAGAGTTTGGCGGCTACCAAAATTCCCCCAATCTCCCCTAATAAAATAATTACTCCCTTGGAAACCCGGGGGCTGGCCAAGGGCCCCAAACCCCTCTTCCTAAAAATAATTTCCGCGTCTTAAAGTTCGGGGGCTGATGTACCCATCAGTAGCATAAAAGCTTAATATCTACAGGAAACCTTTGTCCCTGAGAGTAATTTATGCTGTACAAGGTTATTTGGACTTTTGTATATATTTGTTTATAATCCTAATTTTTTTCACTGCACTTTGAACTTTTCTGCACTTGTTCTGAGTATGTTTTTTACACTACCCATACACTGAGTCATACTTTAAATGATCAAGCGGATTCACTAAAGAAAATGTATTTAGATATCCCTGGTGTTCCCAAGGAATTAAAAACGCTAAAAACTCTTTTTGTGCAATCTAATTACTGTTTTAGTTCCCATTTCTCGGGTACATGATATACATTGTGTGCCGCTCTATAGAGAAGGAGCAGTGACACACTCAAGGTCTAACTAGAGATCTGTGCTTGTTTTTGTTATTATTATTTTTCTACTACTGGGTGCCTCCCCGTGTGTGGTGTCATTTTGGATGCATTTCTATGTAATACACCTACATCTGACACTATATTTCAATTAAACACAGTTGATTTTTGTTAACAGTTGCCCTTTAAGATGTAATATATTCTAATTTAAATTTGATTCCCTGGCCATGAAATCTGCCCACTCAAATTTTGAAGATACATATGCTAGAGAACACACTGACTGTACACTCAGATTTGCACATGTTCAACACCCGCTATATTGAAACTAATATGGGGAAAGCACTAGGCATGAGGGAAATTAACACACATGTACCAACAGTGCTCCCACACGCATTATTCACTGTAGCCAAATGTAACTCAAATTCTGTGGCACCAAAGCAAGCAGTTTGGTCATTCACTAAAAGCATGTGTAGCTACACGTGACATAAGCATAATTCAGTTGCACCACTCAACTTTTGGGTCTACTTAAACAAAAAACATACAAAACAAAAACAGGCAAATATAATGGAAGGCTACTTATTATTAGACAAACAGGAGCCAGAATACATAGAAATATTAATAATCGATACCTTTAAGTAATGTTTGCATTAAATAGATCAGAGATTTACAGCTTATGGGTAATGTGAGATAAATTATTAATTTATGAATGATGTCAAAGTTCAGAAAGTATACACGATTGACTATGAACATTTACTGGTACCCAGTACTGAGATTGGGCAATAGCAAGAACATTCAAGGCTCTAATCAATAAAGAGAGAATTGAAGGGAAGTGAGATGAGAATTTCAAACTTTAGGCCAAAGTAGCCGAGTAGGAGAAATTTTCCAACTCAACTACTTTGGCCTTAAGTTTGAAATTCCTTTCTCAATTCCCTGCAATTCTCTCTTTATTGAGCATACACTCCAAAGTGCAGGGCCGGACTGGGAACAAAAACCAGCCCTGGAAAAAATTTATATACCAGCCCCATCGCATAAGATTTTTAAACCAGCCCATAGCATAATATCATTTTTTTTGTTCATAGAAGGGAAAATCATGCATTTTAAAAAGCACATCTGAACAGTGTATTATTTATAGATAAGACTGATATATAAGCCTGTCTAGGGCAATATATAAACCTCCAGTATGTACACAGAGTTATATGAATTGCCCTGTGCAGAGGTATATATCAGGGCAGTGTGTGAGACATATCCTGTCTCTTGCATATCTGTAGCCTGTCTCTCTCTGTCCTTACTGTGGCGTCTCTCTCTCTCTGTCCTTTCTGTGGCGTCTCTCTCTCTGTCCTTTCTGTGGCGTCTCTCTCTCTCTCTCTCTGTCCTTTCTGTGGCGTCTCTCTCTCTCTGTCCTTTCTGTGGCGTCTCTCTCTCTCTCTCTCTGTGGCGTCTCTCTCTCTCTCTCTGTGGCGTCTCTCTCTCTCTCTCTCTCTGTGGCGTCTCTCTCTCTCTCTCTGTGGCGTCTCTCTCTTTCTCTCTCTGTGGCGTCTCTCTCTCTCTCTCTCTCTCTCTCTCTGTGGCGTGTCTCTCTCTCTCTCTGTGTGTCCTTTCTGTGGCATCTCTCTTCCCCCCTTCCCCCTTAGTGTCTTTCACCCCTTTCCCCCTGTAGTCCTTTACCCCTTCTCCCTGTAGTCTTTCACACCCTCCTCTCCCCCTGTAGAGTCTTTCACCCCCCTTCTCCCTGTAGTGTCTTTCACCCCTCCCCCTGTAGTGTCTTTCACCCCCCCTGTAATGTCTTTCACCCCCCCTGTAGTGTCTTTCACCCCCCCCTGTAGTGTCTTTCACCCCCCCCTGTAGTGTCTTTCACCCCCCCCCTGTAGTGTCTTTCCCCCCCTCCCTGTAATGTCTTTCACCCCCCCCCCTGTAGTGTCTTTCAAACCCCCCCTCCCCTTTCCCCTGTATGTCTCACTCACCTTGCTTTCTCTGCTTCCCATCCTGCCGCCGGAACTGCTTCTGCAGCATCCGGCGGCAGCAGGCGAACTTCTTAAAGCGGCGAAGGCCGCCGAATTGCTTAAAGTGGCGGTGCCACTTTAAGCAATTTGGCGGCCGTCGCCGCTTTAAGAAATTCGCCTGCTGCCGCCGGTTGTTGCAGCAGCCGAACTCTTAAAGTGGCGGCAGCCGCCGATTCACTTTAAGTGGCCAAGGCGGCCCCGGGGCAGGGATTTTTCCCGGTATCCCGGTGGGCCAGTCCGGCCCTGCCAAAGTGTGATTTGCCCGACATGGAAAAGATTAAAAATCTGTTTTGGAAAAAAAGATATGAACAACAATCTGTTAAACATGCATTGTAGTTATGCAGAGTGACTGGGAGTCACTATTAAAAATAAAAAAACATATTGAACAAAGCTATAGAACTGAAACATTTATTTCCAGAAAAATCTAAAATAGTTTACAGTGGGACAAAAAGTATCAGCCGCTGTTTCTTTACAAACAATATTAGAGATCAGAAACCAAAACCTTTTCTTAGTCAGGTAAAATTCTTCAACTGATTTAATGACTGTGAGCCTTGTAAAGTAATGAAGACAAGGGGTAGAAAGATACATAAGGGTCCACCCAATATTTCGGCCCGAAATATTGTGCCTCCAAAGTCCGGACTAATTTGCGGCACATCAGGGACAGCATTATGGACAACCCAATTTTCCCCTGGTGTGACTCTGTATACATTCGCAATTCGTAAATCATAGCTGATTACACACATGTTTTCTGAAACTGAATGTAGCTGAAACATGTCTGTAATGCACAGATTTTTGACACATAAAAATTAGCCAGGGAATACCAAAAATTATCTGAAATCCTACTGAAAAAAATGCCCATAGGTAATAGGTCCAGGTTCATGAAATAAATACAGATGATAGGTGTAATCAATTGAAACTTGAATCATCGTTGAGGAATGTTTGCATAAATAATGAGCACATGTTCAGAACACCATTTGTGAGGAGAATTACCGTCACCTGGCATTGAAAGCTGAAAACAATTAACAAAAAACAATGGCAAGCCAGGGATCAGAGCAGGGCGAGTGGGAACCAGGACACTGGTAGCAGGAACACAGGATTGGTACATAAACTGTGCCAACACATTAACCGTGTGATAGCAGCAAAGAGGATGAGTTAGAGGAGGAAGAAAGAACTGAATAAGAATGGCAAAAAATTGTGGATGCAATTAATGTAGTTGGTAGGAGTAACAGGCCAGAGAAGGTGGTGGAGAAAATGTAAGTGCATTACATCATGTAACACAGAAATTAGCGGTGTCAAGGACACCTAGGTATGTACACTAAAGATAAAGAAAGCAGTTGATCCTCTGTGAGGCAGAATTGCAGAGGCTCCAATACTCTGTGAGTGGTGTTATAAAGCTGCTGGTGATTAACCCTCGGTGCTCACGTGGAACAGCTGACAGGTAATTCAAATGTAGAGAGAAACCGGCACTCCAGGGATTTGTGAAAGGCAAAAAATATTTATTGTATTGTAGCCACCATATCATTACGCGTTTCGCTTCTACTGATGCTTAATCATAAGTAAAGTGTTTCTTTGTGTGCCCCGTGTTTTTGTTATAATTGTGGCTCCACTACAATAAATATTTTTTATTTCACACATCCCTGGAGTGCCAGTTTCTCTCTACATAGGAATGTACACTCACGAGGAATTTTGCATGTTGCTGCTCATGTCACAATAGCTGCCACACATGGAGGCACACATTAAGAACGGAGATCCCAAGTTCTGGTCAACAAAAGCTGACTGGAGACATTCTCAATATCAGCAGCTCTTCAGAATGATTACAACTCGGCTGCTATGGCCTTAACTTGGGAATTCCATTCATCTTTACATGCAGTTCCCTCTTTCATGAATGACACCCACTGAAAATGTTAATGTGTGAATGTTCCACAAAGTTGATTACATTTTGTTTGAAATCACATCAAAACTTATTAACTAATGACCACTGCCACCAAATATTCATAAAGTCTCCAGAAGCTAAACCACATCTCAAATATAAGTGGGATGTAGAGGACACATTTTCAACAAACTTGTGGGCACCAGATACATTTTTGATTCATTATAGTGCAATTCCATTGAATTCAAACAATGAATAGATGCGTACAATAGTAAATATCTCTTTAATGGAAAGTTGACTTTCCATCTGTAATTTATGGACCGGTTTCATAGAAGAAACATCTAGAAGATGGGTTCTCAACCTTTTTTTTGTAAAGTGAAATAGTTATCTTTATTTGAATTTAATCTGTGCCATACAATATGGTGTGATGTCCTGTAGATGTTATGCAATCTGTAGAATTGTTCTTTTTATAAAGATAAATATTCCAACAGTTGGAGTCTGTGGTCCCAATTCCTCCCCAAAAATTTCCACCTTAGAGGGGATTCCCTTCTGGTTCAGAGCCCTTGCACTAGAATATCCGGTATCTGAGTAAGGCCAGTTAAATCCAAATTTCTAGTACTGTTATAGATCCGGTATATGCTGCTTCGGATAACCGCCAGCACCATCGGCAGAAGGTATGGCTCGAGGGACGATCTACCGAGGGTTTAAGAGACACGGGGGCTACCATTACACTGGTCCAGAGCCATTTGGTGCCGGAGCACAAGCGATCAGGACAGACTGTGGCGGTTAGAGTGGCAGGGGGGGGATGTGTACAAAATTCCGACCGCTAAAGTACATCTTGACTGGGGAGCAGGAAGAGGGGCCGTGAACGTGGGCATAATGGATAATTTACCTGCCGAAGTACTACTGGGCAACGATTTGGGCCCCATGACTTCCGCCTATGCTCCCGTATACAACAATGAGGCGAATCCAGTGACCACTCGAGCCCAAGCCCGAACGGGGCGAGAACTCTCACCAGTGCGGGAGACACCGGTAAGACCTATCTCGACCTTGACTGACCCTTTAGGTCCAATACCCTGGGACACCCCCGATGCTTTCGAGACAGAGTCTAAGACTGACCCGACCTTACGAAAGTACCGGGAACGAGCAGAGAATGGAGTGGGCGGGTCAGATAACGAAACCTTTTTATGGGAAAAAGGAAAGCTATATCGCTTGACAGAGAAAAGGGGGCAGCCTAGACGACAGCTGGTAGTACCCCACAAATATCGTGGAGAAATACTCAAGATAGGACACGACATCCCATTGGCCGGTCACGTAGCGGTAACCTGCACACTACACCGCATTACTCACACGTTCTTTTGGCCAGGGGTACACGCTGATGTCAGAACTTATTGTAATACGTGCGATGTGTGTCAGCGAGTAGGGCGGAGGGGCGATCACCCTAAAGCCCATCTAGTAAATATGCCCATTGTAGAGGAACCCTTCAGCAGGGTTGCCATTGACCTAGTGGGACCCCTGGCTACCCCTTGTCCCTCCGGTAAGCGCTACATTCTTACCGTAGTGGACTACGCTACCAGGTACCCGGAAGCCGTCGCCCTATCCAACATCCAAGAGGATACAGTAGCAAACGCACTGGTTCAGGTGTTCTCTCGAGTAGGATTTCTGAAAGAAATCCTGTCCGACTGAGGCACCCAATTTACTGCCGAATTGACTCAGCAGCTCTGGCAGGTTTGCAAGATTAAGTCTCTCTTGAGCTCTCCATACCACCCCCAGACGAACGGGCTCTGTGAGAGGTTCAATGGGACCCTCAAACAAATGCTCAAAACATTTACTCAAGAGTACAGAGACTGGGAACGCTTTCTGCCGCACCTCCTATTTGCTTATCGGGAGGTGACCCTTGAAACAACGGGGTTCTCTCCCTTCAAATTGCTCTACGGAAGAAAGGTGCGGGGACCCCTAAACCTGATCCGAGAGCACTGGGAAGGAGAGATGGATACTGACGGTGTCCCCATTGTGCCGTACGTGCTGGAACTCAGGGACCGAATGGAGCAATTAGCCAAATCAGTGCAGGCTAACCTCCAGTCGGCCCAGAGAAGACAGAAGGTATGGTACGATAGGGGGGCGCGGAAAAGAATCTACACCATAGGGCAAAAGGCGTTAGTGCTTAATCCAGTTAGGACAGACAAATTGCAAGCGTCCTGGAAGGGCCCTTACCAGATAGTGGAGAAAAGGGGAGACACCATTTACGTGATAGCTAGCTGCCATGACAGCAATCTTAGAAAGACGTTTCATGTAAACATGCTTAAGCAATATCTTGAGCGACCAGAGAACGTGACAGCCGTATGCTGTCCCCCTCAGGAAGACCCCGACAGTCTACCCATCCCAGACCTGTTAGAAAAGAGTTCCCCCGCAGACATAGTAGCCCAGGTCAAGATAGGGGACCGACTTAGCCCCACTGAAAGGAAGCTGCTTAGTCAACTCCTACAGTCCAAAAGCCCCACTTTTTCCCAGAAGCCAGGGTACACTACCTTAACCACCCACCAGGTAGATACCCCGGGACAAGCTCCTTTACGCCAGACGCCTTACCGAATCCCCGAGGCAGTTAGGACAGGGATGAAGAAGGAGATCAATGAGATGCTCCAACTCAGGGTAATTGAGCCCTCTGATAGTCCCTGGGCTTCCCCAGTGGTCCTGGTGCCAAAGAAAGATGGCACAACCCGGTTTTGCACAGACTATCGGAAGCTCAATGAAAAGACAGTGACGGACGCTTACACTATGCCCAGGGTAGACGAGCTCCTTGATCGTCTAGCCAGGGGAACTTACCTGACCACCATCAACCTCTGCAAAGGTTACTGGCAGATTCCCCTGGCCCAGGAGGCTATCCCCAAGTCGGCATTCGTCACCCCGTTCGGCTTATATCATTTTAAGGTGATGCCGTTCGGGATATAGAATGCCCCAGCTACATTCCAGCGCTTGGTAGATAGGCTCCTGGATGGCTTCCAGAGTTTTGCTTGCGCATATCTGGACGACATAGCGATCCACAGTGAGTACTGGGAGGACCACTTGGCTCACGTAGGAATGGTTCTGGATCAGATCCGGGCTGCTGGCCTGACTCTGAAGCCAGAAAAATGCTACTGTGGGATGGCAGAGGTACAGTACCTGGGTCACCGGGTGGGGTGTGGGAAACAGCGACCAGAGCCGGCTAAGGTAGAAGCTGTCTCCAATTGGCCCACCTCCACCACTAAGACTCAGGTCCTAGCATTCCTGGGCACTGCAGGGTACTACAGACGGTTTGTACCGGACCACAGCACACTTGCCAAACCCTTGACTGACCTGACCAAGAAAAATTTACCACGACAGGTCCTGTGGTCTCCTCACTGTGAAACGGCGTTTCAGGCTCTCAAAAATGCTCTTGTTAATGCTCCTGTCTTGGCGGCCCCAGCCCTTAACAAACGTTTTATTGTCCATACAGACGCTTCCATGTTCGGGCTGGGAGCTGTCCTCAGCCAAGTAGGCGAAGATGGAGGGGAGCACCCAGTTGCCTACATCAGCCGTAAGCTCCTGCCACGCAAAGTCAGCTATGCAGCGGTAGAAAAAGAGTGTTTGGCTTTGATGTGGGCCCTAAAGAAATTGACTCCTTATTTGTATGGACAAGAGTTCACTCTGGTTACAGACCACAACCCGTTGGTGTGGCTAAACCGGGTCTCTGGGGATAATGGCAGACTTTTACGGTGGAGTTTATCGTTGCAACCCTTTAACTTCACCATTACCTACAGTCCTGGGAAACAGAATGGCAACGCCGACGGGTTGTCCAGACAAACAGACCTCAGCCCGGCATAACCAGCAGTCTGGACAGCCTTAGTCTGCCCCGAAGAGGGGTCAGACAGTGTCTGCCAGAGTGTTCCACAAAAAGGGAGCACTGTTACAAAACTGTTATTTACCCTGGATTCTGTTGACTATGTTTTGATACTCTGGCTTCGATACCGGAATATTGCATCTTTTTCCCGAATTGATTACTGTGACGAAGTGCCCTTCACCACTTGGTCCTGGAGAGGCCTGTTTGCCAGCCTCCTCCCCTGTGACTATGGCCCTGGGGTGTATGGCTCTTTAAAAATGCTATTTGGGCCTATGGACTGTGTATGGCACTTTAAGAACATATTTGGGGCATGGTGAAAATGCCCCAAAAAGCTTACTTTTGAACTACTGGGTGGAATTGTTTGATTTTTAGTTATGTTCATATTTAAAGTATGCTGATTCTGAAAATGTATGTTTTATGTGAATGTGATGCATATTTTGAAAGTTATTAATATTGTGTAAAACCTTAATATTTTAGCTTGGAGATAATTGAGCTGACAAAGGTTAACTCAATTATCTCCCAAGCAGAGGAATGTACTGTAATTACTAGGATCCAAGTCTTTGTCCTATTCACTGTGCTTTCCTCTAGTTAAGATTGGATCCTATCCTTTAAGCCCTGTCCTTATTGTCACCTTTCCCATTGTCTTATGTAAGTCATTTAGTTTCCTGTGTGTATCTGAACTGGGCACCTTTGTATCCTGAAAGGTGTGAGGCAGGATTTCCCTTTGTATGTCCTTAGGTTAAACTTTAATCCTGTTATAGTTCCTTTGTGCAATTTGGTTTGTCAAGATGTTCAACTGTATATATTCTGTGTTTCTACATCAATAAACAGTTCTGGACAGTTCTTGTTTGACTTTCAAATCGCAGCCTTGACTCGTTTTGTGGGGAAAGAGTATCCTAGCTGTAAAATAGCTAGTGGGATTGATCTACACTTACAAGATCCGTCTGGATATCAAGACAAAGTGGCTTCTCTCTCTCTCTAAACTGGGATCCAGACTTTCTAGCGGTCCAGCTTCCAGCTAGCCTGGGAGTAACCGTAACAAGGGCAAATCTGGGTGCTGGGGAAAGTACTCAGTAGTGCTAAGTGACTCTCACTAAATCACTCACTGAGACACTCACAGACTCAAACTCACTGAGACACACACTCACCAAAACTCACACTGACTCAAACTCACTGAGACACACACTGACTCACACTCGCTGAAAGACACACACTGACTCACACTCGCTGAAAGACACACACTGGCTCACACACGATGAGAGACACACAGTAACTCACACTCTCTAAGAGACACACAGTAACTCACACTCCATGAGAGACACACACTGGCTCACACTCCATGAGAGACACACACTGGCTCACACTCCATGAGAGACACACACTGGCTCACACTCCATGAGAGACACACACTGGCTCACACTCCATGAGAGACACACACTGGCTCACACTCCATGAGAGACACACACTGGCTCACACTCCATGAAAGACACACACTGGCTCACACTCCATGAGAGACACACACTGGCTCACACTCCATGAGAGACACACACTGGCTCACACTCTATGAGAGACACACACTGGCTCACACTCCATGAGAGACACACACTGGCTCACACTCCATAAGAGACACACACTGGCTCACACTCCATGAGAGACACACACTGGCTCACACTCCATAAGAGACACACACTGGCTCACACTCCATAAGAGACACACACTGGCTCACACTCCATAAGAGACACACACTGGCTCACACTCCATAAGAGACATACACTGGCTCACACTCCATAAGAGACATACACTGGCTCACACTCCATAAGAGACACACACTGGCTCACACTTGCTTAGAGACACACACTGGCTCACACTCGCTAAGAGACACACACTGGCTCACACTCGCTAAGAGACACACACTGGCTCACACTCGCTAAGAGACACACACTGGCTCACACTTGCTGAGAGACACACACTGGCTCACACTCGCTTAGAGACACTCACTGGCTCACACTCGCTTAGAGACACTCACTGGCTCACACTCGCTAAGAGACACACACTGGCTCACACTCGCTAAGAGACACACACTGGCTCACACTCACTAAGAGACACACACTGGCTCACACTTGCTGAGAGACACACACTGGCTCACACTCCATAAGAGACACACACTGGCTCACACTTGCTTAGAGACACACACTGGCTCACACTCGCTAAGAGACACACACTGGCTCACACTCGCTAAGAGACACACACTGGCTCACACTCGCTAAGAGACACACACTGGCTCACACTCGCTAAGATACACACACTGGCTCACACTTGCTGAGAGACACACACTGGCTCACACACGATGAGAGACACACAGTAACTCACACTCGCTAAGAGACATACACTGGCTCACACTTGCTGAGAGACACACACCGGCTCACACACGATGAGAGACACACAGTAACTCACACTCGCTAAGAGACACACACTGACTCACACTCCATGAGAGACACACACTGGCTCAAACTCCATGAGAGACACACACTGGCCCACACTCCATGAGAGACACACACTGGCTCACACTCCATGAGAGACACACACTGGCTCACACTCCATGAGAGACATACACTGGCTCACACTCCATAAGAGACACACATTGGCTCACACTCCATGAGAGACACACACTGGCTCACACTCCATAAGAGACACACACTGGCTCACACTCCATAAGAGACACACACTTGCTCACACTCCATAAGAGACACACACTGGCTCACACTTGCTGAGAGACACACACTGACTCACACTGGAATGTTTGCTTGCCTTGTGACTTTCTCTAGGGATATTCCTCTATTGTACCTCATCCTGTATCCGTGTATGACCCAGCCTGCTGACTTTTCTGTTTTTGTGTATTTTCCTGTGTCTTTTTGTCTTCTTCAGTGTGCGGTCTCAATCAGTGTGTTAAAGTCCTGGGTGGTCATTTGCCTGAGGCTCAACCATAGGGTATAATACAATTCAGGTGAAAAAGCACTGTACTGTTTCATATTCTGTTGTGGCAGCTACCAGCCCAGTCTCAGTGACTAGTCCAGTGACCTGCTCCCTGCTCAAAAAGCTACCAGTCCAGTCTCAGTTACCTGTCCAGTCTCAGCTGCCAGTCCTGTTTCAGCTGCCATTCTCTCTGCCAGTCCTGTCTCAGCTGCTAGTCTCACTGCCAGTCCTGTCCCAGCTGCCAGTCTGAGGTTCTATACACAATTATGCATCATGGGGTGTAGACAGACCCCCCATCGTTCCCTGCAATGAGGCTCCTCCCTTGACTGTTATCCCAGGTTGTGACAGGGTGTCTGGTTGTTACTAGCTAACATTTATGCCCCAAAGTCTCCCCATCATAACTTCTTTCTTTCCCTATTCACAAATTTCTCAAAATTCCAAGATTTACCCATCATAATGAGGGGCTGGATTTCTATGCCACAGCCATAGGCAAAACAATGCCCAGAGGGTATTCAATGGTTGAGCTCACAGTTACATGTGATCGATGTATGAAGGCTTTTAAATGATAGAACTTGGGAATATACCCACCACTAGGGATCATGATAGTCACTCGCATATCGATTATTTCTTGATATACCCACAATTAATGTCCGCTCATAAAGAAGTGCACATTACACTTGGTACCTATATTAATAGTCTTAGAGATGGGGAGAATGAGAATCTCACCCCCTATGTGGAGGTTTCCAGCCTATGTTATGGTCTCATCTGAATTCAAATCTTTTTTTGTCTTCTATGTGGGCCAACTTTGTGGACGACAACTTGGCACACATGGAGGACCTTCTATTAATGTGGAATACCGCTAAGGCGATTCCTCGGGGTCACCTCATTTCCTATACTGCCATCGAGAATGGATGAGGAAATATCACCAGAAACTTTCCTCGGTGACCCATACACAGGCTGCCTACCTGCGCAATACAAATTACACAAAAAAGCTGACAAATATTGGAAACTTCTAACAGAAAAGGGCTCTAGGCATATTGATTTTATCCCAACAGAGATTTTTTTAGTGGAAGTATGTGTGGGGGGGGGGGGGGGGGGGGCAAATCTGTCAGTCCACTGGCCCAAATAGCCAAGAGTGCCCACCCCACACATCACAAAAACAGCACCAAAACACCAAACTTGTAGGCAACAGGGACATCATTTAGGTTTTTGAAGCACACTACACTATTCCAGAGACATGCTGATAATCAGGCTTATCTTTTCTCCAACAAGCCTCCATTAGTAGAATTACTAATACACAGAGAGATTTTTTTAAATAGCCCCATTTTGGAGGAAGAGGTATGCCAGACCATTGCTTCTCATGCCAATCAGTAATCAGATGGCTTACCCTCCAAATTCGATACACTTCTGAAACATGATATAACCACAACACTGACTGACCTATTCAATCAGATTTACTTGGAGCAATCTCCAGCCTCCAAACTATTTCAATTGCAAAACCAGGCAAAAATGCTGAACTGATTGATTCATATAGACCTATGAGGCAATTAAACTTTGATATTAAAATATTGTCTAAAATGAAAACCAACTGTTTACAAACCTTTTTGCCTACCATATTTTACGAAACCTTACCTCTACAAACGAATCAACTTGCTTTTGACTACATTTGTCTGGGCAAATACAAGTTGCAACAATCTGACATCAGGGGGGTCTGAAATGCCAGGTAAAGGTGGAGTTTCTTACAGTGCAAGATGGAATCCATTTGCAGGAAGACAGTCCACCACATGTGCAGAGTGAGTGCACAACAGCAATAATTCCAAAGACGTGGTACAGAAGGATGAAGCAGAACTCTTGGTCAGGTCATAGCAGAGGTCGGGGATGGCTGAGAAGGTGCGAGGTCAGGGGAAGGCAGAAGTTCAGGGGCCGGTCAGCAAAAATCGAAGTCAGGTATCCGGACAGGGGTCAGACACAGGTTAGGCAATCACCCCATCACTACCTTAGTTAGTGGGAGGTTCCACAAAGCTTGCTTTCATGTTGTCAGGACAACACCTTCGTGTATGGAGAGCTTTTCCATGAAGCCATGCCCCCTTGATCCAGCTCCAATATGAGGAGAAAGCTAGGAGATCAGGCTTGGATGTATGCCTCTCATGTATAGCAGTGGTTTCCAGGCCAAAGGGATATATTTGGATGTTGGAGTTTGTTCTGTGCCAATCATCTTGGATGTGGCGAGTGTTGCACCCACCATCTTTGTCCCCTATATTTTTTTTTTTTTTTTTCCCTTCTTTCTTTTTTTTTTTTTTTTTTTGACACTCAGTTTTTACCTTTGTATACATTTCCTGTATTTTGTTAATTAAGTCAACATCATTGTGTCTTATACATCAGGTTTCTTTTAATAGGTTTTTTGTTACTTCCATATTTGAATTTTTGGCTCTTGTACATATATATACCGGGTGAAGGTTCTGTGTAACTAGGGCATGGACCCAGGAACCCTCACTGCGGAAACATTTTACTTTGACAAGACTAGACAAACATACCAAACACGACAAGACACCTGTGAGGCCCTCCTTCCTTTTCCCTGTTTCTCGCTCCTCTCTGATCATACTTCCCTGGTTCTCACAGGGGGACAGACAGACTCTCATGGATCCCGTAAAGCGGGGAGGGAGGGGGGGGGGAGGGGGGGGGACGCGGTACTAGTGGACGGTGCGGGTGTAGACTCCACAGATCAGAATATCTCCTTCCACTTTTCCCCTGTTTTCCCGTTAATTACGTTATCTAATCCCATCCACCCTCCATAAGTGTGTTAACCCAATTATCCCATTGTTTATATTTTCTATGGTTCCAGTTAAATTGTGTCACAATACCCCTCTCCATAAGGCATTGTTGAATCAAATTTGCTTTTACTTTTTGCCATATAATTGGATCCGCTGATCTCCAATTTCTTGCTATTTCTAATTTAATTGTCGTCATTAAGTGCACAACAAATTGTAATTCATTCCCTGATTTCTTGGGGAGGTTTAGGTGTAGCAAAGCCTTTTCTGGTGTGAGATTCCATTCGTTACCTAACCGGTGTGTTATCTTTTGTGATATGTCCCTCCAGAATCCATTAATTATTGGGCAGTTCCACCATATATGTGCATAATCACCTTTAGGGTTTCCACATCTCCAGCAGTTTGGGATGTTTACCTTGGAAATTTTTGCTAAAGTTGTAGGGACTAAGTACCACCTATACATTAGTTTAAGTTGGAGTTCATTTAAGTTTAAACAATGGATAAGTTTATACATGTTGTTCAATGTCCCATTCCATTCATTTATATCTATTTGTATATTTAATTCTTTTTCCCATTTTTTTACTGCTTTCGGGACATATGCTCTTTCTAGTTCTTTTATTAAGTTCATGGATCTCGTAATCAAGTTTTTGTAATCTTTTTTTTCTAGTATTTCATGAAACATTTTTTGTGCCTTGGTTATTGGTCGTTTAATTATTGTTTTTAGGAGGAAACTTCTTATTCTTAGATAATTATAACATTCTTTTTCTGGTAGTTTGAATTCATTCTGGAGGGATTTAAACATTTTAATCTTTCCCTTTTCCATAATATCGTTTATTTCATAAATTCCTCTTATTTTCCACTCCTTTAGATCTAGATTTGGGTTTAGGTTCTCGGCAGTCGCTAAGGTTAAGTGCGGTGGGATTTTATCCGTATAGCCTATTATTTTTTTAATTTTCTTCCAGTTATTTACTAAGTGAGTTAGTGTTATATTCCCCATCTCTATTTTTTGTGAATCCATTGACCAGAAATAAGTAGATAGGTCTCCATATAATTTATTCTTCTCCATTTCTAAGTTATACCAGGACTCCTTTTTCGCTCTAGGATTTAATGTGACTAATACTTGTGCTAACGTGACCGCTTGTGCATAGTCCTGTATTATTGGAAACCCTATACCCCCCGATTCCTTTTTCTTTGCTAGTGTTTGTTGTGATATTCTTGGACGTTTTTGTGCCCATATAAATTTATTGAAGGAATGTTGAATGAGTTCTAACCAGCTCTTAGGAATTGGTAGTGGTAACATTCTAAATACATACAAGAAACGTGGAAGTACATATGCTTTTATCGCATTTGATCTACCCAACCATGAAATAAACATACCCCTCCATCTCTTAAACGATGCATTCATTTCTTGGATTAGGGGCATAATATTTATCTGCATCCACATTATAGGGTCCCTGGAAATTTTGATTCCTAAATATGATAAGCTCTCTGTTTCCCATGTAAACCCATAATTTGTCAATTCAATTTTTTGAACTGCATCTAGCGATATTGCCAATGCTGTTGATTTTGACATATTTAACTTATAGTTTGAGAGGTGACTGTATCGATTTATCATAGTCATGATTTGTTTGATTGAGTTCACAGGATCTTGAACAACCAACAGGATATCGTCAGCAAACAAAAACATTTTTTTATTTCCTCCCTCCCCACCACCTACTATTTCTACACAGTCTCTTATATCTATCGCTAATGGTTCTAGGGCCAAGACGTATAACATGGGTGAGAGAGGGCACCCCTGCCGGGTACCATTGCCCAAGTTGAACCATTCTGAACTTATCCCTGATCCTACTATCCTTCCTTGGGGTTCCTTGTATAGGGCCATTATGGCTTGATGTATTCTCCCCTTAAGTCCATATGCCAATAATGCCCTAGACATATATCCCCAGCTGACCCTGTCGAACGCCTTTTCTGCGACTAAGGACAGGGCCAGCTGTGGAATGCCCGTTTGTCCCGCTTCCTCAAATAGGTCCACAAGTGTTCTTATGTGGCTCGACGATGTTCGCCCTGTTACGAATCCTGCTTGGTCCTGGTGGACCAATCCCGGTAATATCGGTTTTAACCTGTTTGCCAGTATCCCCGCATACAACTTAGCATCTATGTTCAAGAGAGATATTGGCCTATAACTGGTAATTTCTTCTGGATTTTTTCCTGGTTTTAAAAGTGGTATGATGTTGCCCTTTAATATCTCTGTTGGGAGGGTCCCTCTAGACATTCCTTCGTTAAATAGCCTTACTAGATAGGGTGATATCTCATGTTTTAAGGTTTTATAGAACTTGGCATCGAATCCATCGGGTCCTGGGGATTTTTTTATTTTTAGGTCATCTATTCTTTCATGTATCTCTTTGATTGTAATATCTTTATTAAGCCTAATCACGGTTTCCTCTGATATTTTTGGTAGAATTTTCCCTTGGAAATATGTATCTATCTCCTCTAATGTTGCTTCTTTTGGAAGATTATACAATGTACTGTAGAATTCATTAAATGCCTGTCCAATTTCCCCAGGTGCCATTAAAGCTTTATTTTTATACACAATTTTCGATATCCTGTTCTTTGTTCTTTTATCCTTGAGTTGGTCCGTCATCAATTTGTTAGCCCTATTCCCCAAATAGTAGAATTTGGTCTTCATTTTACTCATTGCTCTATTGGTTTCATCATATAAGTGAATGTTAATCCTGTGGTTTATCCTTGAAATATTCTCTGACAACTCTCTGGAAGGTGCAAGTTTGTTTTCTTTATTTAACTTGTGGAGTTCCATATATAAATCTGTGAGGCTTGTTCCTTGTTTTTTCTTAGCCCAGGCTCCTAATCTCATGAAATGCCCCCGAATTACTGCTTTATATGTGCACCACAAGTTAGCAATGGTTGTCCCTTGTCCATCATTTTCTTGAAAGTACAGTTGAGTATTTTCTTTTATATAATCTATATCCTCTTTCTTTTTTAATAAGAGGTCATTTAATCTCCAGTCTATCCTAACATTATCTTTCTTGTCTTTAAGTTCCATGGATACCATATTATGGTCTGACCAAGTTACGTCTAAGATATTAACTTTTTTAATCAGTGCCGCAAGATTAGTTTCCCCTATAATGAGGTCAATACGCGAGTATGCACAATGTGATTTTGAAAAGCAAGTATAGTCTCTTTCAGTGGTATGGAAAATTCTCCACATATCTAGGAGACCATACTTGGCCATCAATGCGCTTAATTTTTGGGCTTGATAAGTTATGTTCTTATTAATTCCGTTTGTCCTTGTAGACTTTTTATCAAGGGTCGGGTCCAATACACAGTTGAAGTCACCCATCCAAATCATGTGCCCCTGTTTAACTTTCATTATTTTTTTTAGGATCCCTGACAGAAAACCGCACGGATTGCTATTTGGTGCGTAGATATTTATTAATGTATACATTTTGTCATTAATTTCCATTACCACTATAATATATCTCCCTTCCAGGTCTAGTTCTTCGTATTTTATTTTTATCTCCAATTCTTTTGAGAAAAGGATTGCTACACCTCTTTTTTTTTTGTTCCTCATTGAAGCCACTATGGAGAAGGGGAACCTATGATTTTTTGTTACAACATTGTCTGTCCTCCTCCAGTGGGTTTCCTGGAGGAAGCAGACACTAATCTTCTCTTGGTACAACCGATTAAATAGGATTGATCTTTTCTGGGCTGAGTTCAGTCCTCGGGTATTTATAGTGGCAAATCTAAGCATCTTAGTGTCTTTCAATTTTCATCCACCCGCCCCCCCCGCGCCCCCACCCCCCCCCGACCACCCCCCCGCCACCAGGATCCATGTACAAACACTAAACACATAAACATAAACATGCTTTTGTGCACGGCTGACTCCCATAGTCAGCCGCGCACAACCACAGATATGCTTCTCCATAATCTGTGATCTCTTTTGCCATCCCTTTTGGCAACTGGTAACCCTGGCAGCTTATTCTTCTGAGTTTGACCAAAGGGGGAGACAACAACCAAAAAAAAAAAAAAGAAAAAGAAAAAAAAAAGAAAAAAAAAAAGGGAAAAGGAAAATCCATTCCCCCTCTTCACTATTATTTTCCACATATGCATTGGGTGGATCTGTTATCTCCATATTCTTATATAATTCCCCCTCTCACTCCATTCTTTGCTTATTTTTAGATAATTCTTCGTGTGTTTTAACACTCGTGATTTGAGGTTCAATATTTCCTCCCTCTTCTCCTCTATATTACTTCTCTCACTTTTGAACTACTATGGTGCTTTAATTAACTTCCCTGTGATCCTATATTCTTTCCTCTCTTCCCTTTCGGTGTTTCTATCCCGTGTTTCTTTCCATTCCTAGTATCTACCCCCCTCCATATCTCAGTGCTCTTTAGTGATTGGATCTTCCTCTTCTATCTTCCTTTAACTTTACTGTAGTGCATGCTTCCAATCTTTACAACCTTGTGATTGCGATTCTGTTACCTGTTGTTTACCCGTGTAATTTTGTGTAGTTTCTCCCCTTAATTTCCCCCCCTTCCCCCTCCCTGTGATCTATTAAACATTATGAGATCCCCTTCCCCTCTATTTTCCCTTACGATATGTACCCTATTCATTTAATATTTCCTTTCCCCTTCCTCTCCCTTTTGTTCCTTACCCTCCCTATATTTACTACTAATCTACTGATTCTCCTATCTCTCGGGAGAAGGGAAGAGGGAAAAGAGAGGAGAGAAAGAATTTTTCCCTCCCTTTTTAAAAAAAAAAAAAAAAAAAAACTTTACCAATCTGTCTCTAGTCCCCACACTCCCCAACCCTCACCCTCACCTCCCCTCCCAGTCCCAAACCTCTACCAGAGCCCTTCAGATCTACAGCGTGCGTTACTTCCATTCTGTAATAACGCCTTGAGTTGTTGTACACAGTCCTATTTGCTATGGGGGAAGGAATTTAATAAGAGGGTAATCTTAATCCTTATCTCTTTCTTTAGGAGGTCCTCTTTGTTGATAATACGTATATCTGTCTTCCTAGGGTTCAAGGGCAAGGGAGGGAAGAGAGAGAAAGAGAGAGGGGAAGAAAAAAAAAAAAAAAAAAAAAACCCCCTTCCCTCTCCTCTCCAGTACTCTTCTCTCTTTCCCCTTTCCTTTGTGGTGCCTAAGCGAGATTTATTTCTTTAATCCATCGGGCAAGTTTCTCTGGAGTTTCAAAACTTAAGGACTTATAGTCAAATGTGAGGATAATTTTGGCTGGCCATGTCCACCGATAACGGATTTCATTTTTCCTTAGAATCGCCGTTGAGTTAGCAAATTGTTTTCTTTTTATTCTTGTGTAGTATGAAATATCTGGGAGAATCTTAATATTTTCATAAGGACTTTTTAGGATTTTGTCTCTCTTTGCTTTCATAATCTCTTCTTTAATTCTATATGTATTGCAGCAAATGAGCACATCTCTTGGGATCTCTGATGCTAAGTTTGGAGGTTTCATTGTCCTGTGGCATCTTTCCCAAATTTGTGTGTCTCGTATGTCGAGTTCTTGACATAGGTCTATTATAAAATTCCCCAGGTTTTCATTTGTGATTGATTCCGGGATCCCTCTTATCCTCAAGTTGTTCCTTCGGGATCGGTCTTCCAGATCTGCGATTTTTTGCTCCAATAAATCAATCTTGGATTTGCTACTCTTAATATTTTCTTCCTGTGCGGTATCTTTAAATTCTAGGTTTTGGATTTTTTCCTCATTTATTTTGACTCTATTTGCTATAGCAACTAGGTCTACTTTAAGCTCTTGTGTCTGGAGAAGTATTTCAGCTTTAATTCTATCGAATTGTATATTTAATGCTTCCGTTAATTGATCCTGAATAATTTGTTTAATATTTACTGATTGTGGGCTCTGTGTTGCTTCCCCATCATTTAGGTTTGGTCTCTCTATGGGTGATTCCGGTTCTTGTGGTTCCAATTCAGGTTTAGAGGTGTGTGGAGAGAAAAAGGAAAGCCTCTTTGGATCCTTTCTCTCGTCTTTTCTCTCCCTTTTTGAAGGTTTCTCTGTTGGTCTTCTCCCTGCCATCTTGGATTTTCCTTTGGTTTTATTTGTTCCTCTGTGTAAGTCTGCAGTTTTATCAGCTTGCCTCCTACCTGTAACGCAAAATTATACAAGGGTCCCCGCTCTGTCTAAGTTGTTCCTTTTTATATGTTTTTATGTTTTAGGGGAACTCTCTTTGTATATTACTGCTTATATCTGTACTTTACTTCCAGTGGTAAGTATCCTGTTCCTCTCTTTTCCTTTAGGTTATTTACAATTTATATTTTGTTTTCCTTCTATTTTGTAGCTGTTGGTCCCGTTGGTTTTCTGTGTAGATACTTTTCAATATCGTGAATAGCACTATTCTCAAATTACTAGGTAAACCCAATTGGGACTTAGCTCATTACTGAGCCTAAGTTACACAACACTTTAAACTGTGTGGTATAGTTCATAAGTATTTCACCAGACAAAAGGGTTTCACCGTGTTGTTTGGCTGTTACATACACACAGGTGTGTCCTGCATTTATCCAGATATTATACTATGCTCTTAAAGGTATTTCACCCCACCAGATGGTCATACTTTGCTGCCCGGTTACTATGTACCTACATGAAGACTCCAGTATTTGTAAAGTTACACCGTACTGCTTAATTGCCTGGGTACTATGCCCATTCAGGAAGCTCCAGAATCTATCAAAATAGAGTAATGTGTTCCTTAAGGTTTTCCCCCAACTGCGTAGTTACACCGTACTACTTAACTACTCTCCAGGTATAAATGGCTTCCAAATCTATCAGGTAGGTAAGTGACTGATATTTTTTATTTATAGTGTGTAAATTGTTTTTCGGGTTTTGTATCTTGATTGCTCCCCCGTTTTCTTTATCTCTGAGTGTAACATGCAGTATTTAAAGTTTGGCCAGACCTATCCCCCATCAGTTTGATCACCACACAAAGCGTAAGGAGACAGTAAAGGGCCGAAAAACAAGTGGAGAGAAACTTATCTGAGGAGTTTCAGCCGCTGACGACCTTTTGTAGTCCTTCTCTTGCTCCTTTCGGATATTTTAATTGTTGCTCCAAGCCCAATACTTCCCGCGATGTCTTTGGTTCTTCTTTGCCTAATTGCCTGGATTAGCCCGCTCGGTCTTTACTTCATTTGTTTCCCCCTCGGCATCACTTCCTCGCCGCTGCTTTCCGGGTTCCAGAAACCGCGAGCGCAGCACGCTAACGTGTTACGTCATCGCTCCGCCCCCCCCTCCTATTTGTCCCCTATCTTGTAGGACGGTGTCGGTAATCTACGGACATTGGCATAATGGGTCTGAGATCTCAGGAATTTAGTCAGATGGTCACATAGTATAGTATGTGTTTATGTCATTAGGGGGAGTCAATTGTTAAGTATCAGACCACAGAGGGTAGTACCTGGGAGCATGGATGAGTGTATTCCATAATTTTGCATGGAACGGGGACATATTAATGGATTGATATTTCTGTTTATTATAAGCGATCGGTAGTAATGTGCCTAAGTGGTCCTGTACATAGGAGGTGAAACATCGAAGGTACTGCTCCAGTGTTTAATTAGTACACTCCGTTTGCCCACTGGATTCTGATACTGTAGAGAGGGATCTTTGTATATGGAGAGCCTGGCAAAAGGTTGTCCAGAACTTGGACGTGAACTGTGTTCCCCTGTCGGATACTATAGTTTCAGGATGTCCGTGTAACTTGAATATGTTTTGAATGAACAGTTGTGCCGTAGCACTAGCTGTGTGTAATGGCAGGTTACCAGAATGCCCTTTTGACTGGGTGTGTCATTTTTTTTAATTCAATTATAAAAAGACAATACAAGCAAACAAATATACAAATACAGTACTTTTACAGAAATGCGTTACCAGACGGGGAAGTATCCTAAAAGCCCCCTAAAAAACAAAACAAAAAATAAATAAATATATAACCAGAGAGACAAACATGCTTTATAGAGGCTGCTTCTTTTAAGGTGCACGTTAGTATCAGTAGCACCTCAGCCGAACGTCTTTCGGGTTTATAGACTTTCGGTTTATGGAATACAATAGCATTACATGTATTACATCTGAGAGTCAAATAGAACCGTCAAATACTGTGCTTACAGCGCACTTTGAAAAATTCTAATAGTTTTGGGTGCTAAGTAGTACATTTGCATCTTGCGGTGCACTTCATATCTGAGAGTCAAATAGAACCGTCAAATACTGTGCTTAAAGCGCACTTTTAAAAATTCTAATAGTTTTGGGTGCTAAATAGTACATTTGCGTCTTGCAGTGTACTTCATATCTGAGAGTCAAATAGAACCGTCAAATACTGTGCTTACAGCGCACTTTGAAAAATTCTATTAGTTTTGGGTGCTAAATAGTACATTTGCATCTTGCAGTGCACTTCATATCTGAGAGTCAAATAGAACCGTCAAATACTGTGCTTACAGCACACTTTGAAAAATTCTAATAGTTTTGGGTGCTAAATAGAACACTTGCGTCTTTCGGTGCACTTCATATCTGAGAGTCAAATAGAACCGTCAAATATTGTGCTTACAGCGCACTTTGAACAATTCTAATAGTTTTGGGTTATAAACAGTACATTTGTGTCTTGCGGTGCACTTCATATCTGAGAGTCAAATAGAACCATCAAATACTGTGCTTACAGCGCACTTTGAAAAATTTGAATTGTTTTGTGTACCTCCAGCGCCGCTTCCACCTACACCGCCACGGTCACCGCCTCCTCAACCTATGGGTCACTTAGTATAAACTGAAAGAGAATACCCTGCACTCCAACCCTCTCTCAAATGGATAATTCTGTTGATCCTCCTGGCAGCCATTCTTTAGATTTAGATTTATGTTCTTCCAAAGCTAAAATCAAAGATTCCATCTAGTGCTATTTTATGGCTCAACTGTATTTTAATTTGTATGTATTTTATGTTATTTTAAGTTATTTCCCTATCCACATTTGCTTGCAGGGCACTTGTCCTACTCTTACCCACATTTTAATTCCTTTTGCAGCCCTCTAGCCCTTTCCATGAATTTTTAAGAGGCATTTTAGTGGCCAAAAGTCCGTGTCCCCTTTGACTTCAATGGGGTCCGTGTTCGGGGTCAAGTTCGGGGTCAAGTTCGAGCAACAACCCAGACTTTTTCCGAAGTTCGCTTGAACTTCTCGAACCCGAACATCCAGGTGTCCGCTCAACTCTAATCATAAACAATTCCCCTGAAATTAGCTCTAGTGCGGTAAAAGGGCAACATTTTACCCTTAAACGGCCATGATTTCAAAAGATAATTATTAAGTTGATATTAAGATAAGTTCCAAATGGGTCAAAGTCACCCCTACCAGTTTTCAACAGGGCCATTTCCTGTAAATAGGTGAGCTCTGCTGAGTAAACGCATAAAGTCGCTCAAACACTCAAACCCAATTACTCAAACAACAGTTTCCATAGGGATGACTCCCCCAAGACCCCAAGAACACCGAAGAACCTGCCCGCCTCTGCCCGAGGTGAATGTATCCCCAAGTAAAACCATGACTAAGCTAACTCCCAATGCCGAAATCCGTTTTAACGGAATTCCAAAGGTCCTCTATCTCCCTGAATCTAGACTCTGAACCCGTAGGATGGTAATATCCTTTTTCTAACACTAGTTGAAGATCTATCTGTTTCTGCATCTCATCCCAATCCGGGATTTCTTGCCTCTTCCAGAAGCGAACTAGAGATAGTTTGGTTGCCATAAAAATATTTATTGCAAGAATTAATTTTGGTGAACTCATAGGGCCCAAATTAAAGTGGAAAAGGAAAGACTGGGCTGTAAGAGGAACAGTTTTTTTGAAAAATAGAGTCTATGAGAATTGCCAGTTTTCCTTTAATAGGAACCAGGTGATCACAAGACTACCATATGTGGAAATGTGTACCTTCTCATCTTTCACAACTCCAACGCAAACTTGAGACACTGGGGGATATCTTATTAAGGCGAGACAGTACAAAGAGAGGGCTTATATTTCCAAGCCAAAAAGTGTGAAAACAGACAGATCTCATCTGTACAGGTCTGGAAATCAAAGGCCTCCAGCCCCAAGACTTCGCTTCAAGGTTTTACTAGCTAGTCTAGGTTATTTGGCGTCCCAAACATAGGAGGCAAACAGCAGACTCAGTTGTTTAAGATAAGAGTTGGGGATCTGCATAGGAACAGCCATCAAGAAAAAGGGAACTTTCGGAAGAACATAAGCCTTAAGTGTATTAAGGCGGGCAAGCCATGAGGTGTCTAACCCTCTCCAGCTTGAAAGCAAATTTCTCAGGTCAAAAAACAGATTCTCGTAGTTAAGAGAGAGTGTCTGTCTGAGGTCAACAGTAATTTTACCCCCAAGTAGGACAGAAATTTATTAGACCATTATATATTGGCAATGTCAGACATCTTTTTCAACTGACCGGGTCATAAAGATAGTGTGAGTGACTGGGTCTTATTTATATTCACTTTATAGTTTGAAAGAGAGCCATATTGGTTTATCAATTGTAAAACATGCGAAATAGAAGTCTCAGGTGAGGATATAGAGAGCAACACATCATCGGCATAAAGGTGTATTTTTTACCCCCCATAGCCCGCTAGTTGAGTATCACGGTGGTACCTTAGGACTTGTTGATGGACAGCTTGTGGCACATAGATTTTGTTTTGGTGGAACAATAGACCCTCCTGTGAGGTTAGGGATCCACTGACAGAAGACGTCTCCTTTCTTGTTTCTTTTTTGAGTACATCCCAAAAGGAGGATGTCAGTCCAACGAAACAATGCGGAGAAAGCACTGGTGAGAACGTGGGGGTTTCTCTGATGCCATCATCATAGATCCTGGAAAGGGCATGAGCCTTCCCATTTTTAGACCCCTGGTCTATATGTGATGATTAAGTTAAAATGGTAGAAGAAAGACCACTTTGCGAGACGAAAACTCAACCGTTTGGCGGTATGTAAATACTTCAGTTTTCTGTGGTCTGTAAATATCAAAATTGGATGTTTTGCTCCTTTCGAGGAGATGCCTCCACTCTTCTAGAGCCCTTTTATGGCTAAAAGCTATTTTTCGCCTGTGCTATAGTTTTGTTCAGACAGAAAGAGTATTTTGGATTGGTAGGCCATGGGGTGCAGTAGATGATTGTCTCCCCTTCTTTGTGAAAGGACGGCACCGGTTGCGAAATCAGAGTGACAACAGACAAAGCAAACCCTATAAACCGTTGGACCTCTTTTCTGCTGGTGGGTTGTGGCCTAGATAAGATTGTAGATACTTTACGGGGATCCATTTTGATACTGCTTAGCGTTATGATGTAGCCTAAGAACTTGTTGGACTTGACATGAAAAACACACTTCTCCTATTTAGCATATAAACAATGTTGGTGTAATCTTTCCAGTACTTTGGTCACATGGTCTAGGTGTTCTTCGAATGAGGATGAAAAGATGAGGATGTCATCCAAATATACTACCATGAAATGGTCTATATAGCCACAAAAGATATCGTTCAAAAATACCAGGTAGGTAGGAGGTGCATTGCAAAGCAGGTGCATTACAAAGACCAAACAACATCACGCTGTATTTGAAATGTCCATATCTTGAACGGAATGCTGTCTCTAATTCGAAAGTGGTTGTAAGCCCCTCTCAGATCGATTTTTTTGTATATGTTAACCGTACACAGACAATCTAGCAATCCAGGGATTAGCGGCAATGGATATCTGTTTTTGATTGTGATCTGTAATCAATACAGGGGCGAAGACCGCCATATTTTTTCTCCACAAAGAAGATTCCAGCTCCTGCTGGAGAGGTAGACAGTCTACACTGACCTTCTGATGCAAGCATTTAAAAGTCATCATTTTTGTGCTTATATACCTCCTGCCCCTCTGTTTGGAGTCAGGTGGGCACGTTACCTTTTGCACACAGCCATGTTAAATAGCTGCAGTTTCTTGCTAACATTGCTTTTGCATTGAAGTTAGAGGCCTGATTTCTGAGATCTGCTGCTTCTGTTCTTGATCCTCTGCTTAAAGCACATTTGAATTGTGACCCTGTCCAGGAACTGGGCGGCTCAACCAGCTCAGTGGATGATTTTCAGCATCTCTTGAGACATTCTGAGTACAGCAAAATTTCTTCAGCTAAGTTTCTCCCTTAAAGTCACCCTTCTCAGTCCTCACCCTCTCTAGGGTGTTCCTTCTGCTTAGCTATCTTGCTCAGTCCTCACCCTCTCTAGGGTGTTCCTTCTGCTTAAGCTACCCTGCTTATCAGTCCTCATCCTCTCTGGGGTTTTCCACCTGCTTAGCTCCCTATCTCAAACCTCACCCTCTCTCGTGTGTTCCTGTTTAGCTGCTTACCTCAGACCTCTCCCTTACCTTAGGCCTCTCTCCTTGTGTATCTCTCTCTACGGATTCCATTACTTTGTCTACAGTCCCTGCTATAGCTCTTTGTTCATACTGCAGTTCCTACTCAAACCCTTTTCCTATTCTGCAGTTCTTTGCTAAAGTTGCCTTTTGTCTCTCCTTCAGTCTCCAATCCCTATCTCTTTGTTTCTTAATCTGTTCTCACTCTGCACAATAAATAACATGCAACCTGACACCTCCACTATCCCTGCACTAAAACTCCTACCTGACCTGGTAAAGGCCCTGACAAAGAGCATTCTTGGGGCAGAGCAGGGGTTTCAAGATTGGTATATTCATATGAAGGGGTTAGGGTTTGGTTCATTACAGAAGTGTGCATACTGTGTAATGGACTCTGACAATATGAGGAACAGTAAGGTGATCCAGATGTCAAGGGTCTTGATTGTGTGTTCTAAGCCGGAGATATGACAGGGAAGATAGGTGATTGAACTGCATCGAAGCATAATTCTTCTTTAGGTATGGTGCCAAAAGCCACTGTGAGGGGTACTGACTCATATGTCAGGGGCTCCCACCTCAAAGGGAGGTCTATCAGTTGAATATGTATTGGATTGGTCTTTTTATGATGGGAATGTAATATTGCTTCACCACCTCTTGATCCAAAAAACACCCACTAGCCCTTGAATCTTACATGGCATGTATCGTGATCCGTACTTTACCCCCCCTGCAAGAAAAAAGAGACAGTGAGATGTAGCTGGGTGAAATCATGAGATTGTGGACCAGAGAGGACAGAATACTGAGGCTTACCCACAGAAGGTTTAGGTTTGGTCCTACAGTCTTTGAGGACATGGCCCAGCTTCCCACGGTAGAGGCATAGATTGTGCAGTCTTCCATGTAGGCATTCCTCCTTTGTTAGCAGACCACGAGCCATCCTGATCTGCATAGGTTCTTCTTGTGTAGGAGGAGTAGGTAGAGGAAGTAGGACAGCTGTCGTCATTCCCTGAAACGTCTGTCCAGCTGGATGACCAGGGAGACGAAGGCCTCAGGTGACCATGGGGTCCCAGAAAGTTAATCTATTAGGACATCGTTGAGTCCCCATCAGAATTGGTCTATGTTAGTTAGGTTGCTTACAGCGCCTGTTTCATTATAACCAGTCTCAATGACCAGACTTCTGAACTCGGTGACCTTTACCTTTGCATTTACCTTGTTTTGGATGTCTTAGAGATAGTTGAGAGGCGGTGGCCTTGTGGGGGTCATCAAACAGGACTTCTAGGACTCTAGAAAACGAATGCCAAGAGTCCAGGTCTGAGCTATTGGTGCATATTAGATGGTGAGCCCATGTTTGGGGTTCTCCGGTTAATAAATAGATGACCTTATGAATCTGGACGTAATCAGTGGCATACATTCTTTGCTGCAACGTAAAGAGTACCATACATGCCATGATGAATCGTTGGCACTGTGTACGATCACCTGCAAATTTTTCTGGCAAAGGAATCCGGGGTTCAAGTGCAGCGGTCGCACCCTACAATTGCTGAGAGGGGTTACTGTGAGTGATAGCATCGGTGGCGTTTGGAGGCTTCAGGGCCTGAACTTGAAGTAGTTGGTTCTGGCTTGCTTGCACATCCAATACTGTCTGATTAAGGCTAGCGAGTTGCTGCGTAATAGCCGTAATGGTGTAGGTCAATCTTGCGGACTCCATTTGATGGCTTCCTGATTCTGTAAGACTGGAGTCTCTTACCGTGCAGGATGGAGTCCAGTTGCAGAAAGACAGAGCACGACATGGTCTAATAGACACACCAGGCCTACTCACTGGAGATGCAAACAATTGAGTGAGTGCACAACGGCAATAATGCCAAAGACGAGGTACAGAAGGATGAAGCAGAACTCTTGGTCGGGTTGTAGCATAGGTCGGGGCTAGCTGAGAAGGTGGTCAGGTGAAGGCAGAAGTTAAGGGGCTGGCAGCAAGAATCAAGGTCAGGTATCTGGACAGGGGTCAAACACAGGTTAGGCAATCACAAAAAACAGGTATGGTCACAGTAGCAAGGGGAACTTGACAACTGACAGCTTCTATAATCAGGAAGCACTGCTAATCAGGCAGATAGTGTTTAAATAGGGTAGCCAATTACCTTAGTTAGGGGGAGGTTTCAAACAGCTTGCTTTCATGTAGTCAGGACAACACCTTAGTGTATGAGGAGGTTTTGCAAATGTAGAGTTTTAACCCCATTCGCCAGTGGGATTTGAGCCTCTGGGATCCTGCCTTACAGAGGTTCAACTGCTTTCTTCATGTTGAAAGGGAGGAGATCAGACTTACAGTGCGATTACGGAGGAAAGGGGACCCGGTGGTGCTAGGTATGACAAAGCCTTCTATTTTTTTTCCTTACAAAGTGGACTATAATTTAGCAGCCTTACTAAGATACCCAAAAGATTGGTTGGTGAATGACCAGAGATACACTGACCACCTGTTAGACCAAAGCATGTACAAACCCATGTGTGATGTTAATTTACAAAACAATCAAAGTTTCCTTTGACCCAAGAAAAATCAAAGTTGCCTTCTAGTTGCTTAATGTCCTCTTTATTAGAATTAATGGGAGTGCAACTGTTCTCCCCATTTAAAGTTTGTACTTAGTATAAAGACTATATTCAATATTTCATCCTTTGTTGATGAGATTGGATTTTCCAGCTTTATTAATTAATTTGCATACATTCGAGCTCTGCACAATTTTGAGTTCTCTCTGGTTATCTCTAAGGCCTGGAATTATTTTATTTGCTCTGATAGACAATGCTAGAGTTTTCCCCCAAGAGTATATATAGAGTATGGGAGATAAAGGACATCCCTGCTGTTCCATTTATACTTTTAAACACATTATTCCCGTGCCTATCAGAACGGCTGAGGGAACCAAATATAGAGACATAATTGAGTCATACATTTTCCCAACTAAACCAAAAGCTCAAGGTTTCGCCCCTAAATTCCCAACAGTCCCTGTAAAGGCCTTTTCGGCATCTAAGACCAGAGTCAGAAAGAGGGACCTTGTTTTTTCTCACTTCATTGTAGATATCTATTATTCTTGTAATCTGCCTGGTATGAAGCCCACCTGATGGATTAATTAGGGATGGCAACTTTTAATCTATCTGTCAGAACATAGGTATACATCTTGGCATGCTACAGTTGTACCTGTTGACCATGTCCAATGTCTTGGGGTCACGTTTGATTCTTCTATTTCCTTATTCAGTCCCTAGCCAAATTCTGTTGTCTTCACCTAAAGAACATTGCATGCATTCACCCTTTCCTCATCGAAGAGACTGCCAAATCCTAGTGCACTCACTTGTGGTCTCTCACCTTGACTACTGAAATATTCGCCTGACTGGAGTAACTATGGTTCATCATTCTCCCCTGTAGCCTATTCAAAACACAGCTGCCAGACTCATCTTTTTCGCTCGTGATCTGATTTGGTGGCTCCTCTCTGCAATGATCTCCACTGGCTCTATGTCTGCTGTAGGAGAATTTTTTTTTACTCCTTTGCCCCTCCATACATTGCCTCCCTTGTTAACTGATACTTCCATGCACGACCTCTGAGCTCCTCAGATGGAGTAAAGGTCTCCTCCAAACGCATCACCTCTTCACACTCACAACTGCAAGATTTTGCATGAGCTGCAAACTTTGAAAAGAATTGCAAAACGTCCCTCAAAACTCATTTCTTTAAAGAAGTTTATTAACCATCCCACTAGAATACCTATTAATTAACCTCTAGCTCTTCCCAACTAGCTCTCGCTGTCCTCAATCACTATTAGGATCAGGTAGGTTACAACTCTTCTAGCTAGAACACACACAATTAATCTTTGGCCAAACCCACCCGGCACCAAACATCCACATTACCATTACTGCCACCACCTTCCCTTTGACCTCTTCACTCCTTTATGTGTTTTATGTACCCCGCTCCCTCTAGATTGTGAGCTTGCAAGCAGGACTCTCTACCTCATATATCAATGTGTTCTAGTTAATCTAACTTAGTATTTGGTCTTAAGATATTCAAGATTTTATTTAACCTGACTTTTTAATAGATCATTAATCTTATGTTCCAGCTCCCTTATTTTTGCTTAAATAGATGGCATTTAGAGAGTTGGATATAAAGTTCTGATTATTTTTTTTATCTAGCAAGCCTAATTTAATAAGGTGGCCACATACAACAAATTTATATGAAGATTAAACCAATGAGTGGAGGTATCATAATTTCTATTTTCTAAAAAATAAAGATCAGTTATTTTTTAAAACTTACTCTTTGTTCTCTGCTGTATTCAGTCTCCAATCAGGTCTTGATTTCATGTGGGATTCTTTAATGTCATAATTAGAGTTGAGCGGACACCTGGATGTTCGGGTTCGGCCAAACTTCGGAAAAAAGTCTGGGTTCGGGCTCGAACTTGACCCCGAACCCCATTGAAGTCAATGGGGACACGAACTTTTGGCCACTAAAATGCCTCTAAAAAAGTCCTGGAAAGGGCTAGAGGGCTGCAAAATGAAGTAAAATGTGGGCGAGTGTCCCCATTCATACAAATAGGTCAATTGAGAATGCCATGTAATGCTATTGGCTTTCTTTAAACCGAAATAGAGTCCCCAGTCATAAGAATAGGTCAATTGACCTATTCTTATGAATGGGGACTCTATTTCAGTTTATAGAATAGCAATAGCATTACATGTATTCCATAAGCCGAAAGTCTATAAACCGAAAGACATTTGGTTTATAGACTTTCGGTTTATAGAATACATGTAATGCTATTGCTATTCTATAAACCGAAAGTCTATAAACCGAATGTCTTTCGGTTTATAGACTTTCGGCTTATGGAATACATATAATGCTATTGGCTTTCTATAAAGCGAAATAGAGTACCCATTCATAAGAAATTCTTATAAATGGGGACTCTATTTCGGTTTATAGAAAGCCAATAGCATTACATACAATGTAATCTCCGAACCCTGAACTCCAACACGAACATACAGTGGAATGTCCGTGTTCGGGTCCTGGGTCCAAAAAACGTAATGTTCGGTACGAACCCGAACAGTGCGGTTCGGGTTCGCTCAACACTAGTCATAATAACTACATCAAACCATGTTACATTCTGAATCACAATTTTTTTTCCTTGTTACACTAAGTCCAAATTCCCAATAATTAAGTCAGTTATTATGTACAAACAGTGAGTTTTGGATAAACATGTATAATCTCTTTTAGAATAATCTAAAAGCTAGTACAGGCTGAGTATCCCTTATTTGAAATGTTTGGGACCGGCAGCATTTTGGTTAATGGATACTTATGGATAACGGATCATTTTGGCAGGTCCAGCCCGAGAAATGATCTGCATTACCTAAATTCAATGTGGCCAACCTGTTCACATTGAATTTAGGTAACACAGATAATTTCCAGCAGTGAACTTACCTGCTCCACGATGCGGCCGAGATAATATAGCGTGTAGTCCCTCCTTCCCATCACAGCACTCTGGGAACTACATTTCCAATGAGCGCTGGTTCACCATTTACGGCGCCAGGGAGGGTGAAGTAAAGGAGCTTCACCACAAGGGACGACAGAAAGGTGAGTAACCCTTATCCGAATTGACCCACATCCAGATTTGGAGTTATTTTGGTTTTTGGATCTTTGGATAAGGGATCCTCAACCTGTATCTTTCCTATGAGCTTTCAAATCTAGAAGCTTGATTTAAAATGTTTTTAGGCACTCATTTTAATGATTTCTTGTCTAATTTGGATATCAAGCCAACAATTAAAATCTCCCACAAGTAATACAGTACCAAGCTTATATTTATTAATTTCATCTAGTGTCATTGAAATAAAATGTATAGGGGGATAATTAGAATTATTCACATTAACTAAAGTAACCTCCTTATTATTATTATTATTTTCACAGACCAGAATGATATATTTGTTTTCTGTCAAGTTAGTGATACTTGATTTTTTGATCTATCACTTGAAAACACTTAATTCATAATTTGCTCGCCATACTACTCTTTCGTGCCCTTAGCTCCATAACCACGTTATCAATCTTCTCCCCTGACCAGTGAGACATATTTTTTTTACAAATTGATCATTTGCAATCTACCTGAAGTTTATAAATTTATACACAACCGCGTTATGATCAAGATCAGCAACTGAGGAGTTAAAGGGAAAGGAGTTCTTTAAAAAAAAGAGACAAGCACCTTGAGGAAGCGCTAGTGAAATGTGCAGTTCGTGTCTACACCCCAGAGTGAGAGGAAAGCCACAAGGAAGAGCAATGTAGTGCAGAGACTACTACAGTTGTGAACTGGACTGACAGTCTGAAATGTTCTCACTTGTGGGGCTTACTGAAAGTTGAAATTTTAATATAGAAGCATTTATATTTTTTAAGCATATTAGTTTTTAAATTAAATTTAAGCAGTTGTTTTTAACTGGTCATTGCTTCTGTTTTTCTGCCTCTGTTCTTAGAGGACCTGTTTATTTGATGCAGTGAAGCCAAATTGATGGGTGTTTCTGTGCCTTTTTGCTGTCCATTTGCCTTCAAGTCCTTGAATTCTATCTAAGTGATTCTACACTTAGATTGTACTTTACTATTGTGTTTTTTGTCTTTTCCTGTAATCCTGTGGATTGCTTCAGTTGATTGCTTACCAACTAATACTAAACCTAAAAGGATGAAGTATAAGCATTTTTCTAATTAAGCAAGCAGTGGGGCACAAACAATCAACCACTGACAACATTGTTCACATAAAACATTTTACATGTATGGATTTATGTTTTGTTTGCATATTATTTCTAGTGTCAATTAAATTTCGACTACACATTTTACAGAATATGGAAAAAGTAAATATTTGGTTACATTTTAAAACTCCATATTGCATGCAAATGATTAAACTTCCTTTTACAAGTTTTGCACTAATTTTTTTAACCACAGGAAACTTAATTTTTTATACTTCTTATTACTTTTGGAAATAATTTCTGAACTATGGTTCATGTGGTCTGCCTCTGCACATGCAAAAGCACCCCAAAAGGATACTAGCATGTTTTACATTGCCAAACAAAATAGGTCACCTCTGTTGAAAACGCATATGACAAGAATAGAATAGGATGCATTTAAATGTAGGTTTCAATGATGGCAGTTCTCAGGTAATTCCTAAAGTACACAAACCTGTGTCTAATTTATGACTTGAAACAAAAAGGGCAACAGTGGTGGCAACATTAATTTGTCCAATCTCCATTTGGACTGGGTGTTATTGCCACAGAGAGTGGTCAACTCAACAGTGTGGGTTAAACATAAAATGCAAATTGAGGTAAACTAGCTGGCATAAGTGATTCAATGCCCCCCATTCCAGTAATTATTGAGCGTGCTTAAATCATTCCTGCATGTGTTAAACATGGCCTAATACATGGAGATACTTGGTTAATAATGCACTAACCCTGGGGAGGATCCTATCTTTGGCACCCTCCAGCCTCCTCCCTCTTTCCTTTGTATACAACATATCTCAGGGCTTGACAAACCCTCTATCCTCTTCCCATATCCCATTTCTGGTTTTCTCTTATGAAGTGTCTGAAGATTTCGACTTCTCACTCCGTCCCTTGTGCTCCTTAGCCTTGTCCTCTGTATGTTTTATGTCTGTGCCTGTGTATGTCTCCTATAGTTCTATGGTTGTGTATTATGGTTTGCCCTACTCATGTGTGGATTAGTTCTGCCTTTGCTCTTTAGTGTATCCTGTTGCCCTGGACTCTGCATTATGTTATTCTTGTTTCTGATCTCTCTCTCTCTCTGTATGTACTAATGCTCTGCTTGGTTACTCTGTTTGTCTCCGCCTGCAGAATCCTGCTAATCATGTCCAAGTTATGTCCATCCCGGATGTCTGCAGAGTTTGTGCCGTTCCTGTCTCTGCATGTACTGGATACAGTAGCTGCAACCACAGGGTCAAAGAACCTGGGGCCTCAAGCCACTAGGGGAGTGCAGTTACCCTGCATCAGACCATGTGACTCCATATATTGCCATTGAACAACAACACCAATGGCCATTCAGGGTCCTATGTCATCAGTATAGTGTCTGTGAGCTTTAAAGTCTATAAGCTTGATTTAAGATGTTTTTAGGCACTGATTTTAATGATTTCTTATCTAATTCGATGTAAAGTCTGTCTATCTTCTCCCTTCCAAAGCCTGTTGTCTTCCTCCTCTCCCCCTATGTCAGTCTCTCTCCACTCCCTTCCCATGTCAGTTTCTCTTTTCTCCATTCCCATCTCTGTAGCTCTCCACTCCCTTCCCTTGTCTGTTGTCTCTATTCACTCTCCCCATGTCTTTATCACCCCTCCATGTTTGTCTCTCCCCCCCACACTAAAGATCTGTCTCTCTCCCCTCCATTTTCCCCATGCCTTCTGCCCCTCCATGTTTACCTTGATGAGTGGCGGGCACAATCATATCTGTGAGTTAGACACACTCAGACCTCAGTCAGCTCTGCACGTGCTCCTTGCACATAGTGATGCTCTGAATCATTATTGGTGTGGGGAGAGTGGGGCAGCACTATATAAGAGGTCTGGGTGTGGCTCACGCACAGACCTGATGATGCCAGCAGCTCGACAATGAACAAGGTGCTGCTTCACAGGATGGGGAAGGACCCTACCAACTCAGCAACCCATGCCCGAGCTAAGTAAGCCACTTACTAATTCCTATTCAATGAGGTCTGTTAAAACTTGAAGGGCAAAAAAATATATATTTTTGCCCTTTGCATTAACATTTTTAGTGCTGCAGGGAACTGTACTCTCCTATCACACCAAAAAGGATAATCATATCCTGGACTATGATGGAAAATTATTAGACATTTAATTGAATTTTATAGCTGATATAAAAGAAACAGTCTTCCACCGACAGTGTTCCTGGTAGTCAGACTTTAGTTAGTGTTCAGTATTATATTATATATATTCAAGAGGATAAAGGCTTAGCAGACTGCCTTAATGAATATTTTTGTTCAGTTTTTACAAATGAAAATGAGGGTAAGGGACCTCATTTAGGGAAAAAGACTAATGAGTCTTTTGATGCATGTAAGTTTTCAGAGGAAGAGGTTTTACTTCAGATGTCTAAAGTAAAGACAAATAAGTCGATGGGACCTGATGGGATACATCCAAAGTTATTAAAAGAACTTAGTGGTGTACTAGCAAAACCGTTAACAGATTTATTTAACCAATCATTGTTAATGGGAGTAGTTCCAGAAGATTGGAAATTAGCTAATGTTGTGCCCATTCACAAGAAAGGTAGTAGGGAGGAGGCGGGCAACTATAGACCAGTAAGTCTTACTTCAGTAGTGGGGAAAATAATGGAAACCTTGTTAAAGAATAGGATTGTTGAACATCTAAAGTCGCTTGTATTTCAAGATCAGAGACAGCATGGGTTTACTTTAGGGAGATCATGCCAAACTAATCTTATTGATTTTTTTGATTGGGTAACTAAAATAATAGATCAGGGTGGTGCAGTAGACATTGCTTACCTAGATTTCAGTAAGGCTTTTGACACTGTCGCACATAGAAGGCTTTTCAATAAACTGAAATCTTTGCGTTTGGATTTCAATATTGTGGAATGGATTAGACAATGGCTGAGTGACAGGCAACAGAGGGTTGTAGTCAATGGGGTATATTCGATGCAAGGTCTTGTTACTAGTGGGGTACCTCAGGGATCTGTTCTTGGACCCATTCTCTTTAATATTTTTATTAGCGATATTGCAGAAGATCTTGTTGGCAAAGTATGTCTTTTTGCTGATGATACAAAGATTTGCAGCCGGGTTGATATTCATGGAGGGTTAAGCCAAATGGTAAATGATTTAGCTAAACTAGAAAAATGGTCAAAGCAGTGGCAACTGACATTTAATGTGGACAAGTGCAAGATTATGCACCTTGGGCATAAAAACCCAAAAGCAGAATAGAGACTATTTGGTACAGTCCTAACCTCAACATATGAGGAAAGGGATTTAGGAGTAATAATTTCAGAGGACTTGAAAGTAGGTAGGCATTGCAATAGAGCAGCAGGAAATGCTAGCAGAATGCTTGGTTGCATAGGGAGAGGTATTAGCAGAAGGAAGAGGGAAGTGCTCATGCCATTGTACAGAGCACTGGTGAGACCTCACTTGGAGTATTGTACGCAGTACTGGAGACTGTATCTCCAGAAGGCTATTGATACTTTGGAGAGAGTTCAGAGAAGGGCTACTAAACTGGTTCATGGGTTGAAGGATAAAACTTACCAGGAAAGGTTAAAGCATCTTAACATGTATAGCTTGGAGGAAAGACGTAACTGGGGGGATATGATAGAAACATTTAAATACATAAAGGGAATCAACACAGTAAAGGAAGAGAGTATATTTAAAAGAAGAAAAACTACCACAACTAGAGGACATAGTCTTAAATTAGAGGGGCAACGATTTAAAAGTAATATCAGGAAGTATTACTTTACTGAGAGGGTAGTGGATGTATGGAATAGCCTGCCAGCAGAAGTGGTAGAGGTAAACACAGTCAAGGATTTTAAGCATGCGTGGGATAGACACAAGGCTATCCTAGCTATAAGAGGGGGACTAATAAAAGTACTCAAAAAAAAAAAAATTGGGCAGACTAGATGGACCGAATGGTTCTTATCTGCCGACACATTCTATGTTTCTATGTTTCTATGTTTCTATATTCAAGTTATGGTGGTGGAAAAAACCCTCCACTTAAAAATCGCTGGGAGAGATGGGCATTTTTAAGTAGCAATCTGCACATACGAGACACACCAGAAAACTTACTTTTTCAATAGAAATCATATACAAGTAAGGCTAACAATGGTTTTTTGCTTCTAAATCCACTTTATACACCGACCCTTAGGAACAAATGCCCGATGTACTAGACAGCATTTAGATATATTCTCACATATTTTTTATACTATTTTATACTATATTACTATTTTATACTATATTACACAATTCGTTTTTTGTATTTATATTTTTATTTAAGGTTCAACATGTTACTGCACCTTCCTGATTTCCCCCTTCCATATTCTATCTGTACCCTTTAGCACAATGAGAGTGCAATAGGGGGCTGGGTCCGAAGTTAATAGAAAATATATTGCTTTTTGCACAGGTTGTTCACACACATCATTTTTATTCACTATTTATATAACAGCCGTAGACATTCAAGTTTGGCTACATTTCTGTCTGGAAGTGTTTTGATAAACAACATTTTTTTTATTCCTGGTGTCTAGACTTCACTGTGTGATAGTTTGTTTCCATTACTTAGACTACTCTTACTTCCTGTATTGCAATTTACACGTTATGCATCTCATTCGTGTATGTCATGATTCAATCTGCTATATTATGCTTTATACATGTTGCTGTATTTATTGTTTTGCATACATTCTGCCACTCTATTGCTGTAATATTTCATTTACATTCGCATTGTGTATGGTTGGGGAAGTTCACAGAATTTATATATTTGTAAACTTTAATATATTTTTCTTAGTATACCATATTATGCTTCTGTATTGCAAGGCCTAGAAAAAAATATTGTACAAATACATGCATATTTATTTTTAAAAGAGCAATTCCACCTACCATCTCCCAATAAAATATTTAATGTGACATGAAACGGATCTGTATTAAAGGTTGCTGTGGGGTAGTACTCACTATGCAAATTAAAGTTGTTTTTACTTTCCATGCATCTGTTTACTTCCAATTATCTGTAGAATTCAGAAGAAATACCAAGCGCAATGTAAATATGCTGAAAAGTGACCACAATTTAATGAACATCCAGGCTGACCAATCAGAGAAACAAACGTTTTGTCCAACGCAGGTCCTTTTTACAAAGTGCAAACAAGCTTGTTAGAACAAACTCATTCTAAAACAAAAAGGGACACTAGCCATCAGATCACCTAAATGTCTTTAATAGCTCTGATACCAGCCTTACTACTTATAAGTTCTTAACAAGGGACTTACATTTGCCCTGACACCAGGACAGTAGATACCCAAATAATTCATAATTGTTTGACACATACAATTCTACATCCAAAATCAGTTGCTAAGTGATGAAAAAATGTATGAGAAGTTAAAAGCAGATCCTGGACTGTAGTTCCAACAGGAACATCCAACATCCTCATAGAATCTACTAGGCATTTGGTTAGATAAGGAAGGAAACTATCTTTATATTAAATAACCCAGGATCCCCATCTTTTATCAGCTACACAAAATCCCCAAATTCACACATTCTTTGAAAAAAAAAACCCCTGGTCGCCCAATTATCTCAGGCTTATATAAAGTCCCCGACTTCCAGTCTTTCAGAATACATTGATTTCTTCCTACAATGTGAAGTCCCTAAGCTCCAGTCATATTTACGTAACACAACTGAAGCTATCAACAGCCTCAGTAAGATCAAATGGGAAAAATGATTCACTCTGGTCACAGTTCCCTTTACACTGTAATTGGACATCTACAAGGATGTCCAAGGATGTGAGAGGCTCTAGACTACAGTAATCATTGGCAAAATATTCCGATCTCAATAATGACCCAGTGGACTTTATTTTATCATGTGTTACATCTATACTCAACCATAATTATTTCAACTTCAGTTTAGTTTTAGTTACAGTTAGAGGGCATTGCCATGGGCATCAGGTTTGCTCCAAGCTACACCAACCTTTTTAATGGGTAAGTGGGAGGAGGAATTTAAATGGTCCAACTGCCTGCTTGGAGCAAACCTAGTGCTTTGGAAAAGATAGATAAGACTGTATCTTTATTAGGAAGGGAGATCAGTTGAGTTTAGAAGCCTTTCTAAAACATCTTAATAAGTCCATATTGAATTTAGATATCTTTATATCTATATTAAAAATTATATGATCCATACTAAAACATTCAGGCAAAATGTAGCCTGTAATAGTATAATCCCATACAATAGCCACCATTTTCAACCTGCTTTAACAACATTCATTTTGGGCAATTCAGGTACCTTAAGAGTAATCATAACCAAGTACATTGACAACACAAATCTCTCAGATGAAACAAGAATTTGTGGACAAGAAATACTCTGGTAAATTCTCAATTTATAGAGACATGGAGGCAAGTATTATGCATATCTCTTTCTTTAATTCACTCAGCAGCAAAGAAGAGATTGAATAAAAAATTAACCAATGATAACCCAGTAATTAAGCCCTCCCCTCCCATATATATATCCGTGTCCATATAACCACTTCCTCTTCCTTTGCTGCTTGCTCAGAAGATAAGTACCATTATTTACAGTTTATGATTTTTATTGTCACTGTTGCTGTTTATCCTACTTACAGCTATTCCTTCTCCTCTGGGGTCGGTTGTGTCCCCTTCCCTCCCTCTTATTTCTCTTCTTTGACTTTGCTCTCCATTTTTTCTATCCTGTCACAGGTGTCTTCTGTGTTTTCTTCAGCCACCCCCCTTGTTTCTGTCAATTTTGGCATAATTCGGCCATCCCGATTGCGCAATTCCGCATTGCTGTGGCCATTTTGGTGTAGCCTCCAGCTACAGGCTTTCCCTCACCCGTGGTGGCCATTTTGTTGTAGCTGCACTGAGATTTTGTCATTTTTTGGCACTTTCATTACTCCATTCATTTTCCTAACTACTCCCACTGCTGTTTCCCGTCACTGGTGATGTCATTGAGGCGTTCCCATAGTGTTTTCTCTAAACTAACTGCGTTTTTGCTGCTGTTCTTCGTGTATACTGCTGGTCTCTATCTGTGCTGTGTACCTGGCTTATCCTGTCACCCTGATCTCCTATGCTCCTAGCTGGTATTGTTATCTGACCTGCGTGCATGATGCAAAGTGCTAACTACCAATCTGATGGAGCCTCCCCTGCCCACTCTTTAGGCACTAATTCTGGTGCTGATGATCACAGAGCTGATGATAGCCCTGCTGATTTGATTAACTCTGAGGAGTTTCAGATACTCCTAGATAGTACCATGGCAAAATCTGTTTCCCAAGCCATGCAGACAGCTATGGGCCGTATGTCCTCCACCATAGCCCATTCTATTTCTACTGCCTTAATGTCTTCCCAGAGACCCACTCCCCATACTGATCACACTCCTGTCTCCACTCCCACTGCTGGTATCCACCTTAAGTCAGTTAAGAAAACCCACCACGTGGTGGCCCTGGCCTCCAAAACACTAAGAACTGGCAAGGTTTCACATGCCCCAGATCTGGTGGTCAATCCACCAAAAAGAGCCCTGAGCCAGGCAAAATCGGCTCACTCCTGGAAAAAGAGCATACAGTCTGACGAGGAGGAGGCTTATGATATCTCAGGTGACCCTGACTATGATTACTCATATGATGATAAATCCCATTGTATTGCGTCCCCCCTTGTTTCACCTGTAACCCCAGATTTGCAGATGGATAGTTCTGCCTTGCTGGATGCTATGGGAGCACCTATGTTTGACCCTGACATGTGTCAGGTTTGGGGCTGGGAGCCTATGGCAGGAGGGTCGTGAGTGGCCACAGGGGAGCAGCAGAGAGCGGGATTTTGGTTGGGGTAACCAGAGAATAAACAATTCAAGCCAGGATCAAAGGGCAGGAGAAATCAGAATGTCCAGGAGTAAAGCCAAGGTCAAAATCCGGGGAATCAATGAGAACAGGAGGTAAGACAAGGGAAAAGAACTCTGAGAAGGAACCAAGGGTTTACACCACTTAGCAGCTCAATACACAAGCACTGATTGTAGTCAGTGCTTGGGATTTATGGGCTGTCAAGTGTACCTCCCCGCCTCCTCCAATCAGGGAAGTCCACCCACTCACATAGAAAAGCCTGACACTCACTGGGGTGAGTGGCAGCCTCTGGCCACACCCCCGCTGTCTCCACCAATGGATCGGCACCATCGCGCGATAGGCCACGCCCCTCTGCCATCCGAAATAACAGCAGCACCAGCAACTCGCGGGACGCGAGTTACTGGAGTCCGGGGATGCGGCCTACCACGCGACGGCCTTCCCCTCCGTCGGGCAGCAACGGAGTGGATGCAGGTAAGGGGCCCCAAGCTTGTTGGAGACGGGGTCTGGAACCCCCACAACATGCTTCAACTTCCTCGCTCTGCCGAGTGGTATCCTTAGGAGCATATTGCCAAGTATCTGGCCCTTCGGGTCCGCAAGCCACTAGACGCGGCTATGAGGAGTAAACTCCGTGCCGAGTGCCCTAGGCCCACTATCCCGGATTCAGTATGTGTTACTCCGGAGGTTGATCGTAAGAAAATTTTTAGGGAAGTCTGGCTGGAAGCCCAAAAAATGCCTGGACTTTGCCTTATACAATTGTCAAGATAAGGTGCTCGATACCCTGGGCCCATGCACAAAATAGTTTGAGACGGTGGAGACTTACTGGGGATACCGTCCTTGACTTGCCCACCATGAAAGGGTGGCTCCAGCACATGGTGTGTTTGATTGGTAATGCTAATACCGCTTTAGCTACAGAGCGCCATAATGCCATCTTACTAAAAATTGACCCAAAACTCACCAATATGGCTGTATCTGAACCAAGTCCACAGGCCAAAGGGTTACTGTTTGGTGAGTCATTTATAAAAGACCTCGACTCATTTGTCTCCACCTTCACGGCTCTAGACAAGGCACAATCTAGCCTCAAACGTGTCTTCAGCCCAAAGGTTTTTGGAGGGGTCGGAAGAGCCAGAAGCCGTCTGGCTGGCCGCTCCTTCGGGGGCCCGCTGCGTGGTTTCCGAGGCTTCTCTGGATTTAACTCCTCCAATACCGCCACCTTCTGGTCGACCCAGTCCGCTGGCTTTTTTCCCCAACGAAGGCGTTCTTGGCAGAACAGGGGAGCCCGAGGTTCATACCAGTCTCGTCACCCCTATGGTAAGTACCCAGTTAACTCACCTTTCTTCCCAACCAGGTGTAGGAGGCAGGCTACTGCTCTTTCAGGAGACATTAACTACAGACCTTGGGTACTGCAGACTGTAGCGGACTACCAAATAGAGTTTACCTCCCTTCCTTTTCCAACTTATGTTCCTCAATGTATCCATTTTTCCAATGCAGACCACGTTCTGGTCTCAAAAGAAATCTCAAATCTCGCGGAAAAAGGCGCTATCACCCCAGTCTTTATACCTTGTCAAGGCTTTGTCAGCAATATTTTCCTTGTTCCCAAAAAAGGCGGCAGAGTCTGACCTGTTATCAATCTAAAGCCCCTGAATACATTTGTGGCATACCACCATTTTAAGACGGAGGGTATTCATTGCCTCAGAGACCTACTTCTCATTGGGGATTGGATGGTCAAATTAGACCTAAAGGATGCGTACCTAACTGTACCTATTCTCCCAGACCATCAACGGTTTCTACAATTTCATTGGGGGTTTGGAGTTTCACTTGCCTTCTCTTCGGACTCTCATCAGCACCCTGATGCTTCACAAAGCTACTAAAGCCGGTCATAGGCCATCTCAGAAAAAGGGGAGTTCATCTGATAATTTATCTGGACGATCTGTTGATCCTCTCCCAAGACATTCCCACCCTCAAACGGCATTTACACTTGTGCCTGTCACTTCTTCAGGGCCTGGGTTTTTCTGGTCAATTGGGACAAGTCATTATTGGTTCCGTCTCAGAATTTGGAATATCTGTGATTCAAAATCAATTCGATTCAGAGCTCCCTTCACTTACCACGTCCCAAGGTCAAAGCTATCAAAAAGGAAATCAGGAAAGTTTTACACCAACGTCTCATTACTATCCGCCATCTGGCCAGGGTCATCGGTCTACTCTCTGCGTCAATCCAAGCGTTTTTTCCTGGTCCCCTACATTACAGGGCACTTCAACGCTTGAGGAATCACTCTGTTCTCGACGGTCAGTTGTACGATCACTCTGTTCCCCTCGATTGCGAGGCAAAGGAGGAGTTGTCTTGGTGGCTGCTCCACATAGACGCCTGGAATGGCAAAGCAATCTTTGGCGAAGCACCAGACTTAGTCATAGATTCAGATGCCTGTTTAACTGGTTGGGGCGCCCAATACGGTCCTATCTCCACAGGCGGACAATGGTCCAAAAGGGAAAAAGATCTCCACATAAATTGTCTGGAGCTCCTGGCAGGAAATTTTGCGGTGCATAGTTTTGCCAGGGAGTTGGAGAATTGTGCCATACTTCTCCGCATGGACAATGTCTCAGCCATCAGATACATCAATCATCTAGGCGGCACGAGGTCCAAAACTCTTTCCTGCCTAGCGACGGAGTTTTGGAATTTTTGCCTCGCTCACAATATTTCTGTTCGAGCAGAACATATACCGGGTCTCTCCAACTGCGACACAGATTGGAACTCACAATATCTACGGGACTCCAGCGATTGGCATTTGGATCCACAGATTTTTCATCATCTAGTAGCCATGTGGGGTCTATTCGACATAGATCTATTTGCTTCAAGACTCAATGCCCAACTGCCGCGGTTTTTCAGCTGGAAACCGGATCCAGAGGCATTGGCGATGGGTGCTTTTATGCAACGCTGGTCCCCAACCAGACACTACTATTTTCGACCTTTCTGTCTGATCTCCCAAGTTCTAATCCATGTCAGGCGCCACCAGTGCTCAGTGGTTCTGATTGCTCCTTGGTGGGAGACTCAACTATGGTTTCCTACTCTTATGGAGCTCTCAGTAGATATACCTCGGCTTCTGCCAACGTCCCTGGAATTGACTGTGGACCTACACGGACATTCTCACCCGCTGTTAGCTCAAGGTCAATTGCAGCTTCTAGCTTGGCTAATTTCAGGGGACCCTGGTTCACCCCAGGAGTTCTATCTTCTACTTTGGCGCTCTTGGAAAGTGCTTGGGCACCAGGTACCAAACAAGCCTATAGTCATGCCTGGAACACATGAGATCGTTGGTGCATGGAACGGCACATGGATCCCATTTCTGCTCCTGTGACGGTCATTCTCAATTTTCTTACCGAATTGTTTGATCAAGATAAAGTCTATCGCACCATTAACATATATCGTTCAGCCATTTTGGTTGGTCATCTGGGGTTTGATCATGTTCCTGCCGGTAGACAGCCACTTATTGGCCGTTTATTGTGAGGTGTCCGGTTGACTCGGGTGCCCTCACCTAGATACTCTTTTATTTGGGACATTAACTTAGGCTATTTGAATCATGGCCTATGAATGAGGACCTCTCCTTACGCCAATTATCGGCTAAATTCCTTACACTCTGCTGTCTTATTTAGTGTAAGAGGGTCTCTGATGTATGGGCATTAGATTTGTCCTCATGGTCTTTTACTCCTACAGGAGTTTCCTTTGACATATCTCGTTGGACTAAAACTTCTATTACCATGGTTTTTTATCCTTCCTTTCCGCACAATATGAAACTATGTACAGTGGCCTGCCTCAAGGCATATGAACTCCGGACTGCATTTTGGAGGGATCCAATGCTTCAGGATTCGTTTTTGTCTCTCAGAAGACCTCATTTGTCTATTTACACTCCTTCTATAGCTAGATGGGTTGAGTGTATTCTTGCGGAAGCTGGGGTAGACATCTCTATTTTTGGCCCACACTCCACTAGGGGTGCTATGGCTTCTAAGGCTTTCTCTTCTGGATGCAGATTAAAGGATCTACATAGGACCGCTGATTGGTCTCAGGAGTCTACATTCCAAGAGTTTTATTTTAGACCTGATACTCACTTTACCTCTAATGTTATTTCTCAACTTTGAACATGCATAATATGAGCCTCCGTGTCTTTATAAATTCTCATTTTACTACTACATGACGTAAAGTCATGATTTATAAAGACACGGAAACAAGTATTATTCCCACCCGGGTTATTCATTGAAATGTTATTGTTGTTTTTTTTCCCTGTCCCATTTATGTTTATTGGACATTGTTCTTGTCACTCACCTGATCCCCTCACATCGCTTGTCACCTCCTTCCTCACGCCGTCATAGCTCTCATGTTGTTGCAGCAGCCATGTTTTTGGAGTCAGGAAGTCACCAGTGACTTCTGGAGACACTTTTCATCTACGGTGGCCATGTTTTTGGAGTTTGTTTGCTTTTTATACAGACTTCAAATAGATGCATTCATTTTTGTTTTATTTTCGGTTTTACTTTCTTTCTATCACTTGGGATCCTCTTCTATTGTAATATATATGCATATATATTTTAGTGTTCTGTATTCTTTTTGTTTTTCCTGTTCCTCCCTCCTGACACACCCATCTCCTTCTCCATTGGTCTATGCTAATTACTTCCTATATTTATTCACCTGTTCATTCGTTTTCTAGTTGCCTGTGCAAAGAGTTCTCTCTGTTTTTGGGCTATTGTTACATTTTGTCTGACTCCTGATACTGACCCTTGGCTTGTTCTTTGACTCTGTTTTTGATCTCCGCCTGCATCGACCCCGGATAGTACCTTGACTTCGTTTGATCTCTGCCTGCCTCGAATCCTCAGACTGTTTTTGACTTTGCTTGACTTCTGCCTGCCTCGATTCCCTGGCTTGCTCCTCAACTTTGCTTGTTCTCAGCCTATTTGTCACGGACTGAGTAGGATCAGAAGACTGGATCCGCGATCGAAGACCTGGTATCTACTGCAACAGGTTTGGAGGCAGGACAGTGTCTATTCACCTGAATGGTATTATACCCTACGGTTGAGCCTCAGGTAAATGACCACCCAGGACTTGGAACACTGACTGCAACCGCACACTGAAGCAGGGATACGCAGGAATTACTGGATAAACGGATAGTCAGCAAGCCGGGTCAAACACAACAGGAGCAACGGTACAAGACGGTATGGAGGAGGCAAGGTCAAAAACAGGCAAAAGGATCAGGGCAGGCAGCAAACGGAGAAGTCAGAAGTCACAGCAGGAGTCAAAAACCGAAGAATCAAGAATCAAGAATAAACGCTAGATCAAGCCACAAGGAACTATCTCAGGCAAGGTATGAGTAGCAACTGAAGGTTTAAATACAATTTGGGCGGTAAAACCCGCCCCTAATAGGTCCCCCAAAAAGTATAAGTATAGCCCTTTAAGGCTATGTTAATTTTCTGTGTGTAGCGGTACTGCGCATGCGCGCAGTTTCGGTTTGCTGCGCGTTCGTCGAGGGGAAGCGGTGAGCGCGTCTGCAGCCCTGGAGGGCTGAGACGCCGAACGGAGCCCTCGCTGTCCGTCCACCCTGCCTGCAGGGGCAGCGGCAGCGGAGGCACGGACCTCGCGGCGGCAGGTAAGTTTCTTTTTTATTACACTATTGATATCATCAACCAGTTCCAGTCTGTCTTGTCTCCTGTGCTGCTCAGAGTACTCCAGCAACCCATTCCTGGTTACCTCTAGGTTGTACTTGTGCCGCACAAACCCCTGGCAAAACATTACCCTGGGCTCAACCTTCGGGTACATATTTGTCAGGGTGAACACCACAAAGTACTTCCCAAGAGGTGATCTTGCAACAAGGGTCCCTCCTCCTGGGTGTCACTGGTACACCGTAACAGTTCTCTTTAGTGAGATTATAAGTCTATTGCTATTCTGTGTTTTGATATTCTTACATGATCACACATATTTGTTATCATGCAGTTTATTACAGTTATTACTTCATATTTTTCTTTTCTTTCTAGCTTGAGCTGCTGGATTCAATATTCTGGATGTCCCTCGACTGAGTTCCTAGATTAAGTTCCTGTTCCAGATTGGTTGTTTTTCTTCTTGATCTACTATGGATTATATTGAAGTTTCGTTCAGCGTCTTCTGAATTACCAAATAAAGAGGAAGTGGTTATATGGACACTTATATATATATATATATATGGGAGGGGAGGGCTTAATTACTGTGTTACCATTGGTAGCTTGGAGGAAAGACGTAACAGGGGGGATATGATAGAAACAGGGGGGATATGATAGAAACATTTAAATACATAAAGGGAATCAACACAGTAAAGGAAGAGAGTATATTTAAAAGAAGAAAAACTACCACAACTAGAGGACATAGTCTTAAATTAGAGGGGCAACGATTTAAAAGTAATATCAGGAAGTATTACTTTACTGAGAGGGTAGTGGATGTATGGAATAGCATGCCAGCAGAAGTGGTAGAGGTAAACACAGTCAAGGATTTTAAGCATGCGTGGGATAGACACAAGGCTATCCTAGCTATAAGACCGGGAACGGGGGACTAATAAAAGCAGACTAGATGGACCGAATGGTTCTTATCTGACGACACATTCTATGTTTCTATGTTTCTATGTAACACAGTAATTAATGACTTTACGTCATGTATTAGTAAAATCTGAGAATTAAGCCCTTTTAAGAACAGAGGCTCTCCCAAGATCAGACATCAGTGGAAATCTGTGGTATAGACAAAATGCATTGGCACATTGTTTTTTGGAATTTTTCCAGACACCTGGGAAACACTATTCTTTTTTGGTCCTTTGAAGCTGCCATAATCCGGAAGTAAGAACTGGTTTCTTGTACGAATCTCGATGCGCATGACTTTGAGCACCAACAGGGGAGAACTGGCTTTTCGGGAAAGAACTTGTCAGTATTTTTTGTGTTTCTGTGTGGAGGTACATGTATTAAATAATTTTATTTTTGTCTATTTGTTTTTACTGGTATTATGTTCTTTATAATCTAGTGGTAATTTATGCAAACATTTTTTGTATTTATTCAACTATTTATTTTTAATTGAACCACTTTTTCTACACCATAGGTATATGGAATTCCATTTGCACTGTTGCATATACCCTTTTGCACTAATTTGTGTGTGACATGATATTGTGTATTTATATGACCTTATATTTTCTGGAAACAAACAACACACAAAAGACGGATCCAAGGTAATAAGGTGTAAATGTGCACGTCGATAAGGTAAGGTGAAGCAACTATGGAGATCCACTCAGGGACATATATCTACAGTGTATCACTGAATTTATTACACAGCAATGTGTTTACATTCCAGTGATCTAATTATGGACTCAGAGGTGTTTGACTATTGCAGATGGCATTGAGCATAACTAATTTTGTGATGTCACAGAGAAATTAGTGTGTGACTAATCCTGTAATGTCAATGTGGACTTAGTGACCTTAGAGTGGCTACTGGACATTCAGGTTCACCTCACATTGCAGCATCTATTGAAAATACCCTCTCCCTCTATTGGGTGAATGTGGAAAAGTAGCTTTTAAGGACAACAGTTCTGGAGTAACGGACGGTAACTGCCTAAGTTGTATGTTCCAGGGAAAATTCCAAAAATCAGTAGGTACATCAACAGAAAGGCAGCTTTGTAGATCCAAGTGGTAAAGCTGGCGGCTAATGTTGCTGTGCTCCTCAAAGGGTAAGAGACGTGTGCCAGAGAAAAACTAGCTATGTTGGGAAAGAACAAGAGATGAAAAGAGAAGAGAGAGTTTATTGGGTTAAAACTATCTTTTTTCTGTATTGGTATTCTATAGTGCTAGATGTAAAATAAGAAGATTTTTTTCCGTAGTAATACTACGTACATAACAGTCATAGTTTGTACATACTACATAGCCTTATAAAACCATGTGGGCAGCAAAGACGGTGATATTTTGCATATATTGTACAGTATTTTATACAGAGTAAGAGGAAAAAACAAACAAATAAATACATATCCTCTAGATTGTAAGCTTGCGAGCAGGGCTCTCTACCTCACATACCAGTCTGTTCTAGTTTGTCTAACTTAGTATGTAGTTCCCTTCTATGCTCTGTATCTACCACTATATAAGTTTATGTAAGGTAAATTCCACAAATATATATAAAAACGTTTTTATTTTGCTCGACGGGTACCCTCTGATGAAGCCTGGCGGCGAAACGCATCAGGACTCACGTACCTCATTTTTAACACCATTTCCTTGGTGCATTTTTTGTATATTCGATTTTAAGTCCTGCATTTTATTCATTATTATTTTACGACATTGTATGTGACATTGATATCTACTATGAGATAACGGTGCAAGCGCTTGAAGGAAGAAGACATAGTTGTCATGGTTATTCTGGGTTTGTGGCCGTTTCCTCTTCAGCCTCTAGTGGCCGCTATTCTGGTGTGCCCATTCTCCTCCTGTTGTCAGCTGCCTCATTATCCTCAGCCCTTCCCTATTTAAGCGAATGGCAATCAGTGACTTTGTATTGCTTTGGTTGATGCCTGTGATAGTGATTTGTGTGCCTCACTAGATTTCTGATATTCTGTATTCTGACCTGGTTCATTCCTGACTAATCGTATCTCTCCAATCCATTTGTTCCTGCGTTCCTGATTTATTCTGTTATTGACCCTGCTGTTCCTGACTATTCTATGTTCGCTGCCTGCCTCGATTCTGCTTGTGACCTGGTTATCCGTATCTCTACATTCCGTGACCCAGCCTGTTTTGTGACTCTCTGTTTGCCTGTTGTCCTGTACTATCCTAATCGGGCTCCTCTTGCTGGGTACTTGGTAGTAAGTGAAACGGTTAAACTGATGTTGAGAAACCCCCCTGCTTGAAGTTCAGTAAAAGGTCAAATCCTAAGGATGTCTGTTAAGCGATAGCCTTTGTGGTTGTTTGTGTTAGAACATCCAAACTACAATAAGAGGAACTAATGATGTAGCAAGTGTCAGTTATATTTCTGCTTAAGTGACAATAACGAGTTTTATTTTAGCTATCCTGCCTAGTGACACTATGAGCACATATTGAACAACCCCCCAATGTGTAATGTATACGCCCCCCCCATGTATTTTTCCCTATGTTTTTTTGTACAACTTATAACCAATCAACTCCTAGATTTGTGTAGGATTACCAATGTCTAATAAACTACACTCAGAGTTGAGAATAAAGAAACACATGCCTTTTGTATTTGTTTTCCGCCTTCACAACTCTCCAGATATCTGCCAACCTGCTACACATCAACAACTGTAGAAGTGACTGATCAAGAAGCATTGACCAGCCGGTCCTTTCAGTAAGTGTTTCAGCAAAGTCCTTGGGTGTGTTGTCATTAAGGGGAAAACCAATACTTGCTACCTTTGTTACTTAGTGAGTGTTCCCGTAAACACATCTGCACTGGTGATCCGTCTCTCCAGCACGAAAGTTACAATTATCACAGGCCCGTGTCCTGAGAGCTGACAGTCCAGTCTCTGCATCCTGTTCTCAGTTACCTGTCCTGTTTCAGCTGCCAGTCTCCACTACCAGTCCTGTCAGAGAATTCCGTCCAGTTCATAGTTATGCATTGTGGGGTGCAGACATACCCCACACCCTGCCCTGCAACGAGGCTCCTCCCTGGTCCCTTATGCCAGGTTGTGATAATAGTAGTCTCATCTTCTTTTAAGCTCTTGCACATCTCATGTGGTGATGCTGGAATTCACCCTACATGTTTAAGCAGATTAGAACAGGCTGCTTCATCAGGGACGTGAGTTCTAAGTGCAGAAAAACACTTATTTATAAGGAGAAAATTAACCCTTTCAATGTCAGTGCAAGTAAGTTTCCACCATTAAATTGCATGCATGTGAATACTTTACATGCAGTCTACGCCATGGTGTTTTATCTCTGTTATCCATAGGTCTCATCTATTTGACTAACAGACTTTAGCTCACTATTTACCGAATCATTGGGCTTTTCCACAAAGAAGTGCTATAACAGATAGTCTAATTCTATGTGCATTTTATTACTTTGAACTTTTTATTTAGTACATCCCTACAGTTTGTTTTTAGTCACTGGCATCTCTTCACCTCAACTTTCCAGTCGGCTGAGGCAGGGCCGTCTTTAATAGTGATTGGACCCTGGGCAAGCATTTGCTTGGGCCCCCTGGACCCTGCCCCCTCCCCTGCATGCAATCCCGCCATCCATCGCAATGTTACCCCCCCCCCACACACACACATATGCCATAATTGTTGTGCCATTCAGATGCCAGTAATATTGTGCCATTAAGAGCGCAGTATTATTGTGCCAGTCAGAGCCCAGTAATATTGTGCCAGTCAGAGCCTAGTAATATTGTGCCATTCAGAGCCCAGTAATATTGTGCCAGTCAGAGCCCAGGAATATTGTGCCAGTCAGAGCCCAGGAATATTGTGCCAGTCAGAGCCCATTAATATTGTGCCAGTCAGAGCCCAGGAATATTGTGAAATTCAGACCCCAGTAATATTGTGCCAGTCAGATGCCCAGTAATATTGTGCCAGTCAGATGCCTGTAATATTGTGCCAGTCAGATGCCCAGTATTATTGTGCCAGTCAGAGCCCAGTAATATTGTGCCAGCCAGATGCCCAGTAATATTGTGCCAGCCAGATGCCCAGTAATATTGTGCCAGCCAGATACCTGTAATATTGTGCCAGTCAGATACCAGGAATATTGTGCTTGTCAGATACCAGGAATATTGTGCCTGTCAGATACCAGTATTATTGTGCCAGTCAGATTCCCAGTAATATTGTGCCAGCCAGATGCCCAGTAATATTGTGCCAGCCAGATGCCCAGTAATATTGTGCCAGCCAGATACCTGTAATATTGTGCCAGTCAGATACCAGGAATATTGTGCCTGTCAGATACCAGGAATATTGTGCCTGTCAGATACCAGTATTACTGTGCCAGTCAGAGACCTGTAATATTATGCCAGCCAGATGCCTGTAATATTATGCCAGCCAGATGCCCAGTATTATTGTGCCAGTCAGATGCCCAGTATTATTGTGCCAGTCAGAGCCCAGTAATATTGTGCCAGCCAGATGCCCAGTAATATTGTGCCAGCCAGAGACCAGTAATATTCTGCCATTCAGATGCCCAGTAATATAGTGCCAGTCAGAGCCCAGTAATATAGTGCCAGTCAGAGCCCAGTAATATAGTGCCTGCCAGCCAGATGCCCAGTAATATTGTGCCAGCCAGAGCCCAGTAATATTCTGCCATTCAGATGCCCAGTATTATTGTGCCAGTCAGAGCCCAGTAATATTCTGCCATTCAGATGCCCAGTAATATTGTGCCAGCCAGAGCCCAGTAATATTCTGCCATTCAGATGCCCAGTATTATTGTGCCAGTCAGAGCCCAGTAATATTCTGCCATTCAGATGCCCAGTAATATTGTGCCAGCCAGAGCCCAGTAATATTCTGCCATTCAGATGCCCAGTAATAGTGTGCCAGTCAGAGCCCAGTAATATTCTGCCATTCAGATGCCCAGTATTATTGTGCCAGCCAGATGCCCAGTAATATTGTGCCAGTCAGCCCCCCGCCCCCCCCCCCCCGTTCCCAAGTACTTACATGAAGCTGCTCCGTGTCCCCCGCCGGATGTCTCCTCCGTGCAGTCTTCCCTCTTGCACGGAGGAGGGAAACAGTCACCGGATGTGACGCGACGTCACCGGATGTGACGCGACGTCACATTCGGCGTCAGTTTTTTTTTTTTTTTTTCGGCCGTCGCATCCATCGGATGCGGCTTGCCGGAAAAAAGCGTTCACAAGCGCAATGCGCTGTGAACGTGGCAAGCAGGGCTGGGGGCCCACGGGACAGCTGCCTTGGTGCCCCCCAGGAGTAAATGGGCCCAGGGCAGCTGCCCCGTTTGCCCCGCGTTAAAGACGGCCCTGGACTGAGGCAAGTGTGTGTCTCTTTGTATTCCATCTTGAGCCCCCTTAAGCTGCAATATAGCCTTTGCATGCATGCACAGATTCCCCCACACCTATAAAGGGTAATATAATGGTATGCACATCACAGCACATCACAGTATATCACAGTAAAAGTGATTTATTTGCTTTGTATTTACATTTATACTACTGAAGTGCTGAGAGGCTTTAATATATCTTAGTGGTGCAAATTATCCATTATCCGAAATAACACATTATCCAAAATACTTCTGGTCCCAAGCATTTCGGTTAAGGGATACTCAGTCTATATATGAACGGGTGTATTACATTTCTAGCAGTTGAAACCTCTAAAAAATATTGAAACCACACCCTCTCATTCACAAGAGGATGTGTCGGGCCTCGTCATCCATCTCACGCTACGGCAGGGGGTATGGACATGTGGCTGGGTCCTGTCCCTTCCAGCGGTGGCATCCATCATGCTTCTTGCCATCCACGCCTTTACTCCCAGTGTCCTCACGGGGAGACTGAGATGTCGGGTTGGTGTGGAGGTCAGCAGAGGGCACGGGGCTTTGGTCCGTGACGTTGATGCCCCCTTCTCTGCCTCTAGTGAGCGGTGGTTGTCTGGGGGGGGCATGGCCTGTGATGTCTTGCATGATGTCACACTGGACAGTCCCTATATAAGCCCCAGACTGCCTAATGCAGGTGCCCAGTTATTGATCCTTCCTGCTACTGATCAGTTGTCCTGTTCTGTGCTCCCTGTTTGTCCTCCTGCTAAGCTTCCATCTTCTGACCCAGATTTCTTTTGACCACTCCTTTTGCCAGCCTCCTACCATTGCGACTTTACCTTGAATATGCAGTACAATTATGAGTACCAGTATTTTAAAAAGTATATTATTGAACTAGAAAAAGTACAAAGGAGGGCTACAAAATTAATTGGAGGATTGGAGGATCTTAGTTATGAAGAGAGCCTAAAAATTTGACATACTCTAGAAAAATCTCAGTCTTGTATTCCGTTTATCTGGACATATCCCACTCCAACAAGCCCAGTGTGCACAAGGATCAGATTTAAGTTTTTGGCTGGGCAAACGTATGTCATAACTATTTCTTGTCCAAGTCCTCAAGAGTACCAGGGCCTGGATCACCAGAGTCACCCTGAGTCATTAGTATATGTGGTATGCCCAAGTCCTTCAAGAAGGCAGTGACATCAGATGGGTCCTTGATGGACAACTGCTTGTTTTTTAAATACCACTGTCAGTGATGTTTGGAAGCCCCAGTGATACTCCACACCTTGGGTGCACAGGTGAGTTGTTAGTGTTGACTTTGATTTTTGCCATGCCATAATGTCTGGTGGCAGATCTTCATATATTTTCAGTGTATCATCTCCACATGCTACCAGTTGAAAGTTCCATGTGGCATGCAAAGTAGCTATTTTGTCGGTTAAAATATTAAACTTTACAATGACATCTCGGAGTATGGAATGTAGCGCCTTTCTGGCATTTCTCACTCCATGAGAAGTCCATGATATGGAGGTCTTTCATGCTTGGTCTTAGTTAGTGTAATGCATGGGGTCCAGATGGCATGGGACGCTGTCACGGATGAGGTAGTATCAGATGATAGGAACCGCAATGTGATGACCTGGTTTCTTACTGCAACAGGCTTGGAGACAGAACAGTGTATTTTCACCTGCATGGTATTATACCCTATGGTTGAGCCTCAGGCAAATGACCGCCCAGGACTTGGTACACTGACTGCAACTGCACACTGGAGCAGGGATATGCAGGGAGTACAGGATGAGACGGATAGTCAGCAGGCCGGGTCATACACAACGGGAACAAAGTACAATGAAGGTTATTTCAGGAGGCAAGGTCACGAACAAGCAAATAGATCGGGGCAGGCAGCAAACAGCAGAGTCAAAACAAGGCAGGAGTTCATAACCGGAGAATCAAATAATCAGAGAATAAACGCTAGATCAAGCCACAGGTTTAAATACTATTTAGGCGGTAAAACCCGCCCCCAATAGATCCCCAAAAAGTATATGTATAGCCCTTTAAGATATGCTAATTTTCTGTGTGCAGCGGAACTGCGCATGCGCGCAGTTTCTGTTTGTTGCGCATTCGTCGAGGGGAAGCAGGGAGAGCGTCTGCAGCCCTGGAGGGCTGAGACGCCGAACGGAGCCTCCGTTGCCCGCCTGCCTTGTTTGCAGAGGCAGCGGTGGCGGAGGTGCGGACCTCGTGGCGGCAGGTAAGTATTTTTATTACAAAAGCTGAGCGCATGAGTTGAGGAACTACGCTGAGGATATTTATGCATTGAGACTCCAGGTTATGCATATATACTGAGACCCTGTTATAAGCAGCTGCTGTATTCAGTATACCACTGCTAGAACTGGAGAAACCATGCATACATCATGGAGCAGGCTTGGAACATAACTTCAACAGGAAAACAGGATGTTGCAGGCTAGGACAGGGAGGTAAACCAAGGAGAGTGATAGCAGAAAAGGTACTAAGGCAGAACCTAGCTGAATAAAAGAACAGGGCTGCAAGACATAGGCAAAACATAATCAATATAAAGTAGAAGCCACACTATAGATTATTAATACAGGGTTACAGATAGTAACACAGATTAAGACAGGGCACAGACAAAATGCATTGTTACAGAACTTAAATGGACAGGCACAGATATAACTAAGACTACATACAGAGGACAGGGCTAAGAAACACAAGAGTATATACAGGGAAACAAACAAACATACAGGGACAAGCCTAGTACTAAATATGGAATGGTGGGAGTTTAGTTTACGTACTGGCCAATATTATTAAGCTTGCCAACCACACCAAGGGTACCCCACAATTTAGCAAGTCCCCAATGCTATGAACTAATATTAGCAAATGAATGATGGAAGTTAAAGATTTACATTGCACAGAGATATAAACAAGGACCTGTTGACTGAGCTGCATAGACTGAAGAATGCAGAAACGGAAAGGAGCACAAACAAACAGGGTTGCACAGTTATACAAAGCAGAGAAACTAGGCAGAGAGAAAAAAAGAAAACCTGGAATGGAACAGAATAATAAACAGCAAGAAAACCAGAACTGGACCTGAACAGAAGAACAAAGGAATAGAAGCAATAAACAGGGAAAACATAAAACAGGATTCTAAGACATAGCTGAAATACTAAGACAGTGCTGAAACACTAAGATAGGGAGTTTCTATAACAGAGCATCCCATTTAAGGCACTCTAAGACCATTAACCATTACAGGGCTCAGGTCACCCCTGTTATAAGGCTCAGGTCACCCCTTTTACAGGTCTCAGGCCACCTCTTTTACAGGGCTCAGGACAGGGTAGGTGCCAGTCTATAGCAAGGCTTGGGCAGGTACCAGACAATAGCTAGACTTGGGCAGGTACAGGTCTATGGCAAGACTTAGGCAGGCACCGGACAATAGCTAGACTTAAGCAGGTGCCACATTGTGGCCAAACTGGGCAGGTACCACTCTGGGAAGGTTCCGTTCTGAGGCCTAATAGGAAATGCTAAAAAGTTGCTGTATTAGGAAAAGCAAATGCTTAGATACAGCCTGGATGAACCTCCATGTGGGTTGAATTGAGACAGTTATTTCATGAGTCCTAGCAGGTAGGTGCGGAGGTCCTGTCTGCCTCTGGCAATCCCCTGGCATGTATGTTGGCTTGTCTAGCTTTAGTGTTGAGCATCAAGATGTGATGATGAAGCCTCTTTACTTGATGTATTAGCAGGATGACCAGCTCACTTGTCTCGGTAGGAGCATGTTCTCTGTAGAGTTTTCCATTGTGACTTTGGTGTGTAGCATGATTATTTCTGTGCAGATTCTCACCATATTATGTAAATCTTGGAAAAGCCATCTCAGGTCACCCCTTGTCACCGGATGTTTTGTTGGATCATCTTTTTTGTGTCCCATGCTGTTAGGTGCATGCAGGGGCACAGTTGTGCATGAAGCTCGTCCAGAGCAGGACCATCCACTGCCATTGCTACCTCCGCCCCCTTTAATCTAGTGCATTTGTTTGTCTTTAATGCATTTGTTTGTCTTTTTTTATTTTTTAGACTGAAGTAAATCTTTGAGTAATAAACAGATGACTTTTTACAGAATTAAGATTAAAATAATTACATACAAGATGTGCTATACTATTCTGATCTGTCCCAGAAATCATGGAATTTATTAATCTGAATACTCTTGTAATATTTGCATATGTTCTATTAATAATATGAACACACATTGTTGCAGGAATAGATGGCATACAGCCTTATGATAGTCAAACAGATGTCTGTAGTGGTGGAATTGGGATGATGGGGACTATTGAATGTACATTATGGGAAATGATATGGTTGTTTCTGATTTGGAGGTACTCTGACTACATTTGAGAACCCTGTGGACTTTACCTGATATCTGAGGGAAATATGCATGTAATGCATAGATAGGTAGGTAGGTATGATGGGTAGATGCTCTCTCATATATCAGCTAGGTTCCACAGGTTTCTCAAATGTAGTCAGAGAACTTCCAAAGCAGAAACCACAAATCAGCACAGTAGTATATCAAACACAATTTAATACATAAAGTTCTACATTACAGTAAGCAACTTCTTGTGCATCAGCAAGCATCTTAACAAAATCATTTTTCTGTTTAAGTTAATGGATTTGTGAAATATGTGTTGTCACAGTTTTGGTTGCTGCCTCTCACTTATACTAGTGCTGATACCCAACTTTTGTATTTTTTTTAATATAATTTATGGCCCTAATGGGCATCAGCCTGCACTATGTCCACAGCCCCATAAATGAAATTTCTCTCCTCCAATCCCTTAAAATGAATAATCCTGGAGCACCCCTTCAGGGGTCCCCTATTAAAATAAATGTACCCCTCCATACCAGAGCCGGGTCAAGTTCCCCTGGCAAAATACAATAGCTAGTTAGGGGAAGGGGTGGAGTGAGTCCATAAAAAAATTATACCTGTAAAAAACACCCTTTGCGGGCCAGGAGGTTACCCTGTGAAAAAAAAATATTCCCGTAGAAAATGTTCATGTAAGCAGGGCCGGTGCAAGGATTTTCGTCTACACAGGCGAAGGTGCATTTTGGTGCCCCCCTGCTCTGATCCGCCATGCCTCCCACACCATTAAGCCTCCTTACAGTATATATATATATATATATATATATATATATATGAATAATGTATAGTTTAGTGTTGTTGATACAATGTCTCTTTTACTATTATATATATTTGTGTTTATGTCTCATTTGGCACACTTCCCAAAAAGGTCATCATTTCTTACAGATGCTTACGTATAAGCATTGCATTCCTTTGTCTGTTTAATCTTTTACACATGTGTTCAAATAAGCTACTTCCTATGGAAACTCCTCCCATCCAAGCTACCCCTTCCCCCCTGCTAAGGAGCAAGTCTCATGTAACACATTCTTATAAAGACCAGCTTCCGGTACTAACTCCTCCCACTTTCTCTTGTACAAGTTATCACATGCCACTTGAATCACTGTTAAAGTAACAGTAACTGTTCAGTAAACTACTCACTCCCCTTTCCCATCGTGTAACCAAGATGGAGCTGGAATGTGGTGGGAGAACTCCATAAAGATGACATCACATTCTGTAGGGTGGGCTTAAAAGAAGACCCTCCAACTTTTAGCCAATTGTTGAACGTATATTGTATCTTTAAACTATGACTGTACTGTGACGTATTCCTGCTTTAAAAGGAATCCCCCACTCTGGAAAATAAAGGTTTGCCTCAGGTTTTTCACTGATCAGAAACTTTGTCTCCGGTGTGAATTACTTCTAGGGGAGAGCACATTAGTTGATCAATCTGGAAGGAGTAGATAGACAATAAAGCAAAGTTTGCTTTGATCCAAATCAGTAGAAAATAAATACATCTAAATATTCAACTCGCATGCTCTAAATGTGTCACACATTGAAACCCTTAAACACAAAGACACCCTTGCAGTCACACACAGAGACACCCTTACCACTTACACACACACAGTTACACCAATTCACACATAACCTGAGACCCACTATTTTGCCACTCAGTATGCCAGTATTTAGCCCAGGGGTCCTCAAACTTTTTAAACAGGGGGCCAGTTCACTGTCCCTCAGACCGTTGGAGGGCCGGACTATAGTAAAAACAAAAACTGCATATATCTTATTTTGCAGTGAAGAAACAAAACGGGAACAAATACAATATTTAAAATTAAGTAAAGTTAAATCAACAAACTTACCAGTATTTCAATGGGAATATTATGCCAGTCAGAGCCCAATAATATTATGCCAGTCAGAGCCCAATAATATTATGCAAGTCAGATGCCCAGGAACATTATGCCAGTCAGAGCCCAGTAATACTATGCCAGTCAGAGCCCAGGAAAAGTGTGCCAGTCAGATGCCCAGGAATATTATGCCAGTCAGATGCCCAGGAATATTATGCCAGTCAGATGCCAAGGAATATTATGCCAGTCAGATGCCCAGGAACATTATGCCAGTCAGAGCCCAGAATTATTATGCCAGTCAGAGCCCAGGAATAGTGTGCCAGTCAGATGCCCAGGAATATTATGCCAGTCAGAGCCCAGTAATATTATGCCAGTCAGATGCCCAGGAATATTATGCCAGTCAGAGCCCAAGAATATTATGCCAGTCAGATGCCCAGGAAAATTATGCCATTCAGATGCCCAGGAATATTAATTCCATTCAGATGCCCAGGAATATTATGCCATTCAGATGCCCAGGAATATTAATTCCAGTCAGATGCCCAGGAATATTATGCCATTCAGATGCCCAGGAATATTATGCCATTCAGATGCCCAGTAACATTATGCCAGTCAGACCCCAGTAATATTATGCCAGTCAGAGCCCAGTAATATTATGCCAGTCAGAGCCCAGGAATAGTGTGCCAGTCAGATGCCCAGGAATATTATGCCATTCATATGCCCAGGAATATTATGCCAGTCAGATGCCCAGGAATATTAAGCCAGTCAGAGCCCAAGAATATTATGCCAGTCAGATGCCCAGGAAAATTATGCCATTCAGATGCCCAGTAATATTATGCCATTCAGATGCCCAGGAATATTATGCCAGTCAGAGCCCAGTAATATTATGCCAGTCAGAGCCCAGGAATAGTGTGCCAGTCAGATGCCCAGGAATATTATGCCAGTCAGAGCTCAGTAATTTTATACCAGTCAGATGCCCAGGAATATTATGCCAGTCAGATGCCCAGGAATATTATGCCAGTCAGATGCCCAGGAAAATTATGCCATTCAGATGCCCAGGAATATTATGCCAGTCAGATGCCCAGGAATAGTGTGCCGGTCAGATGCCCAGGAATATTATGCCATTCATATGCCCATGAATATTATGCCAGTCAGATGCCCAGTAATATTATTCCAGTCAAATGCCTAGGAATATTGTGCCAGTCAGAGCCCAGGAATATTATGCCAGTCAGATGCCCAGGAATATTATGCCATTCAGATGCCCAGGAATATTAATTCCAGTCAGATGCCCAGGAATATTATGCCATTCAGATGCCCAGGAATATTATGCCATTCAGATGCCCAGGAACATTATGCCAGTCAGATGCCCAGGAATATTATGCCATTCAGATGCCCAGGAATATTAATTCCAGTCAGATGCCCAGGAATATTATGCCATTCAGATGCCCAGGAATATTATGCCATTCAGATGCCCAGGAACATTATGCCAGTCAGAGCCCAGTAATATTATGCCAGTCAGAGCCCAGTAATATTATGCCAGTCAGAGCCCAGGAATAGTGTGACAGTCAGATGCCCAGGAATATTATGCCATTCATTTGCCCAGGAATATTATGCCAGTCAGATGCCCAGGAATATTAAGCCAGTCAGAGCCCAAGAATATTATGCCAGTCAGATGCCCAGGAAAATTATGCCATTCAGATGCCCAGTAATATTATGCCAGTCAGATGCCCAGGAATATTATGCCATTCAGAGCCCAGTAATATTATGCCAGTCAGAGCCCAGGAATATTATGCCAGGAATAGTGTGCCAGTCAAATGCCCAGGAATATTATGCCATTGAGATGCCCAGGAATATTATGCCATTGAGATGCCCAGGAATATTATGCCAGTCCAATGCCCAGTAATATTATGCCAGTCAAATGCCCAGGAATATTGTGCCAGTCAGAGCCCAGTAATATTATGCCAGTCAGATGCCCAGGAATATTATGCCAGTCAGATGCCCAGGAATATTATGCCAGTCAGATGCCCAGGAAAATTATGCCATTCAGATGCCCAGGAATATTATGCCAGTCAGATGCCCAGGAATAGTGTGCCAGTCAGATGCCCAGGAATATTATGCCAGTCATATGCCCAGGAATATTATGCCAGTCAGATGCCCAGTAATATTATTCCAGTCAAATGCCCAGGAATATTGTGCCAGTCAGAGCCCAGGAATATTATTCCATTCAGATGCCCAGGAATATTAATTCCAGTCAGATGCCCAGGAATATTATGCCATTCAGATGCCCAGGAATATTATGCCATTCAGATGCCCAGGAACATTATGCCAGTCAGATGCCCAGGAATATTATGCCATTCAGATGCCCAGGAATATTAATTCCAGTCAGATGCCCAGGAATATTATGCCATTTATATGCCCAGGAATATTATGCCATTCAGATGCCCAGGAACATTATGCCAGTCAGAGCCCAGTAATATTATGCCAGTCAGAGCCCAGGTATATTATGCCAGTCAGATGCCCAGGAAAATTATGCCATTCAGATGCCCAGTAATATTATGCCAGTCAGATGCCCAGGAATATTATGCCATTCAGAGCCCAGTAATATTATGCCAGTCAGAGCCCAGGAATATTATGCCAGGAATAGTGTGCCAGTCAAATGCCCAGGAATATTATGCCATTGAGATGCCCAGGAATATTATGCCAGTCAGATGCCCAGTAATATTATGCCAGTCAAATGCCCAGGAATATTGTGCCAGTCAGAGCCCAGGAATATTATGCCAGTCAGATGCCCAGGAATATTGTGCCAGTCAGATGCCCAGGAATATTATGCCAGTCAGATGCCCAGGAATATTGTGCCAGTCAGATGCCCAGGAATATTATGCCAGTCAGATGCTCGTTATACCTCCCTCCTCCCCCCTTACCCAGACCCCAGTACTAAAAAAAGTTTCAACACACTTTATTGAATGCGCACGGCCTGAGGGGAGCGCACAGCGCTTCCCTCTCAGCCACGGACACGAACAGCAGCATGGAGGTAAGTAAACGGGCCTGGGGGAGCGGGCGATTTTCCCGCCCCCCCATTGGGGCGCCCTATGGCAGCCGCCTGTGCTGCCTTACGGTAGCGCCGGCCCTGCCTGTAAGATAAGCGACGTCCTTGTTTTTTACAGTTATACTTATTATTATGGTGTCATTACTCATACCAGCTGCGCAAGGTAGAGGTGGGGCGCAGAGGCGTCGCTAGGGGGGCTACCGGGGTGGCGACTCTGACCACGCCCCCTCGCGCAAGGCCCCGCCCGCTCATGCTCGGTCCTCCCCTTCATGCTGCAATCTGGATGCTGGACAGCACCAAACTCCGCCCCCTCGCGCTCGGCTCCGCCCATCATGCACAACTCCGCCCCCTCAAGCTTTGAATGTGAGTCTGGCAGAGTGTAAGAGTGAGTGGCAGGTATGAGTCTGCACATGGATGTGAGTGACATATGAGTGTGTATGTATGTAAGTGACAGAGGTTTGAGTGTGCATGTGTATCTATGTAAGTGGCAGAGTGTAAGTGGGGGTGAGTGGCAGAGTTATGAGTGTGCATGTATATGTATGTAAGTGGCAGAGTGTAAGTGGGTGTGAGTGGCAGAGTTATGAGTGTGCCTGTGTATGTATTTAAGTGGCAGAATGTAAGTGGGTGTGAGTGACAGAGTTATGAGTGTGCATGTGTATGTATGTAATTGGCAGAGTGTAAGTGGGTGTGAGTTGCAGAGTTATGAGTGTGCATGTGTATGTATGTAAGTGGCAGAATGTAAGTGGGTGTGAGATTTCAAGATCAGAGACAGCATGGGTTTACTTCAGGGAGATCATGCCAAACTAATCTTATTGATTTTTTTGATTGGGTAACTAAAATAATAGATCAGGGTGGTGCAGTAGACATTGCTTACCTAGATTTCAGTAAGGCTTTTGACACTGTCGCACATAGAAGGCTTATCAATAAACTGAAATCTTTGAGTTTGGATTTCAATATTGTTGAATGGATTAGACAATGGCTGAGTGACAGGCAACAGAGGGTTGTAGTCAATGGGGTATATTCGATGCAAGGTCTTGTTACTAGTGGGGTACCTCAGGGATCTGTTCTTGGACCCATTCTCTTTAATATTTTTATTAGCGATATTGCAGAAGGTCTTGTTGGTAAAGTATGTCTTTTTGCTGATGATACAAAGATTTGCAGCAGGGTTGATATTCATGGAGGGATAAGCCAAATGGCAAATGATTTAGCTAAACTAGAAAAATGGTCAGAGCAGTGGCAACTGGCATTTAATGTGGACAAGTGCAAGATTATGCACCTTGGGCGTAAAAACCCAAAAGCAGAATATAGACTATTTGGTACAGTCCTAACCTCAACATCTTAGGAAAGGGATTTAGGAGTAATAATTTCAGAGGACTTGAAAGTAGGTAGGCAATGCAATAGAGCAGCAGGAAATGCTAGCAGAATGCTTGGTTGCATAGGGAGAGGTATTAGCAGTAGGAAGAGGGAAGTGCTCATGCCATTGTACAGAGCACTGGTGAGACCTCACTTGGAGTATTGTACGCAGTACTGGAGACCTTATCTCCAGAAGGATATTGATACTTTGGAGAGAGTTCAGAGAAGGGCTACTAAACTGGTTCATGGGTTGAAGGATAAAACTTACCAGGAAAGGTTAAAGCATCTTAACATGTATAGCTTGGAGGAAAGACGTAACAGGGGGGATATGATAGAAACATTTAAATACATAAAGGGAATCAACACAGTAAAGGAAGAGAGTATATTTAAAAGAAGAAAAACTACCACAACTAGAGGACATAGTCTTAAATTAGAGGGGCAACGATTTAAAAGTAATATCAGGAAGTATTACTTTACTGAGAGGGTAGTGGATGTATGGAATAGCCTGCCAGCAGAAGTGGTAGAGGTAAACACAGTCAAGGATTTTAAGCATGCGTGGGATAGACACAAGGCTATCCTAGCTATAAGACCGGGAACGGGGGACTAATAAAAGTACTCAAAAAAAAAAAATTGGGCAGACTAGATGGACCGAATGGTTCTTATCTGCCGACACATTCTATGTTTCTATGTTTCTATGAGTGACAGAGTTATGAGTGTGCATGTGTATGTATGTAATTGGCAGAGTGTAAGTGGGTGTGAGTGGCAGAGTTTTGAGTGTGCACGTGTGTGAGTGGCTGGGTGTGAGTGTTTGGAAGAGTGTAAGTGTGTGTGTGCAAGAGTGTGAGTGTTTGGAAGAGTGTGTGTGAATGAGTGTAAGCTTGAGTGGCAGAGTTATGAGTGTGCGCGTATCTGTGCGTGAGTGGCAGAGTTATGAGTGTGCACGTATCTGTGTGTGAGTGGCAGAGTGTGTGAGAGTGAAAGTGTGAGTGGGAGAGTTATGAGTGTGTGTGAGTGTGAATCCCAGTGAGATTACTAGGAGAAATGTGATTAATTACTATGATTCATATTGAATGTGATAATCAAATATGAAACAATGCTATCATCTCATATTATTTTTATTTTCACACTTGATTATCACATTCAATATAAATAATAGTGATTCATCTTTATTTTTAGTCTTTGTATTGATGGCAATAAAAGTCCATACACATGGCATTACACATCCCATGTACCTGGTTATAGTATTAAACCCATATATTATGAATTAATGTGTTGCTCATTATATTATGGGCTTTACTCATGAAAGAGAGAATTGCAGAGAAGTGAGATGGGAATTTCAAAATTAAGGCTAAAGAAGCAGAGTTGGAAAAATTCTCCCATTCAGCTCAATTCCCATCTCATTTCCCTGCACTTCTATCTTTTATGAGGTTGGTAGAAGGAGCATACCTTCATACCTCAGCCTATTCTCCCCAGGGTAGAAGGAGCATACCTTCATACCTCAGCCTATTCTCCCCAGGTTTGTGACCCATTTTCATTAAAAAAAAGAAATACTTATGTTGTGTGTGTGAGAGTTGCAGGTTTACACACGTGTCTGCGTGGCAGAATATCTGTGTGGGAAAGGCCATCTGTGTGTATAAGGGTGTCTGTGTAAAGTTGTCTGGGTGTGTGTGTGTGTAAGAGAGTGTGTGAGTGTAAGGTTGTCTATGTAAGGGTATCTATGTGGGGGTGGGGGTGTTAAGGATGGGTGTCTGGGGGGGGGGGGGGGGGCTGTGATATCCCCTATATTATGGCATATTATGAGACTGTTGGTCTACTTTTTTTTCTCAAAGTCTGGTAAATGGTGTTTGCAATTATCATTGGGCTATTAAAGGACATATTATCAGTGGCTATTAATGGATATATTAACATTGGGCTATTAATGGGCAAATTATCATTGGGCTAATAATGGACAAATTATCATTGGCTAATAATGGACATATTATCAGTGGGCTATTAATGGACAAATTATCATTGGGCTAATAATGGACAAATTATCAGTGGGCTATTAATGGACAAATTATCATATGGCTAATAATGGACAAATTATCAGTGGCTATTAATGGACATATTAGCATTGGGCTATTTATTAATGGACAAATTATCAGTGTCTATTTATGTGCAAATTATCAGTGGCATATTAATGAGCAAATTATCAGTGGTATATTAATGAGCAAATTATCAGTGGCTATTAATGAATAAACTATCCGGGGGGGGGGACAGATTTTCTTTCAGTAAGGGGCCCTGAAATTTCTGATGGCGGCCCTGACCATGTTTATTTTGAAGGGCCATGTCCGCTTCATTTTAATGTAATGTCCATTCATATCTATACGCTGTCTGATTTGTTCCCAAGAGCACACCCCATGAGATAGGATATTGGGAACCTTAAGTTAAAGCTTTACATGGTTTTCATCTCTTCCATGAGTGCTTAAAACTAACTATAACATAGGGGGCCGAACCCCAAAAATCAGTTAAATCTTAAAGTTAAATCTTGGAACATGAAAAGGCTATAAATTGCCCAGTAAACTGCAAAATGGTCTCTTCCAAAATGTAAGGAATCCCCAGTTCCAGGAAGGAAGGGCCCTACATGTTTTTGAACTTTCAAGACGATCAAGTATTGTTAGAGTGGGCCATTTTATATCCTTGTCAGAAAAGACAATCGTATCAATGGAGGAATGTAAGGAAAAATACCTAAATGCACCATGTATTATATATATGGCACCATGATGACATGGAAATGTAGAATGAAGGATACAGCAGATTTCCCAAAATGCCTAGAGTTAGACTCTGACTTATTTCATTATTTTTGGACATGCTTGTTCATCCAGACATTTTGGAATGAGATCAAACAATTTGGTAGAGCCCTGAAATTACCCATGAGTTATGCCAGAATGAAAATAATTAACACACATAATACTGGCAGTGGCACACAAAACTATACAGAGGATTCACTCAGAGCCAACTACCATGACCCTATTAAAAACAAAACTGTATTTCTTGTTCAGATTGGATTGGCTGTTAACTTCTATAGATAAGGTGAAGAAAACTCAGGAGAAGAACAAAAGTAATTACGCGTGTTATTAAGAAAGAGCAAACACCAAAATTAGTTTCTTAAATGTGCAAAGTACTATTCAAAAGATTTCATAAAGACAGTTGAGTGACCGTTGGTCGCTCCTACTGATGTGTCAATCATTTAAAATGGAATTAGTCTATTTGTAAATGGGAATGTGAATGCTACACCCTGTTCCAAATTATTATGCAAATTGTATTTTTCTCATTTACCTAAATAATTGATGTAAATAACAGTCAGCATAATTCTCATGTTATCAACTATTAAGAGTACAATTCAAATTTTATTGAACAAACCTCCTAATGATAACAGTATTTTTTTTTAAACATAAAAAACTTACAATGCACTGTTCCAAATTATTACGCATAGTAAGTTTCAAAACACTTTATAGGTTGTAAAGAACTGAAAAGTGGCATTTGTTGTGTTTGCAGCATATTTACTGAAATCAAAATCTATTTCAATCAAACTTATAACAACATTTTAACTTTTTAAACATTTTAACAGGTCACGTTACATTTTAACATAGGACCCCTTCTTTGATAGCAGCTTCACAAGTCTTGCATCCATTGAACTTGTGAGTTTTTGGACAGTTTCTGCTTGAATTTGTTTGTAAGATGTCAGTATAGCCTCCCAGAGAGGCTGTTTGAATGTAAACTGCCTCCCACCCTCACAGATCTTTTGCTTGAGGATGCTCCAAAGGTTCTCAATAGGATTGAGGTCACACCATGACTTTCTCTCCTTTTATCCCCATAGCAGCCATTGATGCAGAGGTATTCTTTGCAGCATGAGATGGTACATTGTCATGCATGAAGATGATTTTATTACGGAAAGCATAGTTCTTCCTTCTGTACCAGGGAAGAAAGTGGTCAGTCAAAAACTCCATATAATTTGCAGAGGTCAATTTTACACCTTTGGGGACCCTAAAGGGGCAGACCAGCTCTCTTCCCATGATTCCGGCCCAAAACAGGACTCCGCCAATGCCTTGCTGATGTCGCAGCCTTGTTGGAACAGGGTGGCCGTCCACCAACCATCCACTACTCCATCCATCTGGACCATCCAGGGTTGCACGGCACTCATCAGTGTACAGGACTATTTAAAAATTAGTCTTCATGTATTTTTCTGCCCAATGCAGCCGTTTCTGCTTGTGAGCATTGGTTTATGCACAGTTGCAAGACTCTGGAGGACTTTACACCTTGATGTACGTAGGACTCCAGAGGCACCAGCAGCTTCAAATATCTGTTTGCTGCTATGTAACGGTATTTTAGCAGCTGCTATCTTGATCCGATGCATGGATCTGGCAGAAATCTTCCTCAATGTGCCTTTATCTGCACGAACCCATCTGTGCTCTGAATCAGCCACAAATCTCTTAATTGTGTGATGATCACGCTTAAGTTTTCGTGAAACATCTAATGTTTTCATACCTCGTCCAAGGCATTGAACTATTTCACTCTTTTCGGCAGCAGAGAGATCCTTTTTCTTTCCCATATTGCATGAAAATGGTGCTCTGTTTAATAATGTGGAACACCCTCCTTTAGTAGTTTTTCCTTAAATTGGGCTCACCTCAGTGGTGTATCTTGGTTTTGTGCTGCCCTAGGCAGATACATTTTGGGCACCCCCCCTACCCACGATGCACACCCACGACATGACCCATAACCCACGTTGCACACCAAGGACATGCCCCATCACCCCATTACATACACATTGCCAATATTATTTGCCCATAATATTCCCCAGCTAATTTGCCCAATAATATGCCAGTATCATTTGCCATTAATATGCCCCAGCCAATTTGCCCAATAATATGCAATTATTATTTGCCATTAATAAGTCACAGCCAATTTCTCCAATAATATGCCAGTATTTGCCATTTAATCAGCCCCTGCCAATTTGCCCAATATTATGCCAGTATAATTTGCCATTAATATTCCCCAGCCAATTTGCCCAATAATATGCCAGTGTTATTCTGCCATTTACCGGTAATATGCCCCAGCCAATTTGCCCAATAGAAAGCCAGTATTATTTGCCATTAATAAGCCCCTGCCAATTTGCCCAATAATATGTTAGTGTTATTTGCCATTTATAAGCCCCAGCCAATTTGCCCAATAATATGCCAGTGTTATTTACCATTTAATATGCCCCTGTTACTTTGCCCAATAATATGCCAGTGTTATTTGCCATGTTATATCCCGCAGCCAATTTGCCCAATAATATGCCAGTGTTATTTGGCATTTAATATGCCCCTGCCAATTTGCCCAATAATATGCCAGTGTTATTTGCCATTTAATATGCCCCTGACAATTTTCCCAATAATATGCCAGTGTTATTTGCCATTTATTATGCCCCTGCAAATTTGCCCAATATGCCAGTGTTATTTGCCATTGAATGTGCCCCTGCTAATTTGCCCAATAATATGCCAGTGTTATTTGCCATTTAATGTGCCCCTGCCAATTTGCCCAATAACATGCCAATGTTATTTGCCATTTAATGTACCCCTGCCAATTTGCCCAATAATATGCCAGTGTTATTTGCCACTTAATATGCCCCTGCTAATTTGCCAAATAATATTCCAGTGTTATTTGCCATTTAATGTGCCCCTGACAATTTGCCTAATAATATGGCAGTGTTATTTGCCATTTAATGTGCCCCTGCCAATTTTCCCAATAATATCCCAGTGTTATTTGCCATTTAATGTGCCCCTGCTAATTTGCCCAATAATATGCCAGTGTTATTTGCCATTTAATGTGCCCCTGCTAATTTGCCCAATAATATGCCAGTGTTTTTTGCCATTTAATATGCCCCTGCTAATTTGCCCAATAAAATGCCAGTGTGATTTGCCATTTAATATGGCCCTGCCAATTTGCCCAATAATATGCCAGTTATTTGCCATTTAATATCCCCTGCCAATTTGCCCAGTAATATGCCAGTTATTTGCCATTTAATATCCCCTGCCAATTTGCCCAGTAATATGCCAGTTATTTGCCATTTAATATCCCTAGCCAATTTGCCCAGTAATATGCCAGTAATTTGCCATTTAATATCCCCTGCCAATTTGCCTAGTAATATGCCAGTTATTTGCCATTTAATATCCCCTGCCAATTTGCCCAGTAATATGCCAGTTATTTGCCATTTAATATCCCCTGCCAATTTGCCCAGTAATATGCCAGTTATTTGCCATTTAATATCCCCTGCCAATTTGCCCAGTAATATGCCAGTTATTTGCCATTTAATATCCCCAGCCAATTTGCCCAGTAATATGCCAGTTATTTGCCATTTAATATCCCCAGCCAATTTGCCCAGTAATATGCCAGTTATTTGCCATTTAATATCCCCTGCCAATTTGCCCAGTAATATGCCAGTTATTTGCCATTTAATATCCCCTGCCAATTTGCCCAGTAATATGCCAGTTATTTGCCATTTAATATCCCTAGCCAATTTGCCCAGTAATATGCCAGTTATTTGCCATTTAATATCCCCTGCCAATTTGCCCAGTAATATGCCAGTTATTTGCCATTTAATATCCCCAGCCAATTTGCCCAGTAATATGCCAGTGTTTCCTATCATTAATAAGCCCCTGCCTCTTTCCCCAGTACATTCCCCCCATCTCCCCAGCACTTACCTTTCCCTGGTGGCTAGTGGCAGGCAGCATGGTCTTCTCCATGCTGCCTGTTCGTCTCACGGATGGTTGTGCCGACAGGTCACGTGACCCGGCGCGCGTATGACGTCAGCGCGCCGGTCACGTGTCCTGTCGGCACTTCCATGTCGGAACACTGCACGGGGAGCCGAACAGGCAGCACGGAGGTTTCTCTGTGCTGCCTGTTCGGCTCCCCGTGCAGCCTGCCGGCAGGCAGAGAGAGTGAGGGGGATCTTCCGATCCCTTCTCACCTCAGTCTCTACCTGCAAGCGCGTTTTTTTATTTTTTTAAAGTGTCTTTTTTTTTCTTTCTCTCTTCTCGGGGGGGGCAATTGCCCCGTTGCCCCCCCCTGGATCCGCCACTGTATGACGTCAGCTCGCCCATCACGTGACTGTCGGCACTTCCGTGTCATACTGCACGGGGAGCCGAACAGGTGGCACGGAGGTTTCTCTGTGCTGCCTGTTCGGCTCCCCGTGCAGCCTGGAAGGCAGAGCGATGGTGAGGGGGGATCTTCCGATGCCCTCTCACCTCCGTCTCTGCTTGCAAGCGCGGCGCTGGCGCCCCCCAAAATTTGCTGCCATAGGCATCCGCCTAGGATGCCTCGCGATAAATACAGCACTGGCTCACCTGGCAATCTAATTATCACAGGTGTCCGAGATTGTTTTCAGTGATCAAAAGAGCCCTGAGACACAATGCCATCCATGAGTTAAACTGAAAAACAAAATATTTAATCTTTGTAACACTTAAATAGAATTTGCATAATAATTTGGAACAGGGTGGAATGTGAACACTAATGCCAACAGTTAGGAAGGATGACAGTGGGGCAGTAGTGAATACTAATGTGAATGCATATGCGAATGCTCATATAAATAATTATGAAGTGGTTGAAACTGCCGTAGGAAGGAGCATTGAGGCACCGCAAGGTGTTTCTCAGGTTATGTGGTAAGTGGGGAGGTACACAGTATTATGTGAACACTGATTGTCAAATCCTCCCTCTCTATGATTGACACATGTTGATCTAGTGTCAGAGAGTACAGAGATACATGCATACCCCGTAATAACAGAAGCAATGGGTCCAGTGCATGCTTGTAAAATGAAAATGTTCTTAAAGTGAAGCACTACCTTTTTTTACTTATTTTATACAGTCTACAAATGCAGTCTACACTACAAATATCATAATAGATAGGATGGACCTCACCACCTCACCCAAGCCTGTAGAGGGTACATCAAGCTCAACCCTTTTCCTATCCCATGTTTACCGCTGTTAATCCAAAAGAAGACAAATAAAAAACCCTTCAGCAATTTCTAATTCTGCATTCAGCCAGGGGAAAAAATTCCTTCTTGACTCGAAAATGGCAATCAGATTTCTCCTTGAATCAACAAGCACTAAGTAAATATTAATGCCTATACTAACATACATAGCCCTCTGCCACTCTTAAAGGCATCTAAGGTATTTGCTAGAACCACTTCTTCAGGCAGTGAATTCCATATCCTAATTGTCCTTACTGTAAAAAATCATTCTGCTGTCGTAGACTGACAGTGTATCAATCAAAGGTTTGATTGATACACTATCAGTTTTGGATTTATATTTTTCTATATGTCCTTTGAGACACCTTTTTTATTCTTATTGCACTCCTTTTTCCTTCCTTTTCTAATGTATAGTGTGTAAACTTGTGCTGATACGTTGTCAATTTCCCAAATTAGTAGTGTGCTCAAGGGGTGATCAGTGCATATTGGTTAGCCAAAAATCATGGAGAAAATGTCCAGAACTGCCATTGATGCTTCATTTTCCGAACAGCCTAAAAATATAATTTGGACCAGAATTCAGAGATACTGATTAGCCGTATTTCTGAGATTTTGTGAAATTCGGATAACGTGCCAGATCCGAATCCATTTCCGGACAAAGTGGTGTAAATTAAGTCAAATCTTCTGTTAAAATTACCTGCATTCTGGACTTCTGAAACATTTTACAGAAAAGTCACATTTTGACAAATTGCCAAAGCAAGGAAATATTTTGTAGTTTGAGTAATGTAACCTTAGTTTGACCTTATTGGAGGTTTCACTTTCACACCTCCCAGACATGGTGACTTGAAACCAGACAGGCCACTAATCTGTGACTTCAGTTATAGAAAACTATTTGTAGACCATGTGTAACCACATACTAGAGCTTCATTCCATAATTGGTATATGTGTGAAAAACTTTACTACATTATTTCTGCATCTTTGCTGTACATACAGACACAGACCTTGATTGTGATACCTAATTCTGCAACAAATATGCAAAGCCTTAAACAGTATTTTAAATACCAGTACAATGCAGTGCTCGAACCAGAGTTATGGTAGCTCTGGGCCAAACAAAATTTCATGTCCCCTCTCCACCACCACAACCCAATTCACCCTGTCTCTCTCTATTCTGTTTCATATCTCTGCATTTCACATTGATTCAGCGGCTAACACTTCCTTACATGCAAGTGTGAGGACACACTGACAGTGTTCTGCCTCAGTGTAATTATCCTTTTAAGCTTGCATATCAAGCTGATCAATTATCTGTGCATGGTTGAGCTCATCTCCAGTTTCTATTTTGCATATTTTGCCTTTCTTAAAGAGTGAGTGTAACGTGAAGGCTACGTAGCCAGATGTTTAATTCTCGTTTAAGGGTTACAATATCTTCACAGCCCTCAATCTTTAGAAATCGATTGTTAGCTCCATGGTCAACACCCTTAGTAATATGAGATTTGTAGCAATTCCCCGAAGTAGACACCAGGGGCGTCACTAGGGTTGGTGTCACCCGGTGCGGAAACTCATGGTGTCACCCCCCTGGATTTCCTCCAATACAATGCCAAACAGATTCCTTAGATGGCCTATTAACTATGCCACACACAGGAGCCCCATAAATTATGCCACACCAGAGCCCCATAAATTATGCCACACCAGAGCCCCAAAAATTATGCCACACCAGAGCCCCACTATTTATGCCTTACCTCTGGCCAATTAATTATGCCACACACACACAGGTGCCCCATAATTAATCCACACACACACACAGGTGCCCCATAATTATGCCACACAAAAGAGTCGCTTAATTATGCCACACAAAAGAGTCCCTTAATTATGCCACACCAGAGCCCCATAAATTATGCCACACCAGAGCCCCACTATTTTTGCCTCACCTCTGCCCAATTAATTATTCCACACACAGGTGCCCCATAATTATGCCACACACACACACAGGTGCCCCATAATTATGCCACACAAAGAGTCCCTTGATTATGCCACACAAAAGAGTCCCTTAATTATGCCACACACGGGACTCGATAAATATGCCACACACAAGCGCCCCATAATTATGCACACATGGGACCGCCATTAATTATGCAACACACAGGAGTCCCACGAGGTGACAATTGTACAATTATAGATACCAGGAATATTGTGCCACTCAGAGCCCAGTAATATTGTGCCTGTCAGATACCAGTAATATTGTGCCATTCAGATACCAGTAATATTGTGCCACTCAGAGCCCAGTAATATTGTGCCATTCAGATACCAGTAATATTGTGCCAGTCAGATGCCATTAATATTGTGCCAGTCAGATACCAGTAATATTGTGCCATTCAGATACCAGTAATATTGTGCCACTCAGAGCCCAGTAATATTGTGCCATTCAGATACCAGGAATATTGTGCCATTCAGAGCCTAGTAATATTGTGCCAGTCAGATGCCAGTCAGATCCAGGGGATGCGGCTGCCAGGGAAAAAATGAAAAAAGTGTCACCCGGTGCGGTCCGCCCCCCCCCCCTCGGGACGCCACTGGTAGACACGGCTACTGCAGGTAAGACAGTACATTTATACATTAAAACATCTTAATAACAGATGATCTGGCACCAGGGTTAGGGGAGAACCGGGGAGAACCAATGGGAACATACTGGGAAAAGTAGCAACCAATGAGGTGAGAGGGGTGGAGCCAGGTCCCTTCAGTCCCTTGAACTTTAGGGACCTTTAAACTCCTGACCAATGAAATGGGCGCCTACTATTTTCCCCTTGAACCAGAGCGACCAATAGGATCTGTGCTGACTGTCTGGAGCAACCCATCAGCAGCGCCCCGAATAAGCCAAGGGCGGTCAAAAGTTTAACCTTTATTGTGGCTAGCCACCCAGGATTCTTCGCCGCCGGTGAAGCATACTTGTCCTGAAAGGGGCTAAATCACTGTTCAATAATTCTATTTCACCTCACATTTCGGATACATTTCGGTTCCCTATTTTGGGGCTCAGACCAATAGGATTGAGAGCTACTCAGCTCTTTAACTCAATAGCTAATCCCGATTCGAGTGACTTTGGGCCGGGTCGCAGTAAATTAACCAATGGGTGGCTAATAACACAGCATTTACTGGCCAGCTGCCCGAATCATGGAGGTTAGTGACCGTGAGTAAACCCTATTTTTTTTCTTTTAAAGATACAGAGGTCAACTTCCTACAATTCCTATTTGAATGGTGCACTAATTGTGCACTATTCAAAATATATACACCACTTGTCTTTGCAAAAATATAGAGTTGTGGACTTAGCTCCTTTTTTGCAGAGAAAGACAGTCCCACCACTTTCTGTCATTGGTGTGTACACAAGACAATTGACACAAGTTAGCAAAATTAAAATCCCCCAGGGCTAGGGGCCGGTAATATGCCCGAGCCCCATTCAATAAAATGAACAACCCTTCTGAGGAACTAGGGGCTGCCCAGTTGCCTCTGATCCCCTACTGAAGTCATGTACATCCCCCCCCCCCCATGTTGCCAGGTGCTGGCCAAGTGCCTCTGGCAAAATACAATAATTTCATAAAAAAATAGGAAAATATTTTTAATTCTCTACCTTCCCCCACCCAGGGGCGTTGCTAGGTCTCCAAAAGATCCGGGGCTGGAGCCCAAGATAGATTTGATAGAAGTGGAGTAAATAAGCTCACATGGTTAGGCAGCATACAGACTGATATATATGATGCTAATGAACAATAGGTATATATGGGTATATATCAGGGCTCAACAAATCCCGGGCACCAGGAAATTATACCTGGCGCCCAGTTATTGTTGTCCCTGCCTGGTGCCTTCGCCGCTGGGATCAATATCTCTGACTGGCACAATATTCCTGGTATTTGACTGGCACACTATTACTGGGCTCTGACTGGCACAATATTCCTGGTGTCTGACTAGCACACTATTACTGGGCTCTGACTGGCACAATATTCCTGGGCTCTGACTGGCACAATATTACTGGGTTCTGACTGGCACCATATTCCTGGGCTCTGACTGGCACAATATTCCTGAAATCTGACTGGCACACTATTACTGGGTTCGGACTGGCACACTATTACTGGGCTCTGACTGGCACACTATTACTGGGTTCTGACTGGCACACTATTACTGGGCTCTGACTGGCACACTATTACTGGGCTCTGACTGGCACACTATTACTGGTCTCTGACTGGCACACTATTACTGGGTTCTGACTGGCACACTATTACTGGGCTCTGACTGGCACACTATTACTGGTCTCTGACTGGCACAATATTACTGGGCTTTGAGTGGCACAATATTACTGGGCTCTGACTGGCACAATATTACTGGGCTCTGAAAGGCACAATATTCCTGGTATCTGAATGGCACAATATTACTGGGCTATGAGTGGCACAATATTACTGGTATCTGAATGGCACAATATTGCTGGTCTCTGACTGGCACACTATTACTGGTCTCTGACTGGCACACTATTACCGGTCTCTGACTGGCACAATATTACTGGGCTCTGACTGGCACAATATTACTGGGCTCTGAATGGCACAATATTCCTGGTATCTGAATGGCACAATATTACTGGGCTCTGAGTGGCACAATATTACTGGTATCTGAATGGCACAATATTACTGGTATCTGACTGGCACAATATTACTGGCATCTGACTGGCACAATATTACCGGGCTCTGAATGGCACAATATTCCTGGTATCTGAATGGCACAATATTACTGGGCTCTGAGTGGCACAATATTACTGGTATCTGAATGGCACAATATTACTGGTATCTGACTGGCACAATATTACTGGGCTCTGAGTGGCACAATATTCCTGGTATCTATAATTGTACAATTGTCACCTCGTGGGGCTCCTGTGTGTTGCATAATTAATGGCGGTCCCATGTGTGCATAATTATGGGGCGCTTGTGTGTGGCATATTTATCGAGTCCCGTGTGTGGCATAATTAAGGGACTCTTTTGTGTGGCATAATTAAGGGACTCTTTGTGTGGCATAATTATGGGGCACCTGTGTGTGTGTGTGGCATAATTATGGGGCACCTGTGTGTGTGGCATAATTAATTGGGCAGAGGTGAGGCAAAAATAGTGGGGCTCTGGTGTGGCATAATTTATGGGGCTCTGGTGTGGCATAATTAAGGGACTCTTTTGTGTGGCATAATTAAGCGACTCTTTTGTGTGGCATAATTATGGGGCACCTGTGTGTGTGTGTGGATTAATTATGGGGCACCTGTGTGTGTGTGGCATAATTAATTGGCCAGAGGTAAGGCATAAATAGTGGGGCTCTGGTGTGGCATAATTTTTGGGGCTCTGGTGTGGCATAATTTATGGGGCTCTGGTGTGGCATAATTTATGGGGCTCCTGTGTGTGGCATAGTTAATAGGCCATCTAAGGAATCTGTTTGGCATTGTATTGGAGGAAATCCAGGGGGGTGACACCATGAGTTTCCGCACCGGGTTACACCAACCCTAGTGACGCCCCTGGTGTCTACTTCGGGGAATTGCTACAAATCTCATATTACTAAGGGTGTTGACCAGGGAGCTAACAATCGATTTCTAAAGATTGAGGGCTGTGAAGATATTGGAACCCTAAAACGAGAATTAAACATCTGGCTACGTAGCCTTCACGTTACACTCACTCTTTAAGAAAGGCAAAATATGCAAAATAGAAACTGGAGATGAGCTCAACCATGCACAGATAATTGATCAGCTTGATATGCAAGCTTAAAAGGATAATTACACTGAGGCAGAACACTGTCAGTGTGTCCTCACACTTGCATGTAAGGGAGTGTTAGCCGCTGAATCAATGTGAAATGCAGAGATATGAAACAGAATAGAGAGAGACAGGGTGAATTGGGTTGTGGTGGTGGGGAGGGGACATGAAATTTTGTTTGGCCCAGAGCTACCATAACTCTGGTTCGAGCACTGCATTGTACTGGTATTTAAAATACTGTTTAAGGCTTTGCATATTTGTTGCAGAATTAGGTATCACAATCAAGGTCTGTGTCTGTATGTACAGCAAAGATGCAGAAATAATGTAGTAAAGTTTTTCACACATATACCAATTATGGAATGAAGCTCTAGTATGTGGTTACACATGGTCTACAAATAGTTTTCTATAACTGAAGTCACAGATTAGTGGCCTGTCTGGTTTCAAGTCACCATGTCTGGGAGGTGTGAAAATGAAACCATCCAATAAGGTCAAACTAAGGTTACATTACTCAAACTACAAAATATTTCCTTGCTTTGGCAATTTGTCAAAATGTGACTTTTCTGTAAAATGTTTCAGAAGTCCAGAATGCAGGTAATTTTAACAGAAGATTTGACTCAATTTACACCACTTTGTCCGGAAATGGATTCGGATCTGGCACGTTATCCGAATTTCACAAAATCTCAGAAATATGGCTAATCAGTATCTCTGAATTCTGGTCCAAATTATATTTTTAGGCTGTTCGGAAAATGAAGCATCAATGGCAGTTCTGGACATTTTCTCCATGATTTTTGGCTAACCAATATGCACTGATCACCCCTTGAGCACACTACTAATTTGGGAAATTGACAACGTATCAGCACAAGTTTACACACTATACATTAGAAAAGGAAGGAAAAAGGAGTGCAATAAGAATAAAAAAGGTGTCTCAAAGGACATATATAAAAATATAAATCCAAAACTGATAGTGTATCAATCAAACCTTTGATTGATACACTGTCAGTCTACGACAGCAGAATGATTTTTTACAGTAAGGACAATTAGGATATGGAATTCAATGCCGGAAGAAGTGGTTCTAGCAAATACCTTAGATGCCTTTAAGAGTGGCAGAGGGCTATGTATGTTAGTATAGGCATTAATATTTACTTAGTGCTTGTTGATTCAAGGAGAAATCTGATTGCCATTTCGAGTCAAGAAGGAATTTTTTCCCCTGGCTGAATGCAGAATTAGAAATTGCTGAAGGGTTTTTTATTTGTCTTCTTTTGGATTAACAGCGGTAAACATGGGATAGGAAAAGGGTTGAGCTTGATGTACCCTCTACAGGCTTGGGTGAGGTGGTGAGGTCCATCCTATCTATTATGATATTTGTAGTGTAGACTGCATTTGTAGACTGTATAAAATAAGTGAAAAAAGGTAGTGCTTCACTTTAAGAACATTTTCATTTTACAAGCATGCACTGGACCCATTGCTTCTGTTATTACGGGGTATGCCTGTATCTCTGTGCTCTCTGACACTAGATCAACATGTGTCAATCATAGAGAGGGAGGATTTGACAATCAGTGTTCACATAATACTGTGTACCTCCCCACTTACCACATAACCTGAGAAACACCTTGCGGTGCCTCAATGCTCCTTCCTATGGCAGTTTCAACCACTTCATAATTATTTATATGAGCATTCGCATATGCATTCACATTAGTATTCACTACTGCCCCACTGTCATCCTTCCTAACTGTTGGCATTAGTGTTCACATTCCACCCTGTTCCAAATTATTATGCAAATTCTATTTAAGTGTTACAAAGATTAAATATTTTGTTTTTCAGTTTAACTCATGGATGGCATTGTGTCTCAGGGCTCTTTTGATCACTGAAAACAATCTCGGACACCTGTGATAATTAGATTGCCAGGTGAGCCAGTGCTGTATTTATCGCGAGGCATCCTAGGCGGATGCCTATGGCAGCAAATTTTGGGGTGCGCCAGCACCGTGCTTGCAAGCAGAGACGGAGGTGAGAGGGCATCGGAAGATCCCCCCTCACCATCGCTCTGCCTGCCAGGCTGCACGGGGAGCCGAACAGGCAGCACAGAGAAACCTCCGTACTGCAGTATGACACGGAAGTGCCGACAGTCACGTGACCTGTCGGCACAGCCGCCGGGGAGCCGAACAGGCAGCATGGAGGACTCCATGCTGCCTGCCACTAGCCACCAGGGAAAGGTAAGTGCTGGGGAAATGGTGGGATTTGGGCAAATTTGCAGAGGCTTATTAAATGGCAGATAACACTGGCATATTGGGCAAATTAGCAGGGGCATATTAAATGGCAAATAACACTGGCATATTATTGGGCAAATTGGCTGGGCACATTAAATGGCAAATCACACTGGCATATTATTAGGCAAATTGGCAGGGGCATATTAAATGGCAAATCACACTTGCATATTATTGGGCAAATTGGCAGGGGCATATTAAATGGCAAATCACACTGGCATTTTATTGGTCAAATTAGCAGGGGCATATTAAATGGCAAAAAACACTGCCATATTATTGGGCAAATTAGCAGGGGCACATTAAATAGCAAATAACACTGGCATATTATTGGGTAAATTGTCAGGGGCACATTAAATGGCAAATAACACTGGCATATTATTGGGGAAATTAGCAGGGGCACATTAAATGGCAAATAACACTGGCATATTATTGGGCAAATTGTCAGGGGCACATTAAATGGCAAATAACACTGGAATATTATTTGGCAAATTAGCAGGGGCATATTAAATGGCAAATAACACTGGCATATTATTGGGCAAATTGGCTGCGGGATATAACATGGCAAATAACACTGGCATATTATTGGGCAAATTAACAGGGGCATATTAAATGGTAAATAACATTGTAATATTATTGGGCAAATTGGCTGGGGCTTATTAATGGAAAATAACACTAACATATTATTGTGCAAATTGGCAGAGACATATTAAATGGCAAATAATACTGGCTTAATATTGGGCAAATTGGCTGGGGCATATTACCGGTTAAATGGCAGAATAACACTGGCATATTATTGGGCAAATTAGCAGGGGCACATTAAATGGCAAATAACACTGGCATATTATTGGGAAAATTGTCAGGGGCACATTAAATGGCAAATAACACTGGCATATTATTGGGCAAATTTGCAGGGGCATATTAAATGGCAAATAACACTGGCATATTATTGGGAAAATTGTCAGGGGCATATTAAATGGAAAATAACACTGGCATATTATTGGGCAAATTGGCAGGGGCATATTAAATGGCAAATAACACTGGCATATTATTGGGCAAATTGGCTGCGGGATATAACATGGCAAATAACACTGGCATATTATTGGGCAAAGTAACAGGGGCATATTAAATGGTAAATAACACTGGCATATTATTGGGCAAATTGGCTGGGGCTTATTAATGGCAAATAACACTAACATACTATTGGGCAAATTGGCAGGGGCTTATTAATGGCAAATAATACTGGCTTTCTATTGGGCAAATTGGCTGGGGCATATTACCGGTAAATGGCAGAATAACACTGGCATATTATTGGGCAAATTGGCTGGAGAATATTAATGGCAAATTATACTGGCATAATATTGGGCAAATTGGCAGGGGCTGATTAAATGGCAAATACTGGCATATTATTGGGAAAATTGGCTGTGACTTATTAATGGCAAATAATACTTGCATATTATTGGGCAAATTGGCTGGGGCATATTAATGGCAAATGATACTGGCATATTATTGGGCAAATTAGCTGGGGAATATTATGGGCAAATAATATTGGCAATGTGTATGTAATGGGGTGATAGAGGCATGCAAATGGGGTGATGGGGCATGTCCTTGGTGTGCAACGTGGGTTATGGGTCATGTCGTGGGTGTGCATCGTGGGTAGGGGAGGTGCCCAAAATGTATCTGCCTAGGGCAGCACAAAACCAAGATACACCACTGAGGTGAGCCCAATTTAAGGAAAAACTACTAAAGGGGGGTGTTCCACATTATTAAACAGAGCACCATTTTCATGAAATATGGGAAAGAAAAAGCATCTCTCTGCTGCCGAAAAGAGTGAAATAGTTCAATGCCTTGGACGAGGTATGAAAACATTAGATGTTTCACGAAAACTTAAGCGTGATCATCACACAATTAAGAGATTTGTGGCTGATTCAGAGCACAGATTTGTTCGTGCAGATAAAGGCACATTGAGAAAGATTTCTGCCAGATCCATGCATCGGATCAAGATAGCAGCTGCTAAAATACCGTTACATAGCAGCAAACAGATATTTGAAGCTGCTGGTGCCTCTGGAGTCCTACGTACATCAAGGTGTAGAGTCCTCCAGAGCAGGGCCGGACTGGGGATAAAAACCAGCCTTGGAAATAATTGTATACCAGCCCCATATCATGACATCATTATACCAGCCGCATAGCATCACATCATTATACCAGCCGCATAGCATCACATCATTATACCAGCCCCATAGCATGACATCATTATACCAGCCCCATAAGCATGACATAATTAAACTAGCCACATAGCATAACATCATTATACCAGCCTAGGGTTGCCACCTTTTCCACAAAAATACCGGCTTTGCTACTGCCTCCATAGACTTAACATTGGCAGCAAGTCATATTTTTAACGGCCTTGTGTTAACATTGTTTTTCTTGTTCATAAAAGAGAAAACCATTTCAAATTTTGAAGAGTATATTATTTGTAGATAAAACTGATATATAACTCTGCCTAGGGCAATATATGCCCCCAGTATGTACACAAGGTTATATCAAACACAGTGCCCTAATATAATCCCCATGCACATTGCCATATATAAGTACCCCAGTATGTACACAAGGTTATAGGAATTGCCCTGTGCATGGGGTATATAGCAGGGCAGTGTGTGAGATTTAAACTTGTGAACATACTGGGTGGATATATTGATTTACCCCAGCACCCTGACTGCCCTTACAGAATGTGCCCAACCCATGGCCTATCCCAGTTCTCATATTGCATTCACAGGACTTGCCCCAGACAGAACTTATCCTAGCACATAGATTGCACTCACAGGACTTGCCCCATACAGGACTTACCCTAGCACATAGATTGCACTCACAGGACTTGACCCAGCACCTAGGACTTACCCCAGCTCACAGTCTGCACTCACACAACTTGCCCCAGCACCTCAGAAAGCCGATTGCAGTTACATGACTTGCCCCCGCACTTAGAATGCACTGACAGGACTTGCCCCAGCACTCAGGACTTACCCCATCACTTAGATTGCACTCACAGGATATTCCCAAGCACAGAAGAAGGCTCCAGCATCGTGTAGGAGGGAAGAGGCGGCCATATCAAATATGGCCGCAAAAGTAGTCTGGCACACGGGGGACACTGCACTGCTACTTTTACTGAGAATGTTTGCTATTTGATACACATAGTCATAAACCCTTACAGACAGTGACACTTACACACATACACAGTCACACATACATACAGAAATACACAGGCACATACAGAACTACACACTTACAGTTAGACACACCTACAGTCTCACTTACAGACATACACACAGTCACAATTGCAGACACACAGTAACATGTACACTGTCACACACGCAGACACACAGAATTTTTTTACACTTACATACAGTCACACTTACACGCAGTCACACTTGCAGACAAAAAGTTACATTCACACTAACAGACACACTTACACTGTCACACATGCAGACACACTTACATATACACATGTTTTTTTTTTTAAATGCTGTTTGCAGGGAGGTGGTTGTACACACATACAGAAATACACACACACTTACATACAGTCACACTTACACACAGTCACAGTTACACTTATACAGCCACACTTACACACAGTCACACGTATACAGACACACTTACACACAGTTACACACACAGTCACACTTACAGACAAAAAGTTACACATTCACACTCACAGACACACTTACACACTGTAACACATGCACACTGTCACACATGCACACTGTCACACATGCAGACACACTTACATATACACACACATATTTTTTTTAAATGCTGTTTGCAGAGAGGTGGATATACACACATGCAGAAATACACACACTTACATACAGTCACACTTACAGACAAAAAGTTACACATTCACACTGACAGATACACTTACATACAGTAACACATGCACACTGTCACACACGCATACACACTTACACATACACACAATTTCTTTCTTTTTAAAAAAAAATTCAGTAGGTTTGAAACGGTGCCTGCCTCGTATAACTGTAGAGGCAGGACACCGTTATTCATTTTTTTCCCCTGAGCGCCGGATGTAGGTGACTGTCTCGGGGGAAGGGAAGGGCAGAGCACTCGTAAAGCGGCCCCGGCGGCCGCGTTCTTAAAGCGGACCAGCGGACGCGTTCTTAAAGCGGCCCCAGCGGCCGCCTTCTTGAAGTCTGGTCGGCCCCAGGGAAGACGGCCTACCGGGATTTTTCCCGGTATCCCGGAAGGCCAGTCCGGCCCTGCTCCAGAGTCTTGCAACTGTGCATAAACCAATGCTCACAAGCAGAAACGGCTGCATTGGGCAGAAAAATACATGAAGACTAATTTTTAAATAGTATTGTACACTGATGAGTGCCGTGCAACCCTGGATGGTCCAGATGGATGGAGTAGTGGATGGTTGGTGGACGGCAACAAGGCTGCGACATCAGCAAGGCATTGGCGGAGTCCTGTTTTGGGCCGGAATCACGGGAAGAGAGCTGGTCTGCCCCTTTAGGGTCCCCAAAGGTGTAAAATTGACCTCTGCAAATTATATGGAGTTTTTGACTGACCACTTTCTTCCCTGGTACAGAACTATGCTTTCCGTAATAAAATCATCTTCATGCATGACAATGCACCATCTCATGCTGCAAAGAATACCTCTGCATCAATGGCTGCTATGGGGATAAAAGGAGAGAAAGTCAATCCTATTGAGAACCTTTGGAGCATCCTCAAGCAAAAGATCTGTGAGGGTGGGAGGCAGTTTACATTCAAACAGCCTCTCTGGGAGGCTATACTGACATCTTACAAACAAATTCAAGCAGAAACTGTCCAAAAACTCACAAGTTCAATGGATGCAAGACTTGTGAAGCTGCTATCAAATAAGGGGTCCTATGTTAAAATGTAACGTGACCTGTTAAAATGTTTAAAAAGTTAAAATGTTGTTAGAAGTTTGATTGAAATAGATTTTGATTTCAGTAAATATGCTGCAAACTCAACAAATGCCACTTTTCAGTTCTTTACAACCTATAAAGTGTTTTGAAACTTACTATGCGTAATAATTTGGAACAGTGCATTGTAAGTTTTTTATGTTTAAAAAAAAATACTGTTATCATTAGGAGGTTTGTTCAATAAAATTTGAATTGTACTCTTAACCCCTTAGTGACAAGACATTTTCACCTTGACTTTCCCTTGGTGACAATGGCTGTTTTGACATTTCTAGGGTGTTTGTGTTTAGCTGTAATTTTTTTCTTTCTCACATACAGTACCCACACAAATTATATGTTGTTTTTATCGTCATAAGAAGGGCTTTCATTAGATACCATTATGTTCATCGTATCTTATAATTTACTACAAAAAAAATCATAAAATATGATTAACATTTTTAAAAAACCCACTTTTTCTAACTTTGACCTAAAATATAATTTACACAAATAAAATCATTTAAAAAGACCCCGTCTAAATAGTTTCTAAATGTTCTCCCGAGTTCAAAAATATGCATGTTTCCATATTTTTCGGTATTTTTTTGCGAGTTATGGGGCAAAAAACAAAAATAGTGTTTTTTGGTTTTTTCCTATATTGATCTTTTGACCCCAACCTTGAACCCAAAATTTAACCCTAACACTAAATTTAACCCCAGCTCTAATCCTTATTATATCCATTAATATTTTTTAACTTTAATTTAATTTTAACCCTATCACTTATGCTAAAAAATATTTAATTTTAACCCTATAGGCTAATATAGCTAAATAACCAGTTTTTAATTAATTAAATATGTATTTTAAATATTTTCCATTGCAATGCTACTAAACTACCACTAGGGGCAGTCAAGTAGCATATTCAGAGCAACGGAAGTGAAGTTACTTTCACTTCCGAAGCTCAGACCGGCAGAGGGCTTAGCCATATTGACAGAGCAGCATGCTCCATCAATATGGCTCGCCACGATCACTCCGTGGGGCGATCGTGGGGGTCCCAAAATAGAAATTTCGGTGCTGGCTATTGCCTCGATGTCGAGGCAATAGACCAGAACTGTTAAAGCGGTTTTCGCAATCGTTGATCGCGAAAACCGCTTCATTCACTGCAGGACGTCCCAGGCACGTCCTTTGTCGTTAAGGGAGTTTCTCCCAGGACATGCCTGGCACGTCCTTTGTCGTCAAGGGGTTAATAGTTGATAACATGAGAATTATGCTGACTGTTATTTACATCAATTATTTAGGTAAATGAGAAAAATATCATTTGCATAATAATTTGGAACAGGGTGTAGCATTCACATTCCCATTTACAAATAGACTAATTCCTTCTTAAATGATTGACACACCAGTACGAGCGACCAACGGTCACTGAACTTTCTTTATGAAATCTTTTGAATAGTACTTTGCACATTTAAGAAACTAATTTTGGTGTTTGCTCTTTCTTAATAACACGCGTAATTACTTTTGTTCTTCTCCTGAGTTTTCTTCACCTTATCTATAGAAGTTAACAGCCAATCCAATCTGAACAAGAAATACAGTTTTGTTTTTAATAGGGTCATGGTAGTTGGCTCTGAGTGAATCCTCTGATGCAAGATAGTTTTGTGTGCCACTGCCAGTATCATGTGTGTTAATTATTTTAATTCTGGCATAACTCATGGGTAATTTCAGGGCTCTACCAAATTGTTTGATCTCATTCCAAAATGTCTGGATGAACAAGCATGTCCAAAAATAATGAAATAAGTCAGAGTCTAACTCTAGGCATTTTGGGAAATCTGCTGTATCCTTCATTCTACATTTCCATGTCATCATGGTGCCATATATATAATACATGGTGCATTTAGGTATTTTTCCTTATATTCCTCCATTGATACGATTGTCTTTTCTGACAAGGATATAAAATGGCCCACTCTAACAATACTTGATCGTCTTGAAAGTTCAAAAACATGTAGGGCCCTTCCTTCCTGGAACTGGGGATTCCTTACATTTTGGAAGAGACCATTTTGCAGTTTACTGGGCAATTTATAGCCTTTTCATGTTCCAAGATTTAACTTTAAGATTTAACTGATTTTTGGGGTTCGGCCCCCTATGTTATAGTTAGTTTTAAGCACTCATGGAAGAGATGAAAACCATGTAAAGCTTTAACTTAAGGTTCCCAATATCCTATCTCATGGGGTGTGCTCTTGGGAACAAATCAGACAGCGTATAGATATGAATGGACATTACATTAAAATGAAGCGGACATGGCCCTTCAAAATAAACATGGTCAGGGCCGCCATCAGAAATTTCAGGGCCCCTTACTGAAAAAAAATCTGTGTCCCCCCCGGATAGTTTATTCATTAATAGCCACTGATAATTTGCTCATTAATATGCCACTGATAATTTGCACATAAATAGACACTGATAATTTGTCCATTTATAAATAGCCCAATGCTAATATGTCCATTAATAGCCACTGATAATTTGTCCATTATTAGCCATATGATAATTTGTCCATTAATAGCCCACTGATAATTTGTCCATTATTAGCCCAATGATAATTTGTCCATTAATAGCCCACTGATAATATGTCCATTATTAGCCAATGATAATTTGTCCATTATTAGCCCAATGATAATTTGCCCATTAATAGCCCAATGTTAATATATCCATTAATAGCCACTGATAATATGTCCTTTAATAGACCAATGATAATTTGTCCATTAATAGCCCAATGATAATTTGTCCATTATTAGCCCAATGTTGATATGTCCTTTAATAGCCACTGACAATTTGTCCATTAATAGCCACTGACCACTTACATGGATGCTGCTCGTCTCCTCCGCAGGGGGAGACATAATTTCCGTCAGCTGAGACAGAAAGCCGGGTCCGCATCCGCTGGATCTGCCAGCTTCTGCCCAATAGTGACTGTCTCCGTGTGAGACAATCACACGGGCAGCGGGGGCCCACGGGGCAGCTGCTTTAGGCCCCTAGGAATGAATGGGCCCGGGCAGCTGCCCATTTGCCTACGTTTATGATCCTTTCTTTCTGGGTCCAGTCTTTGTGCTCTTTCAATTTGGAGTGGCGCATGTTATGGATAAAATAGGTCCAGGACCTCTGGCAGTCATCTCAAGTAGGGAAGATCTGGTAGGGGTTTACATGGTAGATTTATAAGGCGTTTATTATTTAGCCGGCTACAATTTTCCAAGTCTTCTATGATGACTTGTAGTGCTTGGATCATAGCTGAGTGTGAGTCAGCAGGGTCACCACCAGGAATTTCAGGGCCCCTTACTGAACAAATTTTCTGGCCCCTACCCCCCAACAATATCTCCCACTCGCCCCACCTACCCTCACAAGCATGTTATCCCGGTCTAATGTAATATGGAGGGTGGTTGGGAGCAATTGGTCAATATGCCAGTAATATTTTGCCACTCAATAAGTCGTTATTTTCTTTTTCAATATGCCATTCTTTTGCCATTTAATATGCCACTATTTTGCCATTTAATATGCCAGGATTTTGCCCCTCAATATGCCATTCTTTTCCCATTTAATATGCCAGTATTTTGCTCCTCAATATGCCATTTAATATGCCAGGATTTTGGCAATTAATATGCCAGGATTTTGGCAATTAATATGCCAGGATTATGCCAATTAATATGCCAGGATTTTGCCCCTTAATATGCCAGGATTTTGCCAATTAATATGCCTGGATTAGGCCCCGCAATATGCCAGGATTATGCCAATTAATATGCCAGAATTATGCCAATTAATATGCCAGGATTATGCCAATTAATATGCCAGGATTATGCCCCTAAATATGCTAGAATTATGCCAATTAATATGCCAGGATTTTGCCCTCAGTATGCTCGTTAAGTGCCACCCTCCTTTCCCAGTACTTACCTCCTTGCTGCTGTTTCCCGGATCTCTGCAGGACCACGGCTGTGAGGGAAGCGTCGTGCTCTCCTCTCCAGCCGTGCGGCTTCAATAAAGTTTGTAAAAAAAAAAAAACGATGCGACAATGAGTAACTCCAGTCGCATTTTTATTTTTTAAAACAAACTTTATTGAAGCCGCGCGGCTGGAGGGGAGCGCACAACGCTTACCTGACAGCCGCGGACCTGCTTCATAGAGATTTTTTTTTTGCTGGCGTGACCCGCCGGGCCTGGGACGCCAGTATCGCCCGTCACCCCCTGAGTCAGAGTGACTTAGTAACACTTGTGCCCATATCAGGCAATGGTTATTGGACAATGATAATTTCAAAGTCATTTTCCTGATTTACGTAGTGATGTCTTGAGGAGATTCTTTTTACGGTTTAAGCGGTTTGGTTGTGGGATGCTGCACTGTTTTTTCTTTTTCCTGTTCCTTTTCCTTACCCTTTTTGTCTTTTTATTTTTTACATGTGACATATCCCAAAATTTGTCCATGCTTTAAAAGTGTAATTATGTTGATTTTCCAGTGACAGTAAAGAGCTGTTTTTTTTAATTCCTATCCATAAGCCAACAGTGCCAAGTGAGTTGTAACTGGGAACTGGACTAAAACTCCCATGATTCCTAGTCATGGTGGACAGCTGCCGAGCTGCTGAGCATAATGGGAATTCTCATTCACAGCTATCATCTGCCACTTTCGCTACTATTGACTGCAATTCCCAGTATGCTCAGCCAGCATCATAGAAACAGTATGTCTGGCTGAACCTTATGGGAAATGTAATTAACAGAAATTGGTGTGACAGGTGTTAGTTGTGGACTACAACTGCCATGATGCCTAGTCATGGTGGACACCATATCTCTTCTTGCTCACATCTCACCTCACTTCCTCACTATTTCATTATCTTGTTTATTTCACATATCTTGTATAGCCCACCTTTCACTCTCTATCCTATTAATTAATATTCCTTTTTCCCCCCTTCCCCCTTCCTTCTCTCCCTCTGGGTTACTGTATTATATTTGCAGGTAATTCCACTTCCATTCATTTATCCTCCTTACTATTAATTAAACTCTTATTTAAAATATGGTATTTTACAGATTATGATACATGTTTATTTACCATTGTATCTAATGCTCCTCCCCATGATGTCAGATTATTTGTATCTATATATTTCAGACACAGCACTTCATGAAGAATGAAAGTGCAAAATGTGATATTTTATATTGACTGCACTTGTAACACTGTCACTGTCTTGTAAAGTAGTAACATAGTAACACTACCTATCATTCCTGCATTTGATCCAAAAAAAGGCAAAAACCCCTAAGGAAGCTATTTCAAATTTTACCACCAAGGGGGGGAAATTCCTTCCTGACTCCAAAGGGCAATAAGATTTTCCCTTGGATCAGAAGGCTCTATTATTAATGCGTATTCTATTATTAATAGCCCTAAATGCATCTATTGTATTTGATAGCACCACCTCTCTTGGCAGTGAGTTCCATATCTTTGTCGTCCTAACTGTAAAGAATCCCTTCCTTGGATCTCACGGGGTGACCTCTTCTTTGTACATTTCTGTTTATGAACAGGTCACTGGAAAGCGTGTTATATATTTATAATGTCATCATTAGACTCCTTTTTTCTAGCGTATATAAATGTTACTTTTCTAGTCTCTCTTCGTAACTAAGATGCTCCAATCCCCTTATTCATTTTAAGCCCTCCTTTGCACTTTTTGTAGTTCCATAATATCCTTATTAAGGACTGGTGCCCAGAATTATACTGCACATTCAAGGTGTGGTCTTACCATTGACTTGTAAAGAGGCAAGATGATATCCTTCTCACATGAATCAATACATGCCAATATCTTATTGGCCCTTGCAGCTTCTGACTGGCATTGAGGACTGTTGCAGGGTAGGTTATCTACAATTATTCCTAAATGTTTTACATTTCCCAGGGAAAAAACATTTAAGGTATATGTTGATGTGTTATTATTTTTCCCATAATGCATAACTTTACATTTTTCTTTATTGAACCTCATTTGTCACTTGATTACCCAGTTCCCCACTCTGTCCAAATCTCCCTCTAAAGGTCAACATCAAGGTTAGACTGTATACCTTACCTACCTGAGACATGGCTCTCAACACAACTTGGGAGATCATTAATAAACAATAGATATGTGCAAAACTAAAATTTTCGTTTCCATTCGGACGAAAATGTTATTTATTTCGTCTAAAACGAATTTCGTTCATTACGGCATTCGTTTCAGACAAAATTCGTTCATTATTTTCGTTTCATTTTATTCGTTCCTACGAATCAATTGACTTACACATTCCATAAACCGAAAGTCTATAAACCGAAAGACATATCGTTTTTTAGACTTTCGGTTTATGGAATGTATGTAATGCTATCGGTTTTCTATAAACCGACTCTATATCGGTTTATAGAAAGCCAATAGGATTACATGCATTCCATAAACCGAAAGTCTATAAGCCGAATGTCTTTCGGTTTATGGAAGACATGTAATGCTATTGGTATTCTATGAACCGAAATAGAATCCCCATTCATAAGAAATTCTTATGAATGGGGACTCTAGTTCGGTTTATAGAAAGCCGATAGTATTACATGTATTCCATAAGCCGAAAGTCTATAAACCGAACGTCGTTCGGTTTATAGACTTTCGGTTTATAGAATAGCAATAGCATTACATGTATTCTATAAACCGAAAGTCTATAAACCAAATGTCTTTCGGTTTATGGTATTGTCGGTTTATGGAATGTATGGAATGCTATTGGTATTCTATAAACCGACTCGATTTCGGTTTATAGAATGCCAATAGCACGAATGGACGAATGATTTTCGTTTATTAACCATTCGTTCATTCGGCTTTCATTAGTTTAGCATTTTCGTTATTCGTTTTTCTGACGAAAATGCTATTTTCGGACGAAAATGCTATTTTCGGACGAAAATGCATTCGTCCGAAAACGAATGCACATGTCTAATAAACAAATTAAAAATAAGAGGACCTAAAACAGACCCCTGAGGTACTCCACTTAATACCCTGGTTCAGTTTCAACTCTCTGCATTCTATTTTTTATCCAATTTTCAATCCAAATGCACACATTTGCCCCAAGCCTATTTCTCTAAATTTGTAGCGTAACCTTTTGTGTGGACCTGTATCAAATGCTTTAGCAAAGTCTAAATAGATCATATCAACAGCCACACCTACAGCTATATTTTTACTGACTTATTCATAGAATGTTATTAAGTTTGTTTGACAAGACCATGCTGACTAATTATATTCTGATCCAAGATGTATTCTTGAGTGTATACCTTTAGCAATCCTTCAAATATTTTCCCCACTACAGATGTTAAGCCTATAATTGCCCAACAGAGATTCTCTTTTTGAATATTGTCATGACATCCGCCTTTAGCCAGTCTGTTGGCACTATACCTGAACTGAAAGAATCCCTAAAGATCAAAAATAATGCTCTAGTCCATATTATGTTTAGCTCTCTAGGTACCCTTGGCAAGGCCGGCCCTTTAATGGGGCAGAGTGGGACAGCTTCCCCAGGTGGCACCCTGGCAGAGGTTCTTTTTTTTTCTGTGTCCCGGGGAGCTTGATAGAAGGAGGTCTCAGCCAATCTGGTGAGACCTCTCAACTCTCCTGATTGGCTGAGAGTTCAGAAGCCTCCCTTCATTGTCTCAGTCCCTCCTTCACATGGAGCTCAAAGCAAAGAGAACCCTGGACCAGATGAGTTAAACAGTTAGAAAGTGTGTGTTTATGTCAGTGTGAGTGAGTGTGTGTTTATGTCAGTGTGAGTGAGTGTATGACTGATTCTATAGACACTTAGGAAATAAAGTTTTGTTTCATTAAGTAACTTCCTGTCCTCCTAAAACTGAGTCTATTGTGTGGCCTCTGAGTGGCCTTGCTCTTACACACTGAATGATCTCTTAACAGTGCAACACATTATCTGATGACATCAGCAGAGAGACAGTATATTCCATTCATTAAAATGGCAATATTCTCATAAAAAAAAGAAGGAAATTACTTATTCTCATCTAGTGTGGGCAGTCCTTGTTTCTTGCAAACTGCTGTAATTTCACAATTTAATCTAGTTGTAAGTATTTTATATTTTAAGCAATGCAAAATGTAAGACATTTCCGTCCGAAAATAGCATTTTCGTTCATTAGTCCGAAAAACGAATAACAAAAATGCTAAACTAACGAAAGCCGTATGAACGAATGGTTAATAAACGAAAATCATTCGTCCATTCGTGCTATTGGCATTCTATAAACCGAAATAGAGTCGGTTTATAGAATACCAATAGCATTACATACCTTCCATAAACTGACATAATGAAAGACTTTCGGTTTATGGAATGCATGTAATGCTATTGCTATTCTATAAACCGAAATAGAGTCCCCATTCATACGAATAAATTGACCAATTGACCTATTCGTATGAATGGGGACTCTATTTCGGTTTATAGAAAGCAAATTGTATTACATGTATTCCAGAAGCCAAAAAGCTATAAACCGAACGACATTCGGTTTATAGACTTTCGGTTTATAGAATACATGTAATGCTATTGCTATTCTATAAACCGAAAGTCTATAAACCGAGCGTCGTTCGGTTTCTAGACTATCGGCTTATAGGATACATGTAATACTATTGGCTTTCTATAAACCGAATTAGAGTCCCCATTCATGAGAATTTCTTATGAATGGGGACTCTAGTTCGGTTTATAGAAAGCCAATAGTATTACATGTATTCCATAAGCCGAAAGTCTATAAACCGAACGACATTCGGTTTATAGACTTTCGGTTTATAGAATACATGTAATGCTATTGCTATTCTATAAACCGAACGTCTATAAACTGAACATCGTTCGGTTTATAGACTTTTGGCCTATAGAATACATGTAATACTTTTGGCTTTCTATAAACTGAACTAGAGTCCCCATTCATAAGAATTTCTTATGAATGAGGACTCTGGTTCGGTTTATAGAAAGCCAATAGCTTTACATGTATTTCCTAAGACAAAAGTCTATGAACCGAACGACATTCTGTTTATAGACTTTCTGTTTATGGAATGTGTAGGGCAATTGATTCGTACGAACGAATAAAAGAAAACAAAAATAATGAACGAATTTTGTCTGAAACGAATGCAGTAATGAACGAAATTCGTTTTTAGACGAAATAAATAACATTTTCGTCCGAATGGACGAAAATTTTAGTTTTGCACATGTCTATTTTAAAGTACTTTGAAAGCGCATTAATATGCATTAATACTTTTTTTTGTCCAATTGTCACTTGTCTTACAAGATGCACCAATTTTTTGGATACATTGGTTTATACCTACAAATCGTGGGCTGCCTATTTCTGCTTTGTTTTCCAGTGTCACAATGTCCTATAGTCAGGGCCGCATTAAGAGCATCCTGGGCCTGGTGCTGAGGATTTTGGTGGGCTTTTTATTGAAATATATAAAAAAGAAAACGCATAGCAATTTTTACATTTTCATAAGGAATTTTTTCTGATAGCATAAACTTGGTCTAACATGACAAAATCAGCAGTAATGTATTAAGTGGCATATCATGGCAAAATTAGCACTAATGTTTAAAGTGGCATATCATGGCAAAATCAGCACTAATATCTAAACGTGGCATATCATAGCATAATCTGCAGTAATGTATAAATGTGGCATATCATGGCAAAATCAGCATGTATAAACTTTGTATATTAATTTAGGGGGAAAAAGACTAAATATTAGACTACCCTATAAGAAAAAAAGTTTTACTACAGGTTAAGTATCCCTTATCTTGACATCCGTTATCCAAAATGATCCGTTATCTAAACGTCTTTTCGGATTTTGACACAAGTTGCACATTGCACACACACCTGTCAGAATGCAAGTGCACCACAGTTTATTTAATGTCAGGCCAACTTAAGCTGCAGTATAGCCTTTCTATGCATTTTCAGATCCCTCATGTCCACAAAGGGTAGTACAGCAGCACATGTACAGGCCTGACGCACCAACAGCAGGTTCCCAATGATGACTCACATCAAAGCTACATTAGAGTAAACGTGTTTCATTTGCTCTAAACAGTATTTACATTTAGGATGTTCTATGCCATCCTATTTTTGAGTCCCAAAAGATGCTAGGACAGCAGATAACGTCCTGTGTTTAACAGTTCATCGTACACATTTTTATAGTGTATAAAATGCATACAATAAGCGTAACCAGCAGCATTTCAGATAACTGATACTTATGGAGGATAGATCATTTCGGCAGCACCAGCCCTAAAAATTATCTACATTACCTAAATTCAATGTTAGCAACTTAGGTAATATAGATCATTTTCAGCAGTGGAGCTAGTGAACTTATCTGCACCACGGTGCTGCTGAGATGATCTATCATCGAGTGTAGTCCCTCCCTCTTCTCGCAGTACTCTGGCAAGGCATACTCAACCTGTTGTAGGCAGCAATTAAATTTAAAATAGAGCTATGTTACACTAATGATATTTAGCACTGATATTACACAGGAAAAAAATTATACAGTAGGGGATAACCATATTAGCATTTACATAAACACATCCCCTTGAGACAGACGATAAGAATGAATGTAAGGTGAGAGAATATTTATAGAATACTAATAGAATATATTTATATAGCTGTTTCATAGACTATATATACAGTGGGGAAAAATAGTATTTAGTCAGCCACCAACTGTGCAATTTCTCCCACTTAAAAAGATGAGAGAGGCCTGTAATTTTCAACCTAGGTATAACTCACCTATGAGAGACAAAATGAAAAAAAAACAAACCATAAAATCACATTGTCTGACTTTTAAAGAATTTATTTGAAAATGATGGTGGAAAAAAGTATTTGGTCAATAACAAAAGTTAATCTCAATACTTTGTTATATACCCTTTGTTGGCAAAGACAGAGGTCAAACGTTTTCTGTAAGTCTTCACAAGGTTTTCACACACTGTTGCTGGTATTTTGGCCCATTCCTCCATGTAAATCTCCTCTAGAGCAGTGATGTTTTGGGGCTGTCGCTGGGCAACACGGACTTTCAACTCCCTTCAAAGATTTTCTATGGAGTTGAGATCTGGAGACTGGCTAGGCCACTGCAGGACCTTGAAATGCTTCTTACGAAGCCACTCCTGTGGCGGTGGCGGTGTGTTTGGGATCATTGTCATGCTGAAAGACCCAGCCACGTTTCATCTTTAATGCCCTTGCTGATGGAAGGAGGTTTTCACTCAAAATCTCACGATACATGGCCTCATTCATTCTTTCCTTTACACGGATTAGTCGTCCTGGCCCCTTTGCAGAAAAACAGCCCCAAAACATGATGTTTCCAACCCCATGCTTCACAGTAGGTATGGTGTTCTTTGGATGCAACTCAGCATTCTTTCTCCTCCAAACACGACGAGTTGAGTTTTTACCAAAAAGTTCTACTTGGGTTTCATCTGACCATATGACATTCTCCCAATCCTCTTCTGGATCATCCAAATGCTCTCTAGCAAACTTCAGACGGGCCCAGACATGTACTTAGTACTTAAGCAGGGGGACACGCCTGGCACTGCAGGATTTGAGTCCCTGGCGGCGTAGTGTGTTACTGATGGTAGCCTTTGTTACTTTGGTCCCAGCTCTCTGCAGGTCATTCACTATGTCCCCCCTTGTGGTTCTGGGATTTTTGCTCACCGTTCTTTTTATCATTTTGACCCCACGGGGTGAGAACATGCGTGGAGCTCCAGATCGAGGGAAATTATCAGTGGTCTTGTATGTCTTCCATTTTCTAATAATTGCTCCCACAGTTTATTTCTTCACACCAAACTGCTTGCCTATTGCAGATTCAGTCTTCCCAGCCTGGTGCAGGTCTACAATTTTGTTTCTGGTGTCCTTCGACAGCTCTTTGGTCTAGGCCATAGTGGAGTTTGGAGTGTGACTGCTTGAGGTTGTGGACAGGTGTATTTTATACTGATAACAAGTTCAAACAGGTGGCATTAATACAGGTAACGAGTGGAAGACAGAGGAGCCTCTTAAAGAAGAAGTTACAGGTCTGTGAGAGCCAGAAATCTTGCTTGTTTGTAGGTGACCAAATACTTATTTTACTGAGGAATTTACCAATTAATTCATTAAAAGTCCTACAATGTTATTTCAAGGATTCTTTCCCCCCATTCTGTCTCTCATAGAGAGTGTACCTATGATGAAAATTACAGGCCTCTCTCATCTTTCTAAGTGGGAGAACTTGCACAATTGGTGGCTAAATACTTTTTTGCACCACTGTGTGTGTGTGTATATATATATATATATATATATATATATATATATATATATATATAAAACCGGGACTTGACAAATTTAATTTAGTTTTAGGAGTCAGCAAACAAATCTAGGAGCCAGACAGCACCACATACACACAATTATGCAAACATACACACAATCACATAGACAGTTATGTACACACAAAACACACACAGACAGTTACAGTCACATACCCAGACAGGCAGTTACACTCACATACCCAGACAGGCAGTCACACTCACATACCCAGGCAGGCAGTCACATTCACAAACACAGACAGACAGGTCACACTCACATACAAATCGCAGAGACAGATAGTCACACTCACATAGACAGTCAGTCACAAGCCAGCCATTTTTAAGGTTTTTTTAAAGAAAAAAAATGTAACCGCCTCCTGCTGCTTTACCTAATTGAGCAACAGAGAAAAAAACTTGGTTTCAGCGGCAAGGGGAACCATGTAATAATAATAATAATATGTGCACAAGGCCACGGCGCCTGGGATTTGTGAAGCCCTGATATTTAATATATCTGGTTTAAGTAGTATTTAAATATATATATATATATGCCTGGTTTTATAATATTTATATAACACATATTAGATAAAACCATATATATATCAGTGCTGATCGCATAGTATAGGTTTCAGTGCAAGTGATGTGCCAGCTGGACCTATTTTCAAGTAATAGCCTGGAGCGGCTGCTCCATCCGCTCCTATGTTAATCCGGGCCTGGCTATGGTGGATGCCACAGATTCAGAATGCTAGATAGCACATGTCACAGTGTCACAATGCTAAATAGTACATGCCACAGTCACATGCCTCTACAGCTCTTTGCACAGTGCCCCATAGTGCATTCCACAGAGGTTACCATACACCTTCTCCATCTTTGGATGAGGTGTCCTTGTCACCCTGAAGGCCTTTGCCACCTCTGCCCGGCACGCATGGCACATATATTTTATAACCAACCCTTCAATATTTTAGGGTCATGTCTCCTCTCAGAGGGACAATTAATAGCTCTCAGTCTCCTGTAACACTTTACTGTGTTAGAGGTATTGTCCTTGGTCTGGCTTTTGCTCTTTATCTTGACCTTGTTCCTATCACCAATCCTTACCTTGGCTTCTTCTATAACACCGATATCACTGCCCGGCCCAACTCTGATCTTGTACCTTGAATATGCCGTTGTCTATTGCTTGTCTGTTTCGTCACCTTGAAACCACCCCTGGTTCTCAGAAATAGGCTAGATCTACCTGCAAGCAAGTAGACACCTACATCTGTCATGTAACTATGTGATGTTCTAGCTCCAGTTCACTGTGTTTTCTTGCTTACAGATGCTATTCAAGTTATAGTTATTGCGGTATCCTTGGTATCCAGGGATGGAGACAGTTTTGCACAAGCAGTTTGATTCTTGGTCTCAACCTTGGTGTATTTGGCTGTGGAGGTGAACACCTCTGCCTTGGTTTCTGGTTATGAGATTCACCACTTCTTTTAGCATATCTTCTACCAACTTCACCACAACATGGGTAGAGATCCATGGTACAAAAAAGAGATTTGGAGGATCACACACACAATAGAGCTGTAATATCAATAAACTGAAATCTTTGAGTTTGGATTTCAATATTGTTGAATGGATTAGACAATGGCTGAGTGACAGGCAACAGAGGGTTGTAGTCAATGGGGTATATTCGATGCAAGGTCTTGTTACTAGTGGGGTACCTCAGGGATCTGTTCTTGGACCCATTCTCTTTAATATTTTTATTAGCGATATTGCAGAAGGTCTTGTTGGTAAAGTATGTCTTTTTGCTGATGATACAAAGATTTGCAGCAGGGTTGATATTCATGGAGGGATAAGCCAAATGGCAAATGATTTAGCTAAACTAGAAAAATGGTCAGAGCAGTGGCAACTGGCATTTAATGTGGACAAGTGCAAGATTATGCACCTTGGGCGTAAAAACCCAAAAGCAGAATATAGACTATTTGGTACAGTCCTAACCTCAACATCTGAGGAAAGGGATTTAGGAGTAATAATTTCAGAGGACTTGAAGGTAGGTAGGAAATGCAATAGAGCAGCAGGAAATGCTAGCAGAATGCTTGGTTGCATAGGGAGAGGTATTAGCAGTAGGAAGAGGGAAGTGCTCATGCCATTGTACAGAGCACTGGTGAGACCTCACTTGGAGTATTGTACGCAGTACTGGAGACCGTATCTCCAGAAGGATATTGATACTTTGGAGAGAGTTCAGAGAAGGGCTACTAAACTGGTTCATGGGTTGAAGGATAAAACTTACCAGGAAAGGTTAAAGCATCTTAACATGTATAGCTTGGAGGAAAGACGTAACAGGGGGGATATGATAGAAACATTTAAATACATAAAGGGAATCAACACAGTAAAGGAAGAGAGTATATTTAAAAGAAGAAAAACTACCACAACTAGAGGACATAGTCTTAAATTAGAGGGGCAACGATTTAAAAGTAATATCAGGAAGTATTACTTTACTGAGAGGGTAGTGGATGTATGGAATAGCCTGCCAGCAGAAGTGGTAGAGGTAAACACAGTCAAGGATTTTAAGCATGCGTGGGATAGACACAAGGCTATCCTAGCTATAAGACCGGGAACGGGGGACTAATAAAAGTACTCAAAAAAAAAAAAAAATTGGGCAGACTAGATGGACCGAATGGTTCTTATCTGCCGACACATTCGATGTTTCGATGTTTCTAATAGTACAGATATAAAGTGTCAAAATATTTATTAGATTTTTTTTTTTATAGACAACAGAAGCAATATTTTCACACATACCCAATGGGTAAAAAGAGGGTACATGGATGTGCCAAGCATGCAAAGCAAAACAAACATTATTATAAGTGTATGAAAATAAAATTATATCATAAACCGACTAAAAAATTATTGCATAAAGCAAAAATACACAAAAAATTAAAAATGTAAAAGAAAAATGCCTGCAAAAGATATCTTGAAAGTAAAAAAGAAAAAGAAAAAAACATAAAGAAATGTTTATTTTTGTTTTTTTTATTATTATTTTATTGGTTTTTATGTTTTAAACAAGATAACAGAAGAAAGGCAAGAGTAGATAGGGGTTCCAACAGAATGTATAAATAAAAAAAATAGGAAGACAAGAAAAAAAAAAGGGGGAGGGTTAAGGATGAAAGGTAATTACATTTCACATGTGTTCAGTACAGATTGTCAAAGGTAATAATGATCTTGATAAACATAATAACATTTTAACTTTTCAACACCTCGTTCAGTAAAAAAAAAAAAGTAATAGTAATTAATATACAGTGGAAGGGGAATTAACGTATAGGTACACAGGTGTGAGTTTGCATGATAACTCGGGTCTTATATTCATTTTATCTATTGTAACACTTCTAAGCATTTGTCTCCCTCTATAAACTCGGACCAAGCAAACCATTGTCTACCGTGTGCTTGGCTTCTGCCTTGTATTGCAAGGATAAATCTTTCTGCAGATCTGATGGTTTCCATCCATTCCTGAATTGTTGGTATTTGACTCTGTTTCCAGTATCTGGGTACTAGGGTCTTAGCCGCATTCAGCATATGTATTAAAGTAGAATTCTTGTACACTTTTATCGGGATTGTGTTATGGTGTAATAACATTGTTAGAGGGGAGAACTGAATGGGTAGGTCCCCATGGGTGACTATAATTGAATACACTTCCTTCCAGAAAGGAATTATATTAGGACATGACCACCATATATGTAAGAAATCTCCTTTGTTGGTTTTACAGCGCCAACATCTATCCGACTTTGAGCGATACATATGATGTAGAATATCTGGTGTTCTATACCACCTTGTGAGAATCTTAAAATAATTTTCTTGTATTCTCGTAGATTGAGAACATTTATGGGTTAAAATTGAAATCTTTCTCCATTGATTTTCTGTAAAGAGAATATTACAATCTCTTTCCCATAGTCTTATATAGTACGGTTTATCTTAATGTGTGTGCGTAAGAAGATCCCTGTACAAATTTGAAATACGTTTGCATGGTAGTTCTTTGGCGGCACATAGTTTCTCTAGTGGGGTGAGAAGATGAGAGCACTGCAATGTTCTAGTTAGTGAACTTCAGAGGTGTTGAAGTTGGGTATATGTATATCTGACAGAGGGCCTTGGATGGTTTGAGTTAGTGATCTCTGTCAGCGATTTTAGGGTTCCTGAGTCTGAAAGGACATGACCTAGCCTAGGGTATCTTAGTCGAGTGGGAAACATGGAGTGAAATATTTATCCCGTCAGCCCTGGGGGGAACTCGTCATTATTTGCTAGAGAGACTAGAGGGGATGGTTTATTAAGTAACCCTGGTGAGCTAGACATTTTTTTCCACTCCTGCAAAGTATTGGGGACTGTTGGGTGGGACCTGTCTAATACCACCTGTTGTCTGCTAGTTACCCATGCAGCTGTTGGAATGGGAACATTCAGTGCTCTCTGCTCAATAGACAACCAGAGCTTATGTGCAGGTCTAGTCCATTCTACCACTTATAATAAGTTTCTATGTTTGGTAAGCCTAATCCGCCTCTATCTTTTGGTCTCGTGAGGTATGTATATCCCAGTCTAGGAAGTCTTTGTTTCCAAATGAATTTGGTGATGATGGTTTTGAGCTCTTTAAAAAAGGACTTAGGTATTTGGATTGGCAATGTTTGAATAACATACAGTATCCTGGGTAGGACATTCATTTTTACAGAGGCCACTCTCCCAAACCATGAAATGTGTTTCTTATCCCATTCCGAGATGTCTTTTTTAATTGTTGTGAGAAGCAGGGTAAAATTGATATCAAATAGAGAGTTAAGATTACGGGAAAGATATATTCCCAAGTATCTCAGCTTGGTCTTGACCCATCTGAAGGGAAATGTGGATTGGAGTGCATCTGCCTGCTGAGTTGATAGGGTAACATTCAGAACTTCAGTTTTAGACATGTTTGTCTTGAATTGGGAAAGTGTGCTATAAGTCCCTAGTTCTTGTATGACTTGTGGTAATGATATATGTGGTTGAGACAGTATTAGGAGGAGATCATCTGCAAATGCAGCTGTTTTATGATGGTTGGGTCCTATTTTCAGTCCGTGTATAGAGGGGTTCGCTCTAATTGCACATAAAAGTGGTTCCAAGGTCAATATAAAAAGTAGTGGGGACAGAGGGCAACCCTGCCTGGTTCCGTTCGACAGGGTGAACTGTTCCGAGAGCACTCCATTAATTTTAATTTGCACCAAAGGAGCGTGATAGAGGGCATTAATCCAGTTGAACATTGCATCTCTCAACCCTATGTGTCTTAGTATAGATCTCATAAAAGTCCAGCTCACCCTGTCGAACGCTTTTTCCGCATCAACAGACAGCAGAATAGTAGGGATCTTGTGGATTCTAGCGTGATGTATTAACCCGATGACCTTAGTTGTGTTGTCCCTGGCCTCTCTATGGGGTGTGAACCCCACTTGTTCTCTGTGGATAAGCTGTGGGAGGGTGTCCCTCAGTCGCGTGCTAAAGATTTTTGCTAAGTGTTTTATGTCTACGTTAAGTAATGATATGGGCCTATAGCTACTACATAGTTCCGGATCTTTATCTGGCTTGGGAATAAGGGTTATGTGGAGTGCCGCCAGTGGTCAGGGCATTAAACATATCTGTTAAATGGAGAAGAATGTTTTCTTTAAAAAGTCTAAAGTATGTGATAGTGAGGCCATCAGGCCCAGGACTCTTTCCGTTTGGGGAGTTTTTATTAGCCTCTGCGACTTCCGTCTCAGATATAGGGGTTTCCAAGGATTCCGCAAGTATAGGTGAGAGTTTGGCCTTCATGTGTGTTTCCAGTTATTGCATAATCGAGGTATGCAATGAGGAATCCTGTGGGAAAGTGTTATTTTTTGATATATTATAAAGTTCATAATAGTATTATTTAAAAGTGTCGGCTATCTGATCTGATCTATGAACTAATGCATGTTGTTTCGTTCAGATTTTGGGTATATATGTTGCTGTCTGTTTGTGCCTCAAGGCTCTGCCAAGTGCCCTTCCTGGTTTATCGCTTACTGCATATTGTATATTCTGTAACATCTGTATTGAGCTCTGTGTTTGGTCATTACAAATATCTGCTAGATCTTTACGAAGTCGAGTGAGTTCCACATACATGGGGGCTGTTGGGTTACGTTTATGTTGTGTTTCTAATGTGCAGGTCTTGGATAGTATTCGTGTTAGGTTCTGTGCTTTCTGTTTTTTAAGATAGGAGCCTAATCTAATTAATTGCCCTCTCATTACAGCCTTGTGTGTTTCCCAGAGAATTTGTGGAGTAATCTCCAGTGACTTATTTCCTGGAAAAATTGTTTAAGGGAATTAGTAAGATCCTGTATATGTGAGGGGTGTTTCAGTAGGGATTCATTTCGGCGCCATGTACAATGTTTTTTGGGTAATGTAGGGATGACTATTTGCATGCGTGTGGGAGCATGATCACTCCATGTGCTATTGTCTATCTGGGTGTGTTTGACTAGGTTTAGATGCCTGTGTGAAATTAGTATATAATCTATCCTGGAGTATCGGTTATGAGGGTGGGAGTAGTATGTATAGTCCTTCATGGAGGCATGGAAGACTCTCCATGCATCCATGAGTTGGGCTTGGTGTATAGAGCGTTTTACCTTTCTCACTTTGGGGAAACTCAGAGCTGATACACCCGTTGAGGAGTCCATAGACGGGTTCAAGACCATGTTGAAATCTCCTGTAAATATTGTTATACCTTCGGCAAATTCTGCCAAGTCCTTAAGTATTGAGCACAAAAAGGTATGTTGATTAGTATTTGGAGCATATGTCTTAGCTAAGGTAATTTTAGATTCTCCCATCTGTCCCTTGATAAAAATAGCTCGATCATTATCAGTCCATACATTAGTAATAGTTATAGGTACATGTTTGGAAATAAAAATTGCCACTCCCTTTGTTTTTTTTGAATGGGGAGTGTGAGAAATACATTTGGGAGTAGAGACGATCTGAGAAGCTAGGAAGTTTATTCCTACAAAAATGTGTTTCTTGAACAAAGCCAATATCAACATGTTTTGCTCTCATTTCATTGAATAAACGTGAGCATTTATAGCTGGAGTTCAGCCCTTTGGTGTTTATCGAGAAAATTTGTATTCTCAGATCGTCACCCTCCATAGTATGACCAGAAAAATAAGTTAAACAGACAATATAAGAAATGCAGTTTCGGCTGTGTACCTCTTCCATAGGGAGAAAAGAAGAAGAGAAAAGGAACCAACATATAGAGATTCGGGTATAACCAAGCATACATAAACATCATCATGAACCAGAATGGTGTTATGATTCGGTATACCTGAAAATCTGACTCATAAATGAGTTCAGGTGTGGCAACATGTGTCCAGGCCATATAGTCCCAAGGGGTTAAAGACTCCTGGCTGTGGCTTAAAACATCTTGACACTAAGCCATGTGGGGTAGTGGCGAGGAGGTCGGAGGTGCTAGTCCAATCACCACTATCCAGGAGATGAAAAGCACCTCTGATTGCTCCCTCTCCAGGCCCATTTGTGTGTATACGCAATATATCATTTTTTACTATTCAATATTTTTCTCGCATTAAACAATTTCTAACATGTAGAAAAATCAGTGACCAATTGCCCTGTCAGGGCTAACTATTATTATATCCCATTACATCACCATTTTTCTTTGTCTTCCTGTTATGAGAGTTCCATGGGTGGGGTGTCAGTGTTCAGTCCGTGATAAAATCAAGTCTTTGAAATTTATGTGGTATATCTTCATCTAGTAAGGGTCTTTGTCCTGACAGTTATAATCCGAATATTTTCTATTAGGTAGGTAGATTCTTGATCAGTCATTAAGGCTAGTATTCGTGTAACCTTTGATATGGCATCATCTTACGAGGGGTGTAAGGTCCTCCTGGGGGAAAACCTTATATGTTATAAGGACCCAGTTGGTCCTGTGCCACAGCTCTACTACAGGGCTAATTATGTCCCAGATTCAGAAGATTGTTGGGCTCATCTTGTATTCGCCCAGCTTGTCTGCGCCTCTTCTTCCTTTGAGGTTTTGGGATCCAGGGTTGGTTTGCCAAGGTTGGGATCGGTGTTGTCCCAGACATGTGTGAGATCCAGTCTGGTTAGTCTGGCTTCTCTATGCCCAGTGCAGTACAGAAGGTGTCGATGTCTTCTGGTTGTCCCAGGGTATGTGTGAGGGAATCCTTGTGGACTGAGACAGACAGATGGAAGCCCCAGCGGAATCGGATGTTCTCTCTCCTCAAGATGTTTGTGATTGGTTTTAATAATTTGCGTAACTGCAAAGATGCCCCGGCTACATCTGACAGAATCTGTATATTGTGATATTTATAGGTCAATTGGTCCCGTGCTCTTGCTTCTTTCATGATTAACTCTTTAGTGGAGAAGTCATGGAAGCAACATATGATGTCCCTCGGCTGAGGATTGTTCGGATTTTTCGGGCGGAGAGCCCTATGGGCTCGATCTAGGCAGATGGGATCTATGTTACCTTGTGGTCTGAGGAGTTGGAGTACTTCAAGTGCTAGGGACATGGTGTCTTCGGACCCCTCTGCTTCAGGTAGGCCCCGAATAAGCATGTTGTTTCTCCTACCTCTGTTGTCTATGTCTAGGAGTTGATGCGCTAATTGAGTTCTTATAAGCTTTTGGGCTTTTAATTGGTGATCCGGGTCAGTGACCGTGGTTAGTAAAGTTCCCTGATCCTGTTCAATGACGGCCAGCCTAGATCCCTGGTGGGCAAGGTCTCCTTTCAGATCCACTATTTCATCTCGTATGGTTGAGCGAATTTGCTCCGCCATGGAAGCAAAGTCTTTTTTTATTTGTTCAGTCAGAGAGTGAAAGTCGGCTTTAGATGGGGCTTCCACGCAATATGAGCATGTTGGAGCTCTCTCTTCTCCCTCCGAATCAGTAAATGTCGGTCTGTTTCCCGCGCTTGGTGATGCGGGCGCCATCTTGTAGTCGAGGGTCTCCGTCGACCTGCGGGGGAATAAATACGTTTTCAGACCAAGAGAAGCCCCGGTTTTCACACCTTTCACTGGGTTCGGTGTTTGGGTAAGTCTCTTAGTATTTTTCCCCATTTTTAGTGCAATATTATGCGAGATGTTGACGTGATATGGCCAGGGTGGCGGGAGCTTCAGCGAAGTGCGACCCCTCTGCATCGCTCGTCGGCCACGCCCCCCAAGAAAAATCTTTTTAATAAAGATGCAACAAAAAATATACAAAGGCACAGCTCTGTCAGTCCCAAGCCGCAGCCCCAGAAACAAAAATAGTAACAAAAGAAATCTAAATCTGTCAGAATACAGAAACCAGCTACCATGCAACGTACAACTTAACATCCGCAGTATATATGGGATGTATAATAATTTGAAAGGCCAAAAAGAATGGCCAAGTAGGGAACCAGAACCTAAAAAAATAAAAAATAATAATGCTCAGTAGTATATGGAAAAAAAGGTCAGAAATAAAATAAATAAGGAAAAATGCAAATGATGAATTATACAAATGCCAAAAATGTATAGAAGGAATAAGTAAACAACAATGCAATAGAGAAAAGTAGAAGAAGAGCTAACATATACTGTAGACCAATTTTCAAAGACCAAATGGTCAACACTGCTACAACTCAAAATAAGGACATGCAGCATTCAACTTGGCAGCCCCATCAACGAAAAAAACTGTAAAGACAAAAGACAATAATAGAAAAGTAATTAAAAACATATATACACACAGCCGGAGGTGGAACCAAAGTCCATGTATCGCAGAGTATAAAGAAGAGGATAATGCACCAGAGGTCAAAACAACCAATTGAAAACGACAGTACAAAAGAAAAACAATGTAAACAGAAAAGAAAGTCAGTAGCTTAAGTACCCTTACATCGGGACCATGTCTATAAAGATAAATTACATAGATACCTAAAGAAATAACGATAGATCCCTCTCCTCAATTATCCCCAGGGGGTGCAATGTTTGTAAGGTGTAAATCCAATGCAATATATCATTGTTTGAGCATGGTAATCCTATCAATCCCTTCTGTGCGTGCAGGAATATGTTCAATTTCCATAAATCTAATGTAACCTGTTAAAGTGGCGAGCCACTGGAGACTTTTGATTCTAGGGTGATACGGTGGCATTACTGCAATTAATGCATCTGCCACACTTATGCATCCCTGAAGGCGATGCAAGCCAGTTAGTACTTGAGGAAATTGGGGTTACCTGAGAACCACGTTTATTATCGATAAGCTGGTCGTGCAAATTTCGCGACCTCTTGTAAGACATAACGGGTGGCTGTTGAAAAAGTGCCCCCACTTTTCTATCTGCCTGTAGGACAAACCAATATTTGTTCAGAATATGTCGTACCCGGCTTGATTTGGTCGAGTACGAAGTGATACATAGGATTCTGTTAGATGGATCCTTCTGATGTTGAAGAGTAAAAAGTTCCTCAAGGGATTTTTGTTTCGCCCGGCTAGCACAGCACTCCAAGGTAACTTGGAGGTCTATGGACAAAACTATTGGTAAGTTCACGAACACGAACTGAAAAATTCTCATCACAATCTATGATACACCGTAGTCTAAGAAACTGACAGTAGGGTAGGTTGTTCAATAGGTTCTTGGGATGAAAAGATGAGGCATGTAAGAATGATATCCGGTCCATCTCCTTCCTGAACAAATCAAAAGAGAGACCCGTGTTGGTAACCGATACCTGAACGCCCAAAAAGTGCACACAAGTTTTACTGTGTTCCATCGTGAAAGAGATGGTCTCCAACTGCGTGTTCAAATAGTCCCTGAATTTCAATAGTCGAGATTCAGTAGCATGCCAGATAAAGATGTCGTCTATGTACCTAAGCCACAAACTATAGACAGACAAAAAATTACATATACTTAAAGTGACAAAAGTGAGCAGCACCTGAACACAGCTAGTGTTTCACTACTAGCAAAATGTGCAAACAAAACAAGATAAAGTGAACCTGTGCACTAAAAACCACTCTATTCACTAAAACATTACCCTTTTTAGAAAGACGAATTGTCTCCAGTAAGATGCAAAGGGAAAAAATAAAATAGATAATAATATAGGGTAGTATCTCTTTAAATGTGTCAAAAAAGTGCAAAAAATATATAAACTGCATATAGTTATAAAATGCCATTGAAGTGTCTTGAAAAAGCCTCGAGGAAGAGGGGAAACGCGTTGTGAAGAGAGGGGGACTGCAGCTTTTTTCAAGATATTGCTGTTAAGGACTTTTAAAGAAATTTTAATGTAAGATCTTACTATTGATTTTATTGTTGTCTATTAAAGTTTTGACACCTGTATTCCTACCTTCTCTCCCCATGTGTTCATTCTATCGGGAACCACTGGATACATCATACCTGGTACAGCTGGGCTCCTTCAATGCCATTTTTCCTGAGCAGTTGATTGCTCAGGGACATGTGAGTGTGCAGTTTATATATTTTTTGCACTTTTTTGACACATTTAAAGAGATACTACACTATATTATTATCTCTTTTATTTTTTCCCTTTGCATATTACTGGAGACAATTCGTCTTTCTAAAAAGGGTAATGTTTTAGTGAATAGAGTGGTTTTTAGCGCACAGGTTCACTTTATCTTGTTTTGTTTGCTCATCGTGAGTATAGACAAAAGACTGCTCAAACTGATCCATAAATAGATTGGCATACGACGGGGCCACATTGGACCCCATTGCAGTACCCTGAATTTGAAGATAAAAAAGACCATCAAAGGCAAAGTAATTCTTAGTTAATACAATCTGCAGGAGTTCCAAAATGAAATGTCGATGGAATAGCCAATGGCCTCCAAACCACCATCGTGAGGGATGGAGGTGTAGAGGCTAGAGACATCCATCGTACACGACCAGGTGTCATCACTCAGATGATTATAGTTAGAAATTTTGGTAAGAAATGCCGTAGTGTCCTTAATGTAGGAACGCATCTTAAGTACCAAAGGCTGCAGATGTAAATCAATGAAGACAGAAAGGGGCTGGAGAACAGAGTCACACCCTGATATAATTGGTCTGCCAGGGAGATTACGTAATTTTTTATGAATCTTGGGCAAAAGGTAGAAATGGTGTCTTAGGATTATCCTTAGTGAGATAAGCCAATTCCTTATCATTAATAATATGTCCATCAAGGGCTCTTTGTAACACAGCCACTATGCACTGTTGGATCTCAACAATTGGATCAACCGATAGTTTGGAATAGTGTTGTATATCATTAAGTTGCAAATGGGCCTCCCTAAGATACTGGTCCATGTCCATCACGACAATGGCACCACCCTTGTCAGCCGCTCTAATGGTAATGTGTGAATCCTCATGTAGTGCCCTTATGGCCTGCCGTTCCCTGAACATCAAATTGTATTTAGTCTTAGTCCTGCATTTAATTTTTGCTACTTCAAGCTCACAGAGTTTGATGTAAGTTTCAACAGCAGTTCTCACATTTGGTGGAGTAAACTTACTTGGAGGTTTAGAACGTGAAAGGTCCCAGATGGGAATATATGAATCCACATCCGAAGACTGTAAAGGTGTATGCTTCTATTCAATATCCTGAAAAAAGGCTTTAAGGCGGAGAAACAAAAAAACCTGTTAAGTTCAACATCCAGTGACAATGCATCACTGTTATACGTAGTTACAAACCCTAAGCCCTTCTCTAATACCTGCATTTCAATTTCTGTAAGATTTCTGGCACCATTGCCGTTGTCGCCGGTTGCGTTCCGGCTACAGTCTGGTCTGGAAGCGGTTGCCCCTGTTCGTTAATGATGACTGGGCCCCCTTGCCCCTTCCTGCCCCATCTCTGCCCCCTCCTTGTCCTCTTCTTATTGAGTCTATCCCTTATAAAAGGAAGCTCGCTAGCTGAACTGTCTGTGGAGTTTTCAGAATCCGATACTTGATTAAACCTTCTCGATTCTTGCTGTCCATATCTATTAATATATATACCTGATCTTGTAAGTAATCAATTGTGTCTCGTTTAAAGTATCGCAGAGTATAAACAAGAGCATAATGCAAAAGAGGTCATCTAAAATAACCAATTGAAGATGACAGTACAAAAGAAAAACAATGTATACAGAAAAGAGAGTCAGTAGCTTAAGTACCCTTACATCGTGACCATGTCTATAAAGATAAATTACATTTATCCTTCAGGAAGGAGACGGACCCGATATTATTCTTACATGCCTCATCTTTTCATCCCAAGAACCTATTGAACAAGCTACCCTACGGTCAGTTTCTTAGACTACGGCATTTCATAGATTATGATGAGAATTTTTCAGTTCGTGTCCGTGAACTTACCAATAGTTTTGTCCATAGAGGGTATGATCCAGTTACCTTGGAGCAGTGTGCGAGCCGGGTGAAACAAAAGGAACTTTTTACTCTTCAACATCAGAAGGATCTATCTAACAGAATCCCATGTATTACCACATACTCGACCAAATCAAGCCAGGTATGACGTATTCTGAATAAATATTGGTTTGTCCTACAGGCAGATAGAAAAATAAGGGCACTTTTTCAACAGCCACCTCTTATGTCTTTCAAGAGGTCGCGAAATTTGCTCGACCAGCTTACCGATAATAAACGTGGTTCTCAGGTAACCCCAATTTCCTCAAATACTATTTGGCTTGCACCGCCTTCAGGGATAAGTGTGGCAGATGCATGAATTGCAATAATGCCACCGTATCACCCTTAAATGCCCATGTGGCCTTTGTTATGTGGACGAGACTACACAACCACTCACTGTTCAAATAGGAGAACATGAGAGCGCTATTTGCACAAAGAATCAAAAGTCTCCTGTGGCTCTCCACTTTAACAGGTTACAACATGGAGTTTCCCAACTTAGATTTATAGCAATTGAACATATTCCTGCTCGCACAGAAGGGACTGATAGGATTACCATGCTCAAACGAAGGTTGCATTGGATTTACACCTTACAAACATTGCACCCCCTGTGGATGAATGAGGAGAGGGATCTATTGGTATTTCTTTAGGTGTCTATGTAATTTATATTTATAGACATAGTCCCTATGTAAGGGTACTTAAGCTACTGACTCTCTTTTCTATATACATTGATTTTCTTTTGTACTGTCATCTTCAATTGGTTGTTTTAGATGACCTCTGGTGCATTATTCTCTTCTTTATACTCTGCGATACATGGACTTTGGTTCCACCTCCGGCTGTGTGTATATATGTTTTTAATTACTTTTCTATTATTGTCTTTTGTCTTTACAGTTTTTTACGTGATGGGCCTGCCAAGTTGAATACTGCACGTCCTTATTTCGAGTTGTAGCAGTGTTGACCATTTGGTCTTTGAAAATTGGTCTACAGTATATGTTAGCTCTTCTTCTACTTTTCTCTATTGCGTTGTTGTTTACTTATTCCTTCTATACGTTTTTGACATTGTATATTTCATCGTTTGCATTTTTCCTTTTTTATTTTATTTCTGACCTTTTTTTCCATATACCATTGAGCATTATTATTTTTTATTTTTTTAGGTTCTGGTTCTCTACTTGGCCATTTTTTTGGCCTTTCAAATTAATATATATCCCATATATACTGAGGATGTATAGTTATCCGTTGCATGGTGGCTGGTTTCTGTATTCTGGCCCATTTAGATTTCTTTTGTTACTATTTTTATTTCTGGGGCTGCAGCTTGAGACTGACAGAGCTGTGCCTTTGTATATTTTTTGTTGCATTGTGCAATAAAAAATATGTTTTTTTCTTTTTTACTTTCAAGATATCTTTTGCAGACATTTTTCTTTAACATGTTTTATTTTTTTGTGTATTTTTGCTTTATGCAATTTTTTTGGGTTGGCTTATGATATAATTTTATTTTCATACACTTATAATAATGTTCATTTTGCTTTGCATGCTTGGCACATCCATGTCCCCTTAGGAGTTGTGCACGAGCTTGTGCTTAGCAGGCTATTCTTTGCCTGCAATGGAAAATATTGGGTATCCAGCTTTGTGAGCCCGTTTAGTTAATAAAGTTAGTTTATTGCGGACGCCATGAGAATTCTCGTGCAGATTAGGGCACTCCACAAACAGTAATTACACATTATTCAATCTATTTTGCGATTACATTATCATTGTTCATTTCCATTTCTTGCCTTATATATTAACTGACATTGCAGATGGTAATTAGGTCTCCCTTGATGAAGGCTTTTCAGCCAAAACGTCGGGTGACTTTCTTGCACTGTGTGACCCTCCTGTCTATGGTTACTACCTTTGCTATTTTTTCTGCTTTTTTGAGGTCAGTCTGTTTTTTATCTGTGTCTTGGAAACATATGTAAGTACTTTCTCTTTTTACCCATTGGGTATGTGTGATTATATTGCTTCTATTGTCTTTAAAAAAAATAAATTCTAATAAATATTTTTACACTTTATATCTGTACTATTACAGCTCTATTTTGTGTGTGCTCCTCCAAATCTCTTTTTTGTATATGTTTCCTTTGAGTGTTGGTTGTGGACTTCCCTAGGGGTGATGCACCACGTTCCTATTGATGATATTTGTTTTAATTTTGTGTGCTTCTCTAATTGTTTATAGTTTTGTCGAGATCCATGGTGACAAAGAGGGGGGTGGGTGCTAAAATGCCCGAGAACAAACAGTACTGCAATAGTCTGTCCTGTAGGATAATACCTACTCGGGAGAGCAACTCCATTTTTTGCCTGCTTACACCATTGCAACGGAACCACCCGATTAGCATATCAGACTGATCCCACCCATAAGGGCAGTCCAGATCCGAAATGCATGGCTAGTACCCTCTACACGAGGAACACAGCAAACCACAGACGTACGTTTCGGCCTACAATGGCCTCGTCAGTGTGGTATGGCTGATGATCCTCTAGGTGCAAACAGGCCAGGGACCCACGGCCGTAGGCATACCCTGTTACTCATGGCGACAAAGAGGGGGGTGGGTGCTACAATGCCCGAGAACAAACAGTACTGCAATAGTCTGTCCTGTAGGATAATACCTACTCGAGATCCATGGTAACCCCAGTTCTGTGTAGCAGCAGAAATATCGGTGGTCAAATGGGCTTTTCTGATGATGTCTTATGACTTCAACTCTTATTTCCTGTTAACATCTGAATTGCAGGTTTCAGACAGAATAGTTACAGAACAGCACATTAAAAGGTATGTAGGTAGTATAAAAAAAATTGACAATAAATTGTGTGTGTAAATGTGATGTATAATAAAAGTGAACTTTGATCTTCTGCACTTATAAAGACCCTGCATAGGACTTTCTATTGAGGCTCTGTGGTTTTTGTGAATATACGGTTACATGCCTTATTGTAATAGTGCTATGTAAGTGCAATACTTTCTACCATATACATTTTAATGTTTCACCATGTATCTTTTCGCTTTGAGCATATATACCCATAAATCCATCTTCATCTGGAATCCTGAGTAGTGTTAAGTTCTACAGATTCCACAGACTCTACACAATACATTTTACAGGCTTCTACATTTTACAGGAGTGCATCACTATAAAATCCCTATTACTCTAGCTTATACTACATACTACACTATCTGTATGTTTTTTCCTCCCACAAGTTTTTTTCCAGTTAAAGTGAATTGATTTAAAACTTTGCTTCTCTAACCTGTCCCCAAAGACCCCAAAAGGTTCCAGGATTTAGGGATTTTCAAGATGTGTTAATAAGTATGCATTTTAAAGATGACGGAGCTAGTCAAGCAACAGGTCTAATACACTTCACTTGAGCTCTGCTACAAAAGACGATTGGAACACTGAATAAATAGCCAGTTTGGCCAAAGTTACACAATTTCTTTTTTTTATAAACAAACCTCAGACATGGGGAAACAGAGTAAAAAGAAAAGAAATGTACAGACTTCAAGCCAAGATATAGGCTCCTTGCTTCAGAGACCACTCAGGCCTTTACAAGCCAAAGCCTCATGCATCACCGGAGGTAGATGAAGCAGCCTCTGAAAATTCCTTAGAGGAATCAGATGAATTGTCTACAGCAAATGCCCGAACCACCAGAACAGATTCAGATAATGTCCCCATGACAAAAGGGGACTTACAGGTGCTCTATAGGGATCTAAAGAAATTGATCAAATCAGAAAGGGTGGCGGTCAAAACAAGGATGACAGCTTTCTAAAAGCGGGCTACTGATGCTTAATAGACACATAACAAAATTAAAATGAAGACTACTCACCTGCTGCAGAAATAATTAACTTCCATGGAAGTTTGTGCTGTCAAACAAACTTGAGGTTGTGAGGCATGGGAGAAGCAGTTGGGCCTACTGTCATCCGTGAGTTTGTGTTTAATCGGCTGATCCATCTTTGCCCAGGTGTTCCCAACTTACTGATAATGGACTATTTTCAAGTTAAAAACAGCCTTGAGTACTCTCCCGGATGCTCCACATGACATAATCTTAAAATTTGGCTCGCCTGCGGACAAATCACACTACATAGAAACATAAAATGTGTCGGCAGATAAGAACCATTCAGTCCATCTTGTCTGCCCAATTTTCTAAATACTTGTATTAGTCCCCAGTTTCCTATGTGATAGCTAGGATAGCACTGTGCCTATCCAACACATGCTTAAACTCCTTCATTGTGTTTTACCTCTACCACCACTAAAAGGCTATTCCATACATCCACTACCCTCTCAGTAAAGTAATACTTCCTGATATTACTTTTAAATCTTCGCCCCTCTAATTTAAGACTATGTCCTCTAGTTGTGGTAGTTTTTCTTCTTTTAAATATACTCTCTTTCTTTACTGTGTTTATTCCCTTCATGTAGTGACATGTTGGCAGACCGTAAACAGGCTCTCCTATGATATGGAGACATGTCTCTTCAATTATTTTATGACATCCCACTGTCTATTACAACCTGGCACTGCACCATGTCCCCCTTGAAGGCACACTTTTTATATATATATATATATATATATATAATCTTTATTCATTATAATTTCTCATTAAACACAAGGTCAAACATTTCCGGAACATTATTTCCAACAGCCTCTTTCCGGTTTAGATAACATTGAACAGTCAAAATTCATCATCAACAATATTCATCTTAACCATATATCTAAGCTTATTCCCTCAACATCATCTTCTATTTTATGTTCAGGAGTACCTTGTTTGTTTCTTATTATCTCCTTACTATATTTAAAACAAAAAACAACAAAGTTGCACATCCCTTCTTCTCCGGTGGCCTGGCAAGTCCTCCATCTACCTATTTAATCTGAACCATATGCTCATTCAATCAATGGTAATACCGCCTTACTTATGCTGCTAATACTCCAACATTTAATGCACAGAGACTCCCTATACTAAGCTTATATCTCTAATTAGATCTTCATATTTGATAGCTTTATTTGGAACTACCATCCTTTGATATTGAATTCCTTGTTCCATCTTTAGTTGGAATAGGCTTTGAGTCCTGACTTCGTCCCATGTTGGAACTAGTGAGGAACTCCACTTCGTGGCAATACTTATCTTAGAGGCCGCTAACACATGTAGAATTATTATCCTACCTGGTTTAGGCCATTTATGGCCTTCTAGGTGTAGCAGCATTGTTTCTGGTTTAAGGTCAAAGGTCCCTGTAACTAATTTATACATTTTTTGGCAAATCATTGCCCAGAATAGATATATTGGTGGGCAATTCCACCAGACATGAGTGTAATCTCCTCGCTGTACCCCACATCTCCAGCATAAATCTGTTCTACTGGGGAACATTTTTGCGAAACGGGCCGGAACCAGGTACCAACGGTTAAGAACTTTAAAGTGTGTCTCTACCAGATTTAAACAATGTATTGTTTTATACATCATTGTCTGCGAGCCAGTCCATATCTCGTCAGAAATTGTTACTGATAGATCCTTCTGCCACCTATTTTTTGCTTCGAATTTTATCTCCGGCCCTATCTCTTCTAAAAGAGCCCGACATCTTGATACCATATGCTTTGTATCGTCAAATTCCAGAATGTGGTCCAGTTTTTTCCCCCCTTTTGATATAGCATGGGAAACATATGTTTTCAGGTATGCTTTGATTCTAAGGTAATTAAAGATTTCGCTCCCTGGTAGTCCTTCCTCCTCCCTTAGCTGCGGGAAAGCTTTCAACTTCCCCTGTAAGTATAGATTATCTATTTTTACCAATCCATGTTTAATCCAATTAGTTAAACTAAGGTCTGCTATGTTTCCCTTTTAATCTCTCCCATTCGGAGGTCAGATGGCTCAGGATCGAGTTACCGCATTGTAAATTCTGTTTCCCCCTCTCATGGTCCCAGTCCTCCAAAACAGTGCCCCTAGATCTTGGATCCCCGTATTATCTTGCTCTATTGTATACCAGCCTTCACCTTTAGATTTTATATTCTGTGTTACGATTGCATGTGCGATCGTACTAGCCTCATAATATGTTTCGATGTTAGGCATACCCAATCCTCCCTGGGAGGCTGACCTAGAGAGTGGGCCCGATGCCATGCGTGGCCTCTTGCCCTGCCATATGAATCTAGTTCGGATCATACTCAACCACTGCTTAGGTATGGTTAGGTGTATCATCCTGAATAAATAGGACCACTTTGGGAGGATATACGCCTTTATAAAATTGATCCTGCCCCACCAAGATAAGCCCATTGGTTTCCATTCTGTTAGTTTTTTATTTGTGATTTTTAATAGTGGTAGAAAATTATACTCCACTGTTTTGCCGTGGTCTAAAGAGATCTTAACCCCCAGGTAGTCAATAAAATGGTTGGCCCACTTAAACCCATATTCTTTAGATAGTACTGCCCTATCTATTTCAGAGATATTACTAGGTAGCGCCAATTATTTCTCCAGATTAAGTTTATACCCAGAGAGTTCCGAAAAGGTAGATATCACCTTCATCAGTTCCCTCATTGATTCCTTTGGTCTACAAAGGGTCAAAATAACATTGTCTGCAAATAAACTGATTTTCATGGGGTCTTTTGAGGTTTCAAACCCTTCTATTCCTATATCCTGCCTAATCACAGATGCCAGAGGTTCTATAGTCAAAAAGTACAAAACAGGGGAGAGTGGGCAACCCTGTCTCACTCCATTAGACAAGGAAAACCAACCTGAAACAAACCCATTGCCCACTACTCTGGCCTCAGGGATTGTATATAAAGCCATGATTCTATTCAATATAGCCTCCCCGAAACCAAATGCCATCAAGGAGTCTTTTAGGAAGCCCCAGCCGACCCTGTCAAACGCCTTCTCGGCGTCCAATGAGAGGGTCAGCTGGGGCTCTCCACTTCTGCCCACTGCCTCCAAAGTGTCTTCTTACATTATTTGCGGCCAAATGTCCCGGGACAAATCCCGTCTGGTCTGGGTGGATCAGTGTGGATATGATCCCTTTCATTCTACCCGCAATCATGGATGCATAAAGCTTTATGTCCACATTCAGTAAAGATATTGGCCGATAACTGCCCACCAATGTGGGATCCTTGCCCTGTTTCAAGATTGGTAAAATGTGAACCTGGAGCATTTCTGCTGGTATACTATTTTCAATCCCCAAAGTATTGTAGACCTTCATTAGGTCCCCTTTAATTTTACCTTTTATAACTTTATAAAATTTACTACTAAACCCATCTGGGCCCGGGGCCTTACCTATCTTTAACCCATCAATCGCCCTCTGTAGTTCATTCTCAGTGAAGGGTTTATTCACTTCATTACTCTAGGGATCTCCATCCCTGCTAAATATTCCCTAGTGTACCCAGGTGGGTTATTTGTTGGTTAATTATATACATTTTTATAAAAAGTTTTACAAACGTCCCCTATATTATCTGGGATCATGGCCCAGTCCTGACCATCCTTGATTCTACTGATAACTTTTTTGTTCTTTCCCCTTTTTAATCTACTAGTCATCCATTTGTTCGCTTTATTGCCCTGGTAGTACCATTTCCTTTTGACATACTCAAGGGCTTTATTTGCTTTTTCCAATAGTAGGTTGTTAATGCTTTTTTCCACTTGATTTATTTAATTTGCTGTTGGTCGTGTAGGGGCTGTTACGTTCTTAGATCTCAACTGGTCCAACTTAATATAAAGTTCCGATAGAGTAAGGCCCCTCCTCCTTTTTTCCTGTTCACCTAGCTTTATGAGGTGGCCTCGAATAACACTTTTGTATGCGCACCAGATAATTGGTGCATTTACCTCTCGATCTCTATTTTCCTCAAAAAAGAGGTCAGTAATTTTAGCAAGGTGTGCTAGATTCTCTTTGTTGTTTAATAATTGGTCATTAAGCCTCCATTGAGATCTGTCAGGTTTTTTTGGGTCCTTCAATTCTAGTAAAATTGGGCAGTGATCAAACCATGTAATAGTCAGGATCTTTATTTTCCCTAGAGATTTCGTCAGTCCCCCCAGAATTAAGTCAATCCTTGAGTATGCAATATGTGATTTAGAGAAACAGGTATAATCCCTTTCACTAGGGTGAAAGACTTTCTATAGATCTATTAGGTCGGAGTTCCTAATCAATTCTCTTAATCTTTTTGCGTTGCTCCGTATGCTCTTATCTGGCTCACCCCCTTCATGGTCCTCCTGTCCAGTATGGGGTCCATTACACAATTGAAGTCCCCCAGAACAATATTTATTTCTTGCTTAATTCTGTCGACCCTTGCTAATACTTTTGTCAAGAACCGTATAGGAGACTGATTGGGTGCGTATAAGTTTGTAATCATATAGGTCTTATTATTTATCTTGCAAACAAGAATAAGGTATCTCCCTTCCGGGTCTGCCTCCCTATGTATAATCTGAACCGACAGATCTTCTGCAAAAAGAATTGCCACCCCTCTTTTTTTTGTATTCTCTAGTGATGCAGTGTATATATATATGGGTGATACTTATTCCTAAACCTTGCTTCCTGTCCCTCCTTCCAGTGGGTTTCTTGCAAACCACAAATTTGAATTCTTTCCTTCCTAAGGAATTCTAATACCGTATATCTTTTTTGCGGGGAGTTCCCTGTGCATTTATCGATAATATTCTAAGCATGGGACCATGATTCCTGTTCACTACACCAGACTCTTGCCAGACCACCGGAGACTATCAAAACCTTCCTGCTAAACAAACATAATTCAGTGCAACTAACATATACCCCCCCATTAAGGAATGTATCCACATCCCAACTAAGTAAACAGATTCCTTACTGAATCTTAACTAAGAAAAAATAAGAAAAATACACCTCCCTGCTGGTACCCCACAGAGATAACGAGCTTCAAATTCCTGCTCTACTTTCATACAGCTTGCCTTCTATCCTTTATTTTCCTTCCCCTCTATCAAAAAAAAAAAAAGGGAGAACCCCCTGGATCATTATAAACCAGATGTCTGATTACTTAATTCAACACGTGATACATCCACCCTTCAATTATTACACAACCCACATCACTTCTATTGCCTATAAACTAGACATGTGCAAAACTAAAATTTTCGTTTCGTTTTCGTCCATTCGGACGAAAATGTTATTTATTTCGTCTAAAACGAATTTCGTTCATTAATGCATTCGTTTTAGACGTAATTCATTCATTATTTTCGTTTTGTTCGTTATTATTCGTTCGTTTTATAGAATACAATGTAATACTATTGGCTTTCTATAAACCGAACGAGAGCCCCATTCATAAGAAATTCTTATAATTGGGGCTCTCGTTCGGTTCATAGAAAGGCAATAGTATTACTTGTATTCTATAAGCCGAAAGTCTATAAACCGAACGACTTTCGGTTTATAGACTTTCGGCTTATGGAATACATGTAATCCTATTGCTATTCTATAAACCGAACGACTTTCGGTTTATAGAATAGCCATAGGATTACATGTATTCCATAAGCCAAAAGTCTATAAACCGAAAGTCGTTCGGTTTATAGGCTGTCGGCATTTAACTATACAGAGACAGAGTCTCCATTCATAAAATTATGAATGGAGACTTTGTCTCCGTGTAGTAAAATGCCGAAAGCCTATAAACCGAACGATCGGTTAATAGACTTTCGGCTTATGTAATACATGTAATCCTATGGCTATTCTATAAACCGAACGTTCGGTTTATAGAACAGCAATAGGAATACATGTATTCCATAAGCCGACAGCCTAGAAACCGAACGTTCGGTTTATAGGCTGTGGGCATTTTACTACACGGAGACAAAGTCTCCATTCATAGTTTTATGAATGGAGACTCTGTCTCCGTATAGTTAAATGCCGGCTTTTAACTATACGGAGACAAAGTCTCCATTCATAATTTTATGAATGGAGACTCTGTCTCCGTATAATTAAATGCCGGCTTTTAACTATACGGAGACAAAGTCTCCATTCATAATTTTATGAATGGAGACTCTGTCTCCGTATAGTTAAATGCCAGCTTTTAACTATACGGAGACAAAGTCTCCATTTTATAATTTTTTTTTAAATCCGCTCCCCAGCTGCCCAATTCTCCCTGGTGGCTAGCGAGGCAGCGGAGGATGTCTGCGCGATGAGCGAGACCTCCACTACTGCCACCCGGACTTTCGGTTTGTAGAATAGCCATAGGATTACATGTATTCCATAAGCCAAAAGTCTATAAACCGAAAGTCGTTCGGTTTATAGGCTGTCGGCATTTAACTATACAGAGACAGAGTCTCCATTCATAAAATTATGAATGGAGACTTTGTCTCCGTGTAGTAAAATGCCGAAAGCCTATAAACCGAACGATCGGTTAATAGACTTTCGGCTTATGTAATACATGTAATCCTATGGCTATTCTATAAACCGAACGTTCGGTTTATAGAACAGCAATAGGAATACATGTATTCCATAAGCCGACAGCCTAGAAACCGAACGTTCGGTTTATAGGCTGTGGGCATTTTACTACACGGAGACAAAGTCTCCATTCATAGTTTTATGAATGGAGACTCTGTCTCCGTATAGTTAAATGCTGGCTTTTAACTATACGGAGACAAAGTCTCCATTCATAATTTTATGAATGGAGACTCTGTCTCCGTATAATTAAATGCCGGCTTTTAACTATACGGAGACAAAGTCTCCATTCATAATTTTATGAATGGAGACTCTGTCTCCGTATAGTTAAATGCCAGCTTTTAACTATACGGAGACAAAGTCTCCATTTATAATTTTTTGAATGGAGACTCTGTCTCCGTATAGTTAAATGCCCACAGCCTATAAACCGAATGTTCGGTTTATAGGCTGTGGGCATTTAACTATACGGAGACAGAGTCTCCATTCATATGAATGGAGTCTTTGTCTCCGTATAGTTAAAAGCCGACAGCCTATAAACCGAACATTCGGTTTATAGGCTGTGGGCATTTTACTACACTGAGACAAAGTCTCCATTTATAATTTTATGAATGGAGACTCTGTCTCCGTATAGTTAAATGCCCACAGCCTATAAACCGAACGTTCGGTTTATAGGCTGTGGGCATTTAACTATACGGAGACAAAGTCTCCATTGATCATTTTATGAATGGAGACTCTGTCTCCGTATAGTTAAATGCTATTGTATTCTATAAACCGACTCTATTTCGGCTTATAGAATGCAATAGTACTACGAATGGACGAATGAACGAATGATTTTCGTTTATTAACCATTCGTTCATTCGGCTTTCGTTAGCTTAGCATTTTCGTTCTTCGTTTTTAGGGCAAATGGACGAAAATGCTATTTTCGGACGAAAATGCATTCGTCCGAAAACGAATGCACATGTCTAGTATATATTCACATGTAAATTGCTTTTTTAATAAAAAATTATGATATAAAAAAAATTCTTGTTTTTATTTCCTTTTATGTGACAATGCTGCCTCTCTCTTTCCCTTGCCCCCAGATTTGTCGCTCTCCCCCCCTTAGTGTTGTCTCTCTCTCACCCTCCCTTTGGCTCCCCCCTCGCTCCCCTTGTGTCTGTCTCTTCCCCCCCTTCCCTCGCCTTGTTTCTCTCTGCCCCCTCCCCCTTGTTATTCTGTCCCCCCCTCACCTGTTTCTTGCTCCCTGGTGGCTAGTGGGGGCAGCCGGTGGATGTATGCACTATACATAATAGACGGAAGTGTCGGGCAGCATGGAGGTTGTCTGCACGATTCGTGCAGACATCCCCCAGCTGCCCAATTCTCCCTGGTGGCTAGCGAGGCAGCGGAGGATGTCTGCGCGATGAGCGAGACCTCCACTACTGCCACCCGGAACGACCACCAGGACTTTTATGAGGAAGCTGGAAGCACCCAGCTTCATCATAGAAGTCCCGGCGGTCATGCCGGGCGGCAGCAGGGGAGATCTGCGCTCATCGCGCAGACATCCCCTGCTGTTAGAGAGGGGGATCCAGGTCCCCTGCAGCTCTGCTGGGGACCTGGATCCCAGTCTTATAGTCTGACCTCAATTTGAGGTCAGATTATAAGACGACCTCGATTATAAAAGGGGTATTAACACTTCCCTTGCTGATCACAGTTTCTTTTTACTGTGATCCGTTTCCTTCCAAGTTTATGGACCTCATTTAGTTTTTTCAAAATAAATTTTATTTTGTACATTTTTACTATATTACTTATATTCTTTTCATGTATTAGTGTAATTACAGTTAACTCTTACAAGCCTGTGCTGTGATTATGACCAGACCAAACGTTAACCCATTCGTGACGTTGGGACGTTCTATGCCGTCCTGATTTTAAGTCCCTTAAAGTCGTTAGGACGGCATAGTACGTCCTGTGTTAAACAGCTCATATCGCGGCTCGGATCATGCTGCAGGCACTTCCAGCGGGATCCCACCTGTCAGATGAGGCAATTTTAAATGGCCTCAGTCTGACAGGGGAAATTTAGCTAGTGCTCAAAACGAGCACCAGCTACATTTCTCTAAATCGTGCTAGATGTCCGAAGGGCTTGCAATTTTTGGGCAGGGACCCACAGGGTCTATTAAGACCCTGATTGGGTCTCTGCCATAGTGTTCCTGGCTAACGATCACCTTGTGATCAGTGGCCAGGAACAAATCGTGACGTTTTGGTGCTTACGTCATTTGGGACGCAAGCACCATGCGTCACAAAGGGGTTAAAGCTCTCCACTTTTTTCAATTTATTTTTTAATACTAAATTCAAATCATTTCATGCTATTGGCAATTCTATAAACCGAAATAGAGTCGGTTTATGGAATACCAATAGCAAAATAGCCATTACATAAACCGACATAATAAACGAATTTCGGTTTATGGAATTGGCAATGGCATTCTATAAACCGACTCTATTTCGGTTTCTAGTAATGCCATTGCAAACTAGAAATTCTTATGAATGAGGAGGGACTCTAGTTAGGTTTATAGAATGCCAATAGTATTCTATAAGCCGAAAGTCTTTAAAACGAACGACGTTCGGTTTATAGAATACATGTAATGCTATTGCTGTTCTATAAGCCGAAAGTCTATAAACCGAACGACGTTCGTTTTATAGACTTTCGGCTTATAGAACAGCAATAGCATTACATGTATCCTATAAACCGAACGTCGTTCGTTTTAAAGACTTTCGGCTTACAGAATACATGCAATTCTATTGGCTTTCTATAAACCGAAAGAGTCCCCATTCATACGAATAGGTCAATTCTTATGAATGGAAACTCAATTTCGGTTTATAGAAAGCCAATAGCATTACATGCATTCCATAAACCGAAAGTCATTCATGTCGGTTTATGGAATGTAGTACAATGCTATTGGTATTGTATAAACCGACTCTATTTTCGTTTATTAACCATTCGTTCATTCGGATTTTGTTAGTTAAAATTTTCGTTATTCGTTTTTCGGACAAATGGACGAAAATGCTATTTTCGTCCGAAAATGCATTCGTCCGAAAACGAATGCACATGTCTACTATAAACCCCCCGACACATATCCTTATGGATCAGATATCTGATAACTTATTTAACTCGTGATAAAACCCTTGAAGGCACATTTACATGTACAAGAAGGGGAATGCGATTGTGGACTCCCCTATTCACTACTTATTCTGAAGGATAACAGACAGATTGCCGTTGGCAGCCTTGAAGAGGCCCCTCTGGTTTTGTCAACACTAGACATCCCTCCGTTGTCCGCTGTACCTTACTTACCCAGCCCTTTGAGTACTGCCTTTGGGGCACCTTCATAGACTATAGACTATTTATCTGTATAGTTCTCTTGAATCATTCTGTACAAATTGTGATCTATCTTCTGTAACCTAAAGCTCATGTGGGTGTTACTACCTGTGATGGAACCTTCTGTCACTGGGGTTCTTGGAGAGAACAAATAGGCGCCTCAGCCCTATAGATTAGGCTTTGAAAAGGGGTTCTGTTTTTGGGGAGGTTGCTACAGTGGGTAAGTTTGCACATTGCATTGACTTTTATTCTGTTGTTACTCCTGTTTGTTCTGTACCCTTTACTGATGTCCTTAGATTGTGCCCTCTGTCATCCTGATCGGTCCTGGCTTCTGTGCTATAGCTGCATATTTAATGTGATTATTTAGTCAGATTCTGTTTTGTATACTGGTTCATGTCCAATGCATAATTGTGAGAGGATAGCACTCTGAAGGATTACAATGACCATAGAAAGGGTCACAGTACTGTTCTCCTCCCTCCCAGGGCGAACTCTCCTGCCTTGATGTTCTAGTGCAGGAGCAAGTTTGGTCACTTAGATGACCTATTGTCATGGTTTTACCCCATTTCCCTGGCTCATGTATGTTGTATCAAAGTTTTGTGGCTGATTCCTCTTCAGCATCTAGTGGCCGCTATTCTAGTGTTTCCATTCTCCTCCTGTTGTCAGCTGCCTCTTTATCCTCAGCCTAATCCTATTTAACTCTTTAAGGACCAAGGGTTTTCCTGGGCCAGTGACCAGAGCGATTTTTACATTTTTGATATGTGGTTGTTTAAATGTGATTTCCCTCTCTGTCATTTAACACACCCATACAAGTTATTTTTTGTAAAAGGACATTTAGAGCTTTCTTTGGATACCACATACATACATATAATCTGTAATTTAGTATTAAAATTACAAATAAAAAGGAACAAATATTTTAAAACATGTTTTTCGCCATTTACACATTAATCTTGACAGTCTGCTGTGTGATGCTGCAGGAAAGCACCCCATTTTGTGTTCAGCGACATCTCCAGAGTACAGAGATACCACCCATGCATATGTTTGTTGGGTTGTTTGGGGGCTAAAAGGCCACATATGGGAGGTGCACATTTTGGATTTCAGACTTGGAATTTTGATATGCTCTCAACCGGGGCCCTTGTCCCATTTGGGACATATTTGAAGCTGGCCAGTGTATTTTACCCCACAAAACCATATATTTTTGAAAACAACACAAATTCTTTGGTCAGGCACATATATGTGAGACAATTTTTGGGACAGATTTGTTAGAAGTGGTCTTGGCTTACATAGTCATATTTTGACAGACACTTAGAAGTGCAGGAAGCAGAGAAGTATCTCAAATCTCTGAATGGTCATAATAGCTGGGAAAAGCGGGGTGGTCAATAATGAATGTTTGCTTCAATAGGAACACATACTTGGCTTTTTTATAAGGGTCTAGGACACTTCGGCGCCGCATCTTCATCGCTGACAGTTCAGCGCGGCAGTTAGAACGCTGAACTGTCAGCAATGAAGAATAACGCGGCCGTTTTATCACGGCCACGGCTATGTAAGAGCTGACAGTTCAGCGCTGAACTGTCAGCTCTTACAAATGTAAAAATAAAACGAAAATAACCCCCCCTAATAACCCCAATACTAAAATTAACCCCAATATTAAAATTAACCCCCGACCTCTAATACCGTATTTGCTCAATTATAAGACAAGGTTTTTTTCAGAAATTTTTTTCTGAAAAGTCCCCCTCGTCTTATAATCGAGGTCATCTTATAATCTGACCTCAAATCGAGGTCAGATTATAAAACATGGATCCAGGTCCCCAGCAGAGCTGCAGGGGACCTGGATCCCCCTCTCTAACAGCAGGGGATGTGTGCGCGATGAGCGCAGACTCCCCCTGCTGCCGCCCGGCACGACCGCCGGGGCTTCTATGATGAAGCCGGGTACTTCCGGCTTCGTCACAGAAGTCCCGGCAGTCGTGGACCAGCTGTCCGTCATAATAGACGGAGGTGTCGGGCAGCATGGAAGATGTCTGCACGTATCGTGCAGACATCCCCCGGCTGCCCCCACTAGCCACCAGGGATTATTAAACAGGTGAGGGGGAGGGAGGGAGGGGGGAAACAGAGCAACAAGGGGAGGGGGGAGGAGGGAGGGAGGGGGGACCAGAGCAACAAGGGGAGGGAGGGGGGAACCGGAGCAACAAGGGGAGGGAGGGGGAACAGAGACGGGGGGGGGGAGACAGAGACAAGGGGATGGAGGGTGGGGAAGAGAGAAACAAGGGGGGGGAGACAAGGGGAGCGAGGGGGAGACAAAGGGAGGGGGAAAGAGAGACAACACTAAGGGGGGGAGAGAGAAAGCTGGGGGCAAGGGAAAGAGGGAGGCAGCATTGCCACATAAAAGGAAATAAAAACAAGAAATGCATTTTTTGATATCATAATTTTTTTTTTAAAAAGCAATGTGAATATATACAAGTTGAACTTTTTTCCTATAGGGTAGTCTTATATTCAGGCTTTTAGTTTTTTTCCTAATGGAATATCCAAAGTTTGGGGGGTCGTCTTATAATCAGGGTCATCTTATAATCGAGTAAATACGGTACTAACCCCCGACCCCTAATACTAACCCCCTAAACCCTAATACTAACCCCCGACCCCTAATACTAACCCCCTAAACCCTAATACTAACCCCCGAACCCTAATACTAAAATTAACCCCCTAAACCCTAATTCTAACCCCCTAAACCCTAATTCTAACCACCTTTACTAAAATAAACTAAAATAGCTAAAATACTTACCTTTAGCGATGAAATGTCCCACGATGAAATCTCCAGCGACGAGCTGTCATGCGGTGCAGAGTCGGTGGTGAAGAGGCTGCGCGGAAGCAGCCGCGATGAAGTGTCCCATCCCCTTTTTATAATTCCCATAACCAGCAGGAGTGAAAAAAACTTTTTTTTATCTCCATCAGTGGAGTGCCAGCTCTGGTGCCTAGCATAATTTGAGGTAGGTTTTGCTGCCAAGTACTGTTGGGCATAAATATTTTTTTGCTCAACGATCAGCTCAAATAATTGATTTTTGAGCAGCAGCTGCCCGAATTGATGTCGCTCAGTACAGGTTATGTTTTCTGTGATGCCAGGCGTTGCCGTGAATGTGGGTATGTCCAGTTGCAGACTATTAGGTGGCACCCATGAAAGTCCACAGGGATTGTATGCATTCTTTGTGAGGGTTGCGGGCTGCCAGCAGATTCCATTCTACTATCACTTACAGAATCAACTATTGGCTCCATATCAGAGGCAGTTTCAGTGTCTGAACTGGATGCCAGAATGGCATAAGCCTCTTCCACATTTTACATAAGGGGAATTTTTAACACTGAACTATAACAAATTTTCTTTATTTTTTAATTTTAATTTTTTTTTTACATTTTTTTAACTCCCAACCTAACACTAACCCACAAATCCCAACCAATTTCTCACCTAACTAACTAATAAAATAAAATACAATATTCACACCAAAAGGGGGGGGGGCAATCAGTAGATCAGAGCAAATTCAGCAGCTGCACGGCAAAAAATCAGTAGATCAGAGCAAATTCGCCAACAGAATGGCACTGGAAGGGTTAAAATTCAATAAAATTAGCTTTTAAAAAAGATTTTAAATGAAAAAATGGGAGAATTTTTTTTAAATGGAACAAAGAAAAAAGAAGAGTAAAAGAGCACTGATCACTGTGATCAGAAACAGAAACAAAGGGGTTAACTTTAAAAAAAACTTTTATTTCAGGACTTCAAGCCTCCTGGAACACTTTGTATCTCTATCTTTCACTCTCAGTACCTTACAATCGCAGTGAGAGGTACTGAGGGTGACATAGTGACAAAGTCAATGTTTCAAAACATTGACTTGTCACATGGGCATCAGTGATCACTGTGATTCGACCCCACGTTCGCTGATTGCGTCCAGGAACTAAGCCTCAGTTTCGAGGAAAAGGCAATAGGTGCCTTTGAATTGCTTTGGTTGCTGCATGTATAGTATCTTTTGTTTTCAAGTATTCAAGTAGTTTTGTTTTGATATCCTGTTGCCGAATCCTTGCCGGTCCTTGACCAAGCCTGTTTGCTGCCTGTCTTGACCGGTTTGCCTGGCTTTTGACTTTGTCTAGTGATATTGTACCTTGTACTGATCCATGTACTGGGTAGTCATTTGCCTGAGGCTCAACCATAGGGTATAATACCATTCAGGTGAAATTGCACTGTACTGTTTCCTATACTGCTGCATCTTCTACCAGCTTAGTCTCAGCTACCACTCCTGTCACAGTTTCCAGTATCAGCTTCCAGTCCTTAGTCATGAATTGTGGGGTGCAAACCCCACACCATGCCTTGCAACAAGGCTCCTCCCTGGTCTGTGATCCCAGGTTGTGACACCTATGATTAAGCGTGGAAGCATGCAAAACGCATAAGGTGGCCTTCCTTCCACAGTCTGTGTTTGCTTACTTGGTCCGCCTCTGCACTCAATAAAGCACTTTTTGATCGGCATCTACTGGCGAGTGGAGTGCACATTTCTTTTCTTGCTCAGGTTGTGACACCACTCATCCCATTTCTCGAAGCCCTGCTCCGGTGCTGCGAGCAGTTCCTCCCTTCTTCCCTTGAACTTGAACTGCCCTTCCTCCCTTGAACTGCATATTTTATTCATACCTTCCTCTCTGTCCCTCCTGACCTCTATTCCTTTTTCTTCCCTATTTTTTCCTCTCTTTTCATTTAAGTGATCATGTGCTAAACTATCCCACTTATCTATTCTTAGAAATAGGTTGTATTAATTTGTGCTGATCAAGATCTGGTGTGGAAGACTAGGGTTTACAGGTATTGCAGTGCTGTAGTGTTATTGTCCAAATTAGTGCCATTCTCAGTGTGAGGAAGATAGAAAGATCTATAAGAGTAGGCAGAAAGAGGCAAAGCAAGCTATAAGAGCTTCCAAAACACACACAGAAGAGACTATAGCCCAGTCAGTGAAAAAGGGGGATAAAACTTTTTTTAGATACATAAATGAGAAAAGGAAAGTAAAACAAGGATTCGTTAGATTAAAAACAAAAGAAGGATGCTATGTAGAAGAGGATAAAGGCTTAGCAGACTGCCTTAATGAATATTTTTGTTCAGTTTTTACAAATGAAAATGTGGGTAAGGGACCTCATTTATGGAAAAAGACTAATGAGTCTTTTGATGCATGTAAGTTTACAGAGGAAGAGGTTTTACTTCAGCTGTCTAAAGTAAAGACAAATAAGTCGATGGGACCTGATGGGATACATCCAAAGTTATTCAAAAAACTTAGTGGTGTACTAGCAAAACCGTTAACAGATTTATTTAACCAATCATTGTTAACGGGAGTAGTTCCAGAAGATTGGAAATTAGCTAATGTTGTGCCCATTCACAAGAAAGGTAGTAGAGAGAAGGCGGGCAACTATAGACCAGTAAGTCTTACTTCAGTAGTGGGAAAAAAAATCGAAACCTTGTTAAAGAATAGGATTGTTGAACATCTAAAGTCGCTTGGATTTCAAGATCAGAGACAGCATGGGTTTACTTCAGGGAGATCATGCCAAACTAATCTTATTGATTTTTTTGATTGGGTGACTAAAATAATAGATCAGGGTGGTGCAGTAGACATTGCTTACCTAGATTTCAGTAAGGCTTTTGACACTGTCGCACATAGAAGGCTTATCAATAAACTGAAATCTTTGAGTTTGGATTTCAATATTGTTGAATGGATTAGACAATGGCTGAGTGACAGGCAACAGAGGGTTGTAGTCAATGGGGTATATTCGATGCAAGGTCTTGTTACTAGTGGGGTACCTCAGGGATCTGTACTTGGACCCATTCTCTTTAATATTTTTATTAGCGATATTGCAGAAGGTCTTGTTGGCAAAGTATGTCTTTTTGCTGATGATACAAAGATTTGCAGCAGGGTTGATATTCATGGAGGGATAAGCCAAATGGCAAATGATTTAGCTAAACTAGAAAAATGGTCAGAGCAGTGGTAACTGACATTTAATGTGGACAAGTGCAAGATTATGCACCTTGGGCGTAAAAACCCAAAAGCAGAATATAGACTATTTGGTACAGTCCTAACCTCAACATCTGAGGAAAGGGATTTAGGAGTAATAATTTCAGAGGACTTGAAGGTAGGTGGGCAATGCAATAGAGCAGCAGGAAATGCTAGCAGAATGCTTGTTGCATAGGGAGAGGTATTAGCAGTAGGAAGAGGGAAGTGCTCATGCCATTGTACAGAGCACTGGTGAGACCTCACTTGGAGTATTGTACGCAGTACTGGAGACCGTATCTGCAGAAGGATATTGATACTTTGGAGAGAGTTCAGAGAAGGGCTACTAAACTGGTTCATGGGTTGAAGGATAAAACTTACCAGGAATGGTTAAAGCATCTTAACATGTATAGCTTGGAGGAAAGACGTAACAGGGGAGATATGATAGAAACATTTAAATACATAAAGACAATCAACACAGTAAAGGAAGAGAGTATATTTAAAAGAAGAAAAACTACCACAACTAGAGGACATAGTCTTAAATTAGAGGGGCAACGATTTAAAAGAGGTAAACACAGTCAAGGATTTTAAGCATGCGTGGGATAGACACAAGGCTATCCTAGCTATAAGACCGGGAATGGGGGACTAATAAAAGTACTCAAAAAAAATTGGGCAGACTAGATGGACCGAATGGTTCTTATCTGCCAACACATTCTATGTTTCTATGTTTCTATGTTTCTCTTCAGCTGAATTTTTCTAGTATCTCATTATTTCGACCATAGCAGGGAATTTCTGAATTTCGGCATTTGTGATTAAAATAATACAAGTTGCTATTACAAAACGTACCACGAGATAGCACTATAGGCTTATAAATAGAACCTTTCTAGATTATTTAACATTGCAGAATGCTTATTACAGCCAACTTCCTATTTTTCAACTTTCGACTTTTAGTAGTTCATGACTGCAAATTTATCTAGTGGAATATAAACTAGATTTATGAAGATATATTCACAGAGAGGCACACCATACACAAAAATGAAAAAAATCTAAAATATATAAAACAAGGGTGCATCACTCCAAGGGAAAACCCAATTGAAACCATTGATAAATATACAGAAAAGCAAAAGGTTGGAGGAGCACACAAGAGGTAAAAAAATAGCAACATTTATTACAACAATTTCACATGTAAAAAAAAACATATACAGTGCAAATATACAAAAATACAATGCAAGGAAAAAGCAGTGACAGGTAGGGCTGAAAAAAGTGCACACAATATTTTGGATGATGGCCTTTGTCAAGGCAGATAAGGAATACTCACCTTCTTGGAGCCCCATTGTAAAGCTCCTTTGCTTTACCCTCAAAGGCACTGTATGTTGGCAGCAAGTGCTCACGGGAAATATAGCTCCCACAGAGCTGTGACAGAAAGGAGGTACTGTGTCACTGCCATTAATGTGTTCCCGCTATTCACGGCACTCCCTCACCTCGGATACGTCGCTTGCGAAAATTGCATGATTTTCTGGCACCCTTGGAACCTTTGCTTGTATTTGATGATTCTTACCTCTGGCTCCACTGACCTTGGCGTCCCATTTTGACTAAGCAACTCTTTGGTATCCTGGCCCTTGGCCTGACTATTTGACTGCAGACGATTTCCATCAACCTGCAGGGTGAGCTCCTCTCCAATTCTGGTTGCAGTTATCACAGGGAGAGTTCTGGTCACCACTGTCAGTCCTCTTCCCTGTACACTATTTTAACAAGAGTGATTTCACTTGAACAAGACTCCTCCTCTTCAAAAACAGTGAGGACTATCATTACAGAAAACTTTGAACGATCATCATGAAGTCAGATGGAATCACTGATGCAAGTACAGCACTAACTCGACAGATCAGTGCACTTACTCAATCTGTTAAGGATCTACAAACAGGTCAAAGTCATCTGCAACACCAACTTCATGATCTACAGATCCCACCTACTACTACCTCAGCACCACAACACCATTCTACTCCTACCTACTCCGAAGATGCAACAGCTCCTGAACCTAGGATTTCATTACCTGAAAGATTCTCGGGTGACCGCTCCAAATACAGGACTTTTATGAACCCTAGGAGGTTTGGGACCCCAAGTTTTTGCAGCCACAACCAGGCCCTGTGAAGCAGCTGCTGTATCTAGGTCCCAGGGCTTAAGAGGAAATGATCAAAATGATAACCAAGCAGAACTAAAACAGAAAAGTAACTGAGGGAAAGCAGAACTGAAATACAGAGTGCAGGGCTACAGGACAGAGGCAAGACATACGCAAGAAAAAGCAGAAACCGAACTAAGGATAAATAATACAAAGCACAGGGTTAAGGGACATGAGAGAAACATACAAAGGAACAAACAAAAATATAGGAACTAGCCTAATACTAAAGATGGTAAAGGTGGGGGTTAAGCTCACCAATTGGCCAATTAGATGTTAGCTTGCCAACCACATCAAGGTATCCCACATTAGAGTGTTTCAAAATATGGGTCATGGCAATTCGGGGTCTCTTCTGGGCCCAGATATAATCCATAAAAAGTCTTTGCAATAATCTGAGTTTATGCAAGGGGATCCTAAGGGGAATCATTCTAAACAAATACGACCACTTTGGTAGTAGATAAGATCTTATGTTTACACGTCCCAGCCAAGATATACCAAGGGACTTCCAGTCTTTTAATAGTTTCCCAATGGAGTATTTATTTAGCAGATCGAAATTTTTAGTCATTAGGTCTTCCAACTTTGGGGTTATAAATATCCCAAGATAATCAAACCCATCCAGGGTTTAGGGACCAGGCAAAGAGATATTTTTCAGTAAGTTGGTAGATAGTTAAGGCATCGAAGTTAACTGGCATTATATGGTATTTACCCATATTTAGCTTGTAATTAGATACCTTACTATATGTCTTTAGCTCTAGCATCAAAGCCTCTAAAGAGTTGTTAGGGTCTGACAACGTCAGGATAATATCGTCTGCGTAAAGACATATCTTAAGTTTGCGATGGCCTATTGAGATGCCTTTTATCTGGGGATTATTTCTGATTTTGGTAGCTAATGTTACGAGGGTTAAAATATATAGTATCGGGGCCAAAGGACAACCTTGCCGTGTGCCATTTTTAATCATGAACCAGTCAGCGGAGATGGCAGGACCCACAGTTCTCGCTGAGGGATTAGAATACAGGGCCATGATTGCCAATTTTATTGGCCCGACTCTCTCAAGAGTCTGACTCATGAATCCCCAGCTGACCCTGTCAAAAAACAGGACCAGCTGGGGAGTCCGAGTCTTCTCCGCATACCCCAAGAGGCCAAACAGTCTCCTTGATCAACTGGAAGTCGCACGTCCTGCTATAAAACCAACCTGGTCCTGATGGATTATTGAGGGGATAATAGTTTTAAGCCAATTAGCTATTATTGTCGAGTATATTTTAATGTCAGTATTGATCAGTGAAATTGGTCTATAGTTGGCTGGATTTGTTGGATCTTTAAGTGGTTTTAATATAGGGGATATTGTCGCCTGTAATAGCTCAAGTGGCAGTGATCCTTTATGTCTAATTTCATTTAAATTTCTTATAAAACATATTAGTATATCCATCATATATAGCCTTATTAGATTTTAGATGGTTTATCACCTGTATAGTCTCTTCAGGTTTAAATGGTAAATTTAGTTTTGCCAATTGCTCAACAGATAGAGTGGGCAAATCTATATCCCATAGGTATTGAGCTATGGGGGACTCCGGAAGACCATATAGATGCGAATAAAACTTATTAAATACATCACCTATGTCTCTTGGGCTTATATTATTCCTCCCATCCATTTGGATATTTAAAACTCTAGCTTTAGCTTTTCTGGTTTTTAGTTTATTAGATAGCATCTTATCTGCCCTATTACTCTAGTGATACCATTTCTGGTTCAATTTCATAAGGGCAAAGTTTGCTTTTATCCATCAGGAGGGCATTTAATTTCTTGTAGACATGGTCAATTACTAGAGCCTGAGCTTTAGAGGGGGTTAATTTGTTTTCCGCGTTTAGATTGTATAGGTCTAAGTATAGTTGGTTAATTGGTGCTCCTTGTTTGTTTTTAGCTTCCGAACCGATTTTTATTAAATAACCGTGGGCCACACTTTTGAAAGCACACCAGACTGACAAGCCAGAGGTCTCCTTATTGATATTTTCTTTAAAATATAGTTTAAACATAGCGGATAGAAATTCAATGTTCTTAGCAGCTACGAGCACTCTCTCGTTCAATCTCCAGCTTGAGTGTTGATCGTTTATTTTTGTTACCTCTATCTCTACGACAACTGCAGAATGATCTGACCATGGAGTATCCTTTATTTCTATCTTGCTACAAAATCTCAATACATGTGGTCTTGTCAGGAAATAGTCTAACCAGGAATAGGATAGATGAGGACTTGAAAAGAAAGTATAGTCTCTCTCTCCCGGGTGCATGGATTGCCACACATCTTATAGATCGTATTTGGCTATTATTTTTTTAAACTGAGTGGCTCCCATATGCAATGAGGAGGTAATACTTGACCCTTTCGGAATTTTTTTGTCCATATCAGGATCCATAATGCAATTTAAGTCTCCGCCTATTAGAAGGGTACCCTGAATTAAAGGTTCAATTTTGTCAATAACTTTATTTATGAATTTACAAGGATGTTCATTTGGGGCATAGATGTTTAAGAAGAAACATTTCAAGCCCTGTATCTCACAAATAAGAAAGATGAATCTACCATTCTCATCTTGAAGTTTAAAAATCTCCTGGCAAGCAAGATCTCTAGAAATGAGTATTGCAACTCCTCTTTTTTCCGGTTACAATTGGAGAAAACAATACGAGGAAACAGACTGTTTTTTAATAATAAAGCATCTCCTTTTCAAGTGGGTTTCCTTTATGAATCCCACCTCAACATGGTCTCGTTTTAACTGTTGAATAAGCTGGCGTTTTTGGGAGAAATTCAATCGCTGGACATTCAACAACATCACCTTAAAATATTCATCTCCCCCACCCCCCTCCATCCCCCGTATCCATAGGTGAACCCTGCTCTCTCGTTCAGCACAACACAAAACACATAAAACATATAAAACCAGACTGGATTATCCATTAGCGAGCGCATACCCAATTTGATCTTGAACCAAAACTTTTGTGTGTGTCTTACCCCTAGTACCGTCTAGACACTTGTTTAAGTTCCAGTTGGAGCTCGTTTTTTTGTGGGCTGGCGGACGTCCCTATAATTACTTATAAAAGTACATAATTTTACGATCTATGTCTACTTACATTTCATTACGTAGGCAATGTTTATATGTGGTGTGTTTTAACACTACTCCGTCCTATGTCTATAGACCCACTTTTCTTTTATAGTATTCACTTCTCCTCCCCTTCTTTATTCTTTCTTCCACTTTTCTTCTCTCCTTCCCTTCCCCTTTTTCCCCCTTTCCCTTCCCTTTCTCCCCTTCCTCCTTCTTTCCCTTCCCCCCTTCCTCCTTGACCTTGATACTACCCCCCCTTTTGGGCTTTGTTCAGTCTCACCTTCCCTCTTAGATAACTTTATGTTCTTATATAAATGTGTCACTAATACCTTAATTCGTTTAAACGTTATGTATAGTACTTGCTTCATGGGGATATGTTATACACGAAATACTGTGTTATATACTAGTTACAAGTGGATATTTATAATATATAAGATATTCTTAGTCAATATAATGTGAATTTATTATAGATCAATTTATTAGCTTGCTTAATATGTGACTCTAAAGTGTATTTATACATCTAAAAACAAAATATAGAGTGTAAACAGAAAAGTTTGTTGCACTTAATTACCTCAATTGGGTTTAGATTGGAAATTCTATCGTGTCAATAGTGATAAATCTAAGGGGTAAAGCCACAAAATTATTTTGTGAATATTAATGAAATGTTCCTTAACATAATATAGTTTATGGTTGAATATTTGTAGGAATGTGAATGATTTTTTTTTTAAATGTTATTTTCTTTTTTATTATCCTTATCAACCCTCTAGTTATATTATACAAACAAGATATATACTCAGCTAAGGGAGGGAGGACTATCGGGGATAGACTCTAAAACATAAGGAAGCATAGACCATCTTCCTACCTTTGATATTTAAAGAGACATTTGAAGAATAGGGAGGGTCTGCTATTACCATTTGTCTATTTAAATTTGTACATGAGGGAAGCAGGTATAAAATACCTCATAAGATCCTATGTAGTATTATCATGAGATTTGCAGGGAAGCCTATGCTTAGACAGTGAGCAAAAACTGTTAGAATGTTTCCACCGTTAGATAGTGGAGTTTAGAGAGTAGGGGATTCCCACAACAGGGGGAAACAGGTTTACCAAAAAAAAAAGTAGGCATCTGTTATTTAGAAACAAAAATACATGACGGCAAACTCTATAAATGGGAACAAACACCTATTCAAGGGCAAGACTAAAGAGTCATACGTCCATTCATTTTTACCAGCAACAAATCTATCCTAATCACTATCCAGGGCCCATCTAACAACACATGGCTTATACTTGTCTATTTCAAACAAGTCACAACTCTTATACAAATTACTTTATTTTTTTTCCCATATTATCTTTATTGTTTTTTCCAAATACATAAAAGACATATATACTCACGTCTGTGTCCTAGACGTCGGTATAAAATTACATATACATAAAAGACATATATACCCACGTCTGTGTCCTAGACGTCGGCATAAAATTACATATACATTAACTTCCACACACACACATATATACATATATAATCTGATCACCAGGGCAGCCTATATCCTGTCCCTAGAGTAGCTGACACATATACATTACAATATTAACACATAGTTGGTGAGGATTTCATGAGGCGTCGAGAGCGAGCGGTGTCCGGACAGAGTTGGTATACTTGTCTAGTCGTCTGTTGAACTTATACCCATTCTACTTATTTGTTTACTTTCAGTCTAGCTTACTTAAACAAGATTCCCATACTTGATTCTGTTTACTTGAGTTATTTATACCCTGTTTTATTCCTTTTTCCATACGGAGTTGGAAGCCTAGTTGGGTTTTAACTAGATCCCAATCAAAATCTTTATTTTGTTTCCATTCTCTTGCTATGACTCTTTTAACGTCTAAAAATGTATGTATTGTGAGGGCTGTCTGAGTTTTGTTTAAGACTGGCCACTGCAGATGTAGCAATGTCTCTGCTGGTGTTCTGGCAAAGCCAGTAACACCAGCCTTTTTCAAAAATTCAAAGGTCATATTCCACAGTTTTTTTTACTTTTCTGCAGTGCCACCATATATGTTGGTATGTCCCCTCTACTTCCTCACATCTCCAGCATGACCTTGCCGTTGAGTGATACATCATGGCTAATCTTGTGGGAGTCAAGTACCATTTATTCATGACTTTATATTGGGTCTCTAAAAGGGAGATATCGTGTACCCACTTATTTGTCTTTTGAAGGGTGTCACCCCACTTTTTATTAGTTATTGTAATTTTTAACTCTTTCTCCCATTTTCGCATACTTGGTATATCTATTTTATCTTTATCTTTTAATCGAATAAAGAAATTGGATTTGGCCAATAGTTTCTTACTGCTTTGGAGTTCAAGTATTTTAGATAGCTCCTTCAGTAGATCCCCTTCTTTTGGGAGAGTATGTTTTTCTATACAATTTTTAACTCTAAGGTATCTGAAGACGTTAGAAGATGTTAGCTTATGCCTTTGTGCTATCTCCTGGTAAGATTTAATTTTGTTTTCTGTCATCAACTGATTTATAGTTGTTATTCCTTATTTTTTTCCATTCCTCTAAAGACAAATTATCTATATTTAGTTCTAATATGTTAATATTCAAATGCCTTAATAGTTTGTTCTTAATGCCCATTCTATCTTTAAGTAGAAACCAGTCAGCCAATAAAAATCTAATATCATATTTCTATCTTTAATTAACATTTTTATTTTATTTGTGTCAATTGGCCATAGTAGGGGATCTAAACTGCCTATTCCACAGGCTTCTGTTTCTATTTTGTACCATATTTCCTCTTGTGACCCGATCTGGTGTGTCTTTATGATATGTGCCATTATACATGCTTCATAGTTTTGTTTCAACAATGGGTATCCTGTGCCTCCCTGTGCCCATTTAGTGCTCAAAGTATGTGCATTTATCCTTGGTGTACGTCCTCCCCATATAAAGTTCTTAAAGCTCCTCTGCAACATCTCTAGCCAACTATTAGGAATTTTTAGTGGGATCATACGGAAGAGATTTGTCCACCTAGGCATTACGTACGTCCTTAAGACATTTATTCGCCCTAGCCAAGATATTTCCACCTTTTTCCACTCTTTAAGATTTTTATTGGTTTGAGTTAGTAGGCTTAAGAAGTGTACTTCCATTATATCGGCGATTTTCTTTGGGATTTTAATGCCAAGGTATTCACATCCCTCCCTAAAGATACCTAATTGATATTTATCCTGGATTTGTTTAGTTGTGATTTCGGGGATATTAGTAAAGTGAGCCATGGTTTTACTTAGGTTTAATTTATAGCTCGAGAAATCTGCATATCTTTGTACCTCTATCATGAAGTGTTCCATAGGTAGGACTGGGTTTGTCATTGAAACTACCACATCCTCTGCATATAGTGCTATTTTTGCTTCCTCCTGTCTGATTTTTAAACCTGCTATTCCCTTGTTCTCTTGTATATTTATCGCAAAAGGTTCAAGTGAAATCACATAGAGGATGGGTGACAAGGGACACCCCTGTCTAGTCCCATTTTGAAGAGGAAACCAATCTGAGCACATGTCTCCCCATACTACTCTAGCACTCAGAGCAGAATATAGTGCCATTATGGCATTAAGGATTGTACCAGTGATGCCAAACGCCGCTAAAGTTGCCTGCATGTACCCCCACCTGACCCTGTCAAACGCCTTCTCTGCGTCCAAATACAGGGTCAGGAGGGGGACATTTCTGGAGTCCGCAAAGTCGAGGACATCTATCAGTCTTCTAACATTATTCCCCGAGTCCCTACTTGGAACAAAACCTATCTGATCTTTGTGAATTATAGATTCCAGTACCTGCTTCAATCTACCAGCCAGTACCGACGCATATAATTTGATGTCCCCATTTATGAGTGAAATGGGCCTATAGTTCTTTGCTTCTTCTTGTGCTTTATCCTGTTTTAATATAGGTAGTATATTTGCCTGTAGCATATCCTTAGGGCATTGGCCCGTGTTCATAATCTCTTTAAAAGTATCCAAAAGGTAGTCTAATATATCTGCTTTAAATGTTTTATAAAAAAAAGTTAGAAAAGCCGTCTGGACCTGGGGTTTTATCTTTAGGCATTCTATCTATTGCTTCATTAAGTTCTATCTTCTCAAGTGGCTTATTCAGAGATGCTCTCTGTGCTTCTAATATTCTTGGAATATTTGTGTGGGCAAGATAATCTTCAATACTGTTATGTGGATTGTCTTGTGGTAGATTATAAAGTTTTTCAAAGTACTGTTTAAAACCCTCAGCTATATCTTCTGGTGTTGTAAGGAGCCTTTCTTCCACTTTTAGTTTTTTGACCCTATTTTTTGCTTGTTTCTTTCTCAATAGATTTGTTAATAATCTGTCTGGTCTATTAGCTTTCTGATAGTATATTAATCTTAATTTGTCCATAGCTTTTACGGTTTGTGCTAATTCTATCTGATTACTTTAAAGTATTTTCTAACCACAATGTCGCCTTCTCAGGAGAGTCATATATTAAGGTTGAGTTCTCATGTTGGATCAGAATTTTAGCAGGAAAACCCCACCTATAGGACATATTTTTTTCTCTGAGTGATTTTGTAATTTCAATGAAAGATTTCCTAAATATACGGGTACCTCCCGCTAGATCATTAAAACACTTTAAATGCTGTAATCTTGCCGGAAGAGAAGCAGTATCTCTGAAAGCCTTGGCAAATTTCTCCTTGATTTTAAAAGCATGAAATCTTATAATAATGTCTCTTGGTATATCTTCGGCTATTCCCCTTGGTTTTTGAATTCGATGAAGACGTTCGAACAGGATATCTGAATTTAAAGAGCTTATCCCAGCTTCGACACATAGATTTGTGAAGTATTCCTCTAAGGCAGATTGCGCGAAATCCTCAGTAACGCCTCTTAGGATCGCCGCTGTGCCATCCCTACTGCCAGACATGGTCACCCCAGACATGCCCAACAGGGGGTTTGAACTGTGGTTCTTCTGGACCGTATCCTGCTATTTTGCCTCTGAGCCATTTCAGAATTTTGAAATACTCCTGTTTGTTTGTATTGCCTGCAGCACTAGGGGGCTGGACTTCACCAAAGGCTCAGACCTGTCAGTAACTCTCCAGCTGAATCTCATACCTAATTAACAAGGTATAAGACACTGCCCCTCCCTAAGGGCAGTGTCAGTTCATTGACTCTGGATTCCTTGTTTGGTTCCTGTGATTTTGACTTCCAGTGTTCTTGATCATTTTCGGCTTTTGACCTTGGATTTGTTACTTGTTTATTCTGAATTCTGGCATCCTCTGACCTCTGGCTTACCCACGAAGATTATTTTGCTCTTGTCCTTGTCTGTAACTTTACCTGGATATCCCGACCAGCCCGCGTGCACAAACTCCCAGGCCACGTGGCTTCTTATCTGGTCACCCTGGTCTGTGTTTGTTTGCAAGGGTGAGCATACATCTCTGCCTAAAGGACTCCCAACAAAGGTAAGCCCTGACACTGTCTCTATCTTCCATGTTTTGTATTGTAGCTTCAAGAGATTTTATTTTAGCATTCATTTTTTCTGACTTTTCCTCGACTTGGTCAATTCGTATTTGGGACTTTTCTAAGGTTTTTTCATTTAATTCAATTTTTTGTTCTAATCACTTTAATTCAGCAATAATCTCCTTGGTATTACTAGCCATTTCCTTTCTAAGCTGTGTAAATAGAGTTTCCAAAAAATTCTTTAGAGACTCCATCGTAGTTTCGCCTGGTGCAGTTTCGCTGGAAGTGTCTGAAGAGGTCTTAGAATGGTCCATCTCACTTTGTACGCTCGATGTGTCTATCTCATGACTGGAGTTTTTTTAGGAAATTGGGGAAAATGTTGAAGCCATTTTTTTATCTTTATCTAGCCCTTTTTTCTATTTTTTTCCTTTGGGTTTTACTGTCTGATTTCTTAGTAGCTATCTTCACCTTCCTTTCTTTTATTGTTATAAAATGGATCTAATGGAATAGATTGTTTTTTGTGTTTTTGTTTTTGTTTTTTAGGGACCAACAGAACAGTCACTGTGTACGGTGGGTTTTAAAGCATTCCCAGGGGTCTTTACAGAGGGGCAATATGTATCTATTGCACCTTTTAGCTGTTTTACTAGTATAATTAGCTTGTGACTGAGTTAGAAGAGATTATGTAGCCTTAAGAGGGACAATTTATTAGATGGGGTTTAGATAGCCTTTAACTTGAAGTCACATTCAGTTGTCCTTTGGATGGTGAATTAGTTAGCCAAAGTCATAGTGTTCTTAATTTACAGCTTGATTCGTGTTACCAAGATAGAAGTTTATTTTTCCCTGTGAGAAAGTGAGCAATTAGACAGCTCTGTACTTAAGCCAGACTTGAGTGTACAAGCAGTATTTCACATGATTATGTTATAGGTGGACCTTGAACTTAACAGAAAGCTGCTATCCTTTACGGAACCGTTTAATTAGAAAAGAGTTGGATATTTTTCTTTTCTTTTTTTCTTTTTCCTTCCCCTTCCTTCTTAATTAGTTACATGACATGTCAGCAGAGATCTTTTGGACTCATACTAAATTGTTCCAGATTATTAACCATTTTATAGCAGAGGTGGATTGTAAAGGTACCTTGAATGCAATAAGCACAGATTTTATAAGTATCTTTGCAGGGATTCCTCCTTAATATCCAATAATGTCTTTATATCAAGAGTTAGTGCTAATCCACTCGATCTTCAGTGGTTTAATAGCATTATTTAATGGAATTATAATGTAATTGCACTTTAAACAGTCACTATTCCATGTTTTGTAATTGGCTGTTTCCACTTTGTTATTATAGATCCTCAATAGTTTAACTGTTTGACTCTTTGCGGTAAGTTATTTCATTGAGTAGCAGGTACTGTCTTTGCAACAAGTCTAGTGCTTTTCCACTCAGCCCCCAGTACTTAACAAACAGACGCTAATCATCAGTAAAAGTGTTAGTAGTCGTGTTATTCCTACTGCACTTCTCTTCCCCGGTGAATCTAGGTGACCTCCGTCTCCCTGATCACTTTGGGAAAGGGTGCGCTGGAATCCAATTCTGCTTGGAGAAGGTTGCGATTTTTCAGCGTTTGTTGGTTCCGTGCGTCCGTCGTAAGTATACAATGCTGGGAGTAGCACAGAAACGGAGTGATGCTGCAAACGTTGCTTAGCTCCAGAGTTGTCTCAGGTAAAATATCACGCTCCGAGAGGTCTTGTGTCCAAGCGATGCCGTAGGGAACCCATAAGCAGGTCAGACATGAAATTTCAACGGGAACCATTGCCTCATGGTGGTACAAACAGTGGCCTACAGACATGACCCATATTTTGAAACAATCTAATAAGGGAGGTTTAGCTGTGCCAAATGTTATTAAATACTATCAGGCCAGTCGCCTACTACACACGCGGAGATGGCAGGACCCCTTGGCTGTAGCTGAACCTTGGTATAGTATGGAATCATCTATCCTGGGATTGGAAGATATATCCCAAGTCCTTTGGTTGAACTATAGGGCCATAAAAATCTTAATTAAAAAGACATGCTGCTTATATACGGGAGACCTACTGGCCGATTGTTCCTTTTTTTTTTTAAAGACCAGCCAATCTGTTTGAAAAGATCTCGCCCTTTTGCACATTGAAAATAATTGAATTTAATGTAGACAATATAAAATTTGATAACTGGATAATTAAAAACATTATGGAAGGTCATGTTTTTAAACCTTTCCCACAGATCCAACAAGAACTGGATCTACCAACCTTCCTTCTGGACCCATGTCTTCAAAAATATCATGGAGATTACAGAATGCCAGATCGAACCAACCATAACGACAGCAATACTCCATCTTAATCTCTCACATCTCTCCTTTAACAAGAGATATCTAATTATCCAGATCCTGCTAGCCTCCAAGGTTGTTGCAGCTAGGCTATGGAGACAAGACTGTAAGCCGTCATGGTCCCAGACAAAATCCCAGATAGAATATCAATGCAATATGGAAAGAGGCATAGCTTTCTTGGAGGATAATAATAAAAAATTCAACCTAAGATGTGCCCCATGGCTTAAATGGCAGAAAGACCATAATACCATCCAACCGGGGTCACAGTGTGGTCTACATGGTTCCCTTTGACTCTGAGAGGGGTTGGTTTTCTTTCCTGGACATGACGTGGCATGCACAGACAGAGCTATTGATTGCTAGCTACCGCCCCCCCCCCCCCCCTCCGATCCATATAATAAGCTTAAAGCAACACTCTAAGTGTAGAACTCTTTTAAGCAGAGGCGTCGCTAGGGGTGGGCTACTGGGGCTATTGCCCCGAGTCCCCCCTTCATAGCCTGGAATGGAGACTCTGGGGCTAAAGTATTCTTTAGCCCCGAGACTCCAGGGCTATAAATATATTTAAAAAAAAAAATCCCCCGGTGAGCTTTCCTCCGTCTGGGACATAGTCCCAGAATCGGAGGATTAACCTCACGCGGGGGTGAGGGCCAATCGGGAGGAGAGGCTGCTTTAGGGAGCTCGCTCCCTAGCCTCTCCTCCTGGCCATAGAGATCACAGCGCGACGGGTGCAAGCTCCGCCCCTGTGGCGCTGTGTCATCTGCTTGCCGGATGTCAGGTGGACGGACATCCGGCAGAAGGTCCTGGATGACGGACCAAGTGTAAGGTAAGTAAAAAATGTAAAAAAAGTGTGACTGTGTATGGGTGTCTAGCTGTGTGTGTCAGGGTGTCTAGGTGTGTGTGTGTGTCTGGGTATTACTGGGCTGAGTGGCACAATATTACTGGGTTCTGAGTGGCACAATATTACTGGGCTATGATTGGCACAATATTACTGGGCTCTCACTGGCACACTATTACTGGGCTCTCACTGGCACAATATTACTGGGCTCTGACTAGCATAATATTACTGGGTTCTGACTGGCACAATATTCCTGGGCTCTGAGTGGCACACTATTACTGGGTTCTGAGTGGCACACTATTACTGGGTTCTGAGTGGCACACTATTACTGGGTTCTGAGTGGCACACTATTACTGGGCTCTGACTGGCACACTATTCCTGGGCTTTGAGTGGCACACTATTCCTGGGCTTTGAGTGGCACACTATTCCTGGGCTCTGAGTGGCACACTATTCCTGGGCTCTGAGTGGCACACTATTCCTGGGCTCTGAGTGGCACACTATTCCTGGGCTCTGAGTGGCACACTATTCCTGGGCTCTGACTGGCACAATATTGCTGGTATCTGACTGGCACAATATTGCTGGTATCTGACTGGCACAATATTGCTGGTATCTGTGTGGCACACTATTGCTGGGCTCTGAGTGGCACACTATTGCTGGGCTCTGAGTGGCACACTATTGCTGGGCTCTGAGTGGCACACTATTCCCGGGCTCTGTCTGGCACACTATTCCCGGGCTCTGTCTGGCACACTATTCCCGGGCTCTGTCTGGCACACTATTCCCGGACTCTGACTGGCACAATATTCCTGGGCTCTGACTGGCACAATACTACTGGTATCTGACTGGCACAATATTCCTGGTATCTGAGTGGCACACTATCACTGGGCTCTGACTGGCACAATATTCCTGGTATCTGACTGGCATAATATTACTGGGCTCTGAGTGGCACACTATTACTGGGCTCTGACTGGCACAATATTACCGGCATCTGACTGGCACACTATTACTGGCCTCTGAATGACACAATATTACTGGTATCTTACTGGCACAATATTACTGGGCTCTGAATGGCACACTATACCTGGTATCTGACTGGCACAATATTACTGGGCTCTGAGTGGCACAATATTACTGGTATCTGTTAGGCACAATATTACTGGTATCTGTTAGGCACAATATTACTGGTATCTGACTGGCACAATATTACTGGATTCTGAATGGCACAATATTCCTGGTATCTATAATTGTACAATTTTTAAACACTGAAAAAATTGTGGGTGTTTTCTTACATTTTTATTATGGGGGGGGGGGGTGCAACACTCAGATTCCGCCCCGGGTGCCAAATGCTCTAGGTACGCCCCTGTGAGCCCAGATCATCCGAAGACCTAGCAACGCCCCTGCTTTTAAGTATAAATAACCTTTTTTGAGCTGAAGTATGAGAGATAAAGGAATGCAGATAATTTAACCATAAACCTAGGTTATCATTTCTACATACTAATTGTGTAGTATTACTCTGTGGACACATGTACGAATCCTAGAATGTGTATTGCTTGTTTTTGTCTTTTGTAAAAAAAAAAATTGAAAACAATAAATATATGTAAAAAAAAAAAATAAAACGTATCACACATTAGGCAAGTCCCTGACTAAAGAGAGGTAATCTGGGCTGCCCTTGTGGAAACTGGCAGATACACTGTTACACTAAAAAGTCCCTGACTAAGACATAGTATGAGCAAAGCAAAAACAAAATCTAAAAGACATACATGGAATAGACGCTTACACACAGAAGAAATACCTGTAGACTGCACTACTTTGGACTTAACAGAAATGGATGTGGTTTAAATAGAAGTAAACTAACAAGGCAGATGGAGTGAGAGAAAACCTGGAATGAAACACGAGGACAGGACTACTGGGCAAGGACAGGACTACATGACAGGGCAAGGACAGGACTACAGGCAAAGGACAGAAGTACAGGACAGGGCAAGGACAGGACTACAGGGCAAGGACAGGAATAAGCATAAATAATGAACAAAAAAAGCAAAGCAAGAAGGATAAAGAAATGCCTAGATACAGCCTGGATGAGCCTGCACAAGGGTGCATGGTTACAACAGACAATGGGCAGGCTAAGGCATAGTAGAAGGTTGGGTCTGAGCAGGGCTGATCCTAGGGTCACGGGCGCCTGGGTGCAGGATTTTTTTGGCGCCCCCAGGTGGGCGTGGCTGTATGATAAACCCCTCCCCTTTAAACATGTATGTTCCAGGCATACCAATTTTTCATTATTGGGGTGGGGGGATTCTTGTGGAGAGCACAAATTTTATTTTTAGATGAAGGACCAACACAAGCTTTTATTTTAAATAAAGATATTTATTTGGCCGTAAAACAGTGTAGTGGTTTTATTTATGTCTATGATACTCAGCCAGCAACATGGGAGACTTTTTGCTGGCTAGCAGTTTTAACTACAGTTTCAATGATGTCCAACCAGCCAAAGTCTCCCATTAGTCTGGCTGAGCATCATTGGAAAAGAAGTACACAAGTAGCAATAAATAATATTCCACCAAGTCAGTCACTCACTTGTCTCTCTCTTCCCATACCTCCATGTCTTTCTCCCTCTCCATTCATACCCTCATGTATCTCTCTCTCTCTCCACTCATACCCTCATGTATATCTCGCTCTCCACTCATACCCTCATGTATCTCTCTCTCTCACCAATCATACCCTCATGTATCTCTCTCTCTCCACTCATACCCTCATATATAACTCTCTCTCCACTCATACCCTCATATATAACTCTCTCTCTCTCAACTCATACCTTCATGTATAACTCTCTCTCAACTCATACCCTCATGTATATCTCTCCCTTCATACCCCATATATTTTTCCATGTCTATCTTTCTGTTCCTCATGCTCCCCATGGTGGTCTTTTTTTCTGCATGTCTGTCTCTCCTTCTATACACCCATGTCTGCTGTCTCTTTCTCTTCATAACTCACATGTATATCTCTCCCTCCTCATAATCCTGTGTATTTGCCTATTAATATGCCACAGCCAGTTTGCCCATTTATATGCCACTGCCAGTTTGCCCATTAATATGCCACAGATAGTTTTCCCATTAATATGCCACAGATAGCTTGCCCATTAACATACCACAGTTAGTTTGTCCAATAATATAGCACAGTTAGTTTGCCCATTAATATGCCAGTGTCAGTTTGGCCACTAATATGCCAGTGTCAGTTTGGCCACTAATATGCCACCACCAGTTTTCCCAAGAAAAGCATTACCCCCTCCCCCCATTCCCCAGTACTCACCTTGCTGCTGCTCTTTCGTGTCTCCTCCGCACAGTCTTCCCTCTATGCACACTCAGTGCAGGAGGCGGGAAATAGCCGCCGATTGGATGGGGACTGTCAAGTGGGCAGCGGTGGCCTCTTTAACCGGTTAAAGTTGCCCTGCCTGCATACACAGCCACACTTACGTGTTACAGGGTCATGCATAAATACACACAGTCACACTTACACAGACACACTTAGTCAGGGCCGCCACTAGGAATTTCAGGGCCCCTTACTGAACACATTTTCTGCCCCCCCCCCCCCGCCGACAATATCTCCCACTCGCCCCACCTACTCTCACAAGCATGTTATCCCAGTCTAGTGTAATATGGAGGGTGGTTGGGAGCAGTTGGTCAATATGCCAGGAATATTTTGCCCCTCAATATGCCAGTATTTTACAATTTACTGTGCCAATATTTTGCCCTTTAATATGCCATTCTTTTGCCATTTAATGTGCCAGTATTTTGCCCCACAATATGCCATTCTTTTGCCATTTAATATGCCATTCTTTTGCCACTCAATAGGCCAGTATTTTGCCATTTAAAATGCCAGCGTTATGCTTGTTATTTGCACCCTTCCCCAGTACTTACCTCCTTGCTGCTCTGTCTCCTGGTGCTCTGCTCTGTTTAGCAGGTCCCCGGCTGGAGGAGAGCGCTTAACGCTTCCCACACAGCCGCAGACCTGCTTAACACAGGGGATTTTTTTTTTCTGTTGTGACCTGGCCCCTGATGGTGGGCTTGCACTTAGTCACCATTACACACAGACACCCTTATGCACACACAGAGCAATACACACAGTCACACTTATGTACACACACTTACACAGACAGTAACACACACATTGACTCACACAGAGAAAAACACATTCACACACACACACTTACATACATTCACACACTGAAACACACACACATACATTAACACACATTCACACACACACACACATACATTCACACACACACACACACACAGTGAAACACACATTCACACACACACTTACATACATTCACACACACACACTGAAACACACACACATACATTCACACACACACACTTACATACATTCACACACACACACACAGTGAAACACACATTCACACACACACACACATACATTCACACACACAGTGAAACACACATTCACACTGAAACACACACACTTACATACATTCACACACACAAATTGAAACACACACTTACACCCTGACATACACATTGAAACACACACACTTCTTTTCTTTAAAAAAAAAAAAAAATCATTCAGTTCTTCTGCCGGATGTCACCAGACATCCGGCAATCAGACATCGCGACGGGGCGGAGCTTGCACCCGTCGCGCTGTACTCAATGAGATTAGGAGGTGCGGTGACCGCAGGCGCTCACCTGCGGGCCGCATCTCCAGAATGAGGGAGAAAGGTCCTCATCGGAGCGCCTTTCCTCCCGGTGCGCCTGGGCGCGGTGCATCCCGTGCACCCGCCCAGGATCGGCCCTGGGTCTGAGGTCGGGACAGGTGGACAAGAAGCAAAGTCAGAGGGCAAGCCAAGGTCGATACCAGAGATCAAACAGGAGAGAAAGACGAGGTCAGAGCAGCTGGGTCGGACACATGTACGAATCCTAGAATGTGTATTGCTTGTTTTTGTCTTTTGTAAAAAAAAAAAAAAAAAATTGAAAACAATAAATATATGTAAAAAAAAATAAAAAGGTATCCCACATTAGGCAAGTCCCTGACTAAAGAGAGGTAATCTGGGCTGCCCTTGTGGAAACTGCCAGATACACTGTTACACTAAAAAGTCCCTGACTAAGACATAGTATGAGCAAAGCAAAAACAAAATCTAAAAGACATACATGGAATAGACACTTACACACAGAAGAAATACCTGTAGACTGCACTACTAAGGACTTAACAGAAATGGATGTGGTTTAAATAGAAGTAAACTAACAAGGCAGATGGAGTGAGAGAAAACCTGGAATGAAACATGAGGACAGGACTACAGGGCAAGGACAGGACTACAGGACAGGGCAAGGGAAGGACTACAGGACAGGGCAAGGAAAGGACTACAGGGCAAGGAAAGGACTACAGGACAAGGACAGGACTACAGGACAGGGCAAGGACAGGACTACAGGGAAAGGACAGAAGTACAGGACAGGGCAAGGACAGGACTACAGGGCAAGGACAGGAATAAGCATAAATAATGAACAAAAAAAGCAAAGCAAGAAGGATAAAGAAATGCCTGGATGAGCCTGCACAAGGGTGCATGTTTACAACAGACAATGGGCAGGCTAAGGCATAGTAGAAGGTTGGGTCTGAGGTCGGGACAGGTGGACAAGAAGCAAAGTCAGAGGGCAAGCCAAGGTCGATACCAGAGATCAAACAGGAGAGAAAAACGAGGTCAGAGCAGCTGGGTCGGAGTCAGGAAAACTAGAATGAGGCTAGGGAAAACCAGGTCGGTAGAATAAACTCACTATAACAGGCAAGGAGGAAGAGGAAATGAGGCTATGCAAATCTCGTTGCAGGAAATTGAGTCTGTGCCTGTATTGTGGCTAGAGGGGCCACTTTGCTCTAAGATGCCCCCAGAAATCGGGAAACGCTCACGCTTATTGGAGGAAGAAGGCGTCCCACTGAGCATTAACATCATGAATTCTCCTTCAACTCAGAAACTTTTAATACCTGTCTTGCTCCGGTGGACAGGCCACCAAGAGGCCACCCAAGCCTTCATAGATTCCGGGGCTGCTGGAAATTTCATAGACCAAGCTTGGGTAAAACAACAAAAGATTCCCCTAAAGTCTAAACCCCTTCCAATTTCGGTATTTGCTCTGGATGGTACCCCTGTAGGTACTGGTATAATTTCCATGAAAACCATACCATTAGGCCTAAAATCAGTCACACTCATTGCAAGGAACTAAGCGTTGACGTCCTCTCCATGCCACATATTTCCATCATATTGGGCTTACCATGGCTAAAGAAAAACACTCCTACTATAGATTGGCGTATGGGACAGATACATTCTTGGGGTCTGGGATGTACAGATACAGGTGAATATACTTACAGAAATAAACACAGTTCTTGCATTACCCTCTGAGGACCCTCATTCCAGGGTTCCCCAATTGTAATGGAACTTCCTCGATGCATTCTCAGCCAATGCCGAATCACTCCCTCCTCATAAGAGTTATGACTGTACTATTGATCTATTACCTGGTTCCTCCCCTCTGGTAGGGCATAAGTACCTCCTCTCTGAACCTGAAAATCAAGCTCTATCTCTTTACATACAGGATAATCTTCAGAGGGGTGTTATGGCAATATGACATAAAATGGACACTTGCTTGTTTTAACTGTTAAAACGGTGCTTAGAAGATAGAGACATTTCCTTACAGAATACAACCCCCCTTCTTTCCCCCTGTTGCTTGTGCAGCTTTACTAAGATACGGGTATATTTGCATAAGCACACCTATTGTCCTACAAAAAAAGACGGTACTTTAAGGCCATGCATAGATTACAGGGGGCTGAACAAGATCACGATAAAAAATAGCTATCTGTTACCACTCATCATTGAACTATATGACCAACTCCAGGACGCCAAAGTATTCAGCACACTCGATCCATGAGGTGCATATAACTTAGTATGGATACAAGAGGGTAATGAGTGGAAATCAGCTTTTAAGATATGGGCATTAAAAATATGTGGTTATGCCCTTTGGGCTGTGTAATGCCCCAGCTGTCTTCCAGAGTTTTGTCAACGACATCTTCCGAGACATGTTATTATCCCATGTCATGATTTATTTGGACGATATACTTATATACTCCAAGAACCTTTCTGAACATAGGAGACACGTTTAACAGGTCTTACAACAACTTTGAGAGAAACACCTCTTTGCCAAGGGTGAAAAATGTGAATTTGAATGCTCCAAGATTAAATTCCTAGGCTACATTATCTCCTCCACTGGTCTGGAGATGGACCCTGACAAAGTCTCAGCCATTCAAGATTGGCAAATACCACTCGATTTCAAAGGGATACAGAGGTTCTTAGGATTTGACAATTACTATTGGGAATTTTTCTTACGTTGTAGCACCCATCTCAGCTCTCACTAAGAAGGGATGTAATCCTAATAAATGGTCTACCAAAGCCCTCTAAGCCTTTCATACTTTGAAACATGCATTCATTTCTGCCCCCATACTTCACAGACCAGACCCTGCCATTTATCTTGGAGGTCCATGCCTCTGAGACAATATAGCCCCATCACTGGATTCAAAGAGACGAAATCTGTAACCAAGTCAATCCTTGTTCATATTTTTCAAAGACGTTTACCTCCGCTAAAAGGAATTATGACGTAGGCAACAGAGAACTACTGGTGATCAAGATGGCACTTGACAAATGGCGACATCTATTGGAGGGAACTCAAAACCCTATTACTATCTTAACCGACCATAAAAATGTTTTATATATAGAAAAAGCAAAGAGGTTGAATCCCAGACAGGCCAGATGGGCCTTATTTTTCACCTGCTTCAATTTCTCTATTACATACAAGTCGAAGGCAGATGCTCTTTCTAGACGTTTTGAGACCAAGTCTACAACTTCTACTGTGGATACTATTGTACCAGCCTCAAAAATCATTGCTTCTGTATCCACCTCCCTCCTATGGAGAATTGCCAGGTCAAAATACCCCAGACCCAACAATTGCCGTCCTCCTATTGGATGTTATTTTGTGCAACCCAGCCTTTGGAAACAGGTCCTGTCCTGGGCTCATGCATCATCAGTCGCTGGATACCATGGTAATCGAAGTACCGGGTTTCGCACTGACCGGAAATTTTGATGGTCTTCCTTGCAGTCCGACATAGCCCATGAACTAGCTATTGAACTTTGCGAGGCACCATACTAGCTGAGTTTGTTACCTCAAACACGGAAGTCCTGACCAGCCCCAAAGTACATGGAGCTGTTTGTCAGAAAGGACTTGTGGGACTGACCAGGATTTTTTCTTGCTACTGGGCTTTTTAAAGAATTTTTTTTTGAAAAAAAGAAGTTCTTTTATTATATTTGGAATAAAGTGTTTGTACCCTGCATGAGGACCTTCTTTGATATCTTCAACTGATCTATGCTCCTAGGTTATTAGGAGCGACGCTTGTGAGTTGTTTTCCCTATTTAACCTTTTGAGGATTCATCCATATAGTACATATTGCACTTTTAGTGTGTATTTTATATATTTTCACAGGTTCACTCTACAGGACAAGCACCTTTTTGGATTAAGTATACATTTCTTGCATTTATATTGTTTGCATTGCATTGTTCACTCTGGCTTAGTCCAGATAATTTATCACTTTTGCACGTGTATTGATTATACACTTTGCATGGATTGTTTATCATTGTTCTGCCTCTTGAAGCATTCACATTTGTATTTCATTATTTTTCATTCACCTATTTAAGTGTCTATGAACTGTGCGCCAGAAAATTCTTTTGTTTTCTCACAAATAAGAAGAACCCAATGGCATCTGCCCCAGTTCAGAATGAGTACGAATTATTCTGGTACCGATCACATCAAAAATGTGAGTTTTAACTTAATTCACAAAATGGCAGACAAAATCGGAGTCAAATAGTCAGGCCAAGGGTCAGGATACCAGAGAGTTTCTTAGTTGAAATGGGACACCAAGGTCAATGGAGCCGGAAGTAAGAATCGTCAAATACAACCAAAGGTTCCAAAAGTGCCAGAAAATCAGGATCGTCAAAAGGGGGAGCCGAAGTCAAATACCAGATATCACAAGGAATCACAAGGGAATGCGTGGAGGCTGTGTAATCACTAGGAGAAGCACAGAACTCTGAGCAATGAACCTTTGCAACTGTGGGGTTTATACACTAGGTGAGAGAGGATTGGTTATGATGTTTCTAGGGGGAGGAGATTCAGTAGATATTCCCATAGAACTGCCCTTGTTTATATTTGCCCTTTGTTCATCATGCACGCAAGAGAGGATGCGATTGTATGCGCTCACACAGAACGAGAGAACTGGGGAGGAAGGAGAGCCGCAGCAGGAGTGAAGCAGTATTCGCAAGCAACGTATAAGAGGTGAGGGAGTGCCGTGAATAGCAGGAACATGTTTATGGCCATGACACAGTCCCTCCCTAAACGGACTCTATTATTTCACTCAGAAACTCTTTGTACCTGAACCACTTCGAATGAAAGTACTACAAGCATGTCATGATTCAATCCTAGCTGGATATGATGGTGTAGAAAAAAACAACAGACCTTATACAAATAAATTTTTGGTTGCCTTTGCTACGTAAGGACACAAACCAATTTATCAAATCATGTTAGACATGTGCACGTCACAAAATACCATGCATAAAACCTGTTGTTATCTTACGTTCTTTACCAGTTCCTTCATTTCCATGGTCTGATATTTCAGTGGATTTCATTGTGGATCTCCCAACCTTTCAGAAAAACAATGCCATTCGAGTAATCATAGATCGGCTTACAAAAATGGCTAATATTGTACCTACAGTTGGTACACCTACCGCTGCTACTACTGCCTCCTGATTTGTATCCACAGTTTTTTGTCTTCATTGGTCACCTTGTACTATTACAACAGATAGGGGGGTACAGTTCACATCTCAATTTTGGAATGTTTTTTGTAAAAACCTACAAATCCAACTACTTTATCAACTACCTTCTATCCCCAAACAAATGGCGAAATGGAAAGGGTAAACCAAATATTGGAGCAATACCTACGTGGTTACACAACATATCTTCAAGATGATTGGTACCAATACTTACCTACTGGTGAATTTGCATATAATATCTGTATACAATCCTCAACAAAACTTTCACCTTTCTCTGCCAACTGTGGATTCCATCCCCTTGTCTTCCCTGCTCTCCTCTTAAAAACCAAACCCAAAGTAACTGAACGCCTTTTTACAATGAACATCCAATTTCAAGCCTTACATCAAACCTTTAAGGAAACCTTCAAACAAGCCCAGTGATCTCCTACTCCAAATTACCAATCTGGTGATAAAGTCTGGTTGTCAACTAAGAACATTTGTCTTTCTTGTCCTTTGACAAAAAATAGGTCCCTTTGTTTATTATTTATGCTAATTCCTGTCTTCCTGTTTTCCTGCCCTGTATCCTATTCTGGCCACAGAGTGACACCTTTCCCATGTTCGAACCCAGAGTGGCACCTGCTCAGTTGGCCCCAGTGTGGCGCCTGGCCAGTTGGCCCCAGATCGTCACAAGCCCAGTTGGCCCCAGAGTGGCCTAATCTGGCCACAGTCCGGTTCCAGCCTTGTCTTGTTTTCTATGCTTGTCTTGTATTCTAGCCTTGTTATGTATTCTAGCCCTGTCAAAAGGGTGACCTGAGTCCCTTAATTGGGAGGCCCTAAGTCCCTTAATTGGGATTCCCTGAGTCCCTTAATTGGGATCCCTTGCATAGTGTTCTGCTCTGATCCCTGTCTTAGTTATACCCTGCTCTTGTACCCAGATGCACAAACCGCCATGTAGTAGATCCCCCCCCCCCCCCCCCCCCCGAATAACGCTCTGTGTTGAGGGTAAAACATGAACTGCTTTTACTGTGGGCTACACGCCCGTATTTATGCAGGTCTCCCACTTGGTGGAAACTCCCCTAGGGGACCCAATGGGAGACTGTAACAATAGACAGACATAAGCCAATTTAGGACCCACAGACACAGATTATTCCCAGCTGGCATTATGATTTCCTCCCCCCTGCCCTGGAGATAATTGGGAAGTAATTCAATTATCTCCAGGACAGAGGCGAATTGCCATTTTAATTTCAACACAAAAAAAACACATAACTTTATAATGGTCGAACATTTTCCATTCGTATCACATATCCCCATATAGTCTGGATCTGTCACACCTTTGTTCTCTGCTTTGATAGTTTTCGGGTTTTCCTTTCTGCCTGTGATTATGTTCTGTTGCTCCGTTCCATTTCCACTGTTTGCTTTCTTCAGTTCTGCTGCAGGTTTGCTTTCATGTGTTGGTATCTGTGTGTCTGTGTAATCATTATTAGTTGTTGTTTCATTTTAGCTTAGGGACTTGCCTACTTGTGAGGCAGAGGTATCACTATGGTTGGTGTCACCTGGTGCGGTAACTCATGGTGTCATCCCACTGGATTTACCTCCAATACCATAACAGATTCCTTAGTAATGCCAGCCCATTAAATATGCCATACAGGAGCCCCATAAATTATGCCACACGCAGGAGCCCCATAAATATGCCATACACACAAGAGCCCCATTAATTATTTCTCAAACAGGAGCCGAATTAGTTTTGCCACACACAAGAGCCATTAATTATGCCACACACAAGAGCCCCTTAATTATGCCACACAAGAGCCCCTTAATTATGCTACACACAGGCGCCCCATAAATATACCACACACAAGAGCCCCATACTTATGCCACATACAAGAGCACCCCAATTATGCCACACACTGGGCCCCTATTAATTATGCCACAAATGGGAGCCCCATGAGGTAACAGCGGTCACATTAATATGTTGTACAATTATAAAACAATCAATATATATATTTAAACTCACACATATCACATGTATATCTATACACACATACACCTCTCTCTCTCTCTCTCTCTTTCTCTCTCTCTCTCTCTCTCTATATATATGTATATAAAACTAGTTGCATTTATACTTAATATTATATTCAACTATTTTCATATGTAACAATAATTGAGGTATTGCATTTATTGCTTGTGTGCCCTAAAACTGCACCCACATTACACTTGACACAGCACTTGGTTAGCACTCATATTGCACCCACACAATTTGGAATGCCACAATGTAAATTTGCCCCACAGAACATACCCCAGTGTCACTTTGACCCACAGAACTGACCCGGCAGAACAAGTCACAGTTTCACTTTCCCCCATAGTACATGTTATTTTGCCCCACAGAACATGCCACCACATCACTTTACAAATTAACATATGCAACTGCCAGTTTGCCTATAACAATAGTTTCAAGATTAATATGCCAGTGTTAGTTTATCCATAAATATGCGACAGCAAGGTTGTCAATTAATATGCAAAAACTAATGTCTCCATTAATATGCCAGTGTTAGTTTTCCCATTAATATGCCAGTGTTAGTTTTCCCATTAATATGCCAGTGTTATTTTCGCCCATTAATATGCCAGTGTTATTTTCGCCCATTAATATGCCAGTTATTTGGTGCACCCTCTTTGGGACGCCATTGTTGGGAGCTACCTTGACGTGGTTTTCAATCTAATAATTTAACCAAATACCCTGTATTTATGTTTGAATGTTTATGTTCCCTGAAGCTTCTGAGGATTCCGGTACCTCACTCTGTCCCTTGTGCCCTTATCAGGTAGGTTATGTTTAGGAGTGTAGAAGCAGGAAATGCAGCTCTTGCAAACACCACTGGCCTGGGGGGCTGTAGATATGCAGATCACCCTGGCAGGAGTGGGGGTGAGAGTGGCTGACAGATGAACACAAAGAGGCAGAGTGGTGGAGTGGTGGGTGATCCGTGTCACTTACCATCACTCCGGACGTCCTCCAGAGAGGACCAAATGCACAGCCAAGCCAACATTGCTTCCTGCAGAGCAAACAGGTAGCGGGCGTCGCCACAGTACATGTTCAACAAAATAATTATTGAAGCCCAGTACAGGGCTATTTGTAAACCTTCTTCCTCCCTGCAAACTCCGTCCAGATGCTGCACCTAATCACTGGAGGGCTATTTAAACCTTGGTTCTCCAACAGCTAGTTGCCTGTGTTAGTGCTTTCTTCAGCATTACTCACTAGCGTTATTATTGATTTTTGATTCCTGTTGCTGACATTTGCTTGTTTCCTGACTTCTGTATTGTTTGCTGCCAGTCCTGACTTCTGCCTGTTCCAGACCATTCTATTGCCTTGTCCTTATTGTCTTGATTTCCCAGTGTGACCCAGTTTTGTTCTGACTATCCTGATTGCTGCCTGCCTCGATCTTTGCCTGCCTCCTAGTTATCCAGTATTTTTTTTGTGTTGACCTCAGCCTGCATTAACCTCCCTGCATTAACCTCCCTCCCCTGTATATTATCCTATTCCAATATCTCAGCATTACTATCATCTGGTGTATTACAGTACAGACCTCCTCTCTTTTAGCATTTCAGTGTGTGGGGTTTTAAGTCCTTGGTGGCTAACCATCCGCGGCTCAACCATAGGTGTGTTATCATTAAGGTGAAATATCCTCACTATATGTCTTGTCTATTTGAGAGTGTCTGTTCTCATATCTGCATCGCGGATCCTATCTTCCATATCAGAAATATTACAATCCGAGGTCAAAGGTATCCTGATGAAACAGCTGACAGACAAACACAATGAGGCAGAGGGGTGGAGTGGTGGGTGATCCAAGGTCAAAGGTATCCAGACAGCAGTGTACAAACAAGCATGGGATAAAGGCAGGCGACTGGCAATAGGCAGATCCACAGACAGGCAAAAGGTTCAATAGGGCACAAGCAGGAAAGTATAATCCAGCAAACATGCAAAGGGTCAAAGGTTAATGCAATGATGGGTTTAAACACAGCAGGAGCAAGCAAGGGAACTTGACACCAACCAAAGCACAGTAGCACTGAGCACTGTGCAATAGTTAACAGGCACTGTGGGTTTTTATAGGTGCCTTTGAGTTTAAAGGGCTAGCTCTGCCCCCCAGTAGGCTATGATCTATTCTGTGTGTGAGCATCCACACGGCTGTAAGTGGTAGAAGAGTGGGTGCGTACTTGCACTTCAGATTCTATTACCTCTCTGACAGACTTCTGTGTTGAAATGCTCATCGCCATGCTGTGTTTGGACAGGCCTCGTCTGGTTGCCTGTGAGTTCCCCATGTGGGGGCACTGAACAGCACCTTCGGGCGCTTCTGGGAGCAGGATGGTGGGGATGAGCAAGATGAAAGTTTCGAACCCGAAGAGGAGCATGAAAACCAGAAGCTCGTTCCCAGGATCTATCTTCAGAACCATACCCCTTTCAGTGGAGAAGGTATTCCAACTTCCCATGGAGATTACGAGAATCAAGGATCGACTGAACCTCATATTCAACTTGATCTTCAACCAATACAGGGGCAGATGCCCAGCAAATTTGTTAGGGGAATAGGGTTTCAGCAGAGAAACATGAAAAACTGGATAAATACCAGAAGATGCAGGGAGCTTCACTTTGACGGTGACGGGATGGACCACAATTTCCACAACAAAAGGACCAATAAATTTTGTTTTCTAGTAGCGCAATCTAGTTTCAGGTTGGTCATTGCCAGTCACACTTTATCACCAATCTGCTACTGGGGTGAAACACATCTACGACCATCAGAATATTTTTTTTTTTAACAAACAACGAATATATTCAACAGAGTATGTATCCAAACACAGTATATTTAAAAATATATAAATAGTATAAAAATGACAATCAAATGCAAAAATATGCAAACAGCATAGGACTATATTCCAGACAGAATTGCAATAGCACTATGAGATGTGAAGCAAATTACGGATTAGACTTGTTTTTCAACTAAATCTTTTCACATTATTGTATGCATTTTCTGCCTTTCTCTCTTGTTTTTAACATAGTAACAATTTTTTCTTACAACTGCACAGGAATGTTCACTTAGCCACCAGTCACTTATATTGTTTACCATTTTGCAATTTCTCACACCTATTAGCACACATTTTTGGTAATTAAGTTTAAACCTGTGCTGAGGTGTTACACACAGAGGATTGGCCATTTTTTAGAGTGATGTGCCTGTGTGCACTATATTTCAAAGTTACCCTCACACTGATATTGTTAGCGCATAACGCATCTAGCCAGAATTGATTTTGCCTACAATTGCCCTTGTATGCTGCTGTCATAATATTTCTTATAGTCCACTTGAGGTAGTCTGTAGCAACTGAAAGTTCTGAGACAGCACTCATAGCTGGTCTGTGGCCTGGGGAACAGACTGCACAGCCAAGGTGGCAGGGAGAGTAGTATGATGGAAAGCATCAAAAAGGGGGAACATCTGGATGGACTGTTGAAGTTGGTTATTGTAGACAAACTCAGTAGTGGGCAAAAGGTTGACCCAATCGTCATGGAGATATCTCTATATATACATTTCAATGCATATGGTCATACATGTAATTTTGATTGCTGTAAGTTTCGTAGATATTGTCCCATGTTCGTCTTTAGACTTCCAGTTGGTTTCTGTAGTATAGTGGTTATCATGTGTGCCTCACATGCAAAAGGTATCTGTTTTGAAACCAGGCAGAAGAGTGTTTGTTTTTTTCTGGATTTTTTAAATTCTCTCTATATACATTTCAGTGCATATGGTCATCTATGTAATTTGGATTGCTGTAAGTCATGTAGATATTGTTCAGTTTCCATGTTTGTAAGATGCCATTAATGTCGGTTACTATAGTGTAGCGGTTGTCACGTTTACTTTACATGCAAAAGGTTGCTGTTTTGAAACCAGGCAGAAACAGTGTTTTTTCTGGATTTTTCTCTTGATACTTTACAGTGCACATAGTCATCCATGTAATATTACCGTCCATGTAGTGGTTATCACGTTTGCCTAACACGCAAAAGGTCCCTTGTTCAAAACCAGGCAGAGACACTGTTTGTTCTGGATTTTTTCATTTTTTTCAATATACGTTTCAATGCACATGGTCATCCATGTAATTTTGATTGCTGTAAGACATCTAGATATTGTTCAGTATCCATGTTTGTAACAAGATTTCAAGTCGGTTTCTGTAGTGTAGCGTAATTATGTTTGCTTTACAAGCACAAGTCCCTGGTTTGAAACCAGGCAGAAACAGTGTTTTTTCTGAATTCTTTCATTTTTTCAATATACGTTTCAATGCACATGGTCATCCATGTAATTTTGATTGCTGTAAGACATCTAGATATTGTTCAGTATCCATGTTTGTAACAAGATTCCAAGTCGGTTTCTGTAGTGTAGCGTAATCATGTTTGCTTTACAAGCACAAGGGCCCTGGTTTGAAACCAGGCAGAAACAGTGTTTTTTCAGGATTTTTTCCTTTTTTCAATATACGTTTCAATGCACATGGTCATCCATGTAATTTTGATTGCTGTAAGACCTCTAGATATTGTTCAGTTTCCATGATAGTAATTAGACTTCAAGTTGCTTTCTGTAGTGTAGCGTTTATCACGTTTGCCTGACACACGAAAGGTCCATCGTTCAAAACCAGGCAGAAACAGTGTTTTTTCTGGACCTTTAAATTTTTTTCTATATACGTTTCAATGCCCATGGTCATCCATGTAGAGCTTAACACATTTGCCTAACCTGCAAAAGGTCCTTTGTTCGAAACCAGGCAGTAACAGTGTTTTTCTGGATTTTTTTCTATATACGATTCAATGCACATATTCACCCATGTAATTTTGATTGCTGTAAGACATCTAGATATTGTTCAGTTCCCATGTTCGTAACTAGACTTCAAGTTGGTTTCTTTATTGTAGAGGTTATCACATTTGCCTGACACGCAAAAGGTCCATGGTTCAAAACAAGGCAGAAAAAGTGTTTTTTCTGGATTTTTTAATTTTTACTATATACGTTTTAATGCACATGGTCATCCATGTAATTTTGACATCCATGTAGCGGTCATCACGTTTGCCTAACATGCAAAAAGTCCCTGGTTTAAACCAGGCAGAAACAGTGTTTTTTCTGTATTTTGTTCTGTATACGTTTCATTGCACATGGTCATCCATGTAATTTTGATTGCTGTAAGACCTCTATATATTGTTCAATTTCCATGTTCGTAATCAGACTTCAAGTCTGTTTCTGTATTGTAGTGGTTATCACGTTTGCCTGACACACAAAAGGTCAATTTTTCGAAACCAGGCAGAAACAGTGTTTTTTCTGGATTTTAACATTTTACTATATATGTTTCAATGCACATGGTCATCAATGTAATTTTGACATCCATGTAGCGGTTATCACGTTTGCCTAACACGCAAAAAGTCCCTGGTTCGAACCAGGCAGAAACAGTATTTTTTCTGTATACGTTTCATTGCACATGGTCATCCATGTCATTTTGATTGCTGTAAGACCTCTAGATATTGTTCAGTTTCCATGTTTGTAATTAGACTTCAAGTTGGTTTCTGTATTGTACTGGTTATCACGTTTGCCTGACACACCAAAGATCCATGCTTCAAAACCAGGCAGAAACAGTATTTTTTCTGGATTTTTACATTTTTACTATCTACGTTTCAATGCACAGTCATCCATGTAATTTTGATTGCTGTAAGACCTCTAGATATTGTTCAGTTTCCATGATCGTAAATAGACTTCATGTTGGTTTCTGTAGTGTAGTGGTTATCATGTTTGCCTGACACAGTAAAGGTTAATGGTTCAAAACCAGGTAGAAACAGTGTTTTTCTGGATTTTTAAATTTTTTTCTATATACGTTTCAATGCCCATGGTCATCCATATAATTTTGACATCCATGTAACGGTTATCACGTTTGCCAAACACGCAAAAGGTCCCTGGTTCGAAACCAGGCAGTAACAGGATTTTTTCTATATACGCTTCAATGCACATATTCACCAATGTAATTTTGATTGCTGTAAGACATCTAGATATTGTTCAGTTTCCATGTTCGTAACTAGACTTCAAGTCAGTTTCTGTATTGTAGTGGTTATCACATTTGCCTGACACACAAAAGGTCCATGGTTCAAAACCATGCAGAAACAGTGTTTTTTCTGGATTTTAAAATTTTTACTAGATATGTTTCAATGCACATGGTCATCCATGTAATTTTGACATCCATGTAGCGGTTATCACTATTGCCTAACACGCAAAAAGTCCCTGGTTCAAACCAGGCAGAAACAGTGTTTTTTCTGTATTTTTTTCTGTATACGTTTCTTTGCACATGGCCATCCATGTAATTTTGATTTCTGTAAGACCTCTAGATATTATTCAATTTCCATGTTCGTAATCAGACTTCAAGTCGGTTTCTGTTTTGTAGTGGTTATCACGTTTGCCTGACACACAAAAGGTCCATTTTTCGAAACCAGACAGAAACAGTGTTCTTTCTGGATTTTAATTTTTTTTCTATATACGTTTCAATGCCGATGGTCATCCATGTAATTTTGACATCCATGTAGAGGTTATCACATTTGCCTAACACGCAAAAGGGCCCTTGTTCAAAACCAGGCAGAAACCGTTCTTTTTTCTGGATTTTTTAATTTTTTCTATATACATTTCAATGCTCATGACCATCCATGTAATTTTGACATCCATGTAGCGGTTATCACGTTTGCCAAACACGCAAAAGGTCCCTGGTTCGAAACCAGACAGTAACAGCATTTTTTCTATATTTGTTTCAATGCACATATTCACCCATGTAATTTTGAATGCTGTAAGACCTCTAGATATTGTTCAATTTCCATGTTCGTAATCAGACTTCAAGTCGGTTTCTGTTTTGTAGTGGTTATCACGTTTGCCTGACACACAAAAGGTCCATTTTTCGAAACCAGACAGAAACAGTGTTTTTTCTGGATTTTAATTTTTTTTCTATATACGTTTCAATGCCGATGGTCATCCATGTAATTTTGACATCCATGTAGAGGTTATCACATTTGCCTAACACGCAAAAGGGCCCTTGTTCAAAACCAGGCAGAAACCGTTCTTTTTTCTGGATTTTTTAATTTTTTCTATATACATTTCAATGCACATGACCATCCATGTAATTTTGACATCCATGTAGCGGTTATCACGTTTGCCAAACACGCAAAAGGTCCCTGGTTCGAAACCAGACAGTAACAGCATTTTTTCTATATTTGTTTCAATGCACATATTCACCCATGTAATTTTGAATGCTGTAAGACCTCTAGATATTGTTCAATTTCCATGTTCGTAATCAGACTTCAAGTCGGTTTCTGTTTTGTAGTGGTTATCACGTTTGCCTGACACACAAAAGGTCCATTTTTCGAAACCAGACAGAAACAGTGTTTTTTCTGGATTTTAAATTTTTTTCTATATACGTTTCAATGCCGATGGTCATCCATGTAATTTTGACATCCATGTAGAGGTTATCACGTTTGCCTAACACGCAAAAGGGCCCTTGTTCAAAACCAGGCAGAAACCGTTTTTTTTTCTGGATTTTTTAATTTTTTCTATATACATTTCAATGCACATGACCATCCATGTAATTTTGACATCCATGTAGCGGTTATCACGTTTGCCAAACACGCAAAAGGTCCCTGGTTCGAAACCAGACAGTAACAGCATTTTTTCTATATTTGTTTCAATGCACATATTCACCCATGTAATTTTGATTGCTGTAAGACCTCTAGATATTGTTCAATTTCCATGTTCGTAATCAGACTTCAAGTCGGTTTCTGTTTTGTAGTGGTTATCACGTTTGCCTGACACACAAAAGGTCCATTTTTCGAAACCAGACAGAAACAGTGTTTTTTCTGGATTTTAAATTTTTTTCTATATACGTTTCAATGCCGATGGTCATCCATGTAATTTTGACATCCATGTAGAGGTTATCACGTTTGCCTAACACGCAAAAGGGCCCTTGTTCAAAACCAGGCAGAAACCGTTTTTTTTCTGGATTTTTTAATTTTTTCTATATACATTTCAATGCACATGACCATCCATGTAATTTTGCCATCCATGTAGCGGTTATCACGTTTGCCAAACACGCAAAAGGTCCCTGGTTCGAAACCAGACAGTAACAGCATTTTTTCTATATTTGTTTCAATGCACATATTCACCCATGTAATTTTGATTGCTGTAAGACCTCTAGATATTGTTCAATTTCCATGTTCATAATCAGGCTTCAAGTCCGTTTCTGTATTGTAGAGGTTATCACGTTTGCCTAACACGCAAAAAGTCCCTGGTTCGAACCAGGCAGACCCAGTGTTTTTTCTGTATTTTTTCTTTATACGTTTCATTCCACATGGTCATCCATGTAATTTTGATTGCTGTAAGACCTCTAGATATTGTTCAGTTTCCATGTTCGTAACTTGACTTCAAGTTGGTTTCTGTATTGTAGTGGTTATCACGTTTGCCTGACACGCAAAAGGTCCATGCTTCAAAACCAGGCAGAAACAGTGTTTTTTCTGGATTTATTAATTTTTACTATATAAGTTTCAATGCACATGGTCATCCATGTAATTTTTTTTTTTGTTTAAACTTTGTTTATTAAGTTTTCACATTTATAATACAGGTATCAATAACAAATGGAAAGGGAGGATACAATTAAAATGGAAGAGGGGCAAGGTCACAAGGTCCCATTAGAGTATCAAATAAAGGAAACACATTTGACTGACCAATCGTAATCAAAGTAATAATAAGAGGGGAAAAAGGGGAGGCGGAGGGGATAGGAGGAGGGGATGCTGACGGGTTGGGAGCATGAGTCGAGGTTGGGAGTAGGGTAACATAAAACAGGGGGATAACATTAGGCAGTACAACTATGCCATTAAAGATTAGTAGTAGTAGTCACAGGAAATTAGCGCTTTGAAGCAATATAACACAATAATGGTTTGTCTTGTATTAGGGTTAAACATTCCGAGCTGTGTAAGAATTCAGCCCATAAAAACCAAGTTCCCAATTGCGATTGTCCTCTGTCATGAACATAGTTTAAGAGATCCTCCACAGCACGGATATCCTCCACTGAAGCAATCCATTCTTTTAGGGAAGGAGCACTTCTTTTATTTCCAGTGAATGGGTATCAGTGTCTTAGCCACGGATAGTAATTTGGCTGTCAGAGATTTCTTGTATGTTTGTGGTGGGTGGACATTAAAGTGTAAAAGATACGCTTGCGGTGTGAAAGGGAGTATTAAATCAGAGTATCCTTCGATGATTGGCCGGATAGAAGACCAAAACTTCAGGGGGCATGACTACCATATGTGCAGGAAGGTACCCGTTCCAGCATTGCATCTCCAGCACATATCTGGGACAGAGGGAAATATTTTGTGCAGTACCATCTAGTCAGTACTTTGTACGAATTTTCCAGGATTCTGACTGACGTGGAGCATTTATGTGCCAGAAGAGCTAGCCTCTGCCACTGAGTGTCTGTAAATATGAGGTATGTGGTGTATAACCAGATTAATATAAAATATATAAATGAGTCTGTCTACTTTAACAGATATTTAATAAGATACAAAAACACAGTAACATACTTTAATTAGTGACAGTCCAACACACAATACCACATTCTCCCAAGACTAACCTTCATCCTAGTTTTCAACCAAAAGACCCATTATAACCCATCACAGATTGCCCCATGCATGCAGGAGGCAGGCAAGCCAGGAAGAGACTGATTGTTCATTCAACAGGTATATTGAATGGCTTGTGAGGTCACTGGAGGTATGCCCTCATTAACATATCAAAAGACAAATGTTGTACAGGAGCATTGACCACAAGGTCACAGTCCCTTTCCAAGCTACGTAAGTAATGTGGCTTCTTTGTGGGTTGTGCGTTAGTGAGGTGTGTCTGTATGGTTGATATCAGTTTAAGTGGTCTGCTTTTGGCCATGCAAAGTGATTCAGTCGTGGTAAGGGAAAGATTTGGCTAGGTGGAGGGGGCTAGGCTGTGGTAAAAATATCCAATTTGTTTGTGCAGCCAGATTAGGCCTATTGGTGAGTTCGATTTCCCCAAGTCCCCTAAGGACTTAAATGAGCCATCATCATTCATAAAATGCCCCAGTCTTTGGAAAGTGTCTTGGTCTGTGAAGAATCTATCAAATTGTCTTCCAGATATCCCTGGAGGGAATGCTTCCTTATGCGATAGGGAAAGTAGGGGAGAAGTTTAATATCCCTGGGGTATTTACAAGTTTTCCTCATACGCGAATCGTAGGGGAAATAGAGGGGTGTGGCGACATAAGATCAGCAAGTTGCCCCGGGGATACCCACGCTGCTATGGGGATGGGGACCCACATCGATGCGTGTTCCAATGAGACCCATATCTTTGGCGCGTGGCACGTCCATTCTACAACTCTGGCAGTCATTGTGGCGTTATTGTAGGCTTCTAGGTCAAGGAGACCTAGACCACCTCTATCCTTATGTTTAGTTAAATATTCGTATATTAACCTAGGGGGCTTGCCCTTCCATATAAATTTGGAAAATGCAGTTTTGACTTCCTGGAAAAATGATTTAGGTAGGAAGAAGAGGAGAGCTTGGATGATATATAGGATTCATGGGAGTATGTTCCTTTTAATGGTTGCTATCCTGCCAACCCAGCATATGTGTTGTTTGGTCCACCTAGCTAAATCGGTGTGTATTTTATTTTAAGGGCAAAAAGTTTGTGCGGAATCTGAGTTCAGGTTGGGGGGAATCTGTATTCCTAAGTATGTCAGGCTTGTGTGGCTCCATTTAACCCCTTAGTGACATTACTTTTTTGGCTTGTCCGACGCTTGGTGACATGGGCTGTGTTAACATTTCTGAGGTGTTTGTGTTTTGCTATAATTTATTTCTGTCTCATTTAGTGTACCCACACAAACTATATATCGTTTTTATTGTCATAAGAAGGGCTTTCTTTTGATACCATTATTTTGATAATAGCATATAATTTGATGTAAAAAAAAAAAATATGGCAAAAAATGAAAACATTTTTTTTATGACTTTTATTTGAAAAATCGTATATACTCATGTACAAGAGACAACAAAAAAAACACTGCTAAATAGTTTCTAATATATGTCCTAAGTTCATAAATAGCCCATGTTTTATGTTTTTGTGCTTTTTTATTCATGTTACAGGGCCAGAACTATAAGTAGTGCAAAGCTATTTTGAAATCCTTTTTTTTCAAAATTAGCGATAGTGACATTGTAACACTGATATCTGTACTAAATCCATGAATGACCCCCAACATGTACATATTTTGGAAAACTAGACCACTCAGGGCATTTAACTTGGGGTATTTTGACACATTTCATGTAGCCATTTTACCACCAATCTTTGCCAAAGTTTGCAGAATTTTTTTTTTTTTTTTAAATTGTTCACATAGATTGCAATTTAGGTAAACATTACCTTAAAATGTGAAGGGGTATTTCCAAATAACACCTCAATATGTGTTCAGCAACATCTCCTGAGTACAGGGATACCACCCATGCATAGGTTTGTTGGTTTGTTTTGGGGCTAAAAGGCCACATTTAGGGGGTGCGCATTTTGGTTCTCCATTTGGGACATTTTTGAAGCCAGAAAGTGTATTCTACCCCACAAAGACTTATATTTTTTAAAACTAGACACCCTACGGTATTTCATATGGTAGTATTTTAACACTTTCCATGCACTAATTATACCACCAGCCTATGTCAATGTTTTGGGTAGTAATTTTATTTCACATGCATTGTACTTTGGGCATGAATTCACAGATCCTGTTATATGTCAGTGCCAAACAACACCTCAATATGTGTTCAGCAACATCTCCTGAGTACAGGGATACCACCCATGTATAGGTTGGTCAGGTTATTTGGGGGTTAAAAGGCCACATTTGAGAGGTGCGCTTTTTGGTTTTTCAACTTGGAATTCTGACATGCAGAAAACCTGCGCCCATGTTCCATTTGGGACATTTGTGAAGCCAGAATGTGTATTTTACCCCACAAAACCATACATTTTTTGCAAACTAGACACCCTAGGGTATTTCAAATGGTAGTATTTTAACACTTTCCATGCACTCATTCTACCACCAGCCTTTGTCAAATTTTAGGTTAGTAATTTTTTCATGTTTTGTTTTCACATACATTGTACTTCGAGCATGAATTCACAGATTCTGGTATTTGCCACTGCGAACCAACACCTCAATATGTGTTCAGCAACATCTCCTGAGTACAGGGATACCACCCATGCATAGGTTTGTTGGTTTGTTTTGGGGCTAAAATGCCACATTTAGGAGGTGCGCATTTCCAACCTGGAATTTTGACATGTAGTCAGCCTGCGCCCATGTTCCATTTGGAACATTTTTGAAGCCCTACAATGTATTTTACCCCACCAAACCATATATTTTTGGAAAATAAACATCCTAAGGTATTTCAAATGGTGGTATTTTAATACTGTATATGTACTAATTCTACCACCAGCCTTTGTAAAAGTTTGTGGTAGTACTTTTTTGGGAGTTTTTTTTCCACATGCATTGTACTTCAGGCATGAATTCACAGATTCTGGTATATGTCACTGCCAAACAACAACCCAATATGTGTTCAGCAACATCTCCTGAGTACAGGGATAGCACCCATGCATAGGTTTGTTGGTTTGTTTTTTGGCTAGAAGGCAACATTTGTGAGATGCGCATCTCAAAATTCCAACTTGGAATTTTGACATGTAGTCAGTGTCCTATATGGGATATATCTTTATAAAGCAATTTTTATCTGTCTGCATATTTATTTATACAGTCCTAACCTCAACATCTGAGGAAAGGGATTTAGGAGTAATAATTTCAGAGGACTTGAAGGTAGGTAGGCAATGCAATAGAGCAGCAGGAAATGCTAGCAGAATGCTTGGTTGCATAGGGAGAGGTATTAGCAGTAGGAAGAGGGAAGTGCTCATGCCATTGTACAGAGCACTGGTGAGACCTCACTTGGAGTATTGTACGCAGTACTGGAGACCGTATCTCCAGAAGGATATTGATACTTTGGAGAGAGTTCAGAGAAGGGCTACTAAACTGGTTCATGGGTTGAAGGATAAAACTTACCAGGAAAGGTTAAAGCATCTTAACATGTATAGCTTGGAGGAAAGACTTAACAGGGGGGATATGATAGAAACATTTAAATACATAAAGGGAATCAACACAGTAAAGGAAGAGAGTATATTTAAAAGAAGAAAAACTACCACAACTAGAGGACATAGTCTTAAATTAGAGGGGCAACGATTTAAAAGTAATATCAGGAAGTATTACTTTACTGAGAGGGTAGTGGATGTATGGAATAGCCTGCCAGCAGAAGTGGTAGAGGTAAACACAGTCAAGGATTTTAAGACACAAGGCTATCCTAGCTATAAGACTGGGAACGGGGGACTAATAAAAGTACTCAAAAAAAAAAAAATTGGGCAGACCAGATGGACCGAATGGTTCTTATCTGCCGACACATTCTATGTTTCTATGTTTCTATGAAATGGAAGGTTCTTATTTTAGAAAATGGCTACGCCCTTGGTCTTCTTAAAAGGAGAGTGGGAATAAAATACCTTTGAAAATATATGATCTTGAAATGTAGGGACTTTAGATCTACAGAAATGGGTTTCTTGAACCAAACCCATATCTGTTTTAGTGGCTCTCAGTTCCCCAAATAATCAGGACCTTTTAGAAGGAGTGTTCAACCCTTTAGCACTGACATTTCAAAAGAGGTGGTTTATCCGCCATCATGGGGCGTAATCGCGACAACCAGTAAATCTTGTGCATCATTAGGTACTGACAGAACTTTAAAATAACAAGTAACATAAACTTGGGAACATACGGAGGGGTCAAAGACCCGGGATTGGGAAAAGAAGAGGTCACTTACACTAGTGTTCGTGACCGGGCAGGTAATTCCCGCATTACACTCAACGTATGGGGACCTGCACCACAAGAGTGCCAATAGTCCTCGATATAGTTGGTATACAGGGAGTTTGGGGGATCCATGTCGGTGGGACACGGGACCAGTGTCTGCCATATTACAGAACTACATGCGCAAAATTTCCAATATAAGAGGCAAGGCAAAGTCTCTCCCGGTACTTTCAGTGCCAAGGCCCTGTATGTTAGTCACACACATCGGGTGGTGCGTAGCAGGTGATACAATGTATGTCTCGCCCAAGGGGGGCAAATGTCTAAGGGGTAGCGTTTTAATCACTCCAGCTAGCAGCAATTAGAAACGGTAGTGTCTATAATGAGATCCCTTGTGGAATTGTAATGGTCTATGTGTACCGATGTTCCACGCTGGGGGAGTGGATTATGCTGACAGCCTACTGTACATCTCATATGCCCTGTGTTTCCATTGCCTTCAAGGCAGTGTATCTGACCTTTTACTTTCCGTCACGGACCTGCTCCAGTGGCGGAGGCCTCCTCTCCGCAGGTCTCACGCGCCTCTTATGTTGAGATCTACGCTGCATTCTTGGCATGGCTTCAATCATAACAGGAGCTATTCCTTGCGTGTAGTCTGACCAGCCCGGTAGGTCAGGTTGCGCGAGCCCCAGCTTTGAGCAGAAATCTTGTAGATCATCCATGTTGAGTAGGGAGTGTGTCACCCCTTCTGGTCTCACTGACAATGATAGGGGAAAGCCCCAGTGAAAAGGGATATTTACTTTTCTCAAAAGATCCGTCTCAGTAACTTTCGAAAATTGCAGTGTGCCCCATGCTATGTCCGGCAGAATCTGCAACTCGGTTTCCTCATACATGAATGGCCTTTGTCGCCGGGCAGCGAGTAGCAGTTCCTCTTTGGCCGTGTACGAGTGTATGTAGCAAATTATATCCCTGGGAGTAGGGTGAGCCATGTCCTTGGGCCTTAAGGCCCTGTGTGATCTCTCAATTTGTGGACACGCGGACAGGTCTTTATTCAGCAGTTTACAGAATATACTCTTAGTTAATGCCATTGTGTCTTCTTCTTCCTGACTTTCGGGCAGGCCTCTAATCCGTAAGTTATTTCTACGACCCCGGTTAACCAAATCAAGGACCTGGTGTGTCAGCTGGGTCGTGATAATCCGCTGTTCTCTCAGCTGAGTTGCTAGTGTTGCCACGAGGACCGTAATGTTGCTTGGTCCTTTTCCACGGTTGTCAGCCTGGTGAATTGTTCCTTGAGGTCATGCTTGATCTCTGAGATTTCATCTCTGATCGTCTATCATATCTGTTCAACAGCTGTAGCGAAATCTTTAGTGATTTGAGCTATAAATGTTTGCATGTCAGTTTTAGTGACACATTGGGTACATGAAGAAGTTGACGGTTCTCCTCCTATGCTTTCAGCGTCCGACATGTCTTATTAGAGGCCAAGGCCTGCTCCCACTCTTCCAGCGCCATCTTGGATCGTCGACAAGACAAGGTATCCGACTGGATAAGGTATGCTGCGAGCGTGATTTCTGACTGTTTTGCATATTTTCTAGCTGCTATCAGTGTAGGGGGTTGTTGTCTGCCGTTTTTTCCCACATTCGTTCAGTTTTCCCTGGTCTGCTTTAAAAGTTAAGGTCTGTGCGGCGGAAGCTCCAGTTCAATGAGACTGCCTCACATGGCCATCCGGACACGCCCCCTTTCCATCCATGTAATTTTGATTGCTGTAAGACCTCTAGATATTGATCAGTTTCCATGATCGTAATTAGACTTCACTAGGTTTCTGTAGTGTAGCAGTTATCACTTTTGCCTCACACGTAAAAGGTCCCTGGTTCAAAACAAGGCAGAAATAGTGTTTTTTGGGGATTTTTAACTTTTTTTCTAGATCTGTTTCAATGCACATGGTGATGCATGTAATTTAGCTGTAAGTCTCATATATATTTTTCAGTTTCCATTTTCGTAACTACTTGATAAGTTGGTTTCTGTAGTGTAGCTGTTATCACATTTGCCTCGCACGCAAAAGGTCCCTGTTTCAAAACCAGGCAGAAACAGAGGTGGTTTTTTTCTACTCTATATACGTTTCAATGCACATGGTCATCCATGTAATTTTGATTGCTGTAAGACATCTAGATATTTTTCAGTTCCATGTTCATAATACAACTTCAAGTCGGTTTCTGTAGTGTAGCCGTTATCACGTTTGCCTCACACACAAAAGTCCCTGGTTCATAACCAAGCAGAAACAGTGCTTTTTCTGTATTTTTCTCTTTATACATTTCAGTGCACATGGTCATTCATGTAATTTTGACATCCATGTAGCGGTTCTCATGTTTGCCTCACGCAAAAGGTCCCTACTTCATAACCAGACAGGAACAGTGTTTTTTCTAGATTTTTTCTATATACGTTTCAATGCACATGGTCATCCATGTTATATTGACATCCATGTAGCAGTTATCCCATTTGCCTAACATGCAAAAGGTCCCTTTTTTGAAACCAGGCAGAAACAATTTTTTTCTGTTTTTGTTATTGCTTTCTATATACTTTTGAATGCACATGGTCACCCATGTAGCGGTTATCACATTTGCCTAACACACAAAAGGTCCCTGGTTCAAAACCAGGCAGAAACAGTGTTTTTTTCTGGATTATTCAATTTTTACTATATACATTTTAATGCACATGGTCTTTCATGTCATTTTGATTGCTGTTAGACCTCAAGATATTTTTCAGTTTCCATGATCATAATTAGGCTACAAGTTGGTTTCTGTAGTGTAGTAGTTGTCACGTTTGCCTGACACGCAAAAGGTGCCTTCTTCAAAACCAGGCAGAAACACTGTTTTTTCTGGATTTTTAATTTTTTTTTCTATATACCTTTCAATGCACATGGTCATCCATGTAATTTTGACATCCGTGTAGCGGTTATCATGTTTGCCTAACATGCACAATGTCCCTGTTCAAAACCAGGCAGAAATAGTGTTTTTTCTGGATTTTTTAATTTTTTCTATATAAGTTTCAATGCACATGGTCATCCATGTAATTTTGATTGCTGTTAGACATCTAGATATTTTTCAGTTTCCGTGATCATAATTAAACTACAAGTCGGTTTCTGTAGTGCAGCAGTTATCACGTCTGTTTAACATGCAAAAGGTCCCCGGTTCAAAACCAGGTAGAAGCTTTTTTTTCTGGATTTCTTAATTTTTTTATATATTCATTTCAATGCACATGGTCATCCATGTTGTGGTTATCACGTTTGTCTCACACGCCAAAGGTCCCTGATTCAAAACCAGGCAGAAACAGTGTTTTTTCTTGATTTTTTCATTTTTACTATATACGTTTCAATGCACATGGTCATCTATGTAATTTTGATTGCTGTTAGACCTCTAGATATTTTTCAGTTTCCATGATCACAATTAAACTGCAAGGTGCTTTCTGTAGTGTAGCGGTTATCATGTTTGCCTCACACACAAAAGGTTCAAAACCAGGCAGAAACCGTGTTTTTTCTGGATTTTTTATTTTTTTCTTCATATGTTTCAGTGCACATGGGCATCCATGTAATTTTGACATCCATGAAGCGGTTATCACGTTTTCCTCACACGCAAAAGCTCCCTGGTTGAAAACCAGGCAGAAAGAGTTTTTTTGCTGGATTTTTAATTTTTTTTTCTATGTGCATTTCAATGCACGTGGTCATCCACCTAATTTTGACATCCATGTAGCGTTTATCACGTTTTCGTCACACTCAAAAGGTCCCTGGTTCAAAACCAGGCAGAAACAGTTTTTTCTATTTTTTTTTTTTTTTATATATACGTTTCAATGCACATGGTCATCCATGTAATTTTGATTGCTGTAAGATCTCTAGATAATGTTCAGTTTCCATATTCATAATCAGACTACAAATTGGATTCTGTAGTGTAGCGGTTATCACATTTTCCTCACACGCCTTAATTTTTATTTTTTTTCAAACGTTCTTTCTTAATTCTCAATTCCTTAAAGTGCACTATGCTATAAATTTAGACTGTATTTTTTTTTTTTTTTACTTTCTTCCTCTCTCTTTTCCCTTTATTCCCTTCTTTCATCCTACCTCTTTCTATCCACTTTAAGTATTCAGACTAGATACATAAAACTCAACAGATAATTACAATTATATGCGTCTTGGTCTTTCCCCCTCCTCACTTTGTTATCTTTTCTATACTTTCTTTTCCTTGTTCCCTTATTTCCCTAACGTCTTATCACAGTGGTTTTAATTATTTCTTTGGTATGTTTTTTTTTATTTATTCTTCCATAAATACTGACCAGAGTTTTCCCATCTCTTTTAGGGCTTTATTTCTGTCTTTTTCCATCTCTATCTGGTAACCTATTTGCCTTTTCAACATCTCCCATGTTGGTATGTCTTGGCTTTTCCATCTCTTAGCTATTAAATATTTAACAGCTATCAAGATATGAATTATCATATATCTTTGTTCCACCTTAATCTCTGCAAGTCCAATGTCTAATAGTGCCACTGTTGGTGAAAACTCTATTCTTTCTATTTTCAGATCTTTTATAACTTTGTAAGCCATCTTCCAACATGTCTGCACTCTTTCACATTCCCACCTTCCATTGTTGTTCCCTCCCTTCTTTACATCTCCAACATTCTGGGGGTGTCTGTTGATATATTTTATTAATCCACGTTGGGATTCTATACCATCTTCGGGACACTTTATATTGTACTTCAAGTAAGTTTACACAGAGTATTGATTTTTTTTGTTAAGGGTATTATATTTATCCAGTCTGTGTAACCTATTTCTCTTCTTAGGTCCCTTTGCCATTTAGTTAGACCTTTTAAATTTGTTAATTCTTGTTTATATTCTATTAATCCTGCTTCTAGAATTTTGTTGATCTTGATCTTCTCAATAAACAATATGTCAATATTCAATTCTCTACTGATTTGATTGCTCATTAGGTATTTATTCAGGGCACTTTTTATTCTAAGGTATTTAAATATATTATTTATTTATTTATTTATTTAGAAAGTGTTTTACCAGGAAGTATACATTGAGATTTATCTTGTTTTCAAGTATGTCCTGGGGACCCAGTCCAGAATGGAGTTACACAGAGTTACACATTTAACAGTAGATTCAAAAATAAATATATACATATATTAAACAAGTTGGAAGGAGAACATATGGTGATGATATAATTGAAGAAATAGAAGCTGGGGGAGGCTGCAGCAACTCCCCTCTAATTGTACACTCACAGAACTCCCAAGGGAAAAACAACTTCTCACAGAGACACACTGTGTACACAGGGGATAATCTTTGATTCTTCCGGGTTCTCTATCCTCCACTCGTACAGCTCAAAGTGTAGGAAAACAAATAACCACAGATGGAGTTAGGGTAAGACAAGTACAAAATTTAATAAGAAAACAATATCTGCTTACACATAGGATCTCTAAGTTGCACAGAATCAGTGGGCGTGGCGTTTTCAGTCTGGGAAAACAGAGTCCTTTCAGCAGCAGCAGGGATACAATCCAAGGCAAGCAAATAAAAAAAGGATGCAGGTATGTCCAGGAACGCTACGCGTTTCGCCCCTATACTGGGCTTCAACTTGGCGTCTGGACAGCCTGCTGTGCACTGAGAATTTATACGCTTCTCAATTGAGTGATGTTGCTGGGCGTTACTTCCGGGTTTCGCGTGTTCTCGCGATGTTACTGTTCACAGCTGCTCCTTATTCTCCGTTACATCGCAAGTGTAGTAAACGGAGAGAAACAAAAAACAAGTGTTTCATCTTAAAAATTCAAAGACAGCAGCTACCAATGGTAAACAACAGAACAATACTTTATTAAGAGGATAAAAAGAAGCTGCTCCACCCTTAAACAACATCATTAAAGAAAATATATAAAAACGGGGAATATTTATATGTACAAAAAAAGAAAGATTTAAAATAGAATATACCACTCTAGGTGTATATGGAAGAGGCGAATATATAGATCCCAGGGGAAATAAAGTGGAATAAAAGGAGTATATAGAAAAAATCTTGAAAAGACACTGTTTCTCCCTGGTTTTGAACAAGGGACCAGAGGCGTTGCTAGGTCTCCAAAAGATCCGGGGCTGGAGCCCATGGCAGACTTGATAGAAGTGGAGTAAATAAGCTCACATGCTTAGGTGGCATATAGATAGATATATATGATTCTAATGAATAATAGGTATATGGGTATATATCAGGGCTCAACAAATCCCAGGCGCCAGGACGCCATGGTGACCAGAAAATTAGATCTGGCTCATGGGAATTGTTGTCCACGCATGGAAGACTTGCTACTAGGATAATTATTTTTTTTTAATGCAGTGGAGCGCGAGGGAGCACCGCACTATAGGGTCTGAGCGCCGGAAGTGCTCAGCAGGGCTAGAAACGAAGATGGTCTGTTCCTGTATGAGACACACCCCACTGTCAGACACACATAACAAGCACGCTGTCTCACACAGACCAAGCACACTGTATCACACAAACATAACAAGCACTCTGTCTCACACAGACCAAGCACACTGTATCACACAGCAACACATAACAAGCACACTGTATCACACAGACCAAGCATCCTGTCTCACACAGACCAAGCATGCTGTCTCACACAGACCAAGCACACTGTCTCACACAGACATACATAACAAGCACACTGTCTCACACAGACACCAAACACGCTGTGTCACACAAACATGCATTCACCAGAGTAGGTCAAAGCCATTGTTCTACAGAGATCAAGAATGGAAAGGCTGCCTCCTCTCCCCCATTTATGCGCATACATAATCACACACAGTCATGCATGCACATACATAAAACACAGTGTCAGATAATCACACACAAATACAGTAAAACACACACAAGCCAGCAGTATGTTTTTCAGAATGTAATATTTAAGAAATAAAGCACTATATAATTTAAAATAATCAAAATAAAATGAAAGTGATCCAACCACCAATATTGTGTGTATAAAGAGAGGGTTATATTCACTCCCAGTTAATGTATAGCTGCTAGTGCAGCAACATAGAATTCCTGCTTAAAAGGAGGACCTGTAAGAGAATTTAAAAAGAAAAAATCCAGACAGAACTTAAAGATAGGCAATTTCTAATGATTCAAATGTGCATAAAATAATTTAATACATATATATATATATAAAAATAAAAAGATAAATAAAAATATACACAAACATACAACAAATACAATTACATAAACATTTGTTCTCTGGCATACATTTACTATTAAATGCATAGATTACCAACAGAGTATCAAAATGCATAGATATCTAAAATATCCAAAATAAAGACCACCAAAATAGCTGATAAAAATTAAAATAGGGAAAATACCTTACTTAGGTAACTGCATGGGCCTGCAGGGGGCGGTCTGGCCACAGGCCCCAGCACTAGCTGTCACCACCTACTCCAGGGAAATGTTGCACTTGGTCTCTCTCAGTGTCTCTCTTCCTTCCCAAGTCTGGATCTCTCCTCTTCCTTCCCTATCCTCGTTTTGCCATGTCAGTCTCTCTATCCTCTTCCTTTCCATGTCTGTTTCTCTCCTATCCCCTGCCATGTCTGTCTCTTTCCTTTCCATGTCTGTTTCTCTCCTATCCCCTGCCATGTCTGTCTCTTTCCTTTCCCATGTCTATCTCTTCTCCTTCCCATGTCTGTCTCATCTCCCTTCCCATGCATGTCTCTCTCCTCTACCGCCTATAACTGTCTCTTTGTCTCTCTACTCATGTATGCCTCTCCTCCCCTCACGTCTGTCTCTCTATCTCTTCTTTCCCATATATGTCTTCTCTTCCTCCCCCCGTCTCCTCTCCCCCAACCTGTTGTTTCCTCTCCCCCCCAACCTGTTGTCTCTGATATCCACCCACTCTGTTGTCTTTTCTCTCTCCCCCACCCTGTTGTCTCTTCTCTCCCCCACCAAGTTGTTTCCCCTCTCCCCCACCCTGTTGTATTCTGTCTCCCCCCCAACTTGTTGCCTCTTCTTTTCCCCCAAACTCTTGCATCTTACTTCCCAGCAACCTCTTGCATCTTATTTTCCCCAACCTCTTTCATCTTATTTCCCCCAACCTCTTTCATCTTATTTCCCCCAACCTCTTGCATCTTACTTCCCCCAACCTCTTGCATCTTACTTCCCCCAACCTCTTGCATCTTACTTCCCCCAACCTCTTGCATCTTATTTCCCCCGACCTCTTGTCTCTCATTTCCTCCAAACCTCTTGCATCTTACTTTCCCCCAAACCTCTTGCATCTTACTTTCCCCCAACCTCTTGTCTATAACTTCCTTCCAACCTCTTGTCCCCCCCCCCGCTCCCTGTTGACTCCTCCCCTTCCCTCTGGACTCCTCCCCTCTTTACCTGATGCGGTGCGGATCGCTGATGGGGAGACGCAGGCACCAATGGCTCTGTGTGTGTTAAGCACACTCCGAGCTCAATCAGTACTGCCTCGCGCTCCCCGCGTGTAGCTCTACGTCTTCACTACGCACGGGAAGCGCGAGGCAGCAGTGATTGAGCTCTGAGTGTGTTTAACACACACAGAGCCATTGGTGCCTGCGCTTCCCCGCCGAGGATCTGCACAGCACTACCGGGTGGGGGCGGACCTTCACCTAGCACCATGTGCGGTCCGCCTCCCCACCGGTGAAAAAAAAAAAAAACTGAACCGGAGATTCGGGGCTTCAGCCCCAGTAGCCCCCCCCCTAGCGACGCCACTGCAAGGGACCTTTTGCATGTTTAGCCAAAGTGATAACCGCTACATGGATATCAAAATCACACAGATGACCATGTGAATTGAAAAGTATATAATAAAAATGTAAAAATCCTGAAAAACACGGTTTCTGCCTGGTTTTGAACAAGGGACCTTTTGCGTGTAAAGCAAACGTGATAACCAATACACTACAGAAACTGCCTTCAAGCCTATTATTACGAACATGGAAACTGAACAAAATATAGATGTCTTATAACAATCAAAATTACATGGATGACCATGTGCATTGAAACGTATATAGAAAAAAACCTGAAAAACACTGTTTCTCCCTAGTTTTGAACAAGGGACCTTTTGCGTGTTCGGCAGATGTGATAACCGCTACATGGATATCAAAATTACATGGATGACCATGTGAATTGAAATGTATATAATAAAAATTAAAAAATCGAGAAAAAACACTGTTTCTGCCTGATTTCGAACCAGAGACCTTTTGCATGTTTAGCCAAAGTGATAACCGCTACATGGATATCAAAATCACACAGATGACGATGTGAATTGAAAAGTATATAATAAAAATGTAAAAATCCAGAAAAACACTGTTTCTGCCTGGTTTTGAACCAAGGACCTTTTGCGTGTAAAGCAAACGTGATAACCACTACACTACAGAAACTGCCTTCGAGCCTATTTACGAACATGGAAACTGAACAAAATATAGATGTCTTACAACAATCAAAATTACATGGATGACCATGTGCTTTGAAACGTATATAGAAAAAATCCTGACAAACACTGTTTCTCCCTAGTTTTGAACAAGGGACCTTTTGCGTGTTCGGCAGATGTGATAACCGCTACATGGATGTAAAAATTACATGGATGACCATGTGAATTGAAATGTATATAATAAAAATTAAAAAATCCAGAAAAAACACTATTTCTGCCTGGTTTCGAACCAGAGACCTTTTGCATGTTTAGCCAAAGTGATAACCGCTACATGGATATCAAAATCACACAGGTGACCATGTGAATTGAAAAGTATATAATAAAAATGTAAAAATCCAGAAATACACTGTTTCTGCCCGGTTTTGGACCAGGGACCTTTTGCGTGTAAAGCAAAAGTGATAACCACTACACTACAGAAACTGCCTTCAAGCCTGTTTACGAACATGGAAACTGAACAAAATATAGATGTCTTACAACAATCAAAATTACATGGATTACAATGTGCATTGAAACGTATATAGAAAAAATCCTGAAAAAACACTGTTTCTCCCTGGTATCGAACCAGAGACCTTTTGCGTGTTCGGCAGATGTGATAACCGCTACATGGATATCAAAATTACATGGATGACCATGTGAATTGAAATGTATATAATAAAAATTTAAAAATCCAGAAAAAAAAACACTGTTTCTGCCTGGTTTTGAACCAGGGACCTTTTGCGTGTAAAGCAAATGTGATAACCACTACACTACAGAAACTGCCTTCAAGCCTATTTACGAACATGGAAACTGAACAAAATATAGATGTCTTATAACAATCAAAATTACATGGATGACCATGTGCATTGAAACGTATATAGAAAAAATCCTGAAAAACACTGTTTCTCCCTAGTTTTGAACAAGGGACCTTTTGCGTGTTCGGCAGATGTGATAACCGCTACATGGATGTAAAAATTACATGGATGACCATGTGAATTGAAATGTATATAATAAAAATTAAAAAATCCAGAAAAAACACTATTTCTGCCTGGTTTCGAACCAGAGACCTTTTGCATGTTTAGCCAAAGTGATAACCGCTACATGGATATCAAAATCACACTGATGACCCTGTGAATTGAAAAGTATATAATAAAAATGTAAAAATCCAGAAAAACACGGTTTCTGCCCGGTTTTGAACCAGGGACCTTTTGCGTGTAAAGCAAAAGTGATAACCACTACACTACAGAAACTGCCTTCAAGCCTGTTTACGAACATGGAAACTGAACAAAATATAGATGTCTTACAACAATCAAAATTACATGGATTACCATGTGCATTGAAACGTATATAGAAAAAATCCTGAAAAAACACTGTTTCTCCCTGGTATCGAACCAGAGACCTTTTGCGTGTTCGGCAGATGTGATAACCGCTACATGGATATCAAAATTACATGGATGACCATGTGAATTGAAATGTATATAATAAAAATTTAAAGTTCCAGAAAAAAAACACTGTTTCTGCCTGGTTTCGAACCAGAGACCTTTTGCATGTTTAGCCAAAGTGATAACCGCTACATGGATATCAAAATCACACAGATGACCATGTGAATTGAAAAGTATATAATAAAAATTAAAAAATGCAGAAAAACACTGTTTCTGCCTGGTTTTGAACCAGGGACCTTTTGCGTGTAAAGCAAACGTGATAACCACTACACTACAGAAACTGCCTTCAAGCCTATTTACGAACATGGAAACTGAACAAAATATAGATGTCTTACAACAATCAAAATTACATGGATGACCATGTGCATTGAAACGTATATAGAAAAAAACCTGAAAAACACTGTTTCTCCCTAGTTTTGAACAAGGGACCTTTTGCGTGTTCGGCAGACGTGATAACCGCTACATGGATATCAAAATTACATTGATGACCATGTGAAATCAAATGTATATAATAAAAATTAAAAAATCCAGAAAAAACACTGTTTCTGCCTGGTTTCGAACCAGAGACCTTTTGCATGTTTAGCCAAAGTGATAACCGCTACATGGATATCAAAATCACACTGATGACCATGTGAATTGAAAAGTATATAATAAAAATGTAAAAATCCAGAAAAACACTGTTTCTGCCCGGTTTTGAACCAGGGACCTTTTGCGTGTAAAGCAAAAGTGATAACCACTACACTACAGAAACTGCCTTCAAGCATGTTTACGAACATGGAAACTGAACAAAATATAGATGTCTTACAACAATCAAAATTACATGGATTACCATGTGCATTGAAACGTATATAGAAAAAATCCTGAAAAAACACTGTTTCTCCCTGGTATCGAACCAGAGACCTTTTGCGTGTTCGGCAGATGTGATAACCGCTACATGGATATCAAAATTACATGGATGACCATGTGAATTGAAATGTATATAATAAAAATGTAAAAATCCAGAAAAAAAACACTGTTTCTGCCTGGTTTTGAACCAAGGACCATTTGCGTGTAAAGCAAACGTGATAACCACTACACTACAGAAACTGCCTTCAAGCCTATTTACGAACATGGAAACTGAACAAAATATAGATGTCTTACAACAATCAAAATTACATGGATGACCATGTGCTTTGAAACGTATATAGAAAAAATCCTGACAAACACTGTTTCTCCCTAGTTTTGAACAAGGGACCTTTTGCGTGTTCGGCAGATGTGATAACCGCTACATGGATGTAAAAATTACATGGATGACCATGTGAATTGAAATGTATATAATAAAAATTAAAAAATCCAGAAAAAACACTATTTCTGCCTGGTTTCGAACCAGAGACCTTTTGCATGTTTAGCCAAAGTGATAACCGCTACATGGATATCAAAATCACACAGATGACCATGTGAATTGAAAAGTATATAATAAAAATGTAAAAATCCAGAAATACACTGTTTCTGCCCGGTTTTGGACCAGGGACCTTTTGCGTGTAAAGCAAAAGTGATAACCACTACACTACAGAAACTGCCTTCAAGCCTGTTTACGAACATGGAAACTGAACAAAATATAGATGTCTTACAACAATCAAAATTACATGGATTACCATGTGCATTGAAACGTATATAGAAAAAATCCTGAAAAAACACTGTTTCTCCCTGGTATCGAACCAGAGACCTTTTGCTTGTTCGGCAGATGTGATAACCGCTACATGGATATCAAAATTACATGGATGACCATGTGAATTGAAATGTATATAATAAAAATTTAAAAATCCAGAAAAAAAACACTGTTTCTGCCTGGTTTTGAACCAGGGACCTTTTGCGTGTAAAGCAAACGTGATAACCACTACACTACAGAAACTGCCTTCAAGCCTATTTACGAACATGGAAACTGAACAAAATATGGATGTCTTACAACAATCAAAATTACATGGATGACCATGTGCTTTGAAACGTATATAGAAAAAATCCTGACAAACACTGTTTCTCCCTAGTTTTGAACAAGGGACCTTTTGCGTGTTCGGCAGATGTGATAACCGCTACATGGATGTAAAAATTACATGGATGACCATGTGAATTGAAATGTATATAATAAAAATTAAAAAATCCAGAAAAAACACTATTTCTGCCTGGTTTCGAACCAGAGACCTTTTGCATGTTTAGCCAAAGTGATAACCGCTACATGGATATCAAAATCACACAGATGACCATGTGAATTGAAAAGTATATAATAAAAATGTAAAAATCCAGAAATACACTGTTTCTGCCCGGTTTTGGACCAGGGACCTTTTGCGTGTAAAGCAAAAGTGATAACCACTACACTACAGAAACTGCCTTCAAGCCTGTTTACGAACATGGAAACTGAACAAAATATAGATGTCTTACAACAATCAAAATTACATGGATTACCATGTGCATTGAAACGTATATAGAAAAAATCCTGAAAAAACACTGTTTCTCCCTGGTATCGAACCAGAGACCATTTGCGTGTTCGGCAGATGTGATAACCGCTACATGGATATCAAAATTACATGGATGACCATGTGAATTGAAATGTATTAAATAAAAATTTAAAAATCCAGAAAAAAAACACTGTTTCTGCCTGGTTTTGAACCAGGGACCTTTTGCGTGTAAAGCAAACGTGATAACCACTACACTACAGAAACTGCCTTCAAGCCTATTTACGAACATGGAAACTGAACAAAATATAGATGTCTTATAACAATCAAAATTACATGGATGACCATGTGCATTGAAACGTATATAGAAAAAATCCTGAAAAACACTGTTTCTCCCTAGTTTTGAACAAGGGACCTTTTGCGTGTTCGGGAGATGTGATAACCGCTACATGGATGTAAAAATTACATGGATGACCATGTGAATTGAAATGTATATAATAAAAATTAAAAAATCCAGAAAAAACACTATTTCTGCCTGGTTTCGAACCAGAGACCTTTTGCATGTTTAGCCAAAGTGATAACCGCTACATGGATATCAAAATCACACTGATGACCCTGTGAATTGAAAAGTATATAATAAAAATGTAAAAATCCAGAAAAACACGGTTTCTGCCCGGTTTTGAACCAGGGACCTTTTGCGTGTAAAGCAAAAGTGATAACCACTACACTACAGAAACTGCCTTCAAGCCTGTTTACGAACATGGAAACTGAACAAAATGTAGATGTCTTACAACAATCAAAATTACATGGATTACCATGTGCATTGAAACGTATATAGAAAAAATCCTGAAAAAACACTGTTTCTCCCTGGTATCGAACCAGAGACCTTTTGCGTGTTCGGCAGATGTGATAACCGCTACATGGATATCAAAATTACATGGATGACCATGTGAATTGAAATGTATATAATAAAAATTTAAAGTTCCAGAAAAAAAACACTGTTTCTGCCTGGTTTCGAACCAGAGACCTTTTGCATGTTTAGCCAAAGTGATAACCGCTACATGGATATCAAAATCACACAGATGACCATGTGAATTGAAAAGTATATAATAAAAATAAAAAAATGCAGAAAAACACTGTTTCTGCCTGGTTTTGAACCAGGGACCTTTTGCGTGTAAAGCAAACGTGATAACCACTACACTACAGAAACTGCCTTCAAGCCTATTTACGAACATGGAAACTGAACAAAATATAGATGTCTTACAACAATCAAAATTACATGGATGACCATGTGCATTGAAACGTATATAGAAAAAATCCTGAAAAAACACTGTTTCTCCCTAGTTTTGAACAAGGGACCTTTTGCGTGTTCGGCAGATGTGATAACCGCTACATGGATATCAAAATTACATGGATGACCATGTGAATTGAAATGTATATAATAAAAATTAAAAAATCCAGAAAAAACACAGTTTCTGCCTGGTTTCGAACCAGAGACCTTTTGCATGTTTAGCCAAAGTGATAACCGCTACATGGATATCAAAATCACACAGATGACCATGTGAATTGAAAAGTATATAATAAAAATTAAAAAATGCAGAAAATCACTGTTTCTACCTGGTTTTGAACCAAGTACCTTTTGCATGTTTAGCCAAAGTGATAACCGCTACATGGATATCAAAATCACACAGATGACCATGTGAATTGAAAAGTATATAATAAAAATTAAAAAATGTAGAAAATCACTGTTTCTACCTGGTTTTGAACCAAGTACCTTTTGCATGTTTAGCCAAAGTGATAACCGCTACATGGATATCAAAATCACACAGATGACCATGTGAATTGAAAAGTATATAATAAAAATGTAAAAATCCAGAAATACACTGTTTCTGCCCGGTTTTGGACCAGGGACCTTTTGCGTGTGAAGCAAAAGTGATAACCACTACACTACAGAAACTGCCTTCAAGCCTGTTTACGAACATGGAAACTGAACAAAATATAGATGTCTTACAACAATCAAAATTACATGGATGACCATGTGCATTGAATCGTATATAGAAAAAATACTGAAAAACACTGTTTCTCCCTAGTTTTGAACAAGGGACCTTTTGCGTGTTCGGCAGACGTGATAACCGCTACATGTATATCAAAATCACACAGATGACCATGTGAATTGAAAAGTATATAATAAAAATTAAAAAATCCAGAAAAAAACACTGTTTCTGCCTGGTTTCGAACCAGAGACCTTTTGCATGTTTAGCCAAAGTGATAACCGCTACATGGATATCAAAATCACACAGATGACCATGTGAATTGAAAAGTATATAATAAAAATTAAAAAATGCAGAAAAACACTGTTTCTGCCTGGTTTTGAACCAGGGACCTTTTGCGTGTAAAGCAAACGTGATAACCACTACACTACAGAAGCTGCCTTCAAGCCTATTTACGAACATGGAAACTGAACAAAATATAGATGTCTTACAACAATCAAAATTACATGGATGACCATGTGCATTGAAACGTATATAGAAAAAAACCTGAAAAACACTTTTTCTCCCTAGTTTTGAACAAGGGACCTTTTGCGTGTTCGGCAGACGTGATAACCGCTACATGGATATCAAAATTACATGGATGACCATGTGAATTGAAATGTATATAATAAAAATTAAAAAATCCAGAAAAAACACAGTTTCTGCCTGGTTTCGAACCAGAGACCTTTTGCATGTTTAGCCAAAGTGATAACCGCTACATGGATATCAAAATCACACAGATGACCATGTGAATTGAAAAGTATATAATAAAAATTAAAAAATGCAGAAGATCACTGTTTCTACCTGGTTTTGAACCAAGTACCTTTTGCATGTTTAGCCAAAGTGATAACCGCTACATGGATATCAAAATCACACAGATGACCATGTGAATTGAAAAGTATATAATAAAAATTAAAAAATGCAGAAAATCACTGTTTCTACCTGGTTTTGAACCAAGTACCTTTTGCATGTTTAGCCAAAGTGATAACCGCTACATGGATATCAAAATCACACAGATGACCATGTGAATTGAAAAGTATATAATAAAAATGTAAAAATCCAGAAATACACTGTTTCTGCCCGGTTTTGGACCAGGGACCTTTTGCGTGTGAAGCAAAAGTGATAACCACTACACTACAGAAACTGCCTTCAAGCCTGTTTACGAACATGGAAACTGAACAAAATATAGATGTCTTACAACAATCAAAATTACATGGATGACCATGTGCATTGAATCGTATATAGAAAAAATACTGAAAAACACTGTTTCTCCCTAGTTTTGAACAAGGGACCTTTTGCGTGTTCGGCAGACGTGATAACCGCTACATGTATATCAAAATCACACAGATGACCATGTGAATTGAAAAGTATATAATAAAAATTAAAAAATCCAGAAAAAAACACTGTTTCTGCCTGGTTTCGAACCAGAGACCTTTTGCATGTTTAGCCAAAGTGATAACCGCTACATGGATATCAAAATCACACAGATGACCATGTGAATTGAAAAGTATATAATAAAAATAAAAAAATGCAGAAAAACACTGTTTCTGCCTGGTTTTGAACCAGGGACCTTTTGCGCGTAAAGCAAACGTGATAACCACTACACTACAGAAACTGCCTTCAAGCCTATTTACGAACATGGAAACTGAACAAAATATAGATGTCTTACAACAATCAAAATTACATGGATGACCATGTGCTTTGAAACGTATATAGAAAAAATCCTGACAAACACTGTTTCTCCCTAGTTTTGAACAAGGGACCTTTTGCGTGTTCGGCAGATGTGATAACCGCTACATGGATGTAAAAATTACATGGATGACCATGTGAATTGAAATGTATATAATAAAAATTAAAAAATCCAGAAAAAACACTATTTCTGCCTGGTTTCGAACCAGAGACCTTTTGCATGTTTAGCCAAAGTGATAACCGCTACATGGATATCAAAATCACACAGATGACCATGTGAATTGAAAAGAATATAATAAAAATGTAAAAATCCAGAAATACACTGTTTCTGCCCGGTTTTGGACCAGGGACCTTTTGCGTGTAAAGCAAAAGTGATAACCACTACACTACAGAAACTGCCTTCAAGCCTGTTTACGAACATGGAAACTGAACAAAATATAGATGTCTTACAACAATCAAAATTACATGGATTACCATGTGCATTGAAACGTATATAGAAAAAATCCTGAAAAAACACTGTTTCTCCCTGGTATCGAACCAGAGACCTTTTGCGTGTTCGGCAGATGTGATAACCGCTACATGGATGTAAAAATTACATGGATGACCATGTGAATTGAAATGTATATAATAAAAATTAAAAAATCCAGAAAAAACACTATTTCTGCCTGGTTTCGAACCAGAGACCTTTTGCATGTTTAGCCAAAGTGATAACCGCTACATTGATATCAAAATCACACTGATGACCCTGTGAATTGAAAAGTATATAATAAAAATGTAAAAATCCAGAAAAACACGGTTTCTGCCCGGTTTTGAACCAGGGACCTTTTGCGTGTAAAGCAAAAGTGATAACCACTACACTACAGAAACTGCCTTCAAGCCTGTTTACGAACATGGAAACTGAACAAAATATAGATGTCTTACAACAATCAAAATTACATGGATTACCATGTGCATTGAAACGTATATAGAAAAAATCCTGAAAAAACACTGTTTCTCCCTGGTATCGAACCAGAAACCTTTTTGCGTGTTCGGCAGATGTGATAACCGCTACATGGATATCAAAATTACATGGATGACCATGTGAATTGAAATGTATATAATAAAAATGTAAAGTTCCAGAAAAAAAACACTGTTTCTGCCTGGTTTCGAACCAGAGACCTTTTGCATGTTTAGCCAAAGTGATAACCGCTACATGGATATCAAAATCACACAGATGACCATGTGAATTGAAAAGTATATAATAAAAATTAAAAAATGCAGAAAAACACTGTTTCTGCCTGGTTTTGAACCAGGGACCTTTTGCGTGTAAAGCAAACGTGATAACCACTACACTACAGAAACTGCCTTCAAGCCTGTTTACGAACATGGAAACTGAACAAAATATAGATGTCTTACAACAATCAAAATTACATGGATTACCATGTGCATTGAAACGTATATAGAAAAAATCCTGAAAAAACACTGTTTCTCCCTGGTATCGAACCAGAGACCTTTTGCGTGTTCGGCAGATGTGATAACCGCTACATGGATATCAAAATTACATGGATGACCATGTGAATTGAAATGTATTAAATAAAAATGTAAAAATCCAGAAAAAAAACACTGTTTCTGCCTGGTTTTGAACCAGGGACCTTTTGCGTGTAAAGCAAAAGTGATAACCACTACACTACAGAAACTGCCTTCAAGCCTGTTTACGAACATGGAAACTGAACAAAATGTAGATGTCTTACAACAATCAAAATTACATGGATTACCATGTGCATTGAAACGTATATAGAAAAAATCCTGAAAAAACACTGTTTCTCCCTGGTATCGAACCAGAGACCTTTTGCGTGTTCGGCAGATGTGATAACCGCTACATGGATATCAAAATTACATGGATGACCATGTGAATTGAAATGTATATAATAAAAATTTAAAGTTCCAGAAAAAAAACACTGTTTCTGCCTGGTTTCGAACCAGAGACCTTTTGCATGTTTAGCCAAAGTGATAACCGCTACATGGATATCAAAATCACACAGATGACCATGTGAATTGAAAAGTATATAATAAAAATAAAAAAATGCAGAAAAACACTGTTTCTGCCTGGTTTTGAACCAGGGACCTTTTGCGTGTAAAGCAAACGTGATAACCACTACACTACAGAAACTGCCTTCAAGCCTATTTACGAACATGGAAACTGAACAAAATATAGATGTCTTACAACAATCAAAATTACATGGATGACCATGTGCATTGAAACGTATATAGAAAAAATCCTGAAAAAACACTGTTTCTCCCTAGTTTTGAACAAGGGACCTTTTGCGTGTTCGGCAGATGTGATAACCGCTACATGGATATCAAAATTACATGGATGACCATGTGAATTGAAATGTATATAATAAAAATTAAAAAATCCAGAAAAAACACAGTTTCTGCCTGGTTTCGAACCAGAGACCTTTTGCATGTTTAGCCAAAGTGATAACCGCTACATGGATATCAAAATCACACAGATGACCATGTGAATTGAAAAGTATATAATAAAAATTAAAAAATGCAGAAAATCACTGTTTCTACCTGGTTTTGAACCAAGTACCTTTTGCATGTTTAGCCAAAGTGATAACCGCTACATGGATATCAAAATCACACAGATGACCATGTGAATTGAAAAGTATATAATAAAAATTAAAAAATGTAGAAAATCACTGTTTCTACCTGGTTTTGAACCAAGTACCTTTTGCATGTTTAGCCAAAGTGATAACCGCTACATGGATATCAAAATCACACAGATGACCATGTGAATTGAAAAGTATATAATAAAAATGTAAAAATCCAGAAATACACTGTTTCTGCCCGGTTTTGGACCAGGGACCTTTTGCGTGTGAAGCAAAAGTGATAACCACTACACTACAGAAACTGCCTTCAAGCCTGTTTACGAACATGGAAACTGAACAAAATATAGATGTCTTACAACAATCAAAATTACATGGATGACCATGTGCATTGAATCGTATATAGAAAAAATACTGAAAAACACTGTTTCTCCCTAGTTTTGAACAAGGGACCTTTTGCGTGTTCGGCAGACGTGATAACCGCTACATGTATATCAAAATCACACAGATGACCATGTGAATTGAAAAGTATATAATAAAAATTAAAAAATCCAGAAAAAAACACTGTTTCTGCCTGGTTTCGAACCAGAGACCTTTTGCATGTTTAGCCAAAGTGATAACCGCTACATGGATATCAAAATCACACAGATGACCATGTGAATTGAAAAGTATATAATAAAAATAAAAAAATGCAGAAAAACACTGTTTCTGCCTGGTTTTGAACCAGGGACCTTTTGCGCGTAAAGCAAACGTGATAACCACTACACTACAGAAACTGCCTTCAAGCCTATTTACGAACATGGAAACTGAACAAAATATAGATGTCTTACAACAATCAAAATTACATGGATGACCATGTGCTTTGAAACGTATATAGAAAAAATCCTGACAAACACTGTTTCTCCCTAGTTTTGAACAAGGGACCTTTTGCGTGTTCGGCAGATGTGATAACCGCTACATGGATGTAAAAATTACATGGATGACCATGTGAATTGAAATGTATATAATAAAAATTAAAAAATCCAGAAAAAACACTATTTCTGCCTGGTTTCGAACCAGAGACCTTTTGCATGTTTAGCCAAAGTGATAACCGCTACATGGATATCAAAATCACACAGATGACCATGTGAATTGAAAAGAATATAATAAAAATGTAAAAATCCAGAAATACACTGTTTCTGCCCGGTTTTGGACCAGGGACCTTTTGCGTGTAAAGCAAAAGTGATAACCACTACACTACAGAAACTGCCTTCAAGCCTGTTTACGAACATGGAAACTGAACAAAATATAGATGTCTTACAACAATCAAAATTACATGGATTACCATGTGCATTGAAACGTATATAGAAAAAATCCTGAAAAAACACTGTTTCTCCCTGGTATCGAACCAGAGACCTTTTGCGTGTTCGGCAGATGTGATAACCGCTACATGGATGTAAAAATTACATGGATGACCATGTGAATTGAAATGTATATAATAAAAATTAAAAAATCCAGAAAAAACACTATTTCTGCCTGGTTTCGAACCAGAGACCTTTTGCATGTTTAGCCAAAGTGATAACCGCTACATTGATATCAAAATCACACTGATGACCCTGTGAATTGAAAAGTATATAATAAAAATGTAAAAATCCAGAAAAACACGGTTTCTGCCCGGTTTTGAACCAGGGACCTTTTGCGTGTAAAGCAAAAGTGATAACCACTACACTACAGAAACTGCCTTCAAGCCTGTTTACGAACATGGAAACTGAACAAAATATAGATGTCTTACAACAATCAAAATTACATGGATTACCATGTGCATTGAAACGTATATAGAAAAAATCCTGAAAAAACACTGTTTCTCCCTGGTATCGAACCAGAAACCTTTTGCGTGTTCGGCAGATGTGATAACCGCTACATGGATATCAAAATTACATGGATGACCATGTGAATTGAAATGTATATAATAAAAATGTAAAGTTCCAGAAAAAAAACACTGTTTCTGCCTGGTTTCGAACCAGAGACCTTTTGCATGTTTAGCCAAAGTGATAACCGCTACATGGATATCAAAATCACACAGATGACCATGTGAATTGAAAAGTATATAATAAAAATTAAAAAATGCAGAAAAACACTGTTTCTGCCTGGTTTTGAACCAGGGACCTTTTGCGTGTAAAGCAAACGTGATAACCACTACACTACAGAAACTGCCTTCAAGCCTGTTTACGAACATGGAAACTGAACAAAATATAGATGTCTTACAACAATCAAAATTACATGGATTACCATGTGCATTGAAACGTATATAGAAAAAATCCTGAAAAAACACTGTTTCTCCCTGGTATCGAACCAGAGACCTTTTGCGTGTTCGGCAGATGTGATAACCGCTACATGGATATCAAAATTACATGGATGACCATGTGAATTGAAATGTATTAAATAAAAATTTAAAAATCCAGAAAAAAAACACTGTTTCTGCCTGGTTTTGAACCAGGGACCTTTTGCGTGTAAAGCAAATGTGATAACCACTACACTACAGAAACTGCCTTCAAGCCTATTTACGAACATGGAAACTGAACAAAATATAGATGTCTTATAACAATCAAAATTACATGGATGACCATGTGCATTGAAACGTATATAGAAAAAATCCTGAAAAACACTGTTTCTCCCTAGTTTTGAACAAGGGACCTTTTGCGTGTTCGGGAGATGTGATAACCGCTACATGGATGTAAAAATTACATGGATGACCATGTGAATTGAAATGTATATAATAAAAATTAAAAAATCCAGAAAAAACACTATTTCTGCCTGGTTTCGAACCAGAGACCTTTTGCATGTTTAGCCAAAGTGATAACCGCTACATGGATATCAAAATCACACTGATGACCCTGTGAATTGAAAAGTATATAATAAAAATGTAAAAATCCAGAAAAACACGGTTTCTGTCCGGTTTTGAACCAGGGACCTTTTGCGTGTAAAGCAAAAGTGATAACCACTACACTACAGAAACTGCCTTCAAGCCTGTTTACGAACATGGAAACTGAACAAAATGTAGATGTCTTACAACAATCAAAATTACATGGATTACCATGTGCATTGAAACGTATATAGAAAAAATCCTGAAAAAACACTGTTTCTCCCTGGTATCGAACCAGAGACCTTTTGCGTGTTCGGCAGATGTGATAACCGCTACATGGATATCAAAATTACATGGATGACCATGTGAATTGAAATGTATATAATAAAAATTTAAAGTTCCAGAAAAAAAACACTGTTTCTGCCTGGTTTCGAACCAGAGACCTTTTGCATGTTTAGCCAAAGTGATAACCGCTACATGGATATCAAAATCACACAGATGACCATGTGAATTGAAAAGTATATAATAAAAATAAAAAAATGCAGAAAAACACTGTTTCTGCCTGGTTTTGAACCAGGGACCTTTTGCGTGTAAAGCAAACGTGATAACCACTACACTACAGAAACTGCCTTCAAGCCTATTTACGAACATGGAAACTGAACAAAATATAGATGTCTTACAACAATCAAAATTACATGGATGACCATGTGCATTGAAACGTATATAGAAAAAATCCTGAAAAAACACTGTTTCTCCCTAGTTTTGAACAAGGGACCTTTTGCGTGTTCGGCAGATGTGATAACCGCTACATGGATATCAAAATTACATGGATGACCATGTGAATTGAAATGTATATAATAAAAATTAAAAAATCCAGAAAAAACACAGTTTCTGCCTGGTTTCGAACCAGAGACCTTTTGCATGTTTAGCCAAAGTGATAACCGCTACATGGATATCAAAATCACACAGATGACCATGTGAATTGAAAAGTATATAATAAAAATTAAAAAATGCAGAAAATCACTGTTTCTACCTGGTTTTGAACCAAGTACCTTTTGCATGTTTAGCCAAAGTGATAACCGCTACATGGATATCAAAATCACACAGATGACCATGTGAATTGAAAAGTATATAATAAAAATTAAAAAATGTAGAAAATCACTGTTTCTACCTGGTTTTGAACCAAGTACCTTTTGCATGTTTAGCCAAAGTGATAACCGCTACATGGATATCAAAATCACACAGATGACCATGTGAATTGAAAAGTATATAATAAAAATGTAAAAATCCAGAAATACACTGTTTCTGCCCGGTTTTGGACCAGGGACCTTTTGCGTGTGAAGCAAAAGTGATAACCACTACACTACAGAAACTGCCTTCAAGCCTGTTTACGAACATGGAAACTGAACAAAATATAGATGTCTTACAACAATCAAAATTACATGGATGACCATGTGCATTGAATCGTATATAGAAAAAATACTGAAAAACACTGTTTCTCCCTAGTTTTGAACAAGGGACCTTTTGCGTGTTCGGCAGACGTGATAACCGCTACATGTATATCAAAATCACACAGATGACCATGTGAATTGAAAAGTATATAATAAAAATTAAAAAATCCAGAAAAAAACACTGTTTCTGCCTGGTTTCGAACCAGAGACCTTTTGCATGTTTAGCCAAAGTGATAACCGCTACATGGATATCAAAATCACACAGATGACCATGTGAATTGAAAAGTATATAATAAAAATTAAAAAATGCAGAAAAACACTGTTTCTGCCTGGTTTTGAACCAGGGACCTTTTGCGTGTAAAGCAAACGTGATAACCACTACACTACAGAAGCTGCCTTCAAGCCTATTTACGAACATGGAAACTGAACAAAATATAGATGTCTTACAACAATCAAAATTACATGGATGACCATGTGCATTGAAACGTATATAGAAAAAAACCTGAAAAACACTTTTTCTCCCTAGTTTTGAACAAGGGACCTTTTGCGTGTTCGGCAGACGTGATAACCGCTACATGGATATCAAAATTACATGGATGACCATGTGAATTGAAATGTATATAATAAAAATTAAAAAATCCAGAAAAAACACAGTTTCTGCCTGGTTTCGAACCAGAGACCTTTTGCATGTTTAGCCAAAGTGATAACCGCTACATGGATATCAAAATCACACAGATGACCATGTGAATTGAAAAGTATATAATAAAAATTAAAAAATGCAGAAGATCACTGTTTCTACCTGGTTTTGAACCAAGTACCTTTTGCATGTTTAGCCAAAGTGATAACCGCTACATGGATATCAAAATCACACAGATGACCATGTGAATTGAAAAGTATATAATAAAAATTAAAAAATGCAGAAAATCACTGTTTCTACCTGGTTTTGAACCAAGTACCTTTTGCATGTTTAGCCAAAGTGATAACCGCTACATGGATATCAAAATCACACAGATGACCATGTGAATTGAAAAGTATATAATAAAAATGTAAAAATCCAGAAATACACTGTTTCTGCCCGGTTTTGGACCAGGGACCTTTTGCGTGTGAAGCAAAAGTGATAACCACTACACTACAGAAACTGCCTTCAAGCCTGTTTACGAACATGGAAACTGAACAAAATATAGATGTCTTACAACAATCAAAATTACATGGATGACCATGTGCATTGAATCGTATATAGAAAAAATACTGAAAAACACTGTTTCTCCCTAGTTTTGAACAAGGGACCTTTTGCGTGTTCGGCAGACGTGATAACCGCTACATGTATATCAAAATCACACAGATGACCATGTGAATTGAAAAGTATATAATAAAAATTAAAAAATCCAGAAAAAAACACTGTTTCTGCCTGGTTTCGAACCAGAGACCTTTTGCATGTTTAGCCAAAGTGATAACCGCTACATGGATATCAAAATCACACAGATGACCATGTGAATTGAAAAGTATATAATAAAAATAAAAAAATGCAGAAAAACACTGTTTCTGCCTGGTTTTGAACCAGGGACCTTTTGCGCGTAAAGCAAACGTGATAACCACTACACTACAGAAACTGCCTTCAAGCCTATTTACGAACATGGAAACTGAACAAAATATAGATGTCTTACAACAATCAAAATTACATGGATGACCATGTGCTTTGAAACGTATATAGAAAAAATCCTGACAAACACTGTTTCTCCCTAGTTTTGAACAAGGGACCTTTTGCGTGTTCGGCAGATGTGATAACCGCTACATGGATGTAAAAATTACATGGATGACCATGTGAATTGAAATGTATATAATAAAAATTAAAAAATCCAGAAAAAACACTATTTCTGCCTGGTTTCGAACCAGAGACCTTTTGCATGTTTAGCCAAAGTGATAACCGCTACATGGATATCAAAATCACACAGATGACCATGTGAATTGAAAAGAATATAATAAAAATGTAAAAATCCAGAAATACACTGTTTCTGCCCGGTTTTGGACCAGGGACCTTTTGCGTGTAAAGCAAAAGTGATAACCACTACACTACAGAAACTGCCTTCAAGCCTGTTTACGAACATGGAAACTGAACAAAATATAGATGTCTTACAACAATCAAAATTACATGGATTACCATGTGCATTGAAACGTATATAGAAAAAATCCTGAAAAAACACTGTTTCTCCCTGGTATCGAACCAGAGACCTTTTGCGTGTTCGGCAGATGTGATAACCGCTACATGGATGTAAAAATTACATGGATGACCATGTGAATTGAAATGTATATAATAAAAATTAAAAAATCCAGAAAAAACACTATTTCTGCCTGGTTTCGAACCAGAGACCTTTTGCATGTTTAGCCAAAGTGATAACCGCTACATTGATATCAAAATCACACTGATGACCCTGTGAATTGAAAAGTATATAATAAAAATGTAAAAATCCAGAAAAACACGGTTTCTGCCCGGTTTTGAACCAGGGACCTTTTGCGTGTAAAGCAAAAGTGATAACCACTACACTACAGAAACTGCCTTCAAGCCTGTTTACGAACATGGAAACTGAACAAAATATAGATGTCTTACAACAATCAAAATTACATGGATTACCATGTGCATTGAAACGTATATAGAAAAAATCCTGAAAAAACACTGTTTCTCCCTGGTATCGAACCAGAAACCTTTTGCGTTTTCGGCAGATGTGATAACCGCTACATGGATATCAAAATTACATGGATGACCATGTGAATTGAAATGTATATAATAAAAATGTAAAGTTCCAGAAAAAAAACACTGTTTCTGCCTGGTTTCGAACCAGAGACCTTTTGCATGTTTAGCCAAAGTGATAACCGCTACATGGATATCAAAATCACACAGATGACCATGTGAATTGAAAAGTATATAATAAAAATTAAAAAATGCAGAAAAACACTGTTTCTGCCTGGTTTTGAACCAGGGACCTTTTGCGTGTAAAGCAAACGTGATAACCACTACACTACAGAAACTGCCTTCAAGCCTGTTTACGAACATGGAAACTGAACAAAATATAGATGTCTTACAACAATCAAAATTACATGGATTACCATGTGCATTGAAACGTATATAGAAAAAATCCTGAAAAAACACTGTTTCTCCCTGGTATCGAACCAGAGACCTTTTGCGTGTTCGGCAGATGTGATAACCGCTACATGGATATCAAAATTACATGGATGACCATGTGAATTGAAATGTATTAAATAAAAATTTAAAAATCCAGAAAAAAAACACTGTTTCTGCCTGGTTTTGAACCAGGGACCTTTTGCGTGTAAAGCAAATGTGATAACCACTACACTACAGAAACTGCCTTCAAGCCTATTTACGAACATGGAAACTGAACAAAATATAGATGTCTTATAACAATCAAAATTACATGGATGACCATGTGCATTGAAACGTATATAGAAAAAATCCTGAAAAACACTGTTTCTCCCTAGTTTTGAACAAGGGACCTTTTGCGTGTTCGGGAGATGTGATAACCGCTACATGGATGTAAAAATTACATGGATGACCATGTGAATTGAAATGTATATAATAAAAATTAAAAAATCCAGAAAAAACACTATTTCTGCCTGGTTTCGAACCAGAGACCTTTTGCATGTTTAGCCAAAGTGATAACCGCTACATGGATATCAAAATCACACTGATGACCCTGTGAATTGAAAAGTATATAATACAAATGTAAAAATCCAGAAAAACACGGTTTCTGCCCGGTTTTGAACCAGGGACCTTTTGCGTGTAAAGCAAAAGTGATAACCACTACACTACAGAAACTGCCTTCAAGCCTGTTTACGAACATGGAAACTGAACAAAATGTAGATGTCTTACAACAATCAAAATTACATGGATTACCATGTGCATTGAAACGTATATAGAAAAAATCCTGAAAAAACACTGTTTCTCCCTGGTATCGAACCAGAGACCTTTTGCGTGTTCGGCAGATGTGATAACCGCTACATGGATATCAAAATTACATGGATGACCATGTGAATTGAAATGTATATAATAAAAATTTAAAGTTCCAGAAAAAAAACACTGTTTCTGCCTGGTTTCGAACCAGAGACCTTTTGCATGTTTAGCCAAAGTGATAACCGCTACATGGATATCAAAATCACACAGATGACCATGTGAATTGAAAAGTATATAATAAAAATAAAAAAATGCAGAAAAACACTGTTTCTGCCTGGTTTTGAACCAGGGACCTTTTGCGTGTAAAGCAAACGTGATAACCACTACACAACAGAAACTGCCTTCAAGCCTATTTACGAACATGGAAACTGAACAAAATATAGATGTCTTACAACAATCAAAATTACATGGATGACCATGTGCATTGAAACGTATATAGAAAAAATCCTGAAAAAACACTGTTTCTCCCTAGTTTTGAACAAGGGACCTTTTGCGTGTTCGGCAGATGTGATAACCGCTACATGGATATCAAAATTACATGGATGACCATGTGAATTGAAATGTATATAATAAAAATTAAAAAATCCAGAAAAAACACAGTTTCTGCCTGGTTTCGAACCAGAGACCTTTTGCATGTTTAGCCAAAGTGATAACCGCTACATGGATATCAAAATCACACAGATGACCATGTGAATTGAAAAGTATATAATAAAAATTAAAAAATGCAGAAAATCACTGTTTCTACCTGGTTTTGAACCAAGTACCTTTTGCATGTTTAGCCAAAGTGATAACCGCTACATGGATATCAAAATCACACAGATGACCATGTGAATTGAAAAGTATATAATAAAAATTAAAAAATGTAGAAAATCACTGTTTCTACCTGGTTTTGAACCAAGTACCTTTTGCATGTTTAGCCAAAGTGATAACCGCTACATGGATATCAAAATCACACAGATGACCATGTGAATTGAAAAGTATATAATAAAAATGTAAAAATCCAGAAATACACTGTTTCTGCCCGGTTTTGGACCAGGGACCTTTTGCGTGTGAAGCAAAAGTGATAACCACTACACTACAGAAACTGCCTTCAAGCCTGTTTACGAACATGGAAACTGAACAAAATATAGATGTCTTACAACAATCAAAATTACATGGATGACCATGTGCATTGAATCGTATATAGAAAAAATACTGAAAAACACTGTTTCTCCCTAGTTTTGAACAAGGGACCTTTTGCGTGTTCGGCAGATGTGATAACCGCTACATGGATATCAAAATTACATGGATGACCATGTGAATTGAAATGTATATAATAAAAATTAAAAAATCCAGAAAAAACACAGTTTCTGCCTGGTTTCGAACCAGAGACCTTTTGCATGTTTAGCCAAAGTGATAACCGCTACATGGATATCAAAATCACACAGATGACCATGTGAATTGAAAAGTATATAATAAAAATAAAAAAATGCAGAAAAACACTGTTTCTGCCTGGTTTTGAACCAGGGACCTTTTGCGTGTAAAGCAAACGTGATAACCACTACACTACAGAAACTGCCTTCAAGCCTATTTACGAACATGGAAACTGAACAAAATATAGATGTCTTACAACAATCAAAATTACATGGATGACCATGTGCATTGAAACGTATATAGAAAAAATCCTGAAAAAACACTGTTTCTCCCTAGTTTTGAACAAGGGACCTTTTGCGTGTTCGGCAGATGTGATAACCGCTACATGGATATCAAAATTACATGGATGACCATGTGAATTGAAATGTATATAATAAAAATTAAAAAATCCAGAAAAAACACAGTTTCTGCCTGGTTTCGAACCAGAGACCTTTTGCATGTTTAGCCAAAGTGATAACCGCTACATGGATATCAAAATCACACAGATGACCATGTGAATTGAAAAGTATATAATAAAAATTAAAAAATGCAGAAAATCACTGTTTCTACCTGGTTTTGAACCAAGTACCTTTTGCATGTTTAGCCAAAGTGATAACCGCTACATGGATATCAAAATCACACAGATGACCATGTGAATTGAAAAGTATATAATAAAAATTAAAAAATGTAGAAAATCACTGTTTCTACCTGGTTTTGAACCAAGTACCTTTTGCATGTTTAGCCAAAGTGATAACCGCTACATGGATATCAAAATCACACAGATGACCATGTGAATTGAAAAGTATATAATAAAAATGTAAAAATCCAGAAATACACTGTTTCTGCCCGGTTTTGGACCAGGGACCTTTTGCGTGTGAAGCAAAAGTGATAACCACTACACTACAGAAACTGCCTTCAAGCCTGTTTACGAACATGGAAACTGAACAAAATATAGATGTCTTACAACAATCAAAATTACATGGATGACCATGTGCATTGAATCGTATATAGAAAAAATACTGAAAAACACTGTTTCTCCCTAGTTTTGAACAAGGGACCTTTTGCGTGTTCGGCAGACGTGATAACCGCTACATGTATATCAAAATCACACAGATGACCATGTGAATTGAAAAGTATATAATAAAAATTAAAAAATCCAGAAAAAAACACTGTTTCTGCCTGGTTTCGAACCAGAGACCTTTTGCATGTTTAGCCAAAGTGATAACCGCTACATGGATATCAAAATCACACAGATGACCATGTGAATTGAAAAGTATATAATAAAAATAAAAAAATGCAGAAAAACACTGTTTCTGCCTGGTTTTGAACCAGGGACCTTTTGCGCGTAAAGCAAACGTGATAACCACTACACTACAGAAACTGCCTTCAAGCCTATTTACGAACATGGAAACTGAACAAAATATAGATGTCTTACAACAATCAAAATTACATGGATGACCATGTGCTTTGAAACGTATATAGAAAAAATCCTGACAAACACTGTTTCTCCCTAGTTTTGAACAAGGGACCTTTTGCGTGTTCGGCAGATGTGATAACCGCTACATGGATGTAAAAATTACATGGATGACCATGTGAATTGAAATGTATATAATAAAAATTAAAAAATCCAGAAAAAACACTATTTCTGCCTGGTTTCGAACCAGAGACCTTTTGCATGTTTAGCCAAAGTGATAACCGCTACATGGATATCAAAATCACACAGATGACCATGTGAATTGAAAAGAATATAATAAAAATGTAAAAATCCAGAAATACACTGTTTCTGCCCGGTTTTGGACCAGGGACCTTTTGCGTGTAAAGCAAAAGTGATAACCACTACACTACAGAAACTGCCTTCAAGCCTGTTTACGAACATGGAAACTGAACAAAATATAGATGTCTTACAACAATCAAAATTACATGGATTACCATGTGCATTGAAACGTATATAGAAAAAATCCTGAAAAAACACTGTTTCTCCCTGGTATCGAACCAGAGACCTTTTGCGTGTTCGGCAGATGTGATAACCGCTACATGGATGTAAAAATTACATGGATGACCATGTGAATTGAAATGTATATAATAAAAATTAAAAAATCCAGAAAAAACACTATTTCTGCCTGGTTTCGAACCAGAGACCTTTTGCATGTTTAGCCAAAGTGATAACCGCTACATTGATATCAAAATCACACTGATGACCCTGTGAATTGAAAAGTATATAATAAAAATGTAAAAATCCAGAAAAACACGGTTTCTGCCCGGTTTTGAACCAGGGACCTTTTGCGTGTAAAGCAAAAGTGATAACCACTACACTACAGAAACTGCCTTCAAGCCTGTTTACGAACATGGAAACTGAACAAAATATAGATGTCTTACAACAATCAAAATTACATGGATTACCATGTGCATTGAAACGTATATAGAAAAAATCCTGAAAAAACACTGTTTCTCCCTGGTATCGAACCAGAAACCTTTTGCGTGTTCGGCAGATGTGATAACCGCTACATGGATATCAAAATTACATGGATGACCATGTGAATTGAAATGTATATAATAAAAATTAAAAAATCCAGAAAAAACACAGTTTCTGCCTGGTTTCGAACCAGAGACCTTTTGCATGTTTAGCCAAAGTGATAACCGCTACATGGATATCAAAATCACACAGATGACCATGTGAATTGAAAAGTATATAATAAAAATTAAAAAATGCAGAAAAACACTGTTTCTGCCTGGTTTTGAACCAGGGACCTTTTGCGTGTAAAGCAAACGTGATAACCACTACACTACAGAAACTGCCTTCAAGCCTATTTACGAACATGGAAACTGAACAAAATATAGATGTCTTACAACAATCAAAATTACATGGATGACCATGTGCATTGAAACGTATATAGAAAAAATCCTGAAAAAACACTGTTTCTCCCTAGTTTTGAACAAGGGACCTTTTGCGTGTTCGGCAGATGTGATAACCGCTACATGGATATCAAAATTACATGGATGACCATGTGAATTGAAATGTATATAATAAAAATTAAAAAATCCAGAAAAAACACAGTTTCTGCCTGGTTTCGAACCAGAGACCTTTTGCATGTTTAGCCAAAGTGATAACCGCTACATGGATATCAAAATCACACAGATGACCATGTGAATTGAAAAGTATATAATAAAAATTAAAAAATGCAGAAAATCACTGTTTCTACCTGGTTTTGAACCAAGTACCTTTTGCATGTTTAGCCAAAGTGATAACCGCTACATGGATATCAAAATCACACAGATGACCATGTGAATTGAAAAGTATATAATAAAAATTAAAAAATGTAGAAAATCACTGTTTCTACCTGGTTTTGAACCAAGTACCTTTTGCATGTTTAGCCAAAGTGATAACCGCTACATGGATATCAAAATCACACAGATGACCATGTGAATTGAAAAGTATATAATAAAAATGTAAAAATCCAGAAATACACTGTTTCTGCCCGGTTTTGGACCAGGGACCTTTTGCGTGTGAAGCAAAAGTGATAACCACTACACTACAGAAACTGCCTTCAAGCCTGTTTACGAACATGGAAACTGAACAAAATATAGATGTCTTACAACAATCAAAATTACATGGATTACCATGTGCATTGAAACGTATATAGAAAAAATCCTGAAAAAACACTGTTTCTCCCTGGTATCGAACCAGAAACCTTTTGCGTGTTCGGCAGATGTGATAACCGCTACATGGATATCAAAATTACATGGATGACCATGTGAATTGAAATGTATATAATAAAAATGTAAAGTTCCAGAAAAAAAACACTGTTTCTGCCTGGTTTCGAACCAGAGACCTTTTGCATGTTTAGCCAAAGTGATAACCGCTACATGGATATCAAAATCACACAGATGACCATGTGAATTGAAAAGTATATAATAAAAATTAAAAAATGCAGAAAAACACTGTTTCTGCCTGGTTTTGAACCAGGGACCTTTTGCGTGTAAAGCAAACGTGATAACCACTACACTACAGAAACTGCCTTCAAGCCTGTTTACGAACATGGAAACTGAACAAAATATAGATGTCTTACAACAATCAAAATTACATGGATTACCATGTGCATTGAAACGTATATAGAAAAAATCCTGAAAAAACACTGTTTCTCCCTGGTATCGAACCAGAGACCTTTTGCGTGTTCGGCAGATGTGATAACCGCTACATGGATATCAAAATTACATGGATGACCATGTGAATTGAAATGTATTAAATAAAAATTTAAAAATCCAGAAAAAAAACACTGTTTCTGCCTGGTTTTGAACCAGGGACCTTTTGCGTGTAAAGCAAATGTGATAACCACTACACTACAGAAACTGCCTTCAAGCCTATTTACGAACATGGAAACTGAACAAAATATAGATGTCTTATAACAATCAAAATTACATGGATGACCATGTGCATTGAAACGTATATAGAAAAAATCCTGAAAAACACTGTTTCTCCCTAGTTTTGAACAAGGGACCTTTTGCGTGTTCGGGAGATGTGATAACCGCTACATGGATGTAAAAATTACATGGATGACCATGTGAATTGAAATGTATATAATAAAAATTAAAAAATCCAGAAAAAACACTATTTCTGCCTGGTTTCGAACCAGAGACCTTTTGCATGTTTAGCCAAAGTGATAACCGCTACATGGATATCAAAATCACACTGATGACCCTGTGAATTGAAAAGTATATAATAAAAATGTAAAAATCCAGAAAAACACGGTTTCTGTCCGGTTTTGAACCAGGGACCTTTTGCGTGTAAAGCAAAAGTGATAACCACTACACTACAGAAACTGCCTTCAAGCCTGTTTACGAACATGGAAACTGAACAAAATGTAGATGTCTTACAACAATCAAAATTACATGGATTACCATGTGCATTGAAACGTATATAGAAAAAATCCTGAAAAAACACTGTTTCTCCCTGGTATCGAACCAGAGACCTTTTGCGTGTTCGGCAGATGTGATAACCGCTACATGGATATCAAAATTACATGGATGACCATGTGAATTGAAATGTATATAATAAAAATTTAAAGTTCCAGAAAAAAAACACTGTTTCTGCCTGGTTTCGAACCAGAGACCTTTTGCATGTTTAGCCAAAGTGATAACCGCTACATGGATATCAAAATCACACAGATGACCATGTGAATTGAAAAGTATATAATAAAAATAAAAAAATGCAGAAAAACACTGTTTCTGCCTGGTTTTGAACCAGGGACCTTTTGCGTGTAAAGCAAACGTGATAACCACTACACTACAGAAACTGCCTTCAAGCCTATTTACGAACATGGAAACTGAACAAAATATAGATGTCTTACAACAATCAAAATTACATGGATGACCATGTGCATTGAAACGTATATAGAAAAAATCCTGAAAAAACACTGTTTCTCCCTAGTTTTGAACAAGGGACCTTTTGCGTGTTCGGCAGATGTGATAACCGCTACATGGATATCAAAATTACATGGATGACCATGTGAATTGAAATGTATATAATAAAAATTAAAAAATCCAGAAAAAACACAGTTTCTGCCTGGTTTCGAACCAGAGACCTTTTGCATGTTTAGCCAAAGTGATAACCGCTACATGGATATCAAAATCACACAGATGACCATGTGAATTGAAAAGTATATAATAAAAATTAAAAAATGCAGAAAATCACTGTTTCTACCTGGTTTTGAACCAAGTACCTTTTGCATGTTTAGCCAAAGTGATAACCGCTACATGGATATCAAAATCACACAGATGACCATGTGAATTGAAAAGTATATAATAAAAATTAAAAAATGTAGAAAATCACTGTTTCTACCTGGTTTTGAACCAAGTACCTTTTGCATGTTTAGCCAAAGTGATAACCGCTACATGGATATCAAAATCACACAGATGACCATGTGAATTGAAAAGTATATAATAAAAATGTAAAAATCCAGAAATACACTGTTTCTGCCCGGTTTTGGACCAGGGACCTTTTGCGTGTGAAGCAAAAGTGATAACCACTACACTACAGAAACTGCCTTCAAGCCTGTTTACGAACATGGAAACTGAACAAAATATAGATGTCTTACAACAATCAAAATTACATGGATGACCATGTGCATTGAATCGTATATAGAAAAAATACTGAAAAACACTGTTTCTCCCTAGTTTTGAACAAGGGACCTTTTGCGTGTTCGGCAGACGTGATAACCGCTACATGTATATCAAAATCACACAGATGACCATGTGAATTGAAAAGTATATAATAAAAATTAAAAAATCCAGAAAAAAACACTGTTTCTGCCTGGTTTCGAACCAGAGACCTTTTGCATGTTTAGCCAAAGTGATAACCGCTACATGGATATCAAAATCACACAGATGACCATGTGAATTGAAAAGTATATAATAAAAATAAAAAAATGCAGAAAAACACTGTTTCTGCCTGGTTTTGAACCAGGGACCTTTTGCGCGTAAAGCAAACGTGATAACCACTACACTACAGAAACTGCCTTCAAGCCTATTTACGAACATGGAAACTGAACAAAATATAGATGTCTTACAACAATCAAAATTACATGGATGACCATGTGCTTTGAAACGTATATAGAAAAAATCCTGACAAACACTGTTTCTCCCTAGTTTTGAACAAGGGACCTTTTGCGTGTTCGGCAGATGTGATAACCGCTACATGGATGTAAAAATTACATGGATGACCATGTGAATTGAAATGTATATAATAAAAATTAAAAAATCCAGAAAAAACACTATTTCTGCCTGGTTTCGAACCAGAGACCTTTTGCATGTTTAGCCAAAGTGATAACCGCTACATGGATATCAAAATCACACAGATGACCATGTGAATTGAAAAGAATATAATAAAAATGTAAAAATCCAGAAATACACTGTTTCTGCCCGGTTTTGGACCAGGGACCTTTTGCGTGTAAAGCAAAAGTGATAACCACTACACTACAGAAACTGCCTTCAAGCCTGTTTACGAACATGGAAACTGAACAAAATATAGATGTCTTACAACAATCAAAATTACATGGATTACCATGTGCATTGAAACGTATATAGAAAAAATCCTGAAAAAACACTGTTTCTCCCTGGTATCGAACCAGAGACCTTTTGCGTGTTCGGCAGATGTGATAACCGCTACATGGATGTAAAAATTACATGGATGACCATGTGAATTGAAATGTATATAATAAAAATTAAAAAATCCAGAAAAAACACTATTTCTGCCTGGTTTCGAACCAGAGACCTTTTGCATGTTTAGCCAAAGTGATAACCGCTACATTGATATCAAAATCACACTGATGACCCTGTGAATTGAAAAGTATATAATAAAAATGTAAAAATCCAGAAAAACACGGTTTCTGCCCGGTTTTGAACCAGTGACCTTTTGCGTGTAAAGCAAAAGTGATAACCACTACACTACAGAAACTGCCTTCAAGCCTGTTTACGAACATGGAAACTGAACAAAATATAGATGTCTTACAACAATCAAAATTACATGGATTACCATGTGCATTGAAACGTATATAGAAAAAATCCTGAAAAAACACTGTTTCTCCCTGGTATTGAACCAGAAACCTTTTGCGTGTTCGGCAGATGTGATAACCGCTACATGGATATCAAAATTACATGGATGACCATGTGAATTGAAATGTATATAATAAAAATGTAAAGTTCCAGAAAAAAAACACTGTTTCTGCCTGGTTTCGAACCAGAGACCTTTTGCATGTTTAGCCAAAGTGATAACCGCTACATGGATATCAAAATCACACAGATGACCATGTGAATTGAAAAGTATATAATAAAAATTAAAAAATGCAGAAAAACACTGTTTCTGCCTGGTTTTGAACCAGGGACCTTTTGCGTGTAAAGCAAACGTGATAACCACTACACTACAGAAACTGCCTTCAAGCCTGTTTACGAACATGGAAACTGAACAAAATATAGATGTCTTACAACAATCAAAATTACATGGATTACCATGTGCATTGAAACGTATATAGAAAAAATCCTGAAAAAACACTGTTTCTCCCTGGTATCGAACCAGAGACCTTTTGCGTGTTCGGCAGATGTGATAACCGCTACATGGATATCAAAATTACATGGATGACCATGTGAATTGAAATGTATTAAATAAAAATTTAAAAATCCAGAAAAAAAACACTGTTTCTGCCTGGTTTTGAACCAGGGACCTTTTGCGTGTAAAGCAAATGTGATAACCACTACACTACAGAAACTGCCTTCAAGCCTATTTACGAACATGGAAACTGAACAAAATATAGATGTCTTATAACAATCAAAATTACATGGATGACCATGTGCATTGAAACGTATATAGAAAAAATCCTGAAAAACACTGTTTCTCCCTAGTTTTGAACAAGGGACCTTTTGCGTGTTCGGGAGATGTGATAACCGCTACATGGATGTAAAAATTACATGGATGACCATGTGAATTGAAATGTATATAATAAAAATTAAAAAATCCAGAAAAAACACTATTTCTGCCTGGTTTCGAACCAGAGACCTTTTGCATGTTTAGCCAAAGTGATAACCGCTACATGGATATCAAAATCACACTGATGACCCTGTGAATTGAAAAGTATATAATAAAAATGTAAAAATCCAGAAAAACACGGTTTCTGTCCGGTTTTGAACCAGGGACCTTTTGCGTGTAAAGCAAAAGTGATAACCACTACACTACAGAAACTGCCTTCAAGCCTGTTTACGAACATGGAAACTGAACAAAATGTAGATGTCTTACAACAATCAAAATTACATGGATTACCATGTGCATTGAAACGTATATAGAAAAAATCCTGAAAAAACACTGTTTCTCCCTGGTATCGAACCAGAGACCTTTTGCGTGTTCGGCAGATGTGATAACCGCTACATGGATATCAAAATTACATGGATGACCATGTAAATTGAAATGTATATAATAAAAATTTAAAGTTCCAGAAAAAAAACACTGTTTCTGCCTGGTTTCGAACCAGAGACCTTTTGCATGTTTAGCCAAAGTGATAACCGCTACATGGATATCAAAATCACACAGATGACCATGTGAATTGAAAAGTATATAATAAAAATAAAAAAATGCAGAAAAACACTGTTTCTGCCTGGTTTTGAACCAGGGACCTTTTGCGTGTAAAGCAAACGTGATAACCACTACACTACAGAAACTGCCTTCAAGCCTATTTACGAACATGGAAACTGAACAAAATATAGATGTCTTACAACAATCAAAATTACATGGATGACCATGTGCATTGAAACGTATATAGAAAAAATCCTGAAAAAACACTGTTTCTCCCTAGTTTTGAACAAGGGACCTTTTGCGTGTTCGGCAGATGTGATAACCGCTACATGGATATCAAAATTACATGGATGACCATGTGAATTGAAATGTATATAATAAAAATTAAAAAATCCAGAAAAAACACAGTTTCTGCCTGGTTTCGAACCAGAGACCTTTTGCATGTTTAGCCAAAGTGATAACCGCTACATGGATATCAAAATCACACAGATGACCATGTGAATTGAAAAGTATATAATAAAAATTAAAAAATGCAGAAAATCACTGTTTCTACCTGGTTTTGAACCAAGTACCTTTTGCATGTTTAGCCAAAGTGATAACCGCTACATGGATATCAAAATCACACAGATGACCATGTGAATTGAAAAGTATATAATAAAAATTAAAAAATGTAGAAAATCACTGTTTCTACCTGGTTTTGAACCAAGTACCTTTTGCATGTTTAGCCAAAGTGATAACCGCTACATGGATATCAAAATCACACAGATGACCATGTGAATTGAAAAGTATATAATAAAAATGTAAAAATCCAGAAATACACTGTTTCTGCCCGGTTTTGGACCAGGGACCTTTTGCGTGTGAAGCAAAAGTGATAACCACTACACTACAGAAACTGCCTTCAAGCCTGTTTACGAACATGGAAACTGAACAAAATATAGATGTCTTACAACAATCAAAATTACATGGATGACCATGTGCATTGAATCGTATATAGAAAAAATACTGAAAAACACTGTTTCTCCCTAGTTTTGAACAAGGGACCTTTTGCGTGTTCGGCAGACGTGATAACCGCTACATGTATATCAAAATCACACAGATGACCATGTGAATTGAAAAGTATATAATAAAAATTAAAAAATCCAGAAAAAAACACTGTTTCTGCCTGGTTTCGAACCAGAGACCTTTTGCATGTTTAGCCAAAGTGATAACCGCTACATGGATATCAAAATCACACAGATGACCATGTGAATTGAAAAGTATATAATAAAAATTAAAAAATGCAGAAAAACACTGTTTCTGCCTGGTTTTGAACCAGGGACCTTTTGCGTGTAAAGCAAACGTGATAACCACTACACTACAGAAGCTGCCTTCAAGCCTATTTACGAACATGGAAACTGAACAAAATATAGATGTCTTACAACAATCAAAATTACATGGATGACCATGTGCATTGAAACGTATATAGAAAAAAACCTGAAAAACACTTTTTCTCCCTAGTTTTGAACAAGGGACCTTTTGCGTGTTCGGCAGACGTGATAACCGCTACATGGATATCAAAATTACATGGATGACCATGTGAATTGAAATGTATATAATAAAAATTAAAAAATCCAGAAAAAACACTGTTTCTGCCTGGTTTCGAACCAGAGACCTTTTGCATGTTTAGCCAAAGTGATAACCGCTACATGGATATCAAAATCACACAGATGACCATGTGAATTGAAAAGTATATAATAAAAATTAAAAAATGCAGAAGATCACTGTTTCTACCTGGTTTTGAACCAAGTACCTTTTGCATGTTTAGCCAAAGTGATAACCGCTACATGGATATCAAAATCACACAGATGACCATGTGAATTGAAAAGTATATAATAAAAATTAAAAAATGCAGAAAATCACTGTTTCTACCTGGTTTTGAACCAAGTACCTTTTGCATGTTTAGCCAAAGTGATAACCGCTACATGGATATCAAAATCACACAGATGACCATGTGAATTGAAAAGTATATAATAAAAATGTAAAAATCCAGAAATACACTGTTTCTGCCCGGTTTTGGACCAGGGACCTTTTGCGTGTGAAGCAAAAGTGATAACCACTACACTACAGAAACTGCCTTCAAGCCTGTTTACGAACATGGAAACTGAACAAAATATAGATGTCTTACAACAATCAAAATTACATGGATGACCATGTGCATTGAATCGTATATAGAAAAAATACTGAAAAACACTGTTTCTCCCTAGTTTTGAACAAGGGACCTTTTGCGTGTTCGGCAGACGTGATAACCGCTACATGTATATCAAAATCACACAGATGACCATGTGAATTGAAAAGTATATAATAAAAATTAAAAAATCCAGAAAAAAACACTGTTTCTGCCTGGTTTCGAACCAGAGACCTTTTGCATGTTTAGCCAAAGTGATAACCGCTACATGGATATCAAAATCACACAGATGACCATGTGAATTGAAAAGTATATAATAAAAATAAAAAAATGCAGAAAAACACTGTTTCTGCCTGGTTTTGAACCAGGGACCTTTTGCGCGTAAAGCAAACGTGATAACCACTACACTACAGAAACTGCCTTCAAGCCTATTTACGAACATGGAAACTGAACAAAATATAGATGTCTTACAACAATCAAAATTACATGGATGACCATGTGCTTTGAAACGTATATAGAAAAAATCCTGACAAACACTGTTTCTCCCTAGTTTTGAACAAGGGACCTTTTGCGTGTTCGGCAGATGTGATAACCGCTACATGGATGTAAAAATTACATGGATGACCATGTGAATTGAAATGTATATAATAAAAATTAAAAAATCCAGAAAAAACACTATTTCTGCCTGGTTTCGAACCAGAGACCTTTTGCATGTTTAGCCAAAGTGATAACCGCTACATGGATATCAAAATCACACAGATGACCATGTGAATTGAAAAGAATATAATAAAAATGTAAAAATCCAGAAATACACTGTTTCTGCCCGGTTTTGGACCAGGGACCTTTTGCGTGTAAAGCAAAAGTGATAACCACTACACTACAGAAACTGCCTTCAAGCCTGTTTACGAACATGGAAACTGAACAAAATATAGATGTCTTACAACAATCAAAATTACATGGATTACCATGTGCATTGAAACGTATATAGAAAAAATCCTGAAAAAACACTGTTTCTCCCTGGTATCGAACCAGAGACCTTTTGCGTGTTCGGCAGATGTGATAACCGCTACATGGATGTAAAAATTACATGGATGACCATGTGAATTGAAATGTATATAATAAAAATTAAAAAATCCAGAAAAAACACTATTTCTGCCTGGTTTCGAACCAGAGACCTTTTGCATGTTTAGCCAAAGTGATAACCGCTACATTGATATCAAAATCACACTGATGACCCTGTGAATTGAAAAGTATATAATAAAAATGTAAAAATCCAGAAAAACACGGTTTCTGCCCGGTTTTGAACCAGGGACCTTTTGCGTGTAAAGCAAAAGTGATAACCACTACACTACAGAAACTGCCTTCAAGCCTGTTTACGAACATGGAAACTGAACAAAATATAGATGTCTTACAACAATCAAAATTACATGGATTACCATGTGCATTGAAACGTATATAGAAAAAATCCTGAAAAAACACTGTTTCTCCCTGGTATCGAACCAGAAACCTTTTGCGTGTTCGGCAGATGTGATAACCGCTACATGGATATCAAAATTACATGGATGACCATGTGAATTGAAATGTATATAATAAAAATGTAAAGTTCCAGAAAAAAAACACTGTTTCTGCCTGGTTTCGAACCAGAGACCTTTTGCATGTTTAGCCAAAGTGATAACCGCTACATGGATATCAAAATCACACAGATGACCATGTGAATTGAAAAGTATATAATAAAAATTAAAAAATGCAGAAAAACACTGTTTCTGCCTGGTTTTGAACCAGGGACCTTTTGCGTGTAAAGCAAACGTGATAACCACTACACTACAGAAACTGCCTTCAAGCCTGTTTACGAACATGGAAACTGAACAAAATATAGATGTCTTACAACAATCAAAATTACATGGATTACCATGTGCATTGAAACGTATATAGAAAAAATCCTGAAAAAACACTGTTTCTCCCTGGTATCGAACCAGAGACCTTTTGCGTGTTCGGCAGATGTGATAACCGCTACATGGATATCAAAATTACATGGATGACCATGTGAATTGAAATGTATTAAATAAAAATTTAAAAATCCAGAAAAAAAACACTGTTTCTGCCTGGTTTTGAACCAGGGACCTTTTGCGTGTAAAGCAAATGTGATAACCACTACACTACAGAAACTGCCTTCAAGCCTATTTACGAACATGGAAACTGAACAAAATATAGATGTCTTATAACAATCAAAATTACATGGATGACCATGTGCATTGAAACGTATATAGAAAAAATCCTGAAAAACACTGTTTCTCCCTAGTTTTGAACAAGGGACCTTTTGCGTGTTCGGGAGATGTGATAACCGCTACATGGATGTAAAAATTACATGGATGACCATGTGAATTGAAATGTATATAATAAAAATTAAAAAATCCAGAAAAAACACTATTTCTGCCTGGTTTCGAACCAGAGACCTTTTGCATGTTTAGCCAAAGTGATAACCGCTACATGGATATCAAAATCACACTGATGACCCTGTGAATTGAAAAGTATATAATACAAATGTAAAAATCCAGAAAAACACGGTTTCTGCCCGGTTTTGAACCAGGGACCTTTTGCGTGTAAAGCAAAAGTGATAACCACTACACTACAGAAACTGCCTTCAAGCCTGTTTACGAACATGGAAACTGAACAAAATGTAGATGTCTTACAACAATCAAAATTACATGGATTACCATGTGCATTGAAACGTATATAGAAAAAATCCTGAAAAAACACTGTTTCTCCCTGGTATCGAACCAGAGACCTTTTGCGTGTTCGGCAGATGTGATAACCGCTACATGGATATCAAAATTACATGGATGACCATGTGAATTGAAATGTATATAATAAAAATTTAAAGTTCCAGAAAAAAAACACTGTTTCTGCCTGGTTTCGAACCAGAGACCTTTTGCATGTTTAGCCAAAGTGATAACCGCTACATGGATATCAAAATCACACAGATGACCATGTGAATTGAAAAGTATATAATAAAAATAAAAAAATGCAGAAAAACACTGTTTCTGCCTGGTTTTGAACCAGGGACCTTTTGCGTGTAAAGCAAACGTGATAACCACTACACAACAGAAACTGCCTTCAAGCCTATTTACGAACATGGAAACTGAACAAAATATAGATGTCTTACAACAATCAAAATTACATGGATGACCATGTGCATTGAAACGTATATAGAAAAAATCCTGAAAAAACACTGTTTCTCCCTAGTTTTGAACAAGGGACCTTTTGCGTGTTCGGCAGATGTGATAACCGCTACATGGATATCAAAATTACATGGATGACCATGTGAATTGAAATGTATATAATAAAAATTAAAAAATCCAGAAAAAACACAGTTTCTGCCTGGTTTCGAACCAGAGACCTTTTGCATGTTTAGCCAAAGTGATAACCGCTACATGGATATCAAAATCACACAGATGACCATGTGAATTGAAAAGTATATAATAAAAATTAAAAAATGCAGAAAATCACTGTTTCTACCTGGTTTTGAACCAAGTACCTTTTGCATGTTTAGCCAAAGTGATAACCGCTACATGGATATCAAAATCACACAGATGACCATGTGAATTGAAAAGTATATAATAAAAATTAAAAAATGTAGAAAATCACTGTTTCTACCTGGTTTTGAACCAAGTACCTTTTGCATGTTTAGCCAAAGTGATAACCGCTACATGGATATCAAAATCACACAGATGACCATGTGAATTGAAAAGTATATAATAAAAATGTAAAAATCCAGAAATACACTGTTTCTGCCCGGTTTTGGACCAGGGACCTTTTGCGTGTGAAGCAAAAGTGATAACCACTACACTACAGAAACTGCCTTCAAGCCTGTTTACGAACATGGAAACTGAACAAAATATAGATGTCTTACAACAATCAAAATTACATGGATGACCATGTGCATTGAATCGTATATAGAAAAAATACTGAAAAACACTGTTTCTCCCTAGTTTTGAACAAGGGACCTTTTGCGTGTTCGGCAGACGTGATAACCGCTACATGTATATCAAAATCACACAGATGACCATGTGAATTGAAAAGTATATAATAAAAATTAAAAAATCCAGAAAAAAACACTGTTTCTGCCTGGTTTCGAACCAGAGACCTTTTGCATGTTTAGCCAAAGTGATAACCGCTACATGGATATCAAAATCACACAGATGACCATGTGAATTGAAAAGTATATAATAAAAATTAAAAAATGCAGAAAAACACTGTTTCTGCCTGGTTTTGAACCAGGGACCTTTTGCGTGTAAAGCAAACGTGATAACCACTACACTACAGAAGCTGCCTTCAAGCCTATTTACGAACATGGAAACTGAACAAAATATAGATGTCTTACAACAATCAAAATTACATGGATGACCATGTGCATTGAAACGTATATAGAAAAAAACCTGAAAAACACTTTTTCTCCCTAGTTTTGAACAAGGGACCTTTTGCGTGTTCGGCAGACGTGATAACCGCTACATGGATATCAAAATTACATGGATGACCATGTGAATTGAAATGTATATAATAAAAATTAAAAAATCCAGAAAAAACACAGTTTCTGCCTGGTTTCGAACCAGAGACCTTTTGCATGTTTAGCCAAAGTGATAACCGCTACATGGATATCAAAATCACACAGATGACCATGTGAATTGAAAAGTATATAATAAAAATTAAAAAATGCAGAAGATCACTGTTTCTACCTGGTTTTGAACCAAGTACCTTTTGCATGTTTAGCCAAAGTGATAACCGCTACATGGATATCAAAATCACACAGATGACCATGTGAATTGAAAAGTATATAATAAAAATTAAAAAATGCAGAAAATCACTGTTTCTACCTGGTTTTGAACCAAGTACCTTTTGCATGTTTAGCCAAAGTGATAACCGCTACATGGATATCAAAATCACACAGATGACCATGTGAATTGAAAAGTATATAATAAAAATGTAAAAATCCAGAAATACACTGTTTCTGCCCGGTTTTGGACCAGGGACCTTTTGCGTGTGAAGCAAAAGTGATAACCACTACACTACAGAAACTGCCTTCAAGCCTGTTTACGAACATGGAAACTGAACAAAATATAGATGTCTTACAACAATCAAAATTACATGGATGACCATGTGCATTGAATCGTATATAGAAAAAATACTGAAAAACACTGTTTCTCCCTAGTTTTGAACAAGGGACCTTTTGCGTGTTCGGCACACGTGATAACCGCTACATGTATATCAAAATCACACAGATGACCATGTGAATTGAAAAGTATATAATAAAAATTAAAAAATCCAGAAAAAAACACTGTTTCTGCCTGGTTTCGAACCAGAGACCTTTTGCATGTTTAGCCAAAGTGATAACCGCTACATGGATATCAAAATCACACAGATGACCATGTGAATTGAAAAGTATATAATAAAAATTAAAAAATGCAGAAAAACACTGTTTCTGCCTGGTTTTGAACCAGGGACCTTTTGCGTGTAAAGCAAACGTGATAACCACTACACTACAGAAACTGCCTTCAAGCCTATTTACGAACATGGAAACTGAACAAAATATAGATGTCTTACAACAATCAAAATTACATGGATGACCATGTGCATTGAAACGTATATAGAAAAAATCCTGAAAAAACACTGTTTCTCCCTAGTTTTGAACAAGGGACCTTTTGCGTGTTCGGCAGATGTGATAACCGCTACATGGATATCAAAATTACATGGATGACCATGTGAATTGAAATGTATATAATAAAAATTAAAAAATCCAGAAAAAACACAGTTTCTGCCTGGTTTCGAACCAGAGACCTTTTGCATGTTTAGCCAAAGTGATAACCGCTACATGGATATCAAAATCACACAGATGACCATGTGAATTGAAAAGTATATAATAAAAATTAAAAAATGCAGAAAATCACTGTTTCTACCTGGTTTTGAACCAAGTACCTTTTGCATGTTTAGCCAAAGTGATAACCGCTACATGGATATCAAAATCACACAGATGACCATGTGAATTGAAAAGTATATAATAAAAATTAAAAAATGTAGAAAATCACTGTTTCTACCTGGTTTTGAACCAAGTACCTTTTGCATGTTTAGCCAAAGTGATAACCGCTACATGGATATCAAAATCACACAGATGACCATGTGAATTGAAAAGTATATAATAAAAATGTAAAAATCCAGAAATACACTGTTTCTGCCCGGTTTTGGACCAGGGACCTTTTGCGTGTGAAGCAAAAGTGATAACCACTACACTACAGAAACTGCCTTCAAGCCTGTTTACGAACATGGAAACTGAACAAAATATAGATGTCTTACAACAATCAAAATTACATGGATGACCATGTGCATTGAATCGTATATAGAAAAAATACTGAAAAACACTGTTTCTCCCTAGTTTTGAACAAGGGACCTTTTGCGTGTTCGGCAGACGTGATAACCGCTACATGTATATCAAAATCACACAGATGACCATGTGAATTGAAAAGTATATAATAAAAATTAAAAAATCCAGAAAAAAACACTGTTTCTGCCTGGTTTCGAACCAGAGACCTTTTGCATGTTTAGCCAAAGTGATAACCGCTACATGGATATCAAAATCACACAGATGACCATGTGAATTGAAAAGTATATAATAAAAATTAAAAAATGCAGAAAAACACTGTTTCTGCCTGGTTTTGAACCAGGGACCTTTTGCGTGTAAAGCAAACGTGATAACCACTACACTACAGAAACTGCCTTCAAGCCTGTTTACGAACATGGAAACTGAACAAAATATAGATGTCTTACAACAATCAAAATTACATGGATTACCATGTGCATTGAAACGTATATAGAAAAAATCCCGAAAAAACACTGTTTCTCCCTGGTATCGAACCAGAGACCTTTTGCGTGTTCGGCAGATGTGATAACCGCTACACTACAGAAACTGCCTTCAAGCCTGTTTACGAACATGGAAACTGAACAAAATATAGATGTCTTACAACAATCAAAATTACATGGATGACCATGTGCATTGAATCGTATATAGAAAAAATACTGAAAAACACTGTTTCTCCCTAGTTTTGAACAAGGGACCTTTTGCGTGTTCGGCACACGTGATAACCGCTACATGTATATCAAAATCACACAGATGACCATGTGAATTGAAAAGTATATAATAAAAATTAAAAAATCCAGAAAAAAACACTGTTTCTGCCTGGTTTCGAACCAGAGACCTTTTGCATGTTTAGCCAAAGTGATAACCGCTACATGGATATCAAAATCACACAGATGACCATGTGAATTGAAAAGTATATAATAAAAATTAAAAAATGCAGAAAAACACTGTTTCTGCCTGGTTTTGAACCAGGGACCTTTTGCGTGTAAAGCAAACGTGATAACCACTACACTACAGAAACTGCCTTCAAGCCTATTTACGAACATGGAAACTGAACAAAATATAGATGTCTTACAACAATCAAAATTACATGGATGACCATGTGCATTGAAACGTATATAGAAAAAATCCTGAAAAAACACTGTTTCTCCCTAGTTTTGAACAAGGGACCTTTTGCGTGTTCGGCAGATGTGATAACCGCTACATGGATATCAAAATTACATGGATGACCATGTGAATTGAAATGTATATAATAAAAATTAAAAAATCCAGAAAAAACACAGTTTCTGCCTGGTTTCGAACCAGAGACCTTTTGCATGTTTAGCCAAAGTGATAACCGCTACATGGATATCAAAATCACACAGATGACCATGTGAATTGAAAAGTATATAATAAAAATTAAAAAATGCAGAAAATCACTGTTTCTACCTGGTTTTGAACCAAGTACCTTTTGCATGTTTAGCCAAAGTGATAACCGCTACATGGATATCAAAATCACACAGATGACCATGTGAATTGAAAAGTATATAATAAAAATTAAAAAATGTAGAAAATCACTGTTTCTACCTGGTTTTGAACCAAGTACCTTTTGCATGTTTAGCCAAAGTGATAACCGCTACATGGATATCAAAATCACACAGATGACCATGTGAATTGAAAAGTATATAATAAAAATGTAAAAATCCAGAAATACACTGTTTCTGCCCGGTTTTGGACCAGGGACCTTTTGCGTGTGAAGCAAAAGTGATAACCACTACACTACAGAAACTGCCTTCAAGCCTGTTTACGAACATGGAAACTGAACAAAATATAGATGTCTTACAACAATCAAAATTACATGGATGACCATGTGCATTGAATCGTATATAGAAAAAATACTGAAAAACACTGTTTCTCCCTAGTTTTGAACAAGGGACCTTTTGCGTGTTCGGCAGACGTGATAACCGCTACATGTATATCAAAATCACACAGATGACCATGTGAATTGAAAAGTATATAATAAAAATTAAAAAATCCAGAAAAAAACACTGTTTCTGCCTGGTTTCGAACCAGAGACCTTTTGCATGTTTAGCCAAAGTGATAACCGCTACATGGATATCAAAATCACACAGATGACCATGTGAATTGAAAAGTATATAATAAAAATTAAAAAATGCAGAAAAACACTGTTTCTGCCTGGTTTTGAACCAGGGACCTTTTGCGTGTAAAGCAAACGTGATAACCACTACACTACAGAAGCTGCCTTCAAGCCTATTTACGAACATGGAAACTGAACAAAATATAGATGTCTTACAACAATCAAAATTACATGGATGACCATGTGCATTGAAACGTATATAGAAAAAAACCTGAAAAACACTTTTTCTCCCTAGTTTTGAACAAGGGACCTTTTGCGTGTTCGGCAGACGTGATAACCGCTACATGGATATCAAAATTACATGGATGACCATGTGAATTGAAATGTATATAATAAAAATTAAAAAATCCAGAAAAAACACAGTTTCTGCCTGGTTTCGAACCAGAGACCTTTTGCATGTTTAGCCAAAGTGATAACCGCTACATGGATATCAAAATCACACAGATGACCATGTGAATTGAAAAGTATATAATAAAAATTAAAAAATGCAGAAGATCACTGTTTCTACCTGGTTTTGAACCAAGTACCTTTTGCATGTTTAGCCAAAGTGATAACCGCTACATGGATATCAAAATCACACAGATGACCATGTGAATTGAAAAGTATATAATAAAAATTAAAAAATGCAGAAAATCACTGTTTCTACCTGGTTTTGAACCAAGTACCTTTTGCATGTTTAGCCAAAGTGATAACCGCTACATGGATATCAAAATCACACAGATGACCATGTGAATTGAAAAGTATATAATAAAAATGTAAAAATCCAGAAATACACTGTTTCTGCCCGGTTTTGGACCAGGGACCTTTTGCGTGTGAAGCAAAAGTGATAACCACTACACTACAGAAACTGCCTTCAAGCCTGTTTACGAACATGGAAACTGAACAAAATATAGATGTCTTACAACAATCAAAATTACATGGATGACCATGTGCATTGAATCGTATATAGAAAAAAACCTGAAAAACACTTTTTCTCCCTAGTTTTGAACAAGGGACCTTTTGCGTGTTCGGCAGACGTGATAACCGCTACATGGATATCAAAATTACATGGATGACCATGTGAAATGAAATGTATATAATAAAAATTAAAAAATCCAGAAAAAACACTGTTTCTGCCTGGTTTCGAACCAGAGACCTTTTGCATGTTTAGCCAAAGTGATAAAAGCTACATGGATATCAAAATCACACAGATGACCATGTGAATTCAAAAGTATATAATAAAAATGTAAAAATCCAGAAAAACAATGTTTCTGCCTGGTTTTGAACCAAGGACCTTTTGCGTGTAAAGCAAACGTGATAACCACTACACTACAGAAACTGCCTTCTAGCGTATTTACGAACATGGAAACTGAACAAAATATAGATGTCTTACAACAATCAAAATTACATGGATGACCATGTGCATTGAATCGTATATAGAAAAAATACTGAAAAACACTGTTTCTCCCTAGTTTTGAACAAGGGACCTTTTGCGTGTTCGGCAGACGTGATAACCGCTACATGGATATCAAAATTACATGGATGACCATGTGAATTGAAATGTATTAAATAAAATTTAAAAATCCAGAAAAAAAACACTGTTTCTGCCTGGTTTTGAACCAGGGACCTTTTGCGTGTAAAGCAAATGTGATAACCACTACACTACAGAAACTGCCTTCAAGCCTATTTACGAACATGGAAACTGAACAAAATATAGATGTCTTATAACAATCAAAATTACATGGATGACCATGTGCATTGAAACGTATATAGAAAAAATCCTGAAAAACACTGTTTCTCCCTAGTTTTGAACAAGGGACCTTTTGCGTGTTCGGGAGATGTGATAACCGCTACATGGATGTAAAAATTACATGGATGACCATGTGAATTGAAATGTATATAATAAAAATTAAAAAATCCAGAAAAAACACTATTTCTGCCTGGTTTCGAACCAGAGACCTTTTGCATGTTTAGCCAAAGTGATAACCGCTACATGGATATCAAAATCACACTGATGACCCTGTGAATTGAAAAGTATATAATAAAAATGTAAAAATCCAGAAAAACACGGTTTCTGCCCGGTTTTGAACCAAGGACCTTTTGCGTGTAAAGCAAAAGTGATAACCACTACACTACAGAAACTGCCTTCAAGCCTGTTTACGAACATGGAAACTGAACAAAATATAGATGTCTTACAACAATCAAAATTACATGGATTACCATGTGCATTGAAACGTATATAGAAAAAATCCTGAAAAAACACTGTTTCTCCCTGGTATCGAACCAGAGACCTTTTGCGTGTTCGGCAGATGTGATAACCGCTACATGGATATCAAAATTACATGGATGACCATGTGAATTGAAATGTATATAATAAAAATTTAAAGTTCCAGAAAAAAAACACTGTTTCTGCCTGGTTTCGAACCAGAGACCTTTTGCATGTTTAGCCAAAGTGATAACCGCTACATGGATATCAAAATCACACAGATGACCATGTGAATTGAAAAGTATATAATAAAAATTAAAAAATGCAGAAAAACACTGTTTCTGCCTGGTTTTGAACCAGGGACCTTTTGCGTGTAAAGCAAACGTGATAACCACTACACTACAGAAACTGCCTTCAAGCCTATTTACGAACATGGAAACTGAACAAAATATAGATGTCTTACAACAATCAAAATTACATGGATGACCATGTGCATTGAAACGTATATAGAAAAAATCCTGAAAAAACACTGTTTCTCCCTAGTTTTGAACAAGGGACCTTTTGCGTGTTCGGCAGATGTGATAACCGCTACATGGATATCAAAATTACATGGATGACCATGTGAATTGAAATGTATATAATAAAAATTAAAAAATCCAGAAAAAACACAGTTTCTGCCTGGTTTCGAACCAGAGACCTTTTGCATGTTTAGCCAAAGTGATAACCGCTACATGGATATCAAAATCACACAGATGACCATGTGAATTGAAAAGTATATAATAAAAATTAAAAAATGCAGAAAATCACTGTTTCTACCTGGTTTTGAACCAAGTACCTTTTGCATGTTTAGCCAAAGTGATAACCGCTACATGGATATCAAAATCACACAGATGACCATGTGAATTGAAAAGTATATAATAAAAATTAAAAAATGCCGAAAAACACTGTTTCTGCCTGGTTTTGAACCAGGGACCTTTTGCGTGTAAAGCAAACGTGATAACCACTACACTACAGAAACTGCCTTCAAGCCTATTTACGAACATGGAAACTGAACAAAATATAGATGTCTTACAACAATCAAAATTACATGGATGACCATGTGCTTTGAAACGTATATAGAAAAAATCGTGACAAACACTGTTTCTCCCTAGTTTTGAACAAGGGACCTTTTGCGTGTTCGGCAGATGTGATAACCGCTACATGGATGTAAAAATTACATGGATGACCATGTGAATTGAAATGTATATAATAAAAATTAAAAAATCCAGAAAAAACACAGTTTCTGCCTGGTTTCGAACCAGAGACCTTTTGCATGTTTAGCCAAAGTGATAACCGCTACATGGATATCAAAATCACACAGATGACCATGTGAATTGAAAAGTATATAATAAAAATTAAAAAATGCAGAAGATCACTGTTTCTACCTGGTTTTGAACCAAGTACCTTTTGCATGTTTAGCCAAAGTGATAACCGCTACATGGATATCAAAATCACACAGATGACCATGTGAATTGAAAAGTATATAATAAAAATTAAAAAATGCAGAAAATCACTGTTTCTACCTGGTTTTGAACCAAGTACCTTTTGCATGTTTAGCCAAAGTGATAACCGCTACATGGATATCAAAATCACACAGATGACCATGTGAATTGAAAAGTATATAATAAAAATGTAAAAATCCAGAAATACACTGTTTCTGCCCGGTTTTGGACCAGGGACCTTTTGCGTGTGAAGCAAAAGTGATAACCACTACACTACAGAAACTGCCTTCAAGCCTGTTTACGAACATGGAAACTGAACAAAATATAGATGTCTTACAACAATCAAAATTACATGGATGACCATGTGCATTGAATCGTATATAGAAAAAATACTGAAAAACACTGTTTCTCCCTAGTTTTGAACAAGGGACCTTTTGCGTGTTCGGCAGACGTGATAACCGCTACATGTATATCAAAATCACACAGATGACCATGTGAATTGAAAAGTATATAATAAAAATTAAAAAATCCAGAAAAAAACACTGTTTCTGCCTGGTTTCGAACCAGAGACCTTTTGCATGTTTAGCCAAAGTGATAACCGCTACATGGATATCAAAATCACACAGATGACCATGTGAATTGAAAAGTATATAATAAAAATTAAAAAATGCAGAAATACACTGTTTCTGCCTGGTTTTGAACCAGGGACCTTTTGCGTGTAAAGCAAACGTGATAACCACTACACTACAGAAGCTGCCTTCTAGCGTATTTACGAACATGGAAACTGAACAAAATATAGATGTCTTACAACAATCAAAATTACATGGATGACCATGTGCATTGAAACGTATATAGAAAAAAACCTGAAAAACACTTTTTCTCCCTAGTTTTGAACAAGGGACCTTTTGCGTGTTCGGCAGACGTGATAACCGCTACATGGATATCAAAATTACATGGATGACCATGTGAAATGAAATGTATATAATAAAAATTAAAAAATCCAGAAAAAACACTGTTTCTGCCTGGTTTCGAACCAGAGACCTTTTGCATGTTTAGCCAAAGTGATAAAAGCTACATGGATATCAAAATCACACAGATGACCATGTGAATTCAAAAGTATATAATAAAAATTTAAAAATCCAGAAAAAAAACACTGTTTCTGCCTGGTTTTGAACCAGGGACCTTTTGCGTGTAAAGCAAATGTGATAACCACTACACTACAGAAACTGCCTTCAAGCCTATTTACGAACATGGAAACTGAACAAAATATAGATGTCTTATAACAATCAAAATTACATGGATGACCATGTGCATTGAAACGTATATAGAAAAAATCCTGAAAAACACTGTTTCTCCCTAGTTTTGAACAAGGGACCTTTTGCGTGTTCGGGAGATGTGATAACCGCTACATGGATGTAAAAATTACATGGATGACCATGTGAATTGAAATGTATATAATAAAAATTAAAAAATCCAGAAAAAACACTATTTCTGCCTGGTTTCGAACCAGAGACCTTTTGCATGTTTAGCCAAAGTGATAACCGCTACATGGATATCAAAATCACACTGATGACCCTGTGAATTGAAAAGTATATAATAAAAATGTAAAAATCCAGAAAAACACGGTTTCTGCCCGGTTTTGAACCAGGGACCTTTTGCGTGTAAAGCAAAAGTGATAACCACTACACTACAGAAACTGCCTTCAAGCCTGTTTACGAACATGGAAACTGAACAAAATATAGATGTCTTACAACAATCAAAATTACATGGATTACCATGTGCATTGAAACGTATATAGAAAAAATCCTGAAAAAACACTGTTTCTCCCTGGTATCGAACCAGAGACCTTTTGCGTGTTCGGCAGATGTGATAACCGCTACATGGATATCAAAATTACATGGATGACCATGTGAATTGAAATGTATATAATAAAAATTTAAAGTTCCAGAAAAAAAACACTGTTTCTGCCTGGTTTCGAACCAGAGACCTTTTGCATGTTTAGCCAAAGTGATAACCGCTACATGGATATCAAAATCACACAGATGACCATGTGAATTCAAAAGTATATAATAAAAATTAAAAAATGCAGAAAAACACTGTTTCTGCCTGGTTTTGAACCAGGGACCTTTTGCGTGTAAAGCAAACGTGATAACCACTACACTACAGAAACTGCCTTCTAGCCTATTTACGAACATGGAAACTGAACAAAATATAGATGTCTTACAACAATCAAAATTACATGGATGACCATGTGCATTGAAACGTATATAGAAAAAATCCTGAAAAAACACTGTTTCTCCCTGGTATCGAACCATAGACCTTTTGCATGTTCGGCAAATGTGATAACCGCTACATGGATATCAAAATTACATGGATGACCATGTGAATTGAAATGTATATAATAAAAATTAAAAAATCCAGAAAAAACACTGTTTCTGCCTGGTTTCGAACCAGAGACCTTTTGCATGTTTAGCCAAAGTGATAACCGCTACATGGATATCAAAATCACACAGATGACCATGTGAATTGAAAAGTATATAATAAAAATGTAAAAATCCAGAAAAACAATGTTTCTGCCTGGTTTTGAACCAAGGACCTTTTGCGTGTAAAGCAAACGTGATAACCACTACACTACAGAAACTGCCTTCTAGCCTATTTACGAACATGGAAACTGAACAAAATATAGATGTCTTACAACAATCAAAATGACATGGATGACCATGTGCATTAAATCGTATATAGAAAAAATACTGAAAAACACTGTTTCTCCCTAGTTTTGAACAAGGGACCTTTTGCGTGTTCGGCAGACGTGATAACCGCTACATGTATATCAAAATCACACAGATGACCATGTGAATTGAAAAGTATATAATAAAAATTAAAAAATCCAGAAAAAAACACTGTTTCTGCCTGGTTTCGAACCAGAGACCTTTTGCATGTTTAGCCAAAGTGATAAAAGCTACATGGATATCAAAATCACACAGATGACCATGTGAATTCAAAAGTATATAATAAAAATGTAAAAATCCAGAAAAACAATGTTTCTGCCTGGTTTTGAACCAAGGACCTTTTGCGTGTAAAGCAAACGTGATAACCACTACACTACAGAAACTGCCTTCTAGCGTATTTACGAACATGGAAACTGAACAAAATATAGATGTCTTACAACAATCAAAATTACATGGATGACCATGTGCATTGAATCGTATATAGAAAAAATACTGAAAAACACTGTTTCTCCCTAGTTTTGAACAAGGGACCTTTTGCGTGTTCGGCAGACGTGATAACCGCTACATGGATATCAAAATTACATGGATGACCATGTGAATTGAAATGTATATAATAAAAATTAAAAAATCCAGAAAAAACACTGTTTCTGCCTGGTTTCGAACCAGAGACCTTTTGCATGTTTAGCCAAAGTGATAAAAGCTACATGGATATCAAAATCACACAGATGACCATGTGAATTCAAAAGTATATAATAAAAATGTAAAAATCCAGAAATACAATGTTTCTGCCTGGTTTTGAACCAGGGACCTTTTGCGTGTAAAGCAAACGTGATAACCACTACACTACAGAAACTGCCTTCTAGCCTATTTACGAACATGGAAACTGAACAAAATATAGATGTCTTACAACAATCAAAATTACATGGATGACCATGTGCATTGAATCGTATATAGAAAAAATACTGAAAAACACTGTTTCTCCCTAGTTTTGAACAAGGGACCTTTTGCGTGTTCGACAGACGTGATAACCGCTACATGGATATCAAAATTACATGGATGACCATGTGAAATGAAATGTATATAATAAAAATGTAAAAATCCAGAAAAACAATGTTTCTGCCTGGTTTTGAACCAAGGACCTTTTGCGTGTAAAGCAAACGTGATAACCACTACACTACAGAAACTGCCTTCTAGCCTATTTACGAACATGGAAACTGAACAAAATATAGATGTCTTACAACAATCAAAATTACATGGATGACCATGTGCATTGAATCGTATATAGAAAAAATACTGAAAAACACTGTTTCTCCCTAGTTTTGAACAAGGGACCTTTTGCGTGTTCGGCAGACGTGATAACCGCTACATGTATATCAAAATCACACAGATGACCATGTGAATTGAAAAGTATATAATAAAAATTAAAAAATCCAGAAAAAAACACTGTTTCTGCCTGGTTTCGAACCAGAGACCTTTTGCATGTTTAGCCAAATTGATAACCGCTACATGGATATCAAAATCACACAGATGACCATGTGAATTGAAAAGTATATAATAAAAATTAAAAAAATGCAGAAAAACACTGTTTCTGCCTGGTTTTGAACCAAGGACCTTTTGCGTGTAAAGCAAACGTGATAACCACTACACTACAGAAACTGCCTTCTAGCGTATTTACGAACATGGAAACTGAACAAAATATAGATGTCTTACAACAATCAAAATTACATGGATGACCATGTGCATTGAATCGTATATAGAAAAAATACTGAAAAACACTGTTTCTCCCTAGTTTTGAACAAGGGACCTTTTGCGTGTTCGGCAGACGTGATAACCGCTACATGGATATCAAAATTACATGGATGACCATGTGAATTGAAATGTATATAATAAAAATTAAAAAATCCAGAAAAAACACTGTTTCTGTATGGTTTCGAACCAGAGACCTTTTGCATGTTTAGCCAAAGTGATAAAAGCTACATGGATATCAAAATCACACAGATGACCATGTGAATTCAAAAGTATATAATAAAAATGTAAAAATCCAGAAAAACAATGTTTCTGCCTGGTTTTGAACCAAGGACCTTTTGCGTGTAAAGCAAACGTGATAACCACTACACTACAGAAACTGCCTTCTAGTGTATTTACGAACATGGAAACTGAACAAAATATAGATGTCTTACAACAATCAAAATTACATGGATGACCATGTGCATTGAATCGTATATAGAAAAAATACTGAAAAACACTGTTTCTCCCTAGTTTTGAACAAGGGACCTTTTGCGTGTTCGGCAGACGTGATAACCGCTACATGGATATCAAAATTACATGGATGACCATGTGAATTGAAAAGTATATAATAAAAATTAAAAAAATGCAGAAAAACACTGTTTCTGCCTGGTTTTGAACCAGGGACCTTTTGCGTGTAAAGCAAACGTGATAACCACTACACTACAGAAGCTGCCTTCAAGCCTATTTACGAACATGGAAACTGAACAAAATATAGATGTCTTACAACAATAAAAATTACATGGATGACCATGTGCATTGAAACGTATATAGAAAAAAACCTGAAAAACACTTTTTCTCCCTAGTTTTGAACAAGGGACCTTTTGCGTGTTCGGCAGACGTGATAACCGCTACATGGATATCAAAATTACATGGATGACCATGTGAATTGAAATGTATATAATAAAAATTAAAAAATCCAGAAAAAACACTGTTTCTGTATGGTTTCGAACCAGAGACCTTTTGCATGTTTAGCCAAAGTGATAAAAGCTACATGGATATCAAAATCACACAGATGACCATGTGAATTCAAAAGTATATAATAAAAATGTAAAAATCCAGAAAAACAATGTTTCTGCCTGGTTTTGAACCAAGGACCTTTTGCGTGTAAAGCAAACGTGATAACCACTACACTACAGAAACTGCCTTCTAGTGTATTTACGAACATGGAAACTGAACAAAATATAGATGTCTTACAACAATCAAAATTACATGGATGACCATGTGCATTGAATCGTATATAGAAAAAATACTGAAAAACACTGTTTCTCCCTAGTTTTGAACAAGGGACCTTTTGCGTGTTCGGCAGACGTGATAACCGCTACATGGATATCAAAATTACATGGATGACCATGTGAATTGAAAAGTATATAATAAAAATTAAAAAAATGCAGAAAAACACTGTTTCTGCCTGGTTTTGAACCAGGGACCTTTTGCGTGTAAAGCAAACGTGATAACCACTACACTACAGAAGCTGCCTTCAAGCCTATTTACGAACATGGAAACTGAACAAAATATAGATGTCTTACAACAATAAAAATTACATGGATGACCATGTGCATTGAAACGTATATAGAAAAAAACCTGAAAAACACTTTTTCTCCCTAGTTTTGAACAAGGGACCTTTTGCGTGTTCGGCAGACGTGATAACCGCTACATGGATATCAAAATGACATGGATGACCATGTGAAATGAAATGTATATAATAAAAATTAAAAAATCCAGAAAAAACACTGTTTCTGCCTGGTTTCGAACCAGAGACCTTTTGCATGTTTAGCCAAAGTGATAAAAGCTACATGGATATCAAAATCACACAGATGACCATGTGAATTCAAAAGTATATAATAAAAATGTAAAAATCCAGAAAAACAATGTTTCTGCCTGGTTTTGAACCAAGGACCTTTTGCGTGTAAAGCAAACGTGATAACCACTACACTACAGAAACTGCCTTCTAGCGTATTTACGAACATGGAAACTGAACAAAATATAGATGTCTTACAACAATCAAAATTACATGGATGACCATGTGCATTGAATCGTATATAGAAAAAATACTGAAAAACACTGTTTCTCCCTAGTTTTGAACAAGGGACCTTTTGCGTGTTCGGCAGACGTGATAACCGCTACATGGATATCAAAATTACATGGATGACCATGTGAATTGAAATGTATATAATAAAAATTAAAAAATCCAGAAAAAACACTGTTTCTGTATGGTTTCGAACCAGAGACCTTTTGCATGTTTAGCCAAAGTGATAAAAGCTACATGGATATCAAAATCACACAGATGACCATGTGAATTCAAAAGTATATAATAAAAATGTAAAAATCCAGAAAAACAATGTTTCTGCCTGGTTTTGAACCAAGGACCTTTTGCGTGTAAAGCAAACGTGATAACCACTACACTACAGAAACTGCCTTCTAGTGTATTTACGAACATGGAAACTGAACAAAATATAGATGTCTTACAACAATCAAAATTACATGGATGACCATGTGCATTGAATCGTATATAGAAAAAATACTGAAAAACACTGTTTCTCCCTAGTTTTGAACAAGGGACCTTTTGCGTGTTCGGCAGACGTGATAACCGCTACATGGATATCAAAATTACATGGATGACCATGTGAATTGAAAAGTATATAATAAAAATTAAAAAAATGCAGAAAAACACTGTTTCTGCCTGGTTTTGAACCAGGGACCTTTTGCGTGTAAAGCAAACGTGATAACCACTACACTACAGAAGCTGCCTTCAAGCCTATTTACGAACATGGAAACTGAACAAAATATAGATGTCTTACAACAATAAAAATTACATGGATGACCATGTGCATTGAAACGTATATAGAAAAAAACCTGAAAAACACTTTTTCTCCCTAGTTTTGAACAAGGGACCTTTTGCGTGTTCGGCAGACGTGATAACCGCTACATGGATATCAAAATTACATGGATGACCATGTGAAATGAAATGTATATAATAAAAATTAAAAAATCCAGAAAAAACACTGTTTCTGCCTGGTTTCGAACCAGAGACCTTTTGCATGTTTAGCCAAAGTGATAAAAGCTACATGGATATCAAAATCACACAGATGACCATGTGAATTCAAAAGTATATAATAAAAATGTAAAAATCCAGAAAAACAATGTTTCTGCCTGGTTTTGAACCAAGGACCTTTTGCGTGTAAAGCAAACGTGATAACCACTACACTACAGAAACTGCCTTCTAGCGTATTTACGAACATGGAAACTGAACAAAATATAGCTGTCTTACAACAATCAAAATTACATGGATGACCATGTGCATTGAATCGTATATAGAAAAAATACTGAAAAACACTGTTTCTCCCTAGTTTTGAACAAGGGACCTTTTGCGTGTTCGGCAGACGTGATAACCGCTACATGGATATCAAAATTACATGGATGACCATGTGAATTGAAATGTATATAATAAAAATTAAAAAATCCAGAAAAAACACTGTTTCTGTATGGTTTCGAACCAGAGACCTTTTGCATGTTTAGCCAAAGTGATAAAAGCTACATGGATATCAAAATCACACAGATGACCATGTGAATTCAAAAGTATATAATAAAAATGTAAAAATCCAGAAAAACAATGTTTCTGCCTGGTTTTGAACCAGGGACCTTTTGCGTGTAAAGCAAACGTGATAACCACTACACTACAGAAACTGCCTTCTAGCCTATTTACGAACATGGAAACTGAACAAAATATAGATGTCTTACAACAATCAAAATTACATGGATGACCATGTGCATTGAAACGTATATAGAAAAAATCCTGAAAAAACACTGTTTCTCCCTGGTATCGAACCATAGACCTTTTGCATGTTCGGCAGATGTGATAACCGCTACATGGATATCAAAATTACATGGATGACCATGTGAATTGAAATGTATATAATAAAAATTAAAAAATCCAGAAAAAACACTGTTTCTGCCTGGTTTTGAACCAAGGACCTTTTGCGTGTAAAGCAAACGTGATAACCACTACACTACAGAAACTGCCTTCTAGTGTATTTACGAACATGGAAACTGAACAAAATATAGATGTCTTACAACAATCAAAATTACATGGATGACCATGTGCATTGAATCGTATATAGAAAAAATACTGAAAAACACTGTTTCTCCCTAGTTTTGAACAAGGGACCTTTTGCGTGTTCGGCAGACGTGATAACCGCTACATGGATATCAAAATTACATGGATGACCATGTGAATTGAAAAGTATATAATAAAAATTAAAAAAATGCAGAAAAACACTGTTTCTGCCTGGTTTTGAACCAGGGACCTTTTGCGTGTAAAGCAAACGTGATAACCACTACACTACAGAAGCTGCCTTCAAGCCTATTTACGAACATGGAAACTGAACAAAATATAGATGTCTTACAACAATAAAAATTACATGGATGACCATGTGCATTGAAACGTATATAGAAAAAAACCTGAAAAACACTTTTTCTCCCTAGTTTTGAACAAGGGACCTTTTGCGTGTTCGGCAGACGTGATAACCGCTACATGGATATCAAAATTACATGGATGACCATGTGAAATGAAATGTATATAATAAAAATTAAAAAATCCAGAAAAAACACTGTTTCTGCCTGGTTTCGAACCAGAGACCTTTTGCATGTTTAGCCAAAGTGATAAAAGCTACATGGATATCAAAATCACACAGATGACCATGTGAATTCAAAAGTATATAATAAAAATGTAAAAATCCAGAAAAACAATGTTTCTGCCTGGTTTTGAACCAAGGACCTTTTGCGTGTAAAGCAAACGTGATAACCACTACACTACAGAAACTGCCTTCTAGCCTATTTACGAACATGGAAACTGAACAAAATATAGATGTCTTACAACAATCAAAATTACATGGATGACCATGTGCATTGAAACGTATATAGAAAAAATCCTGAAAAAACACTGTTTCTCCCTGGTATCGAACCATAGACCTTTTGCATGTTCGGCAGATGTGATAACCGCTACATGGATATCAAAATTACATGGATGACCATGTGAATTGAAATGTATATAATAAAAATTAAAAAATCCAGAAAAACAATGTTTCTGCCTGGTTTTGAACCAAGGACCTTTTGCGTGTAAAGCAAACGTGATAACCACTACACTACAGAAACTGCCTTCTAGTGTATTTACGAACATGGAAACTGAACAAAATATAGATGTCTTACAACAATCAAAATTACATGGATGACCATGTGCATTGAATCGTATATAGAAAAAATACTGAAAAACACTGTTTCTCCCTAGTTTTGAACAAGGGACCTTTTGCGTGTTCGGCAGACGTGATAACCGCTACATGGATATCAAAATTACATGGATGACCATGTGAATTGAAAAGTATATAATAAAAATTAAAAAAATGCAGAAAAACACTGTTTCTGCCTGGTTTTGAACCAGGGACCTTTTGCGTGTAAAGCAAACGTGATAACCACTACACTACAGAAGCTGCCTTCAAGCCTATTTACGAACATGGAAACTGAACAAAATATAGATGTCTTACAACAATAAAAATTACATGGATGACCATGTGCATTGAAACGTATATAGAAAAAAACCTGAAAAACACTTTTTCTCCCTAGTTTTGAACAAGGGACCTTTTGCGTGTTCGGCAGACGTGATAACCGCTACATGGATATCAAAATTACATGGATGACCATGTGAAATGAAATGTATATAATAAAAATTAAAAAATCCAGAAAAAACACTGTTTCTGCCTGGTTTCGAACCAGAGACCTTTTGCATGTTTAGCCAAAGTGATAAAAGCTACATGGATATCAAAATCACACAGATGACCATGTGAATTCAAAAGTATATAATAAAAATGTAAAAATCCAGAAAAACAATGTTTCTGCCTGGTTTTGAACCAAGGACCTTTTGCGTGTAAAGCAAACGTGATAACCACTACACTACAGAAACTGCCTTCTAGCGTATTTACGAACATGGAAACTGAACAAAATATAGATGTCTTACAACAATCAAAATTACATGGATGACCATGTGCATTGAATCGTATATAGAAAAAATACTGAAAAACACTGTTTCTCCCTAGTTTTGAACAAGGGACCTTTTGCGTGTTCGGCAGACGTGATAACCGCTACATGGATATCAAAATTACATGGATGACCATGTGAATTGAAATGTATATAATAAAAATTAAAAAATCCAGAAAAAACACTGTTTCTGTATGGTTTCGAACCAGAGACCTTTTGCATGTTTAGCCAAAGTGATAAAAGCTACATGGATATCAAAATCACACAGATGACCATGTGAATTCAAAAGTATATAATAAAAATGTAAAAATCCAGAAAAACAATGTTTCTGCCTGGTTTTGAACCAGGGACCTTTTGCGTGTAAAGCAAACGTGATAACCACTACACTACAGAAACTGCCTTCTAGCCTATTTACGAACATGGAAACTGAACAAAATATAGATGTCTTACAACAATCAAAATTACATGGATGACCATGTGCATTGAAACGTATATAGAAAAAATCCTGAAAAAACACTGTTTCTCCCTGGTATCGAACCATAGACCTTTTGCATGTTCGGCAGATGTGATAACCGCTACATGGATATCAAAATTACATGGATGACCATGTGAATTGAAATGTATATAATAAAAATTAAAAAATCCAGAAAAAACACTGTTTCTGCCTGGTTTCGAACCAGAGACCTTTTGCATGTTTAGCCAAAGTGATAACCGCTACATGGATATCAAAATCACACAGATGACCATGTGAATTGAAAAGTATATAATAAAAATTAAAAAATCCAGAAAAAAACACTGTTTCTGCCTGGTTTCGAACCAGAGACCTTTTGCATGTTTAGCCAAATTGATAACCGCTACATGGATATCAAAATCACACAGATGACCATGTGAATTGAAAAGTATATAATAAAAATTAAAAAAATGCAGAAAAACACTGTTTCTGCCTGGTTTTGAACCAAGGACCTTTTGCGTGTAAAGCAAACGTGATAACCACTACACTACAGAAGCTGCCTTCAAGCCTATTTACGAACATGGAAACTGAACAAAATATAGATGTCTTACAACAATCAAAATTACATGGATGACCATGTGCATTGAAACGTATATAGAAAAAAACCTGAAAAACACTTTTTCTCCCTAGTTTTGAACAAGGGACCTTTTGCGTGTTCGGCAGACGTGATAACCGCTACATGGATATCAAAATTACATGGATGACCATGTGAAATGAAATGTATATAATAAAAATTAAAAAATCCAGAAAAAACACTGTTTCTGCCTGGTTTCGAACCAGAGACCTTTTGCATGTTTAGCCAAAGTGATAAAAGCTACATGGATATCAAAATCACACAGATGACCATGTGAATTCAAAAGTATATAATAAAAATGTAAAAATCCAGAAAAACAATGTTTCTGCCTGGTTTTGAACCAAGGACCTTTTGCGTGTAAAGCAAACGTGATAACCACTACACTACAGAAACTGCCTTCTAGCCTATTTACGAACATGGAAACTGAACAAAATATAGATGTCTTACAACAATCAAAATTACATGGATGACCATGTGCATTGAAACGTATATAGAAAAAATCCTGAAAAAACACTGTTTCTCCCTGGTATCGAACCATAGACCTTTTGCATGTTCGGCAGATGTGATAACCGCTACATGGATATCAAAATTACATGGATGACCATGTGAATTGAAATGTATATAATAAAAATTAAAAAATCCAGAAAAAACACTGTTTCTGCCTGGTTTCGAACCAGAGACCTTTTGCATGTTTAGCCAAAGTGATAACCGCTACATGGATATCAAAATCACACAGATGACCATGTGAATTGAAAAGTATATAATAAAAATTAAAAAATCCAGAAAAAAACACTGTTTCTGCCTGGTTTCGAACCAGAGACCTTTTGCATGTTTAGCCAAATTGATAACCGCTACATGGATATCAAAATCACACAGATGACCATGTGAATTGAAAAGTATATAATAAAAATTAAAAAAATGCAGAAAAACACTGTTTCTGCCTGGTTTTGAACCAGGGACCTTTTGCGTGTAAAGCAAACGTGATAACCACTACACTACAGAAGCTGCCTTCAAGCCTATTTACGAACATGGAAACTGAACAAAATATAGATGTCTTACAACAATCAAAATTACATGGATGACCATGTGCATTGAAACGTATATAGAAAAAAACCTGAAAAACACTTTTTCTCCCTAGTTTTGAACAAGGGACCTTTTGCGTGTTCGGCAGACGTGATAACCGCTACATGGATATCAAAATTACATGGATGACCATGTGAAATGAAATGTATATAATAAAAATTAAAAAATCCAGAAAAAACACTGTTTCTGCCTGGTTTCGAACCAGAGACCTTTTGCATGTTTAGCCAAAGTGATAAAAGCTACATGGATATCAAAATCACACAGATGACCATGTGAATTCAAAAGTATATAATAAAAATGTAAAAATCCAGAAAAACAATGTTTCTGCCTGGTTTTGAACCAAGGACCTTTTGCGTATAAAGCAAACGTGATAACCACTACACTACAGAAACTGCCTTCTAGCGTATTTACGAACATGGAAACTGAACAAAATATAGATGTCTTACAACAATCAAAATTACATGGATGACCATGTGCATTGAATCGTATATAGAAAAAATACTGAAAAACACTGTTTCTCCCTAGTTTTGAACAAGGGACCTTTTGCGTGTTCGGCAGACGTGATAACCGCTACATGGATATCAAAATTACATGGATGACCATGTGAATTGAAATGTATATAATAAAAATTAAAAAATCCAGAAAAAACACTGTTTCTGTATGGTTTCGAACCAGAGACCTTTTGCATGTTTAGCCAAAGTGATAAAAGCTACATGGATATCAAAATCACACAGATGACCATGTGAATTCAAAAGTATATAATAAAAATGTAAAAATCCAGAAAAACAATGTTTCTGCCTGGTTTTGAACCAGGGACCTTTTGCGTGTAAAGCAAACGTGATAACCACTACACTACAGAAACTGCCTTCTAGCCTATTTACGAACATGGAAACTGAACAAAATATAGATGTCTTACAACAATCAAAATTACATGGATGACCATGTGCATTGAAACGTATATAGAAAAAATCCTGAAAAAACACTGTTTCTCCCTGGTATCGAACCATAGACCTTTTGCATGTTCGGCAGATGTGATAACCGCTACATGGATATCAAAATTACATGGATGACCATGTGAATTGAAATGTATATAATAAAAATTAAAAAATCCTGAAAAAACACTGTTTCTGTATGGTTTCGAACCAGAGACCTTTTGCATGTTTAGCCAAAGTGATAAAAGCTACATGGATATCAAAATCACACAGATGACCATGTGAATTCAAAAGTATATAATAAAAATGTAAAAATCCAGAAAAACAATGTTTCTGCCTGGTTTTGAACCAGGGACCTTTTGCGTGTAAAGCAAACGTGATAACCACTACACTACAGAAGCTGCCTTCAAGCCTATTTACGAACATGGAAACTGAACAAAATATAGATGTCTTACAACAATCAAAATTACATGGATGACCATGTGCATTGAAACGTATATAGAAAAAAACCTGAAAAACACTTTTTCTCCCTAGTTTTGAACAAGGGACCTTTTGCGTGTTCGGCAGACGTGATAACCGCTACATGGATATCAAAATTACATGGATGACCATGTGAAATGAAATGTATATAATAAAAATTAAAAAATCCAGAAAAAACACTGTTTCTGCCTGGTTTCGAACCAGAGACCTTTTGCATGTTTAGCCAAAGTGATAAAAGCTACATGGATATCAAAATCACACAGATGACCATGTGAATTCAAAAGTATATAATAAAAATGTAAAAATCCAGAAAAACAATGTTTCTGCCTGGTTTTGAACCAAGGACCTTTTGCGTATAAAGCAAACGTGATAACCACTACACTACAGAAACTGCCTTCTAGCGTATTTACGAACATGGAAACTGAACAAAATATAGATGTCTTACAACAATCAAAATTACATGGATGACCATGTGCATTGAATCGTATATAGAAAAAATACTGAAAAACACTGTTTCTCCCTAGTTTTGAACAAGGGACCTTTTGCGTGTTCGGCAGACGTGATAACCGCTACATGGATATCAAAATTACATGGATGACCATGTGAATTGAAATGTATATAATAAAAATTAAAAAATCCAGAAAAAACACTGTTTCTGTATGGTTTCGAACCAGAGACCTTTTGCATGTTTAGCCAAAGTGATAAAAGCTACATGGATATCAAAATCACACAGATGACCATGTGAATTCAAAAGTATATAATAAAAATGTAAAAATCCAGAAAAACAATGTTTCTGCCTGGTTTTGAACCAGGGACCTTTTGCGTGTAAAGCAAACGTGATAACCACTACACTACAGAAACTGCCTTCTAGCCTATTTACGAACATGGAAACTGAACAAAATATAGATGTCTTACAACAATCAAAATTACATGGATGACCATGTGCATTGAAACGTATATAGAAAAAATCCTGAAAAAACACTGTTTCTCCCTGGTATCGAACCATAGACCTTTTGCATGTTCGGCAGATGTGATAACCGCTACATGGATATCAAAATTACATGGATGACCATGTGAATTGAAATGTATATAATAAAAATTAAAAAATCCTGAAAAAACACTGTTTCTGCCTGGTTTCGAACCAGAGACCTTTTGCATGTTTAGCCAAAGTGATAACCGCTACATGGATATCAAAATCACACAGATGACCATGTGAATTGAAAAGTATATAATAAAAATTAAAAAAATGCAGAAAAACACTGTTTCTGCCTGGTTTTGAACCAGGGACCTTTTGCGTGTAAAGCAAACGTGATAACCACTACACTACAGAAGCTGCCTTCAAGCCTATTTACGAACATGGAAACTGAACAAAATATAGATGTCTTACAACAATAAAAATTACATGGATGACCATGTGCATTGAAACGTATATAGAAAAAAACCTGAAAAACACTTTTTCTCCCTAGTTTTGAACAAGGGACCTTTTGCGTGTTCGGCAGACGTGATAACCGCTACATGGATATCAAAATTACATGGATGACCATGTGAAATGAAATGTATATAATAAAAATTAAAAAATCCAGAAAAAACACTGTTTCTGCCTGGTTTCGAACCAGAGACCTTTTGCATGTTTAGCCAAAGTGATAAAAGCTACATGGATATCAAAATCACACAGATGACCATGTGAATTCAAAAGTATATAATAAAAATGTAAAAATCCAGAAAAACAATGTTTCTGCCTGGTTTTGAACCAAGGACCTTTTGCGTGTAAAGCAAACGTGATAACCACTACACTACAGAAACTGCCTTCTAGCGTATTTACGAACATGGAAACTGAACAAAATATAGATGTCTTACAACAATCAAAATTACATGGATGACCATGTGCATTGAATCGTATATAGAAAAAATACTGAAAAACACTGTTTCTCCCTAGTTTTGAACAAGGGACCTTTTGCGTGTTCGGCAGACGTGATAACCGCTACATGGATATCAAAATTACATGGATGACCATGTGAATTGAAATGTATATAATAAAAATTAAAAAATCCAGAAAAAACACTGTTTCTGTATGGTTTCGAACCAGAGACCTTTTGCATGTTTAGCCAAAGTGATAAAAGCTACATGGATATCAAAATCACACAGATGACCATGTGAATTCAAAAGTATATAATAAAAATGTAAAAATCCAGAAAAACAATGTTTCTGCCTGGTTTTGAACCAGGGACCTTTTGCGTGTAAAGCAAACGTGATAACCACTACACTACAGAAACTGCCTTCTAGCCTATTTACGAACATGGAAACTGAACAAAATATAGATGTCTTACAACAATCAAAATTACATGGATGACCATGTGCATTGAAACGTATATAGAAAAAATCCTGAAAAAACACTGTTTCTCCCTGGTATCGAACCATAGACCTTTTGCATGTTCGGCAGATGTGATAACCGCTACATGGATATCAAAATTACATGGATGACCATGTGAATTGAAATGTATATAATAAAAATTAAAAAATCCAGAAAAAACACTGTTTCTGCCTGGTTTCGAACCAGAGACCTTTTGCATGTTTAGCCAAAGTGATAACCGCTACATGGATATCAAAATCACACAGATGACCATGTGAATTGAAAAGTATATAATAAAAATTAAAAAATCCAGAAAAAAACACTGTTTCTGCCTGGTTTCGAACCAGAGACCTTTTGCATGTTTAGCCAAATTGATAACCGCTACATGGATATCAAAATCACACAGATGACCATGTGAATTGAAAAGTATATAATAAAAATTAAAAAAATGCAGAAAAACACTGTTTCTGCCTGGTTTTGAACCAAGGACCTTTTGCGTGTAAAGCAAACGTGATAACCACTACACTACAGAAGCTGCCTTCAAGCCTATTTACGAACATGGAAACTGAACAAAATATAGATGTCTTACAACAATCAAAATTACATGGATGACCATGTGCATTGAAACGTATATAGAAAAAAACCTGAAAAACACTTTTTCTCCCTAGTTTTGAACAAGGGACCTTTTGCGTGTTCGGCAGACGTGATAACCGCTACATGGATATCAAAATTACATGGATGACCATGTGAAATGAAATGTATATAATAAAAATTAAAAAATCCAGAAAAAACACTGTTTCTGCCTGGTTTCGAACCAGAGACCTTTTGCATGTTTAGCCAAAGTGATAAAAGCTACATGGATATCAAAATCACACAGATGACCATGTGAATTCAAAAGTATATAATAAAAATGTAAAAATCCAGAAAAACAATGTTTCTGCCTGGTTTTGAACCAAGGACCTTTTGCGTGTAAAGCAAACGTGATAACCACTACACTACAGAAACTGCCTTCTAGCCTATTTACGAACATGGAAACTGAACAAAATATAGATGTCTTACAACAATCAAAATTACATGGATGACCATGTGCATTGAAACGTATATAGAAAAAATCCTGAAAAAACACTGTTTCTCCCTGGTATCGAACCATAGACCTTTTGCATGTTCGGCAGATGTGATAACCGCTACATGGATATCAAAATTACATGGATGACCATGTGAATTGAAATGTATATAATAAAAATTAAAAAATCCAGAAAAAACACTGTTTCTGCCTGGTTTCGAACCAGAGACCTTTTGCATGTTTAGCCAAAGTGATAACCGCTACATGGATATCAAAATCACACAGATGACCATGTGAATTGAAAAGTATATAATAAAAATTAAAAAATCCAGAAAAAAACACTGTTTCTGCCTGGTTTCGAACCAGAGACCTTTTGCATGTTTAGCCAAATTGATAACCGCTACATGGATATCAAAATCACACAGATGACCATGTGAATTGAAAAGTATATAATAAAAATTAAAAAAATGCAGAAAAACACTGTTTCTGCCTGGTTTTGAACCAGGGACCTTTTGCGTGTAAAGCAAACGTGATAACCACTACACTACAGAAGCTGCCTTCAAGCCTATTTACGAACATGGAAACTGAACAAAATATAGATGTCTTACAACAATCAAAATTACATGGATGACCATGTGCATTGAAACGTATATAGAAAAAAACCTGAAAAACACTTTTTCTCCCTAGTTTTGAACAAGGGACCTTTTGCGTGTTCGGCAGACGTGATAACCGCTACATGGATATCAAAATTACATGGATGACCATGTGAAATGAAATGTATATAATAAAAATTAAAAAATCCAGAAAAAACACTGTTTCTGCCTGGTTTCGAACCAGAGACCTTTTGCATGTTTAGCCAAAGTGATAAAAGCTACATGGATATCAAAATCACACAGATGACCATGTGAATTCAAAAGTATATAATAAAAATGTAAAAATCCAGAAAAACAATGTTTCTGCCTGGTTTTGAACCAAGGACCTTTTGCGTATAAAGCAAACGTGATAACCACTACACTACAGAAACTGCCTTCTAGCGTATTTACGAACATGGAAACTGAACAAAATATAGATGTCTTACAACAATCAAAATTACATGGATGACCATGTGCATTGAATCGTATATAGAAAAAATACTGAAAAACACTGTTTCTCCCTAGTTTTGAACAAGGGACCTTTTGCGTGTTCGGCAGACGTGATAACCGCTACATGGATATCAAAATTACATGGATGACCATGTGAATTGAAATGTATATAATAAAAATTAAAAAATCCAGAAAAAACACTGTTTCTGTATGGTTTCGAACCAGAGACCTTTTGCATGTTTAGCCAAAGTGATAAAAGCTACATGGATATCAAAATCACACAGATGACCATGTGAATTCAAAAGTATATAATAAAAATGTAAAAATCCAGAAAAACAATGTTTCTGCCTGGTTTTGAACCAGGGACCTTTTGCGTGTAAAGCAAACGTGATAACCACTACACTACAGAAACTGCCTTCTAGCCTATTTACGAACATGGAAACTGAACAAAATATAGATGTCTTACAACAATCAAAATTACATGGATGACCATGTGCATTGAAACGTATATAGAAAAAATCCTGAAAAAACACTGTTTCTCCCTGGTATCGAACCATAGACCTTTTGCATGTTCGGCAGATGTGATAACCGCTACATGGATATCAAAATTACATGGATGACCATGTGAATTGAAATGTATATAATAAAAATTAAAAAATCCTGAAAAAACACTGTTTCTGCCTGGTTTCGAACCAGAGACCTTTTGCATGTTTAGCCAAAGTGATAACCGCTACATGGATATCAAAATCACACAGATGACCATGTGAATTGAAAAGTATATAATAAAAATGTAAAAATCCAGAAAAACAATGTTTCTGCCTGGTTTTGAACCAAGGACCTTTTGCGTGTAAAGCAAACGTGATAACCACTACACTACAGAAACTGCCTTCTAGCCTATTTACGAACATGGAAACTGAACAAAATATAGATGTCTTACAACAATCAAAATGACATGGATGACCATGTGCATTGAATCGTATATAGAAAAAATACTGAAAAACACTGTTTCTCCCTAGTTTTGAACAAGGGACCTTTTGCGTGTTCGGCAGACGTGATAACCGCTACATGTATATCAAAATCACACAGATGACCATGTGAATTGAAAAGTATATAATAAAAATTAAAAAATCCAGAAAAAAACACTGTTTCTGCCTGGTTTCGAACCAGAGACCTTTTGCATGTTTAGCCAAAGTGATAAAAGCTACATGGATATCAAAATCACACAGATGACCATGTGAATTCAAAAGTATATAATAAAAATGTAAAAATCCAGAAAAACAATGTTTCTGCCTGGTTTTGAACCAAGGACCTTTTGCGTGTAAAGCAAACGTGATAACCACTACACTACAGAAACTGCCTTCTAGCGTATTTACGAACATGGAAACTGAACAAAATATAGATGTCTTACAACAATCAAAATTACATGGATGACCATGTGCATTGAATCGTATATAGAAAAAATACTGAAAAACACTGTTTCTCCCTAGTTTTGAACAAGGGACCTTTTGCGTGTTCGGCAGACGTGATAACCGCTACATGGATATCAAAATTACATGGATGACCATGTGAATTGAAATGTATATAATAAAAATTAAAAAATCCAGAAAAAACACTGTTTCTGCCTGGTTTCGAACCAGAGACCTTTTGCATGTTTAGCCAAAGTGATAAAAGCTACATGGATATCAAAATCACACAGATGACCATGTGAATTCAAAAGTATATAATAAAAATGTAAAAATCCAGAAAAACAATGTTTCTGCCTGGTTTTGAACCAGGGACCTTTTGCGTGTAAAGCAAACGTGATAACCACTACACTACAGAAACTATTAACAACATGGAAACTGAACAAAATATAGATGTCTTACAACAATCAAAATTACATGGATGACCATGTGCATTGAATCGTATATAGAAAAAATACTGAAAAACACTGTTTCTCCCTAGTTTTGAACAAGGGACCTTTTGCGTGTTCGGCAGACGTGATAACCGCTACATGTATATCAAAATCACACAGATGACCATGTGAATTGAAAAGTATATAATAAAAATTAAAAAATCCAGAAAAAAACACTGTTTCTGCCTGGTTTCGAACCAGAGACCTTTTGCATGTTTAGCCAAATTGATAACCGCTACATGGATATCAAAATCACACAGATGACCATGTGAATTGAAAAGTATATAATAAAAATTAAAAAAATGCAGAAAAACACTGTTTCTGCCTGGTTTTGAACCAGGGACCTTTTGCGTGTAAAGCAAACGTGATAACCACTACACTACAGAAGCTGCCTTCAAGCCTATTTACGAACATGGAAACTGAACAAAATATAGATGTCTTACAACAATCAAAATTACATGGATGACCATGTGCATTGAAACGTATATAGAAAAAAACCTGAAAAACACTTTTTCTCCCTAGTTTTGAACAAGGGACCTTTTGCGTGTTCGGCAGACGTGATAACCGCTACATGGATATCAAAATTACATGGATGACCATGTGAAATGAAATGTATATAATAAAAATTAAAAAATCCAGAAAAAACACTGTTTCTGCCTGGTTTCGAACCAGAGACCTTTTGCATGTTTAGCCAAAGTGATAAAAGCTACATGGATATCAAAATCACACAGATGACCATGTGAATTCAAAAGTATATAATAAAAATGTAAAAATCCAGAAAAACAATGTTTCTGCCTGGTTTTGAACCAGGGACCTTTTGCGTGTAAAGCAAACGTGATAACCACTACACTACAGAAACTATTAACAACATGGAAACTGAACAAAATATAGATGTCTTACAACAATCAAAATTACATGGATGACCATGTGCATTGAATCGTATATAGAAAAAATACTGAAAAACACTGTTTCTCCCTAGTTTTGAACAAGGGACCTTTTGCGTGTTCGGCAGACGTGATAACCGCTACATGTATATCAAAATCACACAGATGACCATGTGAATTGAAAAGTATATAATAAAAATTAAAAAATCCAGAAAAAAACACTGTTTCTGCCTGGTTTCGAACCAGAGACCTTTTGCATGTTTAGCCAAATTGATAACCGCTACATGGATATCAAAATCACACAGATGACCATGTGAATTGAAAAGTATATAATAAAAATTAAAAAAATGCAGAAAAACACTGTTTCTGCCTGGTTTTGAACCAGGGACCTTTTGCGTGTAAAGCAAACGTGATAACCACTACACTACAGAAGCTGCCTTCAAGCCTATTTACGAACATGGAAACTGAACAAAATATAGATGTCTTACAACAATCAAAATTACATGGATGACCATGTGCATTGAAACGTATATAGAAAAAAACCTGAAAAACACTTTTTCTCCCTAGTTTTGAACAAGGGACCTTTTGCGTGTTCGGCAGACGTGATAACCGCTACATGGATATCAAAATTACATGGATGACCATGTGAAATGAAATGTATATAATAAAAATTAAAAAATCCAGAAAAAACACTGTTTCTGCCTGGTTTCGAACCAGAGACCTTTTGCATGTTTAGCCAAAGTGATAAAAGCTACATGGATATCAAAATCACACAGATGACCATGTGAATTCAAAAGTATATAATAAAAATGTAAAAATCCAGAAAAACAATGTTTCTGCCTGGTTTTGAACCAAGGACCTTTTGCGTGTAAAGCAAATGTGATAACCACTACACTACAGAAACTGCCTTCAAGCCTATTTACGAACATGGAAACTGAACAAAATATAGATGTCTTATAACAATCAAAATTACATGGATGACCATGTGCATTGAAACGTATATAGAAAAAATCCTGAAAAACACTGTTTCTCCCTAGTTTTGAACAAGGGACCTTTTGCGTGTTCGGGAGATGTGATAACCGCTACATGGATGTAAAAATTACATGGATGACCATGTGAATTGAAATGTATATAATAAAAATTAAAAAATCCAGAAAAAACACTATTTCTGCCTGGTTTCGAACCAGAGACCTTTTGCATGTTTAGCCAAAGTGATAACCGCTACATGGATATCAAAATCACACTGATGACCCTGTGAATTGAAAAGTATATAATAAAAATGTAAAAATCCAGAAAAACACGGTTTCTGCCCGGTTTTGAACCAGGGACCTTTTGCGTGTAAAGCAAAAGTGATAACCACTACACTACAGAAACTGCCTTCAAGCCTGTTTACGAACATGGAAACTGAACAAAATATAGATGTCTTACAACAATCAAAATTACATGGATTACCTTGTGCATTGAAACGTATATAGAAAAAATCCTGAAAAAACACTGTTTCTCCCTGGTATCGAACCAGAGACCTTTTGCGTGTTCGGCAGATGTGATAACCGCTACATGGATATCAAAATTACATGGATGACCATGTGAATTGAAATGTATATAATAAAAATTTAAAGTTCCAGAAAAAAAACACTGTTTCTGCCTGGTTTCGAACCAGAGACCTTTTGCATGTTTAGCCAAAGTGATAACCGCTACATGGATATCAAAATCACACAGATGACCATGTGAATTGAAAAGTATATAATAAAAATTAAAAAATGCAGAAAAACACTGTTTCTGCCTGGTTTTGAACCAGGGACCTTTTGCGTGTAAAGCAAACGTGATAACCACTACACTACAGAAACTGCCTTCAAGCCTATTAACAACATGGAAACTGAACAAAATATAGATGTCTTACAACAATCAAAATTACATGGATGACCATGTGCATTGAAACGTATATAGAAAAAATCCTGAAAAAACACTGTTTCTCCCTGGTATCGAACCATAGACCTTTTGCATGTTCGGCAGATGTGATAACCGCTACATGGATATCAAAGTTACATGGATGACCATGTGAATTGAAATGTATATAATAAAAATTAAAAAATCCAGAAAAAACACTGTTTCTGCCTGGTTTCGAACCAGAGACCTTTTGCATGTTTAGCCAAAGTGATAACCGCTACATGGATATCAAAATCACACAGATGACCATGTGAATTGAAAAGTATATAATAAAAATGTAAAAATCCAGAAAAACAATGTTTCTGCCTGGTTTTGAACCAAGGACCTTTTGCGTGTAAAGCAAACGTGATAACCACTACACTACAGAAACTGCCTTCTAGCCTATTTACGAACATGGAAACTGAACAAAATATAGATGTCTTACAACAATCAAAATTACATGGATGACCATGTGCATTGAAACGTATATAGAAAAAAACCTGAAAAACACTTTTTCTCCCTAGTTTTGAACAAGGGACCTTTTGCGTGTTCGGCAGACGTGATAACCGCTACATGGATATCAAAATTACATGGATGACCATGTGAATTGAAATGTATATAATAAAAATTAAAAAATCCAGAAAAAACACTGTTTCTGTATGGTTTCGAACCAGAGACCTTTTGCATGTTTAGCCAAAGTGATAAAAGCTACATGGATATCAAAATCACACAGATGACCATGTGAATTCAAAAGTATATAATAAAAATGTAAAAATCCAGAAAAACAATGTTTCTGCCTGGTTTTGAACCAGGGACCTTTTGCGTGTAAAGCAAACGTGATAACCACTACACTACAGAAACTGCCTTCTAGCCTATTTACGAACATGGAAACTGAACAAAATATAGATGTCTTACAACAATCAAAATTACATGGATGACCATGTGCATTGAAACGTATATAGAAAAAATCCTGAAAAAACACTGTTTCTCCCTGGTATCGAACCATAGACCTTTTGCATGTTCGGCAGATGTGATAACCGCTACATGGATATCAAAATTACATGGATGACCATGTGAATTGAAATGTATATAATAAAAATTAAAAAATCCAGAAAAAACACTGTTTCTGCCTGGTTTCGAACCAGAGACCTTTTGCATGTTTAGCCAAAGTGATAACCGCTACATGGATATCAAAATCACACAGATGACCATGTGAATTGAAAAGTATATAATAAAAATTAAAAAATCCAGAAAAAAACACTGTTTCTGCCTGGTTTCGAACCAGAGACCTTTTGCATGTTTAGCCAAATTGATAACCGCTACATGGATATCAAAATCACACAGATGACCATGTGAATTGAAAAGTATATAATAAAAATTAAAAAATCCAGAAAAAAACACTGTTTCTGCCTGGTTTTGAACCAGGGACCTTTTGCGTGTAAAGCAAACGTGATAACCACTACACTACAGAAGCTGCCTTCAAGCCTATTTACGAACATGGAAACTGAACAAAATATAGATGTCTTACAACAATCAAAATTACATGGATGACCATGTGCATTGAAACGTATATAGAAAAAAACCTGAAAAACACTTTTTCTCCCTAGTTTTGAACAAGGGACCTTTTGCGTGTTCGGCAGACGTGATAACCGCTACATGGATATCAAAATTACATGGATGACCATGTGAAATGAAATGTATATAATAAAAATTAAAAAATCCAGAAAAAACACTGTTTCTGCCTGGTTTCGAACCAGAGACCTTTTGCATGTTTAGCCAAAGTGATAAAAGCTACATGGATATCAAAATCACACAGATGACCATGTGAATTCAAAAGTATATAATAAAAATTTAAAAATCCAGAAAAACAATGTTTCTGCCTGGTTTTGAACCAAGGACCTTTTGCGTGTAAAGCAAACGTGATAACCACTACACTACAGAAACTGCCTTCTAGCGTATTTACGAACATGGAAACTGAACAAAATATAGATGTCTTACAACAATCAAAATTACATGGATGACCATGTGCATTGAATCGTATATAGAAAAAATACTGAAAAACACTGTTTCTCCCTAGTTTTGAACAAGGGACCTTTTGCGTGTTCGACAGACGTGATAACCGCTACATGGATATCAAAATTACATGGATGACCATGTGAAATGAAATGTATATAATAAAAATGTTAAAATCCAGAAAAACAATGTTTCTGCCTGGTTTTGAACCAAGGACCTTTTGCGTGTAAAGCAAACGTGATAACCACTACACTACAGAAACTGCCTTCTAGCCTATTTACGAACATGGAAACTGAACAAAATATAGATGTCTTACAACAATCAAAATTACATGGATGACCATGTGCATTGAAACGTATATAGAAAAAAACCTGAAAAACACTTTTTCTCCCTAGTTTTGAACAAGGGACCTTTTGCGTGTTCGGCAGACGTGATAACCGCTACATGGATATCAAAATTACATGGATGACCATGTGAAATGAAATGTATATAATAAAAATTAAAAAATCCAGAAAAAACACTGTTTCTGCCTGGTTTCGAACCAGAGACCTTTTGCATGTTTAGCCAAAGTGATAAAAGCTACATGGATATCAAAATCACACAGATGACCATGTGAATTCAAAAGTATATAATAAAAATGTAAAAATCCAGAAAAACAATGTTTCTGCCTGGTTTTGAACCAAGGACCTTTTGCGTGTAAAGCAAACGTGATAACCACTACACTACAGAAACTGCCTTCTAGCGTATTTACGAACATGGAAACTGAACAAAATATAGATGTCTTACAACAATCAAAATTACATGGATGACCATGTGCATTGAATCGTATATAGAAAAAATACTGAAAAACACTGTTTCTCCCTAGTTTTGAACAAGGGACCTTTTGCGTGTTCGGCAGACGTGATAACCGCTACATGGATATCAAAATTACATGGATGACCATGTGAATTGAAATGTATATAATAAAAATTAAAAAATCCAGAAAAAACACTGTTTCTGTATGGTTTCGAACCAGAGACCTTTTGCATGTTTAGCCAAAGTGATAAAAGCTACATGGATATCAAAATCACACAGATGACCATGTGAATTCAAAAGTATATAATAAAAATGTAAAAATCCAGAAAAACAATGTTTCTGCCTGGTTTTGAACCAGGGACCTTTTGCGTGTAAAGCAAACGTGATAACCACTACACTACAGAAACTGCCTTCTAGCCTATTTACGAACATGGAAACTGAACAAAATATAGATGTCTTACAACAATCAAAATTACATGGATGACCATGTGCATTGAAACGTATATAGAAAAAATCCTGAAAAAACACTGTTTCTCCCTGGTATCGAACCATAGACCTTTTGCATGTTCGGCAGATGTGATAACCGCTACATGGATATCAAAATTACATGGATGACCATGTGAAATGAAATGTATATAATAAAAATTAAAAAATCCAGAAAAAACACTGTTTCTGCCTGGTTTCGAACCAGAGACCTTTTGCATGTTTAGCCAAAGTGATAAAAGCTACATGGATATCAAAATCACACAGATGACCATGTGAATTCAAAAGTATATAATAAAAATGTAAAAATCCAGAAAAACAATGTTTCTGCCTGGTTTTGAACCAAGGACCTTTTGCGTGTAAAGCAAATGTGATAACCACTACACTACAGAAACTGCCTTCAAGCCTATTTACGAACATGGAAACTGAACAAAATATAGATGTCTTACAACAATCAAAATTACATGGATGACCATGTGCATTGAAACGTATATAGAAAAAAACCTGAAAAACACTTTTTCTCCCTAGTTTTGAACAAGGGACCTTTTGCGTGTTCGGCAGACGTGATAACCGCTACATGGATATCAAAATTACATGGATGACCATGTGAAATGAAATGTATATAATAAAAATTAAAAAATCCAGAAAAAACACTGTTTCTGCCTGGTTTCGAACCAGAGACCTTTTGCATGTTTAGCCAAAGTGATAAAAGCTACATGGATATCAAAATCACACAGATGACCATGTGAATTCAAAAGTATATAATAAAAATTTAAAAATCCAGAAAAACAATGTTTCTGCCTGGTTTTGAACCAAGGACCTTTTGCGTGTAAAGCAAACGTGATAACCACTACACTACAGAAACTGCCTTCTAGCGTATTTACGAACATGGAAACTGAACAAAATATAGATGTCTTACAACAATCAAAATTACATGGATGACCATGTGCATTGAATCGTATATAGAAAAAATACTGAAAAACACTGTTTCTCCCTAGTTTTGAACAAGGGACCTTTTGCGTGTTCGACAGACGTGATAACCGCTACATGGATATCAAAATTACATGGATGACCATGTGAAATGAAATGTATATAATAAAAATGTTAAAATCCAGAAAAACAATGTTTCTGCCTGGTTTTGAACCAAGGACCTTTTGCGTGTAAAGCAAACGTGATAACCACTACACTACAGAAACTGCCTTCTAGCCTATTTACGAACATGGAAACTGAACAAAATATAGATGTCTTACAACAATCAAAATTACATGGATGACCATGTGCATTGAAACGTATATAGAAAAAAACCTGAAAAACACTTTTTCTCCCTAGTTTTGAACAAGGGACCTTTTGCGTGTTCGGCAGACGTGATAACCGCTACATGGATATCAAAATTACATGGATGACCATGTGAAATGAAATGTATATAATAAAAATTAAAAAATCCAGAAAAAACACTGTTTCTGCCTGGTTTCGAACCAGAGACCTTTTGCATGTTTAGCCAAAGTGATAAAAGCTACATGGATATCAAAATCACACAGATGACCATGTGAATTCAAAAGTATATAATAAAAATGTAAAAATCCAGAAAAACAATGTTTCTGCCTGGTTTTGAACCAAGGACCTTTTGCGTGTAAAGCAAACGTGATAACCACTACACTACAGAAACTGCCTTCTAGCGTATTTACGAACATGGAAACTGAACAAAATATAGATGTCTTACAACAATCAAAATTACATGGATGACCATGTGCATTGAATCGTATATAGAAAAAATACTGAAAAACACTGTTTCTCCCTAGTTTTGAACAAGGGACCTTTTGCGTGTTCGGCAGACGTGATAACCGCTACATGGATATCAAAATTACATGGATGACCATGTGAATTGAAATGTATATAATAAAAATTAAAAAATCCAGAAAAAACACTGTTTCTGTATGGTTTCGAACCAGAGACCTTTTGCATGTTTAGCCAAAGTGATAAAAGCTACATGGATATCAAAATCACACAGATGACCATGTGAATTCAAAAGTATATAATAAAAATGTAAAAATCCAGAAAAACAATGTTTCTGCCTGGTTTTGAACCAGGGACCTTTTGCGTGTAAAGCAAACGTGATAACCACTACACTACAGAAACTGCCTTCTAGCCTATTTACGAACATGGAAACTGAACAAAATATAGATGTCTTACAACAATCAAAATTACATGGATGACCATGTGCATTGAAACGTATATAGAAAAAATCCTGAAAAAACACTGTTTCTCCCTGGTATCGAACCATAGACCTTTTGCATGTTCGGCAGATGTGATAACCGCTACATGGATATCAAAATTACATGGATGACCATGTGAAATGAAATGTATATAATAAAAATTAAAAAATCCAGAAAAAACACTGTTTCTGCCTGGTTTCGAACCAGAGACCTTTTGCATGTTTAGCCAAAGTGATAAAAGCTACATGGATATCAAAATCACACAGATGACCATGTGAATTCAAAAGTATATAATAAAAATGTAAAAATCCAGAAAAACAATGTTTCTGCCTGGTTTTGAACCAAGGACCTTTTGCGTGTAAAGCAAATGTGATAACCACTACACTACAGAAACTGCCTTCAAGCCTATTTACGAACATGGAAACTGAACAAAATATAGATGTCTTATAACAATCAAAATTACATGGATGACCATGTGCATTGAAACGTATATAGAAAAAATCCTGAAAAACACTGTTTCTCCCTAGTTTTGAACAAGGGACCTTTTGCGTGTTCGGGAGATGTGATAACCGCTACATGGATGTAAAAATTACATGGATGACCATGTGAATTGAAATGTATATAATAAAAATTAAAAAATCCAGAAAAAACACTATTTCTGCCTGGTTTCGAACCAGAGACCTTTTGCATGTTTAGCCAAAGTGATAACCGCTACATGGATATCAAAATCACACAGATGACCATGTGAATTGAAAAGAATATAATAAAAATGTAAAAATCCAGAAATACACTGTTTCTGCCCGGTTTTGGACCAGGGACCTTTTGCGTGTAAAGCAAAAGTGATAACCACTACACTACAGAAACTGCCTTCAAGCCTGTTTACGAACATGGAAACTGAACAAAATATAGATGTCTTACAACAATCAAAATTACATGGATTACCATGTGCATTGAAACGTATATAGAAAAAATCCTGAAAAAACACTGTTTCTCCCTGGTATCGAACCAGAGACCTTTTGCGTGTTCGGCAGATGTGATAACCGCTACATGGATGTAAAAATTACATGGATGACCATGTGAATTGAAATGTATATAATAAAAATTAAAAAATCCAGAAAAAACACTATTTCTGCCTGGTTTCGAACCAGAGACCTTTTGCATGTTTAGCCAAAGTGATAACCGCTACATTGATATCAAAATCACACTGATGACCCTGTGAATTGAAAAGTATATAATAAAAATGTAAAAATCCAGAAAAACACGGTTTCTGCCCGGTTTTGAACCAGGGACCTTTTGCGTGTAAAGCAAAAGTGATAACCACTACACTACAGAAACTGCCTTCAAGCCTGTTTACGAACATGGAAACTGAACAAAATATAGATGTCTTACAACAATCAAAATTACATGGATTACCATGTGCATTGAAACGTATATAGAAAAAATCCTGAAAAAACACTGTTTCTCCCTGGTATCGAACCAGAAACCTTTTGCGTGTTCGGCAGATGTGATAACCGCTACATGGATATCAAAATTACATGGATGACCATGTGAATTGAAATGTATATAATAAAAATGTAAAGTTCCAGAAAAAAAACACTGTTTCTGCCTGGTTTCGAACCAGAGACCTTTTGCATGTTTAGCCAAAGTGATAACCGCTACATGGATATCAAAATCACACAGATGACCATGTGAATTGAAAAGTATATAATAAAAATTAAAAAATGCAGAAAAACACTGTTTCTGCCTGGTTTTGAACCAGGGACCTTTTGCGTGTAAAGCAAACGTGATAACCACTACACTACAGAAACTGCCTTCAAGCCTGTTTACGAACATGGAAACTGAACAAAATATAGATGTCTTACAACAATCAAAATTACATGGATTACCATGTGCATTGAAACGTATATAGAAAAAATCCTGAAAAAACACTGTTTCTCCCTGGTATCGAACCAGAGACCTTTTGCGTGTTCGGCAGATGTGATAACCGCTACATGGATATCAAAATTACATGGATGACCATGTGAATTGAAATGTATATAATAAAAATGTAAAGTTCCAGAAAAAAAACACTGTTTCTGCCTGGTTTCGAACCAGAGACCTTTTGCATGTTTAGCCAAAGTGATAACCGCTACATGGATATCAAAATCACACAGATGACCATGTGAATTGAAAAGTATATAATAAAAATTAAAAAATGCAGAAAAACACTGTTTCTGCCTGGTTTTGAACCAGGGACCTTTTGCGTGTAAAGCAAACGTGATAACCACTACACTACAGAAACTGCCTTCAAGCCTGTTTACGAACATGGAAACTGAACAAAATATAGATGTCTTACAACAATCAAAATTACATGGATTACCATGTGCATTGAAACGTATATAGAAAAAATCCTGAAAAAACACTGTTTCTCCCTGGTATCGAACCAGAGACCTTTTGCGTGTTCGGCAGATGTGATAACCGCTACATGGATATCAAAATTACATGGATGACCATGTGAATTGAAATGTATTAAATAAAAATTTAAAAATCCAGAAAAAAAACACTGTTTCTGCCTGGTTTTGAACCAGGGACCTTTTGCGTGTAAAGCAAATGTGATAACCACTACACTACAGAAACTGCCTTCAAGCCTATTTACGAACATGGAAACTGAACAAAATATAGATGTCTTATAACAATCAAAATTACATGGATGACCATGTGCATTGAAACGTATATAGAAAAAATCCTGAAAAACACTGTTTCTCCCTAGTTTTGAACAAGGGACCTTTTGCGTGTTCGGGAGATGTGATAACCGCTACATGGATGTAAAAATTACATGGATGACCATGTGAATTGAAATGTATATAATAAAAATTAAAAAATCCAGAAAAAACACTATTTCTGCCTGGTTTCGAACCAGAGACCTTTTGCATGTTTAGCCAAAGTGATAACCGCTACATGGATATCAAAATCACACTGATGACCCTGTGAATTGAAAAGTATATAATACAAATGTAAAAATCCAGAAAAACACGGTTTCTGCCCGGTTTTGAACCAGGGACCTTTTGCGTGTAAAGCAAAAGTGATAACCACTACACTACAGAAACTGCCTTCAAGCCTGTTTACGAACATGGAAACTGAACAAAATGTAGATGTCTTACAACAATCAAAATTACATGGATTACCATGTGCATTGAAACGTATATAGAAAAAATCCTGAAAAAACACTGTTTCTCCCTGGTATCGAACCAGAGACCTTTTGCGTGTTCGGCAGATGTGATAACCGCTACATGGATATCAAAATTACATGGATGACCATGTGAATTGAAATGTATATAATAAAAATTTAAAGTTCCAGAAAAAAAACACTGTTTCTGCCTGGTTTCGAACCAGAGACCTTTTGCATGTTTAGCCAAAGTGATAACCGCTACATGGATATCAAAATCACACAGATGACCATGTGAATTGAAAAGTATATAATAAAAATGTAAAAATCCAGAAAAACAATGTTTCTGCCTGGTTTTGAACCAGGGACCTTTTGCGTGTAAAGCAAACGTGATAACCACTACACTACAGAAACTGCCTTCTAGCCTATTTACGAACATGGAAACTGAACAAAATATAGATGTCTTACAACAATCAAAATTACATGGATGACCATGTGCATTGAAACGTATATAGAAAAAATCCTGAAAAAACACTGTTTCTCCCTGGTATCGAACCATAGACCTTTTGCATGTTCGGCAGATGTGATAACCGCTACATGGATATCAAAATTACATGGATGACCATGTGAAATGAAATGTATATAATAAAAATTAAAAAATCCAGAAAAAACACTGTTTCTGCCTGGTTTCGAACCAGAGACCTTTTGCATGTTTAGCCAAAGTGATAAAAGCTACATGGATATCAAAATCACACAGATGACCATGTGAATTCAAAAGTATATAATAAAAATGTAAAAATCCAGAAAAACAATGTTTCTGCCTGGTTTTGAACCAAGGACCTTTTGCGTGTAAAGCAAATGTGATAACCACTACACTACAGAAACTGCCTTCAAGCCTATTTACGAACATGGAAACTGAACAAAATATAGATGTCTTATAACAATCAAAATTACATGGATGACCATGTGCATTGAAACGTATATAGAAAAAATCCTGAAAAACACTGTTTCTCCCTAGTTTTGAACAAGGGACCTTTTGCGTGTTCGGGAGATGTGATAACCGCTACATGGATGTAAAAATTACATGGATGACCATGTGAATTGAAATGTATATAATAAAAATTAAAAAATCCAGAAAAAACACTATTTCTGCCTGGTTTCGAACCAGAGACCTTTTGCATGTTTAGCCAAAGTGATAACCGCTACATGGATATCAAAATCACACTGATGACCCTGTGAATTGAAAAGTATATAATAAAAATGTAAAAATCCAGAAAAACACGGTTTCTGCCCGGTTTTGAACCAGGGACCTTTTGCGTGTAAAGCAAAAGTGATAACCACTACACTACAGAAACTGCCTTCAAGCCTGTTTACGAACATGGAAACTGAACAAAATATAGATGTCTTACAACAATCAAAATTACATGGATTACCTTGTGCATTGAAACGTATATAGAAAAAATCCTGAAAAAACACTGTTTCTCCCTGGTATCGAACCAGAGACCTTTTGCGTGTTCGGCAGATGTGATAACCGCTACATGGATATCAAAATTACATGGATGACCATGTGAATTGAAATGTATATAATAAAAATTTAAAGTTCCAGAAAAAAAACACTGTTTCTGCCTGGTTTCGAACCAGAGACCTTTTGCATGTTTAGCCAAAGTGATAACCGCTACATGGATATCAAAATCACACAGATGACCATGTGAATTGAAAAGTATATAATAAAAATTAAAAAATGCAGAAAAACACTGTTTCTGCCTGGTTTTGAACCAGGGACCTTTTGCGTGTAAAGCAAACGTGATAACCACTACACAACAGAAACTGCCTTCAAGCCTATTTACGAACATGGAAACTGAACAAAATATAGATGTCTTACAACAATCAAAATTACATGGATGACCATGTGCATTGAAACGTATATAGAAAAAAACCTGAAAAACACTTTTTCTCCCTAGTTTTGAACAAGGGACCTTTTGCATGTTCGGCAGATGTGATAACCGCTACATGGATATCAAAATTACATGGATGACCATGTGAAATGAAATGTATATAATAAAAATTAAAAAATCCAGAAAAAACACTGTTTCTGCCTGGTTTCGAACCAGAGACCTTTTGCATGTTTAGCCAAAGTGATAAAAGCTACATGGATATCAAAATCACACAGATGACCATGTGAATTCAAAAGTATATAATAAAAATGTAAAAATCCAGAAAAACAATGTTTCTGCCTGGTTTTGAACCAAGGACCTTTTGCGTGTAAAGCAAATGTGATAACCACTACACTACAGAAACTGCCTTCAAGCCTATTTACGAACATGGAAACTGAACAAAATATAGATGTCTTATAACAATCAAAATTACATGGATGACCATGTGCATTGAAACGTATATAGAAAAAATCCTGAAAAACACTGTTTCTCCCTAGTTTTGAACAAGGGACCTTTTGCGTGTTCGGGAGATGTGATAACCGCTACATGGATGTAAAAATTACATGGATGACCATGTGAATTGAAATGTATATAATAAAAATTAAAAAATCCAGAAAAAACACTATTTCTGCCTGGTTTCGAACCAGAGACCTTTTGCATGTTTAGCCAAAGTGATAACCGCTACATGGATATCAAAATCACACTGATGACCCTGTGAATTGAAAAGTATATAATAAAAATGTAAAAATCCAGAAAAACACGGTTTCTGCCCGGTTTTGAACCAGGGACCTTTTGCGTGTAAAGCAAAAGTGATAACCACTACACTACAGAAACTGCCTTCAAGCCTGTTTACGAACATGGAAACTGAACAAAATATAGATGTCTTACAACAATCAAAATTACATGGATTACCTTGTGCATTGAAACGTATATAGAAAAAATCCTGAAAAAACACTGTTTCTCCCTGGTATCGAACCAGAGACCTTTTGCGTGTTCGGCAGATGTGATAACCGCTACATGGATATCAAAATTACATGGATGACCATGTGAATTGAAATGTATATAATAAAAATTTAAAGTTCCAGAAAAAAAACACTGTTTCTGCCTGGTTTCGAACCAGAGACCTTTTGCATGTTTAGCCAAAGTGATAACCGCTACATGGATATCAAAATCACACAGATGACCATGTGAATTGAAAAGTATATAATAAAAATTAAAAAATGCAGAAAAACACTGTTTCTGCCTGGTTTTGAACCAGGGACCTTTTGCGTGTAAAGCAAACGTGATAACCACTACACTACAGAAACTGCCTTCAAGCCTATTTACGAACATGGAAACTGAACAAAATATAGATGTCTTACAACAATCAAAATTACATGGATGACCATGTGCATTGAAACGTATATAGAAAAAAACCTGAAAAACACTTTTTCTCCCTAGTTTTGAACAAGGGACCTTTTGCGTGTTCGGCAGACGTGATAACCGCTACATGGATATCAAAATTACATGGATGACCATGTGAAATGAAATGTATATAATAAAAATTAAAAAATCCAGAAAAAACACTGTTTCTGCCTGGTTTCGAACCAGAGACCTTTTGCATGTTTAGCCAAAGTGATAAAAGCTACATGGATATCAAAATCACACAGATGACCATGTGAATTCAAAAGTATATAATAAAAATGTAAAAATCCAGAAAAACAATGTTTCTGCCTGGTTTTGAACCAAGGACCTTTTGCGTGTAAAGCAAACGTGATAACCACTACACTACAGAAACTGCCTTCTAGCGTATTTACGAACATGGAAACTGAACAAAATATAGATGTCTTACAACAATCAAAATTACATGGATGACCATGTGCATTGAATCGTATATAGAAAAAATACTGAAAAACACTGTTTCTCCCTAGTTTTGAACAAGGGACCTTTTGCGTGTTCGGCAGACGTGATAACCGCTACATGGATATCAAAATTACATGGATGACCATGTGAATTGAAATGTATATAATAAAAATTAAAAAATCCAGAAAAAACACTGTTTCTGTATGGTTTCGAACCAGAGACCTTTTGCATGTTTAGCCAAAGTGATAAAAGCTACATGGATATCAAAATCACACAGATGACCATGTGAATTCAAAAGTATATAATAAAAATGTAAAAATCCAGAAAAACAATGTTTCTGCCTGGTTTTGAACCAGGGACCTTTTGCGTGTAAAGCAAACGTGATAACCACTACACTACAGAAACTGCCTTCTAGCCTATTTACGAACATGGAAACTGAACAAAATATAGATGTCTTACAACAATCAAAATTACATGGATGACCATGTGCATTGAAACGTATATAGAAAAAATCCTGAAAAAACACTGTTTCTCCCTGGTATCGAACCATAGACCTTTTGCATGTTCGGCAGATGTGATAACCGCTACATGGATATCAAAATTACATGGATGACCATGTGAATTGAAATGTATATAATAAAAATTAAAAAATCCAGAAAAAACACTGTTTCTGCCTGGTTTCGAACCAGAGACCTTTTGCATGTTTAGCCAAAGTGATAACCGCTACATGGATATCAAAATCACACAGATGACCATGTGAATTGAAAAGTATATAATAAAAATTAAAAAATCCAGAAAAAAACACTGTTTCTGCCTGGTTTCGAACCAGAGACCTTTTGCATGTTTAGCCAAATTGATAACCGCTACATGGATATCAAAATCACACAGATGACCATGTGAATTGAAAAGTATATAATAAAAATTAAAAAATCCAGAAAAAAACACTGTTTCTGCCTGGTTTTGAACCAGGGACCTTTTGCGTGTAAAGCAAACGTGATAACCACTACACTACAGAAGCTGCCTTCAAGCCTATTTACGAACATGGAAACTGAACAAAATATAGATGTCTTACAACAATCAAAATTACATGGATGACCATGTGCATTGAAACGTATATAGAAAAAAACCTGAAAAACACTTTTTCTCCCTAGTTTTGAACAAGGGACCTTTTGCGTGTTCGGCAGACGTGATAACCGCTACATGGATATCAAAATTACATGGATGACCATGTGAAATGAAATGTATATAATAAAAATTAAAAAATCCAGAAAAAACACTGTTTCTGCCTGGTTTCGAACCAGAGACCTTTTGCATGTTTAGCCAAAGTGATAAAAGCTACATGGATATCAAAATCACACAGATGACCATGTGAATTCAAAAGTATATAATAAAAATGTAAAAATCCAGAAAAACAATGTTTCTGCCTGGTTTTGAACCAAGGACCTTTTGCGTGTAAAGCAAACGTGATAACCACTACACTACAGAAACTGCCTTCTAGCCTATTTACGAACATGGAAACTGAACAAAATATAGATGTCTTACAACAATCAAAATTACATGGATGACCATGTGCATTGAAACGTATATAGAAAAAAACCTGAAAAACACTTTTTCTCCCTAGTTTTGAACAAGGGACCTTTTGCGTGTTCGGCAGACGTGATAACCGCTACATGGATATCAAAATTACATGGATGACCATGTGAAATGAAATGTATATAATAAAAATTAAAAAATCCAGAAAAAACACTGTTTCTGCCTGGTTTCGAACCAGAGACCTTTTGCATGTTTAGCCAAAGTGATAAAAGCTACATGGATATCAAAATCACACAGATGACCATGTGAATTCAAAAGTATATAATAAAAATGTAAAAATCCAGAAAAACAATGTTTCTGCCTGGTTTTGAACCAAGGACCTTTTGCGTGTAAAGCAAACGTGATAACCACTACACTACAGAAACTGCCTTCTAGCGTATTTACGAACATGGAAACTGAACAAAATATAGATGTCTTACAACAATCAAAATTACATGGATGACCATGTGCATTGAATCGTATATAGAAAAAATACTGAAAAACACTGTTTCTCCCTAGTTTTGAACAAGGGACCTTTTGCGTGTTCGGCAGACGTGATAACCGCTACATGGATATCAAAATTACATGGATGACCATGTGAATTGAAATGTATATAATAAAAATTAAAAAATCCAGAAAAAACACTGTTTCTGTATGGTTTCGAACCAGAGACCTTTTGCATGTTTAGCCAAAGTGATAAAAGCTACATGGATATCAAAATCACACAGATGACCATGTGAATTCAAAAGTATATAATAAAAATGTAAAAATCCAGAAAAACAATGTTTCTGCCTGGTTTTGAACCAGGGACCTTTTGCGTGTAAAGCAAACGTGATAACCACTACACTACAGAAACTGCCTTCTAGCCTATTTACGAACATGGAAACTGAACAAAATATAGATGTCTTACAACAATCAAAATTACATGGATGACCATGTGCATTGAAACGTATATAGAAAAAATCCTGAAAAAACACTGTTTCTCCCTGGTATCGAACCATAGACCTTTTGCATGTTCGGCAGATGTGATAACCGCTACATGGATATCAAAATTACATGGATGACCATGTGAATTGAAATGTATATAATAAAAATTAAAAAATCCAGAAAAAACACTGTTTCTGCCTGGTTTCGAACCAGAGACCTTTTGCATGTTTAGCCAAAGTGATAACCGCTACATGGATATCAAAATCACACAGATGACCATGTGAATTGAAAAGTATATAATAAAAATTAAAAAATCCAGAAAAAAACACTGTTTCTGCCTGGTTTCGAACCAGAGACCTTTTGCATGTTTAGCCAAATTGATAACCGCTACATGGATATCAAAATCACACAGATGACCATGTGAATTGAAAAGTATATAATAAAAATTAAAAAATCCAGAAAAAAACACTGTTTCTGCCTGGTTTTGAACCAGGGACCTTTTGCGTGTAAAGCAAACGTGATAACCACTACACTACAGAAGCTGCCTTCAAGCCTATTTACGAACATGGAAACTGAACAAAATATAGATGTCTTACAACAATCAAAATTACATGGATGACCATGTGCATTGAAACGTATATAGAAAAAAACCTGAAAAACACTTTTTCTCCCTAGTTTTGAACAAGGGACCTTTTGCGTGTTCGGCAGACGTGATAACCGCTACATGGATATCAAAATTACATGGATGACCATGTGAAATGAAATGTATATAATAAAAATTAAAAAATCCAGAAAAAACACTGTTTCTGCCTGGTTTCGAACCAGAGACCTTTTGCATGTTTAGCCAAAGTGATAAAAGCTACATGGATATCAAAATCACACAGATGACCATGTGAATTCAAAAGTATATAATAAAAATGTAAAAATCCAGAAAAACAATGTTTCTGCCTGGTTTTGAACCAAGGACCTTTTGCGTGTAAAGCAAACGTGATAACCACTACACTACAGAAACTGCCTTCTAGCCTATTTACGAACATGGAAACTGAACAAAATATAGATGTCTTACAACAATCAAAATTACATGGATGACCATGTGCATTGAAACGTATATAGAAAAAATCCTGAAAAAACACTGTTTCTCCCTGGTATCGAACCATAGACCTTTTGCATGTTCGGCAGATGTGATAACCGCTACATGGATATCAAAATTACATGGATGACCATGTGAATTGAAATGTATATAATAAAAATTAAAAAATCCAGAAAAAACACTGTTTCTGCCTGGTTTCGAACCAGAGACCTTTTGCATGTTTAGCCAAAGTGATAACCGCTACATGGATATCAAAATCACACAGATGACCATGTGAATTGAAAAGTATATAATAAAAATTAAAAAATCCAGAAAAAAACACTGTTTCTGCCTGGTTTCGAACCAGAGACCTTTTGCATGTTTAGCCAAATTGATAACCGCTACATGGATATCAAAATCACACAGATGACCATGTGAATTGAAAAGTATATAATAAAAATTAAAAAAATGCAGAAAAACACTGTTTCTGCCTGGTTTTGAACCAGAGACCTTTTGCATGTTTAGCCAAAGTGATAAAAGCTACATGGATATCAAAATCACACAGATGACCATGTGAATTCAAAAGTATATAATAAAAATGTAAAAATCCAGAAAAACAATGTTTCTGCATGGTTTTGAACCAAGGACCTTTTGCGTGTAAAGCAAACGTGATAACCACTACACTACAGAAACTGCCTTCTAGCGTATTTACGAACATGGAAACTGAACAAAATATAGATGTCTTACAACAATCAAAATTACATGGATGACCATGTGCATTGAATCGTATATAGAAAAAATACTGAAAAACACTGTTTCTCCCTAGTTTTGAACAAGGGACCTTTTGCGTGTTCGGCAGACGTGATAACCGCTACATGGATATCAAAATTACATGGATGACCATGTGAATTGAAATGTATATAATAAAAATTAAAAAATCCAGAAAAAACACTGTTTCTGCCTGGTTTCGAACCAGAGACCTTTTGCATGTTTAGCCAAAGTGATAACCGCTACATGGATATCAAAATCACACAGATGACCATGTGAATTGAAAAGTATATAATAAAAATGTAAAAATCCAGAAAAACAATGTTTCTGCCTGGTTTTGAACCAAGTACCTTTTGCGTGTAAAGCAAACGTGATAACCACTACACTACAGAAACTGCCTTCTAGCCTATTTACGAACATGGAAACTGAACAAAATATAGATGTCTTACAACAATCAAAATGACATGGATGACCATGTGCATTAAATCGTATATAGAAAAAATACTGAAAAACACTGTTTCTCCCTAGTTTTGAACAAGGGACCTTTTGCGTGTTCGGCAGACGTGATAACCGCTACATGTATATCAAAATCACACAGATGACCATGTGAATTGAAAAGTATATAATAAAAATTAAAAAATCCAGAAAAAAACACTGTTTCTGCCTGGTTTCGAACCAGAGACCTTTTGCATGTTTAGCCAAAGTGATAAAAGCTACATGGATATCAAAATCACACAGATGACCATGTGAATTCAAAAGTATATAATAAAAATGTAAAAATCCAGAAAAACAATGTTTCTGCCTGGTTTTGAACCAAGGACCTTTTGCGTGTAAAGCAAACGTGATAACCACTACACTACAGAAACTGCCTTCTAGCGTATTTACGAACATGGAAACTGAACAAAATATAGATGTCTTACAACAATCAAAATTACATGGATGACCATGTGCATTGAATCGTATATAGAAAAAATACTGAAAAACACTGTTTCTCCCTGGTATCGAACCATAGACCTTTTGCATGTTCGGCAGATGTGATAACCGCTACATGGATATCAAAATTACATGGATGACCATGTGAATTGAAATGTATATAATAAAAATTAAAAAATCCAGAAAAAACACTGTTTCTGCCTGGTTTCGAACCAGAGACCTTTTGCATGTTTAGCCAAAGTGATAACCGCTACATGGATATCAAAATCACACAGATGACCATGTGAATTGAAAAGTATATAATAAAAATTAAAAAATCCAGAAAAAAACACTGTTTCTGCCTGGTTTCGAACCAGAGACCTTTTGCATGTTTAGCCAAATTGATAACCGCTACATGGATATCAAAATCACACAGATGACCATGTGAATTGAAAAGTATATAATAAAAATTAAAAAATCCAGAAAAAAACACTGTTTCTGCCTGGTTTTGAACCAGGGACCTTTTGCGTGTAAAGCAAACGTGATAACCACTACACTACAGAAGCTGCCTTCAAGCCTATTTACGAACATGGAAACTGAACAAAATATAGATGTCTTACAACAATCAAAATTACATGGATGACCATGTGCATTGAAACGTATATAGAAAAAAACCTGAAAAACACTTTTTCTCCCTAGTTTTGAACAAGGGACCTTTTGCGTGTTCGGCAGACGTGATAACCGCTACATGGATATCAAAATTACATGGATGACCATGTGAAATGAAATGTATATAATAAAAATTAAAAAATCCAGAAAAAACACTGTTTCTGCCTGGTTTCGAACCAGAGACCTTTTGCATGTTTAGCCAAAGTGATAAAAGCTACATGGATATCAAAATCACACAGATGACCATGTGAATTCAAAAGTATATAATAAAAATGTAAAAATCCAGAAAAACAATGTTTCTGCCTGGTTTTGAACCAAGGACCTTTTGCGTGTAAAGCAAACGTGATAACCACTACACTACAGAAACTGCCTTCTAGCCTATTTACGAACATGGAAACTGAACAAAATATAGATGTCTTACAACAATCAAAATTACATGGATGACCATGTGCATTGAAACGTATATAGAAAAAATCCTGAAAAAACACTGTTTCTCCCTGGTATCGAACCATAGACCTTTTGCATGTTCGGCAGATGTGATAACCGCTACATGGATATCAAAATTACATGGATGACCATGTGAATTGAAATGTATATAATAAAAATTAAAAAATCCAGAAAAAACACTGTTTCTGCCTGGTTTCGAACCAGAGACCTTTTGCATGTTTAGCCAAAGTGATAACCGCTACATGGATATCAAAATCACACAGATGACCATGTGAATTGAAAAGTATATAATAAAAATTAAAAAATCCAGAAAAAAACACTGTTTCTGCCTGGTTTCGAACCAGAGACCTTTTGCATGTTTAGCCAAATTGATAACCGCTACATGGATATCAAAATCACACAGATGACCATGTGAATTGAAAAGTATATAATAAAAATTAAAAAAATGCAGAAAAACACTGTTTCTGCCTGGTTTTGAACCAGAGACCTTTTGCATGTTTAGCCAAAGTGATAAAAGCTACATGGATATCAAAATCACACAGATGACCATGTGAATTCAAAAGTATATAATAAAAATGTAAAAATCCAGAAAAACAATGTTTCTGCATGGTTTTGAACCAAGGACCTTTTGCGTGTAAAGCAAACGTGATAACCACTACACTACAGAAACTGCCTTCTAGCGTATTTACGAACATGGAAACTGAACAAAATATAGATGTCTTACAACAATCAAAATTACATGGATGACCATGTGCATTGAATCGTATATAGAAAAAATACTGAAAAACACTGTTTCTCCCTAGTTTTGAACAAGGGACCTTTTGCGTGTTCGGCAGACGTGATAACCGCTACATGGATATCAAAATTACATGGATGACCATGTGAATTGAAATGTATATAATAAAAATTAAAAAATCCAGAAAAAACACTGTTTCTGCCTGGTTTCGAACCAGAGACCTTTTGCATGTTTAGCCAAAGTGATAACCGCTACATGGATATCAAAATCACACAGATGACCATGTGAATTGAAAAGTATATAATAAAAATGTAAAAATCCAGAAAAACAATGTTTCTGCCTGGTTTTGAACCAAGTACCTTTTGCGTGTAAAGCAAACGTGATAACCACTACACTACAGAAACTGCCTTCTAGCCTATTTACGAACATGGAAACTGAACAAAATATAGATGTCTTACAACAATCAAAACGACATGGATGACCATGTGCATTAAATCGTATATAGAAAAAATAATGAAAAACACTGTTTCTCCCTAGTTTTGAACAAGGGACCTTTTGCGTGTTCGGCAGACGTGATAACCGCTACATGTATATCAAAATCACACAGATGACCATGTGAATTGAAAAGTATATAATAAAAATTAAAAAATCCAGAAAAAAACACTGTTTCTGCCTGGTTTCGAACCAGAGACCTTTTGCATGTTTAGCCAAAGTGATAAAAGCTACATGGATATCAAAATCACACAGATGACCATGTGAATTCAAAAGTATATAATAAAAATGTAAAAATCCAGAAAAACAATGTTTCTGCCTGGTTTTGAACCAAGGACCTTTTGCGTGTAAAGCAAACGTGATAACCACTACACTACAGAAACTGCCTTCTAGCGTATTTACGAACATGGAAACTGAACAAAATATAGATGTCTTACAACAATCAAAATTACATGGATGACCATGTGCATTGAATCGTATATAGAAAAAATACTGAAAAACACTGTTTCTCCCTAGTTTTGAACAAGGGACCTTTTGCGTGTTCGGCAGACGTGATAACCGCTACATGGATATCAAAATTACATGGATGACCATGTGAATTGAAATGTATATAATAAAAATTAAAAAATCCAGAAAAAACACTGTTTCTGCCTGGTTTCGAACCAGAGACCTTTTGCATGTTTAGCCAAAGTGATAAAAGCTACATGGATATCAAAATCACACAGATGACCATGTGAATTCAAAAGTATATAATAAAAATGTAAAAATCCAGAAAAACAATGTTTCTGCCTGGTTTTGAACCAGGGACCTTTTGCGTGTAAAGCAAACGTGATAACCACTACACTACAGAAACTGCCTTCTAGCCTATTTACGAACATGGAAACTGAACAAAATATAGATGTCTTACAACAATCAAAATTACATGGATGACCATGTGCATTGAAACGTATATAGAAAAAATCCTGAAAAAACACTGTTTCTCCCTGGTATCGAACCATAGACCTTTTGCATGTTCGGCAAATGTGATAACCGCTACATGGATATCAAAATTACATGGATGACCATGTGAATTGAAATGTATATAATAAAAATTAAAAAATCCAGAAAAAACACTGTTTCTGCCTGGTTTCGAACCAGAGACCTTTTGCATGTTTAGCCAAAGTGATAACCGCTACATGGATATCAAAATCACACAGATGACCATGTGAATTGAAAAGTATATAATAAAAATGTAAAAATCCAGAAAAACAATGTTTCTGCCTGGTTTTGAACCAAGGACCTTTTGCGTGTAAAGCAAACGTGATAACCACTACACTACAGAAACTGCCTTCTAGCCTATTTACGAACATGGAAACTGAACAAAATATAGATGTCTTACAACAATCAAAATGACATGGATGACCATGTGCATTAAATCGTATATAGAAAAAATACTGAAAAACACTGTTTCTCCCTAGTTTTGAACAAGGGACCTTTTGCGTGTTCGGCAGACGTGATAACCGCTACATGTATATCAAAATCACACAGATGACCATGTGAATTGAAAAGTATATAATAAAAATTAAAAAATCCAGAAAAAAACACTGTTTCTGCCTGGTTTCGAACCAGAGACCTTTTGCATGTTTAGCCAAAGTGATAACCGCTACATGGATATCAAAATCACACAGATGACCATGTGAATTGAAAAGTATATAATAAAAATTAAAAAATCCAGAAAAAAACACTGTTTCTGCCTGGTTTCGAACCAGAGACCTTTTGCATGTTTAGCCAAATTGATAACCGCTACATGGATATCAAAATCACACAGATGACCATGTGAATTGAAAAGTATATAATAAAAATTAAAAAATCCAGAAAAAACACTGTTTCTGCCTGGTTTCGAACCAGAGACCTTTTGCATGTTTAGCCAAAGTGATAACCGCTACATGGATATCAAAATCACACAGATGACCATGTGAATTGAAAAGTATATAATAAAAATGTAAAAATCCAGAAAAACAATGTTTCTGCCTGGTTTTGAACCAAGGACCTTTTGCGTGTAAAGCAAACGTGATAACCACTACACTACAGAAACTGCCTTCTAGCCTATTTACGAACATGGAAACTGAACAAAATATAGATGTCTTACAACAATCAAAATGACATGGATGACCATGTGCATTAAATCGTATATAGAAAAAATACTGAAAAACACTGTTTCTCCCTAGTTTTGAACAAGGGACCTTTTGCGTGTTCGGCAGACGTGATAACCGCTACATGTATATCAAAATCACACAGATGACCATGTGAATTGAAAAGTATATAATAAAAATTAAAAAATCCAGAAAAAAACACTGTTTCTGCCTGGTTTCGAACCAGAGACCTTTTGCATGTTTAGCCAAAGTGATAACCGCTACATGGATATCAAAATCACACAGATGACCATGTGAATTGAAAAGTATATAATAAAAATTAAAAAATCCAGAAAAAAACACTGTTTCTGCCTGGTTTCGAACCAGAGACCTTTTGCATGTTTAGCCAAAGTGATAACCGCTACATGGATATCAAAATCACACAGATGACCATGTGAATTGAAAAGTATATAATAAAAATTAAAAAATCCAGAAAAAAACACTGTTTCTCCCTGGTATCGAACCATAGACCTTTTGCATGTTCGGCAAATGTGATAACCGCTACATGGATATCAAAATTACATGGATGACCATGTGAATTGAAATGTATATAATAAAAATTAAAAAATCCAGAAAAAACACTGTTTCTGCCTGGTTTCGAACCAGAGACCTTTTGCATGTTTAGCCAAAGTGATAACCGCTACATGGATATCAAAATCACACAGATGACCATGTGAATTGAAAAGTATATAATAAAAATGTAAAAATCCAGAAAAACAATGTTTCTGCCTGGTTTTGAACCAAGGACCTTTTGCGTGTAAAGCAAACGTGATAACCACTACACTACAGAAACTGCCTTCTAGCCTATTTACGAACATGGAAACTGAACAAAATATAGATGTCTTACAACAATCAAAATGACATGGATGACCATGTGCATTAAATCGTATATAGAAAAAATACTGAAAAACACTGTTTCTCCCTAGTTTTGAACAAGGGACCTTTTGCGTGTTCGGCAGACGTGATAACCGCTACATGTATATCAAAATCACACAGATGACCATGTGAATTGAAAAGTATATAATAAAAATTAAAAAATCCAGAAAAAAACACTGTTTCTGCCTGGTTTCGAACCAGAGACCTTTTGCATGTTTAGCCAAAGTGATAACCGCTACATGGATATCAAAATCACACAGATGACCATGTGAATTGAAAAGTATATAATAAAAATTAAAAAATCCAGAAAAAAACACTGTTTCTGCCTGGTTTCGAACCAGAGACCTTTTGCATGTTTAGCCAAATTGATAACCGCTACATGGATATCAAAATCACACAGATGACCATGTGAATTGAAAAGTATATAATAAAAATTAAAAAATCCAGAAAAAAACACTGTTTCTGCCTGGTTTTGAACCAGGGACCTTTTGCGTGTAAAGCAAACGTGATAACCACTACACTACAGAAGCTGCCTTCAAGCCTATTTACGAACATGGAAACTGAACAAAATATAGATGTCTTACAACAATCAAAATTACATGGATGACCATGTGCATTGAAACGTATATAGAAAAAAACCTGAAAAACACTTTTTCTCCCTAGTTTTGAACAAGGGACCTTTTGCGTGTTCGGCAGACGTGATAACCGCTACATGGATATCAAAATTACATGGATGACCATGTGAAATGAAATGTATATAATAAAAATTAAAAAATCCAGAAAAAACACTGTTTCTGCCTGGTTTCGAACCAGAGACCTTTTGCATGTTTAGCCAAAGTGATAAAAGCTACATGGATATCAAAATCACACAGATGACCATGTGAATTCAAAAGTATATAATAAAAATTTAAAAATCCAGAAAAACAATGTTTCTGCCTGGTTTTGAACCAAGGACCTTTTGCGTGTAAAGCAAACGTGATAACCACTACACTACAGAAACTGCCTTCTAGCGTATTTACGAACATGGAAACTGAACAAAATATAGATGTCTTACAACAATCAAAATTACATGGATGACCATGTGCATTGAATCGTATATAGAAAAAATACTGAAAAACACTGTTTCTCCCTAGTTTTGAACAAGGGACCTTTTGCGTGTTCGACAGACGTGATAACCGCTACATGGATATCAAAATTACATGGATGACCATGTGAAATGAAATGTATATAATAAAAATGTAAAAATCCAGAAAAACAATGTTTCTGCCTGGTTTTGAACCAAGGACCTTTTGCGTGTAAAGCAAACGTGATAACCACTACACTACAGAAACTGCCTTCTAGCCTATTTACGAACATGGAAACTGAACAAAATATAGATGTCTTACAACAATCAAAATTACATGGATGACCATGTGCATTGAAACGTATATAGAAAAAAACCTGAAAAACACTTTTTCTCCCTAGTTTTGAACAAGGGACCTTTTGCGTGTTCGGCAGACGTGATAACCGCTACATGGATATCAAAATTACATGGATGACCATGTGAAATGAAATGTATATAATAAAAATTAAAAAATCCAGAAAAAACACTGTTTCTGCCTGGTTTCGAACCAGAGACCTTTTGCATGTTTAGCCAAAGTGATAAAAGCTACATGGATATCAAAATCACACAGATGACCATGTGAATTCAAAAGTATATAATAAAAATGTAAAAATCCAGAAAAACAATGTTTCTGCCTGGTTTTGAACCAAGGACCTTTTGCGTGTAAAGCAAACGTGATAACCACTACACTACAGAAACTGCCTTCTAGCGTATTTACGAACATGGAAACTGAACAAAATATACATGTCTTACAACAATCAAAATTACATGGATGACCATGTGCATTGAATCGTATATAGAAAAAATACTGAAAAACACTGTTTCTCCCTAGTTTTGAACAAGGGACCTTTTGCGTGTTCGGCAGACGTGATAACCGCTACATGGATATCAAAATTACATGGATGACCATGTGAATTGAAATGTATATAATAAAAATTAAAAAATCCAGAAAAAACACTGTTTCTGTATGGTTTCGAACCAGAGACCTTTTGCATGTTTAGCCAAAGTGATAAAAGCTACATGGATATCAAAATCACACAGATGACCATGTGAATTCAAAAGTATATAATAAAAATGTAAAAATCCAGAAAAACAATGTTTCTGCCTGGTTTTGAACCAGGGACCTTTTGCGTGTAAAGCAAACGTGATAACCACTACACTACAGAAACTGCCTTCTAGCCTATTTACGAACATGGAAACTGAACAAAATATAGATGTCTTACAACAATCAAAATTACATGGATGACCATGTGCATTGAAACGTATATAGAAAAAATCCTGAAAAAACACTGTTTCTCCCTGGTATCGAACCATAGACCTTTTGCATGTTCGGCAGATGTGATAACCGCTACATGGATATCAAAATTACATGGATGACCATGTGAAATGAAATGTATATAATAAAAATTAAAAAATCCAGAAAAAACACTGTTTCTGCCTGGTTTCGAACCAGAGACCTTTTGCATGTTTAGCCAAAGTGATAAAAGCTACATGGATATCAAAATCACACAGATGACCATGTGAATTCAAAAGTATATAATAAAAATGTAAAAATCCAGAAAAACAATGTTTCTGCCTGGTTTTGAACCAAGGACCTTTTGCGTGTAAAGCAAATGTGATAACCACTACACTACAGAAACTGCCTTCAAGCCTATTTACGAACATGGAAACTGAACAAAATATAGATGTCTTATAACAATCAAAATTACATGGATGACCATGTGCATTGAAACGTATATAGAAAAAATCCTGAAAAACACTGTTTCTCCCTAGTTTTGAACAAGGGACCTTTTGCGTGTTCGGGAGATGTGATAACCGCTACATGGATGTAAAAATTACATGGATGACCATGTGAATTGAAATGTATATAATAAAAATTAAAAAATCCAGAAAAAACACTATTTCTGCCTGGTTTCGAACCAGAGACCTTTTGCATGTTTAGCCAAAGTGATAACCGCTACATGGATATCAAAATCACACAGATGACCATGTGAATTGAAAAGAATATAATAAAAATGTAAAAATCCAGAAATACACTGTTTCTGCCCGGTTTTGGACCAGGGACCTTTTGCGTGTAAAGCAAAAGTGATAACCACTACACTACAGAAACTGCCTTCAAGCCTGTTTACGAACATGGAAACTGAACAAAATATAGATGTCTTACAACAATCAAAATTACATGGATTACCATGTGCATTGAAACGTATATAGAAAAAATCCTGAAAAAACACTGTTTCTCCCTGGTATCGAACCAGAGACCTTTTGCGTGTTCGGCAGATGTGATAACCGCTACATGGATGTAAAAATTACATGGATGACCATGTGAATTGAAATGTATATAATAAAAATTAAAAAATCCAGAAAAAACACTATTTCTGCCTGGTTTCGAACCAGAGACCTTTTGCATGTTTAGCCAAAGTGATAACCGCTACATTGATATCAAAATCACACTGATGACCCTGTGAATTGAAAAGTATATAATAAAAATGTAAAAATCCAGAAAAACACGGTTTCTGCCCGGTTTTGAACCAGGGACCTTTTGCGTGTAAAGCAAAAGTGATAACCACTACACTACAGAAACTGCCTTCAAGCCTGTTTACGAACATGGAAACTGAACAAAATATAGATGTCTTACAACAATCAAAATTACATGGATTACCATGTGCATTGAAACGTATATAGAAAAAATCCTGAAAAAACACTGTTTCTCCCTGGTATCGAACCAGAAACCTTTTGCGTGTTCGGCAGATGTGATAACCGCTACATGGATATCAAAATTACATGGATGACCATGTGAATTGAAATGTATATAATAAAAATGTAAAGTTCCAGAAAAAAAACACTGTTTCTGCCTGGTTTCGAACCAGAGACCTTTTGCATGTTTAGCCAAAGTGATAACCGCTACATGGATATCAAAATCACACAGATGACCATGTGAATTGAAAAGTATATAATAAAAATTAAAAAATGCAGAAAAACACTGTTTCTGCCTGGTTTTGAACCAGGGACCTTTTGCGTGTAAAGCAAACGTGATAACCACTACACTACAGAAACTGCCTTCAAGCCTGTTTACGAACATGGAAACTGAACAAAATATAGATGTCTTACAACAATCAAAATTACATGGATTACCATGTGCATTGAAACGTATATAGAAAAAATCCTGAAAAAACACTGTTTCTCCCTGGTATCGAACCAGAGACCTTTTGCGTGTTCGGCAGATGTGATAACCGCTACATGGATATCAAAATTACATGGATGACCATGTGAATTGAAATGTATATAATAAAAATGTAAAGTTCCAGAAAAAAAACACTGTTTCTGCCTGGTTTCGAACCAGAGACCTTTTGCATGTTTAGCCAAAGTGATAACCGCTACATGGATATCAAAATCACACAGATGACCATGTGAATTGAAAAGTATATAATAAAAATTAAAAAATGCAGAAAAACACTGTTTCTGCCTGGTTTTGAACCAGGGACCTTTTGCGTGTAAAGCAAACGTGATAACCACTACACTACAGAAACTGCCTTCAAGCCTGTTTACGAACATGGAAACTGAACAAAATATAGATGTCTTACAACAATCAAAATTACATGGATTACCATGTGCATTGAAACGTATATAAAAAAAATCCTGAAAAAACACTGTTTCTCCCTGGTATCGAACCAGAGACCTTTTGCGTGTTCGGCAGATGTGATAACCGCTACATGGATATCAAAATTACATGGATGACCATGTGAATTGAAATGTATTAAATAAAAATTTAAAAATCCAGAAAAAAAACACTGTTTCTGCCTGGTTTTGAACCAGGGACCTTTTGCGTGTAAAGCAAATGTGATAACCACTACACTACAGAAACTGCCTTCAAGCCTATTTACGAACATGGAAACTGAACAAAATATAGATGTCTTATAACAATCAAAATTACATGGATGACCATGTGCATTGAAACGTATATAGAAAAAATCCTGAAAAACACTGTTTCTCCCTAGTTTTGAACAAGGGACCTTTTGCGTGTTCGGGAGATGTGATAACCGCTACATGGATGTAAAAATTACATGGATGACCATGTGAATTGAAATGTATATAATAAAAATTAAAAAATCCAGAAAAAACACTATTTCTGCCTGGTTTCGAACCAGAGACCTTTTGCATGTTTAGCCAAAGTGATAACCGCTACATGGATATCAAAATCACACTGATGACCCTGTGAATTGAAAAGTATATAATACAAATGTAAAAATCCAGAAAAACACGGTTTCTGCCCGGTTTTGAACCAGGGACCTTTTGCGTGTAAAGCAAAAGTGATAACCACTACACTACAGAAACTGCCTTCAAGCCTGTTTACGAACATGGAAACTGAACAAAATGTAGATGTCTTACAACAATCAAAATTACATGGATTACCATGTGCATTGAAACGTATATAGAAAAAATCCTGAAAAAACACTGTTTCTCCCTGGTATCGAACCAGAGACCTTTTGCGTGTTCGGCAGATGTGATAACCGCTACATGGATATCAAAATTACATGGATGACCATGTGAATTGAAATGTATATAATAAAAATTTAAAGTTCCAGAAAAAAAACACTGTTTCTGCCTGGTTTCGAACCAGAGACCTTTTGCATGTTTAGCCAAAGTGATAACCGCTACATGGATATCAAAATCACACAGATGACCATGTGAATTGAAAAGTATATAATAAAAATGTAAAAATCCAGAAAAACAATGTTTCTGCCTGGTTTTGAACCAGGGACCTTTTGCGTGTAAAGCAAACGTGATAACCACTACACTACAGAAACTGCCTTCTAGCCTATTTACGAACATGGAAACTGAACAAAATATAGATGTCTTACAACAATCAAAATTACATGGATGACCATGTGCATTGAAACGTATATAGAAAAAATCCTGAAAAAACACTGTTTCTCCCTGGTATCGAACCATAGACCTTTTGCATGTTCGGCAGATGTGATAACCGCTACATGGATATCAAAATTACATGGATGACCATGTGAAATGAAATGTATATAATAAAAATTAAAAAATCCAGAAAAAACACTGTTTCTGCCTGGTTTCGAACCAGAGACCTTTTGCATGTTTAGCCAAAGTGATAAAAGCTACATGGATATCAAAATCACACAGATGACCATGTGAATTCAAAAGTATATAATAAAAATGTAAAAATCCAGAAAAACAATGTTTCTGCCTGGTTTTGAACCAAGGACCTTTTGCGTGTAAAGCAAATGTGATAACCACTACACTACAGAAACTGCCTTCAAGCCTATTTACGAACATGGAAACTGAACAAAATATAGATGTCTTATAACAATCAAAATTACATGGATGACCATGTGCATTGAAACGTATATAGAAAAAATCCTGAAAAACACTGTTTCTCCCTAGTTTTGAACAAGGGACCTTTTGCGTGTTCGGGAGATGTGATAACCGCTACATGGATGTAAAAATTACATGGATGACCATGTGAATTGAAATGTATATAATAAAAATTAAAAAATCCAGAAAAAACACTATTTCTGCCTGGTTTCGAACCAGAGACCTTTTGCATGTTTAGCCAAAGTGATAACCGCTACATGGATATCAAAATCACACTGATGACCCTGTGAATTGAAAAGTATATAATAAAAATGTAAAAATCCAGAAAAACACGGTTTCTGCCCGGTTTTGAACCAGGGACCTTTTGCGTGTAAAGCAAAAGTGATAACCACTACACTACAGAAACTGCCTTCAAGCCTGTTTACGAACATGGAAACTGAACAAAATATAGATGTCTTACAACAATCAAAATTACATGGATTACCTTGTGCATTGAAACGTATATAGAAAAAATCCTGAAAAAACACTGTTTCTCCCTGGTATCGAACCAGAGACCTTTTGCGTGTTCGGCAGATGTGATAACCGCTACATGGATATCAAAATTACATGGATGACCATGTGAATTGAAATGTATATAATAAAAATTTAAAGTTCCAGAAAAAAAACACTGTTTCTGCCTGGTTTCGAACCAGAGACCTTTTGCATGTTTAGCCAAAGTGATAACCGCTACATGGATATCAAAATCACACAGATGACCATGTGAATTGAAAAGTATATAATAAAAATTAAAAAATGCAGAAAAACACTGTTTCTGCCTGGTTTTGAACCAGTGACCTTTTGCGTGTAAAGCAAACGTGATAACCACTACACAACAGAAACTGCCTTCAAGCCTATTTACGAACATGGAAACTGAACAAAATATAGATGTCTTACAACAATCAAAATTACATGGATGACCATGTGCATTGAAACGTATATAGAAAAAAACCTGAAAAACACTTTTTCTCCCTAGTTTTGAACAAGGGACCTTTTGCATGTTCGGCAGATGTGATAACCGCTACATGGATATCAAAATTACATGGATGACCATGTGAAATGAAATGTATATAATAAAAATTAAAAAATCCAGAAAAAACACTGTTTCTGCCTGGTTTCGAACCAGAGACCTTTTGCATGTTTAGCCAAAGTGATAAAAGCTACATGGATATCAAAATCACACAGATGACCATGTGAATTCAAAAGTATATAATAAAAATGTAAAAATCCAGAAAAACAATGTTTCTGCCTGGTTTTGAACCAAGGACCTTTTGCGTGTAAAGCAAATGTGATAACCACTACACTACAGAAACTGCCTTCAAGCCTATTTACGAACATGGAAACTGAACAAAATATAGATGTCTTATAACAATCAAAATTACATGGATGACCATGTGCATTGAAACGTATATAGAAAAAATCCTGAAAAACACTGTTTCTCCCTAGTTTTGAACAAGGGACCTTTTGCGTGTTCGGGAGATGTGATAACCGCTACATGGATGTAAAAATTACATGGATGACCATGTGAATTGAAATGTATATAATAAAAATTAAAAAATCCAGAAAAAACACTATTTCTGCCTGGTTTCGAACCAGAGACCTTTTGCATGTTTAGCCAAAGTGATAACCGCTACATGGATATCAAAATCACACTGATGACCCTGTGAATTGAAAAGTATATAATAAAAATGTAAAAATCCAGAAAAACACGGTTTCTGCCCGGTTTTGAACCAGGGACCTTTTGCGTGTAAAGCAAAAGTGATAACCACTACACTACAGAAACTGCCTTCAAGCCTGTTTACGAACATGGAAACTGAACAAAATATAGATGTCTTACAACAATCAAAATTACATGGATTACCTTGTGCATTGAAACGTATATAGAAAAAATCCTGAAAAAACACTGTTTCTCCCTGGTATCGAACCAGAGACCTTTTGCGTGTTCGGCAGATGTGATAACCGCTACATGGATATCAAAATTACATGGATGACCATGTGAATTGAAATGTATATAATAAAAATTTAAAGTTCCAGAAAAAAAACACTGTTTCTGCCTGGTTTCGAACCAGAGACCTTTTGCATGTTTAGCCAAAGTGATAACCGCTACATGGATATCAAAATCACACAGATGACCATGTGAATTGAAAAGTATATAATAAAAATTAAAAAATGCAGAAAAACACTGTTTCTGCCTGGTTTTGAACCAGGGACCTTTTGCGTGTAAAGCAAACGTGATAACCACTACACTACAGAAACTGCCTTCAAGCCTATTTACGAACATGGAAACTGAACAAAATATAGATGTCTTACAACAATCAAAATTACATGGATGACCATGTGCATTGAAACGTATATAGAAAAAAACCTGAAAAACACTTTTTCTCCCTAGTTTTGAACAAGGGACCTTTTGCGTGTTCGGCAGACGTGATAACCGCTACATGGATATCAAAATTACATGGATGACCATGTGAAATGAAATGTATATAATAAAAATTAAAAAATCCAGAAAAAACACTGTTTCTGCCTGGTTTCGAACCAGAGACCTTTTGCATGTTTAGCCAAAGTGATAAAAGCTACATGGATATCAAAATCACACAGATGACCATGTGAATTCAAAAGTATATAATAAAAATGTAAAAATCCAGAAAAACAATGTTTCTGCCTGGTTTTGAACCAAGGACCTTTTGCGTGTAAAGCAAATGTGATAACCACTACACTACAGAAACTGCCTTCAAGCCTATTTACGAACATGGAAACTGAACAAAATATAGATGTCTTATAACAATCAAAATTACATGGATGACCATGTGCATTGAAACGTATATAGAAAAAATCCTGAAAAACACTGTTTCTCCCTAGTTTTGAACAAGGGACCTTTTGCGTGTTCGGGAGATGTGATAACCGCTACATGGATGTAAAAATTACATGGATGACCATGTGAATTGAAATGTATATAATAAAAATTAAAAAATCCAGAAAAAACACTATTTCTGCCTGGTTTCGAACCAGAGACCTTTTGCATGTTTAGCCAAAGTGATAACCGCTACATGGATATCAAAATCACACTGATGACCCTGTGAATTGAAAAGTATATAATAAAAATGTAAAAATCCAGAAAAACACGGTTTCTGCCCGGTTTTGAACCAGGGACCTTTTGCGTGTAAAGCAAAAGTGATAACCACTACACTACAGAAACTGCCTTCAAGCCTGTTTACGAACATGGAAACTGAACAAAATATAGATGTCTTACAACAATCAAAATTACATGGATTACCTTGTGCATTGAAACGTATATAGAAAAAATCCTGAAAAAACACTGTTTCTCCCTGGTATCGAACCAGAGACCTTTTGCGTGTTCGGCAGATGTGATAACCGCTACATGGATATCAAAATTACATGGATGACCATGTGAATTGAAATGTATATAATAAAAATTTAAAGTTCCAGAAAAAAAACACTGTTTCTGCCTGGTTTCGAACCAGAGACCTTTTGCATGTTTAGCCAAAGTGATAACCGCTACATGGATATCAAAATCACACAGATGACCATGTGAATTGAAAAGTATATAATAAAAATTAAAAAATGCAGAAAAACACTGTTTCTGCCTGGTTTTGAACCAGTGACCTTTTGCGTGTAAAGCAAACGTGATAACCACTACACAACAGAAACTGCCTTCAAGCCTATTTACGAACATGGAAACTGAACAAAATATAGATGTCTTACAACAATCAAAATTACATGGATGACCATGTGCATTGAAACGTATATAGAAAAAAACCTGAAAAACACTTTTTCTCCCTAGTTTTGAACAAGGGACCTTTTGCATGTTCGGCAGATGTGATAACCGCTACATGGATATCAAAATTACATGGATGACCATGTGAAATGAAATGTATATAATAAAAATTAAAAAATCCAGAAAAAACACTGTTTCTGCCTGGTTTCGAACCAGAGACCTTTTGCATGTTTAGCCAAAGTGATAAAAGCTACATGGATATCAAAATCACACAGATGACCATGTGAATTCAAAAGTATATAATAAAAATGTAAAAATCCAGAAAAACAATGTTTCTGCCTGGTTTTGAACCAAGGACCTTTTGCGTGTAAAGCAAATGTGATAACCACTACACTACAGAAACTGCCTTCAAGCCTATTTACGAACATGGAAACTGAACAAAATATAGATGTCTTATAACAATCAAAATTACATGGATGACCATGTGCATTGAAACGTATATAGAAAAAATCCTGAAAAACACTGTTTCTCCCTAGTTTTGAACAAGGGACCTTTTGCGTGTTCGGGAGATGTGATAACCGCTACATGGATGTAAAAATTACATGGATGACCATGTGAATTGAAATGTATATAATAAAAATTAAAAAATCCAGAAAAAACACTATTTCTGCCTGGTTTCGAACCAGAGACCTTTTGCATGTTTAGCCAAAGTGATAACCGCTACATGGATATCAAAATCACACTGATGACCCTGTGAATTGAAAAGTATATAATAAAAATGTAAAAATCCAGAAAAACACGGTTTCTGCCCGGTTTTGAACCAGGGACCTTTTGCGTGTAAAGCAAAAGTGATAACCACTACACTACAGAAACTGCCTTCAAGCCTGTTTACGAACATGGAAACTGAACAAAATATAGATGTCTTACAACAATCAAAATTACATGGATTACCTTGTGCATTGAAACGTATATAGAAAAAATCCTGAAAAAACACTGTTTCTCCCTGGTATCGAACCAGAGACCTTTTGCGTGTTCGGCAGATGTGATAACCGCTACATGGATATCAAAATTACATGGATGACCATGTGAATTGAAATGTATATAATAAAAATTTAAAGTTCCAGAAAAAAAACACTGTTTCTGCCTGGTTTCGAACCAGAGACCTTTTGCATGTTTAGCCAAAGTGATAACCGCTACATGGATATCAAAATCACACAGATGACCATGTGAATTGAAAAGTATATAATAAAAATTAAAAAATGCAGAAAAACACTGTTTCTGCCTGGTTTTGAACCAGGGACCTTTTGCGTGTAAAGCAAACGTGATAACCACTACACTACAGAAACTGCCTTCAAGCCTATTTACGAACATGGAAACTGAACAAAATATAGATGTCTTACAACAATCAAAATTACATGGATGACCATGTGCATTGAAACGTATATAGAAAAAAACCTGAAAAACACTTTTTCTCCCTAGTTTTGAACAAGGGACCTTTTGCGTGTTCGGCAGACGTGATAACCGCTACATGGATATCAAAATTACATGGATGACCATGTGAAATGAAATGTATATAATAAAAATTAAAAAATCCAGAAAAAACACTGTTTCTGCCTGGTTTCGAACCAGAGACCTTTTGCATGTTTAGCCAAAGTGATAAAAGCTACATGGATATCAAAATCACACAGATGACCATGTGAATTCAAAAGTATATAATAAAAATGTAAAAATCCAGAAAAACAATGTTTCTGCCTGGTTTTGAACCAAGGACCTTTTGCGTGTAAAGCAAACGTGATAACCACTACACTACAGAAACTGCCTTCTAGCGTATTTACGAACATGGAAACTGAACAAAATATAGATGTCTTACAACAATCAAAATTACATGGATGACCATGTGCATTGAATCGTATATAGAAAAAATACTGAAAAACACTGTTTCTCCCTAGTTTTGAACAAGGGACCTTTTGCGTGTTCGGCAGACGTGATAACCGCTACATGGATATCAAAATTACATGGATGACCATGTGAATTGAAATGTATATAATAAAAATTAAAAAATCCAGAAAAAACACTGTTTCTGTATGGTTTCGAACCAGAGACCTTTTGCATGTTTAGCCAAAGTGATAAAAGCTACATGGATATCAAAATCACACAGATGACCATGTGAATTCAAAAGTATATAATAAAAATGTAAAAATCCAGAAAAACAATGTTTCTGCCTGGTTTTGAACCAGGGACCTTTTGCGTGTAAAGCAAACGTGATAACCACTACACTACAGAAACTGCCTTCTAGCCTATTTACGAACATGGAAACTGAACAAAATATAGATGTCTTACAACAATCAAAATTACATGGATGACCATGTGCATTGAAACGTATATAGAAAAAATCCTGAAAAAACACTGTTTCTCCCTGGTATCGAACCATAGACCTTTTGCATGTTCGGCAGATGTGATAACCGCTACATGGATATCAAAATTACATGGATGACCATGTGAATTGAAATGTATATAATAAAAATTAAAAAATCCAGAAAAAACACTGTTTCTGCCTGGTTTCGAACCAGAGACCTTTTGCATGTTTAGCCAAAGTGATAACCGCTACATGGATATCAAAATCACACAGATGACCATGTGAATTGAAAAGTATATAATAAAAATTAAAAAATCCAGAAAAAAACACTGTTTCTGCCTGGTTTCGAACCAGAGACCTTTTGCATGTTTAGCCAAATTGATAACCGCTACATGGATATCAAAATCACACAGATGACCATGTGAATTGAAAAGTATATAATAAAAATTAAAAAATCCAGAAAAAAACACTGTTTCTGCCTGGTTTTGAACCAGGGACCTTTTGCGTGTAAAGCAAACGTGATAACCACTACACTACAGAAGCTGCCTTCAAGCCTATTTACGAACATGGAAACTGAACAAAATATAGATGTCTTACAACAATCAAAATTACATGGATGACAATGTGCATTGAAACGTATATAGAAAAAAACCTGAAAAACACTTTTTCTCCCTAGTTTTGAACAAGGGACCTTTTGCGTGTTCGGCAGACGTGATAACCGCTACATGGATATCAAAATTACATGGATGACCATGTGAAATGAAATGTATATAATAAAAATTAAAAAATCCAGAAAAAACACTGTTTCTGCCTGGTTTCGAACCAGAGACCTTTTGCATGTTTAGCCAAAGTGATAAAAGCTACATGGATATCAAAATCACACAGATGACCATGTGAATTCAAAAGTATATAATAAAAATGTAAAAATCCAGAAAAACAATGTTTCTGCCTGGTTTTGAACCAAGGACCTTTTGCGTGTAAAGCAAACGTGATAACCACTACACTACAGAAACTGCCTTCTAGCCTATTTACGAACATGGAAACTGAACAAAATATAGATGTCTTACAACAATCAAAATTACATGGATGACCATGTGCATTGAAACGTATATAGAAAAAATCCTGAAAAAACACTGTTTCTCCCTGGTATCGAACCATAGACCTTTTGCATGTTCGGCAGATGTGATAACCGCTACATGGATATCAAAATTACATGGATGACCATGTGAATTGAAATGTATATAATAAAAATTAAAAAATCCAGAAAAAACACTGTTTCTGCCTGGTTTCGAACCAGAGACCTTTTGCATGTTTAGCCAAAGTGATAACCGCTACATGGATATCAAAATCACACAGATGACCATGTGAATTGAAAAGTATATAATAAAAATTAAAAAATCCAGAAAAAAACACTGTTTCTGCCTGGTTTCGAACCAGAGACCTTTTGCATGTTTAGCCAAATTGATAACCGCTACATGGATATCAAAATCACACAGATGACCATGTGAATTGAAAAGTATATAATAAAAATTAAAAAAATGCAGAAAAACACTGTTTCTGCCTGGTTTTGAACCAGAGACCTTTTGCATGTTTAGCCAAAGTGATAAAAGCTACATGGATATCAAAATCACACAGATGACCATGTGAATTCAAAAGTATATAATAAAAATGTAAAAATCCAGAAAAACAATGTTTCTGCATGGTTTTGAACCAAGGACCTTTTGCGTGTAAAGCAAACGTGATAACCACTACACTACAGAAACTGCCTTCTAGCGTATTTACGAACATGGAAACTGAACAAAATATAGATGTCTTACAACAATCAAAATTACATGGATGACCATGTGCATTGAATCGTATATAGAAAAAATACTGAAAAACACTGTTTCTCCCTAGTTTTGAACAAGGGACCTTTTGCGTGTTCGGCAGACGTGATAACCGCTACATGGATATCAAAATTACATGGATGACCATGTGAATTGAAATGTATATAATAAAAATTAAAAAATCCAGAAAAAACACTGTTTCTGCCTGGTTTCGAACCAGAGACCTTTTGCATGTTTAGCCAAAGTGATAACCGCTACATGGATATCAAAATCACACAGATGACCATGTGAATTGAAAAGTATATAATAAAAATGTAAAAATCCAGAAAAACAATGTTTCTGCCTGGTTTTGAACCAAGTACCTTTTGCGTGTAAAGCAAACGTGATAACCACTACACTACAGAAACTGCCTTCTAGCCTATTTACGAACATGGAAACTGAACAAAATATAGATGTCTTACAACAATCAAAATGACATGGATGACCATGTGCATTAAATCGTATATAGAAAAAATACTGAAAAACACTGTTTCTCCCTAGTTTTGAACAAGGGACCTTTTGCGTGTTCGGCAGACGTGATAACCGCTACATGTATATCAAAATCACACAGATGACCATGTGAATTGAAAAGTATATAATAAAAATTAAAAAATCCAGAAAAAAACACTGTTTCTGCCTGGTTTCGAACCAGAGACCTTTTGCATGTTTAGCCAAAGTGATAAAAGCTACATGGATATCAAAATCACACAGATGACCATGTGAATTCAAAAGTATATAATAAAAATGTAAAAATCCAGAAAAACAATGTTTCTGCCTGGTTTTGAACCAAGGACCTTTTGCGTGTAAAGCAAACGTGATAACCACTACACTACAGAAACTGCCTTCTAGCGTATTTACGAACATGGAAACTGAACAAAATATAGATGTCTTACAACAATCAAAATTACATGGATGACCATGTGCATTGAATCGTATATAGAAAAAATACTGAAAAACACTGTTTCTCCCTGGTATCGAACCATAGACCTTTTGCATGTTCGGCAGATGTGATAACCGCTACATGGATATCAAAATTACATGGATGACCATGTGAATTGAAATGTATATAATAAAAATTAAAAAATCCAGAAAAAACACTGTTTCTGCCTGGTTTCGAACCAGAGACCTTTTGCATGTTTAGCCAAAGTGATAACCGCTACATGGATATCAAAATCACACAGATGACCATGTGAATTGAAAAGTATATAATAAAAATTAAAAAATCCAGAAAAAAACACTGTTTCTGCCTGGTTTCGAACCAGAGACCTTTTGCATGTTTAGCCAAATTGATAACCGCTACATGGATATCAAAATCACACAGATGACCATGTGAATTGAAAAGTATATAATAAAAATTAAAAAATCCAGAAAAAAACACTGTTTCTGCCTGGTTTTGAACCAGGGACCTTTTGCGTGTAAAGCAAACGTGATAACCACTACACTACAGAAGCTGCCTTCAAGCCTATTTACGAACATGGAAACTGAACAAAATATTGATGTCTTACAACAATCAAAATTACATGGATGACCATGTGCATTGAAACGTATATAGAAAAAAACCTGAAAAACACTTTTTCTCCCTAGTTTTGAACAAGGGACCTTTTGCGTGTTCGGCAGACGTGATAACCGCTACATGGATATCAAAATTACATGGATGACCATGTGAAATGAAATGTATATAATAAAAATTAAAAAATCCAGAAAAAACACTGTTTCTGCCTGGTTTCGAACCAGAGACCTTTTGCATGTTTAGCCAAAGTGATAAAAGCTACATGGATATCAAAATCACACAGATGACCATGTGAATTCAAAAGTATATAATAAAAATGTAAAAATCCAGAAAAACAATGTTTCTGCCTGGTTTTGAACCAAGGACCTTTTGCGTGTAAAGCAAACGTGATAACCACTACACTACAGAAACTGCCTTCTAGCCTATTTACGAACATGGAAACTGAACAAAATATAGATGTCTTACAACAATCAAAATTACATGGATGACCATGTGCATTGAAACGTATATAGAAAAAATCCTGAAAAAACACTGTTTCTCCCTGGTATCGAACCATAGACCTTTTGCATGTTCGGCAGATGTGATAACCGCTACATGGATATCAAAATTACATGGATGACCATGTGAATTGAAATGTATATAATAAAAATTAAAAAATCCAGAAAAAACACTGTTTCTGCCTGGTTTCGAACCAGAGACCTTTTGCATGTTTAGCCAAAGTGATAACCGCTACATGGATATCAAAATCACACAGATGACCATGTGAATTGAAAAGTATATAATAAAAATTAAAAAATCCAGAAAAAAACACTGTTTCTGCCTGGTTTCGAACCAGAGACCTTTTGCATGTTTAGCCAAATTGATAACCGCTACATGGATATCAAAATCACACAGATGACCATGTGAATTGAAAAGTATATAATAAAAATTAAAAAAATGCAGAAAAACACTGTTTCTGCCTGGTTTTGAACCAGAGACCTTTTGCATGTTTAGCCAAAGTGATAAAAGCTACATGGATATCAAAATCACACAGATGACCATGTGAATTCAAAAGTATATAATAAAAATGTAAAAATCCAGAAAAACAATGTTTCTGCATGGTTTTGAACCAAGGACCTTTTGCGTGTAAAGCAAACGTGATAACCACTACACTACAGAAACTGCCTTCTAGCGTATTTACGAACATGGAAACTGAACAAAATATAGATGTCTTACAACAATCAAAATTACATGGATGACCATGTGCATTGAATCGTATATAGAAAAAATACTGAAAAACACTGTTTCTCCCTAGTTTTGAACAAGGGACCTTTTGCGTGTTCGGCAGACGTGATAACCGCTACATGGATATCAAAATTACATGGATGACCATGTGAATTGAAATGTATATAATAAAAATTAAAAAATCCAGAAAAAACACTGTTTCTGCCTGGTTTCGAACCAGAGACCTTTTGCATGTTTAGCCAAAGTGATAACCGCTACATGGATATCAAAATCACACAGATGACCATGTGAATTGAAAAGTATATAATAAAAATGTAAAAATCCAGAAAAACAATGTTTCTGCCTGGTTTTGAACCAAGTACCTTTTGCGTGTAAAGCAAACGTGATAACCACTACACTACAGAAACTGCCTTCTAGCCTATTTACGAACATGGAAACTGAACAAAATATAGATGTCTTACAACAATCAAAACGACATGGATGACCATGTGCATTAAATCGTATATAGAAAAAATAATGAAAAACACTGTTTCTCCCTAGTTTTGAACAAGGGACCTTTTGCGTGTTCGGCAGACGTGATAACCGCTACATGGATATCAAAATCACACAGATGACCATGTGAATTGAAAAGTATATAATAAAAATTAAAAAATCCAGAAAAAAACACTGTTTCTGCCTGGTTTCGAACCAGAGACCTTTTGCATGTTTAGCCAAAGTGATAAAAGCTACATGGATATCAAAATCACACAGATGACCATGTGAATTCAAAAGTATATAATAAAAATGTAAAAATCCAGAAAAACAATGTTTCTGCCTGGTTTTGAACCAAGGACCTTTTGCGTGTAAAGCAAACGTGATAACCACTACACTACAGAAACTGCCTTCTAGCGTATTTACGAACATGGAAACTGAACAAAATATAGATGTCTTACAACAATCAAAATTACATGGATGACCATGTGCATTGAATCGTATATAGAAAAAATACTGAAAAACACTGTTTCTCCCTAGTTTTGAACAAGGGACCTTTTGCGTGTTCGGCAAATGTGATAACCGCTACATGGATATCAAAATTACATGGATGACCATGTGAATTGAAATGTATATAATAAAAATTAAAAAATCCAGAAAAAACACTGTTTCTGCCTGGTTTCGAACCAGGGACCTTTTGCATGTTTAGCCAAAGTGATAACCGCTACATGGATATCAAAATCACACAGATGACCATGTGAATTGAAAAGTATATAATAAAAATGTAAAAATCCAGAAAAACAATGTTTCTGCCTGGTTTTGAACCAAGGACCTTTTGCGTGTAAAGCAAACGTGATAACCACTACACTACAGAAACTGCCTTCTAGCCTATTTACGAACATGGAAACTGAACAAAATATAGATGTCTTACAACAATCAAAATGACATGGATGACCATGTGCATTAAATCGTATATAGAAAAAATACTGAAAAACACTGTTTCTCCCTAGTTTTGAACAAGGGACCTTTTGCGTGTTCGGCAGACGTGATAACCGCTACATGTATATCAAAATCACACAGATGACCATGTGAATTGAAAAGTATATAATAAAAATTAAAAAATCCAGAAAAAAACACTGTTTCTGCCTGGTTTCGAACCAGAGACCTTTTGCATGTTTAGCCAAAGTGATAAAAGCTACATGGATATCAAAATCACACAGATGACCATGTGAATTCAAAAGTATATAATAAAAATGTAAAAATCCAGAAAAACAATGTTTCTGCCTGGTTTTGAACCAAGGACCTTTTGCGTGTAAAGCAAACGTGATAACCACTACACTACAGAAACTGCCTTCTAGCGTATTTACGAACATGGAAACTGAACAAAATATAGATGTCTTACAACAATCAAAATTACATGGATGACCATGTGCATTGAATCGTATATAGAAAAAATACTGAAAAACACTGTTTCTCCCTAGTTTTGAACAAGGGACCTTTTGCGTGTTCGACAGACGTGATAACCGCTACATGTATATCAAAATCACACAGATGACCATGTGAATTGAAAAGTATATAATAAAAATTAAAAAATCCAGAAAAAAACACTGTTTCTGCCTGGTTTCGAACCAGAGACCTTTTGCATGTTTAGCCAAATTGATAACCGCTACATGGATATCAAAATCACACAGATGACCATGTGAATTGAAAAGTATATAATAAAAATTAAAAAAATGCAGAAAAACACTGTTTCTGCCTGGTTTTGAACCAGGGACCTTTTGCGTGTAAAGCAAACGTGATAACCACTACACTACAGAAGCTGCCTTCAAGCCTATTTACGAACATGGAAACTGAACAAAATATAGATGTCTTACAACAATCAAAATGACATGGATGACCATGTGCATTAAATCGTATATAGAAAAAATACTGAAAAACACTGTTTCTCCCTAGTTTTGAACAAGGGACCTTTTGCGTGTTCGGCAGACGTGATAACCGCTACATGTATATCAAAATCACACAGATGACCATGTGAATTGAAAAGTATATAATAAAAATTAAAAAATCCAGAAAAAAACACTGTTTCTGCCTGGTTTCGAACCAGAGACCTTTTGCATGTTTAGCCAAAGTGATAAAAGCTACATGGATATCAAAATCACACAGATGACCATGTGAATTCAAAAGTATATAATAAAAATGTAAAAATCCAGAAAAACAATGTTTCTGCCTGGTTTTGAACCAAGGACCTTTTGCGTGTAAAGCAAACGTGATAACCACTACACTACAGAAACTGCCTTCTAGCCTATTAACAACATGGAAACTGAACAAAATATAGATGTCTTACAACAATCAAAATTACATGGATGACCATGTGCATTAAATCGTATATAGAAAAAATACTGAAAAACACTGTTTCTCCCTAGTTTTGAACAAGGGACCTTTTGCGTGTTCGGCAGACGTGATAACCGCTACATGTATATCAAAATCACACAGATGACCATGTGAATTGAAAAGTATATAATAAAAATTAAAAAATCCAGAAAAAAACACTGTTTCTCCCTGGTATCGAACCATAGACCTTTTGCATGTTCGGCAGATGTGATAACCGCTACATGGATATCAAAATTACATGGATGACCATGTGAATTGAAATGTATATAATAAAAATTAAAAAATCCAGAAAAAACACTGTTTCTGCCTGGTTTCGAACCAGAGACCTTTTGCATGTTTAGCCAAAGTGATAACCGCTACATGGATATCAAAATCACACAGATGACCATGTGAATTGAAAAGTATATAATAAAAATTAAAAAATCCAGAAAAAAACACTGTTTCTGCCTGGTTTCGAACCAGAGACCTTTTGCATGTTTAGCCAAATTGATAACCGCTACATGGATATCAAAATCACACAGATGACCATGTGAATTGAAAAGTATATAATAAAAATTAAAAAAATGCAGAAAAACACTGTTTCTGCCTGGTTTTGAACCAGGGACCTTTTGCGTGTAAAGCAAACGTGATAACCACTACACTACAGAAACTGCCTTCTAGCGTATTTACGAACATGGAAACTGAACAAAATATAGATGTCTTACAACAATCAAAATTACATGGATGACCATGTGCATTGAATCGTATATAGAAAAAATACTGAAAAACACTGTTTCTCCCTAGTTTTGAACAAGGGACCTTTTGCGTGTTCGGCAGACGTGATAACCGCTACATGGATATCAAAATTACATGGATGACCATGTGAATTGAAATGTATATAATAAAAATTAAAAAATCCAGAAAAAACACTGTTTCTGCCTGGTTTCGAACCAGAGACCTTTTGCATGTTTAGCCAAAGTGATAAAAGCTACATGGATATCAAAATCACACAGATGACCATGTGAATTCAAAAGTATATAATAAAAATGTAAAAATCCAGAAAAACAATGTTTCTGCCTGGTTTTGAACCAGGGACCTTTTGCGTGTAAAGCAAACGTGATAACCACTACACTACAGAAACTGCCTTCTAGCCTATTAACAACATGGAAACTGAACAAAATATAGATGTCTTACAACAATCAAAATTACATGGATGACCATGTGCATTGAATCGTATATAGAAAAAATACTGAAAAACACTGTTTCTCCCTAGTTTTGAACAAGGGACCTTTTGCGTGTTCGACAGACGTGATAACCGCTACATGGATATCAAAATTACATGGATGACCATGTGAAATGAAATGTATATAATAAAAATGTAAAAATCCAGAAAAACAATGTTTCTGCCTGGTTTTGAACCAAGGACCTTTTGCGTGTAAAGCAAACGTGATAACCACTACACTACAGAAACTGCCTTCTAGCCTATTTACGAACATGGAAACTGAACAAAATATAGATGTCTTACAACAATCAAAATTACATGGATGACCATGTGCATTGAATCGTATATAGAAAAAATACTGAAAAACACTGTTTCTCCCTAGTTTTGAACAAGGGACCTTTTGCGTGTTCGGCAGACGTGATAACCGCTACATGTATATCAAAATCACACAGATGACCATGTGAATTGAAAAGTATATAATAAAAATTAAAAAATCCAGAAAAAAACACTGTTTCTGCCTGGTTTCGAACCAGAGACCTTTTGCATGTTTAGCCAAATTGATAACCGCTACATGGATATCAAAATCACACAGATGACCATGTGAATTGAAAAGTATATAATAAAAATTAAAAAAATGCAGAAAAACACTGTTTCTGCCTGGTTTTGAACCAGGGACCTTTTGCGTGTAAAGCAAACGTGATAACCACTACACTACAGAAACTGCCTTCTAGCGTATTTACGAACATGGAAACTGAACAAAATATAGATGTCTTACAACAATCAAAATTACATGGATGACCATGTGCATTGAATCGTATATAGAAAAAATACTGAAAAACACTGTTTCTCCCTAGTTTTGAACAAGGGACCTTTTGCGTGTTCGGCAGACGTGATAACCGCTACATGGATATCAAAATTACATGGATGACCATGTGAATTGAAATGTATATAATAAAAATTAAAAAATCCAGAAAAAACACTGTTTCTGCCTGGTTTCGAACCAGAGACCTTTTGCATGTTTAGCCAAAGTGATAAAAGCTACATGGATATCAAAATCACACAGATGACCATGTGAATTCAAAAGTATATAATAAAAATGTAAAAATCCAGAAAAACAATGTTTCTGCCTGGTTTTGAACCAGGGACCTTTTGCGTGTAAAGCAAACGTGATAACCACTACACTACAGAAACTGCCTTCTAGCCTATTAACAACATGGAAACTGAACAAAATATAGATGTCTTACAACAATCAAAATTACATGGATGACCATGTGCATTGAATCGTATATAGAAAAAATACTGAAAAACACTGTTTCTCCCTAGTTTTGAACAAGGGACCTTTTGCGTGTTCGACAGACGTGATAACCGCTACATGGATATCAAAATTACATGGATGACCATGTGAAATGAAATGTATATAATAAAAATGTAAAAATCCAGAAAAACAATGTTTCTGCCTGGTTTTGAACCAAGGACCTTTTGCGTGTAAAGCAAACGTGATAACCACTACACTACAGAAACTGCCTTCTAGCCTATTTACGAACATGGAAACTGAACAAAATATAGATGTCTTACAACAATCAAAATTACATGGATGACCATGTGCATTGAATCGTATATAGAAAAAATACTGAAAAACACTGTTTCTCCCTAGTTTTGAACAAGGGACCTTTTGCGTGTTCGGCAGACGTGATAACCGCTACATGTATATCAAAATCACACAGATGACCATGTGAATTGAAAAGTATATAATAAAAATTAAAAAATCCAGAAAAAAACACTGTTTCTGCCTGGTTTCGAACCAGAGACCTTTTGCATGTTTAGCCAAATTGATAACCGCTACATGGATATCAAAATCACACAGATGACCATGTGAATTGAAAAGTATATAATAAAAATTAAAAAAATGCAGAAAAACACTGTTTCTGCCTGGTTTTGAACCAGGGACCTTTTGCGTGTAAAGCAAACGTGATAACCACTACACTACAGAAGCTGCCTTCAAGCCTATTTACGAACATGGAAACTGAACAAAATATAGATGTCTTACAACAATCAAAATTACATGGATGACCATGTGCATTGAAACGTATATAGAAAAAAACCTGAAAAACACTTTTTCTCCCTAGTTTTGAACAAGGGACCTTTTGCGTGTTCGGCAGACGTGATAACCGCTACATGTATATCAAAATCACACAGATGACCATGTGAATTGAAAAGTATATAATAAAAATTAAAAAATCCAGAAAAAAACACTGTTTCTGCCTGGTTTCGAACCAGAGACCTTTTGCATGTTTAGCCAAATTGATAACCGCTACATGGATATCAAAATCACACAGATGACCATGTGAATTGAAAAGTATATAATAAAAATTAAAAAAATGCAGAAAAACACTGTTTCTGCCTGGTTTTGAACCAGGGACCTTTTGCGTGTAAAGCAAACGTGATAACCACTACACTACAGAAGCTGCCTTCAAGCCTATTTACGAACATGGAAACTGAACAAAATATAGATGTCTTACAACAATCAAAATGACATGGATGACCATGTGCATTAAATCGTATATAGAAAAAATACTGAAAAACACTGTTTCTCCCTAGTTTTGAACAAGGGACCTTTTGCGTGTTCGGCAGACGTGATAACCGCTACATGTATATCAAAATCACACAGATGACCATGTGAATTGAAAAGTATATAATAAAAATTAAAAAATCCAGAAAAAAACACTGTTTCTGCCTGGTTTCGAACCAGAGACCTTTTGCATGTTTAGCCAAAGTGATAAAAGCTACATGGATATCAAAATCACACAGATGACAATGTGAATTCAAAAGTATATAATAAAAATGTAAAAATCCAGAAAAACAATGTTTCTGCCTGGTTTTGAACCAGGGACCTTTTGCGTGTAAAGCAAACGTGATAACCACTACACTACAGAAACTGCCTTCTAGCCTATTAACAACATGGAAACTGAACAAAATATAGATGTCTTACAACAATCAAAATTACATGGATGACCATGTGCATTGAATCGTATATAGAAAAAATACTGAAAAACACTGTTTCTCCCTAGTTTTGAACAAGGGACCTTTTGCGTGTTCGACAGACGTGATAACCGCTACATGGATATCAAAATTACATGGATGACCATGTGAAATGAAATGTATATAATAAAAATGTAAAAATCCAGAAAAACAATGTTTCTGCCTGGTTTTGAACCAAGGACCTTTTGCGTGTAAAGCAAACGTGATAACCACTACACTACAGAAACTGCCTTCTAGCCTATTTACGAACATGGAAACTGAACAAAATATAGATGTCTTACAACAATCAAAATTACATGGATGACCATGTGCATTGAATCGTATATAGAAAAAATACTGAAAAACACTGTTTCTCCCTAGTTTTGAACAAGGGACCTTTTGCGTGTTCGGCAGACGTGATAACCGCTACATGTATATCAAAATCACACAGATGACCATGTGAATTGAAAAGTATATAATAAAAATTAAAAAATCCAGAAAAAAACACTGTTTCTGCCTGGTTTCGAACCAGAGACCTTTTGCATGTTTAGCCAAATTGATAACCGCTACATGGATATCAAAATCACACAGATGACCATGTGAATTGAAAAGTATATAATAAAAATTAAAAAAATGCAGAAAAACACTGTTTCTGCCTGGTTTTGAACCAGGGACCTTTTGCGTGTAAAGCAAACGTGATAACCACTACACTACAGAAGCTGCCTTCAAGCCTATTTACGAACATGGAAACTGAACAAAATATAGATGTCTTACAACAATCAAAATTACATGGATGACCATGTGCATTGAAACGTATATAGAAAAAAACCTGAAAAACACTTTTTCTCCCTAGTTTTGAACAAGGGACCTTTTGCGTGTTCGGCAGACGTGATAACCGCTACATGTATATCAAAATCACACAGATGACCATGTGAATTGAAAAGTATATAATAAAAATTAAAAAATCCAGAAAAAAACACTGTTTCTGCCTGGTTTCGAACCAGAGACCTTTTGCATGTTTAGCCAAATTGATAACCGCTACATGGATATCAAAATCACACAGATGACCATGTGAATTGAAAAGTATATAATAAAAATTAAAAAAATGCAGAAAAACACTGTTTCTGCCTGGTTTTGAACCAGGGACCTTTTGCGTGTAAAGCAAACGTGATAACCACTACACTACAGAAGCTGCCTTCAAGCCTATTTACGAACATGGAAACTGAACAAAATATAGATGTCTTACAACAATCAAAATGACATGGATGACCATGTGCATTAAATCGTATATAGAAAAAATACTGAAAAACACTGTTTCTCCCTAGTTTTGAACAAGGGACCTTTTGCGTGTTCGGCAGACGTGATAACCGCTACATGTATATCAAAATCACACAGATGACCATGTGAATTGAAAAGTATATAATAAAAATTAAAAAATCCAGAAAAAAACACTGTTTCTGCCTGGTTTCGAACCAGAGACCTTTTGCATGTTTAGCCAAAGTGATAAAAGCTACATGGATATCAAAATCACACAGATGACCATGTGAATTCAAAAGTATATAATAAAAATGTAAAAATCCAGAAAAACAATGTTTCTGCCTGGTTTTGAACCAAGGACCTTTTGCGTGTAAAGCAAACGTGATAACCACTACACTACAGAAACTGCCTTCTAGCCTATTAACAACATGGAAACTGAACAAAATATAGATGTCTTACAACAATCAAAATTACATGGATGACCATGTGCATTAAATCGTATATAGAAAAAATACTGAAAAACACTGTTTCTCCCTAGTTTTGAACAAGGGACCTTTTGCGTGTTCGGCAGACGTGATAACCGCTACATGTATATCAAAATCACACAGATGACCATGTGAATTGAAAAGTATATAATAAAAATTAAAAAATCCAGAAAAAAACACTGTTTCTCCCTGGTATCGAACCATAGACCTTTTGCATGTTCGGCAGATGTGATAACCGCTACATGGATATCAAAATTACATGGATGACCATGTGAATTGAAATGTATATAATAAAAATTAAAAAATCCAGAAAAAACACTGTTTCTGCCTGGTTTCGAACCAGAGACCTTTTGCATGTTTAGCCAAAGTGATAACCGCTACATGGATATCAAAATCACACAGATGACCATGTGAATTGAAAAGTATATAATAAAAATTAAAAAATCCAGAAAAAAACACTGTTTCTGCCTGGTTTCGAACCAGAGACCTTTTGCATGTTTAGCCAAATTGATAACCGCTACATGGATATCAAAATCACACAGATGACCATGTGAATTGAAAAGTATATAATAAAAATTAAAAAAATGCAGAAAAACACTGTTTCTGCCTGGTTTTGAACCAGGGACCTTTTGCGTGTAAAGCAAACGTGATAACCACTACACTACAGAAACTGCCTTCTAGCGTATTTACGAACATGGAAACTGAACAAAATATAGATGTCTTACAACAATCAAAATTACATGGATGACCATGTGCATTGAATCGTATATAGAAAAAATACTGAAAAACACTGTTTCTCCCTAGTTTTGAACAAGGGACCTTTTGCGTGTTCGGCAGACGTGATAACCGCTACATGGATATCAAAATTACATGGATGACCATGTGAATTGAAATGTATATAATAAAAATTAAAAAATCCAGAAAAAAACACTGTTTCTGCCTGGTTTCGAACCAGAGACCTTTTGCATGTTTAGCCAAATTGATAACCGCTACATGGATATCAAAATCACACAGATGACCATGTGAATTGAAAAGTATATAATAAAAATTAAAAAAATGCAGAAAAACACTGTTTCTGCCTGGTTTTGAACCAGGGACCTTTTGCGTGTAAAGCAAACGTGATAACCACTACACTACAGAAGCTGCCTTCAAGCCTATTTACGAACATGGAAACTGAACAAAATATAGATGTCTTACAACAATCAAAATGACATGGATGACCATGTGCATTAAATCGTATATAGAAAAAATACTGAAAAACACTGTTTCTCCCTAGTTTTGAACAAGGGACCTTTTGCGTGTTCGGCAGACGTGATAACCGCTACATGTATATCAAAATCACACAGATGACCATGTGAATTGAAAAGTATATAATAAAAATTAAAAAATCCAGAAAAAAACACTGTTTCTGCCTGGTTTCGAACCAGAGACCTTTTGCATGTTTAGCCAAAGTGATAAAAGCTACATGGATATCAAAATCACACAGATGACCATGTGAATTCAAAAGTATATAATAAAAATGTAAAAATCCAGAAAAACAATGTTTCTGCCTGGTTTTGAACCAAGGACCTTTTGCGTGTAAAGCAAACGTGATAACCACTACACTACAGAAACTGCCTTCTAGCCTATTAACAACATGGAAACTGAACAAAATATAGATGTCTTACAACAATCAAAATTACATGGATGACCATGTGCATTAAATCGTATATAGAAAAAATACTGAAAAACACTGTTTCTCCCTAGTTTTGAACAAGGGACCTTTTGCGTGTTCGGCAGACGTGATAACCGCTACATGTATATCAAAATCACACAGATGACCATGTGAATTGAAAAGTATATAATAAAAATTAAAAAATCCAGAAAAAAACACTGTTTCTCCCTGGTATCGAACCATAGACCTTTTGCATGTTCGGCAGATGTGATAACCGCTACATGGATATCAAAATTACATGGATGACCATGTGAATTGAAATGTATATAATAAAAATTAAAAAATCCAGAAAAAACACTGTTTCTGCCTGGTTTCGAACCAGAGACCTTTTGCATGTTTAGCCAAAGTGATAACCGCTACATGGATATCAAAATCACACAGATGACCATGTGAATTGAAAAGTATATAATAAAAATTAAAAAATCCAGAAAAAAACACTGTTTCTGCCTGGTTTCGAACCAGAGACCTTTTGCATGTTTAGCCAAATTGATAACCGCTACATGGATATCAAAATCACACAGATGACCATGTGAATTGAAAAGTATATAATAAAAATTAAAAAAATGCAGAAAAACACTGTTTCTGCCTGGTTTTGAACCAGGGACCTTTTGCGTGTAAAGCAAACGTGATAACCACTACACTACAGAAACTGCCTTCTAGCGTATTTACGAACATGGAAACTGAACAAAATATAGATGTCTTACAACAATCAAAATTACATGGATGACCATGTGCATTGAATCGTATATAGAAAAAATACTGAAAAACACTGTTTCTCCCTAGTTTTGAACAAGGGACCTTTTGCGTGTTCGGCAGACGTGATAACCGCTACATGGATATCAAAATTACATGGATGACCATGTGAATTGAAATGTATATAATAAAAATTAAAAAATCCAGAAAAAACACTGTTTCTGCCTGGTTTCGAACCAGAGACCTTTTGCATGTTTAGCCAAAGTGATAAAAGCTACATGGATATCAAAATCACACAGATGACCATGTGAATTCAAAAGTATATAATAAAAATGTAAAAATCCAGAAAAACAATGTTTCTGCCTGGTTTTGAACCAGGGACCTTTTGCGTGTAAAGCAAACGTGATAACCACTACACTACAGAAACTGCCTTCTAGCCTATTAACAACATGGAAACTGAACAAAATATAGATGTCTTACAACAATCAAAATTACATGGATGACCATGTGCATTGAATCGTATATAGAAAAAATACTGAAAAACACTGTTTCTCCCTAGTTTTGAACAAGGGACCTTTTGCGTGTTCGACAGACGTGATAACCGCTACATGGATATCAAAATTACATGGATGACCATGTGAAATGAAATGTATATAATAAAAATGTAAAAATCCAGAAAAACAATGTTTCTGCCTGGTTTTGAACCAAGGACCTTTTGCGTGTAAAGCAAACGTGATAACCACTACACTACAGAAACTGCCTTCTAGCCTATTTACGAACATGGAAACTGAACAAAATATAGATGTCTTACAACAATCAAAATTACATGGATGACCATGTGCATTGAATCGTATATAGAAAAAATACTGAAAAACACTGTTTCTCCCTAGTTTTGAACAAGGGACCTTTTGCGTGTTCGGCAGACGTGATAACCGCTACATGTATATCAAAATCACACAGATGACCATGTGAATTGAAAAGTATATAATAAAAATTAAAAAATCCAGAAAAAAACACTGTTTCTGCCTGGTTTCGAACCAGAGACCTTTTGCATGTTTAGCCAAATTGATAACCGCTACATGGATATCAAAATCACACAGATGACCATGTGAATTGAAAAGTATATAATAAAAATTAAAAAAATGCAGAAAAACACTGTTTCTGCCTGGTTTTGAACCAGGGACCTTTTGCGTGTAAAGCAAACGTGATAACCACTACACTACAGAAGCTGCCTTCAAGCCTATTTACGAACATGGAAACTGAACAAAATATAGATGTCTTACAACAATCAAAATTACATGGATGACCATGTGCATTGAAACGTATATAGAAAAAAACCTGAAAAACACTTTTTCTCCCTAGTTTTGAACAAGGGACCTTTTGCGTGTTCGGCAGACGTGATAACCGCTACATGTATATCAAAATCACACAGATGACCATGTGAATTGAAAAGTATATAATAAAAATTAAAAAATCCAGAAAAAAACACTGTTTCTGCCTGGTTTCGAACCAGAGACCTTTTGCATGTTTAGCCAAATTGATAACCGCTACATGGATATCAAAATCACACAGATGACCATGTGAATTGAAAAGTATATAATAAAAATTAAAAAAATTCAGAAAAACACTGTTTCTGCCTGGTTTTGAACCAGGGACCTTTTGCGTGTAAAGCAAACGTGATAACCACTACACTACAGAAGCTGCCTTCAAGCCTATTTACGAACATGGAAACTGAACAAAATATAGATGTCTTACAACAATCAAAATGACATGGATGACCATGTGCATTAAATCGTATATAGAAAAAATACTGAAAAACACTGTTTCTCCCTAGTTTTGAACAAGGGACCTTTTGCGTGTTCGGCAGACGTGATAACCGCTACATGTATATCAAAATCACACAGATGACCATGTGAATTGAAAAGTATATAATAAAAATTAAAAAATCCAGAAAAAAACACTGTTTCTGCCTGGTTTCGAACCAGAGACCTTTTGCATGTTTAGCCAAAGTGATAAAAGCTACATGGATATCAAAATCACACAGATGACCATGTGAATTCAAAAGTATATAATAAAAATGTAAAAATCCAGAAAAACAATGTTTCTGCCTGGTTTTGAACCAAGGACCTTTTGCGTGTAAAGCAAACGTGATAACCACTACACTACAGAAACTGCCTTCTAGCCTATTAACAACATGGAAACTGAACAAAATATAGATGTCTTACAACAATCAAAATTACATGGATGACCATGTGCATTGAATCGTATATAGAAAAAATACTGAAAAACACTGTTTCTCCCTAGTTTTGAACAAGGGACCTTTTGCGTGTTCGACAGACGTGATAACCGCTACATGGATATCAAAATTACATGGATGACCATGTGAAATGAAATGTATATAATAAAAATGTAAAAATCCAGAAAAACAATGTTTCTGCCTGGTTTTGAACCAAGGACCTTTTGCGTGTAAAGCAGACGTGATAACCACTACACTACAGAAACTGCCTTCTAGCCTATTTACGAACATGGAAACTGAACAAAATATAGATGTCTTACAACAATCAAAATTACATGGATGACCATGTGCATTGAATCGTATATAGAAAAAATACTGAAAAACACTGTTTCTCCCTAGTTTTGAACAAGGGACCTTTTGCGTGTTCGGCAGACGTGATAACCGCTACATGTATATCAAAATCACACAGATGACCATGTGAATTGAAAAGTATATAATAAAAATTAAAAAATCCAGAAAAAAACACTGTTTCTGCCTGGTTTCGAACCAGAGACCTTTTGCATGTTTAGCCAAAGTGATAAAAGCTACATGGATATCAAAATCACACAGATGACCATGTGAATTCAAAAGTATATAATAAAAATGTAAAAATCCAGAAAAAAACACTGTTTCTGCCTGGTTTCGAACCAGAGACCTTTTGCATGTTTAGCCAAATTGATAACCGCTACATGGATATCAAAATCACACAGATGACCATGTGAATTGAAAAGTATATAATAAAAATTAAAAAATCCAGAAAAAAACACTGTTTCTGCCTGGTTTCGAACCAGAGACCTTTTGCATGTTTAGCCAAAGTGATAAAAGCTACATGGATATCAAAATCACACAGATGACCATGTGAATTCAAAAGTATATAATAAAAATGTAAAAATCCAGAAAAAAACACTGTTTCTGCCTGGTTTCGAACCAGAGACCTTTTGCATGTTTAGCCAAATTGATAACCGCTACATGGATATCAAAATCACACAGATGACCATGTGAATTGAAAAGTATATAATAAAAATTAAAAAAATGCAGAAAAACACTGTTTCTGCCTGGTTTTGAACCAGGGACCTTTTGCGTGTAAAGCAAACGTGATAACCACTACACTACAGAAGCTGCCTTCAAGCCTATTTACGAACATGGAAACTGAACAAAATATAGATGTCTTACAACAATCAAAATTACATGGATGACCATGTGCATTGAAACGTATATAGAAAAAAACCTGAAAAACACTTTTTCTCCCTAGTTTTGAACAAGGGACCTTTTGCGTGTTCGGCAGACGTGATAACCGCTACATGTATATCAAAATCACACAGATGACCATGTGAATTGAAAAGTATATAATAAAAATTAAAAAATCCAGAAAAAAACACTGTTTCTGCCTGGTTTCGAACCAGAGACCTTTTGCATGTTTAGCCAAATTGATAACCGCTACATGGATATCAAAATCACACAGATGACCATGTGAATTGAAAAGTATATAATAAAAATTAAAAAAATGCAGAAAAACACTGTTTCTGCCTGGTTTTGAACCAGGGACCTTTTGCGTGTAAAGCAAACGTGATAACCACTACACTACAGAAGCTGCCTTCAAGCCTATTTACGAACATGGAAACTGAACAAAATATAGATGTCTTACAACAATCAAAATGACATGGATGACCATGTGCATTAAATCGTATATAGAAAAAATACTGAAAAACACTGTTTCTCCCTAGTTTTGAACAAGGGACCTTTTGCGTGTTCGGCAGACGTGATAACCGCTACATGTATATCAAAATCACACAGATGACCATGTGAATTGAAAAGTATATAATAAAAATTAAAAAATCCAGAAAAAAACACTGTTTCTGCCTGGTTTCGAACCAGAGACCTTTTGCATGTTTAGCCAAAGTGATAAAAGCTACATGGATATCAAAATCACACAGATGACCATGTGAATTCAAAAGTATATAATAAAAATGTAAAAATCCAGAAAAACAATGTTTCTGCCTGGTTTTGAACCAAGGACCTTTTGCGTGTAAAGCAAACGTGATAACCACTACACTACAGAAACTGCCTTCTAGCCTATTAACAACATGGAAACTGAACAAAATATAGATGTCTTACAACAATCAAAATTACATGGATGACCATGTGCATTGAATCGTATATAGAAAAAATACTGAAAAACACTGTTTCTCCCTAGTTTTGAACAAGGGACCTTTTGCGTGTTCGGCAGACGTGATAACCGCTACATGTATATCAAAATCACACAGATGACCATGTGAATTGAAAAGTATATAATAAAAATTAAAAAATCCAGAAAAAAACACTGTTTCTGCCTGGTTTCGAACCAGAGACCTTTTGCATGTTTAGCCAAATTGATAACCGCTACATGGATATCAAAATCACACAGATGACCATGTGAATTGAAAAGTATATAATAAAAATTAAAAAAATGCAGAAAAACACTGTTTCTGCCTGGTTTTGAACCAGGGACCTTTTGCGTGTAAAGCAAACGTGATAACCACTACACTACAGAAGCTGCCTTCAAGCCTATTTACGAACATGGAAACTGAACAAAATATAGATGTCTTACAACAATCAAAATTACATGGATGACCATGTGCATTGAAACGTATATAGAAAAAAACCTGAAAAACACTTTTTCTCCCTAGTTTTGAACAAGGGACCTTTTGCGTGTTCGGCAGACGTGATAACCGCTACATGTATATCAAAATCACACAGATGACCATGTGAATTGAAAAGTATATAATAAAAATTAAAAAATCCAGAAAAAAACACTGTTTCTGCCTGGTTTCGAACCAGAGACCTTTTGCATGTTTAGCCAAATTGATAACCGCTACATGGATATCAAAATCACACAGATGACCATGTGAATTGAAAAGTATATAATAAAAATTAAAAAAATGCAGAAAAACACTGTTTCTGCCTGGTTTTGAACCAGGGACCTTTTGCGTGTAAAGCAAACGTGATAACCACTACACTACAGAAGCTGCCTTCAAGCCTATTTACGAACATGGAAACTGAACAAAATATAGATGTCTTACAACAATCAAAATGACATGGATGACCATGTGCATTAAATCGTATATAGAAAAAATACTGAAAAACACTGTTTCTCCCTAGTTTTGAACAAGGGACCTTTTGCGTGTTCGGCAGACGTGATAACCGCTACATGTATATCAAAATCACACAGATGACCATGTGAATTGAAAAGTATATAATAAAAATTAAAAAATCCAGAAAAAAACACTGTTTCTGCCTGGTTTCGAACCAGAGACCTTTTGCATGTTTAGCCAAAGTGATAAAAGCTACATGGATATCAAAATCACACAGATGACCATGTGAATTCAAAAGTATATAATAAAAATGTAAAAATCCAGAAAAACAATGTTTCTGCCTGGTTTTGAACCAAGGACCTTTTGCGTGTAAAGCAAACGTGATAACCACTACACTACAGAAACTGCCTTCTAGCCTATTAACAACATGGAAACTGAACAAAATATAGATGTCTTACAACAATCAAAATTACATGGATGACCATGTGCATTGAATCGTATATAGAAAAAATACTGAAAAACACTGTTTCTCCCTAGTTTTGAACAAGGGACCTTTTGCGTGTTCGACAGACGTGATAACCGCTACATGGATATCAAAATTACATGGATGACCATGTGAAATGAAATGTATATAATAAAAATGTAAAAATCCAGAAAAACAATGTTTCTGCCTGGTTTTGAACCAAGGACCTTTTGCGTGTAAAGCAGACGTGATAACCACTACACTACAGAAACTGCCTTCTAGCCTATTTACGAACATGGAAACTGAACAAAATATAGATGTCTTACAACAATCAAAATTACATGGATGACCATGTGCATTGAATCGTATATAGAAAAAATACTGAAAAACACTGTTTCTCCCTAGTTTTGAACAAGGGACCTTTTGCGTGTTCGGCAGACGTGATAACCGCTACATGTATATCAAAATCACACAGATGACCATGTGAATTGAAAAGTATATAATAAAAATTAAAAAATCCAGAAAAAAACACTGTTTCTGCCTGGTTTCGAACCAGAGACCTTTTGCATGTTTAGCCAAAGTGATAAAAGCTACATGGATATCAAAATCACACAGATGACCATGTGAATTCAAAAGTATATAATAAAAATGTAAAAATCCAGAAAAACAATGTTTCTGCCTGGTTTTGAACCAAGGACCTTTTGCGTGTAAAGCAAACGTGATAACCACTACACTACAGAAACTGCCTTCTAGCCTATTAACAACATGGAAACTGAACAAAATATAGATGTCTTACAACAATCAAAATTACATGGATGACCATGTGCATTGAATCGTATATAGAAAAAATACTGAAAAACACTGTTTCTCCCTAGTTTTGAACAAGGGACCTTTTGCGTGTTCGACAGACGTGATAACCGCTACATGGATATCAAAATTACATGGATGACCATGTGAAATGAAATGTATATAATAAAAATGTAAAAATCCAGAAAAACAATGTTTCTGCCTGGTTTTGAACCAAGGACCTTTTGCGTGTAAAGCAGACGTGATAACCACTACACTACAGAAACTGCCTTCTAGCCTATTTACGAACATGGAAACTGAACAAAATATAGATGTCTTACAACAATCAAAATTACATGGATGACCATGTGCATTGAATCGTATATAGAAAAAATACTGAAAAACACTGTTTCTCCCTAGTTTTGAACAAGGGACCTTTTGCGTGTTCGGCAGACGTGATAACCGCTACATGTATATCAAAATCACACAGATGACCATGTGAATTGAAAAGTATATAATAAAAATTAAAAAATCCAGAAAAAAACACTGTTTCTGCCTGGTTTCGAACCAGAGACCTTTTGCATGTTTAGCCAAATTGATAACCGCTACATGGATATCAAAATCACACAGATGACCATGTGAATTGAAAAGTATATAATAAAAATTAAAAAAATGCAGAAAAACACTGTTTCTGCCTGGTTTTGAACCAGGGACCTTTTGCGTGTAAAGCAAACGTGATAACCACTACACTACAGAAGCTGCCTTCAAGCCTATTTACGAACATGGAAACTGAACAAAATATAGATGTCTTACAACAATCAAAATTACATGGATGACCATGTGCATTGAAACGTATATAGAAAAAAACCTGAAAAACACTTTTTCTCCCTAGTTTTGAACAAGGGACCTTTTGCGTGTTCGGCAGACGTGATAACCGCTACATGTATATCAAAATCACACAGATGACCATGTGAATTGAAAAGTATATAATAAAAATTAAAAAATCCAGAAAAAAACACTGTTTCTGCCTGGTTTCGAACCAGAGACCTTTTGCATGTTTAGCCAAATTGATAACCGCTACATGGATATCAAAATCACACAGATGACCATGTGAATTGAAAAGTATATAATAAAAATTAAAAAAATGCAGAAAAACACTGTTTCTGCCTGGTTTTGAACCAGGGACCTTTTGCGTGTAAAGCAAACGTGATAACCACTACACTACAGAAGCTGCCTTCAAGCCTATTTACGAACATGGAAACTGAACAAAATATAGATGTCTTACAACAATCAAAATGACATGGATGACCATGTGCATTAAATCGTATATAGAAAAAATACTGAAAAACACTGTTTCTGCCTGGTTTCGAACCAGAGACCTTTTGCATGTTTAGCCAAAGTGATAAAAGCTACATGGATATCAAAATCACACAGATGACCATGTGAATTCAAAAGTATATAATAAAAATGTAAAAATCCAGAAAAACAATGTTTCTGCCTGGTTTTGAACCAAGGACCTTTTGCGTGTAAAGCAAACGTGATAACCACTACACTACAGAAACTGCCTTCTAGCCTATTAACAACATGGAAACTGAACAAAATATAGATGTCTTACAACAATCAAAATTACATGGATGACCATGTGCATTGAATCGTATATAGAAAAAATACTGAAAAACACTGTTTCTCCCTAGTTTTGAACAAGGGACCTTTTGCGTGTTCGACAGACGTGATAACCGCTACATGGATATCAAAATTACATGGATGACCATGTGAAATGAAATGTATATAATAAAAATGTAAAAATCCAGAAAAACAATGTTTCTGCCTGGTTTTGAACCAAGGACCTTTTGCGTGTAAAGCAGACGTGATAACCACTACACTACAGAAACTGCCTTCTAGCCTATTTACGAACATGGAAACTGAACAAAATATAGATGTCTTACAACAATCAAAATTACATGGATGACCATGTGCATTGAATCGTATATAGAAAAAATACTGAAAAACACTGTTTCTCCCTAGTTTTGAACAAGGGACCTTTTGCGTGTTCGGCAGACGTGATAACCGCTACATGTATATCAAAATCACACAGATGACCATGTGAATTGAAAAGTATATAATAAAAATTAAAAAATCCAGAAAAAAACACTGTTTCTGCCTGGTTTCGAACCAGAGACCTTTTGCATGTTTAGCCAAATTGATAACCGCTACATGGATATCAAAATCACACAGATGACCATGTGAATTGAAAAGTATATAATAAAAATTAAAAAAATGCAGAAAAACACTGTTTCTGCCTGGTTTTGAACCAGGGACCTTTTGCGTGTAAAGCAAACGTGATAACCACTACACTACAGAAGCTGCCTTCAAGCCTATTTACGAACATGGAAACTGAACAAAATATAGATGTCTTACAACAATCAAAATTACATGGATGACCATGTGCATTGAAACGTATATAGAAAAAAACCTGAAAAACACTTTTTCTCCCTAGTTTTGAACAAGGGACCTTTTGCGTGTTCGGCAGACGTGATAACCGCTACATGTATATCAAAATCACACAGATGACCATGTGAATTGAAAAGTATATAATAAAAATTAAAAAATCCAGAAAAAAACACTGTTTCTGCCTGGTTTCGAACCAGAGACCTTTTGCATGTTTAGCCAAATTGATAACCGCTACATGGATATCAAAATCACACAGATGACCATGTGAATTGAAAAGTATATAATAAAAATTAAAAAAATGCAGAAAAACACTGTTTCTGCCTGGTTTTGAACCAGGGACCTTTTGCGTGTAAAGCAAACGTGATAACCACTACACTACAGAAGCTGCCTTCAAGCCTATTTACGAACATGGAAACTGAACAAAATATAGATGTCTTACAACAATCAAAATGACATGGATGACCATGTGCATTAAATCGTATATAGAAAAAATACTGAAAAACACTGTTTCTCCCTAGTTTTGAACAAGGGACCTTTTGCGTGTTCGGCAGACGTGATAACCGCTACATGTATATCAAAATCACACAGATGACCATGTGAATTGAAAAGTATATAATAAAAATTAAAAAATCCAGAAAAAAACACTGTTTCTGCCTGGTTTCGAACCAGAGACCTTTTGCATGTTTAGCCAAAGTGATAAAAGCTACATGGATATCAAAATCACACAGATGACCATGTGAATTCAAAAGTATATAATAAAAATGTAAAAATCCAGAAAAACAATGTTTCTGCCTGGTTTTGAACCAGGGACCTTTTGCGTGTAAAGCAAACGTGATAACCACTACACTACAGAAACTGCCTTCTAGCCTATTAACAACATGGAAACTGAACAAAATATAGATGTCTTACAACAATCAAAATTACATGGATGACCATGTGCATTGAATCGTATATAGAAAAAATACTGAAAAACACTGTTTCTCCCTAGTTTTGAACAAGGGACCTTTTGCGTGTTCGACAGACGTGATAACCGCTACATGGATATCAAAATTACATGGATGACCATGTGAAATGAAATGTATATAATAAAAATGTAAAAATCCAGAAAAACAATGTTTCTGCCTGGTTTTGAACCAAGGACCTTTTGCGTGTAAAGCAAACGTGATAACCACTACACTACAGAAACTGCCTTCTAGCCTATTAACAACATGGAAACTGAACAAAATATAGATGTCTTACAACAATCAAAATTACATGGATGACCATGTGCATTAAATCGTATATAGAAAAAATACTGAAAAACACTGTTTCTCCCTAGTTTTGAACAAGGGACCTTTTGCGTGTTCGGCAGACGTGATAACCGCTACATGTATATCAAAATCACACAGATGACCATGTGAATTGAAAAGTATATAATAAAAATTAAAAAATCCAGAAAAAAACACTGTTTCTCCCTGGTATCGAACCATAGACCTTTTGCATGTTCGGCAGATGTGATAACCGCTACATGGATATCAAAATTACATGGATGACCATGTGAATTGAAATGTATATAATAAAAATTAAAAAATCCAGAAAAAACACTGTTTCTGCCTGGTTTCGAACCAGAGACCTTTTGCATGTTTAGCCAAAGTGATAACCGCTACATGGATATCAAAATCACACAGATGACCATGTGAATTGAAAAGTATATAATAAAAATTAAAAAATCCAGAAAAAAACACTGTTTCTGCCTGGTTTCGAACCAGAGACCTTTTGCATGTTTAGCCAAATTGATAACCGCTACATGGATATCAAAATCACACAGATGACCATGTGAATTGAAAAGTATATAATAAAAATTAAAAAAATGCAGAAAAACACTGTTTCTGCCTGGTTTTGAACCAGGGACCTTTTGCGTGTAAAGCAAACGTGATAACCACTACACTACAGAAACTGCCTTCTAGCGTATTTACGAACATGGAAACTGAACAAAATATAGATGTCTTACAACAATCAAAATTACATGGATGACCATGTGCATTGAATCGTATATAGAAAAAATACTGAAAAACACTGTTTCTCCCTAGTTTTGAACAAGGGACCTTTTGCGTGTTCGGCAGACGTGATAACCGCTACATGGATATCAAAATTACATGGATGACCATGTGAATTGAAATGTATATAATAAAAATTAAAAAATCCAGAAAAAACACTGTTTCTGCCTGGTTTCGAACCAGAGACCTTTTGCATGTTTAGCCAAAGTGATAAAAGCTACATGGATATCAAAATCACACAGATGACCATGTGAATTCAAAAGTATATAATAAAAATGTAAAAATCCAGAAAAACAATGTTTCTGCCTGGTTTTGAACCAGGGACCTTTTGCGTGTAAAGCAAACGTGATAACCACTACACTACAGAAACTGCCTTCTAGCCTATTAACAACATGGAAACTGAACAAAATATAGATGTCTTACAACAATCAAAATTACATGGATGACCATGTGCATTGAATCGTATATAGAAAAAATACTGAAAAACACTGTTTCTCCCTAGTTTTGAACAAGGGACCTTTTGCGTGTTCGACAGACGTGATAACCGCTACATGGATATCAAAATTACATGGATGACCATGTGAAATGAAATGTATATAATAAAAATGTAAAAATCCAGAAAAACAATGTTTCTGCCTGGTTTTGAACCAAGGACCTTTTGCGTGTAAAGCAAACGTGATAACCACTACACTACAGAAACTGCCTTCTAGCCTATTTACGAACATGGAAACTGAACAAAATATAGATGTCTTACAACAATCAAAATTACATGGATGACCATGTGCATTGAATCGTATATAGAAAAAATACTGAAAAACACTGTTTCTCCCTAGTTTTGAACAAGGGACCTTTTGCGTGTTCGGCAGACGTGATAACCGCTACATGTATATCAAAATCACACAGATGACCATGTGAATTGAAAAGTATATAATAAAAATTAAAAAATCCAGAAAAAAACACTGTTTCTGCCTGGTTTCGAACCAGAGACCTTTTGCATGTTTAGCCAAATTGATAACCGCTACATGGATATCAAAATCACACAGATGACCATGTGAATTGAAAAGTATATAATAAAAATTAAAAAAATGCAGAAAAACACTGTTTCTGCCTGGTTTTGAACCAGGGACCTTTTGCGTGTAAAGCAAACGTGATAACCACTACACTACAGAAACTGCCTTCTAGCGTATTTACGAACATGGAAACTGAACAAAATATAGATGTCTTACAACAATCAAAATTACATGGATGACCATGTGCATTGAATCGTATATAGAAAAAATACTGAAAAACACTGTTTCTCCCTAGTTTTGAACAAGGGACCTTTTGCGTGTTCGGCAGACGTGATAACCGCTACATGGATATCAAAATTACATGGATGACCATGTGAATTGAAATGTATATAATAAAAATTAAAAAATCCAGAAAAAACACTGTTTCTGCCTGGTTTCGAACCAGAGACCTTTTGCATGTTTAGCCAAAGTGATAAAAGCTACATGGATATCAAAATCACACAGATGACCATGTGAATTCAAAAGTATATAATAAAAATGTAAAAATCCAGAAAAACAATGTTTCTGCCTGGTTTTGAACCAGGGACCTTTTGCGTGTAAAGCAAACGTGATAACCACTACACTACAGAAACTGCCTTCTAGCCTATTAACAACATGGAAACTGAACAAAATATAGATGTCTTACAACAATCAAAATTACATGGATGACCATGTGCATTGAATCGTATATAGAAAAAATACTGAAAAACACTGTTTCTCCCTAGTTTTGAACAAGGGACCTTTTGCGTGTTCGACAGACGTGATAACCGCTACATGGATATCAAAATTACATGGATGACCATGTGAAATGAAATGTATATAATAAAAATGTAAAAATCCAGAAAAACAATGTTTCTGCCTGGTTTTGAACCAAGGACCTTTTGCGTGTAAAGCAAACGTGATAACCACTACACTACAGAAACTGCCTTCTAGCCTATTTACGAACATGGAAACTGAACAAAATATAGATGTCTTACAACAATCAAAATTACATGGATGACCATGTGCATTGAATCGTATATAGAAAAAATACTGAAAAACACTGTTTCTCCCTAGTTTTGAACAAGGGACCTTTTGCGTGTTCGGCAGACGTGATAACCGCTACATGTATATCAAAATCACACAGATGACCATGTGAATTGAAAAGTATATAATAAAAATTAAAAAATCCAGAAAAAAACACTGTTTCTGCCTGGTTTCGAACCAGAGACCTTTTGCATGTTTAGCCAAATTGATAACCGCTACATGGATATCAAAATCACACAGATGACCATGTGAATTGAAAAGTATATAATAAAAATTAAAAAAATGCAGAAAAACACTGTTTCTGCCTGGTTTTGAACCAGGGACCTTTTGCGTGTAAAGCAAACGTGATAACCACTACACTACAGAAGCTGCCTTCAAGCCTATTTACGAACATGGAAACTGAACAAAATATAGATGTCTTACAACAATCAAAATTACATGGATGACCATGTGCATTGAAACGTATATAGAAAAAAACCTGAAAAACACTTTTTCTCCCTAGTTTTGAACAAGGGACCTTTTGCGTGTTCGGCAGACGTGATAACCGCTACATGTATATCAAAATCACACAGATGACCATGTGAATTGAAAAGTATATAATAAAAATTAAAAAATCCAGAAAAAAACACTGTTTCTGCCTGGTTTCGAACCAGAGACCTTTTGCATGTTTAGCCAAATTGATAACCGCTACATGGATATCAAAATCACACAGATGACCATGTGAATTGAAAAGTATATAATAAAAATTAAAAAAATGCAGAAAAACACTGTTTCTGCCTGGTTTTGAACCAGGGACCTTTTGCGTGTAAAGCAAACGTGATAACCACTACACTACAGAAGCTGCCTTCAAGCCTATTTACGAACATGGAAACTGAACAAAATATAGATGTCTTACAACAATCAAAATGACATGGATGACCATGTGCATTAAATCGTATATAGAAAAAATACTGAAAAACACTGTTTCTCCCTAGTTTTGAACAAGGGACCTTTTGCGTGTTCGGCAGACGTGATAACCGCTACATGTATATCAAAATCACACAGATGACCATGTGAATTGAAAAGTATATAATAAAAATTAAAAAATCCAGAAAAAAACACTGTTTCTGCCTGGTTTCGAACCAGAGACCTTTTGCATGTTTAGCCAAAGTGATAAAAGCTACATGGATATCAAAATCACACAGATGACCATGTGAATTCAAAAGTATATAATAAAAATGTAAAAATCCAGAAAAACAATGTTTCTGCCTGGTTTTGAACCAGGGACCTTTTGCGTGTAAAGCAAACGTGATAACCACTACACTACAGAAACTGCCTTCTAGCCTATTAACAACATGGAAACTGAACAAAATATAGATGTCTTACAACAATCAAAATTACATGGATGACCATGTGCATTGAATCGTATATAGAAAAAATACTGAAAAACACTGTTTCTCCCTAGTTTTGAACAAGGGACCTTTTGCGTGTTCGACAGACGTGATAACCGCTACATGGATATCAAAATTACATGGATGACCATGTGAAATGAAATGTATATAATAAAAATGTAAAAATCCAGAAAAACAATGTTTCTGCCTGGTTTTGAACCAAGGACCTTTTGCGTGTAAAGCAAACGTGATAACCACTACACTACAGAAACTGCCTTCTAGCCTATTTACGAACATGGAAACTGAACAAAATATAGATGTCTTACAACAATCAAAATTACATGGATGACCATGTGCATTGAATCGTATATAGAAAAAATACTGAAAAACACTGTTTCTCCCTAGTTTTGAACAAGGGACCTTTTGCGTGTTCGGCAGACGTGATAACCGCTACATGTATATCAAAATCACACAGATGACCATGTGAATTGAAAAGTATATAATAAAAATTAAAAAATCCAGAAAAAAACACTGTTTCTGCCTGGTTTCGAACCAGAGACCTTTTGCATGTTTAGCCAAATTGATAACCGCTACATGGATATCAAAATCACACAGATGACCATGTGAATTGAAAAGTATATAATAAAAATTAAAAAAATGCAGAAAAACACTGTTTCTGCCTGGTTTTGAACCAGGGACCTTTTGCGTGTAAAGCAAACGTGATAACCACTACACTACAGAAACTGCCTTCTAGCCTATTTACGAACATGGAAACTGAACAAAATATAGATGTCTTACAACAATCAAAATTACATGGATGACCATGTGCATTGAAACGTATATAGAAAAAAACCTGAAAAACACTTTTTCTCCCTAGTTTTGAACAAGGGACCTTTTGCGTGTTCGGCAGACGTGATAACCGCTACATGTATATCAAAATCACACAGATGACCATGTGAATTGAAAAGTATATAATAAAAATTAAAAAATCCAGAAAAAAACACTGTTTCTGCCTGGTTTCGAACCAGAGACCTTTTGCATGTTTAGCCAAATTGATAACCGCTACATGGATATCAAAATCACACAGATGACCATGTGAATTGAAAAGTATATAATAAAAATTAAAAAAATGCAGAAAAACACTGTTTCTGCCTGGTTTTGAACCAGGGACCTTTTGCGTGTAAAGCAAACGTGATAACCACTACACTACAGAAGCTGCCTTCAAGCCTATTTACGAACATGGAAACTGAACAAAATATAGATGTCTTACAACAATCAAAATGACATGGATGACCATGTGCATTAAATCGTATATAGAAAAAATACTGAAAAACACTGTTTCTCCCTAGTTTTGAACAAGGGACCTTTTGCGTGTTCGGCAGACGTGATAACCGCTACATGTATATCAAAATCACACAGATGACCATGTGAATTGAAAAGTATATAATAAAAATTAAAAAATCCAGAAAAAAACACTGTTTCTGCCTGGTTTCGAACCAGAGACCTTTTGCATGTTTAGCCAAAGTGATAAAAGCTACATGGATATCAAAATCACACAGATGACCATGTGAATTCAAAAGTATATAATAAAAATGTAAAAATCCAGAAAAACAATGTTTCTGCCTGGTTTTGAACCAAGGACCTTTTGCGTGTAAAGCAAACGTGATAACCACTACACTACAGAAACTGCCTTCTAGCCTATTAACAACATGGAAACTGAACAAAATATAGATGTCTTACAACAATCAAAATTACATGGATGACCATGTGCATTAAATCGTATATAGAAAAAATACTGAAAAACACTGTTTCTCCCTAGTTTTGAACAAGGGACCTTTTGCGTGTTCGGCAGACGTGATAACCGCTACATGTATATCAAAATCACACAGATGACCATGTGAATTGAAAAGTATATAATAAAAATTAAAAAATCCAGAAAAAAACACTGTTTCTCCCTGGTATCGAACCATAGACCTTTTGCATGTTCGGCAGATGTGATAACCGCTACATGGATATCAAAATTACATGGATGACCATGTGAATTGAAATGTATATAATAAAAATTAAAAAATCCAGAAAAAACACTGTTTCTGCCTGGTTTCGAACCAGAGACCTTTTGCATGTTTAGCCAAAGTGATAACCGCTACATGGATATCAAAATCACACAGATGACCATGTGAATTGAAAAGTATATAATAAAAATTAAAAAATCCAGAAAAAAACACTGTTTCTGCCTGGTTTCGAACCAGAGACCTTTTGCATGTTTAGCCAAATTGATAACCGCTACATGGATATCAAAATCACACAGATGACCATGTGAATTGAAAAGTATATAATAAAAATTAAAAAAATGCAGAAAAACAATGTTTCTGCCTGGTTTTGAACAAGGGACCTTTTGCGTGTTCGGCAGACGTGATAACCGCTACATGTATATCAAAATCACACAGATGACCATGTGAATTGAAAAGTATATAATAAAAATTAAAAAATCCAGAAAAAAACACTGTTTCTGCCTGGTTTCGAACCAGAGACCTTTTGCATGTTTAGCCAAAGTGATAAAAGCTACATGGATATCAAAATCACACAGATGACCATGTGAATTCAAAAGTATATAATAAAAATGTAAAAATCCAGAAAAACAATGTTTCTGCCTGGTTTTGAACCAGGGACCTTTTGCGTGTAAAGCAAACGTGATAACCACTACACTACAGAAACTGCCTTCTAGCCTATTAACAACATGGAAACTGAACAAAATATAGATGTCTTACAACAATCAAAATTACATGGATGACCATGTGCATTGAATCGTATATAGAAAAAATACTGAAAAACACTGTTTCTCCCTAGTTTTGAACAAGGGACCTTTTGCGTGTTCGACAGACGTGATAACCGCTACATGGATATCAAAATTACATGGATGACCATGTGAAATGAAATGTATATAATAAAAATGTAAAAATCCAGAAAAACAATGTTTCTGCCTGGTTTTGAACCAAGGACCTTTTGCGTGTAAAGCAAACGTGATAACCACTACACTACAGAAACTGCCTTCTAGCCTATTTACGAACATGGAAACTGAACAAAATATAGATGTCTTACAACAATCAAAATTACATGGATGACCATGTGCATTGAATCGTATATAGAAAAAATACTGAAAAACACTGTTTCTCCCTAGTTTTGAACAAGGGACCTTTTGCGTGTTCGGCAGACGTGATAACCGCTACATGTATATCAAAATCACACAGATGACCATGTGAATTGAAAAGTATATAATAAAAATTAAAAAATCCAGAAAAAAACACTGTTTCTGCCTGGTTTCGAACCAGAGACCTTTTGCATGTTTAGCCAAATTGATAACCGCTACATGGATATCAAAATCACACAGATGACCATGTGAATTGAAAAGTATATAATAAAAATTAAAAAAATGCAGAAAAACACTGTTTCTGCCTGGTTTTGAACCAGGGACCTTTTGCGTGTAAAGCAAACGTGATAACCACTACACTACAGAAGCTGCCTTCAAGCCTATTTACGAACATGGAAACTGAACAAAATATAGATGTCTTACAACAATCAAAATTACATGGATGACCATGTGCATTGAAACGTATATAGAAAAAAACCTGAAAAACACTTTTTCTCCCTAGTTTTGAACAAGGGACCTTTTGCGTGTTCGGCAGACGTGATAACCGCTACATGTATATCAAAATCACACAGATGACCATGTGAATTGAAAAGTATATAATAAAAATTAAAAAATCCAGAAAAAAACACTGTTTCTGCCTGGTTTCGAACCAGAGACCTTTTGCATGTTTAGCCAAATTGATAACCGCTACATGGATATCAAAATCACACAGATGACCATGTGAATTGAAAAGTATATAATAAAAATTAAAAAAATGCAGAAAAACAATGTTTCTGCCTGGTTTTGAACCAGGGACCTTTTGCGTGTAAAGCAAACGTGATAACCACTACACTACAGAAGCTGCCTTCAAGCCTATTTACGAACATGGAAACTGAACAAAATATAGATGTCTTACAACAATCAAAATGACATGGATGACCATGTGCATTAAATCGTATATAGAAAAAATACTGAAAAACACTGTTTCTCCCTAGTTTTGAACAAGGGACCTTTTGCGTGTTCGGCAGACGTGATAACCGCTACATGTATATCAAAATCACACAGATGACCATGTGAATTGAAAAGTATATAATAAAAATTAAAAAATCCAGAAAAAAACACTGTTTCTGCCTGGTTTCGAACCAGAGACCTTTTGCATGTTTAGCCAAAGTGATAAAAGCTACATGGATATCAAAATCACACAGATGACCATGTGAATTCAAAAGTATATAATAAAAATGTAAAAATCCAGAAAAACAATGTTTCTGCCTGGTTTTGAACCAAGGACCTTTTGCGTGTAAAGCAAACGTGATAACCACTACACTACAGAAACTGCCTTCTAGCCTATTAACAACATGGAAACTGAACAAAATATAGATGTCTTACAACAATCAAAATTACATGGATGACCATGTGCATTAAATCGTATATAGAAAAAATACTGAAAAACACTGTTTCTCCCTAGTTTTGAACAAGGGACCTTTTGCGTGTTCGGCAGACGTGATAACCGCTACATGTATATCAAAATCACACAGATGACCATGTGAATTGAAAAGTATATAATAAAAATTAAAAAATCCAGAAAAAAACACTGTTTCTCCCTGGTATCGAACCATAGACCTTTTGCATGTTCGGCAGATGTGATAACCGCTACATGGATATCAAAATTACATGGATGACCATGTGAATTGAAATGTATATAATAAAAATTAAAAAATCCAGAAAAAACACTGTTTCTGCCTGGTTTCGAACCAGAGACCTTTTGCATGTTTAGCCAAAGTGATAACCGCTACATGGATATCAAAATCACACAGATGACCATGTGAATTGAAAAGTATATAATAAAAATTAAAAAATCCAGAAAAAAACACTGTTTCTGCCTGGTTTCGAACCAGAGACCTTTTGCATGTTTAGCCAAATTGATAACCGCTACATGGATATCAAAATCACACAGATGACCATGTGAATTGAAAAGTATATAATAAAAATTAAAAAAATGCAGAAAAACACTGTTTCTGCCTGGTTTTGAACCAGCGACCTTTTGCGTGTAAAGCAAACGTGATAACCACTACACTACAGAAACTGCCTTCTAGCGTATTTACGAACATGGAAACTGAACAAAATATAGATGTCTTACAACAATCAAAATTACATGGATGACCATGTGCATTGAATCGTATATAGAAAAAATACTGAAAAACACTGTTTCTCCCTAGTTTTGAACAAGGGACCTTTTGCGTGTTCGGCAGACGTGATAACCGCTACATGGATATCAAAATTACATGGATGACCATGTGAATTGAAATGTATATAATAAAAATTAAAAAATCCAGAAAAAACACTGTTTCTGCCTGGTTTCGAACCAGAGACCTTTTGCATGTTTAGCCAAAGTGATAAAAGCTACATGGATATCAAAATCACACAGATGACCATGTGAATTCAAAAGTATATAATAAAAATGTAAAAATCCAGAAAAACAATGTTTCTGCCTGGTTTTGAACCAGGGACCTTTTGCGTGTAAAGCAAACGTGATAACCACTACACTACAGAAACTGCCTTCTAGCCTATTAACAACATGGAAACTGAACAAAATATAGATGTCTTACAACAATCAAAATTACATGGATGACCATGTGCATTGAATCGTATATAGAAAAAATACTGAAAAACACTGTTTCTCCCTAGTTTTGAACAAGGGACCTTTTGCGTGTTCGACAGACGTGATAACCGCTACATGGATATCAAAATTACATGGATGACCATGTGAAATGAAATGTATATAATAAAAATGTAAAAATCCAGAAAAACAATGTTTCTGCCTGGTTTTGAACCAAGGACCTTTTGCGTGTAAAGCAAACGTGATAACCACTACACTACAGAAACTGCCTTCTAGCCTATTTACGAACATGGAAACTGAACAAAATATAGATGTCTTACAACAATCAAAATTACATGGATGACCATGTGCATTGAATCGTATATAGAAAAAATACTGAAAAACACTGTTTCTCCCTAGTTTTGAACAAGGGACCTTTTGCGTGTTCGGCAGACGTGATAACCGCTACATGTATATCAAAATCACACAGATGACCATGTGAATTGAAAAGTATATAATAAAAATTAAAAAATCCAGAAAAAAACACTGTTTCTGCCTGGTTTCGAACCAGAGACCTTTTGCATGTTTAGCCAAATTGATAACCGCTACATGGATATCAAAATCACACAGATGACCATGTGAATTGAAAAGTATATAATAAAAATTAAAAAAATGCAGAAAAACACTGTTTCTGCCTGGTTTTGAACCAGGGACCTTTTGCGTGTAAAGCAAACGTGATAACCACTACACTACAGAAGCTGCCTTCAAGCCTATTTACGAACATGGAAACTGAACAAAATATAGATGTCTTACAACAATCAAAATTACATGGATGACCATGTGCATTGAAACGTATATAGAAAAAAACCTGAAAAACACTTTTTCTCCCTAGTTTTGAACAAGGGACCTTTTGCGTGTTCGGCAGACGTGATAACCGCTACATTTATATCAAAATCACACAGATGACCATGTGAATTGAAAAGTATATAATAAAAATTAAAAAATCCAGAAAAAAACACTGTTTCTGCCTGGTTTCGAACCAGAGACCTTTTGCATGTTTAGCCAAATTGATAACCGCTACATGGATATCAAAATCACACAGATGACCATGTGAATTGAAAAGTATATAATAAAAATTAAAAAATCCAGAAAAAAACACTGTTTCTGCCTGGTTTCGAACCAGAGACCTTTTGCATGTTTAGCCAAAGTGATAAAAGCTACATGGATATCAAAATCACACAGATGACCATGTGAATTCAAAAGTATATAATAAAAATGTAAAAATCCAGAAAAACAATGTTTCTGCCTGGTTTTGAACCAGGGACCTTTTGCGTGTAAAGCAAACGTGATAACCACTACACTACAGAAACTGCCTTCTAGCCTATTAACAACATGGAAACTGAACAAAATATAGATGTCTTACAACAATCAAAATTACATGGATGACCATGTGCATTGAATCGTATATAGAAAAAATACTGAAAAACACTGTTTCTCCCTAGTTTTGAACAAGGGACCTTTTGCGTGTTCGACAGACGTGATAACCGCTACATGGATATCAAAATTACATGGATGACCATGTGAAATGAAATGTATATAATAAAAATGTAAAAATCCAGAAAAACAATGTTTCTGCCTGGTTTTGAACCAAGGACCTTTTGCGTGTAAAGCAAACGTGATAACCACTACACTACAGAAACTGCCTTCTAGCCTATTTACGAACATGGAAACTGAACAAAATATAGATGTCTTACAACAATCAAAATTACATGGATGACCATGTGCATTGAATCGTATATAGAAAAAATACTGAAAAACACTGTTTCTCCCTAGTTTTGAACAAGGGACCTTTTGCGTGTTCGGCAGACGTGATAACCGCTACATGTATATCAAAATCACACAGATGACCATGTGAATTGAAAAGTATATAATAAAAATTAAAAAATCCAGAAAAAAACACTGTTTCTGCCTGGTTTCGAACCAGAGACCTTTTGCATGTTTAGCCAAATTGATAACCGCTACATGGATATCAAAATCACACAGATGACCATGTGAATTGAAAAGTATATAATAAAAATTAAAAAAATGCAGAAAAACACTGTTTCTGCCTGGTTTTGAACCAGGGACCTTTTGCGTGTAAAGCAAACGTGATAACCACTACACTACAGAAGCTGCCTTCAAGCCTATTTACGAACATGGAAACTGAACAAAATATAGATGTCTTACAACAATCAAAATTACATGGATGACCATGTGCATTGAAACGTATATAGAAAAAAACCTGAAAAACACTTTTTCTCCCTAGTTTTGAACAAGGGACCTTTTGCGTGTTCGGCAGACGTGATAACCGCTACATGTATATCAAAATCACACAGATGACCATGTGAATTGAAAAGTATATAATAAAAATTAAAAAATCCAGAAAAAAACACTGTTTCTGCCTGGTTTCGAACCAGAGACCTTTTGCATGTTTAGCCAAATTGATAACCGCTACATGGATATCAAAATCACACAGATGACCATGTGAATTGAAAAGTATATAATAAAAATTAAAAAAATGCAGAAAAACACTGTTTCTGCCTGGTTTTGAACCAGGGACCTTTTGCGTGTAAAGCAAACGTGATAACCACTACACTACAGAAGCTGCCTTCAAGCCTATTTACGAACATGGAAACTGAACAAAATATAGATGTCTTACAACAATCAAAATGACATGGATGACCATGTGCATTAAATCGTATATAGAAAAAATACTGAAAAACACTGTTTCTCCCTAGTTTTGAACAAGGGACCTTTTGCGTGTTCGGCAGACGTGATAACCGCTACATGTATATCAAAATCACACAGATGACCATGTGAATTGAAAAGTATATAATAAAAATTAAAAAATCCAGAAAAAAACACTGTTTCTGCCTGGTTTCGAACCAGAGACCTTTTGCATGTTTAGCCAAAGTGATAAAAGCTACATGGATATCAAAATCACACAGATGACCATGTGAATTCAAAAGTATATAATAAAAATGTAAAAATCCAGAAAAACAATGTTTCTGCCTGGTTTTGAACCAAGGACCTTTTGCGTGTAAAGCAAACGTGATAACCACTACACTACAGAAACTGCCTTCTAGCCTATTAACAACATGGAAACTGAACAAAATATAGATGTCTTACAACAATCAAAATTACATGGATGACCATGTGCATTAAATCGTATATAGAAAAAATACTGAAAAACACTGTTTCTCCCTAGTTTTGAACAAGGGACCTTTTGCGTGTTCGGCAGACGTGATAACCGCTACATGTATATCAAAATCACACAGATGACCATGTGAATTGAAAAGTATATAATAAAAATTAAAAAATCCAGAAAAAAACACTGTTTCTCCCTGGTATCGAACCATAGACCTTTTGCATGTTCGGCAGATGTGATAACCGCTACATGGATATCAAAATTACATGGATGACCATGTGAATTGAAATGTATATAATAAAAATTAAAAAATCCAGAAAAAACACTGTTTCTGCCTGGTTTCGAACCAGAGACCTTTTGCATGTTTAGCCAAAGTGATAACCGCTACATGGATATCAAAATCACACAGATGACCATGTGAATTGAAAAGTATATAATAAAAATTAAAAAATCCAGAAAAAAACACTGTTTCTGCCTGGTTTCGAACCAGAGACCTTTTGCATGTTTAGCCAAATTGATAACCGCTACATGGATATCAAAATCACACAGATGACCATGTGAATTGAAAAGTATATAATAAAAATTAAAAAAATGCAGAAAAACACTGTTTCTGCCTGGTTTTGAACCAGGGACCTTTTGCGTGTAAAGCAAACGTGATAACCACTACACTACAGAAACTGCCTTCTAGCGTATTTACGAACATGGAAACTGAACAAAATATAGATGTCTTACAACAATCAAAATTACATGGATGACCATGTGCATTGAATCGTATATAGAAAAAATACTGAAAAACACTGTTTCTCCCTAGTTTTGAACAAGGGACCTTTTGCGTGTTCGGCAGACGTGATAACCGCTACATGGATATCAAAATTACATGGATGACCATGTGAATTGAAATGTATATAATAAAAATTAAAAAATCCAGAAAAAACACTGTTTCTGCCTGGTTTCGAACCAGAGACCTTTTGCATGTTTAGCCAAAGTGATAAAAGCTACATGGATATCAAAATCACACAGATGACCATGTGAATTCAAAAGTATATAATAAAAATGTAAAAATCCAGAAAAACAATGTTTCTGCCTGGTTTTGAACCAGGGACCTTTTGCGTGTAAAGCAAACGTGATAACCACTACACTACAGAAACTGCCTTCTAGCCTATTAACAACATGGAAACTGAACAAAATATAGATGTCTTACAACAATCAAAATTACATGGATGACCATGTGCATTGAATCGTATATAGAAAAAATACTGAAAAACACTGTTTCTCCCTAGTTTTGAACAAGGGACCTTTTGCGTGTTCGACAGACGTGATAACCGCTACATGGATATCAAAATTACATGGATGACCATGTGAAATGAAATGTATATAATAAAAATGTAAAAATCCAGAAAAACAATGTTTCTGCCTGGTTTTGAACCAAGGACCTTTTGCGTGTAAAGCAAACGTGATAACCACTACACTACAGAAACTGCCTTCTAGCCTATTTACGAACATGGAAACTGAACAAAATATAGATGTCTTACAACAATCAAAATTACATGGATGACCATGTGCATTGAATCGTATATAGAAAAAATACTGAAAAACACTGTTTCTCCCTAGTTTTGAACAAGGGACCTTTTGCGTGTTCGGCAGACGTGATAACCGCTACATGTATATCAAAATCACACAGATGACCATGTGAATTGAAAAGTATATAATAAAAATTAAAAAATCCAGAAAAAAACACTGTTTCTGCCTGGTTTCGAACCAGAGACCTTTTGCATGTTTAGCCAAATTGATAACCGCTACATGGATATCAAAATCACACAGATGACCATGTGAATTGAAAAGTATATAATAAAAATTAAAAAAATGCAGAAAAACACTGTTTCTGCCTGGTTTTGAACCAGGGACCTTTTGCGTGTAAAGCAAACGTGATAACCACTACACTACAGAAGCTGCCTTCAAGCCTATTTACGAACATGGAAACTGAACAAAATATAGATGTCTTACAACAATCAAAATTACATGGATGACCATGTGCATTGAAACGTATATAGAAAAAAACCTGAAAAACACTTTTTCTCCCTAGTTTTGAACAAGGGACCTTTTGCGTGTTCGGCAGACGTGATAACCGCTACATGTATATCAAAATCACACAGATGACCATGTGAATTGAAAAGTATATAATAAAAATTAAAAAATCCAGAAAAAAACACTGTTTCTGCCTGGTTTCGAACCAGAGACCTTTTGCATGTTTAGCCAAATTGATAACCGCTACATGGATATCAAAATCACACAGATGACCATGTGAATTGAAAAGTATATAATAAAAATTAAAAAAATGCAGAAAAACACTGTTTCTGCCTGGTTTTGAACCAGGGACCTTTTGCGTGTAAAGCAAACGTGATAACCACTACACTACAGAAGCTGCCTTCAAGCCTATTTACGAACATGGAAACTGAACAAAATATAGATGTCTTACAACAATCAAAATGACATGGATGACCATGTGCATTAAATCGTATATAGAAAAAATACTGAAAAACACTGTTTCTCCCTAGTTTTGAACAAGGGACCTTTTGCGTGTTCGGCAGACGTGATAACCGCTACATGTATATCAAAATCACACAGATGACCATGTGAATTGAAAAGTATATAATAAAAATTAAAAAATCCAGAAAAAAACACTGTTTCTGCCTGGTTTCGAACCAGAGACCTTTTGCATGTTTAGCCAAAGTGATAAAAGCTACATGGATATCAAAATCACACAGATGACCATGTGAATTCAAAAGTATATAATAAAAATGTAAAAATCCAGAAAAACAATGTTTCTGCCTGGTTTTGAACCAAGGACCTTTTGCGTGTAAAGCAAACGTGATAACCACTACACTACAGAAACTGCCTTCTAGCCTATTAACAACATGGAAACTGAACAAAATATAGATGTCTTACAACAATCAAAATTACATGGATGACCATGTGCATTAAATCGTATATAGAAAAAATACTGAAAAACACTGTTTCTCCCTAGTTTTGAACAAGGGACCTTTTGCGTGTTCGGCAGACGTGATAACCGCTACATGTATATCAAAATCACACAGATGACCATGTGAATTGAAAAGTATATAATAAAAATTAAAAAATCCAGAAAAAAACACTGTTTCTCCCTGGTATCGAACCATAGACCTTTTGCATGTTCGGCAGATGTGATAACCGCTACATGGATATCAAAATTACATGGATGACCATGTGAATTGAAATGTATATAATAAAAATTAAAAAATCCAGAAAAAACACTGTTTCTGCCTGGTTTCGAACCAGAGACCTTTTGCATGTTTAGCCAAAGTGATAACCGCTACATGGATATCAAAATCACACAGATGACCATGTGAATTGAAAAGTATATAATAAAAATTAAAAAATCCAGAAAAAAACACTGTTTCTGCCTGGTTTCGAACCAGAGACCTTTTGCATGTTTAGCCAAATTGATAACCGCTACATGGATATCAAAATCACACAGATGACCATGTGAATTGAAAAGTATATAATAAAAATTAAAAAAATGCAGAAAAACACTGTTTCTGCCTGGTTTTGAACCAGGGACCTTTTGCGTGTAAAGCAAACGTGATAACCACTACACTACAGAAACTGCCTTCTAGCGTATTTACGAACATGGAAACTGAACAAAATATAGATGTCTTACAACAATCAAAATTACATGGATGACCATGTGCATTGAATCGTATATAGAAAAAATACTGAAAAACACTGTTTCTCCCTAGTTTTGAACAAGGGACCTTTTGCGTGTTCGGCAGACGTGATAACCGCTACATGGATATCAAAATTACATGGATGACCATGTGAATTGAAATGTATATAATAAAAATTAAAAAATCCAGAAAAAACACTGTTTCTGCCTGGTTTCGAACCAGAGACCTTTTGCATGTTTAGCCAAAGTGATAAAAGCTACATGGATATCAAAATCACACAGATGACCATGTGAATTCAAAAGTATATAATAAAAATGTAAAAATCCAGAAAAACAATGTTTCTGCCTGGTTTTGAACCAGGGACCTTTTGCGTGTAAAGCAAACGTGATAACCACTACACTACAGAAACTGCCTTCTAGCCTATTAACAACATGGAAACTGAACAAAATATAGATGTCTTACAACAATCAAAATTACATGGATGACCATGTGCATTGAATCGTATATAGAAAAAATACTGAAAAACACTGTTTCTCCCTAGTTTTGAACAAGGGACCTTTTGCGTGTTCGACAGACGTGATAACCGCTACATGGATATCAAAATTACATGGATGACCATGTGAAATGAAATGTATATAATAAAAATGTAAAAATCCAGAAAAACAATGTTTCTGCCTGGTTTTGAACCAAGGACCTTTTGCGTGTAAAGCAAACGTGATAACCACTACACTACAGAAACTGCCTTCTAGCCTATTTACGAACATGGAAACTGAACAAAATATAGATGTCTTACAACAATCAAAATTACATGGATGACCATGTGCATTGAATCGTATATAGAAAAAATACTGAAAAACACTGTTTCTCCCTAGTTTTGAACAAGGGACCTTTTGCGTGTTCGGCAGACGTGATAACCGCTACATGTATATCAAAATCACACAGATGACCATGTGAATTGAAAAGTATATAATAAAAATTAAAAAATCCAGAAAAAAACACTGTTTCTGCCTGGTTTCGAACCAGAGACCTTTTGCATGTTTAGCCAAATTGATAACCGCTACATGGATATCAAAATCACACAGATGACCATGTGAATTGAAAAGTATATAATAAAAATTAAAAAAATGCAGAAAAACACTGTTTCTGCCTGGTTTTGAACCAGGGACCTTTTGCGTGTAAAGCAAACGTGATAACCACTACACTACAGAAGCTGCCTTCAAGCCTATTTACGAACATGGAAACTGAACAAAATATAGATGTCTTACAACAATCAAAATTACATGGATGACCATGTGCATTGAAACGTATATAGAAAAAAACCTGAAAAACACTTTTTCTCCCTAGTTTTGAACAAGGGACCTTTTGCGTGTTCGGCAGACGTGATAACCGCTACATGTATATCAAAATCACACAGATGACCATGTGAATTGAAAAGTATATAATAAAAATTAAAAAATCCAGAAAAAAACACTGTTTCTGCCTGGTTTCGAACCAGAGACCTTTTGCATGTTTAGCCAAATTGATAACCGCTACATGGATATCAAAATCACACAGATGACCATGTGAATTGAAAAGTATATAATAAAAATTAAAAAAATGCAGAAAAACACTGTTTCTGCCTGGTTTTGAACCAGGGACCTTTTGCGTGTAAAGCAAACGTGATAACCACTACACTACAGAAGCTGCCTTCAAGCCTATTTACGAACATGGAAACTGAACAAAATATAGATGTCTTACAACAATCAAAATGACATGGATGACCATGTGCATTAAATCGTATATAGAAAAAATACTGAAAAACACTGTTTCTCCCTAGTTTTGAACAAGGGACCTTTTGCGTGTTCGGCAGACGTGATAACCGCTACATGTATATCAAAATCACACAGATGACCATGTGAATTGAAAAGTATATAATAAAAATTAAAAAATCCAGAAAAAAACACTGTTTCTGCCTGGTTTCGAACCAGAGACCTTTTGCATGTTTAGCCAAAGTGATAAAAGCTACATGGATATCAAAATCACACAGATGACCATGTGAATTCAAAAGTATATAATAAAAATGTAAAAATCCAGAAAAACAATGTTTCTGCCTGGTTTTGAACCAAGGACCTTTTGCGTGTAAAGCAAACGTGATAACCACTACACTACAGAAACTGCCTTCTAGCCTATTAACAACATGGAAACTGAACAAAATATAGATGTCTTACAACAATCAAAATTACATGGATGACCATGTGCATTGAATCGTATATAGAAAAAATACTGAAAAACACTGTTTCTCCCTAGTTTTGAACAAGGGACCTTTTGCGTGTTCGACAGACGTGATAACCGCTACATGGATATCAAAATTACATGGATGACCATGTGAAATGAAATGTATATAATAAAAATGTAAAAATCCAGAAAAACAATGTTTCTGCCTGGTTTTGAACCAAGGACCTTTTGCGTGTAAAGCAGACGTGATAACCACTACACTACAGAAACTGCCTTCTAGCCTATTTACGAACATGGAAACTGAACAAAATATAGATGTCTTACAACAATCAAAATTACATGGATGACCATGTGCATTGAATCGTATATAGAAAAAATACTGAAAAACACTGTTTCTCCCTAGTTTTGAACAAGGGACCTTTTGCGTGTTCGGCAGACGTGATAACCGCTACATGTATATCAAAATCACACAGATGACCATGTGAATTGAAAAGTATATAATAAAAATTAAAAAATCCAGAAAAAAACACTGTTTCTGCCTGGTTTCGAACCAGAGACCTTTTGCATGTTTAGCCAAAGTGATAAAAGCTACATGGATATCAAAATCACACAGATGACCATGTGAATTCAAAAGTATATAATAAAAATGTAAAAATCCAGAAAAACAATGTTTCTGCCTGGTTTTGAACCAAGGACCTTTTGCGTGTAAAGCAAACGTGATAACCACTACACTACAGAAACTGCCTTCTAGCCTATTAACAACATGGAAACTGAACAAAATATAGATGTCTTACAACAATCAAAATTACATGGATGACCATGTGCATTGAATCGTATATAGAAAAAATACTGAAAAACACTGTTTCTCCCTAGTTTTGAACAAGGGACCTTTTGCGTGTTCGACAGACGTGATAACCGCTACATGGATATCAAAATTACATGGATGACCATGTGAAATGAAATGTATATAATAAAAATGTAAAAATCCAGAAAAACAATGTTTCTGCCTGGTTTTGAACCAAGGACCTTTTGCGTGTAAAGCAGACGTGATAACCACTACACTACAGAAACTGCCTTCTAGCCTATTTACGAACATGGAAACTGAACAAAATATAGATGTCTTACAACAATCAAAATTACATGGATGACCATGTGCATTGAATCGTATATAGAAAAAATACTGAAAAACACTGTTTCTCCCTAGTTTTGAACAAGGGACCTTTTGCGTGTTCGGCAGACGTGATAACCGCTACATGTATATCAAAATCACACAGATGACCATGTGAATTGAAAAGTATATAATAAAAATTAAAAAATCCAGAAAAAAACACTGTTTCTGCCTGGTTTCGAACCAGAGACCTTTTGCATGTTTAGCCAAATTGATAACCGCTACATGGATATCAAAATCACACAGATGACCATGTGAATTGAAAAGTATATAATAAAAATTAAAAAAATGCAGAAAAACACTGTTTCTGCCTGGTTTTGAACCAGGGACCTTTTGCGTGTAAAGCAAACGTGATAACCACTACACTACAGAAGCTGCCTTCAAGCCTATTTACGAACATGGAAACTGAACAAAATATAGATGTCTTACAACAATCAAAATTACATGGATGACCATGTGCATTGAAACGTATATAGAAAAAAACCTGAAAAACACTTTTTCTCCCTAGTTTTGAACAAGGGACCTTTTGCGTGTTCGGCAGACGTGATAACCGCTACATGTATATCAAAATCACACAGATGACCATGTGAATTGAAAAGTATATAATAAAAATTAAAAAATCCAGAAAAAAACACTGTTTCTGCCTGGTTTCGAACCAGAGACCTTTTGCATGTTTAGCCAAATTGATAACCGCTACATGGATATCAAAATCACACAGATGACCATGTGAATTGAAAAGTATATAATAAAAATTAAAAAAATGCAGAAAAACACTGTTTCTGCCTGGTTTTGAACCAGGAACCTTTTGCGTGTAAAGCAAACGTGATAACCACTACACTACAGAAGCTGCCTTCAAGCCTATTTACGAACATGGAAACTGAACAAAATATAGATGTCTTACAACAATCAAAATGACATGGATGACCATGTGCATTAAATCGTATATAGAAAAAATACTGAAAAACACTGTTTCTCCCTAGTTTTGAACAAGGGACCTTTTGCGTGTTCGGCAGACGTGATAACCGCTACATGTATATCAAAATCACACAGCTGACCATGTGAATTGAAAAGTATATAATAAAAATTAAAAAATCCAGAAAAAAACACTGTTTCTGCCTGGTTTCGAACCAGAGACCTTTTGCATGTTTAGCCAAAGTGATAAAAGCTACATGGATATCAAAATCACACAGATGACCATGTGAATTCAAAAGTATATAATAAAAATGTAAAAATCCAGAAAAACAATGTTTCTGCCTGGTTTTGAACCAGGGACCTTTTGCGTGTAAAGCAAACGTGATAACCACTACACTACAGAAACTGCCTTCTAGCCTATTAACAACATGGAAACTGAACAAAATATAGATGTCTTACAACAATCAAAATTACATGGATGACCATGTGCATTGAATCGTATATAGAAAAAATACTGAAAAACACTGTTTCTCCCTAGTTTTGAACAAGGGACCTTTTGCGTGTTCGACAGACGTGATAACCGCTACATGGATATCAAAATTACATGGATGACCATGTGAAATGAAATGTATATAATAAAAATGTAAAAATCCAGAAAAACAATGTTTCTGCCTGGTTTTGAACCAAGGACCTTTTGCGTGTAAAGCAAACGTGATAACCACTACACTACAGAAACTGCCTTCTAGCCTATTTACGAACATGGAAACTGAACAAAATATAGATGTCTTACAACAATCAAAATTACATGGATGACCATGTGCATTGAATCGTATATAGAAAAAATACTGAAAAACACTGTTTCTCCCTAGTTTTGAACAAGGGACCTTTTGCGTGTTCGGCAGACGTGATAACCGCTACATGTATATCAAAATCACACAGATGACCATGTGAATTGAAAAGTATATAATAAAAATTAAAAAATCCAGAAAAAAACACTGTTTCTGCCTGGTTTCGAACCAGAGACCTTTTGCATGTTTAGCCAAATTGATAACCGCTACATGGATATCAAAATCACACAGATGACCATGTGAATTGAAAAGTATATAATAAAAATTAAAAAAATGCAGAAAAACACTGTTTCTGCCTGGTTTTGAACCAGGGACCTTTTGCGTGTAAAGCAAACGTGATAACCACTACACTACAGAAGCTGCCTTCAAGCCTATTTACGAACATGGAAACTGAACAAAATATAGATGTCTTACAACAATCAAAATTACATGGATGACCATGTGCATTGAAACGTATATAGAAAAAAACCTGAAAAACACTTTTTCTCCCTAGTTTTGAACAAGGGACCTTTTGCGTGTTCGGCAGACGTGATAACCGCTACATGTATATCAAAATCACACAGATGACCATGTGAATTGAAAAGTATATAATAAAAATTAAAAAATCCAGAAAAAAACACTGTTTCTGCCTGGTTTCGAACCAGAGACCTTTTGCATGTTTAGCCAAATTGATAACCGCTACATGGATATCAAAATCACACAGATGACCATGTGAATTGAAAAGTATATAATAAAAATTAAAAAAATGCAGAAAAACACTGTTTCTGCCTGGTTTTGAACCAGGGACCTTTTGCGTGTAAAGCAAACGTGATAACCACTACACTACAGAAGCTGCCTTCAAGCCTATTTACGAACATGGAAACTGAACAAAATATAGATGTCTTACAACAATCAAAATGACATGGATGACCATGTGCATTAAATCGTATATAGAAAAAATACTGAAAAACACTGTTTCTCCCTAGTTTTGAACAAGGGACCTTTTGCGTGTTCGGCAGACGTGATAACCGCTACATGTATATCAAAATCACACAGATGACCATGTGAATTGAAAAGTATATAATAAAAATTAAAAAATCCAGAAAAAAACACTGTTTCTGCCTGGTTTCGAACCAGAGACCTTTTGCATGTTTAGCCAAAGTGATAAAAGCTACATGGATATCAAAATCACACAGATGACCATGTGAATTCAAAAGTATATAATAAAAATGTAAAAATCCAGAAAAACAATGTTTCTGCCTGGTTTTGAACCAAGGACCTTTTGCGTGTAAAGCAAACGTGATAACCACTACACTACAGAAACTGCCTTCTAGCCTATTAACAACATGGAAACTGAACAAAATATAGATGTCTTACAACAATCAAAATTACATGGATGACCATGTGCATTAAATCGTATATAGAAAAAATACTGAAAAACACTGTTTCTCCCTAGTTTTGAACAAGGGACCTTTTGCGTGTTCGGCAGACGTGATAACCGCTACATGTATATCAAAATCACACAGATGACCATGTGAATTGAAAAGTATATAATAAAAATTAAAAAATCCAGAAAAAAACACTGTTTCTCCCTGGTATCGAACCATAGACCTTTTGCATGTTCGGCAGATGTGATAACCGCTACATGGATATCAAAATTACATGGATGACCATGTGAATTGAAATGTATATAATAAAAATTAAAAAATCCAGAAAAAACACTGTTTCTGCCTGGTTTCGAACCAGAGACCTTTTGCATGTTTAGCCAAAGTGATAACCGCTACATGGATATCAAAATCACACAGATGACCATGTGAATTGAAAAGTATATAATAAAAATTAAAAAATCCAGAAAAAAACACTGTTTCTACCTGGTTTCGAACCAGAGACCTTTTGCATGTTTAGCCAAATTGATAACCGCTACATGGATATCAAAATCACACAGATGACCATGTGAATTGAAAAGTATATAATAAAAATTAAAAAAATGCAGAAAAACACTGTTTCTGCCTGGTTTTGAACCAGGGACCTTTTGCGTGTAAAGCAAACGTGATAACCACTACACTACAGAAACTGCCTTCTAGCGTATTTACGAACATGGAAACTGAACAAAATATAGATGTCTTACAACAATCAAAATTACATGGATGACCATGTGCATTGAATCGTATATAGAAAAAATACTGAAAAACACTGTTTCTCCCTAGTTTTGAACAAGGGACCTTTTGCGTGTTCGGCAGACGTGATAACCGCTACATGGATATCAAAATTACATGGATGACCATGTGAATTGAAATGTATATAATAAAAATTAAAAAATCCAGAAAAAACACTGTTTCTGCCTGGTTTCGAACCAGAGACCTTTTGCATGTTTAGCCAAAGTGATAAAAGCTACATGGATATCAAAATCACACAGATGACCATGTGAATTCAAAAGTATATAATAAAAATGTAAAAATCCAGAAAAACAATGTTTCTGCCTGGTTTTGAACCAGGGACCTTTTGCGTGTAAAGCAAACGTGATAACCACTACACTACAGAAACTGCCTTCTAGCCTATTAACAACATGGAAACTGAACAAAATATAGATGTCTTACAACAATCAAAATTACATGGATGACCATGTGCATTGAATCGTATATAGAAAAAATACTGAAAAACACTGTTTCTCCCTAGTTTTGAACAAGGGACCTTTTGCGTGTTCGACAGACGTGATAACCGCTACATGGATATCAAAATTACATGGATGACCATGTGAAATGAAATGTATATAATAAAAATGTAAAAATCCAGAAAAACAATGTTTCTGCCTGGTTTTGAACCAAGGACCTTTTGCGTGTAAAGCAAACGTGATAACCACTACACTACAGAAACTGCCTTCTAGCCTATTTACGAACATGGAAACTGAACAAAATATAGATGTCTTACAACAATCAAAATTACATGGATGACCATGTGCATTGAATCGTATATAGAAAAAATACTGAAAAACACTGTTTCTCCCTAGTTTTGAACAAGGGACCTTTTGCGTGTTCGGCAGACGTGATAACCGCTACATGTATATCAAAATCACACAGATGACCATGTGAATTGAAAAGTATATAATAAAAATTAAAAAATCCAGAAAAAAACACTGTTTCTGCCTGGTTTCGAACCAGAGACCTTTTGCATGTTTAGCCAAATTGATAACCGCTACATGGATATCAAAATCACACAGATGACCATGTGAATTGAAAAGTATATAATAAAAATTAAAAAAATGCAGAAAAACACTGTTTCTGCCTGGTTTTGAACCAGGGACCTTTTGCGTGTAAAGCAAACGTGATAACCACTACACTACAGAAGCTGCCTTCAAGCCTATTTACGAACATGGAAACTGAACAAAATATAGATGTCTTACAACAATCAAAATTACATGGATGACCATGTGCATTGAAACGTATATAGAAAAAAACCTGAAAAACACTTTTTCTCCCTAGTTTTGAACAAGGGACCTTTTGCGTGTTCGGCAGACGTGATAACCGCTACATGTATATCAAAATCACACAGATGACCATGTGAATTGAAAAGTATATAATAAAAATTAAAAAATCCAGAAAAAAACACTGTTTCTGCCTGGTTTCGAACCAGAGACCTTTTGCATGTTTAGCCAAATTGATAACCGCTACATGGATATCAAAATCACACAGATGACCATGTGAATTGAAAAGTATATAATAAAAATTAAAAAAATGCAGAAAAACACTGTTTCTGCCTGGTTTTGAACCAGGGACCTTTTGCGTGTAAAGCAAACGTGATAACCACTACACTACAGAAGCTGCCTTCAAGCCTATTTACGAACATGGAAACTGAACAAAATATAGATGTCTTACAACAATCAAAATGACATGGATGACCATGTGCATTAAATCGTATATAGAAAAAATACTGAAAAACACTGTTTCTCCCTAGTTTTGAACAAGGGACCTTTTGCGTGTTCGGCAGACGTGATAACCGCTACATGTATATCAAAATCACACAGATGACCATGTGAATTGAAAAGTATATAATAAAAATTAAAAAATCCAGAAAAAAACACTGTTTCTGCCTGGTTTCGAACCAGAGACCTTTTGCATGTTTAGCCAAAGTGATAAAAGCTACATGGATATCAAAATCACACAGATGACCATGTGAATTCAAAAGTATATAATAAAAATGTAAAAATCCAGAAAAACAATGTTTCTGCCTGGTTTTGAACCAAGGACCTTTTGCGTGTAAAGCAAACGTGATAACCACTACACTACAGAAACTGCCTTCTAGCCTATTAACAACATGGAAACTGAACAAAATATAGATGTCTTACAACAATCAAAATTACATGGATGACCATGTGCATTGAATCGTATATAGAAAAAATACTGAAAAACACTGTTTCTCCCTAGTTTTGAACAAGGGACCTTTTGCGTGTTCGACAGACGTGATAACCGCTACATGGATATCAAAATTACATGGATGACCATGTGAAATGAAATGTATATAATAAAAATGTAAAAATCCAGAAAAACAATGTTTCTGCCTGGTTTTGAACCAAGGACCTTTTGCGTGTAAAGCAGACGTGATAACCACTACACTACAGAAACTGCCTTCTAGCCTATTTACGAACATGGAAACTGAACAAAATATAGATGTCTTACAACAATCAAAATTACATGGATGACCATGTGCATTGAATCGTATATAGAAAAAATACTGAAAAACACTGTTTCTCCCTAGTTTTGAACAAGGGACCTTTTGCGTGTTCGGCAGACGTGATAACCGCTACATGTATATCAAAATCACACAGATGACCATGTGAATTGAAAAGTATATAATAAAAATTAAAAAATCCAGAAAAAAACACTGTTTCTGCCTGGTTTCGAACCAGAGACCTTTTGCATGTTTAGCCAAAGTGATAAAAGCTACATGGATATCAAAATCACACAGATGACCATGTGAATTCAAAAGTATATAATAAAAATGTAAAAATCCAGAAAAACAATGTTTCTGCCTGGTTTTGAACCAAGGACCTTTTGCGTGTAAAGCAAACGTGATAACCACTACACTACAGAAACTGCCTTCTAGCCTATTAACAACATGGAAACTGAACAAAATATAGATGTCTTACAACAATCAAAATTACATGGATGACCATGTGCATTGAATCGTATATAGAAAAAATACTGAAAAACACTGTTTCTCCCTAGTTTTGAACAAGGGACCTTTTGCGTGTTCGACAGACGTGATAACCGCTACATGGATATCAAAATTACATGGATGACCATGTGAAATGAAATGTATATAATAAAAATGTAAAAATCCAGAAAAACAATGTTTCTGCCTGGTTTTGAACCAAGGACCTTTTGCGTGTAAAGCAGACGTGATAACCACTACACTACAGAAACTGCCTTCTAGCCTATTTACGAACATGGAAACTGAACAAAATATAGATGTCTTACAACAATCAAAATTACATGGATGACCATGTGCATTGAATCGTATATAGAAAAAATACTGAAAAACACTGTTTCTCCCTAGTTTTGAACAAGGGACCTTTTGCGTGTTCGGCAGACGTGATAACCGCTACATGTATATCAAAATCACACAGATGACCATGTGAATTGAAAAGTATATAATAAAAATTAAAAAATCCAGAAAAAAACACTGTTTCTGCCTGGTTTCGAACCAGAGACCTTTTGCATGTTTAGCCAAATTGATAACCGCTACATGGATATCAAAATCACACAGATGACCATGTGAATTGAAAAGTATATAATAAAAATTAAAAAAATGCAGAAAAACACTGTTTCTGCCTGGTTTTGAACCAGGGACCTTTTGCGTGTAAAGCAAACGTGATAACCACTACACTACAGAAGCTGCCTTCAAGCCTATTTACGAACATGGAAACTGAACAAAATATAGATGTCTTACAACAATCAAAATTACATGGATGACCATGTGCATTGAAACGTATATAGAAAAAAACCTGAAAAACACTTTTTCTCCCTAGTTTTGAACAAGGGACCTTTTGCGTGTTCGGCAGACGTGATAACCGCTACATGGATATCAAAATCACACAGATGACCATGTGAATTCAAAAGTATATAATAAAAATGTAAAAATCCAGAAAAACAATGTTTCTGCCTGGTTTTGAACCAAGGACCTTTTGCGTGTAAAGCAAACGTGATAACCACTACACTACAGAAACTGCCTTCTAGCCTATTAACAACATGGAAACTGAACAAAATATAGATGTCTTACAACAATCAAAATTACATGGATGACCATGTGCATTGAATCGTATATAGAAAAAATACTGAAAAACACTGTTTCTCCCTAGTTTTGAACAAGGGACCTTTTGCGTGTTCGACAGACGTGATAACCGCTACATGGATATCAAAATTACATGGATGACCATGTGAAATGAAATGTATATAATAAAAATGTAAAAATCCAGAAAAACAATGTTTCTGCCTGGTTTTGAACCAAGGACCTTTTGCGTGTAAAGCAGACGTGATAACCACTACACTACAGAAACTGCCTTCTAGCCTATTTACGAACATGGAAACTGAACAAAATATAGATGTCTTACAACAATCAAAATTACATGGATGACCATGTGCATTGAATCGTATATAGAAAAAATACTGAAAAACACTGTTTCTCCCTAGTTTTGAACAAGGGACCTTTTGCGTGTTCGGCAGACGTGATAACCGCTACATGTATATCAAAATCACACAGATGACCATGTGAATTGAAAAGTATATAATAAAAATTAAAAAATCCAGAAAAAAACACTGTTTCTGCCTGGTTTCGAACCAGAGACCTTTTGCATGTTTAGCCAAAGTGATAAAAGCTACATGGATATCAAAATCACACAGATGACCATGTGAATTCAAAAGTATATAATAAAAATGTAAAAATCCAGAAAAACAATGTTTCTGCCTGGTTTTGAACCAAGGACCTTTTGCGTGTAAAGCAAACGTGATAACCACTACACTACAGAAACTGCCTTCTAGCCTATTAACAACATGGAAACTGAACAAAATATAGATGTCTTACAACAATCAAAATTACATGGATGACCATGTGCATTGAATCGTATATAGAAAAAATACTGAAAAACACTGTTTCTCCCTAGTTTTGAACAAGGGACCTTTTGCGTGTTCGACAGACGTGATAACCGCTACATGGATATCAAAATTACATGGATGACCATGTGAAATGAAATGTATATAATAAAAATGTAAAAATCCAGAAAAACAATGTTTCTGCCTGGTTTTGAACCAAGGACCTTTTGCGTGTAAAGCAGACGTGATAACCACTACACTACAGAAACTGCCTTCTAGCCTATTTACGAACATGGAAACTGAACAAAATATAGATGTCTTACAACAATCAAAATTACATGGATGACCATGTGCATTGAATCGTATATAGAAAAAATACTGAAAAACACTGTTTCTCCCTAGTTTTGAACAAGGGACCTTTTGCGTGTTCGGCAGACGTGATAACCGCTACATGTATATCAAAATCACACAGATGACCATGTGAATTGAAAAGTATATAATAAAAATTAAAAAATCCAGAAAAAAACACTGTTTCTGCCTGGTTTCGAACCAGAGACCTTTTGCATGTTTAGCCAAATTGATAACCGCTACATGGATATCAAAATCACACAGATGACCATGTGAATTGAAAAGTATATAATAAAAATTAAAAAAATGCAGAAAAACACTGTTTCTGCCTGGTTTTGAACCAGGGACCTTTTGCGTGTAAAGCAAACGTGATAACCACTACACTACAGAAGCTGCCTTCAAGCCTATTTACGAACATGGAAACTGAACAAAATATAGATGTCTTACAACAATCAAAATTACATGGATGACCATGTGCATTGAAACGTATATAGAAAAAAACCTGAAAAACACTTTTTCTCCCTAGTTTTGAACAAGGGACCTTTTGCGTGTTCGGCAGACGTGATAACCGCTACATGGATATCAAAATCACACAGATGACCATGTGAATTGAAAAGTATATAATAAAAATTAAAAAATCCAGAAAAAAACACTGTTTCTGCCTGGTTTCGAACCAGAGACCTTTTGCATGTTTAGCCAAAGTGATAAAAGCTACATGGATATCAAAATCACACAGATGACCATGTGAATTCAAAAGTATATAATAAAAATGTAAAAATCCAGAAAAACAATGTTTCTGCCTGGTTTTGAACCAAGGACCTTTTGCGTGTAAAGCAAACGTGATAACCACTACACTACAGAAACTGCCTTCTAGCCTATTAACAACATGGAAACTGAACAAAATATAGATGTCTTACAACAATCAAAATTACATGGATGACCATGTGCATTGAATCGTATATAGAAAAAATACTGAAAAACACTGTTTCTCCCTAGTTTTGAACAAGGGACCTTTTGCGTGTTCGACAGACGTGATAACCGCTACATGGATATCAAAATTACATGGATGACCATGTGAAATGAAATGTATATAATAAAAATGTAAAAATCCAGAAAAACAATGTTTCTGCCTGGTTTTGAACCAAGGACCTTTTGCGTGTAAAGCAGACGTGATAACCACTACACTACAGAAACTGCCTTCTAGCCTATTTACGAACATGGAAACTGAACAAAATATAGATGTCTTACAACAATCAAAATTACATGGATGACCATGTGCATTGAATCGTATATAGAAAAAATACTGAAAAACACTGTTTCTCCCTAGTTTTGAACAAGGGACCTTTTGCGTGTTCGGCAGACGTGATAACCGCTACATGTATATCAAAATCACACAGATGACCATGTGAATTGAAAAGTATATAATAAAAATTAAAAAATCCAGAAAAAAACACTGTTTCTGCCTGGTTTCGAACCAGAGACCTTTTGCATGTTTAGCCAAATTGATAACCGCTACATGGATATCAAAATCACACAGATGACCATGTGAATTGAAAAGTATATAATAAAAATTAAAAAAATGCAGAAAAACACTGTTTCTGCCTGGTTTTGAACCAGGGACCTTTTGCGTGTAAAGCAAACGTGATAACCACTACACTACAGAAGCTGCCTTCAAGCCTATTTACGAACATGGAAACTGAACAAAATATAGATGTCTTACAACAATCAAAATTACATGGATGACCATGTGCATTGAAACGTATATAGAAAAAAACCTGAAAAACACTTTTTCTCCCTAGTTTTGAACAAGGGACCTTTTGCGTGTTCGGCAGACGTGATAACCGCTACATGGATATCAAAATCACACAGATGACCATGTGAATTGAAAAGTATATAATAAAAATTAAAAAATCCAGAAAAAAACACTGTTTCTGCCTGGTTTCGAACCAGAGACCTTTTGCATGTTTAGCCAAAGTGATAAAAGCTACATGGATATCAAAATCACACAGATGACCATGTGAATTCAAAAGTATATAATAAAAATGTAAAAATCCAGAAAAACAATGTTTCTGCCTGGTTTTGAACCAAGGACCTTTTGCGTGTAAAGCAAACGTGATAACCACTACACTACAGAAACTGCCTTCTAGCCTATTAACAACATGGAAACTGAACAAAATATAGATGTCTTACAACAATCAAAATTACATGGATGACCATGTGCATTGAATCGTATATAGAAAAAATACTGAAAAACACTGTTTCTCCCTAGTTTTGAACAAGGGACCTTTTGCGTGTTCGACAGACGTGATAACCGCTACATGGATATCAAAATTACATGGATGACCATGTGAAATGAAATGTATATAATAAAAATGTAAAAATCCAGAAAAACAATGTTTCTGCCTGGTTTTGAACCAAGGACCTTTTGCGTGTAAAGCAGACGTGATAACCACTACACTACAGAAACTGCCTTCTAGCCTATTTACGAACATGGAAACTGAACAAAATATAGATGTCTTACAACAATCAAAATTACATGGATGACCATGTGCATTGAATCGTATATAGAAAAAATACTGAAAAACACTGTTTCTCCCTAGTTTTGAACAAGGGACCTTTTGCGTGTTCGGCAGACGTGATAACCGCTACATGTATATCAAAATCACACAGATGACCATGTGAATTGAAAAGTATATAATAAAAATTAAAAAATCCAGAAAAAAACACTGTTTCTGCCTGGTTTCGAACCAGAGACCTTTTGCATGTTTAGCCAAAGTGATAAAAGCTACATGGATATCAAAATCACACAGATGACCATGTGAATTCAAAAGTATATAATAAAAATGTAAAAATCCAGAAAAACAATGTTTCTGCCTGGTTTTGAACCAAGGACCTTTTGCGTGTAAAGCAAACGTGATAACCACTACACTACAGAAACTGCCTTCTAGCCTATTAACAACATGGAAACTGAACAAAATATAGATGTCTTACAACAATCAAAATTACATGGATGACCATGTGCATTGAATCGTATATAGAAAAAATACTGAAAAACACTGTTTCTCCCTAGTTTTGAACAAGGGACCTTTTGCGTGTTCGACAGACGTGATAACCGCTACATGGATATCAAAATTACATGGATGACCATGTGAAATGAAATGTATATAATAAAAATGTAAAAATCCAGAAAAACAATGTTTCTGCCTGGTTTTGAACCAAGGACCTTTTGCGTGTAAAGCAGACGTGATAACCACTACACTACAGAAACTGCCTTCTAGCCTATTTACGAACATGGAAACTGAACAAAATATAGATGTCTTACAACAATCAAAATTACATGGATGACCATGTGCATTGAATCGTATATAGAAAAAATACTGAAAAACACTGTTTCTCCCTAGTTTTGAACAAGGGACCTTTTGCGTGTTCGGCAGACGTGATAACCGCTACATGTATATCAAAATCACACAGATGACCATGTGAATTGAAAAGTATATAATAAAAATTAAAAAATCCAGAAAAAAACACTGTTTCTGCCTGGTTTCGAACCAGAGACCTTTTGCATGTTTAGCCAAATTGATAACCGCTACATGGATATCAAAATCACACAGATGACCATGTGAATTGAAAAGTATATAATAAAAATTAAAAAAATGCAGAAAAACACTGTTTCTGCCTGGTTTTGAACCAGGGACCTTTTGCGTGTAAAGCAAACGTGATAACCACTACACTACAGAAGCTGCCTTCAAGCCTATTTACGAACATGGAAACTGAACAAAATATAGATGTCTTACAACAATCAAAATTACATGGATGACCATGTGCATTGAAACGTATATAGAAAAAAACCTGAAAAACACTTTTTCTCCCTAGTTTTGAACAAGGGACCTTTTGCGTGTTCGGCAGACGTGATAACCGCTACATGGATATCAAAATCACACAGATGACCATGTGAATTGAAAAGTATATAATAAAAATTAAAAAATCCAGAAAAAAACACTGTTTCTGCCTGGTTTCGAACCAGAGACCTTTTGCATGTTTAGCCAAAGTGATAAAAGCTACATGGATATCAAAATCACACAGATGACCATGTGAATTCAAAAGTATATAATAAAAATGTAAAAATCCAGAAAAACAATGTTTCTGCCTGGTTTTGAACCAAGGACCTTTTGCGTGTAAAGCAAACGTGATAACCACTACACTACAGAAGCTGCCTTCAAGCCTATTTACGAACATGGAAACTGAACAAAATATAGATGTCTTACAACAATCAAAATTACATGGATGACCATGTGCATTGAAACGTATATAGAAAAAAACCTGAAAAACACTTTTTCTCCCTAGTTTTGAACAAGGGACCTTTTGCGTGTTCGGCAGACGTGATAACCGCTACATGTATATCAAAATCACACAGATGACCATGTGAATTGAAAAGTATATAATAAAAATTAAAAAATCCAGAAAAAAACACTGTTTCTGCCTGGTTTCGAACCAGAGACCTTTTGCATGTTTAGCCAAATTGATAACCGCTACATGGATATCAAAATCACACAGATGACCATGTGAATTGAAAAGTATATAATAAAAATTAAAAAAATGCAGAAAAACACTGTTTCTGCCTGGTTTTGAACCAGGGACCTTTTGCGTGTAAAGCAAACGTGATAACCACTACACTACAGAAGCTGCCTTCAAGACCTATTTACGAACATGGAAACTGAACAAAATATAGATGTCTTACAACAATCAAAATGACATGGATGACCATGTGCATTAAATCGTATATAGAAAAAATACTGAAAAACACTGTTTCTCCCTAGTTTTGAACAAGGGACCTTTTGCGTGTTCGGCAGACGTGATAACCGCTACATGTATATCAAAATCACACAGATGACCATGTGAATTGAAAAGTATATAATAAAAATTAAAAAATCCAGAAAAAAACACTGTTTCTGCCTGGTTTCGAACCAGAGACCTTTTGCATGTTTAGCCAAAGTGATAAAAGCTACATGGATATCAAAATCACACAGATGACCATGTGAATTCAAAAGTATATAATAAAAATGTAAAAATCCAGAAAAACAATGTTTCTGCCTGGTTTTGAACCAAGGACCTTTTGCGTGTAAAGCAAACGTGATAACCACTACACTACAGAAACTGCCTTCTAGCCTATTAACAACATGGAAACTGAACAAAATATAGATGTCTTACAACAATCAAAATTACATGGATGACCATGTGCATTGAATCGTATATAGAAAAAATACTGAAAAACACTGTTTCTCCCTAGTTTTGAACAAGGGACCTTTTGCGTGTTCGACAGACGTGATAACCGCTACATGGATATCAAAATTACATGGATGACCATGTGAAATGAAATGTATATAATAAAAATGTAAAAATCCAGAAAAACAATGTTTCTGCCTGGTTTTGAACCAAGGACCTTTTGCGTGTAAAGCAGACGTGATAACCACTACACTACAGAAACTGCCTTCTAGCCTATTTACGAACATGGAAACTGAACAAAATATAGATGTCTTACAACAATCAAAATTACATGGATGACCATGTGCATTGAATCGTATATAGAAAAAATACTGAAAAACACTGTTTCTCCCTAGTTTTGAACAAGGGACCTTTTGCGTGTTCGGCAGACGTGATAACCGCTACATGTATATCAAAATCACACAGATGACCATGTGAATTGAAAAGTATATAATAAAAATTAAAAAATCCAGAAAAAAACACTGTTTCTGCCTGGTTTCGAACCAGAGACCTTTTGCATGTTTAGCCAAATTGATAACCGCTACATGGATATCAAAATCACACAGATGACCATGTGAATTGAAAAGTATATAATAAAAATTAAAAAAATGCAGAAAAACACTGTTTCTGCCTGGTTTTGAACCAGGGACCTTTTGCGTGTAAAGCAAACGTGATAACCACTACACTACAGAAGCTGCCTTCAAGCCTATTTACGAACATGGAAACTGAACAAAATATAGATGTCTTACAACAATCAAAATTACATGGATGACCATGTGCATTGAAACGTATATAGAAAAAAACCTGAAAAACACTTTTTCTCCCTAGTTTTGAACAAGGGACCTTTTGCGTGTTCGGCAGACGTGATAACCGCTACATGGATATCAAAATCACACAGATGACCATGTGAATTGAAAAGTATATAATAAAAATTAAAAAATCCAGAAAAAAACACTGTTTCTGCCTGGTTTCGAACCAGAGACCTTTTGCATGTTTAGCCAAAGTGATAAAAGCTACATGGATATCAAAATCACACAGATGACCATGTGAATTCAAAAGTATATAATAAAAATGTAAAAATCCAGAAAAACAATGTTTCTGCCTGGTTTTGAACCAAGGACCTTTTGCGTGTAAAGCAAACGTGATAACCACTACACTACAGAAACTGCCTTCTAGCCTATTAACAACATGGAAACTGAACAAAATATAGATGTCTTACAACAATCAAAATTACATGGATGACCATGTGCATTGAATCGTATATAGAAAAAATACTGAAAAACACTGTTTCTCCCTAGTTTTGAACAAGGGACCTTTTGCGTGTTCGACAGACGTGATAACCGCTACATGGATATCAAAATTACATGGATGACCATGTGAAATGAAATGTATATAATAAAAATGTAAAAATCCAGAAAAACAATGTTTCTGCCTGGTTTTGAACCAAGGACCTTTTGCGTGTAAAGCAGACGTGATAACCACTACACTACAGAAACTGCCTTCTAGCCTATTTACGAACATGGAAACTGAACAAAATATAGATGTCTTACAACAATCAAAATTACATGGATGACCATGTGCATTGAATCGTATATAGAAAAAATACTGAAAAACACTGTTTCTCCCTAGTTTTGAACAAGGGACCTTTTGCGTGTTCGGCAGACGTGATAACCGCTACATGTATATCAAAATCACACAGATGACCATGTGAATTGAAAAGTATATAATAAAAATTAAAAAATCCAGAAAAAAACACTGTTTCTGCCTGGTTTCGAACCAGAGACCTTTTGCATGTTTAGCCAAAGTGATAAAAGCTACATGGATATCAAAATCACACAGATGACCATGTGAATTCAAAAGTATATAATAAAAATGTAAAAATCCAGAAAAACAATGTTTCTGCCTGGTTTTGAACCAAGGACCTTTTGCGTGTAAAGCAAACGTGATAACCACTACACTACAGAAACTGCCTTCTAGCCTATTAACAACATGGAAACTGAACAAAATATAGATGTCTTACAACAATCAAAATTACATGGATGACCATGTGCATTGAATCGTATATAGAAAAAATACTGAAAAACACTGTTTCTCCCTAGTTTTGAACAAGGGACCTTTTGCGTGTTCGACAGACGTGATAACCGCTACATGGATATCAAAATTACATGGATGACCATGTGAAATGAAATGTATATAATAAAAATGTAAAAATCCAGAAAAACAATGTTTCTGCCTGGTTTTGAACCAAGGACCTTTTGCGTGTAAAGCAGACGTGATAACCACTACACTACAGAAACTGCCTTCTAGCCTATTTACGAACATGGAAACTGAACAAAATATAGATGTCTTACAACAATCAAAATTACATGGATGACCATGTGCATTGAATCGTATATAGAAAAAATACTGAAAAACACTGTTTCTCCCTAGTTTTGAACAAGGGACCTTTTGCGTGTTCGGCAGACGTGATAACCGCTACATGTATATCAAAATCACACAGATGACCATGTGAATTGAAAAGTATATAATAAAAATTAAAAAATCCAGAAAAAAACACTGTTTCTGCCTGGTTTCGAACCAGAGACCTTTTGCATGTTTAGCCAAATTGATAACCGCTACATGGATATCAAAATCACACAGATGACCATGTGAATTGAAAAGTATATAATAAAAATTAAAAAAATGCAGAAAAACACTGTTTCTGCCTGGTTTTGAACCAGGGACCTTTTGCGTGTAAAGCAAACGTGATAACCACTACACTACAGAAGCTGCCTTCAAGCCTATTTACGAACATGGAAACTGAACAAAATATAGATGTCTTACAACAATCAAAATTACATGGATGACCATGTGCATTGAAACGTATATAGAAAAAAACCTGAAAAACACTTTTTCTCCCTAGTTTTGAACAAGGGACCTTTTGCGTGTTCGGCAGACGTGATAACCGCTACATGGATATCAAAATCACACAGATGACCATGTGAATTGAAAAGTATATAATAAAAATTAAAAAATCCAGAAAAAAACACTGTTTCTGCCTGGTTTCGAACCAGAGACCTTTTGCATGTTTAGCCAAAGTGATAAAAGCTACATGGATATCAAAATCACACAGATGACCATGTGAATTCAAAAGTATATAATAAAAATGTAAAAATCCAGAAAAACAATGTTTCTGCCTGGTTTTGAACCAAGGACCTTTTGCGTGTAAAGCAAACGTGATAACCACTACACTACAGAAGCTGCCTTCAAGCCTATTTACGAACATGGAAACTGAACAAAATATAGATGTCTTACAACAATCAAAATTACATGGATGACCATGTGCATTGAAACGTATATAGAAAAAAACCTGAAAAACACTTTTTCTCCCTAGTTTTGAACAAGGGACCTTTTGCGTGTTCGGCAGACGTGATAACCGCTACATGTATATCAAAATCACACAGATGACCATGTGAATTGAAAAGTATATAATAAAAATTAAAAAATCCAGAAAAAAACACTGTTTCTGCCTGGTTTCGAACCAGAGACCTTTTGCATGTTTAGCCAAATTGATAACCGCTACATGGATATCAAAATCACACAGATGACCATGTGAATTGAAAAGTATATAATAAAAATTAAAAAAATGCAGAAAAACACTGTTTCTGCCTGGTTTTGAACCAGGGACCTTTTGCGTGTAAAGCAAACGTGATAACCACTACACTACAGAAGCTGCCTTCAAGCCTATTTACGAACATGGAAACTGAACAAAATATAGATGTCTTACAACAATCAAAATGACATGGATGACCATGTGCATTAAATCGTATATAGAAAAAATACTGAAAAACACTGTTTCTCCCTAGTTTTGAACAAGGGACCTTTTGCGTGTTCGGCAGACGTGATAACCGCTACATGTATATCAAAATCACACAGATGACCATGTGAATTGAAAAGTATATAATAAAAATTAAAAAATCCAGAAAAAAACACTGTTTCTGCCTGGTTTCGAACCAGAGACCTTTTGCATGTTTAGCCAAAGTGATAAAAGCTACATGGATATCAAAATCACACAGATGACCATGTGAATTCAAAAGTATATAATAAAAATGTAAAAATCCAGAAAAACAATGTTTCTGCCTGGTTTTGAACCAGGGACCTTTTGCGTGTAAAGCAAACGTGATAACCACTACACTACAGAAACTGCCTTCTAGCCTATTAACAACATGGAAACTGAACAAAATATAGATGTCTTACAACAATCAAAATTACATGGATGACCATGTGCATTGAATCGTATATAGAAAAAATACTGAAAAACACTGTTTCTCCCTAGTTTTGAACAAGGGACCTTTTGCGTGTTCGGCAGACGTGATAACCGCTACATGTATATCAAAATCACACAGATGACCATGTGAATTGAAAAGTATATAATAAAAATTAAAAAATCCAGAAAAAAACACTGTTTCTGCCTGGTTTCGAACCAGAGACCTTTTGCATGTTTAGCCAAATTGATAACCGCTACATGGATATCAAAATCACACAGATGACCATGTGAATTGAAAAGTATATAATAAAAATTAAAAAAATGCAGAAAAACACTGTTTCTGCCTGGTTTTGAACCAGGGACCTTTTGCGTGTAAAGCAAACGTGATAACCACTACACTACAGAAGCTGCCTTCAAGCCTATTTACGAACATGGAAACTGAACAAAATATAGATGTCTTACAACAATCAAAATTACATGGATGACCATGTGCATTGAAACGTATATAGAAAAAAACCTGAAAAACACTTTTTCTCCCTAGTTTTGAACAAGGGACCTTTTGCGTGTTCGGCAGACGTGATAACCGCTACATGTATATCAAAATCACACAGATGACCATGTGAATTGAAAAGTATATAATAAAAATTAAAAAATCCAGAAAAAAACACTGTTTCTGCCTGGTTTCGAACCAGAGACCTTTTGCATGTTTAGCCAAATTGATAACCGCTACATGGATATCAAAATCACACAGATGACCATGTGAATTGAAAAGTATATAATAAAAATTAAAAAAATGCAGAAAAACACTGTTTCTGCCTGGTTTTGAACCAGGGACCTTTTGCGTGTAAAGCAAACGTGATAACCACTACACTACAGAAGCTGCCTTCAAGCCTATTTACGAACATGGAAACTGAACAAAATATAGATGTCTTACAACAATCAAAATGACATGGATGACCATGTGCATTAAATCGTATATAGAAAAAATACTGAAAAACACTGTTTCTCCCTAGTTTTGAACAAGGGACCTTTTGCGTGTTCGGCAGACGTGATAACCGCTACATGTATATCAAAATCACACAGATGACCATGTGAATTGAAAAGTATATAATAAAAATTAAAAAATCCAGAAAAAAACACTGTTTCTGCCTGGTTTCGAACCAGAGACCTTTTGCATGTTTAGCCAAAGTGATAAAAGCTACATGGATATCAAAATCACACAGATGACCATGTGAATTCAAAAGTATATAATAAAAATGTAAAAATCCAGAAAAACAATGTTTCTGCCTGGTTTTGAACCAAGGACCTTTTGCGTGTAAAGCAAACGTGATAACCACTACACTACAGAAACTGCCTTCTAGCCTATTAACAACATGGAAACTGAACAAAATATAGATGTCTTACAACAATCAAAATTACATGGATGACCATGTGCATTAAATCGTATATAGAAAAAATACTGAAAAACACTGTTTCTCCCTAGTTTTGAACAAGGGACCTTTTGCGTGTTCGGCAGACGTGATAACCGCTACATGTATATCAAAATCACACAGATGACCATGTGAATTGAAAAGTATATAATAAAAATTAAAAAATCCAGAAAAAAACACTGTTTCTCCCTGGTATCGAACCATAGACCTTTTGCATGTTCGGCAGATGTGATAACCGCTACATGGATATCAAAATTACATGGATGACCATGTGAATTGAAATGTATATAATAAAAATTAAAAAATCCAGAAAAAACACTGTTTCTGCCTGGTTTCGAACCAGAGACCTTTTGCATGTTTAGCCAAAGTGATAACCGCTACATGGATATCAAAATCACACAGATGACCATGTGAATTGAAAAGTATATAATAAAAATTAAAAAATCCAGAAAAAAACACTGTTTCTGCCTGGTTTCGAACCAGAGACCTTTTGCATGTTTAGCCAAATTGATAACCGCTACATGGATATCAAAATCACACAGATGACCATGTGAATTGAAAAGTATATAATAAAAATTAAAAAAATGCAGAAAAACACTGTTTCTGCCTGGTTTTGAACCAGGGACCTTTTGCGTGTAAAGCAAACGTGATAACCACTACACTACAGAAACTGCCTTCTAGCGTATTTACGAACATGGAAACTGAACAAAATATAGATGTCTTACAACAATCAAAATTACATGGATGACCATGTGCATTGAATCGTATATAGAAAAAATACTGAAAAACACTGTTTCTCCCTAGTTTTGAACAAGGGACCTTTTGCGTGTTCGGCAGACGTGATAACCGCTACATGGATATCAAAATTACATGGATGACCATGTGAATTGAAATGTATATAATAAAAATTAAAAAATCCAGAAAAAACACTGTTTCTGCCTGGTTTCGAACCAGAGACCTTTTGCATGTTTAGCCAAAGTGATAAAAGCTACATGGATATCAAAATCACACAGATGACCATGTGAATTCAAAAGTATATAATAAAAATGTAAAAATCCAGAAAAACAATGTTTCTGCCTGGTTTTGAACCAGGGACCTTTTGCGTGTAAAGCAAACGTGATAACCACTACACTACAGAAACTGCCTTCTAGCCTATTAACAACATGGAAACTGAACAAAATATAGATGTCTTACAACAATCAAAATTACATGGATGACCATGTGCATTGAATCGTATATAGAAAAAATACTGAAAAACACTGTTTCTCCCTAGTTTTGAACAAGGGACCTTTTGCGTGTTCGACAGACGTGATAACCGCTACATGGATATCAAAATTACATGGATGACCATGTGAAATGAAATGTATATAATAAAAATGTAAAAATCCAGAAAAACAATGTTTCTGCCTGGTTTTGAACCAAGGACCTTTTGCGTGTAAAGCAAACGTGATAACCACTACACTACAGAAACTGCCTTCTAGCCTATTTACGAACATGGAAACTGAACAAAATATAGATGTCTTACAACAATCAAAATTACATGGATGACCATGTGCATTGAATCGTATATAGAAAAAATACTGAAAAACACTGTTTCTCCCTAGTTTTGAACAAGGGACCTTTTGCGTGTTCGGCAGACGTGATAACCGCTACATGTATATCAAAATCACACAGATGACCATGTGAATTGAAAAGTATATAATAAAAATTAAAAAATCCAGAAAAAAACACTGTTTCTGCCTGGTTTCGAACCAGAGACCTTTTGCATGTTTAGCCAAATTGATAACCGCTACATGGATATCAAAATCACACAGATGACCATGTGAATTGAAAAGTATATAATAAAAATTAAAAAAATGCAGAAAAACACTGTTTCTGCCTGGTTTTGAACCAGGGACCTTTTGCGTGTAAAGCAAACGTGATAACCACTACACTACAGAAGCTGCCTTCAAGCCTATTTACGAACATGGAAACTGAACAAAATATAGATGTCTTACAACAATCAAAATTACATGGATGACCATGTGCATTGAAACGTATATAGAAAAAAACCTGAAAAACACTTTTTCTCCCTAGTTTTGAACAAGGGACCTTTTGCGTGTTCGGCAGACGTGATAACCGCTACATGTATATCAAAATCACACAGATGACCATGTGAATTGAAAAGTATATAATAAAAATTAAAAAATCCAGAAAAAAACACTGTTTCTGCCTGGTTTCGAACCAGAGACCTTTTGCATGTTTAGCCAAATTGATAACCGCTACATGGATATCAAAATCACACAGATGACCATGTGAATTGAAAAGTATATAATAAAAATTAAAAAAATGCAGAAAAACACTGTTTCTGCCTGGTTTTGAACCAGGGACCTTTTGCGTGTAAAGCAAACGTGATAACCACTACACTACAGAAGCTGCCTTCAAGCCTATTTACGAACATGGAAACTGAACAAAATATAGATGTCTTACAACAATCAAAATGACATGGATGACCATGTGCATTAAATCGTATATAGAAAAAATACTGAAAAACACTGTTTCTCCCTAGTTTTGAACAAGGGACCTTTTGCGTGTTCGGCAGACGTGATAACCGCTACATGTATATCAAAATCACACAGATGACCATGTGAATTGAAAAGTATATAATAAAAATTAAAAAATCCAGAAAAAAACACTGTTTCTGCCTGGTTTCGAACCAGAGACCTTTTGCATGTTTAGCCAAAGTGATAAAAGCTACATGGATATCAAAATCACACAGATGACCATGTGAATTCAAAAGTATATAATAAAAATGTAAAAATCCAGAAAAACAATGTTTCTGCCTGGTTTTGAACCAAGGACCTTTTGCGTGTAAAGCAAACGTGATAACCACTACACTACAGAAACTGCCTTCTAGCCTATTAACAACATGGAAACTGAACAAAATATAGATGTCTTACAACAATCAAAATTACATGGATGACCATGTGCATTGAATCGTATATAGAAAAAATACTGAAAAACACTGTTTCTCCCTAGTTTTGAACAAGGGACCTTTTGCGTGTTCGACAGACGTGATAACCGCTACATGGATATCAAAATTACATGGATGACCATGTGAAATGAAATGTATATAATAAAAATGTAAAAATCCAGAAAAACAATGTTTCTGCCTGGTTTTGAACCAAGGACCTTTTGCGTGTAAAGCAGACGTGATAACCACTACACTACAGAAACTGCCTTCTAGCCTATTTACGAACATGGAAACTGAACAAAATATAGATGTCTTACAACAATCAAAATTACATGGATGACCATGTGCATTGAATCGTATATAGAAAAAATACTGAAAAACACTGTTTCTCCCTAGTTTTGAACAAGGGACCTTTTGCGTGTTCGGCAGACGTGATAACCGCTACATGTATATCAAAATCACACAGATGACCATGTGAATTGAAAAGTATATAATAAAAATTAAAAAATCCAGAAAAAAACACTGTTTCTGCCTGGTTTCGAACCAGAGACCTTTTGCATGTTTAGCCAAAGTGATAAAAGCTACATGGATATCAAAATCACACAGATGACCATGTGAATTCAAAAGTATATAATAAAAATGTAAAAATCCAGAAAAACAATGTTTCTGCCTGGTTTTGAACCAAGGACCTTTTGCGTGTAAAGCAAACGTGATAACCACTACACTACAGAAACTGCCTTCTAGCCTATTAACAACATGGAAACTGAACAAAATATAGATGTCTTACAACAATCAAAATTACATGGATGACCATGTGCATTGAATCGTATATAGAAAAAATACTGAAAAACACTGTTTCTCCCTAGTTTTGAACAAGGGACCTTTTGCGTGTTCGACAGACGTGATAACCGCTACATGGATATCAAAATTACATGGATGACCATGTGAAATGAAATGTATATAATAAAAATGTAAAAATCCAGAAAAACAATGTTTCTGCCTGGTTTTGAACCAAGGACCTTTTGCGTGTAAAGCAGACGTGATAACCACTACACTACAGAAACTGCCTTCTAGCCTATTTACGAACATGGAAACTGAACAAAATATAGATGTCTTACAACAATCAAAATTACATGGATGACCATGTGCATTGAATCGTATATAGAAAAAATACTGAAAAACACTGTTTCTCCCTAGTTTTGAACAAGGGACCTTTTGCGTGTTCGGCAGACGTGATAACCGCTACATGTATATCAAAATCACACAGATGACCATGTGAATTGAAAAGTATATAATAAAAATTAAAAAATCCAGAAAAAAACACTGTTTCTGCCTGGTTTCGAACCAGAGACCTTTTGCATGTTTAGCCAAATTGATAACCGCTACATGGATATCAAAATCACACAGATGACCATGTGAATTGAAAAGTATATAATAAAAATTAAAAAAATGCAGAAAAACACTGTTTCTGCCTGGTTTTGAACCAGGGACCTTTTGCGTGTAAAGCAAACGTGATAACCACTACACTACAGAAGCTGCCTTCAAGCCTATTTACGAACATGGAAACTGAACAAAATATAGATGTCTTACAACAATCAAAATTACATGGATGACCATGTGCATTGAAACGTATATAGAAAAAAACCTGAAAAACACTTTTTCTCCCTAGTTTTGAACAAGGGACCTTTTGCGTGTTCGGCAGACGTGATAACCGCTACATGGATATCAAAATCACACAGATGACCATGTGAATTGAAAAGTATATAATAAAAATTAAAAAATCCAGAAAAAAACACTGTTTCTGCCTGGTTTCGAACCAGAGACCTTTTGCATGTTTAGCCAAAGTGATAAAAGCTACATGGATATCAAAATCACACAGATGACCATGTGAATTCAAAAGTATATAATAAAAATGTAAAAATCCAGAAAAACAATGTTTCTGCCTGGTTTTGAACCAAGGACCTTTTGCGTGTAAAGCAAACGTGATAACCACTACACTACAGAAACTGCCTTCTAGCCTATTAACAACATGGAAACTGAACAAAATATAGATGTCTTACAACAATCAAAATTACATGGATGACCATGTGCATTGAATCGTATATAGAAAAAATACTGAAAAACACTGTTTCTCCCTAGTTTTGAACAAGGGACCTTTTGCGTGTTCGACAGACGTGATAACCGCTACATGGATATCAAAATTACATGGATGACCATGTGAAATGAAATGTATATAATAAAAATGTAAAAATCCAGAAAAACAATGTTTCTGCCTGGTTTTGAACCAAGGACCTTTTGCGTGTAAAGCAGACGTGATAACCACTACACTACAGAAACTGCCTTCTAGCCTATTTACGAACATGGAAACTGAACAAAATATAGATGTCTTACAACAATCAAAATTACATGGATGACCATGTGCATTGAATCGTATATAGAAAAAATACTGAAAAACACTGTTTCTCCCTAGTTTTGAACAAGGGACCTTTTGCGTGTTCGGCAGACGTGATAACCGCTACATGTATATCAAAATCACACAGATGACCATGTGAATTGAAAAGTATATAATAAAAATTAAAAAATCCAGAAAAAAACACTGTTTCTGCCTGGTTTCGAACCAGAGACCTTTTGCATGTTTAGCCAAATTGATAACCGCTACATGGATATCAAAATCACACAGATGACCATGTGAATTGAAAAGTATATAATAAAAATTAAAAAAATGCAGAAAAACACTGTTTCTGCCTGGTTTTGAACCAGGGACCTTTTGCGTGTAAAGCAAACGTGATAACCACTACACTACAGAAGCTGCCTTCAAGCCTATTTACGAACATGGAAACTGAACAAAATATAGATGTCTTACAACAATCAAAATTACATGGATGACCATGTGCATTGAAACGTATATAGAAAAAAACCTGAAAAACACTTTTTCTCCCTAGTTTTGAACAAGGGACCTTTTGCGTGTTCGGCAGACGTGATAACCGCTACATGGATATCAAAATCACACAGATGACCATGTGAATTGAAAAGTATATAATAAAAATTAAAAAATCCAGAAAAAAACACTGTTTCTGCCTGGTTTCGAACCAGAGACCTTTTGCATGTTTAGCCAAAGTGATAAAAGCTACATGGATATCAAAATCACACAGATGACCATGTGAATTCAAAAGTATATAATAAAAATGTAAAAATCCAGAAAAACAATGTTTCTGCCTGGTTTTGAACCAAGGACCTTTTGCGTGTAAAGCAAACGTGATAACCACTACACTACAGAAACTGCCTTCTAGCCTATTAACAACATGGAAACTGAACAAAATATAGATGTCTTACAACAATCAAAATTACATGGATGACCATGTGCATTGAATCGTATATAGAAAAAATACTGAAAAACACTGTTTCTCCCTAGTTTTGAACAAGGGACCTTTTGCGTGTTCGACAGACGTGATAACGGCTACATGGATATCAAAATTACATGGATGACCATGTGAAATGAAATGTATATAATAAAAATGTAAAAATCCAGAAAAACAATGTTTCTGCCTGGTTTTGAACCAAGGACCTTTTGCGTGTAAAGCAGACGTGATAACCACTACACTACAGAAACTGCCTTCTAGCCTATTTACGAACATGGAAACTGAACAAAATATAGATGTCTTACAACAATCAAAATTACATGGATGACCATGTGCATTGAATCGTATATAGAAAAAATACTGAAAAACACTGTTTCTCCCTAGTTTTGAACAAGGGACCTTTTGCGTGTTCGGCAGACGTGATAACCGCTACATGTATATCAAAATCACACAGATGACCATGTGAATTGAAAAGTATATAATAAAAATTAAAAAATCCAGAAAAAAACACTGTTTCTGCCTGGTTTCGAACCAGAGACCTTTTGCATGTTTAGCCAAAGTGATAAAAGCTACATGGATATCAAAATCACACAGATGACCATGTGAATTCAAAAGTATATAATAAAAATGTAAAAATCCAGAAAAACAATGTTTCTGCCTGGTTTTGAACCAAGGACCTTTTGCGTGTAAAGCAAACGTGATAACCACTACACTACAGAAACTGCCTTCTAGCCTATTAACAACATGGAAACTGAACAAAATATAGATGTCTTACAACAATCAAAATTACATGGATGACCATGTGCATTGAATCGTATATAGAAAAAATACTGAAAAACACTGTTTCTCCCTAGTTTTGAACAAGGGACCTTTTGCGTGTTCGACAGACGTGATAACCGCTACATGGATATCAAAATTACATGGATGACCATGTGAAATGAAATGTATATAATAAAAATGTAAAAATCCAGAAAAACAATGTTTCTGCCTGGTTTTGAACCAAGGACCTTTTGCGTGTAAAGCAGACGTGATAACCACTACACTACAGAAACTGCCTTCTAGCCTATTTACGAACATGGAAACTGAACAAAATATAGATGTCTTACAACAATCAAAATTACATGGATGACCATGTGCATTGAATCGTATATAGAAAAAATACTGAAAAACACTGTTTCTCCCTAGTTTTGAACAAGGGACCTTTTGCGTGTTCGGCAGACGTGATAACCGCTACATGTATATCAAAATCACACAGATGACCATGTGAATTGAAAAGTATATAATAAAAATTAAAAAATCCAGAAAAAAACACTGTTTCTGCCTGGTTTCGAACCAGAGACCTTTTGCATGTTTAGCCAAATTGATAACCGCTACATGGATATCAAAATCACACAGATGACCATGTGAATTGAAAAGTATATAATAAAAATTAAAAAAATGCAGAAAAACACTGTTTCTGCCTGGTTTTGAACCAGGGACCTTTTGCGTGTAAAGCAAACGTGATAACCACTACACTACAGAAGCTGCCTTCAAGCCTATTTACGAACATGGAAACTGAACAAAATATAGATGTCTTACAACAATCAAAATTACATGGATGACCATGTGCATTGAAACGTATATAGAAAAAAACCTGAAAAACACTTTTTCTCCCTAGTTTTGAACAAGGGACCTTTTGCGTGTTCGGCAGACGTGATAACCGCTACATGGATATCAAAATCACACAGATGACCATGTGAATTGAAAAGTATATAATAAAAATTAAAAAATCCAGAAAAAAACACTGTTTCTGCCTGGTTTCGAACCAGAGACCTTTTGCATGTTTAGCCAAAGTGATAAAAGCTACATGGATATCAAAATCACACAGATGACCATGTGAATTCAAAAGTATATAATAAAAATGTAAAAATCCAGAAAAACAATGTTTCTGCCTGGTTTTGAACCAAGGACCTTTTGCGTGTAAAGCAAACGTGATAACCACTACACTACAGAAACTGCCTTCTAGCCTATTTACGAACATGGAAACTGAACAAAATATAGATGTCTTACAACAATCAAAATTACATGGATGACCATGTGCATTGAATCGTATATAGAAAAAATACTGAAAAACACTGTTTCTCCCTAGTTTTGAACAAGGGACCTTTTGCGTGTTCGGCAGACGTGATAACCGCTACATGTATATCAAAATCACACAGATGACCATGTGAATTGAAAAGTATATAATAAAAATTAAAAAATCCAGAAAAAAACACTGTTTCTGCCTGGTTTCGAACCAGAGACCTTTTGCATGTTTAGCCAAATTGATAACCGCTACATGGATATCAAAATCACACAGATGACCATGTGAATTGAAAAGTATATAATAAAAATTAAAAAAATGCAGAAAAACACTGTTTCTGCCTGGTTTTGAACCAGGGACCTTTTGCGTGTAAAGCAAACGTGATAACCACTACACTACAGAAGCTGCCTTCAAGCCTATTTACGAACATGGAAACTGAACAAAATATAGATGTCTTACAACAATCAAAATTACATGGATGACCATGTGCATTGAAACGTATATAGAAAAAAACCTGAAAAACACTTTTTCTCCCTAGTTTTGAACAAGGGACCTTTTGCGTGTTCGGCAGACGTGATAACCGCTACATGTATATCAAAATCACACAGATGACCATGTGAATTGAAAAGTATATAATAAAAATTAAAAAATCCAGAAAAAAACACTGTTTCTGCCTGGTTTCGAACCAGAGACCTTTTGCATGTTTAGCCAAATTGATAACCGCTACATGGATATCAAAATCACACAGATGACCATGTGAATTGAAAAGTATATAATAAAAATTAAAAAAATGCAGAAAAACACTGTTTCTGCCTGGTTTTGAACCAGGGACCTTTTGCGTGTAAAGCAAACGTGATAACCACTACACTACAGAAGCTGCCTTCAAGCCTATTTACGAACATGGAAACTGAACAAAATATAGATGTCTTACAACAATCAAAATGACATGGATGACCATGTGCATTAAATCGTATATAGAAAAAATACTGAAAAACACTGTTTCTCCCTAGTTTTGAACAAGGGACCTTTTGCGTGTTCGGCAGACGTGATAACCGCTACATGTATATCAAAATCACACAGATGACCATGTGAATTGAAAAGTATATAATAAAAATTAAAAAATCCAGAAAAAAACACTGTTTCTGCCTGGTTTCGAACCAGAGACCTTTTGCATGTTTAGCCAAAGTGATAAAAGCTACATGGATATCAAAATCACACAGATGACCATGTGAATTCAAAAGTATATAATAAAAATGTAAAAATCCAGAAAAACAATGTTTCTGCCTGGTTTTGAACCAGGGACCTTTTGCGTGTAAAGCAAACGTGATAACCACTACACTACAGAAACTGCCTTCTAGCCTATTAACAACATGGAAACTGAACAAAATATAGATGTCTTACAACAATCAAAATTACATGGATGACCATGTGCATTGAATCGTATATAGAAAAAATACTGAAAAACACTGTTTCTCCCTAGTTTTGAACAAGGGACCTTTTGCGTGTTCGACAGACGTGATAACCGCTACATGGATATCAAAATTACATGGATGACCATGTGAAATGAAATGTATATAATAAAAATGTAAAAATCCAGAAAAACAATGTTTCTGCCTGGTTTTGAACCAAGGACCTTTTGCGTGTAAAGCAAACGTGATAACCACTACACTACAGAAACTGCCTTCTAGCCTATTTACGAACATGGAAACTGAACAAAATATAGATGTCTTACAACAATCAAAATTTCATGGATGACCATGTGCATTGAATCGTATATAGAAAAAATACTGAAAAACACTGTTTCTCCCTAGTTTTGAACAAGGGACCTTTTGCGTGTTCGGCAGACGTGATAACCGCTACATGTATATCAAAATCACACAGATGACCATGTGAATTGAAAAGTATATAATAAAAATTAAAAAATCCAGAAAAAAACACTGTTTCTGCCTGGTTTCGAACCAGAGACCTTTTGCATGTTTAGCCAAATTGATAACCGCTACATGGATATCAAAATCACACAGATGACCATGTGAATTGAAAAGTATATAATAAAAATTAAAAAAATGCAGAAAAACACTGTTTCTGCCTGGTTTTGAACCAGGGACCTTTTGCGTGTAAAGCAAACGTGATAACCACTACACTACAGAAGCTGCCTTCAAGCCTATTTACGAACATGGAAACTGAACAAAATATAGATGTCTTACAACAATCAAAATTACATGGATGACCATGTGCATTGAAACGTATATAGAAAAAAACCTGAAAAACACTTTTTCTCCCTAGTTTTGAACAAGGGACCTTTTGCGTGTTCGGCAGACGTGATAACCGCTACATGTATATCAAAATCACACAGATGACCATGTGAATTGAAAAGTATATAATAAAAATTAAAAAATCCAGAAAAAAACACTGTTTCTGCCTGGTTTCGAACCAGAGACCTTTTGCATGTTTAGCCAAATTGATAACCGCTACATGGATATCAAAATCACACAGATGACCATGTGAATTGAAAAGTATATAATAAAAATTAAAAAAATGCAGAAAAACACTGTTTCTGCCTGGTTTTGAACCAGGGACCTTTTGCGTGTAAAGCAAACGTGATAACCACTACACTACAGAAGCTGCCTTCAAGCCTATTTACGAACATGGAAACTGAACAAAATATAGATGTCTTACAACAATCAAAATGACATGGATGACCATGTGCATTAAATTGTATATAGAAAAAATACTGAAAAACACTGTTTCTCCCTAGTTTTGAACAAGGGACCTTTTGCGTGTTCGGCAGACGTGATAACCGCTACATGTATATCAAAATCACACAGATGACCATGTGAATTGAAAAGTATATAATAAAAATTAAAAAATCCAGAAAAAAACACTGTTTCTGCCTGGTTTCGAACCAGAGACCTTTTGCATGTTTAGCCAAAGTGATAAAAGCTACATGGATATCAAAATCACACAGATGACCATGTGAATTCAAAAGTATATAATAAAAATGTAAAAATCCAGAAAAACAATGTTTCTGCCTGGTTTTGAACCAAGGACCTTTTGCGTGTAAAGCAAACGTGATAACCACTACACTACAGAAACTGCCTTCTAGCCTATTAACAACATGGAAACTGAACAAAATATAGATGTCTTACAACAATCAAAATTACATGGATGACCATGTGCATTAAATCGTATATAGAAAAAATACTGAAAAACACTGTTTCTCCCTAGTTTTGAACAAGGGACCTTTTGCGTGTTCGGCAGACGTGATAACCGCTACATGTATATCAAAATCACACAGATGACCATGTGAATTGAAAAGTATATAATAAAAATTAAAAAATCCAGAAAAAAACACTGTTTCTCCCTGGTATCGAACCATAGACCTTTTGCATGTTCGGCAGATGTGATAACCGCTACATGGATATCAAAATTACATGGATGACCATGTGAATTGAAATGTATATAATAAAAATTAAAAAATCCAGAAAAAACACTGTTTCTGCCTGGTTTCGAACCAGAGACCTTTTGCATGTTTAGCCAAAGTGATAACCGCTACATGGATATCAAAATCACACAGATGACCATGTGAATTGAAAAGTATATAATAAAAATTAAAAAATCCAGAAAAAAACACTGTTTCTGCCTGGTTTCGAACCAGAGACCTTTTGCATGTTTAGCCAAATTGATAACCGCTACATGGATATCAAAATCACACAGATGACCATGTGAATTGAAAAGTATATAATAAAAATTAAAAAAATGCAGAAAAACACTGTTTCTGCCTGGTTTTGAACCAGGGACCTTTTGCGTGTAAAGCAAACGTGATAACCACTACACTACAGAAACTGCCTTCTAGCGTATTTACGAACATGGAAACTGAACAAAATATAGATGTCTTACAACAATCAAAATTACATGGATGACCATGTGCATTGAATCGTATATAGAAAAAATACTGAAAAACACTGTTTCTCCCTAGTTTTGAACAAGGGACCTTTTGCGTGTTCGGCAGACGTGATAACCGCTACATGGATATCAAAATTACATGGATGACCATGTGAATTGAAATGTATATAATAAAAATTAAAAAATCCAGAAAAAACACTGTTTCTGCCTGGTTTCGAACCAGAGACCTTTTGCATGTTTAGCCAAAGTGATAAAAGCTACATGGATATCAAAATCACACAGATGACCATGTGAATTCAAAAGTATATAATAAAAATGTAAAAATCCAGAAAAACAATGTTTCTGCCTGGTTTTGAACCAGGGACCTTTTGCGTGTAAAGCAAACGTGATAACCACTACACTACAGAAACTGCCTTCTAGCCTATTAACAACATGGAAACTGAACAAAATATAGATGTCTTACAACAATCAAAATTACATGGATGACCATGTGCATTGAATCGTATATAGAAAAAATACTGAAAAACACTGTTTCTCCCTAGTTTTGAACAAGGGACCTTTTGCGTGTTCGACAGACGTGATAACCGCTACATGGATATCAAAATTACATGGATGACCATGTGAAATGAAATGTATATAATAAAAATGTAAAAATCCAGAAAAACAATGTTTCTGCCTGGTTTTGAACCAAGGACCTTTTGCGTGTAAAGCAAACGTGATAACCACTACACTACAGAAACTGCCTTCTAGCCTATTTACGAACATGGAAACTGAACAAAATATAGATGTCTTACAACAATCAAAATTACATGGATGACCATGTGCATTGAATCGTATATAGAAAAAATACTGAAAAACACTGTTTCTCCCTAGTTTTGAACAAGGGACCTTTTGCGTGTTCGGCAGACGTGATAACCGCTACATGTATATCAAAATCACACAGATGACCATGTGAATTGAAAAGTATATAATAAAAATTAAAAAATCCAGAAAAAAACACTGTTTCTGCCTGGTTTCGAACCAGAGACCTTTTGCATGTTTAGCCAAATTGATAACCGCTACATGGATATCAAAATCACACAGATGACCATGTGAATTGAAAAGTATATAATAAAAATTAAAAAAATGCAGAAAAACACTGTTTCTGCCTGGTTTTGAACCAGGGACCTTTTGCGTGTAAAGCAAACGTGATAACCACTACACTACAGAAGCTGCCTTCAAGCCTATTTACGAACATGGAAACTGAACAAAATATAGATGTCTTACAACAATCAAAATTACATGGATGACCATGTGCATTGAAACGTATATAGAAAAAAACCTGAAAAACACTTTTTCTCCCTAGTTTTGAACAAGGGACCTTTTGCGTGTTCGGCAGACGTGATAACCGCTACATGTATATCAAAATCACACAGATGACCATGTGAATTGAAAAGTATATAATAAAAATTAAAAAATCCAGAAAAAAACACTGTTTCTGCCTGGTTTCGAACCAGAGACCTTTTGCATGTTTAGCCAAATTGATAACCGCTACATGGATATCAAAATCACACAGATGACCATGTGAATTGAAAAGTATATAATAAAAATTAAAAAAATGCAGAAAAACACTGTTTCTGCCTGGTTTTGAACCAGGGACCTTTTGCGTGTAAAGCAAACGTGATAACCACTACACTACAGAAGCTGCCTTCAAGCCTATTTACGAACATGGAAACTGAACAAAATATAGATGTCTTACAACAATCAAAATGACATGGATGACCATGTGCATTAAATCGTATATAGAAAAAATACTGAAAAACACTGTTTCTCCCTAGTTTTGAACAAGGGACCTTTTGCGTGTTCGGCAGACGTGATAACCGCTACATGTATATCAAAATCACACAGATGACCATGTGAATTGAAAAGTATATAATAAAAATTAAAAAATCCAGAAAAAAACACTGTTTCTGCCTGGTTTCGAACCAGAGACCTTTTGCATGTTTAGCCAAAGTGATAAAAGCTACATGGATATCAAAATCACACAGATGACCATGTGAATTCAAAAGTATATAATAAAAATGTAAAAATCCAGAAAAACAATGTTTCTGCCTGGTTTTGAACCAAGGACCTTTTGCGTGTAAAGCAAACGTGATAACCACTACACTACAGAAACTGCCTTCTAGCCTATTAACAACATGGAAACTGAACAAAATATAGATGTCTTACAACAATCAAAATTACATGGATGACCATGTGCATTGAATCGTATATAGAAAAAATACTGAAAAACACTGTTTCTCCCTAGTTTTGAACAAGGGACCTTTTGCGTGTTCGACAGACGTGATAACCGCTACATGGATATCAAAATTACATGGATGACCATGTGAAATGAAATGTATATAATAAAAATGTAAAAATCCAGAAAAACAATGTTTCTGCCTGGTTTTGAACCAAGGACCTTTTGCGTGTAAAGCAGACGTGATAACCACTACACTACAGAAACTGCCTTCTAGCCTATTTACGAACATGGAAACTGAACAAAATATAGATGTCTTACAACAATCAAAATTACATGGATGACCATGTGCATTGAATCGTATATAGAAAAAATACTGAAAAACACTGTTTCTCCCTAGTTTTGAACAAGGGACCTTTTGCGTGTTCGGCAGACGTGATAACCGCTACATGTATATCAAAATCACACAGATGACCATGTGAATTGAAAAGTATATAATAAAAATTAAAAAATCCAGAAAAAAACACTGTTTCTGCCTGGTTTCGAACCAGAGACCTTTTGCATGTTTAGCCAAAGTGATAAAAGCTACATGGATATCAAAATCACACAGATGACCATGTGAATTCAAAAGTATATAATAAAAATGTAAAAATCCAGAAAAACAATGTTTCTGCCTGGTTTTGAACCAAGGACCTTTTGCGTGTAAAGCAAACGTGATAACCACTACACTACAGAAACTGCCTTCTAGCCTATTAACAACATGGAAACTGAACAAAATATAGATGTCTTACAACAATCAAAATTACATGGATGACCATGTGCATTGAATCGTATATAGAAAAAATACTGAAAAACACTGTTTCTCCCTAGTTTTGAACAAGGGACCTTTTGCGTGTTCGACAGACGTGATAACCGCTACATGGATATCAAAATTACATGGATGACCATGTGAAATGAAATGTATATAATAAAAATGTAAAAATCCAGAAAAACAATGTTTCTGCCTGGTTTTGAACCAAGGACCTTTTGCGTGTAAAGCAGACGTGATAACCACTACACTACAGAAACTGCCTTCTAGCCTATTTACGAACATGGAAACTGAACAAAATATAGATGTCTTACAACAATCAAAATTACATGGATGACCATGTGCATTGAATCGTATATAGAAAAAATACTGAAAAACACTGTTTCTCCCTAGTTTTGAACAAGGGACCTTTTGCGTGTTCGGCAGACGTGATAACCGCTACATGTATATCAAAATCACACAGATGACCATGTGAATTGAAAAGTATATAATAAAAATTAAAAAATCCAGAAAAAAACACTGTTTCTGCCTGGTTTCGAACCAGAGACCTTTTGCATGTTTAGCCAAATTGATAACCGCTACATGGATATCAAAATCACACAGATGACCATGTGAATTGAAAAGTATATAATAAAAATTAAAAAAATGCAGAAAAACACTGTTTCTGCCTGGTTTTGAACCAGTGACCTTTTGCGTGTAAAGCAAACGTGATAACCACTACACTACAGAAGCTGCCTTCAAGCCTATTTACGAACATGGAAACTGAACAAAATATAGATGTCTTACAACAATCAAAATTACATGGATGACCATGTGCATTGAAACGTATATAGAAAAAAACCTGAAAAACACTTTTTCTCCCTAGTTTTGAACAAGGGACCTTTTGCGTGTTCGGCAGACGTGATAACCGCTACATGGATATCAAAATCACACAGATGACCATGTGAATTGAAAAGTATATAATAAAAATTAAAAAATCCAGAAAAAAACACTGTTTCTGCCTGGTTTCGAACCAGAGACCTTTTGCATGTTTAGCCAAAGTGATAAAAGCTACATGGATATCAAAATCACACAGATGACCATGTGAATTCAAAAGTATATAATAAAAATGTAAAAATCCAGAAAAACAATGTTTCTGCCTGGTTTTGAACCAAGGACCTTTTGCGTGTAAAGCAAACGTGATAACCACTACACTACAGAAACTGCCTTCTAGCCTATTAACAACATGGAAACTGAACAAAATATAGATGTCTTACAACAATCAAAATTACATGGATGACCATGTGCATTGAATCGTATATAGAAAAAATACTGAAAAACACTGTTTCTCCCTAGTTTTGAACAAGGGACCTTTTGCGTGTTCGACAGACGTGATAACCGCTACATGGATATCAAAATTACATGGATGACCATGTGAAATGAAATGTATATAATAAAAATGTAAAAATCCAGAAAAACAATGTTTCTGCCTGGTTTTGAACCAAGGACCTTTTGCGTGTAAAGCAGACGTGATAACCACTACACTACAGAAACTGCCTTCTAGCCTATTTACGAACATGGAAACTGAACAAAATATAGATGTCTTACAACAATCAAAATTACATGGATGACCATGTGCATTGAATCGTATATAGAAAAAATACTGAAAAACACTGTTTCTCCCTAGTTTTGAACAAGGGACCTTTTGCGTGTTCGGCAGACGTGATAACCGCTACATGTATATCAAAATCACACAGATGACCATGTGAATTGAAAAGTATATAATAAAAATTAAAAAATCCAGAAAAAAACACTGTTTCTGCCTGGTTTCGAACCAGAGACCTTTTGCATGTTTAGCCAAATTGATAACCGCTACATGGATATCAAAATCACACAGATGACCATGTGAATTGAAAAGTATATAATAAAAATTAAAAAAATGCAGAAAAACACTGTTTCTGCCTGGTTTTGAACCAGGGACCTTTTGCGTGTAAAGCAAACGTGATAACCACTACACTACAGAAGCTGCCTTCAATCCTATTTACGAACATGGAAACTGAACAAAATATAGATGTCTTACAACAATCAAAATTACATGGATGACCATGTGCATTGAAACGTATATAGAAAAAAACCTGAAAAACACTTTTTCTCCCTAGTTTTGAACAAGGGACCTTTTGCGTGTTCGGCAGACGTGATAACCGCTACATGGATATCAAAATCACACAGATGACCATGTGAATTGAAAAGTATATAATAAAAATTAAAAAATCCAGAAAAAAACACTGTTTCTGCCTGGTTTCGAACCAGAGACCTTTTGCATGTTTAGCCAAAGTGATAAAAGCTACATGGATATCAAAATCACACAGATGACCATGTGAATTCAAAAGTATATAATAAAAATGTAAAAATCCAGAAAAACAATGTTTCTGCCTGGTTTTGAACCAAGGACCTTTTGCGTGTAAAGCAAACGTGATAACCACTACACTACAGAAACTGCCTTCTAGCCTATTAACAACATGGAAACTGAACAAAATATAGATGTCTTACAACAATCAAAATTACATGGATGACCATGTGCATTGAATCGTATATAGAAAAAATACTGAAAAACACTGTTTCTCCCTAGTTTTGAACAAGGGACCTTTTGCGTGTTCGACAGACGTGATAACCGCTACATGGATATCAAAATTACATGGATGACCATGTGAAATGAAATGTATATAATAAAAATGTAAAAATCCAGAAAAACAATGTTTCTGCCTGGTTTTGAACCAAGGACCTTTTGCGTGTAAAGCAGACGTGATAACCACTACACTACAGAAACTGCCTTCTAGCCTATTTACGAACATGGAAACTGAACAAAATATAGATGTCTTACAACAATCAAAATTACATGGATGACCATGTGCATTGAATCGTATATAGAAAAAATACTGAAAAACACTGTTTCTCCCTAGTTTTGAACAAGGGACCTTTTGCGTGTTCGGCAGACGTGATAACCGCTACATGTATATCAAAATCACACAGATGACCATGTGAATTGAAAAGTATATAATAAAAATTAAAAAATCCAGAAAAAAACACTGTTTCTGCCTGGTTTCGAACCAGAGACCTTTTGCATGTTTAGCCAAAGTGATAAAAGCTACATGGATATCAAAATCACACAGATGACCATGTGAATTCAAAAGTATATAATAAAAATGTAAAAATCCAGAAAAACAATGTTTCTGCCTGGTTTTGAACCAAGGACCTTTTGCGTGTAAAGCAAACGTGATAACCACTACACTACAGAAACTGCCTTCTAGCCTATTAACAACATGGAAACTGAACAAAATATAGATGTCTTACAACAATCAAAATTACATGGATGACCATGTGCATTGAATCGTATATAGAAAAAATACTGAAAAACACTGTTTCTCCCTAGTTTTGAACAAGGGACCTTTTGCGTGTTCGACAGACGTGATAACCGCTACATGGATATCAAAATTACATGGATGACCATGTGAAATGAAATGTATATAATAAAAATGTAAAAATCCAGAAAAACAATGTTTCTGCCTGGTTTTGAACCAAGGACCTTTTGCGTGTAAAGCAGACGTGATAACCACTACACTACAGAAACTGCCTTCTAGCCTATTTACGAACATGGAAACTGAACAAAATATAGATGTCTTACAACAATCAAAATTACATGGATGACCATGTGCATTGAATCGTATATAGAAAAAATACTGAAAAACACTGTTTCTCCCTAGTTTTGAACAAGGGACCTTTTGCGTGTTCGGCAGACGTGATAACCGCTACATGTATATCAAAATCACACAGATGACCATGTGAATTGAAAAGTATATAATAAAAATTAAAAAATCCAGAAAAAAACACTGTTTCTGCCTGGTTTCGAACCAGAGACCTTTTGCATGTTTAGCCAAAGTGATAAAAGCTACATGGATATCAAAATCACACAGATGACCATGTGAATTCAAAAGTATATAATAAAAATGTAAAAATCCAGAAAAACAATGTTTCTGCCTGGTTTTGAACCAAGGACCTTTTGCGTGTAAAGCAAACGTGATAACCACTACACTACAGAAACTGCCTTCTAGCCTATTAACAACATGGAAACTGAACAAAATATAGATGTCTTACAACAATCAAAATTACATGGATGACCATGTGCATTGAATCGTATATAGAAAAAATACTGAAAAACACTGTTTCTCCCTAGTTTTGAACAAGGGACCTTTTGCGTGTTCGACAGACGTGATAACCGCTACATGGATATCAAAATTACATGGATGACCATGTGAAATGAAATGTATATAATAAAAATGTAAAAATCCAGAAAAACAATGTTTCTGCCTGGTTTTGAACCAAGGACCTTTTGCGTGTAAAGCAGACGTGATAACCACTACACTACAGAAACTGCCTTCTAGCCTATTTACGAACATGGAAACTGAACAAAATATAGATGTCTTACAACAATCAAAATTACATGGATGACCATGTGCATTGAATCGTATATAGAAAAAATACTGAAAAACACTGTTTCTCCCTAGTTTTGAACAAGGGACCTTTTGCGTGTTCGGCAGACGTGATAACCGCTACATGTATATCAAAATCACACAGATGACCATGTGAATTGAAAAGTATATAATAAAAATTAAAAAATCCAGAAAAAAACACTGTTTCTGCCTGGTTTCGAACCAGAGACCTTTTGCATGTTTAGCCAAATTGATAACCGCTACATGGATATCAAAATCACACAGATGACCATGTGAATTGAAAAGTATATAATAAAAATTAAAAAAATGCAGAAAAACACTGTTTCTGCCTGGTTTTGAACCAGGGACCTTTTGCGTGTAAAGCAAACGTGATAACCACTACACTACAGAAGCTGCCTTCAAGCCTATTTACGAACATGGAAACTGAACAAAATATAGATGTCTTACAACAATCAAAATGACATGGATGACCATGTGCATTAAATCGTATATAGAAAAAATACTGAAAAACACTGTTTCTCCCTAGTTTTGAACAAGGGACCTTTTGCGTGTTCGGCAGACGTGATAACCGCTACATGTATATCAAAATCACACAGATGACCATGTGAATTGAAAAGTATATAATAAAAATTAAAAAATCCAGAAAAAAACACTGTTTCTGCCTGGTTTCGAACCAGAGACCTTTTGCATGTTTAGCCAAAGTGATAAAAGCTACATGGATATCAAAATCACACAGATGACCATGTGAATTCAAAAGTATATAATAAAAATGTAAAAATCCAGAAAAACAATGTTTCTGCCTGGTTTTGAACCAAGGACCTTTTGCGTGTAAAGCAAACGTGATAACCACTACACTACAGAAACTGCCTTCTAGCCTATTAACAACATGGAAACTGAACAAAATATAGATGTCTTACAACAATCAAAATTACATGGATGACCATGTGCATTGAATCGGATATAGAAAAAATACTGAAAAACACTGTTTCTCCCTAGTTTTGAACAAGGGACCTTTTGCGTGTTCGACAGACGTGATAACCGCTACATGGATATCAAAATTACATGGATGACCATGTGAAATGAAATGTATATAATAAAAATGTAAAAATCCAGAAAAACAATGTTTCTGCCTGGTTTTGAACCAAGGACCTTTTGCGTGTAAAGCAGACGTGATAACCACTACACTACAGAAACTGCCTTCTAGCCTATTTACGAACATGGAAACTGAACAAAATATAGATGTCTTACAACAATCAAAATTACATGGATGACCATGTGCATTGAATCGTATATAGAAAAAATACTGAAAAACACTGTTTCTCCCTAGTTTTGAACAAGGGACCTTTTGCGTGTTCGGCAGACGTGATAACCGCTACATGTATATCAAAATCACACAGATGACCATGTGAATTGAAAAGTATATAATAAAAATTAAAAAATCCAGAAAAAAACACTGTTTCTGCCTGGTTTCGAACCAGAGACCTTTTGCATGTTTAGCCAAAGTGATAAAAGCTACATGGATATCAAAATCACACAGATGACCATGTGAATTCAAAAGTATATAATAAAAATGTAAAAATCCAGAAAAACAATGTTTCTGCCTGGTTTTGAACCAAGGACCTTTTGCGTGTAAAGCAAACGTGATAACCACTACACTACAGAAACTGCCTTCTAGCCTATTAACAACATGGAAACTGAACAAAATATAGATGTCTTACAACAATCAAAATTACATGGATGACCATGTGCATTGAATCGTATATAGAAAAAATACTGAAAAACACTGTTTCTCCCTAGTTTTGAACAAGGGACCTTTTGCGTGTTCGACAGACGTGATAACCGCTACATGGATATCAAAATTACATGGATGACCATGTGAAATGAAATGTATATAATAAAAATGTAAAAATCCAGAAAAACAATGTTTCTGCCTGGTTTTGAACCAAGGACCTTTTGCGTGTAAAGCAGACGTGATAACCACTACACTACAGAAACTGCCTTCTAGCCTATTTACGAACATGGAAACTGAACAAAATATAGATGTCTTACAACAATCAAAATGACATGGATGACCATGTGCATTAAATCGTATATAGAAAAAATACTGAAAAACACTGTTTCTCCCTAGTTTTGAACAAGGGACCTTTTGCGTGTTCGGCAGACGTGATAACCGCTACATGTATATCAAAATCACACAGATGACCATGTGAATTGAAAAGTATATAATAAAAATTAAAAAATCCAGAAAAAAACACTGTTTCTGCCTGGTTTCGAACCAGAGACCTTTTGCATGTTTAGCCAAAGTGATAAAAGCTACATGGATATCAAAATCACACAGATGACCATGTGAATTCAAAAGTATATAATAAAAATGTAAAAATCCAGAAAAACAATGTTTCTGCCTGGTTTTGAACCAAGGACCTTTTGCGTGTAAAGCAAACGTGATAACCACTACACTACAGAAACTGCCTTCTAGCCTATTAACAACATGGAAACTGAACAAAATATAGATGTCTTACAACAATCAAAATTACATGGATGACCATGTGCATTGAATCGTATATAGAAAAAATACTGAAAAACACTGTTTCTCCCTAGTTTTGAACAAGGGACCTTTTGCGTGTTCGACAGACGTGATAACCGCTACATGGATATCAAAATTACATGGATGACCATGTGAAATGAAATGTATATAATAAAAATGTAAAAATCCAGAAAAACAATGTTTCTGCCTGGTTTTGAACCAAGGACCTTTTGCGTGTAAAGCAGACGTGATAACCACTACACTACAGAAACTGCCTTCTAGCCTATTTACGAACATGGAAACTGAACAAAATATAGATGTCTTACAACAATCAAAATTACATGGATGACCATGTGCATTGAATCGTATATAGAAAAAATACTGAAAAACACTGTTTCTCCCTAGTTTTGAACAAGGGACCTTTTGCGTGTTCGGCAGACGTGATAACCGCTACATGTATATCAAAATCACACAGATGACCATGTGAATTGAAAAGTATATAATAAAAATTAAAAAATCCAGAAAAAAACACTGTTTCTGCCTGGTTTCGAACCAGAGACCTTTTGCATGTTTAGCCAAAGTGATAAAAGCTACATGGATATCAAAATCACACAGATGACCATGTGAATTCAAAAGTATATAATAAAAATGTAAAAATCCAGAAAAACAATGTTTCTGCCTGGTTTTGAACCAAGGACCTTTTGCGTGTAAAGCAAACGTGATAACCACTACACTACAGAAACTGCCTTCTAGCCTATTAACAACATGGAAACTGAACAAAATATAGATGTCTTACAACAATCAAAATTACATGGATGACCATGTGCATTGAATCGTATATAGAAAAAATACTGAAAAACACTGTTTCTCCCTAGTTTTGAACAAGGGACCTTTTGCGTGTTCGACAGACGTGATAACCGCTACATGGATATCAAAATTACATGGATGACCATGTGAAATGAAATGTATATAATAAAAATGTAAAAATCCAGAAAAACAATGTTTCTGCCTGGTTTTGAACCAAGGACCTTTTGCGTGTAAAGCAGACGTGATAACCACTACACTACAGAAACTGCCTTCTAGCCTATTTACGAACATGGAAACTGAACAAAATATAGATGTCTTACAACAATCAAAATTACATGGATGACCATGTGCATTGAATCGTATATAGAAAAAATACTGAAAAACACTGTTTCTCCCTAGTTTTGAACAAGGGACCTTTTGCGTGTTCGGCAGACGTGATAACCGCTACATGTATATCAAAATCACACAGATGACCATGTGAATTGAAAAGTATATAATAAAAATTAAAAAATCCAGAAAAAAACACTGTTTCTGCCTGGTTTCGAACCAGAGACCTTTTGCATGTTTAGCCAAATTGATAACCGCTACATGGATATCAAAATCACACAGATGACCATGTGAATTGAAAAGTATATAATAAAAATTAAAAAAATGCAGAAAAACACTGTTTCTGCCTGGTTTTGAACCAGTGACCTTTTGCGTGTAAAGCAAACGTGATAACCACTACACTACAGAAGCTGCCTTCAAGCCTATTTACGAACATGGAAACTGAACAAAATATAGATGTCTTACAACAATCAAAATTACATGGATGACCATGTGCATTGAAACGTATATAGAAAAAAACCTGAAAAACACTTTTTCTCCCTAGTTTTGAACAAGGGACCTTTTGCGTGTTCGGCAGACGTGATAACCGCTACATGGATATCAAAATCACACAGATGACCATGTGAATTGAAAAGTATATAATAAAAATTAAAAAATCCAGAAAAAAACACTGTTTCTGCCTGGTTTCGAACCAGAGACCTTTTGCATGTTTAGCCAAAGTGATAAAAGCTACATGGATATCAAAATCACACAGATGACCATGTGAATTCAAAAGTATATAATAAAAATGTAAAAATCCAGAAAAACAATGTTTCTGCCTGGTTTTGAACCAAGGACCTTTTGCGTGTAAAGCAAACGTGATAACCACTACACTACAGAAACTGCCTTCTAGCCTATTAACAACATGGAAACTGAACAAAATATAGATGTCTTACAACAATCAAAATTACATGGATGACCATGTGCATTGAATCGTATATAGAAAAAATACTGAAAAACACTGTTTCTCCCTAGTTTTGAACAAGGGACCTTTTGCGTGTTCGGCAGACGTGATAACCGCTACATGTATATCAAAATCACACAGATGACCATGTGAATTGAAAAGTATATAATAAAAATTAAAAAATCCAGAAAAAAACACTGTTTCTGCCTGGTTTCGAACCAGAGACCTTTTGCATGTTTAGCCAAAGTGATAAAAGCTACATGGATATCAAAATCACACAGATGACCATGTGAATTCAAAAGTATATAATAAAAATGTAAAAATCCAGAAAAACAATGTTTCTGCCTGGTTTTGAACCAAGGACCTTTTGCGTGTAAAGCAAACGTGATAACCACTACACTACAGAAACTGCCTTCTAGCCTATTAACAACATGGAAACTGAACAAAATATAGATGTCTTACAACAATCAAAATTACATGGATGACCATGTGCATTGAATCGTATATAGAAAAAATACTGAAAAACACTGTTTCTCCCTAGTTTTGAACAAGGGACCTTTTGCGTGTTCGACAGACGTGATAACCGCTACATGGATATCAAAATTACATGGATGACCATGTGAAATGAAATGTATATAATAAAAATGTAAAAATCCAGAAAAACAATGTTTCTGCCTGGTTTTGAACCAAGGACCTTTTGCGTGTAAAGCAGACGTGATAACCACTACACTACAGAAACTGCCTTCTAGCCTATTTACGAACATGGAAACTGAACAAAATATAGATGTCTTACAACAATCAAAATTACATGGATGACCATGTGCATTGAATCGTATATAGAAAAAATACTGAAAAACACTGTTTCTCCCTAGTTTTGAACAAGGGACCTTTTGCGTGTTCGGCAGACGTGATAACCGCTACATGTATATCAAAATCACACAGATGACCATGTGAATTGAAAAGTATATAATAAAAATTAAAAAATCCAGAAAAAAACACTGTTTCTGCCTGGTTTCGAACCAGAGACCTTTTGCATGTTTAGCCAAATTGATAACCGCTACATGGATATCAAAATCACACAGATGACCATGTGAATTGAAAAGTATATAATAAAAATTAAAAAAATGCAGAAAAACACTGTTTCTGCCTGGTTTTGAACCAGGGACCTTTTGCGTGTAAAGCAAACGTGATAACCACTACACTACAGAAGCTGCCTTCAAGCCTATTTACGAACATGGAAACTGAACAAAATATAGATGTCTTACAACAATCAAAATGACATGGATGACCATGTGCATTAAATCGTATATAGAAAAAATACTGAAAAACACTGTTTCTCCCTAGTTTTGAACAAGGGACCTTTTGCGTGTTCGGCAGACGTGATAACCGCTACATGTATATCAAAATCACACAGATGACCATGTGAATTGAAAAGTATATAATAAAAATTAAAAAATCCAGAAAAAAACACTGTTTCTGCCTGGTTTCGAACCAGAGACCTTTTGCATGTTTAGCCAAAGTGATAAAAGCTACATGGATATCAAAATCACACAGATGACCATGTGAATTCAAAAGTATATAATAAAAATGTAAAAATCCAGAAAAACAATGTTTCTGCCTGGTTTTGAACCAAGGACCTTTTGCGTGTAAAGCAAACGTGATAACCACTACACTACAGAAACTGCCTTCTAGCCTATTAACAACATGGAAACTGAACAAAATATAGATGTCTTACAACAATCAAAATTACATGGATGACCATGTGCATTGAATCGGATATAGAAAAAATACTGAAAAACACTGTTTCTCCCTAGTTTTGAACAAGGGACCTTTTGCGTGTTCGACAGACGTGATAACCGCTACATGGATATCAAAATTACATGGATGACCATGTGAAATGAAATGTATATAATAAAAATGTAAAAATCCAGAAAAACAATGTTTCTGCCTGGTTTTGAACCAAGGACCTTTTGCGTGTAAAGCAGACGTGATAACCACTACACTACAGAAACTGCCTTCTAGCCTATTTACGAACATGGAAACTGAACAAAATATAGATGTCTTACAACAATCAAAATTACATGGATGACCATGTGCATTGAATCGTATATAGAAAAAATACTGAAAAACACTGTTTCTCCCTAGTTTTGAACAAGGGACCTTTTGCGTGTTCGGCAGACGTGATAACCGCTACATGTATATCAAAATCACACAGATGACCATGTGAATTGAAAAGTATATAATAAAAATTAAAAAATCCAGAAAAAAACACTGTTTCTGCCTGGTTTCGAACCAGAGACCTTTTGCATGTTTAGCCAAAGTGATAAAAGCTACATGGATATCAAAATCACACAGATGACCATGTGAATTCAAAAGTATATAATAAAAATGTAAAAATCCAGAAAAACAATGTTTCTGCCTGGTTTTGAACCAAGGACCTTTTGCGTGTAAAGCAAACGTGATAACCACTACACTACAGAAACTGCCTTCTAGCCTATTAACAACATGGAAACTGAACAAAATATAGATGTCTTACAACAATCAAAATTACATGGATGACCATGTGCATTGAATCGTATATAGAAAAAATACTGAAAAACACTGTTTCTCCCTAGTTTTGAACAAGGGACCTTTTGCGTGTTCGACAGACGTGATAACCGCTACATGGATATCAAAATTACATGGATGACCATGTGAAATGAAATGTATATAATAAAAATGTAAAAATCCAGAAAAACAATGTTTCTGCCTGGTTTTGAACCAAGGACCTTTTGCGTGTAAAGCAGACGTGATAACCACTACACTACAGAAACTGCCTTCTAGCCTATTTACGAACATGGAAACTGAACAAAATATAGATGTCTTACAACAATCAAAATTACATGGATGACCATGTGCATTGAATCGTATATAGAAAAAATACTGAAAAACACTGTTTCTCCCTAGTTTTGAACAAGGGACCTTTTGCGTGTTCGGCAGACGTGATAACCGCTACATGTATATCAAAATCACACAGATGACCATGTGAATTGAAAAGTATATAATAAAAATTAAAAAATCCAGAAAAAAACACTGTTTCTGCCTGGTTTCGAACCAGAGACCTTTTGCATGTTTAGCCAAATTGATAACCGCTACATGGATATCAAAATCACACAGATGACCATGTGAATTGAAAAGTATATAATAAAAATTAAAAAAATGCAGAAAAACACTGTTTCTGCCTGGTTTTGAACCAGGGACCTTTTGCGTGTAAAGCAAACGTGATAACCACTACACTACAGAAGCTGCCTTCAAGCCTATTTACGAACATGGAAACTGAACAAAATATAGATGTCTTACAACAATCAAAATTACATGGATGACCATGTGCATTGAAACGTATATAGAAAAAAACCTGAAAAACACTTTTTCTCCCTAGTTTTGAACAAGGGACCTTTTGCGTGTTCGGCAGACGTGATAACCGCTACATGGATATCAAAATCACACAGATGACCATGTGAATTGAAAAGTATATAATAAAAATTAAAAAATCCAGAAAAAAACACTGTTTCTGCCTGGTTTCGAACCAGAGACCTTTTGCATGTTTAGCCAAAGTGATAAAAGCTACATGGATATCAAAATCACACAGATGACCATGTGAATTCAAAAGTATATAATAAAAATGTAAAAATCCAGAAAAACAATGTTTCTGCCTGGTTTTGAACCAAGGACCTTTTGCGTGTAAAGCAAACGTGATAACCACTACACTACAGAAACTGCCTTCTAGCCTATTAACAACATGGAAACTGAACAAAATATAGATGTCTTACAACAATCAAAATTACATGGATGACCATGTGCATTGAATCGTATATAGAAAAAATACTGAAAAACACTGTTTCTCCCTAGTTTTGAACAAGGGACCTTTTGCGTGTTCGACAGACGTGATAACCGCTACATGGATATCAAAATTACATGGATGACCATGTGAAATGAAATGTATATAATAAAAATGTAAAAATCCAGAAAAACAATGTTTCTGCCTGGTTTTGAACCAAGGACCTTTTGCGTGTAAAGCAGACGTGATAATCACTACACTACAGAAACTGCCTTCTAGCCTATTTACGAACATGGAAACTGAACAAAATATAGATGTCTTACAACAATCAAAATTACATGGATGACCATGTGCATTGAATCGTATATAGAAAAAATACTGAAAAACACTGTTTCTCCCTAGTTTTGAACAAGGGACCTTTTGCGTGTTCGGCAGACGTGATAACCGCTACATGTATATCAAAATCACACAGATGACCATGTGAATTGAAAAGTATATAATAAAAATTAAAAAATCCAGAAAAAAACACTGTTTCTGCCTGGTTTCGAACCAGAGACCTTTTGCATGTTTAGCCAAATTGATAACCGCTACATGGATATCAAAATCACACAGATGACCATGTGAATTGAAAAGTATATAATAAAAATTAAAAAAATGCAGAAAAACACTGTTTCTGCCTGGTTTTGAACCAGGGACCTTTTGCGTGTAAAGCAAACGTGATAACCACTACACTACAGAAGCTGCCTTCAAGCCTATTTACGAACATGGAAACTGAACAAAATATAGATGTCTTACAACAATCAAAATTACATGGATGACCATGTGCATTGAAACGTATATAGAAAAAAACCTGAAAAACACTTTTTCTCCCTAGTTTTGAACAAGGGACCTTTTGCGTGTTCGGCAGACGTGATAACCGCTACATGGATATCAAAATCACACAGATGACCATGTGAATTGAAAAGTATATAATAAAAATTAAAAAATCCAGAAAAAAACACTGTTTCTGCCTGGTTTCGAACCAGAGACCTTTTGCATGTTTAGCCAAAGTGATAAAAGCTACATGGATATCAAAATCACACAGATGACCATGTGAATTCAAAAGTATATAATAAAAATGTAAAAATCCAGAAAAACAATGTTTCTGCCTGGTTTTGAACCAAGGACCTTTTGCGTGTAAAGCAAACGTGATAACCACTACACTACAGAAACTGCCTTCTAGCCTATTAACAACATGGAAACTGAACAAAATATAGATGTCTTACAACAATCAAAATTACATGGATGACCATGTGCATTGAATCGTATATAGAAAAAATACTGAAAAACACTGTTTCTCCCTAGTTTTGAACAAGGGACCTTTTGCGTGTTCGACAGACGTGATAACCGCTACATGGATATCAAAATTACATGGATGACCATGTGAAATGAAATGTATATAATAAAAATGTAAAAATCCAGAAAAACAATGTTTCTGCCTGGTTTTGAACCAAGGACCTTTTGCGTGTAAAGCAGACGTGATAACCACTACACTACAGAAACTGCCTTCTAGCCTATTTACGAACATGGAAACTGAACAAAATATAGATGTCTTACAACAATCAAAATTACATGGATGACCATGTGCATTGAATCGTATATAGAAAAAATACTGAAAAACACTGTTTCTCCCTAGTTTTGAACAAGGGACCTTTTGCGTGTTCGGCAGACGTGATAACCGCTACATGTATATCAAAATCACACAGATGACCATGTGAATTGAAAAGTATATAATAAAAATTAAAAAATCCAGAAAAAAACACTGTTTCTGCCTGGTTTCGAACCAGAGACCTTTTGCATGTTTAGCCAAAGTGATAAAAGCTACATGGATATCAAAATCACACAGATGACCATGTGAATTCAAAAGTATATAATAAAAATGTAAAAATCCAGAAAAACAATGTTTCTGCCTGGTTTTGAACCAAGGACCTTTTGCGTGTAAAGCAAACGTGATAACCACTACACTACAGAAACTGCCTTCTAGCCTATTAACAACATGGAAACTGAACAAAATATAGATGTCTTACAACAATCAAAATTACATGGATGACCATGTGCATTGAATCGTATATAGAAAAAATACTGAAAAACACTGTTTCTCCCTAGTTTTGAACAAGGGACCTTTTGCGTGTTCGACAGACGTGATAACCGCTACATGGATATCAAAATTACATGGATGACCATGTGAAATGAAATGTATATAATAAAAATGTAAAAATCCAGAAAAACAATGTTTCTGCCTGGTTTTGAACCAAGGACCTTTTGCGTGTAAAGCAGACGTGATAACCACTACACTACAGAAACTGCCTTCTAGCCTATTTACGAACATGGAAACTGAACAAAATATAGATGTCTTACAACAATCAAAATTACATGGATGACCATGTGCATTGAATCGTATATAGAAAAAATACTGAAAAACACTGTTTCTCCCTAGTTTTGAACAAGGGACCTTTTGCGTGTTCGGCAGACGTGATAACCGCTACATGTATATCAAAATCACACAGATGACCATGTGAATTGAAAAGTATATAATAAAAATTAAAAAATCCAGAAAAAAACACTGTTTCTGCCTGGTTTCGAACCAGAGACCTTTTGCATGTTTAGCCAAATTGATAACCGCTACATGGATATCAAAATCACACAGATGACCATGTGAATTGAAAAGTATATAATAAAAATTAAAAAAATGCAGAAAAACACTGTTTCTGCCTGGTTTTGAACCAGGGACCTTTTGCGTGTAAAGCAAACGTGATAACCACTACACTACAGAAGCTGCCTTCAAGCCTATTTACGAACATGGAAACTGAACAAAATATAGATGTCTTACAACAATCAAAATTACATGGATGACCATGTGCATTGAAACGTATATAGAAAAAAACCTGAAAAACACTTTTTCTCCCTAGTTTTGAACAAGGGACCTTTTGCGTGTTCGGCAGACGTGATAACCGCTACATGGATATCAAAATCACACAGATGACCATGTGAATTGAAAAGTATATAATAAAAATTAAAAAATCCAGAAAAAAACACTGTTTCTGCCTGGTTTCGAACCAGAGACCTTTTGCATGTTTAGCCAAAGTGATAAAAGCTACATGGATATCAAAATCACACAGATGACCATGTGAATTCAAAAGTATATAATAAAAATGTAAAAATCCAGAAAAACAATGTTTCTGCCTGGTTTTGAACCAAGGACCTTTTGCGTGTAAAGCAAACGTGATAACCACTACACTACAGAAACTGCCTTCTAGCCTATTAACAACATGGAAACTGAACAAAATATAGATGTCTTACAACAATCAAAATTACATGGATGACCATGTGCATTGAATCGTATATAGAAAAAATACTGAAAAACACTGTTTCTCCCTAGTTTTGAACAAGGGACCTTTTGCGTGTTCGACAGACGTGATAACCGCTACATGGATATCAAAATTACATGGATGACCATGTGAAATGAAATGTATATAATAAAAATGTAAAAATCCAGAAAAACAATGTTTCTGCCTGGTTTTGAACCAAGGACCTTTTGCGTGTAAAGCAGACGTGATAACCACTACACTACAGAAACTGCCTTCTAGCCTATTTACGAACATGGAAACTGAACAAAATATAGATGTCTTACAACAATCAAAATTACATGGATGACCATGTGCATTGAATCGTATATAGAAAAAATACTGAAAAACACTGTTTCTCCCTAGTTTTGAACAAGGGACCTTTTGCGTGTTCGGCAGACGTGATAACCGCTACATGTATATCAAAATCACACAGATGACCATGTGAATTGAAAAGTATATAATAAAAATTAAAAAATCCAGAAAAAAACACTGTTTCTGCCTGGTTTCGAACCAGAGACCTTTTGCATGTTTAGCCAAATTGATAACCGCTACATGGATATCAAAATCACACAGATGACCATGTGAATTGAAAAGTATATAATAAAAATTAAAAAAATGCAGAAAAACACTGTTTCTGCCTGGTTTTGAACCAGGGACCTTTTGCGTGTAAAGCAAACGTGATAACCACTACACTACAGAAGCTGCCTTCAAGCCTATTTACGAACATGGAAACTGAACAAAATATAGATGTCTTACAACAATCAAAATTACATGGATGACCATGTGCATTGAAACGTATATAGAAAAAAACCTGAAAAACACTTTTTCTCCCTAGTTTTGAACAAGGGACCTTTTGCGTGTTCGGCAGACGTGATAACCGCTACATGGATATCAAAATCACACAGATGACCATGTGAATTGAAAAGTATATAATAAAAATTAAAAAATCCAGAAAAAAACACTGTTTCTGCCTGGTTTCGAACCAGAGACCTTTTGCATGTTTAGCCAAAGTGATAAAAGCTACATGGATATCAAAATCACACAGATGACCATGTGAATTCAAAAGTATATAATAAAAATGTAAAAATCCAGAAAAACAATGTTTCTGCCTGGTTTTGAACCAAGGACCTTTTGCGTGTAAAGCAAACGTGATAACCACTACACTACAGAAACTGCCTTCTAGCCTATTAACAACATGGAAACTGAACAAAATATAGATGTCTTACAACAATCAAAATTACATGGATGACCATGTGCATTGAATCGTATATAGAAAAAATACTGAAAAACACTGTTTCTCCCTAGTTTTGAACAAGGGACCTTTTGCGTGTTCGACAGACGTGATAACCGCTACATGGATATCAAAATTACATGGATGACCATGTGAAATGAAATGTATATAATAAAAATGTAAAAATCCAGAAAAACAATGTTTCTGCCTGGTTTTGAACCAAGGACCTTTTGCGTGTAAAGCAGACGTGATAACCACTACACTACAGAAACTGCCTTCTAGCCTATTTACGAACATGGAAACTGAACAAAATATAGATGTCTTACAACAATCAAAATTACATGGATGACCATGTGCATTGAATCGTATATAGAAAAAATACTGAAAAACACTGTTTCTCCCTAGTTTTGAACAAGGGACCTTTTGCGTGTTCGGCAGACGTGATAACCGCTACATGTATATCAAAATCACACAGATGACCATGTGAATTGAAAAGTATATAATAAAAATTAAAAAATCCAGAAAAAAACACTGTTTCTGCCTGGTTTCGAACCAGAGACCTTTTGCATGTTTAGCCAAATTGATAACCGCTACATGGATATCAAAATCACACAGATGACCATGTGAATTGAAAAGTATATAATAAAAATTAAAAAAATGCAGAAAAACACTGTTTCTGCCTGGTTTTGAACCAGGGACCTTTTGCGTGTAAAGCAAACGTGATAACCACTACACTACAGAAGCTGCCTTCAAGCCTATTTACGAACATGGAAACTGAACAAAATATAGATGTCTTACAACAATCAAAATTACATGGATGACCATGTGCATTGAAACGTATATAGAAAAAAACCTGAAAAACACTTTTTCTCCCTAGTTTTGAACAAGGGACCTTTTGCGTGTTCGGCAGACGTGATAACCGCTACATGGATATCAAAATTACATGGATGACCATGTGAAATGAAATGTATATAATAAAAATTAAAAAATCCAGAAAAAACACTGTTTCTGCCTGGTTTCGAACCAGAGACCTTTTGCATGTTTAGCCAAAGTGATAAAAGCTACATGGATATCAAAATCACACAGATGACCATGTGAATTCAAAAGTATATAATAAAAATGTAAAAATCCAGAAAAACAATGTTTCTGCCTGGTTTTGAACCAAGGACCTTTTGCGTGTAAAGCAAACGTGATAACCACTACACTACAGAAACTGCCTTCTAGCGTATTTACGAACATGGAAACTGAACAAAATATAGATGTCTTACAACAATCAAAATTACATGGATGACCATGTGCATTGAATCGTATATAGAAAAAATACTGAAAAACACTGTTTCTCCCTAGTTTTGAACAAGGGACCTTTTGCGTGTTCGGCAGACGTGATAACCGCTACATGGATATCAAAATTACATGGATGACCATGTGAATTGAAATGTATATAATAAAAATTAAAAAATCCAGAAAAAACACTGTTTCTGTATGGTTTCGAACCAGAGACCTTTTGCATGTTTAGCCAAAGTGATAAAAGCTACATGGATATCAAAATCACACAGATGACCATGTGAATTCAAAAGTATATAATAAAAATGTAAAAATCCAGAAAAACAATGTTTCTGCCTGGTTTTGAACCAGGGACCTTTTGCGTGTAAAGCAAACGTGATAACCACTACACTACAGAAACTGCCTTCTAGCCTATTTACGAACATGGAAACTGAACAAAATATAGATGTCTTACAACAATCAAAATTACATGGATGACCATGTGCATTGAAACGTATATAGAAAAAATCCTGAAAAAACACTGTTTCTCCCTGGTATCGAACCATAGACCTTTTGCATGTTCGGCAGATGTGATAACCGCTACATGGATATCAAAATTACATGGATGACCATGTGAATTGAAATGTATATAATAAAAATTAAAAAATCCAGAAAAAACACTGTTTCTGCCTGGTTTCGAACCAGAGACCTTTTGCATGTTTAGCCAAAGTGATAACCGCTACATGGATATCAAAATCACACAGATGACCATGTGAATTGAAAAGTATATAATAAAAATTAAAAAATCCAGAAAAAAACACTGTTTCTGCCTGGTTTCGAACCAGAGACCTTTTGCATGTTTAGCCAAATTGATAACCGCTACATGGATATCAAAATCACACAGATGACCATGTGAATTGAAAAGTATATAATAAAAATTAAAAAAATGCAGAAAAACACTGTTTCTGCCTGGTTTTGAACGAGGGACCTTTTGCGTGTAAAGCAAACGTGATAACCACTACACTACAGAAGCTGCCTTCAAGCCTATTTACGAACATGGAAACTGAACAAAATATAGATGTCTTACAACAATCAAAATTACATGGATGACCATGTGCATTGAAACGTATATAGAAAAAAACCTGAAAAACACTTTTTCTCCCTAGTTTTGAACAAGGGACCTTTTGCGTGTTCGGCAGACGTGATAACCGCTACATGGATATCAAAATTACATGGATGACCATGTGAAATGAAATGTATATAATAAAAATTAAAAAATCCAGAAAAAACACTGTTTCTGCCTGGTTTCGAACCAGAGACCTTTTGCATGTTTAGCCAAAGTGATAAAAGCTACATGGATATCAAAATCACACAGATGACCATGTGAATTCAAAAGTATATAATAAAAATGTAAAAATCCAGAAAAACAATGTTTCTGCCTGGTTTTGAACCAAGGACCTTTTGCGTGTAAAGCAAACGTGATAACCACTACACTACAGAAACTGCCTTCTAGCCTATTTACGAACATGGAAACTGAACAAAATATAGATGTCTTACAACAATCAAAATTACATGGATGACCATGTGCATTGAAACGTATATAGAAAAAATCCTGAAAAAACACTGTTTCTCCCTGGTATCGAACCATAGACCTTTTGCATGTTCGGCAGATGTGATAACCGCTACATGGATATCAAAATTACATGGATGACCATGTGAATTGAAATGTATATAATAAAAATTAAAAAATCCAGAAAAAACACTGTTTCTGCCTGGTTTCGAACCAGAGACCTTTTGCATGTTTAGCCAAAGTGATAACCGCTACATGGATATCAAAATCACACAGATGACCATGTGAATTGAAAAGTATATAATAAAAATTAAAAAATCCAGAAAAAAACACTGTTTCTGCCTGGTTTCGAACCAGAGACCTTTTGCATGTTTAGCCAAATTGATAACCGCTACATGGATATCAAAATCACACAGATGACCATGTGAATTGAAAAGTATATAATAAAAATTAAAAAAATGCAGAAAAACACTGTTTCTGCCTGGTTTTGAACCAGGGACCTTTTGCGTGTAAAGCAAACGTGATAACCACTACACTACAGAAGCTGCCTTCAAGCCTATTTACGAACATGGAAACTGAACAAAATATAGATGTCTTACAACAATCAAAATTACATGGATGACCATGTGCATTGAAACGTATATAGAAAAAAACCTGAAAAACACTTTTTCTCCCTAGTTTTGAACAAGGGACCTTTTGCGTGTTCGGCAGACGTGATAACCGCTACATGGATATCAAAATTACATGGATGACCATGTGAAATGAAATGTATATAATAAAAATTAAAAAATCCAGAAAAAACACTGTTTCTGCCTGGTTTCGAACCAGAGACCTTTTGCATGTTTAGCCAAAGTGATAAAAGCTACATGGATATCAAAATCACACAGATGACCATGTGAATTCAAAAGTATATAATAAAAATGTAAAAATCCAGAAAAACAATGTTTCTGCCTGGTTTTGAACCAAGGACCTTTTGCGTGTAAAGCAAACGTGATAACCACTACACTACAGAAACTGCCTTCTAGCGTATTTACGAACATGGAAACTGAACAAAATATAGATGTCTTACAACAATCAAAATTACATGGATGACCATGTGCATTGAATCGTATATAGAAAAAATACTGAAAAACACTGTTTCTCCCTAGTTTTGAACAAGGGACCTTTTGCGTGTTCGGCAGACGTGATAACCGCTACATGGATATCAAAATTACATGGATGACCATGTGAATTGAAATGTATATAATAAAAATTAAAAAATCCAGAAAAAACACTGTTTCTGTATGGTTTCGAACCAGAGACCTTTTGCATGTTTAGCCAAAGTGATAAAAGCTACATGGATATCAAAATCACACAGATGACCATGTGAATTCAAAAGTATATAATAAAAATGTAAAAATCCAGAAAAACAATGTTTCTGCCTGGTTTTGAACCAGGGACCTTTTGCGTGTAAAGCAAACGTGATAACCACTACACTACAGAAACTGCCTTCTAGCCTATTTACGAACATGGAAACTGAACAAAATATAGATGTCTTACAACAATCAAAATTACATGGATGACCATGTGCATTGAAACGTATATAGAAAAAATCCTGAAAAAACACTGTTTCTCCCTGGTATCGAACCATAGACCTTTTGCATGTTCGGCAGATGTGATAACCGCTACATGGATATCAAAATTACATGGATGACCATGTGAATTGAAATGTATATAATAAAAATTAAAAAATCCTGAAAAAACACTGTTTCTGCCTGGTTTCGAACCAGAGACCTTTTGCATGTTTAGCCAAAGTGATAACCGCTACATGGATATCAAAATCACACAGATGACCATGTGAATTGAAAAGTATATAATAAAAATGTAAAAATCCAGAAAAACAATGTTTCTGCCTGGTTTTGAACCAAGGACCTTTTGCGTGTAAAGCAAACGTGATAACCACTACACTACAGAAACTGCCTTCTAGCCTATTTACGAACATGGAAACTGAACAAAATATAGATGTCTTACAACAATCAAAATGACATGGATGACCATGTGCATTAAATCGTATATAGAAAAAATACTGAAAAAACACTGTTTCTCCCTAGTTTTGAACAAGGGACCTTTTGCGTGTTCGGCAGACGTGATAACCGCTACATGTATATCAAAATCACACAGATGACCATGTGAATTGAAAAGTATATAATAAAAATTAAAAAATCCAGAAAAAAACACTGTTTCTGCCTGGTTTCGAACCAGAGACCTTTTGCATGTTTAGCCAAAGTGATAAAAGCTACATGGATATCAAAATCACACAGATGACCATGTGAATTCAAAAGTATATAATAAAAATGTAAAAATCCAGAAAAACAATGTTTCTGCCTGGTTTTGAACCAAGGACCTTTTGCGTGTAAAGCAAACGTGATAACCACTACACTACAGAAACTGCCTTCTAGCGTATTTACGAACATGGAAACTGAACAAAATATAGATGTCTTACAACAATCAAAATTACATGGATGACCATGTGCATTGAATCGTATATAGAAAAAATACTGAAAAACACTGTTTCTCCCTAGTTTTGAACAAGGGACCTTTTGCGTGTTCGGCAGACGTGATAACCGCTACATGGATATCAAAATTACATGGATGACCATGTGAAATGAAATGTATATAATAAAAATTAAAAAATCCAGAAAAAACACTGTTTCTGCCTGGTTTCGAACCAGAGACCTTTTGCATGTTTAGCCAAAGTGATAAAAGCTACATGGATATCAAAATCACACAGATGACCATGTGAATTCAAAAGTATATAATAAAAATGTAAAAATCCAGAAAAACAATGTTTCTGCCTGGTTTTGAACCAAGGACCTTTTGCGTGTAAAGCAGACGTGATAACCACTACACTACAGAAACTGCCTTCTAGCCTATTTACGAACATGGAAACTGAACAAAATATAGATGTCTTACAACAATCAAAATTACATGGATGACCATGTGCATTGAATCGTATATAGAAAAAATACTGAAAAACACTGTTTCTCCCTAGTTTTGAACAAGGGACCTTTTGCGTGTTCGGCAGACGTGATAACCGCTACATGTATATCAAAATCACACAGATGACCATGTGAATTGAAAAGTATATAATAAAAATTAAAAAATCCAGAAAAAAACACTGTTTCTGCCTGGTTTCGAACCAGAGACCTTTTGCATGTTTAGCCAAATTGATAACCGCTACATGGATATCAAAATCACACAGATGACCATGTGAATTGAAAAGTATATAATAAAAATTAAAAAATGCAGAAAAACACTGTTTCTGCCTGGTTTTGAACCAGGGACCTTTTGCGTGTAAAGCAAACGTGATAACCACTACACTACAGAAGCTGCCTTCAAGCCTATTTACGAACACGGAAACTGAACAAAATATAGATGTCTTACAACAATCAAAATTACATGGATGACCATGTGCATTGAAACGTATATAGAAAAAATCCTGAAAAAACACTGTTTCTCCCTGGTATCGAACCATAGACCTTTTGCATGTTCGGCAGATGTGATAACCGCTACATGGATATCAAAATTACATGGATGACCATGTGAATTGAAATGTATATAATAAAAATTAAAAAATCCAGAAAAAACACTGTTTCTGCCTGGTTTTGAACCAGAGACCTTTTGCATGTTTAGCCAAAGTGATAACCGCTACATGGATATCAAAATCACACAGATGACCATGTGAATTGAAAAGTATATAATAAAAATGTAAAAATCCAGAAAAACAATGTTTCTGCCTGGTTTTGAACCAAGGACCTTTTGCGCGTAAAGCAAACGTGATAACCACTACACTACAGAAACTGCCTTCTAGCCTATTTACGAACATGGAAACTGAACAAAATATAGATGTCTTACAACAATCAAAATTACATGGATGACCATGTGCATTGAATCGTATATAGAAAAAATACTGAAAAACACTGTTTCTCCCTAGTTTTGAACAAGGGACCTTTTGCGTGTTCGGCAGACGTGATAACCGCTACATGTATATCAAAATCACACAGATGACCATGTGAATTGAAAAGTATATAATAAAAATTAAAAAATCCAGAAAAAAACACTGTTTCTGCCTGGTTTTGAACCAGGGACCTTTTGCGTGTAAAGCAAACGTGATAACCACTACACTACAGAAGCTGCCTTCAAGCCTATTTACGAACACGGAAACTGAACAAAATATAGATGTCTTACAACAATCAAAATTACATGGATGACCATGTGCATTGAAACGTATATAGAAAAAATCCTGAAAAAACACTGTTTCTCCCTGGTATCGAACCATAGACCTTTTGCATGTTCGGCAGATGTGATAACCGCTACATGGATATCAAAATTACATGGATGACCATGTGAATTGAAATGTATATAATAAAAATTAAAAAATCCAGAAAAAACACTGTTTCTGCCTGGTTTTGAACCAGAGACCTTTTGCATGTTTAGCCAAAGTGATAACCGCTACATGGATATCAAAATCACACAGATGACCATGTGAATTGAAAAGTATATAATAAAAATGTAAAAATCCAGAAAAACAATGTTTCTGCCTGGTTTTGAACCAAGGACCTTTTGCGTGTAAAGCAAACGTGATAACCACTACACTACAGAAACTGCCTTCTAGCCTATTTACGAACATGGAAACTGAACAAAATATAGATGTCTTACAACAATCAAAATTACATGGATGACCATGTGCATTGAATCGTATATAGAAAAAATACTGAAAAACACTGTTTCTCCCTAGTTTTGAACAAGGGACCTTTTGCGTGTTCGGCAGACGTGATAACCGCTACATGTATATCAAAATCACACAGATGACCATGTGAATTGAAAAGTATATAATAAAAATTAAAAAATCCAGAAAAAAACACTGTTTCTGCCTGGTTTTGAACCAGGGACCTTTTGCGTGTAAAGCAAACGTGATAACCACTACACTACAGAAACTGCCTTCTAGCCTATTTACGAACATGGAAACTGAACAAAATATAGATGTCTTACAACAATCAAAATTACATGGATGACCATGTGCATTGAAACGTATATAGAAAAAATCCTGAAAAAACACTGTTTCTCCCTGGTATCGAACCATAGACCTTTTGCATGTTCGGCAGATGTGATAACCGCTACATGGATATCAAAGTTACATGGATGACCATGTGAATTGAAATGTATATAATAAAAATTAAAAAATCCAGAAAAAACACTGTTTCTGCCTGGTTTTGAACCAGAGACCTTTTGCATGTTTAGCCAAAGTGATAACCGCTACATGGATATCAAAATCACACAGATGACCATGTGAATTGAAAAGTATATAATAAAAATTAAAAAATCCAGAAAAAACACTGTTTCTGCCTGGTTTCGAACCAGAGACCTTTTGCATGTTTAGCCAAAGTGATAACCGCTACATGGATATCAAAATCACACAGATGACCATGTGAATTGAAAAGTATATAATAAAAATGTAAAAATCCAGAAAAACAATGTTTCTGCCTGGTTTTGAACCAAGGACCTTTTGCGTGTAAAGCAAACGTGATAACCACTACACTACAGAAACTGCCTTCTAGCCTATTTACGAACATGGAAACTGAACAAAATATAGATGTCTTACAACAATCAAAATTACATGGATGACCATGTGCATTGAATCGTATATAGAAAAAATACTGAAAAACACTGTTTCTCCCTAGTTTTGAACAAGGGACCTTTTGCGTGTTCGGCAGACGTGATAACCGCTACATGTATATCAAAATCACACAGATGACCATGTGAATTGAAAAGTATATAATAAAAATTAAAAAATCCAGAAAAAAACACTGTTTCTGCCTGGTTTCGAACCAGAGACCTTTTGCATGTTTAGCCAAAGTGATAACCGCTACATGGATATCAAAATCACACAGATGACCATGTGAATTGAAAAGTATATAATAAAAATTAAAAAATGCAGAAAAACACTGTTTCTGCCTGGTTTTGAACCAGGGACCTTTTGCGTGTAAAGCAAACGTGATAAGCACTACACTACAGAAACTGCCTTCTAGCCTATTTACGAACATGGAAACTGAACAAAATATAGATGTCTTACAACAATCAAAATTACATGGATGACCATGTGCATTGAAACGTATATAGAAAAAATCCTGAAAAAACACTGTTTCTCCCTGGTATCGAACCATAGACCTTTTGCATGTTCGGCAGATGTGATAACCGCTACATGGATATCAAAATTACATGGATGACCATGTGAATTGAAATGTATATAATAAAAATTAAAAAATCCAGAAAAAACACTGTTTCTGCCTGGTTTTGAACCAGAGACCTTTTGCATGTTTAGCCAAAGTGATAACCGCTACATGGATATCAAAATCACACAGATGACCATGTGAATTGAAAAGTATATAATAAAAATGTAAAAATCCAGAAAAACAATGTTTCTGCCTGGTTTTGAACCAGGGACCTTTTGCGTGTAAAGCAAACGTGATAACCACTACACTACAGAAACTGCCTTCTAGCCTATTTACGAACATGGAAACTGAACAAAATATAGATGTCTTACAACAATCAAAATTACATGGATGACCATGTGCATTGAAACGTATATAGAAAAAATCCTGAAAAAACACTGTTTCTCCCTGGTATCGAACCATAGACCTTTTGCATGTTCGGCAGATGTGATAACCGCTACATGGATATCAAAATTACATGGATGACCATGTGAATTGAAATGTATATAATAAAAATTAAAAAATCCAGAAAAAACACTGTTTCTGCCTGGTTTCGAACCAGAGACCTTTTGCATGTTTAGCCAAAGTGATAACCGCTACATGGATATCAAAATCACACAGATGACCATGTGAATTGAAAAGTATATAATAAAAATTAAAAAATCCAGAAAAAAACACTGTTTCTGCCTGGTTTCGAACCAGAGACCTTTTGCATGTTTAGCCAAATTGATAACCGCTACATGGATATCAAAATCACACAGATGACCATGTGAATTGAAAAGTATATAATAAAAATTAAAAAAATGCAGAAAAACACTGTTTCTGCCTGGTTTTGAACCAGGGACCTTTTGCGTGTAAAGCAAACGTGATAACCACTACACTACAGAAGCTGCCTTCAAGCCTATTTACGAACATGGAAACTGAACAAAATATAGATGTCTTACAACAATCAAAATTACATGGATGACCATGTGCATTGAAACGTATATAGAAAAAAACCTGAAAAACACTTTTTCTCCCTAGTTTTGAACAAGGGACCTTTTGCGTGTTCGGCAGACGTGATAACCGCTACATGGATATCAAAATTACATGGATGACCATGTGAATTGAAATGTATATAATAAAAATTAAAAAATCCAGAAAAAACACTGTTTCTGCCTGGTTTCGAACCAGAGACCTTTTGCATGTTTAGCCAAAGTGATAACCGCTACATGGATATCAAAATCACACAGATGACCATGTGAATTGAAAAGTATATAATAAAAATTAAAAAATCCAGAAAAAAACACTGTTTCTGCCTGGTTTCGAACCAGAGACCTTTTGCATGTTTAGCCAAATTGATAACCGCTACATGGATATCAAAATCACACAGATGACCATGTGAATTGAAAAGTATATAATAAAAATTAAAAAAATGCAGAAAAACACTGTTTCTGCCTGGTTTTGAACCAGGGACCTTTTGCGTGTAAAGCAAACGTGATAACCACTACACTACAGAAGCTGCCTTCAAGCCTATTTACGAACATGGAAACTGAACAAAATATAGATGTCTTACAACAATCAAAATTACATGGATGACCATGTGCATTGAAACGTATATAGAAAAAAACCTGAAAAACACTTTTTCTCCCTAGTTTTGAACAAGGGACCTTTTGCGTGTTCGGCAGACGTGATAACCGCTACATGGATATCAAAATTACATGGATGACCATGTGAATTGAAATGTATATAATAAAAATTAAAAAATCCAGAAAAAACACTGTTTCTGTATGGTTTCGAACCAGAGACCTTTTGCATGTTTAGCCAAAGTGATAAAAGCTACATGGATATCAAAATCACACAGATGACCATGTGAATTCAAAAGTATATAATAAAAATGTAAAAATCCAGAAAAACAATGTTTCTGCCTGGTTTTGAACCAGGGACCTTTTGCGTGTAAAGCAAACGTGATAACCACTACACTACAGAAACTGCCTTCTAGCCTATTTACGAACATGGAAACTGAACAAAATATAGATGTCTTACAACAATCAAAATTACATGGATGACCATGTGCATTGAAACGTATATAGAAAAAATCCTGAAAAAACACTGTTTCTCCCTGGTATCGAACCATAGACCTTTTGCATGTTCGGCAGATGTGATAACCGCTACATGGATATCAAAATTACATGGATGACCATGTGAATTGAAATGTATATAATAAAAATTAAAAAATCCAGAAAAAACACTGTTTCTGCCTGGTTTCGAACCAGAGACCTTTTGCATGTTTAGCCAAAGTGATAACCGCTACATGGATATCAAAATCACACAGATGACCATGTGAATTGAAAAGTATATAATAAAAATGTAAAAATCCAGAAAAACAATGTTTCTGCCTGGTTTTGAACCAAGGACCTTTTGCGTGTAAAGCAAACGTGATAACCACTACAATACAGAAACTGCCTTCTAGCCTATTTACGAACATGGAAACTGAACAAAATATAGATGTCTTACAACAATCAAAATTACATGGATGACCATGTGCATTGAAACGTATATAGAAAAAATCCTGAAAAAACACTGTTTCTCCCTGGTATCGAACCATAGACCTTTTGCATGTTCGGCAGATGTGATAACCGCTACATGGATATCAAAATTACATGGATGACCATGTGAATTGAAATGTATATAATAAAAATTAAAAAATCCAGAAAAAACACTGTTTCTGCCTGGTTTCGAACCAGAGACCTTTTGCATGTTTAGCCAAAGTGATAACCGCTACATGGATATCAAAATCACACAGATGACCATGTGAATTGAAAAGTATATAATAAAAATTAAAAAATCCAGAAAAAAACACTGTTTCTGCCTGGTTTCGAACCAGAGACCTTTTGCATGTTTAGCCAAATTGATAACCGCTACATGGATATCAAAATCACACAGATGACCATGTGAATTGAAAAGTATATAATAAAAATTAAAAAAATGCAGAAAAACACTGTTTCTGCCTGGTTTTGAACCAGGGACCTTTTGCGTGTAAAGCAAACGTGATAACCACTACACTACAGAAGCTGCCTTCAAGCCTATTTACGAACATGGAAACTGAACAAAATATAGATGTCTTACAACAATCAAAATTACATGGATGACCATGTGCATTGAAACGTATATAGAAAAAAACCTGAAAAACACTTTTTCTCCCTAGTTTTGAACAAGGGACCTTTTGCGTGTTCGGCAGACGTGATAACCGCTACATGGATATCAAAATTACATGGATGACCATGTGAATTGAAATGTATATAATAAAAATTAAAAAATCCAGAAAAAACACTGTTTCTGCCTGGTTTCGAACCAGAGACCTTTTGCATGTTTAGCCAAAGTGATAACCGCTACATGGATATCAAAATCACACAGATGACCATGTGAATTGAAAAGTATATAATAAAAATTAAAAAATCCAGAAAAAAACACTGTTTCTGCCTGGTTTCGAACCAGAGACCTTTTGCATGTTTAGCCAAATTGATAACCGCTACATGGATATCAAAATCACACAGATGACCATGTGAATTGAAAAGTATATAATAAAAATTAAAAAAATGCAGAAAAACACTGTTTCTGCCTGGTTTTGAACCAGGGACCTTTTGCGTGTAAAGCAAACGTGATAACCACTACACTACAGAAGCTGCCTTCAAGCCTATTTACGAACATGGAAACTGAACAAAATATAGATGTCTTACAACAATCAAAATTACATGGATGACCATGTGCATTGAAACGTATATAGAAAAAAACCTGAAAAACACTTTTTCTCCCTAGTTTTGAACAAGGGACCTTTTGCGTGTTCGGCAGACGTGATAACCGCTACATGGATATCAAAATTACATGGATGACCATGTGAATTGAAATGTATATAATAAAAATTAAAAAATCCAGAAAAAACACTGTTTCTGTATGGTTTCGAACCAGAGACCTTTTGCATGTTTAGCCAAAGTGATAAAAGCTACATGGATATCAAAATCACACAGATGACCATGTGAATTCAAAAGTATATAATAAAAATGTAAAAATCCAGAAAAACAATGTTTCTGCCTGGTTTTGAACCAGGGACCTTTTGCGTGTAAAGCAAACGTGATAACCACTACACTACAGAAACTGCCTTCTAGCCTATTTACGAACATGGAAACTGAACAAAATATAGATGTCTTACAACAATCAAAATTACATGGATGACCATGTGCATTGAAACGTATATAGAAAAAATCCTGAAAAAACACTGTTTCTCCCTGGTATCGAACCATAGACCTTTTGCATGTTCGGCAGATGTGATAACCGCTACATGGATATCAAAATTACATGGATGACCATGTGAATTGAAATGTATATAATAAAAATTAAAAAATCCAGAAAAAACACTGTTTCTGCCTGGTTTCGAACCAGAGACCTTTTGCATGTTTAGCCAAAGTGATAACCGCTACATGGATATCAAAATCACACAGATGACCATGTGAATTGAAAAGTATATAATAAAAATGTAAAAATCCAGAAAAACAATGTTTCTGCCTGGTTTTGAACCAAGGACCTTTTGCGTGTAAAGCAAACGTGATAACCACTACAATACAGAAACTGCCTTCTAGCCTATTTACGAACATGGAAACTGAACAAAATATAGATGTCTTACAACAATCAAAATTACATGGATGACCATGTGCATTGAATCGTATATAGAAAAAATACTGAAAAACACTGTTTCTCCCTAGTTTTGAACAAGGGACCTTTTGCGTGTTCGGCAGACGTGATAACCGCTACATGTATATCAAAATCACACAGATGACCATGTGAATTGAAAAGTATATAATAAAAATTAAAAAATCCAGAAAAAAACACTGTTTCTGCCTGGTTTCGAACCAGAGACCTTTTGCATGTTTAGCCAAAGTGATAACCGCTACATGGATATCAAAATCACACAGATGACCATGTGAATTGAAAAGTATATAATAAAAATGTAAAAATCCAGAAAAACAATGTTTCTGCCTGGTTTTGAACCAGGGACCTTTTGCGTGTAAAGCAAACGTGATAACCACTACACTACAGAAACTGCCTTCTAGCCTATTTACGAACATGGAAACTGAACAAAATATAGATGTCTTACAACAATCAAAATTACATGGATGACCATGTGCATTGAAACGTATATAGAAAAAATCCTGAAAAAACACTGTTTCTCCCTGGTATCGAACCATAGACCTTTTGCATGTTCGGCAGATGTGATAACCGCTACATGGATATCAAAATTACATGGATGACCATGTGAATTGAAATGTATATAATAAAAATTAAAAAATCCAGAAAAAACACTGTTTCTGCCTGGTTTCGAACCAGAGACCTTTTGCATGTTTAGCCAAAGTGATAACCGCTACATGGATATCAAAATCACACAGATGACCATGTGAATTGAAAAGTATATAATAAAAATTAAAAAATCCAGAAAAAAACACTGTTTCTGCCTGGTTTCGAACCAGAGACCTTTTGCATGTTTAGCCAAATTGATAACCGCTACATGGATATCAAAATCACACAGATGACCATGTGAATTGAAAAGTATATAATAAAAATTAAAAAAATGCAGAAAAACACTGTTTCTGCCTGGTTTTGAACCAGGGACCTTTTGCGTGTAAAGCAAACGTGATAACCACTACACTACAGAAGCTGCCTTCAAGCCTATTTACGAACATGGAAACTGAACAAAATATAGATGTCTTACAACAATCAAAATTACATGGATGACCATGTGCATTGAAACGTATATAGAAAAAAACCTGAAAAACACTTTTTCTCCCTAGTTTTGAACAAGGGACCTTTTGCGTGTTCGGCAGACGTGATAACCGCTACATGGATATCAAAATTACATGGATGACCATGTGAATTGAAATGTATATAATAAAAATTAAAAAATCCAGAAAAAACACTGTTTCTGTATGGTTTCGAACCAGAGACCTTTTGCATGTTTAGCCAAAGTGATAAAAGCTACATGGATATCAAAATCACACAGATGACCATGTGAATTCAAAAGTATATAATAAAAATGTAAAAATCCAGAAAAACAATGTTTCTGCCTGGTTTTGAACCAGGGACCTTTTGCGTGTAAAGCAAACGTGATAACCACTACACTACAGAAACTGCCTTCTAGCCTATTTACGAACATGGAAACTGAACAAAATATAGATGTCTTACAACAATCAAAATTACATGGATGACCATGTGCATTGAAACGTATATAGAAAAAATCCTGAAAAAACACTGTTTCTCCCTGGTATCGAACCATAGACCTTTTGCATGTTCGGCAGATGTGATAACCGCTACATGGATATCAAAATTACATGGATGACCATGTGAATTGAAATGTATATAATAAAAATTAAAAAATCCAGAAAAAACACTGTTTCTGCCTGGTTTCGAACCAGAGACCTTTTGCATGTTTAGCCAAAGTGATAACCGCTACATGGATATCAAAATCACACAGATGACGATGTGAATTGAAAAGTATATAATAAAAATGTAAAAATCCAGAAAAACAATGTTTCTGCCTGGTTTTGAACCAAGGACCTTTTGCGTGTAAAGCAAACGTGATAACCACTACAATACAGAAACTGCCTTCTAGCCTATTTACGAACATGGAAACTGAACAAAATATAGATGTCTTACAACAATCAAAATTACATGGATGACCATGTGCATTGAAACGTATATAGAAAAAATCCTGAAAAAACACTGTTTCTCCCTGGTATCGAACCATAGACCTTTTGCATGTTCGGCAGATGTGATAACCGCTACATGGATATCAAAATTACATGGATGACCATGTGAATTGAAATGTATATAATAAAAATTAAAAAATCCAGAAAAAACACTGTTTCTGCCTGGTTTCGAACCAGAGACCTTTTGCATGTTTAGCCAAAGTGATAACCGCTACATGGATATCAAAATCACACAGATGACCATGTGAATTGAAAAGTATATAATAAAAATTAAAAAATCCAGAAAAAAACACTGTTTCTGCCTGGTTTCGAACCAGAGACCTTTTGCATGTTTAGCCAAATTGATAACCGCTACATGGATATCAAAATCACACAGATGACCATGTGAATTGAAAAGTATATAATAAAAATTAAAAAAATGCAGAAAAACACTGTTTCTGCCTGGTTTTGAACCAGGGACCTTTTGCGTGTAAAGCAAACGTGATAACCACTACACTACAGAAGCTGCCTTCAAGCCTATTTACGAACATGGAAACTGAACAAAATATAGATGTCTTACAACAATCAAAATTACATGGATGACCATGTGCATTGAAACGTATATAGAAAAAAACCTGAAAAACACTTTTTCTCCCTAGTTTTGAACAAGGGACCTTTTGCGTGTTCGGCAGACGTGATAACCGCTACATGGATATCAAAATTACATGGATGACCATGTGAATTGAAATGTATATAATAAAAATTAAAAAATCCAGAAAAAACACTGTTTCTGCCTGGTTTCGAACCAGAGACCTTTTGCATGTTTAGCCAAAGTGATAACCGCTACATGGATATCAAAATCACACAGATGACCATGTGAATTGAAAAGTATATAATAAAAATTAAAAAATCCAGAAAAAAACACTGTTTCTGCCTGGTTTCGAACCAGAGACCTTTTGCATGTTTAGCCAAATTGATAACCGCTACATGGATATCAAAATCACACAGATGACCATGTGAATTGAAAAGTATATAATAAAAATTAAAAAAATGCAGAAAAACACTGTTTCTGCCTGGTTTTGAACCAGGGACCTTTTGCGTGTAAAGCAAACGTGATAACCACTACACTACAGAAGCTGCCTTCAAGCCTATTTACGAACATGGAAACTGAACAAAATATAGATGTCTTACAACAATCAAAATTACATGGATGACCATGTGCATTGAAACGTATATAGAAAAAAACCTGAAAAACACTTTTTCTCCCTAGTTTTGAACAAGGGACCTTTTGCGTGTTCGGCAGACGTGATAACCGCTACATGGATATCAAAATTACATGGATGACCATGTGAATTGAAATGTATATAATAAAAATTAAAAAATCCAGAAAAAACACTGTTTCTGTATGGTTTCGAACCAGAGACCTTTTGCATGTTTAGCCAAAGTGATAAAAGCTACATGGATATCAAAATCACACAGATGACCATGTGAATTCAAAAGTATATAATAAAAATGTAAAAATCCAGAAAAACAATGTTTCTGCCTGGTTTTGAACCAGGGACCTTTTGCGTGTAAAGCAAACGTGATAACCACTACACTACAGAAACTGCCTTCTAGCCTATTTACGAACATGGAAACTGAACAAAATATAGATGTCTTACAACAATCAAAATTACATGGATGACCATGTGCATTGAAACGTATATAGAAAAAATCCTGAAAAAACACTGTTTCTCCCTGGTATCGAACCATAGACCTTTTGCATGTTCGGCAGATGTGATAACCGCTACATGGATATCAAAATTACATGGATGACCATGTGAATTGAAATGTATATAATAAAAATTAAAAAATCCAGAAAAAACACTGTTTCTGCCTGGTTTCGAACCAGAGACCTTTTGCATGTTTAGCCAAAGTGATAACCGCTACATGGATATCAAAATCACACAGATGACCATGTGAATTGAAAAGTATATAATAAAAATGTAAAAATCCAGAAAAACAATGTTTCTGCCTGGTTTTGAACCAAGGACCTTTTGCGTGTAAAGCAAACGTGATAACCACTACAATACAGAAACTGCCTTCTAGCCTATTTACGAACATGGAAACTGAACAAAATATAGATGTCTTACAACAATCAAAATTACATGGATGACCATGTGCATTGAATCGTATATAGAAAAAATACTGAAAAACACTGTTTCTCCCTAGTTTTGAACAAGGGACCTTTTGCGTGTTCGGCAGACGTGATAACCGCTACATGTATATCAAAATCACACAGATGACCATGTGAATTGAAAAGTATATAATAAAAATTAAAAAATCCAGAAAAAAACACTGTTTCTGCCTGGTTTCGAACCAGAGACCTTTTGCATGTTTAGCCAAAGTGATAACCGCTACATGGATATCAAAATCACACAGATGACCATGTGAATTGAAAAGTATATAATAAAAATGTAAAAATCCAGAAAAACAATGTTTCTGCCTGGTTTTGAACCAGGGACCTTTTGCGTGTAAAGCAAACGTGATAACCACTACACTACAGAAACTGCTTTCTAGCCTATTTACGAACATGGAAACTGAACAAAATATAGATGTCTTACAACAATCAAAATTACATGGATGACCATGTGCATTGAAACGTATATAGAAAAAATCCTGAAAAAACACTGTTTCTCCCTGGTATCGAACCATAGACCTTTTGCATGTTCGGCAGATGTGATAACCGCTACATGGATATCAAAATTACATGGATGACCATGTGAATTGAAATGTATATAATAAAAATTAAAAAATCCAGAAAAAACACTGTTTCTGCCTGGTTTCGAACCAGAGACCTTTTGCATGTTTAGCCAAAGTGATAACCGCTACATGGATATCAAAATCACACAGATGACCATGTGAATTGAAAAGTATATAATAAAAATTAAAAAATCCAGAAAAAAACACTGTTTCTGCCTGGTTTCGAACCAGAGACCTTTTGCATGTTTAGCCAAATTGATAACCGCTACATGGATATCAAAATCACACAGATGACCATGTGAATTGAAAAGTATATAATAAAAATTAAAAAAATGCAGAAAAACACTGTTTCTGCCTGGTTTTGAACCAGGGACCTTTTGCGTGTAAAGCAAACGTGATAACCACTACACTACAGAAGCTGCCTTCAAGCCTATTTACGAACATGGAAACTGAACAAAATATAGATGTCTTACAACAATCAAAATTACATGGATGACCATGTGCATTGAAACGTATATAGAAAAAAACCTGAAAAACACTTTTTCTCCCTAGTTTTGAACAAGGGACCTTTTGCGTGTTCGGCAGACGTGATAACCGCTACATGGATATCAAAATTACATGGATGACCATGTGAATTGAAATGTATATAATAAAAATTAAAAAATCCAGAAAAAACACTGTTTCTGCCTGGTTTCGAACCAGAGACCTTTTGCATGTTTAGCCAAAGTGATAACCGCTACATGGATATCAAAATCACACAGATGACCATGTGAATTGAAAAGTATATAATAAAAATTAAAAAATCCAGAAAAAAACACTGTTTCTGCCTGGTTTCGAACCAGAGACCTTTTGCATGTTTAGCCAAATTGATAACCGCTACATGGATATCAAAATCACACAGATGACCATGTGAATTGAAAAGTATATAATAAAAATTAAAAAAATGCAGAAAAACACTGTTTCTGCCTGGTTTTGAACCAGGGACCTTTTGCGTGTAAAGCAAACGTGATAACCACTACACTACAGAAGCTGCCTTCAAGCCTATTTACGAACATGGAAACTGAACAAAATATAGATGTCTTACAACAATCAAAATTACATGGATGACCATGTGCATTGAAACGTATATAGAAAAAAACCTGAAAAACACTTTTTCTCCCTAGTTTTGAACAAGGGACCTTTTGCGTGTTCGGCAGACGTGATAACCGCTACATGGATATCAAAATTACATGGATGACCATGTGAATTGAAATGTATATAATAAAAATTAAAAAATCCAGAAAAAACACTGTTTCTGCCTGGTTTCGAACCAGAGACCTTTTGCATGTTTAGCCAAAGTGATAAAAGCTACATGGATATCAAAATCACACAGATGACCATGTGAATTCAAAAGTATATAATAAAAATGTAAAAATCCAGAAAAACAATGTTTCTGCCTGGTTTTGAACCAGGGACCTTTTGCGTGTAAAGCAAACGTGATAACCACTACACTACAGAAACTGCCTTCTAGCCTATTTACGAACATGGAAACTGAACAAAATATAGATGTCTTACAACAATCAAAATTACATGGATGACCATGTGCATTGAAACGTATATAGAAAAAATCCTGAAAAAACACTGTTTCTCCCTGGTATCGAACCATAGACCTTTTGCATGTTCGGCAGATGTGATAACCGCTACATGGATATCAAAATTACATGGATGACCATGTGAATTGAAATGTATATAATAAAAATTAAAAAATCCAGAAAAAACACTGTTTCTGCCTGGTTTCGAACCAGAGACCTTTTGCATGTTTAGCCAAAGTGATAACCGCTACATGGATATCAAAATCACACAGATGACCATGTGAATTGAAAAGTATATAATAAAAATGTAAAAATCCAGAAAAACAATGTTTCTGCCTGGTTTTGAACCAAGGACCTTTTGCGTGTAAAGCAAACGTGATAACCACTACACTACAGAAACTGCCTTCTAGCCTATTTACGAACATGGAAACTGAACAAAATATAGATGTCTTACAACAATCAAAATTACATGGATGACCATGTGCATTGAATCGTATATAGAAAAAATACTGAAAAACACTGTTTCTCCCTAGTTTTGAACAAGGGACCTTTTGCGTGTTCGGCAGACGTGATAACCGCTACATGTATATCAAAATCACACAGATGACCATGTGAATTGAAAAGTATATAATAAAAATTAAAAAATCCAGAAAAAAACACTGTTTCTGCCTGGTTTCGAACCAGAGACCTTTTGCATGTTTAGCCAAAGTGATAACCGCTACATGGATATCAAAATCACACAGATGACCATGTGAATTGAAAAGTATATAATAAAAATTAAAAAATGCAGAAAAACACTGTTTCTGCCTGGTTTTGAACCAGGGAAATTTTGCGTGTAAAGCAAACGTGATAACCACTACACTACAGAAGCTGCCTTCAAGCCTATTTACGAACACGGAAACTGAACAAAATATAGATGTCTTACAACAATCAAAATTACATGGATGACCATGTGCATTGAAACGTATATAGAAAAAATCCTGAAAAAACACTGTTTCTCCCTGGTATCGAACCATAGACCTTTTGCATGTTCGGCAGATGTGATAACCGCTACATGGATATCAAAATTACATGGATGACCATGTGAATTGAAATGTATATAATAAAAATTAAAAAATCCAGAAAAAACACTGTTTCTGCCTGGTTTTGAACCAGAGACCTTTTGCATGTTTAGCCAAAGTGATAACCGCTACATGGATATCAAAATCACACAGATGACCATGTGAATTGAAAAGTATATAATAAAAATGTAAAAATCCAGAAAAACAATGTTTCTGCCTGGTTTTGAACCAAGGACCTTTTGCGTGTAAAGCAAACGTGATAACCACTACACTACAGAAACTGCCTTCTAGCCTATTTACGAACATGGAAACTGAACAAAATATAGATCTCTTACAACAATCAAAATTACATGGATGACCATGTGCATTGAATCGTATATAGAAAAAATACTGAAAAACACTGTTTCTCCCTAGTTTTGAACAAGGGACCTTTTGCGTGTTCGGCAGACGTGATAACCGCTACATGTATATCAAAATCACACAGATGACCATGTGAATTGAAAAGTATATAATAAAAATTAAAAAATCCAGAAAAAAACACTGTTTCTGCCTGGTTTCGAACCAGAGACCTTTTGCATGTTTAGCCAAAGTGATAACCGCTACATGGATATCAAAATCACACAGATGACCATGTGAATTGAAAAGTATATAATAAAAATTAAAAAATGCAGAAAAACACTGTTTCTGCCTGGTTTTGAACCAGGGACCTTTTGCGTGTAAAGCAAACGTGATAACCACTACACTACAGAAGCTGCCTTCAAGCCTATTTACGAACACGGAAACTGAACAAAATATAGATGTCTTACAACAATCAAAATTACATGGATGACCATGTGCATTGAAACGTATATAGAAAAAATCCTGAAAAAACACTGTTTCTCCCTGGTATCGAACCATAGACCTTTTGCATGTTCGGCAGATGTGATAACCGCTACATGGATATCAAAATTACATGGATGACCATGTGAATTGAAATGTATATAATAAAAATTAAAAAATCCAGAAAAAACACTGTTTCTGCCTGGTTTTGAACCAGAGACCTTTTGCATGTTTAGCCAAAGTGATAACCGCTACATGGATATCAAAATCACACAGATGACCATGTGAATTGAAAAGTATATAATAAAAATGTAAAAATCCAGAAAAACAATGTTTCTGCCTGGTTTTGAACCAAGGACCTTTTGCGTGTAAAGCAAACGTGATAACCACTACACTACAGAAACTGCCTTCTAGCCTATTTACGAACATGGAAACTGAACAAAATATAGATGTCTTACAACAATCAAAATTACATGGATGACCATGTGCATTGAATCGTATATAGAAAAAATACTGAAAAACACTGTTTCTCCCTAGTTTTGAACAAGGGACCTTTTGCGTGTTCGGCAGACGTGATAACCGCTACATGTATATCAAAATCACACAGATGACCATGTGAATTGAAAAGTATATAATAAAAATTAAAAAATCCAGAAAAAAACACTGTTTCTGCCTGGTTTTGAACCAGGGACCTTTTGCGTGTAAAGCAAACGTGATAACCACTACACTACAGAAACTGCCTTCTAGCCTATTTACGAACATGGAAACTGAACAAAATATAGATGTCTTACAACAATCAAAATTACATGGATGACCATGTGCATTGAAACGTATATAGAAAAAATCCTGAAAAAACACTGTTTCTCCCTGGTATCGAACCATAGACCTTTTGCATGTTCGGCAGATGTGATAACCGCTACATGGATATCAAAGTTACATGGATGACCATGTGAATTGAAATGTATATAATAAAAATTAAAAAATCCAGAAAAAACACTGTTTCTGCCTGGTTTCGAACCAGAGACCTTTTGCATGTTTAGCCAAAGTGATAACCGCTACATGGATATCAAAATCACACAGATGACCATGTGAATTGAAAAGTATATAATAAAAATGTAAAAATCCAGAAAAACAATGTTTCTGCCTGGTTTTGAACCAAGGACCTTTTGCGTGTAAAGCAAACGTGATAACCACTACACTACAGAAACTGCCTTCTAGCCTATTTACGAACATGGAAACTGAACAAAATATAGATCTCTTACAACAATCAAAATTACATGGATGACCATGTGCATTGAATCGTATATAGAAAAAATACTGAAAAACACTGTTTCTCCCTAGTTTTGAACAAGGGACCTTTTGCGTGTTCGGCAGACGTGATAACCGCTACATGTATATCAAAATCACACAGATGACCATGTGAATTGAAAAGTATATAATAAAAATTAAAAAATCCAGAAAAAAACACTGTTTCTGCCTGGTTTCGAACCAGAGACCTTTTGCATGTTTAGCCAAAGTGATAACCGCTACATGGATATCAAAATCACACAGATGACCATGTGAATTGAAAAGTATATAATAAAAATTAAAAAATGCAGAAAAACACTGTTTCTGCCTGGTTTTGAACCAGGGACCTTTTGCGTGTAAAGCAAACGTGATAACCACTACACTACAGAAGCTGCCTTCAAGCCTATTTACGAACACGGAAACTGAACAAAATATAGATGTCTTACAACAATCAAAATTACATGGATGACCATGTGCATTGAAACGTATATAGAAAAAATCCTGAAAAAACACTGTTTCTCCCTGGTATCGAACCATAGACCTTTTGCATGTTCGGCAGATGTGATAACCGCTACATGGATATCAAAATTACATGGATGACCATGTGAATTGAAATGTATATAATAAAAATTAAAAAATCCAGAAAAAACACTGTTTCTGCCTGGTTTTGAACCAGAGACCTTTTTTGCATGTTTAGCCAAAGTGATAACCGCTACATGGATATCAAAATCACACAGATGACCATGTGAATTGAAAAGTATATAATAAAAATGTAAAAATCCAGAAAAACAATGTTTCTGCCTGGTTTTGAACCAAGGACCTTTTGCGTGTAAAGCAAACGTGATAACCACTACACTACAGAAACTGCCTTCTAGCCTATTTACGAACATGGAAACTGAACAAAATATAGATGTCTTACAACAATCAAAATTACATGGATGACCATGTGCATTGAATCGTATATAGAAAAAATACTGAAAAACACTGTTTCTCCCTAGTTTTGAACAAGGGACCTTTTGCGTGTTCGGCAGACGTGATAACCGCTACATGTATATCAAAATCACACAGATGACCATGTGAATTGAAAAGTATATAATAAAAATTAAAAAATCCAGAAAAAAACACTGTTTCTGCCTGGTTTTGAACCAGGGACCTTTTGCGTGTAAAGCAAACGTGATAACCACTACACTACAGAAACTGCCTTCTAGCCTATTTACGAACATGGAAACTGAACAAAATATAGATGTCTTACAACAATCAAAATTACATGGATGACCATGTGCATTGAAACGTATATAGAAAAAATCCTGAAAAAACACTGTTTCTCCCTGGTATCGAACCATAGACCTTTTGCATGTTCGGCAGATGTGATAACCGCTACATGGATATCAAAGTTACATGGATGACCATGTGAATTGAAATGTATATAATAAAAATTAAAAAATCCAGAAAAAACACTGTTTCTGCCTGGTTTCGAACCAGAGACCTTTTGCATGTTTAGCCAAAGTGATAACCGCTACATGGATATCAAAATCACACAGATGACCATGTGAATTGAAAAGTATATAATAAAAATGTAAAAATCCAGAAAAACAATGTTTCTGCCTGGTTTTGAACCAAGGACCTTTTGCGTGTAAAGCAAACGTGATAACCACTACACTACAGAAACTGCCTTCTAGCCTATTTACGAACATGGAAACTGAACAAAATATAGATGTCTTACAACAATCAAAATTACATGGATGACCATGTGCATTGAATCGTATATAGAAAAAATACTGAAAAACACTGTTTCTCCCTAGTTTTGAACAAGGGACCTTTTGCGTGTTCGGCAGACGTGATAACCGCTACATGTATATCAAAATCACACAGATGACCATGTGAATTGAAAAGTATATAATAAAAATTAAAAATCCAGAAAAAAACACTGTTTCTGCCTGGTTTCGAACCAGAGACCTTTTGCATGTTTAGCCAAAGTGATAACCGCTACATGGATATCAAAATCACACAGATGACCATGTGAATTGAAAAGTATATAATAAAAATTAAAAAATGCAGAAAAACACTGTTTCTGCCTGGTTTTGAACCAGGGACCTTTTGCGTGTAAAGCAAACGTGATAACCACTACACTACAGAAGCTGCCTTCAAGCCTATTTACGAACACGGAAACTGAACAAAATATAGATGTCTTACAACAATCAAAATTACATGGATGACCATGTGCATTGAAACGTATATAGAAAAAATCCTGAAAAAACACTGTTTCTCCCTGGTATCGAACCATAGACCTTTTGCATGTTCGGCAGATGTGATAACCGCTACATGGATATCAAAATTACATGGATGACCATGTGAATTGAAATGTATATAATAAAAATTAAAAAATCCAGAAAAAACACTGTTTCTGCCTGGTTTTGAACCAGAGACCTTTTGCATGTTTAGCCAAAGTGATAACCGCTACATGGATATCAAAATCACACAGATGACCATGTGAATTGAAAAGTATATAATAAAAATGTAAAAATCCAGAAAAACAATGTTTCTGCCTGGTTTTGAACCAAGGACCTTTTGCGTGTAAAGCAAACGTGATAACCACTACACTACAGAAACTGCCTTCTAGCCTATTTACGAACATGGAAACTGAACAAAATATAGATGTCTTACAACAATCAAAATTACATGGATGACCATGTGCATTGAATCGTATATAGAAAAAATACTGAAAAACACTGTTTCTCCCTAGTTTTGAACAAGGGACCTTTTGCGTGTTCGGCAGACGTGATAACCGCTACATGTATATCAAAATCACACAGATGACCATGTGAATTGAAAAGTATATAATAAAAATTAAAAATCCAGAAAAAAACACTGTTTCTGCCTGGTTTCGAACCAGGGACCTTTTGCGTGTAAAGCAAACGTGATAACCACTACACTACAGAAACTGCCTTCTAGCCTATTAACAACATGGAAACTGAACAAAATATAGATGTCTTACAACAATCAAAATTACATGGATGACCATGTGCATTGAAACGTATATAGAAAAAATCCTGAAAAAACACTGTTTCTCCCTGGTATCGAACCATAGACCTTTTGCATGTTCGGCAGATGTGATAACCGCTACATGGATATCAAAGTTACATGGATGACCATGTGAATTGAAATGTATATAATAAAAATTAAAAAATCCAGAAAAAACACTGTTTCTGCCTGGTTTCGAACCAGAGACCTTTTGCATGTTTAGCCAAAGTGATAACCGCTACATGGATATCAAAATCACACAGATGACCATGTGAATTGAAAAGTATATAATAAAAATGTAAAAATCCAGAAAAACAATGTTTCTGCCTGGTTTTGAACCAAGGACCTTTTGCGTGTAAAGCAAACGTGATAACCACTACACTACAGAAACTGCCTTCTAGCCTATTTACGAACATGGAAACTGAAAAAAATATAGATGTCTTACAACAATCAAAATTACATGGATGACCATGTGCATTGAATCGTATATAGAAAAAATACTGAAAAACACTGTTTCTCCCTAGTTTTGAACAAGGGACCTTTTGCGTGTTCGGCAGACGTGATAACCGCTACATGTATATCAAAATCACACAGATGACCATGTGAATTGAAAAGTATATAATAAAAATTAAAAATCCAGAAAAAAACACTGTTTCTGCCTGGTTTCGAACCAGAGACCTTTTGCATGTTTAGCCAAAGTGATAACCGCTACATGGATATCAAAATCACACAGATGACCATGTGAATTGAAAAGTATATAATAAAAATTAAAAAATGCAGAAAAACACTGTTTCTGCCTGGTTTTGAACCAGGGACCTTTTGCGTGTAAAGCAAACGTGATAACCACTACACTACAGAAGCTGCCTTCAAGCCTATTTACGAACACGGAAACTGAACAAAATATAGATGTCTTACAACAATCAAAATTACATGGATGACCATGTGCATTGAAACGTATATAGAAAAAATCCTGAAAAAACACTGTTTCTCCCTGGTATCGAACCATAGACCTTTTGCATGTTCGGCAGATGTGATAACCGCTACATGGATATCAAAATTACATGGATGACCATGTGAATTGAAATGTATATAATAAAAATTAAAAAATCCAGAAAAAACACTGTTTCTGCCTGGTTTCGAACCAGAGACCTTTTGCATGTTTAGCCAAAGTGATAACCGCTACATGGATATCAAAATCACACAGATGACCATGTGAATTGAAAAGTATATAATAAAAATGTAAAAATCCAGAAAAACAATGTTTCTGCCTGGTTTTGAACCAAGGACCTTTTGCGTGTAAAGCAAACTTGATAACCACTACACTACAGAAACTGCCTTCTAGCCTATTTACGAACATGGAAACTGAACAAAATATAGATGTCTTACAACAATCAAAATTACATGGATGACCATGTGCATTGAATCGTATATAGAAAAAATACTGAAAAACACTGTTTCTCCCTAGTTTTGAACAAGGGACCTTTTGCGTGTTCGGCAGACGTGATAACCGCTACATGTATATCAAAATCACACAGATGACCATGTGAATTGAAAAGTATATAATAAAAATTAAAAATCCAGAAAAAAACACTGTTTCTGCCTGGTTTCGAACCAGGGACCTTTTGCGTGTAAAGCAAACGTGATAACCACTACACTACAGAAACTGCCTTCTAGCCTATTAACAACATGGAAACTGAACAAAATATAGATGTCTTACAACAATCAAAATTACATGGATGACCATGTGCATTGAAACGTATATAGAAAAAATCCTGAAAAAACACTGTTTCTCCCTGGTATCGAACCATAGACCTTTTGCATGTTCGGCAGATGTGATAACCGCTACATGGATATCAAAATTACATGGATGACCATGTGAATTGAAATGTATATAATAAAAATTAAAAAATCCAGAAAAAACACTGTTTCTGCCTGGTTTCGAACCAGAGACCTTTTGCATGTTTAGCCAAAGTGATAACCGCTACATGGATATCAAAATCACACAGATGACCATGTGAATTGAAAAGTATATAATAAAAATGTAAAAATCCAGAAAAACAATGTTTCTGCCTGGTTTTGAACCAAGGACCTTTTGCGTGTAAAGCAAACGTGATAACCACTACACTACAGAAACTGCCTTCTAGCCTATTTACGAACATGGAAACTGAACAAAATATAGATGTCTTACAACAATCAAAATTACATGGATGACCATGTGCATTGAATCGTATATAGAAAAAATACTGAAAAACACTGTTTCTCCCTAGTTTTGAACAAGGGACCTTTTGCGTGTTCGGCAGACGTGATAACCGCTACATGTATATCAAAATCACACAGATGACCATGTGAATTGAAAAGTATATAATAAAAATTAAAAATCCAGAAAAAAACACTGTTTCTGCCTGGTTTCGAACCAGGGACCTTTTGCGTGTAAAGCAAACGTGATAACCACTACACTACAGAAACTGCCTTCTAGCCTATTAACAACATGGAAACTGAACAAAATATAGATGTCTTACAACAATCAAAATTACATGGATGACCATGTGCATTGAAACGTATATAGAAAAAATCCTGAAAAAACACTGTTTCTCCCTGGTATCGAACCATAGACCTTTTGCATGTTCGGCAGATGTGATAACCGCTACATGGATATCAAAATTACATGGATGACCATGTGAATTGAAATGTATATAATAAAAATTAAAAAATCCAGAAAAAACACTGTTTCTGCCTGGTTTCGAACCAGAGACCTTTTGCATGTTTAGCCAAAGTGATAACCGCTACATGGATATCAAAATCACACAGATGACCATGTGAATTGAAAAGTATATAATAAAAATGTAAAAATCCAGAAAAACAATGTTTCTGCCTGGTTTTGAACCAAGGACCTTTTGCGTGTAAAGCAAACGTGATAACCACTACACTACAGAAACTGCCTTCTAGCCTATTTACGAACATGGAAACTGAACAAAATATAGATGTCTTACAACAATCAAAATTACATGGATGACCATGTGCATTGAATCGTATATAGAAAAAATACTGAAAAACACTGTTTCTCCCTAGTTTTGAACAAGGGACCTTTTGCGTGTTCGGCAGACGTGATAACCGCTACATGTATATCAAAATCACACAGATGACCATGTGAATTGAAAAGTATATAATAAAAATTAAAAAATCCAGAAAAAAACACTGTTTCTGCCTGGTTTCGAACCAGAGACCTTTTGCATGTTTAGCCAAAGTGATAACCGCTACATGGATATCAAAATCACACAGATGACCATGTGAATTGAAAAGTATATAATAAAAATTAAAAAATGCAGAAAAACACTGTTTCTGCCTGGTTTTGAACCAGGGACCTTTTGCGTGTAAAGCAAACGTGATAACCACTACACTACAGAAGCTGCCTTCAAGCCTATTTACGAACACGGAAACTGAACAAAATATAGATGTCTTACAACAATCAAAATTACATGGATGACCATGTGCATTGAAACGTATATAGAAAAAATCCTGAAAAAACACTGTTTCTCCCTGGTATCGAACCATAGACCTTTTGCATGTTCGGCAGATGTGATAACCGCTACATGGATATCAAAATTACATGGATGACCATGTGAATTGAAATGTATATAATAAAAATTAAAAAATCCAGAAAAAACACTGTTTCTGCCTGGTTTTGAACCAGAGACCTTTTGCATGTTTAGCCAAAGTGATAACCGCTACATGGATATCAAAATCACACAGATGACCATGTGAATTGAAAAGTATATAATAAAAATGTAAAAATCCAGAAAAACAATGTTTCTGCCTGGTTTTGAACCAAGGACCTTTTGCGTGTAAAGCAAACGTGATAACCACTACACTACAGAAGCTGCCTTCAAGCCTATTTACGAACATGGAAACTGAACAAAATATAGATGTCTTACAACAATCAAAATTACATGGATGACCATGTGCATTGAATCGTATATAGAAAAAATCTTGAAAAACACTGTTTCTCCCTAGTTTTGAACAAGGGACCTTTTGCGTGTTCGGCAGATGTGATAACCGCTACATGGATGTAAAAATTACATGGATGACCATGTGAATTGAAATGTATATAATAAAAATTAAAAAATCCAGAAAAAACACTATTTCTGCCTGGTTTCGAACCAGAGACCTTTTGCATGTTTAGCCAAAGTGATAACCGCTACATGGATATCAAAATCACACTGATGACCCTGTGAATTGAAAAGTATATAATAAAAATGTAAAAATCCAGAAAAACACGGTTTCTGCCCGGTTTTGAACCAGGGACCTTTTGCGTGTAAAGCAAAAGTGATAAGCACTACACTACAGAAACTGCCTTCAAGCCTGTTTCCGAACATGGAAACTGAACAAAATATAGATGTCTTACAACAATCAAAATTACATGGATTACCATGTGCATTGAAACGTATATAGAAAAAATCCTGAAAAAACACTTTTTCTCCCTGGTATCAAACCACAGACCTTTTGCGTGTTCGGCAGATGTGATAACCGCTACATGGATATCAAAATTACATGGATGACCATGTGAATTGAAATGTATATAATAAAAATTTAAAAATCCAGAAAAAAAACACTATTTCTGCCTGGTTTCGAACCAGAGACCTTTTGCATGTTTAGCCAAAGTGATAACCGCTACATGGATATCAAAATCACACAGATGACCATGTGAATTGAAAAGTATATAATAAAAATGTAAAAATCCAGAAATACACTGTTTCTGCCCGGTTTTGAACCAGGGACCTTTTGCGTGTAAAGCAAAAGTGATAACCACTACACTACAGAAACTGCCTTCAAGCCTGTTTACGAACATGTAAACTGAACAAAATATAGATGTCTTACAACAATCAAAATTACATGGATTACCATGTGCATTGAAACGTATATAGAAAAAATCCTGAAAAAACACTGTTTCTCCCTGGTATCGAACCAGAGACCTTTTGCGTGTTCGGCAGATGTGATAACCGCTACATGGATATCAAAATTACATGGATGACCATGTGAATTGAAATGTATATAATAAAAATTTAAAGTTCCAGAAAAAAAACACTGTTTCTGCCTGGTTTTGAACCAGGGACCTTTTGCGTGTAAAGCAAACGTGATAACCACTACACTACAGAAACTGTCTTCAAGCCTATTTACGAACATGGAAACTGAACAAAATATAGATGTCTTACAACAATCAAAATTACATGGATGACCATGTGCATTGAATCGTATATAGAAAAAATACTGAAAAACACTATTTCTCCCTAGTTTTGAACAAGGGACCTTTTGCGTGTTCGGCAGACGTGATAACCGCTACATGTATATCAAAATCACACAGATGACCATGTGAATTGAAAAGTATATAATAAAAATTAAAAAATCCAGAAAAAAACACTGTTTCTGCCTGGTTTCGAACCAGAGACCTTTTGCATGTTTAGCCAAAGTGATAACCGCTACATGGATATCAAAATCACACAGATGACCATGTGAATTGAAAAGTATATAATAAAAATTAAAAAATGCAGAAAAACACTGTTTCTGCCTGGTTTTGAACCAGGGACCTTTTGCGTGTAAAGCAAACGTGATAACCACTACACTACAGAAGCTGCCTTCAAGCCTATTTACGAACACGGAAACTGAACAAAATATAGATGTCTTACAACAATCAAAATTACATGGATGACCATGTGCATTGAAACGTATATAGAAAAAAACCTGAAAAACACTTTTTCTCCCTAGTTTTGAACAAGGGACCTTTTGCGTGTTCGGCAGACGTGATAACCGCTACATGGATATCAAAATTACATGGATGACCATGTGAAATGAAATGTATATAATAAAAATTAAAAAATCCAGAAAAAACACTGTTTCTGCCTGGTTTCGAACCAGAGACCTTTTGCATGTTTAGCCAAAGTGATAAAAGCTACATGGATATCAAAATCACACAGATGACCATGTGAATTCAAAAGTATATAATAAAATTGTAAAAATCCAGAAAAACAATGTTTCTGCCTGGTTTTGAACCAAGGACCTTTTGCGTGTAAAGCAAACGTGATAACCACTACACTACAGAAACTGCCTTCTAGTGTATTTACGAACATGGAAACTGAACAAAATATAGATGTCTTACAACAATCAAAATTACATGGATGACCATGTGCATTGAATCGTATATAGAAAAAATACTGAAAAACACTGTTTCTCCCTAGTTTTGAACAAGGGACCTTTTGCGTGTTCGGCAGACGTGATAACCGCTACATGGATATCAAAATTACCTGGATGACCATGTGAATTGAAATGTATATAATAAAAATTAAAAAATCCAGAAAAAACACTGTTTCTGCCTGGTTTCGAACCAGAGACCTTTTGCATGTTTAGCCAAAGTGATAAAAGCTACATGGATATCAAAATCACACAGATGACCATGTGAATTCAAAAGTATATAATAAAATTGTAAAAATCCAGAAAAACAATGTTTCTGCCTGGTTTTGAACCAAGGACCTTTTGCGTGTAAAGCAAACGTGATAACCACTACACTACAGAAACTGCCTTCTAGCCTATTTACGAACATGGAAACTGAACAAAATATAGATGTCTTACAACAATCAAAATTACATGGATGACCATGTGCATTGAATCGTATATAGAAAAAATACTGAAAAACACTGTTTCTCCCTAGTTTTGAACAAGGGACCTTTTGCGTGTTCGGCAGACGTGATAACCGCTACATGTATATCAAAATCACACAGATGACCATGTGAATTGAAAAGTATATAATAAAAATTAAAAAATCCAGAAAAAAACACTGTTTCTGCCTGGTTTCGAACCAGAGACCTTTTGCATGTTTAGCCAAAGTGATAACCGCTACATGGATATCAAAATCACACAGATGACCATGTGAATTGAAAAGTATATAATAAAAATTAAAAAATGCAGAAAAACACTGTTTCTGCCTGGTTTTGAACCAGGGACCTTTTGCGTGTAAAGCAAACGTGATAACCACTACACTACAGAAGCTGCCTTCAAGCCTATTTACGAACATGGAAACTGAACAAAATATAGATGTCTTACAACAATCAAAATTACATGGATGACCATGTGCATTGAATCGTATATAGAAAAAATCTTGAAAAACACTGTTTCTCCCTAGTTTTGAACAAGGGACCTTTTGCGTGTTCGGCAGATGTGATAACCGCTACATGGATGTAAAAATTACATGGATGACCATGTGAATTGAAATGTATATAATAAAAATTAAAAAATCCAGAAAAAACACTATTTCTGCCTGGTTTCGAACCAGAGACCTTTTGCATGTTTAGCCAAAGTGATAACCGCTACATGGATATCAAAATCACACTGATGACCCTGTGAATTGAAAAGTATATAATAAAAATGTAAAAATCCAGAAAAACATGGTTTCTGCCCGGTTTTGAACCAGGGACCTTTTGCGTGTAAAGCAAAAGTGATAAGCACTACACTACAGAAACTGCCTTCAAGCCTGTTTCCGAACATGGAAACTGAACAAAATATAGATGTCTTACAACAATCAAAATTACATGGATTACCATGTGCATTGAAACGTATATAGAAAAAATCCTGAAAAAACACTTTTTCTCCCTGGTATCAAACCACAGACCTTTTGCGTGTTCGGCAGATGTGATAACCGCTACATGGATATCAAAATTACATGGATGACCATGTGAATTGAAATGTATATAATAAAAATTTAAAAATCCAGAAAAAAAACACTATTTCTGCCTGGTTTCGAACCAGAGACCTTTTGCATGTTTAGCCAAAGTGATAACCGCTACATGGATATCAAAATCACACAGATGACCATGTGAATTGAAAAGTATATAATAAAAATGTAAAAATCCAGAAATACACTGTTTCTGCCCGGTTTTGAACCAGGGACCTTTTGCGTGTAAAGCAAAAGTGATAACCACTACACTACAGAAACTGCCTTCAAGCCTGTTTACGAACATGTAAACTGAACAAAATATAGATGTCTTACAACAATCAAAATTACATGGATTACCATGTGCATTGAAACGTATATAGAAAAAATCCTGAAAAAACACTGTTTCTCCCTGGTATCGAACCAGAGACCTTTTGCGTGTTCGGCAGATGTGATAACCGCTACATGGATATCAAAATTACATGGATGACCATGTGAATTGAAATGTATATAATAAAAATTTAAAGTTCCAGAAAAAAAACACTGTTTCTGCCTGGTTTTGAACCAGGGACCTTTTGCGTGTAAAGCAAACGTGATAACCACTACACTACAGAAACTGTCTTCAAGCCTATTTACGAACATGGAAACTGAACAAAATATAGATGTCTTACAACAATCAAAATTACATGGATGACCATGTGCATTGAATCGTATATAGAAAAAATACTGAAAAACACTGTTTCTCCCTAGTTTTGAACAAGGGACCTTTTGCGTGTTCGGCAGACGTGATAACCGCTACATGTATATCAAAATCACACAGATGACCATGTGAATTGAAAAGTATATAATAAAAATTAAAAAATCCAGAAAAAAACACTGTTTCTGCCTGGTTTCGAACCAGAGACCTTTTGCATGTTTAGCCAAAGTGATAACCGCTACATGGATATCAAAATCACACAGATGACCATGTGAATTGAAAAGTATATAATAAAAATTAAAAAATGCAGAAAAACACTGTTTCTGCCTGGTTTTGAACCAGGGACCTTTTGCGTGTAAAGCAAACGTGATAACCACTACACTACAGAAGCTGCCTTCAAGCCTATTTTCGAACACGGAAACTGAACAAAATATAGATGTCTTACAACAATCAAAATTACATGGATGACCATGTGCATTGAAACGTATATAGAAAAAAACCTGAAAAACACTTTTTCTCCCTAGTTTTGAACAAGGGACCTTTTGCGTGTTCGGCAGACGTGATAACCGCTACATGGATATCAAAATTACATGGATGACCATGTGAAATGAAATGTATATAATAAAAATTAAAAAATCCAGAAAAAACACTGTTTCTGCCTGGTTTCGAACCAGAGACCTTTTGCATGTTTAGCCAAAGTGATAAAAGCTACATGGATATCAAAATCACACAGATGACCATGTGAATTCAAAAGTATATAATAAAATTGTAAAAATCCAGAAAAACAATGTTTCTGCCTGGTTTTGAACCAAGGACCTTTTGCGTGTAAAGCAAACGTGATAACCACTACACTACAGAAACTGCCTTCTAGTGTATTTACGAACATGGAAACTGAACAAAATATAGATGTCTTACAACAATCAAAATTACATGGATGACCATGTGCATTGAATCGTATATAGAAAAAATACTGAAAAACACTGTTTCTCCCTAGTTTTGAACAAGGGACCTTTTGCGTGTTCGGCAGACGTGATAGCCGCTACATGGATATCAAAATTACATGGATGACCATGTGAATTGAAATGTATATAATAAAAATTAAAAAATCCAGAAAAAACACTGTTTCTGCCTGGTTTCGAACCAGAGACCTTTTGCATGTTTAGCCAAAGTGATAAAAGCTACATGGATATCAAAATCACACAGATGACCATGTGAATTCAAAAGTATATAATAAAAATGTAAAAATCCAGAAAAACAATGTTTCTGCCTGGTTTTGAACCAAGGACCTTTTGCGTGTAAAGCAAACGTGATAACCACTACACTACAGAAACTGCCTTCAAGCCTATTTACGAACACGGAAACTGAACAAAATATAGATGTCTTACAACAATCAAAATTACATGGATGACCATGTGCATTGAAACGTATATAGAAAAAAACCTGAAAAACACTTTTTCTCCCTAGTTTTGAACAAGGGACCTTTTGCGTGTTCGGCAGACGTGATAACCGCTACATGGATATCAAAATTACATGGATGACCATGTGAAATGAAATGTATATAATAAAAATTAAAAAATCCAGAAAAAACACTGTTTCTGCCTGGTTTCGAACCAGAGACCTTTTGCATGTTTAGCCAAAGTGATAAAAGCTACATGGATATCAAAATCACACAGATGACCATGTGAATTCAAAAGTATATAATAAAATTGTAAAAATCCAGAAAAACAATGTTTCTGCCTGGTTTTGAACCAAGGACCTTTTGCGTGTAAAGCAAACGTGATAACCACTACACTACAGAAACTGCCTTCTAGTGTATTTACGAACATGGAAACTGAACAAAATATAGATGTCTTACAACAATCAAAATTACATGGATGACCATGTGCATTGAATCGTATATAGAAAAAATACTGAAAAACACTGTTTCTCCCTAGTTTTGAACAAGGGACCTTTTGCGTGTTCGGCAGACGTGATAGCCGCTACATGGATATCAAAATTACATGGATGACCATGTGAATTGAAATGTATATAATAAAAATTAAAAAATCCAGAAAAAACACTGTTTCTGCCTGGTTTCGAACCAGAGACCTTTTGCATGTTTAGCCAAAGTGATAACCGCTACATGGATATCAAAATCACACAGATGACCATGTGAATTGAAAAGTATATAATAAAAATTAAAAAATGCAGAAAAACACTGTTTCTGCCTGGTTTTGAACCAGGGACCTTTTGCGTGTAAAGCAAACGTGATAACCACTACACTACAGAAACTGCCTTCAAGCCTATTTACGAACACGGAAACTGAACAAAATATAGATGTCTTACAACAATCAAAATTACATGGATGACCATGTGCATTGAAACGTATATAGAAAAAAACCTGAAAAACACTTTTTCTCCCTAGTTTTGAACAAGGGACCTTTTGCGTGTTCGGCAGACGTGATAACCGCTACATGGATATCAAAATTACATGGATGACCATGTGAAATGAAATGTATATAATAAAAATTAAAAAATCCAGAAAAAACACTGTTTCTGCCTGGTTTCGAACCAGAGACCTTTTGCATGTTTAGCCAAAGTGATAAAAGCTACATGGATATCAAAATCACACAGATGACCATGTGAATTCAAAAGTATATAATAAAATTGTAAAAATCCAGAAAAACAATGTTTCTGCCTGGTTTTGAACCAAGGACCTTTTGCGTGTAAAGCAAACGTGATAACCACTACACTACAGAAACTGCCTTCTAGTGTATTTACGAACATGGAAACTGAACAAAATATAGATGTCTTACAACAATCAAAATTACATGGATGACCATGTGCATTGAATCGTATATAGAAAAAATACTGAAAAACACTGTTTCTCCCTAGTTTTGAACAAGGGACCTTTTGCGTGTTCGGCAGACGTGATAGCCGCTACATGGATATCAAAATTACATGGATGACCATGTGAATTGAAATGTATATAATAAAAATTAAAAAATCCAGAAAAAACACTGTTTCTGCCTGGTTTCGAACCAGAGACCTTTTGCATGTTTAGCCAAAGTGATAACCGCTACATGGATATCAAAATCACACAGATGACCATGTGAATTGAAAAGTATATAATAAAAATTAAAAAATGCAGAAAAACACTGTTTCTGCCTGGTTTTGAACCAGGGACCTTTTGCGTGTAAAGCAAACGTGATAACCACTACACTACAGAAACTGCCTTCAAGCCTATTTACGAACACGGAAACTGAACAAAATATAGATGTCTTACAACAATCAAAATTACATGGATGACCATGTGCATTGAAACGTATATAGAAAAAAACCTGAAAAACACTTTTTCTCCCTAGTTTTGAACAAGGGACCTTTTGCGTGTTCGGCAGACGTGATAACCGCTACATGGATATCAAAATTACATGGATGACCATGTGAAATGAAATGTATATAATAAAAATTAAAAAATCCAGAAAAAACACTGTTTCTGCCTGGTTTCGAACCAGAGACCTTTTGCATGTTTAGCCAAAGTGATAAAAGCTACATGGATATCAAAATCACACAGATGACCATGTGAATTCAAAAGTATATAATAAAATTGTAAAAATCCAGAAAAACAATGTTTCTGCCTGGTTTTGAACCAAGGACCTTTTGCGTGTAAAGCAAACGTGATAACCACTACACTACAGAAACTGCCTTCTAGTGTATTTACGAACATGGAAACTGAACAAAATATAGATGTCTTACAACAATCAAAATTACATGGATGACCATGTGCATTGAATCGTATATAGAAAAAATACTGAAAAACACTGTTTCTCCCTAGTTTTGAACAAGGGACCTTTTGCGTGTTCGGCAGACGTGATAGCCGCTACATGGATATCAAAATTACATGGATGACCATGTGAATTGAAATGTATATAATAAAAATTAAAAAATCCAGAAAAAACACTGTTTCTGCCTGGTTTCGAACCAGAGACCTTTTGCATGTTTAGCCAAAGTGATAAAAGCTACATGGATATCAAAATCACACAGATGACCATGTGAATTCAAAAGTATATAATAAAAATGTAAAAATCCAGAAAAACAATGTTTCTGCCTGGTTTTGAACCAAGGACCTTTTGCGTGTAAAGCAAACGTGATAACCACTACACTACAGAAACTGCCTTCTAGCCTATTTACGAACATGGAAACTGAACAAAATATAGATGTCTTACAACAATCAAAATTACATGGATGACCATGTGCATTGAAACGTATATAGAAAAAATCCTGAAAAAACACTGTTTCTCCCTGGTATCGAACCATAGACCTTTTGCATGTTCGGCAGATGTGATAACCGCTACATGGATATCAAAATTACATGGATGACCATGTGAATTGAAATGTATATAATAAAAATTAAAAAATCCAGAAAAAACACTGTTTCTGCCTGGTTTCGAACCAGAGTCCTTTTGCATGTTTAGCCAAAGTGATAACCGCTACATGGATATCAAAATCACACAGATGACCATGTGAATTGAAAAGTATATAATAAAAATGTAAAAATCCAGAAAAACAATGTTTCTGCCTGGTTTTGAACCAAGGACCTTTTGCGTGTAAAGCAAACGTGATAACCACTACACTACAGAAACTGCCTTCTAGCCTATTTACGAACATGGAAACTGAACAAAATATAGATGTCTTACAACAATCAAAATTACATGGATGACCATGTGCATTGAAACGTATATAGAAAAAAACCTGAAAAACACTTTTTCTCCCTAGTTTTGAACAAGGGACCTTTTGCGTGTTCGGCAGACGTGATAACCGCTACATGGATATCAAAATTACATGGATGACCATGTGAAATGAAATGTATATAATAAAAATTAAAAAATCCAGAAAAAACACTGTTTCTGCCTGGTTTCGAACCAGAGACCTTTTGCATGTTTAGCCAAAGTGATAAAAGCTACATGGATATCAAAATCACACAGATGACCATGTGAATTCAAAAGTATATAATAAAATTGTAAAAATCCAGAAAAACAATGTTTCTGCCTGGTTTTGAACCAAGGACCTTTTGCGTGTAAAGCAAACATGATAACCACTACACTACAGAAACTGCCTTCTAGTGTATTTACGAACATGGAAACTGAACAAAATATAGATGTCTTACAACAATCAAAATTACATGGATGACCATGTGCATTGAATCGTATATAGAAAAAATACTGAAAAACACTGTTTCTCCCTAGTTTTGAACAAGGGACCTTTTGCGTGTTCGGCAGACGTGATAACCGCTACATGGATATCAAAATTACATGGATGACCATGTGAATTGAAATGTATATAATAAAAATTAAAAAATCCAGAAAAAACACTGTTTCTGCTTGGTTTCGAACCAGAGACCTTTTGCATGTTTAGCCAAAGTGATAAAAGCTACATGGATATCAAAATCACACAGATGACCATGTGAATTCAAAAGTATATAATAAAAATGTAAAAATCCAGAAAAACAATGTTTCTGCCTGGTTTTGAACCAGGGACCTTTTGCGTGTAAAGTAAACGTGATAACCACTACACTACAGAAACTGCCTTCTAGCCTATTTACGAACATGGAAACTGAACAAAATATAGATGTCTTACAACAATCAAAATTACATGGATGACCATGTGCATTGAATCGTATATAGAAAAAATACTGAAAAACACTGTTTCTCCCTAGTTTTGAACAAGGGACCTTTTGCGTGTTCGGCAGACGTGATAACCGCTACATGGATATCAAAATTACATGGATGACCATGTGAAATGAAATGTATATAATAAAAATTAAAAAATCCAGAAAAAACACTGTTTCTGCCTGGTTTCGAACCAGAGACCTTTTGCATGTTTAGCCAAAGTGATAAAAGCTACATGGATATCAAAATCACACAGATGACCATGTGAATTCAAAAGTATATAATAAAAATGTAAAAATCCAGAAAAACAATGTTTCTGCCTGGTTCTGTAACCAAGGACCTTTTGCGTGTAAAGCAAACGTGATAACCACTACACTACAGAAACTGCCTTCTAGCCTATTTACGAACACGGAAACTGAACAAAATATAGATGTCTTACAACAATCAAAATTACATGGATGACCATGTGCATTGAAACGTATATAGAAAAAAACCTGAAAAACACTTTTTCTCCCTAGTTTTGAACAAGGGACCTTTTGCGTGTTCGGCAGACGTGATAACCGCTACATGGATATCAAAATTACATGGATGACCATGTGAAATGAAATGTATATAATAAAAATTAAAAAATCCAGAAAAAACACTGTTTCTGCCTGGTTTCGAACCAGAGACCTTTTGCATGTTTAGCCAAAGTGATAAAAGCTACATGGATATCAAAATCACACAGATGACCATGTGAATTCAAAAGTATATAATAAAATTGTAAAAATCCAGAAAAACAATGTTTCTGCCTGGTTTTGAACCAAGGACCTTTTGCGTGTAAAGCAAACGTGATAACCACTACACTACAGAAACTGCCTTCTAGCCTATTTACGAACATGGAAACTGAACAAAATATAGATGTCTTACAACAATCAAAATTACATGGATGACCATGTGCATTGAAACGTATATAGAAAAAATCCTGAAAAAACACTGTTTCTCCCTGGTATCGAACCATAGACCTTTTGCATGTTCGGCAGATGTGATAACCGCTACATGGATATCAAAATTACATGGATGACCATGTGAATTGAAATGTATATAATAAAAATTAAAAAATCCAGAAAAAACACTGTTTCTGCCTGGTTTCGAACCAGAGTCCTTTTGCATGTTTAGCCAAAGTGATAACCGCTACATGGATATCAAAATCACACAGATGACCATGTGAATTGAAAAGTATATAATAAAAATGTAAAAATCCAGAAAAACAATGTTTCTGCCTGGTTTTGAACCAAGGACCTTTTGCGTGTAAAGCAAACGTGATAACCACTACACTACAGAAACTGCCTTCTAGCCTATTTACGAACATGGAAACTGAACAAAATATAGATGTCTTACAACAATCAAAATTACATGGATGACCATGTGCATTGAAACGTATATAGAAAAAAACCTGAAAAACACTTTTTCTCCCTAGTTTTGAACAAGGGACCTTTTGCGTGTTCGGCAGACGTGATAACCGCTACATGGATATCAAAATTACATGGATGACCATGTGAAATGAAATGTATATAATAAAAATTAAAAAATCCAGAAAAAACACTGTTTCTGCCTGGTTTCGAACCAGAGACCTTTTGCATGTTTAGCCAAAGTGATAAAAGCTACATGGATATCAAAATCACACAGATGACCATGTGAATTCAAAAGTATATAATAAAATTGTAAAAATCCAGAAAAACAATGTTTCTGCCTGGTTTTGAACCAAGGACCTTTTGCGTGTAAAGCAAACATGATAACCACTACACTACAGAAACTGCCTTCTAGTGTATTTACGAACATGGAAACTGAACAAAATATAGATGTCTTACAACAATCAAAATTACATGGATGACCATGTGCATTGAAACGTATATAGAAAAAATCCTGAAAAAACACTGTTTCTCCCTGGTATCGAACCATAGACCTTTTGCATGTTCGGCAGATGTGATAACCGCTACATGGATATCAAAATTACATGGATGACCATGTGAATTGAAATGTATATAATAAAAATTAAAAAATCCAGAAAAAACACTGTTTCTGCCTGGTTTTGAACCAGAGACCTTTTGCATGTTTAGCCAAAGTGATAACCGCTACATGGATATCAAAATCACACAGATGACCATGTGAATTGAAAAGTATATAATAAAAATGTAAAAATCCAGAAAAACAATGTTTCTGCCTGGTTTTGAACCAAGGACCTTTTGCGTGTAAAGCAAACGTGATAACCACTACACTACAGAAACTGCCTACTAGCCTATTTACGAACATGGAAACTGAACAAAATATAGATGTCTTACAACAATCAAAATTACATGGATGACCATGTGCATTGAATCGTATATAGAAAAAATACTGAAAAACACTGTTTCTCCCTAGTTTTGAACAAGGGACCTTTTGCGTGTTCGGCAGACGTGATAACCGCTACATGTATATCAAAATCACACAGATGACCATGTGAATTGAAAAGTATATAATAAAAATTAAAAAATCCAGAAAAAAACACTGTTTCTGCCTGGTTTTGAACCAGGGACCTTTTGCGTGTAAAGCAAACGTGATAACCACTACACTACAGAAACTGCCTTCTAGCCTATTTACGAACATGGAAACTGAACAAAATATAGATGTCTTACAACAATCAAAATTACATGGATGACCATGTGCATTGAAACGTATATAGAAAAAATCCTGAAAAAACACTGTTTCTCCCTGGTATCGAACCATAGACCTTTTGCATGTTCGGCAGATGTGATAACCGCTACATGGATATCAAAGTTACATGGATGACCATGTGAATTGAAATGTATATAATAAAAATTAAAAAATCCAGAAAAAACACTGTTTCTGCCTGGTTTTGAACCAGAGACCTTTTGCATGTTTAGCCAAAGTGATAACCGCTACATGGATATCAAAATCACACAGATGACCATGTGAATTGAAAAGTATATAATAAAAATTAAAAAATCCAGAAAAAACACTGTTTCTGCCTGGTTTCGAACCAGAGACCTTTTGCATGTTTAGCCAAAGTGATAACCGCTACATGGATATCAAAATCACACAGATGACCATGTGAATTGAAAAGTATATAATAAAAATGTAAAAATCCAGAAAAACAATGTTTCTGCCTGGTTTTGAACCAAGGACCTTTTGCGTGTAAAGCAAACGTGATAACCACTACACTACAGAAACTGCCTTCTAGCCTATTTACGAACATGGAAACTGAACAAAATATAGATGTCTTACAACAATCAAAATTACATGGATGACCATGTGCATTGAATCGTATATAGAAAAAATACTGAAAAACACTGTTTCTCCCTAGTTTTGAACAAGGGACCTTTTGCGTGTTCGGCAGACGTGATAACCGCTACATGTATATCAAAATCACACAGATGACCATGTGAATTGAAAAGTATATAATAAAAATTAAAAAATCCAGAAAAAAACACTGTTTCTGCCTGGTTTCGAACCAGAGACCTTTTGCATGTTTAGCCAAAGTGATAACCGCTACATGGATATCAAAATCACACAGATGACCATGTGAATTGAAAAGTATATAATAAAAATTAAAAAATGCAGAAAAACACTGTTTCTGCCTGGTTTTGAACCAGGGACCTTTTGCGTGTAAAGCAAACGTGATAAGCACTACACTACAGAAACTGCCTTCTAGCCTATTTACGAACATGGAAACTGAACAAAATATAGATGTCTTACAACAATCAAAATTACATGGATGACCATGTGCATTGAAACGTATATAGAAAAAATCCTGAAAAAACACTGTTTCTCCCTGGTATCGAACCATAGACCTTTTGCATGTTCGGCAGATGTGATAACCGCTACATGGATATCAAAATTACATGGATGACCATGTGAATTGAAATGTATATAATAAAAATTAAAAAATCCAGAAAAAACACTGTTTCTGCCTGGTTTTGAACCAGAGACCTTTTGCATGTTTAGCCAAAGTGATAACCGCTACATGGATATCAAAATCACACAGATGACCATGTGAATTGAAAAGTATATAATAAAAATGTAAAAATCCAGAAAAACAATGTTTCTGCCTGGTTTTGAACCAGGGACCTTTTGCGTGTAAAGCAAACGTGATAACCACTACACTACAGAAACTGCCTTCTAGCCTATTTACGAACATGGAAACTGAACAAAATATAGATGTCTTACAACAATCAAAATTACATGGATGACCATGTGCATTGAAACGTATATAGAAAAAATCCTGAAAAAACACTGTTTCTCCCTGGTATCGAACCATAGACCTTTTGCATGTTCGGCAGATGTGATAACCGCTACATGGATATCAAAATTACATGGATGACCATGTGAATTGAAATGTATATAATAAAAATTAAAAAATCCAGAAAAAACACTGTTTCTGCCTGGTTTCGAACCAGAGACCTTTTGCATGTTTAGCCAAAGTGATAACCGCTACATGGATATCAAAATCACACAGATGACCATGTGAATTGAAAAGTATATAATAAAAATTAAAAAATCCAGAAAAAAACACTGTTTCTGCCTGGTTTCGAACCAGAGACCTTTTGCATGTTTAGCCAAATTGATAACCGCTACATGGATATCAAAATCACACAGATGACCATGTGAATTGAAAAGTATATAATAAAAATTAAAAAAATGCAGAAAAACACTGTTTCTGCCTGGTTTTGAACCAGGGACCTTTTGCGTGTAAAGCAAACGTGATAACCACTACACTACAGAAGCTGCCTTCAAGCCTATTTACGAACATGGAAACTGAACAAAATATAGATGTCTTACAACAATCAAAATTACATGGATGACCATGTGCATTGAAACGTATATAGAAAAAAACCTGAAAAACACTTTTTCTCCCTAGTTTTGAACAAGGGACCTTTTGCGTGTTCGGCAGACGTGATAACCGCTACATGGATATCAAAATTACATGGATGACCATGTGAATTGAAATGTATATAATAAAAATTAAAAAATCCAGAAAAAACACTGTTTCTGCCTGGTTTCGAACCAGAGACCTTTTGCATGTTTAGCCAAAGTGATAACCGCTACATGGATATCAAAATCACACAGATGACCATGTGAATTGAAAAGTATATAATAAAAATTAAAAAATCCAGAAAAAAACACTGTTTCTGCCTGGTTTCGAACCAGAGACCTTTTGCATGTTTAGCCAAATTGATAACCGCTACATGGATATCAAAATCACACAGATGACCATGTGAATTGAAAAGTATATAATAAAAATTAAAAAAATGCAGAAAAACACTGTTTCTGCCTGGTTTTGAACCAGGGACCTTTTGCGTGTAAAGCAAACGTGATAACCACTACACTACAGAAGCTGCCTTCAAGCCTATTTACGAACATGGAAACTGAACAAAATATAGATGTCTTACAACAATCAAAATTACATGGATGACCATGTGCATTGAAACGTATATAGAAAAAAACCTGAAAAACACTTTTTCTCCCTAGTTTTGAACAAGGGACCTTTTGCGTGTTCGGCAGACGTGATAACCGCTACATGGATATCAAAATTACATGGATGACCATGTGAATTGAAATGTATATAATAAAAATTAAAAAATCCAGAAAAAACACTGTTTCTGTATGGTTTCGAACCAGAGACCTTTTGCATGTTTAGCCAAAGTGATAAAAGCTACATGGATATCAAAATCACACAGATGACCATGTGAATTCAAAAGTATATAATAAAAATGTAAAAATCCAGAAAAACAATGTTTCTGCCTGGTTTTGAACCAGGGACCTTTTGCGTGTAAAGCAAACGTGATAACCACTACACTACAGAAACTGCCTTCTAGCCTATTTACGAACATGGAAACTGAACAAAATATAGATGTCTTACAACAATCAAAATTACATGGATGACCATGTGCATTGAAACGTATATAGAAAAAATCCTGAAAAAACACTGTTTCTCCCTGGTATCGAACCATAGACCTTTTGCATGTTCGGCAGATGTGATAACCGCTACATGGATATCAAAATTACATGGATGACCATGTGAATTGAAATGTATATAATAAAAATTAAAAAATCCAGAAAAAACACTGTTTCTGCCTGGTTTCGAACCAGAGACCTTTTGCATGTTTAGCCAAAGTGATAACCGCTACATGGATATCAAAATCACACAGATGACCATGTGAATTGAAAAGTATATAATAAAAATGTAAAAATCCAGAAAAACAATGTTTCTGCCTGGTTTTGAACCAAGGACCTTTTGCGTGTAAAGCAAACGTGATAACCACTACAATACAGAAACTGCCTTCTAGCCTATTTACGAACATGGAAACTGAACAAAATATAGATGTCTTACAACAATCAAAATTACATGGATGACCATGTGCATTGAAACGTATATAGAAAAAATCCTGAAAAAACACTGTTTCTCCCTGGTATCGAACCATAGACCTTTTGCATGTTCGGCAGATGTGATAACCGCTACATGGATATCAAAATTACATGGATGACCATGTGAATTGAAATGTATATAATAAAAATTAAAAAATCCAGAAAAAACACTGTTTCTGCCTGGTTTCGAACCAGAGACCTTTTGCATGTTTAGCCAAAGTGATAACCGCTACATGGATATCAAAATCACACAGATGACCATGTGAATTGAAAAGTATATAATAAAAATTAAAAAATCCAGAAAAAAACACTGTTTCTGCCTGGTTTCGAACCAGAGACCTTTTGCATGTTTAGCCAAATTGATAACCGCTACATGGATATCAAAATCACACAGATGACCATGTGAATTGAAAAGTATATAATAAAAATTAAAAAAATGCAGAAAAACACTGTTTCTGCCTGGTTTTGAACCAGGGACCTTTTGCGTGTAAAGCAAACGTGATAACCACTACACTACAGAAGCTGCCTTCAAGCCTATTTACGAACATGGAAACTGAACAAAATATAGATGTCTTACAACAATCAAAATTACATGGATGACCATGTGCATTGAAACGTATATAGAAAAAAACCTGAAAAACACTTTTTCTCCCTAGTTTTGAACAAGGGACCTTTTGCGTGTTCGGCAGACGTGATAACCGCTACATGGATATCAAAATTACATGGATGACCATGTGAATTGAAATGTATATAATAAAAATTAAAAAATCCAGAAAAAACACTGTTTCTGCCTGGTTTCGAACCAGAGACCTTTTGCATGTTTAGCCAAAGTGATAACCGCTACATGGATATCAAAATCACACAGATGACCATGTGAATTGAAAAGTATATAATAAAAATTAAAAAATCCAGAAAAAAACACTGTTTCTGCCTGGTTTCGAACCAGAGACCTTTTGCATGTTTAGCCAAATTGATAACCGCTACATGGATATCAAAATCACACAGATGACCATGTGAATTGAAAAGTATATAATAAAAATTAAAAAAATGCAGAAAAACACTGTTTCTGCCTGGTTTTGAACCAGGGACCTTTTGCGTGTAAAGCAAACGTGATAACCACTACACTACAGAAGCTGCCTTCAAGCCTATTTACGAACATGGAAACTGAACAAAATATAGATGTCTTACAACAATCAAAATTACATGGATGACCATGTGCATTGAAACGTATATAGAAAAAAACCTGAAAAACACTTTTTCTCCCTAGTTTTGAACAAGGGACCTTTTGCGTGTTCGGCAGACGTGATAACCGCTACATGGATATCAAAATTACATGGATGACCATGTGAATTGAAATGTATATAATAAAAATTAAAAAATCCAGAAAAAACACTGTTTCTGTATGGTTTCGAACCAGAGACCTTTTGCATGTTTAGCCAAAGTGATAAAAGCTACATGGATATCAAAATCACACAGATGACCATGTGAATTCAAAAGTATATAATAAAAATGTAAAAATCCAGAAAAACAATGTTTCTGCCTGGTTTTGAACCAGGGACCTTTTGCGTGTAAAGCAAACGTGATAACCACTACACTACAGAAACTGCCTTCTAGCCTATTTACGAACATGGAAACTGAACAAAATATAGATGTCTTACAACAATCAAAATTACATGGATGACCATGTGCATTGAAACGTATATTGAAAAAATCCTGAAAAAACACTGTTTCTCCCTGGTATCGAACCATAGACCTTTTGCATGTTCGGCAGATGTGATAACCGCTACATGGATATCAAAATTACATGGATGACCATGTGAATTGAAATGTATATAATAAAAATTAAAAAATCCAGAAAAAACACTGTTTCTGCCTGGTTTCGAACCAGAGACCTTTTGCATGTTTAGCCAAAGTGATAACCGCTACATGGATATCAAAATCACACAGATGACCATGTGAATTGAAAAGTATATAATAAAAATGTAAAAATCCAGAAAAACAATGTTTCTGCCTGGTTTTGAACCAAGGACCTTTTGCGTGTAAAGCAAACGTGATAACCACTACAATACAGAAACTGCCTTCTAGCCTATTTACGAACATGGAAACTGAACAAAATATAGATGTCTTACAACAATCAAAATTACATGGATGACCATGTGCATTGAATCGTATATAGAAAAAATACTGAAAAACACTGTTTCTCCCTAGTTTTGAACAAGGGACCTTTTGCGTGTTCGGCAGACGTGATAACCGCTACATGTATATCAAAATCACACAGATGACCATGTGAATTGAAAAGTATATAATAAAAATTAAAAAATCCAGAAAAAAACACTGTTTCTGCCTGGTTTCGAACCAGAGACCTTTTGCATGTTTAGCCAAAGTGATAACCGCTACATGGATATCAAAATCACACAGATGACCATGTGAATTGAAAAGTATATAATAAAAATGTAAAAATCCAGAAAAACAATGTTTCTGCCTGGTTTTGAACCAGGGACCTTTTGCGTGTAAAGCAAACGTGATAACCACTACACTACAGAAACTGCCTTCTAGCCTATTTACGAACATGGAAACTGAACAAAATATAGATGTCTTACAACAATCAAAATTACATGGATGACCATGTGCATTGAAACGTATATAGAAAAAATCCTGAAAAAACACTGTTTCTCCCTGGTATCGAACCATAGACCTTTTGCATGTTCGGCAGATGTGATAACCGCTACATGGATATCAAAATTACATGGATGACCATGTGAATTGAAATGTATATAATAAAAATTAAAAAATCCAGAAAAAACACTGTTTCTGCCTGGTTTCGAACCAGAGACCTTTTGCATGTTTAGCCAAAGTGATAACCGCTACATGGATATCAAAATCACACAGATGACCATGTGAATTGAAAAGTATATAATAAAAATTAAAAAATCCAGAAAAAAACACTGTTTCTGCCTGGTTTCGAACCAGAGACCTTTTGCATGTTTAGCCAAATTGATAACCGCTACATGGATATCAAAATCACACAGATGACCATGTGAATTGAAAAGTATATAATAAAAATTAAAAAAATGCAGAAAAACACTGTTTCTGCCTGGTTTTGAACCAGGGACCTTTTGCGTGTAAAGCAAACGTGATAACCACTACACTACAGAAGCTGCCTTCAAGCCTATTTACGAACATGGAAACTGAACAAAATATAGATGTCTTACAACAATCAAAATTACATGGATGACCATGTGCATTGAAACGTATATAGAAAAAAACCTGAAAAACACTTTTTCTCCCTAGTTTTGAACAAGGGACCTTTTGCGTGTTCGGCAGACGTGATAACCGCTACATGGATATCAAAATTACATGGATGACCATGTGAATTGAAATGTATATAATAAAAATTAAAAAATCCAGAAAAAACACTGTTTCTGTATGGTTTCGAACCAGAGACCTTTTGCATGTTTAGCCAAAGTGATAAAAGCTACATGGATATCAAAATCACACAGATGACCATGTGAATTCAAAAGTATATAATAAAAATGTAAAAATCCAGAAAAACAATGTTTCTGCCTGGTTTTGAACCAGGGACCTTTTGCGTGTAAAGCAAACGTGATAACCACTACACTACAGAAACTGCCTTCTAGCCTATTTACGAACATGGAAACTGAACAAAATATAGATGTCTTACAACAATCAAAATTACATGGATGACCATGTGCATTGAAACGTATATAGAAAAAATCCTGAAAAAACACTGTTTCTCCCTGGTATCGAACCATAGACCTTTTGCATGTTCGGCAGATGTGATAACCGCTACATGGATATCAAAATTACATGGATGACCATGTGAATTGAAATGTATATAATAAAAATTAAAAAATCCAGAAAAAACACTGTTTCTGCCTGGTTTCGAACCAGAGACCTTTTGCATGTTTAGCCAAAGTGATAACCGCTACATGGATATCAAAATCACACAGATGACCATGTGAATTGAAAAGTATATAATAAAAATGTAAAAATCCAGAAAAACAATGTTTCTGCCTGGTTTTGAACCAAGGACCTTTTGCGTGTAAAGCAAACGTGATAACCACTACAATACAGAAACTGCCTTCTAGCCTATTTACGAACATGGAAACTGAACAAAATATAGATGTCTTACAACAATCAAAATTACATGGATGACCATGTGCATTGAAACGTATATAGAAAAAATCCTGAAAAAACACTGTTTCTCCCTGGTATCGAACCATAGACCTTTTGCATGTTCGGCAGATGTGATAACCGCTACATGGATATCAAAATTACATGGATGACCATGTGAATTGAAATGTATATAATAAAAATTAAAAAATCCAGAAAAAACACTGTTTCTGCCTGGTTTCGAACCAGAGACCTTTTGCATGTTTAGCCAAAGTGATAACCGCTACATGGATATCAAAATCACACAGATGACCATGTGAATTGAAAAGTATATAATAAAAATTAAAAAATCCAGAAAAAAACACTGTTTCTGCCTGGTTTCGAACCAGAGACCTTTTGCATGTTTAGCCAAATTGATAACCGCTACATGGATATCAAAATCACACAGATGACCATGTGAATTGAAAAGTATATAATAAAAATTAAAAAAATGCAGAAAAACACTGTTTCTGCCTGGTTTTGAACCAGGGACCTTTTGCGTGTAAAGCAAATGTGATAACCACTACACTACAGAAGCTGCCTTCAAGCCTATTTACGAACATGGAAACTGAACAAAATATAGATGTCTTACAACAATCAAAATTACATGGATGACCATGTGCATTGAAACGTATATAGAAAAAAACCTGAAAAACACTTTTTCTCCCTAGTTTTGAACAAGGGACCTTTTGCGTGTTCGGCAGACGTGATAACCGCTACATGGATATCAAAATTACATGGATGACCATGTGAATTGAAATGTATATAATAAAAATTAAAAAATCCAGAAAAAACACTGTTTCTGCCTGGTTTCGAACCAGAGACCTTTTGCATGTTTAGCCAAAGTGATAACCGCTACATGGATATCAAAATCACACAGATGACCATGTGAATTGAAAAGTATATAATAAAAATTAAAAAATCCAGAAAAAAACACTGTTTCTGCCTGGTTTCGAACCAGAGACCTTTTGCATGTTTAGCCAAATTGATAACCGCTACATGGATATCAAAATCACACAGATGACCATGTGAATTGAAAAGTATATAATAAAAATTAAAAAAATGCAGAAAAACACTGTTTCTGCCTGGTTTTGAACCAGGGACCTTTTGCGTGTAAAGCAAACGTGATAACCACTACACTACAGAAGCTGCCTTCAAGCCTATTTACGAACATGGAAACTGAACAAAATATAGATGTCTTACAACAATCAAAATTACATGGATGACCATGTGCATTGAAACGTATATAGAAAAAAACCTGAAAAACACTTTTTCTCCCTAGTTTTGAACAAGGGACCTTTTGCGTGTTCGGCAGACGTGATAACCGCTACATGGATATCAAAATTACATGGATGACCATGTGAATTGAAATGTATATAATAAAAATTAAAAAATCCAGAAAAAACACTGTTTCTGTATGGTTTCGAACCAGAGACCTTTTGCATGTTTAGCCAAAGTGATAAAAGCTACATGGATATCAAAATCACACAGATGACCATGTGAATTCAAAAGTATATAATAAAAATGTAAAAATCCAGAAAAACAATGTTTCTGCCTGGTTTTGAACCAGGGACCTTTTGCGTGTAAAGCAAACGTGATAACCACTACACTACAGAAACTGCCTTCTAGCCTATTTACGAACATGGAAACTGAACAAAATATAGATGTCTTACAACAATCAAAATTACATGGATGACCATGTGCATTGAAACGTATATAGAAAAAATCCTGAAAAAACACTGTTTCTCCCTGGTATCGAACCATAGACCTTTTGCATGTTCGGCAGATGTGATAACCGCTACATGGATATCAAAATTACATGGATGACCATGTGAATTGAAATGTATATAATAAAAATTAAAAAATCCAGAAAAAACACTGTTTCTGCCTGGTTTCGAACCAGAGACCTTTTGCATGTTTAGCCAAAGTGATAACCGCTACATGGATATCAAAATCACACAGATGACCATGTGAATTGAAAAGTATATAATAAAAATGTAAAAATCCAGAAAAACAATGTTTCTGCCTGGTTTTGAACCAAGGACCTTTTGCGTGTAAAGCAAACGTGATAACCACTACAATACAGAAACTGCCTTCTAGCCTATTTACGAACATGGAAACTGAACAAAATATAGATGTCTTACAACAATCAAAATTACATGGATGACCATGTGCATTGAATCGTATATAGAAAAAATACTGAAAAACACTGTTTCTCCCTAGTTTTGAACAAGGGACCTTTTGCGTGTTCGGCAGACGTGATAACCGCTACATGTATATCAAAATCACACAGATGACCATGTGAATTGAAAAGTATATAATAAAAATTAAAAAATCCAGAAAAAAACACTGTTTCTGCCTGGTTTCGAACCAGAGACCTTTTGCATGTTTAGCCAAAGTGATAACCGCTACATGGATATCAAAATCACACAGATGACCATGTGAATTGAAAAGTATATAATAAAAATGTAAAAATCCAGAAAAACAATGTTTCTGCCTGGTTTTGAACCAGGGACCTTTTGCGTGTAAAGCAAACGTGATAACCACTACACTACAGAAACTGCCTTCTAGCCTATTTACGAACATGGAAACTGAACAAAATATAGATGTCTTACAACAATCAAAATTACATGGATGACCATGTGCATTGAAACGTATATAGAAAAAATCCTGAAAAAACACTGTTTCTCCCTGGTATCGAACCATAGACCTTTTGCATGTTCGGCAGATGTGATAACCGCTACATGGATATCAAAATTACATGGATGACCATGTGAATTGAAATGTATATAATAAAAATTAAAAAATCCAGAAAAAACACTGTTTCTGCCTGGTTTCGAACCAGAGACCTTTTGCATGTTTAGCCAAAGTGATAACCGCTACATGGATATCAAAATCACACAGATGACCATGTGAATTGAAAAGTATATAATAAAAATTAAAAAATCCAGAAAAAAACACTGTTTCTGCCTGGTTTCGAACCAGAGACCTTTTGCATGTTTAGCCAAATTGATAACCGCTACATGGATATCAAAATCACACAGATGACCATGTGAATTGAAAAGTATATAATAAAAATTAAAAAAATGCAGAAAAACACTGTTTCTGCCTGGTTTTGAACCAGGGACCTTTTGCGTGTAAAGCAAACGTGATAACCACTACACTACAGAAGCTGCCTTCAAGCCTATTTACGAACATGGAAACTGAACAAAATATAGATGTCTTACAACAATCAAAATTACATGGATGACCATGTGCATTGAAACGTATATAGAAAAAAACCTGAAAAACACTTTTTCTCCCTAGTTTTGAACAAGGGACCTTTTGCGTGTTCGGCAGACGTGATAACCGCTACATGGATATCAAAATTACATGGATGACCATGTGAATTGAAATGTATATAATAAAAATTAAAAAATCCAGAAAAAACACTGTTTCTGCCTGGTTTCGAACCAGAGACCTTTTGCATGTTTAGCCAAAGTGATAACCGCTACATGGATATCAAAATCACACAGATGACCATGTGAATTGAAAAGTATATAATAAAAATTAAAAAATCCAGAAAAAAACACTGTTTCTGCCTGGTTTCGAACCAGAGACCTTTTGCATGTTTAGCCAAATTGATAACCGCTACATGGATATCAAAATCACACAGATGACCATGTGAATTGAAAAGTATATAATAAAAATTAAAAAAATGCAGAAAAACACTGTTTCTGCCTGGTTTTGAACCAGGGACCTTTTGCGTGTAAAGCAAACGTGATAACCACTACACTACAGAAGCTGCCTTCAAGCCTATTTACGAACATGGAAACTGAACAAAATATAGATGTCTTACAACAATCAAAATTACATGGATGACCATGTGCATTGAAACGTATATAGAAAAAAACCTGAAAAACACTTTTTCTCCCTAGTTTTGAACAAGGGACCTTTTGCGTGTTCGGCAGACGTGATAACCGCTACATGGATATCAAAATTACATGGATGACCATGTGAATTGAAATGTATATAATAAAAATTAAAAAATCCAGAAAAAACACTGTTTCTGTATGGTTTCGAACCAGAGACCTTTTGCATGTTTAGCCAAAGTGATAAAAGCTACATGGATATCAAAATCACACAGATGACCATGTGAATTCAAAAGTATATAATAAAAATGTAAAAATCCAGAAAAACAATGTTTCTGCCTGGTTTTGAACCAGGGACCTTTTGCGTGTAAAGCAAACGTGATAACCACTACACTACAGAAACTGCCTTCTAGCCTATTTACGAACATGGAAACTGAACAAAATATAGATGTCTTACAACAATCAAAATTACATGGATGACCATGTGCATTGAAACGTATATAGAAAAAATCCTGAAAAAACACTGTTTCTCCCTGGTATCGAACCATAGACCTTTTGCATGTTCGGCAGATGTGATAACCGCTACATGGATATCAAAATTACATGGATGACCATGTGAATTGAAATGTATATAATAAAAATTAAAAAATCCAGAAAAAACACTGTTTCTGCCTGGTTTCGAACCAGAGACCTTTTGCATGTTTAGCCAAAGTGATAACCGCTACATGGATATCAAAATCACACAGATGACCATGTGAATTGAAAAGTATATAATAAAAATGTAAAAATCCAGAAAAACAATGTTTCTGCCTGGTTTTGAACCAAGGACCTTTTGCGTGTAAAGCAAACGTGATAACCACTACAATACAGAAACTGCCTTCTAGCCTATTTACGAACATGGAAACTGAACAAAATATAGATGTCTTACAACAATCAAAATTACATGGATGACCATGTGCATTAAATCGTATATAGAAAAAATACTGAAAAACACTGTTTCTCCCTAGTTTTGAACAAGGGACCTTTTGCGTGTTCGGCAGACGTGATAACCGCTACATGTATATCAAAATCACACAGATGACCATGTGAATTGAAAAGTATATAATAAAAATTAAAAAATCCAGAAAAAAACACTGTTTCTGCCTGGTTTCGAACCAGAGACCTTTTGCATGTTTAGCCAAAGTGATAACCGCTACATGGATATCAAAATCACACAGATGACCATGTGAATTGAAAAGTATATAATAAAAATTAAAAAATGCAGAAAAACACTGTTTCTGCCTGGTTTTGAACCAGGGAAATTTTGCATGTAAAGCAAACGTGATAACCACTACACTACAGAAGCTGCCTTCAAGCCTATTTACGAACACGGAAACTGAACAAAATATAGATGTCTTACAACAATCAAAATTACATGGATGACCATGTGCATTGAAACGTATATAGAAAAAATCCTGAAAAAACACTGTTTCTCCCTGGTATCGAACCATAGACCTTTTGCATGTTCGGCAGATGTGATAACCGCTACATGGATATCAAAATTACATGGATGACCATGTGAATTGAAATGTATATAATAAAAATTAAAAAATCCAGAAAAAACACTGTTTCTGCCTGGTTTTGAACCAGAGACCTTTTGCATGTTTAGCCAAAGTGATAACCGCTACATGGATATCAAAATCACACAGATGACCATGTGAATTGAAAAGTATATAATAAAAATGTAAAAATCCAGAAAAACAATGTTTCTGCCTGGTTTTGAACCAAGGACCTTTTGCGTGTAAAGCAAACGTGATAACCACTACACTACAGAAACTGCCTTCTAGCCTATTTACGAACATGGAAACTGAACAAAATATAGATCTCTTACAACAATCAAAATTACATGGATGACCATGTGCATTGAATCGTATATAGAAAAAATACTGAAAAACACTGTTTCTCCCTAGTTTTGAACAAGGGACCTTTTGCGTGTTCGGCAGACGTGATAACCGCTACATGTATATCAAAATCACACAGATGACCATGTGAATTGAAAAGTATATAATAAAAATTAAAAAATCCAGAAAAAAACACTGTTTCTGCCTGGTTTCGAACCAGAGACCTTTTGCATGTTTAGCCAAAGTGATAACCGCTACATGGATATCAAAATCACACAGATGACCATGTGAATTGAAAAGTATATAATAAAAATTAAAAAATGCAGAAAAACACTGCTTCTGCCTGGTTTTGAACCAGGGACCTTTTGCGTGTAAAGCAAACGTGATAACCACTACACTACAGAAGCTGCCTTCAAGCCTATTTACGAACACGGAAACTGAACAAAATATAGATGTCTTACAACAATCAAAATTACATGGATGACCATGTGCATTGAAACGTATATAGAAAAAATCCTGAAAAAACACTGTTTCTCCCTGGTATCGAACCATAGACCTTTTGCATGTTCGGCAGATGTGATAACCGCTACATGGATATCAAAATTACATGGATGACCATGTGAATTGAAATGTATATAATAAAAATTAAAAAATCCAGAAAAAACACTGTTTCTGCCTGGTTTTGAACCAGAGACCTTTTGCATGTTTAGCCAAAGTGATAACCGCTACATGGATATCAAAATCACACAGATGACCATGTGAATTGAAAAGTATATAATAAAAATGTAAAAATCCAGAAAAACAATGTTTCTGCCTGGTTTTGAACCAAGGACCTTTTGCGTGTAAAGCAAACGTGATAACCACTACACTACAGAAACTGCCTTCTAGCCTATTTACGAACATGGAAACTGAACAAAATATAGATGTCTTACAACAATCAAAATTACATGGATGACCATGTGCATTGAATCGTATATAGAAAAAATACTGAAAAACACTGTTTCTCCCTAGTTTTGAACAAGGGACCTTTTGCGTGTTCGGCAGACGTGATAACCGCTACATGTATATCAAAATCACACAGATGACCATGTGAATTGAAAAGTATATAATAAAAATTAAAAAATCCAGAAAAAAACACTGTTTCTGCCTGGTTTTGAACCAGGGACCTTTTGCGTGTAAAGCAAACGTGATAACCACTACACTACAGAAACTGCCTTCTAGCCTATTTACGAACATGGAAACTGAACAAAATATAGATGTCTTACAACAATCAAAATTACATGGATGACCATGTGCATTGAAACGTATATAGAAAAAATCCTGAAAAAACACTGTTTCTCCCTGGTATCGAACCATAGACCTTTTGCATGTTCGGCAGATGTGATAACCGCTACATGGATATCAAAGTTACATGGATGACCATGTGAATTGAAATGTATATAATAAAAATTAAAAAATCCAGAAAAAACACTGTTTCTGCCTGGTTTCGAACCAGAGACCTTTTGCATGTTTAGCCAAAGTGATAACCGCTACATGGATATCAAAATCACACAGATGACCATGTGAATTGAAAAGTATATAATAAAAATGTAAAAATCCAGAAAAACAATGTTTCTGCCTGGTTTTGAACCAAGGACCTTTTGCGTGTAAAGCAAACGTGATAACCACTACACTACAGAAACTGCCTTCTAGCCTATTTACGAACATGGAAACTGAACAAAATATAGATCTCTTACAACAATCAAAATTACATGGATGACCATGTGCATTGAATCGTATATAGAAAAAATACTGAAAAACACTGTTTCTCCCTAGTTTTGAACAAGGGACCTTTTGCGTGTTCGGCAGACGTGATAACCGCTACATGTATATCAAAATCACACAGATGACCATGTGAATTGAAAAGTATATAATAAAAATTAAAAAATCCAGAAAAAAACACTGTTTCTGCCTGGTTTCGAACCAGAGACCTTTTGCATGTTTAGCCAAAGTGATAACCGCTACATGGATATCAAAATCACACAGATGACCATGTGAATTGAAAAGTATATAATAAAAATTAAAAAATGCAGAAAAACACTGTTTCTGCCTGGTTTTGAACCAGGGACCTTTTGCGTGTAAAGCAAACGTGATAACCACTACACTACAGAAGCTGCCTTCAAGCCTATTTACGAACACGGAAACTGAACAAAATATAGATGTCTTACAACAATCAAAATTACATGGATGACCATGTGCATTGAAACGTATATAGAAAAAATCCTGAAAAAACACTGTTTCTCCCTGGTATCGAACCATAGACCTTTTGCATGTTCGGCAGATGTGATAACCGCTACATGGATATCAAAATTACATGGATGACCATGTGAATTGAAATGTATATAATAAAAATTAAAAAATCCAGAAAAAACACTGTTTCTGCCTGGTTTTGAACCAGAGACCTTTTGCATGTTTAGCCAAAGTGATAACCGCTACATGGATATCAAAATCACACAGATGACCATGTGAATTGAAAAGTATATAATAAAAATGTAAAAATCCAGAAAAACAATGTTTCTGCCTGGTTTTGAACCAAGGACCTTTTGCGTGTAAAGCAAACGTGATAACCACTACACTACAGAAACTGCCTTCTAGCCTATTTACGAACATGGAAACTGAACAAAATATAGATGTCTTACAACAATCAAAATTACATGGATGACCATGTGCATTGAATCGTATATAGAAAAAATACTGAAAAACACTGTTTCTCCCTAGTTTTGAACAAGGGACCTTTTGCGTGTTCGGCAGACGTGATAACCGCTACATGTATATCAAAATCACACAGATGACCATGTGAATTGAAAAGTATATAATAAAAATTAAAAATCCAGAAAAAAACACTGTTTCTGCCTGGTTTCGAACCAGGGACCTTTTGCGTGTAAAGCAAACGTGATAACCACTACACTACAGAAACTGCCTTCTAGCCTATTAACAACATGGAAACTGAACAAAATATAGATGTCTTACAACAATCAAAATTACATGGATGACCATGTGCATTGAAACGTATATAGAAAAAATCCTGAAAAAACACTGTTTCTCCCTGGTATCGAACCATAGACCTTTTGCATGTTCGGCAGATGTGATAACCGCTACATGGATATCAAAATTACATGGATGACCATGTGAATTGAAATGTATATAATAAAAATTAAAAAATCCAGAAAAAACACTGTTTCTGCCTGGTTTCGAACCAGAGACCTTTTGCATGTTTAGCCAAAGTGATAACCGCTACATGGATATCAAAATCACACAGATGACCATGTGAATTGAAAAGTATATAATAAAAATGTAAAAATCCAGAAAAACAATGTTTCTGCCTGGTTTTGAACCAAGGACCTTTTGCGTGTAAAGCAAACGTGATAACCACTACACTACAGAAACTGCCTTCTAGCCTATTTACGAACATGGAAACTGAACAAAATATAGATGTCTTACAACAATCAAAATTACATGGATGACCATGTGCATTGAATCGTATATAGAAAAAATACTGAAAAACACTGTTTCTCCCTAGTTTTGAACAAGGGACCTTTTGCGTGTTCGGCAGACGTGATAACCGCTACATGTATATCAAAATCACACAGATGACCATGTGAATTGAAAAGTATATAATAAAAATTAAAAATCCAGAAAAAAACACTGTTTCTGCCTGGTTTCGAACCAGGGACCTTTTGCGTGTAAAGCAAACGTGATAACCACTACACTACAGAAACTGCCTTCTAGCCTATTAACAACATGGAAACTGAACAAAATATAGATGTCTTACAACAATCAAAATTACATGGATGACCATGTGCATTGAAACGTATATAGAAAAAATCCTGAAAAAACACTGTTTCTCCCTGGTATCGAACCATAGACCTTTTGCATGTTCGGCAGATGTGATAACCGCTACATGGATATCAAAATTACATGGATGACCATGTGAATTGAAATGTATATAATAAAAATTAAAAAATCCAGAAAAAACACTGTTTCTGCCTGGTTTCGAACCAGAGACCTTTTGCATGTTTAGCCAAAGTGATAACCGCTACATGGATATCAAAATCACACAGATGACCATGTGAATTGAAAAGTATATAATAAAAATGTAAAAATCCAGAAAAACAATGTTTCTGCCTGGTTTTGAACCAAGGACCTTTTGCGTGTAAAGCAAACGTGATAACCACTACACTACAGAAACTGCCTTCTAGCCTATTTACGAACATGGAAACTGAACAAAATATAGATGTCTTACAACAATCAAAATTACATGGATGACCATGTGCATTGAATCGTATATAGAAAAAATACTGAAAAACACTGTTTCTCCCTAGTTTTGAACAAGGGACCTTTTGCGTGTTCGGCAGACGTGATAACCGCTACATGTATATCAAAATCACACAGATGACCATGTGAATTGAAAAGTATATAATAAAAATTAAAAATCCAGAAAAAAACACTGTTTCTGCCTGGTTTCGAACCAGGGACCTTTTGCGTGTAAAGCAAACGTGATAACCACTACACTACAGAAACTGCCTTCTAGCCTATTAACAACATGGAAACTGAACAAAATATAGATGTCTTACAACAATCAAAATTACATGGATGACCATGTGCATTGAAACGTATATAGAAAAAATCCTGAAAAAACACTGTTTCTCCCTGGTATCGAACCATAGACCTTTTGCATGTTCGGCAGATGTGATAACCGCTACATGGATATCAAAATTACATGGATGACCATGTGAATTGAAATGTATATAATAAAAATTAAAAAATCCAGAAAAAACACTGTTTCTGCCTGGTTTCGAACCAGAGACCTTTTGCATGTTTAGCCAAAGTGATAACCGCTACATGGATATCAAAATCACACAGATGACCATGTGAATTGAAAAGTATATAATAAAAATGTAAAAATCCAGAAAAACAATGTTTCTGCCTGGTTTTGAACCAAGGACCTTTTGCGTGTAAAGCAAACGTGATAACCACTACACTACAGAAACTGCCTTCTAGCCTATTTACGAACATGGAAACTGAACAAAATATAGATGTCTTACAACAATCAAAATTACATGGATGACCATGTGCATTGAATCGTATATAGAAAAAATACTGAAAAACACTGTTTCTCCCTAGTTTTGAACAAGGGACCTTTTGCGTGTTCGGCAGACGTGATAACCGCTACATGTATATCAAAATCACACAGATGACCATGTGAATTGAAAAGTATATAATAAAAATTAAAAAATCCAGAAAAAAACACTGTTTCTGCCTGGTTTCGAACCAGAGACCTTTTGCATGTTTAGCCAAAGTGATAACCGCTACATGGATATCAAAATCACACAGATGACCATGTGAATTGAAAAGTATATAATAAAAATTAAAAAATGCAGAAAAACACTGTTTCTGCCTGGTTTTGAACCAGGGACCTTTTGCGTGTAAAGCAAACGTGATAACCACTACACTACAGAAGCTGCCTTCAAGCCTATTTACGAACACGGAAACTGAACAAAATATAGATGTCTTACAACAATCAAAATTACATGGATGACCATGTGCATTGAAACGTATATAGAAAAAATCCTGAAAAAACACTGTTTCTCCCTGGTATCGAACCATAGACCTTTTGCATGTTCGGCAGATGTGATAACCGCTACATGGATATCAAAATTACATGGATGACCATGTGAATTGAAATGTATATAATAAAAATTAAAAAATCCAGAAAAAACACTGTTTCTGCCTGGTTTTGAACCAGAGACCTTTTGCATGTTTAGCCAAAGTGATAACCGCTACATGGATATCAAAATCACACAGATGACCATGTGAATTGAAAAGTATATAATAAAAATGTAAAAATCCAGAAAAACAATGTTTCTGCCTGGTTTTGAACCAAGGACCTTTTGCGTGTAAAGCAAACGTGATAACCACTACACTACAGAAGCTGCCTTCAAGCCTATTTACGAACATGGAAACTGAACAAAATATAGATGTCTTACAACAATCAAAATTACATGGATGACCATGTGCATTGAATCGTATATAGAAAAAATCTTGAAAAACACTGTTTCTCCCTAGTTTTGAACAAGGGACCTTTTGCGTGTTCGGCAGATGTGATAACCGCTACATGGATGTAAAAATTACATGGATGACCATGTGAATTGAAATGTATATAATAAAAATTAAAAAATCCAGAAAAAACACTATTTCTGCCTGGTTTCGAACCAGAGACCTTTTGCATGTTTAGCCAAAGTGATAACCGCTACATGGATATCAAAATCACACTGATGACCCTGTGAATTGAAAAGTATATAATAAAAATGTAAAAATCCAGAAAAACACGGTTTCTGCCCGGTTTTGAACCAGGGACCTTTTGCGTGTAAAGCAAAAGTGATAAGCACTACACTACAGAAACTGCCTTCAAGCCTGTTTCCGAACATGGAAACTGAACAAAATATAGATGTCTTACAACAATCAAAATTACATGGATTACCATGTGCATTGAAACGTATATAGAAAAAATCCTGAAAAAACACTTTTTCTCCCTGGTATCAAACCACAGACCTTTTGCGTGTTCGGCAGATGTGATAACCGCTACATGGATATCAAAATTACATGGATGACCATGTGAATTGAAATGTATATAATAAAAATTTAAAAATCCAGAAAAAAAACACTATTTCTGCCTGGTTTCGAACCAGAGACCTTTTGCATGTTTAGCCAAAGTGATAACCGCTACATGGATATCAAAATCACACAGATGACCATGTGAATTGAAAAGTATATAATAAAAATGTAAAAATCCAGAAATACACTGTTTCTGCCCGGTTTTGAACCAGGGACCTTTTGCGTGTAAAGCAAAAGTGATAACCACTACACTACAGAAACTGCCTTCAAGCCTGTTTACGAACATGTAAACTGAACAAAATATAGATGTCTTACAACAATCAAAATTACATGGATTACCATGTGCATTGAAACGTATATAGAAAAAATCCTGAAAAAACACTGTTTCTCCCTGGTATCGAACCAGAGACCTTTTGCGTGTTCGGCAGATGTGATAACCGCTACATGGATATCAAAATTACATGGATGACCATGTGAATTGAAATGTATATAATAAAAATTTAAAGTTCCAGAAAAAAAACACTGTTTCTGCCTGGTTTTGAACCAGGGACCTTTTGCGTGTAAAGCAAACGTGATAACCACTACACTACAGAAACTGTCTTCAAGCCTATTTACGAACATGGAAACTGAACAAAATATAGATGTCTTACAACAATCAAAATTACATGGATGACCATGTGCATTGAATCGTATATAGAAAAAATACTGAAAAACACTATTTCTCCCTAGTTTTGAACAAGGGACCTTTTGCGTGTTCGGCAGACGTGATAACCGCTACATGTATATCAAAATCACACAGATGACCATGTGAATTGAAAAGTATATAATAAAAATTAAAAAATCCAGAAAAAAACACTGTTTCTGCCTGGTTTCGAACCAGAGACCTTTTGCATGTTTAGCCAAAGTGATAACCGCTACATGGATATCAAAATCACACAGATGACCATGTGAATTGAAAAGTATATAATAAAAATTAAAAAATGCAGAAAAACACTGTTTCTGCCTGGTTTTGAACCAGGGACCTTTTGCGTGTAAAGCAAACGTGATAACCACTACACTACAGAAGCTGCCTTCAAGCCTATTTACGAACACGGAAACTGAACAAAATATAGATGTCTTACAACAATCAAAATTACATGGATGACCATGTGCATTGAAACGTATATAGAAAAAAACCTGAAAAACACTTTTTCTCCCTAGTTTTGAACAAGGGACCTTTTGCGTGTTCGGCAGACGTGATAACCGCTACATGGATATCAAAATTACATGGATGACCATGTGAAATGAAATGTATATAATAAAAATTAAAAAATCCAGAAAAAACACTGTTTCTGCCTGGTTTCGAACCAGAGACCTTTTGCATGTTTAGCCAAAGTGATAAAAGCTACATGGATATCAAAATCACACAGATGACCATGTGAATTCAAAAGTATATAATAAAATTGTAAAAATCCAGAAAAACAATGTTTCTGCCTGGTTTTGAACCAAGGACCTTTTGCGTGTAAAGCAAACGTGATAACCACTACACTACAGAAACTGCCTTCTAGTGTATTTACGAACATGGAAACTGAACAAAATATAGATGTCTTACAACAATCAAAATTACATGGATGACCATGTGCATTGAATCGTATATAGAAAAAATACTGAAAAACACTGTTTCTCCCTAGTTTTGAACAAGGGACCTTTTGCGTGTTCGGCAGACGTGATAACCGCTACATGGATATCAAAATTACCTGGATGACCATGTGAATTGAAATGTATATAATAAAAATTAAAAAATCCAGAAAAAACACTGTTTCTGCCTGGTTTCGAACCAGAGACCTTTTGCATGTTTAGCCAAAGTGATAAAAGCTACATGGATATCAAAATCACACAGATGACCATGTGAATTCAAAAGTATATAATAAAATTGTAAAAATCCAGAAAAACAATGTTTCTGCCTGGTTTTGAACCAAGGACCTTTTGCGTGTAAAGCAAACGTGATAACCACTACACTACAGAAACTGCCTTCTAGCCTATTTACGAACATGGAAACTGAACAAAATATAGATGTCTTACAACAATCAAAATTACATGGATGACCATGTGCATTGAATCGTATATAGAAAAAATACTGAAAAACACTGTTTCTCCCTAGTTTTGAACAAGGGACCTTTTGCGTGTTCGGCAGACGTGATAACCGCTACATGTATATCAAAATCACACAGATGACCATGTGAATTGAAAAGTATATAATAAAAATTAAAAAATCCAGAAAAAAACACTGTTTCTGCCTGGTTTCGAACCAGAGACCTTTTGCATGTTTAGCCAAAGTGATAACCGCTACATGGATATCAAAATCACACAGATGACCATGTGAATTGAAAAGTATATAATAAAAATTAAAAAATGCAGAAAAACACTGTTTCTGCCTGGTTTTGAACCAGGGACCTTTTGCGTGTAAAGCAAACGTGATAACCACTACACTACAGAAGCTGCCTTCAAGCCTATTTACGAACATGGAAACTGAACAAAATATAGATGTCTTACAACAATCAAAATTACATGGATGACCATGTGCATTGAATCGTATATAGAAAAAATCTTGAAAAACACTGTTTCTCCCTAGTTTTGAACAAGGGACCTTTTGCGTGTTCGGCAGATGTGATAACCGCTACATGGATGTAAAAATTACATGGATGACCATGTGAATTGAAATGTATATAATAAAAATTAAAAAATCCAGAAAAAACACTATTTCTGCCTGGTTTCGAACCAGAGACCTTTTGCATGTTTAGCCAAAGTGATAACCGCTACATGGATATCAAAATCACACTGATGACCCTGTGAATTGAAAAGTATATAATAAAAATGTAAAAATCCAGAAAAACACGGTTTCTGCCCGGTTTTGAACCAGGGACCTTTTGCGTGTAAAGCAAAAGTGATAAGCACTACACTACAGAAACTGCCTTCAAGCCTGTTTCCGAACATGGAAACTGAACAAAATATAGATGTCTTACAACAATCAAAATTACATGGATTACCATGTGCATTGAAACGTATATAGAAAAAATCCTGAAAAAACACTTTTTCTCCCTGGTATCAAACCACAGACCTTTTGCGTGTTCGGCAGATGTGATAACCGCTACATGGATATCAAAATTACATGGATGACCATGTGAATTGAAATGTATATAATAAAAATTTAAAAATCCAGAAAAAAAACACTATTTCTGCCTGGTTTCGAACCAGAGACCTTTTGCATGTTTAGCCAAAGTGATAACCGCTACATGGATATCAAAATCACACAGATGACCATGTGAATTGAAAAGTATATAATAAAAATGTAAAAATCCAGAAATACACTGTTTCTGCCCGGTTTTGAACCAGGGACCTTTTGCGTGTAAAGCAAAAGTGATAACCACTACACTACAGAAACTGCCTTCAAGCCTGTTTACGAACATGTAAACTGAACAAAATATAGATGTCTTACAACAATCAAAATTACATGGATTACCATGTGCATTGAAACGTATATAGAAAAAATCCTGAAAAAACACTGTTTCTCCCTGGTATCGAACCAGAGACCTTTTGCGTGTTCGGCAGATGTGATAACCGCTACATGGATATCAAAATTACATGGATGACCATGTGAATTGAAATGTATATAATAAAAATTTAAAGTTCCAGAAAAAAAACACTGTTTCTGCCTGGTTTTGAACCAGGGACCTTTTGCGTGTAAAGCAAACGTGATAACCACTACACTACAGAAACTGTCTTCAAGCCTATTTACGAACATGGAAACTGAACAAAATATAGATGTCTTACAACAATCAAAATTACATGGATGACCATGTGCATTGAATCGTATATAGAAAAAATACTGAAAAACACTGTTTCTCCCTAGTTTTGAACAAGGGACCTTTTGCGTGTTCGGCAGACGTGATAACCGCTACATGTATATCAAAATCACACAGATGACCATGTGAATTGAAAAGTATATAATAAAAATTAAAAAATCCAGAAAAAAACACTGTTTCTGCCTGGTTTCGAACCAGAGACCTTTTGCATGTTTAGCCAAAGTGATAACCGCTACATGGATATCAAAATCACACAGATGACCATGTGAATTGAAAAGTATATAATAAAAATTAAAAAATGCAGAAAAACACTGTTTCTGCCTGGTTTTGAACCAGGGACCTTTTGCGTGTAAAGCAAACGTGATAACCACTACACTACAGAAGCTGCCTTCAAGCCTATTTTCGAACACGGAAACTGAACAAAATATAGATGTCTTACAACAATCAAAATTACATGGATGACCATGTGCATTGAAACGTATATAGAAAAAAACCTGAAAAACACTTTTTCTCCCTAGTTTTGAACAAGGGACCTTTTGCGTGTTCGGCAGACGTGATAACCGCTACATGGATATCAAAATTACATGGATGACCATGTGAAATGAAATGTATATAATAAAAATTAAAAAATCCAGAAAAAACACTGTTTCTGCCTGGTTTCGAACCAGAGACCTTTTGCATGTTTAGCCAAAGTGATAAAAGCTACATGGATATCAAAATCACACAGATGACCATGTGAATTCAAAAGTATATAATAAAATTGTAAAAATCCAGAAAAACAATGTTTCTGCCTGGTTTTGAACCAAGGACCTTTTGCGTGTAAAGCAAACGTGATAACCACTACACTACAGAAACTGCCTTCTAGTGTATTTACGAACATGGAAACTGAACAAAATATAGATGTCTTACAACAATCAAAATTACATGGATGACCATGTGCATTGAATCGTATATAGAAAAAATACTGAAAAACACTGTTTCTCCCTAGTTTTGAACAAGGGACCTTTTGCGTGTTCGGCAGACGTGATAGCCGCTACATGGATATCAAAATTACATGGATGACCATGTGAATTGAAATGTATATAATAAAAATTAAAAAATCCAGAAAAAACACTGTTTCTGCCTGGTTTCGAACCAGAGACCTTTTGCATGTTTAGCCAAAGTGATAAAAGCTACATGGATATCAAAATCACACAGATGACCATGTGAATTCAAAAGTATATAATAAAAATGTAAAAATCCAGAAAAACAATGTTTCTGCCTGGTTTTGAACCAAGGACCTTTTGCGTGTAAAGCAAACGTGATAACCACTACACTACAGAAACTGCCTTCAAGCCTATTTACGAACACGGAAACTGAACAAAATATAGATGTCTTACAACAATCAAAATTACATGGATGACCATGTGCATTGAAACGTATATAGAAAAAAACCTGAAAAACACTTTTTCTCCCTAGTTTTGAACAAGGGACCTTTTGCGTGTTCGGCAGACGTGATAACCGCTACATGGATATCAAAATTACATGGATGACCATGTGAAATGAAATGTATATAATAAAAATTAAAAAATCCAGAAAAAACACTGTTTCTGCCTGGTTTCGAACCAGAGACCTTTTGCATGTTTAGCCAAAGTGATAAAAGCTACATGGATATCAAAATCACACAGATGACCATGTGAATTCAAAAGTATATAATAAAATTGTAAAAATCCAGAAAAACAATGTTTCTGCCTGGTTTTGAACCAAGGACCTTTTGCGTGTAAAGCAAACGTGATAACCACTACACTACAGAAACTGCCTTCTAGTGTATTTACGAACATGGAAACTGAACAAAATATAGATGTCTTACAACAATCAAAATTACATGGATGACCATGTGCATTGAATCGTATATAGAAAAAATACTGAAAAACACTGTTTCTCCCTAGTTTTGAACAAGGGACCTTTTGCGTGTTCGGCAGACGTGATAGCCGCTACATGGATATCAAAATTACATGGATGACCATGTGAATTGAAATGTATATAATAAAAATTAAAAAATCCAGAAAAAACACTGTTTCTGCCTGGTTTCGAACCAGAGACCTTTTGCATGTTTAGCCAAAGTGATAACCGCTACATGGATATCAAAATCACACAGATGACCATGTGAATTGAAAAGTATATAATAAAAATTAAAAAATGCAGAAAAACACTGTTTCTGCCTGGTTTTGAACCAGGGACCTTTTGCGTGTAAAGCAAACGTGATAACCACTACACTACAGAAACTGCCTTCAAGCCTATTTACGAACACGGAAACTGAACAAAATATAGATGTCTTACAACAATCAAAATTACATGGATGACCATGTGCATTGAAACGTATATAGAAAAAAACCTGAAAAACACTTTTTCTCCCTAGTTTTGAACAAGGGACCTTTTGCGTGTTCGGCAGACGTGATAACCGCTACATGGATATCAAAATTACATGGATGACCATGTGAAATGAAATGTATATAATAAAAATTAAAAAATCCAGAAAAAACACTGTTTCTGCCTGGTTTCGAACCAGAGACCTTTTGCATGTTTAGCCAAAGTGATAAAAGCTACATGGATATCAAAATCACACAGATGACCATGTGAATTCAAAAGTATATAATAAAATTGTAAAAATCCAGAAAAACAATGTTTCTGCCTGGTTTTGAACCAAGGACCTTTTGCGTGTAAAGCAAACGTGATAACCACTACACTACAGAAACTGCCTTCTAGTGTATTTACGAACATGGAAACTGAACAAAATATAGATGTCTTACAACAATCAAAATTACATGGATGACCATGTGCATTGAATCGTATATAGAAAAAATACTGAAAAACACTGTTTCTCCCTAGTTTTGAACAAGGGACCTTTTGCGTGTTCGGCAGACGTGATAGCCGCTACATGGATATCAAAATTACATGGATGACCATGTGAATTGAAATGTATATAATAAAAATTAAAAAATCCAGAAAAAACACTGTTTCTGCCTGGTTTCGAACCAGAGACCTTTTGCATGTTTAGCCAAAGTGATAACCGCTACATGGATATCAAAATCACACAGATGACCATGTGAATTGAAAAGTATATAATAAAAATTAAAAAATGCAGAAAAACACTGTTTCTGCCTGGTTTTGAACCAGGGACCTTTTGCGTGTAAAGCAAACGTGATAACCACTACACTACAGAAACTGCCTTCAAGCCTATTTACGAACACGGAAACTGAACAAAATATAGATGTCTTACAACAATCAAAATTACATGGATGACCATGTGCATTGAAACGTATATAGAAAAAAACCTGAAAAACACTTTTTCTCCCTAGTTTTGAACAAGGGACCTTTTGCGTGTTCGGCAGACGTGATAACCGCTACATGGATATCAAAATTACATGGATGACCATGTGAAATGAAATGTATATAATAAAAATTAAAAAATCCAGAAAAAACACTGTTTCTGCCTGGTTTCGAACCAGAGACCTTTTGCATGTTTAGCCAAAGTGATAAAAGCTACATGGATATCAAAATCACACAGATGACCATGTGAATTCAAAAGTATATAATAAAATTGTAAAAATCCAGAAAAACAATGTTTCTGCCTGGTTTTGAACCAAGGACCTTTTGCGTGTAAAGCAAACGTGATAACCACTACACTACAGAAACTGCCTTCTAGTGTATTTACGAACATGGAAACTGAACAAAATATAGATGTCTTACAACAATCAAAATTACATGGATGACCATGTGCATTGAATCGTATATAGAAAAAATACTGAAAAACACTGTTTCTCCCTAGTTTTGAACAAGGGACCTTTTGCGTGTTCGGCAGACGTGATAGCCGCTACATGGATATCAAAATTACATGGATGACCATGTGAATTGAAATGTATATAATAAAAATTAAAAAATCCAGAAAAAACACTGTTTCTGCCTGGTTTCGAACCAGAGACCTTTTGCATGTTTAGCCAAAGTGATAAAAGCTACATGGATATCAAAATCACACAGATGACCATGTGAATTCAAAAGTATATAATAAAAATGTAAAAATCCAGAAAAACAATGTTTCTGCCTGGTTTTGAACCAAGGACCTTTTGCGTGTAAAGCAAACGTGATAACCACTACACTACAGAAACTGCCTTCTAGCCTATTTACGAACATGGAAACTGAACAAAATATAGATGTCTTACAACAATCAAAATTACATGGATGACCATGTGCATTGAAACGTATATAGAAAAAATCCTGAAAAAACACTGTTTCTCCCTGGTATCGAACCATAGACCTTTTGCATGTTCGGCAGATGTGATAACCGCTACATGGATATCAAAATTACATGGATGACCATGTGAATTGAAATGTATATAATAAAAATTAAAAAATCCAGAAAAAACACTGTTTCTGCCTGGTTTCGAACCAGAGTCCTTTTGCATGTTTAGCCAAAGTGATAACCGCTACATGGATATCAAAATCACACAGATGACCATGTGAATTGAAAAGTATATAATAAAAATGTAAAAATCCAGAAAAACAATGTTTCTGCCTGGTTTTGAACCAAGGACCTTTTGCGTGTAAAGCAAACGTGATAACCACTACACTACAGAAACTGCCTTCTAGCCTATTTACGAACATGGAAACTGAACAAAATATAGATGTCTTACAACAATCAAAATTACATGGATGACCATGTGCATTGAAACGTATATAGAAAAAAACCTGAAAAACACTTTTTCTCCCTAGTTTTGAACAAGGGACCTTTTGCGTGTTCGGCAGACGTGATAACCGCTACATGGATATCAAAATTACATGGATGACCATGTGAAATGAAATGTATATAATAAAAATTAAAAAATCCAGAAAAAACACTGTTTCTGCCTGGTTTCGAACCAGAGACCTTTTGCATGTTTAGCCAAAGTGATAAAAGCTACATGGATATCAAAATCACACAGATGACCATGTGAATTCAAAAGTATATAATAAAATTGTAAAAATCCAGAAAAACAATGTTTCTGCCTGGTTTTGAACCAAGGACCTTTTGCGTGTAAAGCAAACATGATAACCACTACACTACAGAAACTGCCTTCTAGTGTATTTACGAACATGGAAACTGAACAAAATATAGATGTCTTACAACAATCAAAATTACATGGATGACCATGTGCATTGAATCGTATATAGAAAAAATACTGAAAAACACTGTTTCTCCCTAGTTTTGAACAAGGGACCTTTTGCGTGTTCGGCAGACGTGATAACCGCTACATGGATATCAAAATTACATGGATGACCATGTGAATTGAAATGTATATAATAAAAATTAAAAAATCCAGAAAAAACACTGTTTCTGCTTGGTTTCGAACCAGAGACCTTTTGCATGTTTAGCCAAAGTGATAAAAGCTACATGGATATCAAAATCACACAGATGACCATGTGAATTCAAAAGTATATAATAAAAATGTAAAAATCCAGAAAAACAATGTTTCTGCCTGGTTTTGAACCAGGGACCTTTTGCGTGTAAAGTAAACGTGATAACCACTACACTACAGAAACTGCCTTCTAGCCTATTTACGAACATGGAAACTGAACAAAATATAGATGTCTTACAACAATCAAAATTACATGGATGACCATGTGCATTGAATCGTATATAGAAAAAATACTGAAAAACACTGTTTCTCCCTAGTTTTGAACAAGGGACCTTTTGCGTGTTCGGCAGACGTGATAACCGCTACATGGATATCAAAATTACATGGATGACCATGTGAAATGAAATGTATATAATAAAAATTAAAAAATCCAGAAAAAACACTGTTTCTGCCTGGTTTCGAACCAGAGACCTTTTGCATGTTTAGCCAAAGTGATAAAAGCTACATGGATATCAAAATCACACAGATGACCATGTGAATTCAAAAGTATATAATAAAAATGTAAAAATCCAGAAAAACAATGTTTCTGCCTGGTTCTGTAACCAAGGACCTTTTGCGTGTAAAGCAAACGTGATAACCACTACACTACAGAAACTGCCTTCTAGCCTATTTACGAACACGGAAACTGAACAAAATATAGATGTCTTACAACAATCAAAATTACATGGATGACCATGTGCATTGAAACGTATATAGAAAAAAACCTGAAAAACACTTTTTCTCCCTAGTTTTGAACAAGGGACCTTTTGCGTGTTCGGCAGACGTGATAACCGCTACATGGATATCAAAATTACATGGATGACCATGTGAAATGAAATGTATATAATAAAAATTAAAAAATCCAGAAAAAACACTGTTTCTGCCTGGTTTCGAACCAGAGACCTTTTGCATGTTTAGCCAAAGTGATAAAAGCTACATGGATATCAAAATCACACAGATGACCATGTGAATTCAAAAGTATATAATAAAATTGTAAAAATCCAGAAAAACAATGTTTCTGCCTGGTTTTGAACCAAGGACCTTTTGCGTGTAAAGCAAACGTGATAACCACTACACTACAGAAACTGCCTTCTAGTGTATTTACGAACATGGAAACTGAACAAAATATAGATGTCTTACAACAATCAAAATTACATGGATGACCATGTGCATTGAATCGTATATAGAAAAAATACTGAAAAACACTGTTTCTCCCTAGTTTTGAACAAGGGACCTTTTGCGTGTTCGGCAGACGTGATAGCCGCTACATGGATATCAAAATTACATGGATGACCATGTGAATTGAAATGTATATAATAAAAATTAAAAAATCCAGAAAAAACACTGTTTCTGCCTGGTTTCGAACCAGAGACCTTTTGCATGTTTAGCCAAAGTGATAAAAGCTACATGGATATCAAAATCACACAGATGACCATGTGAATTCAAAAGTATATAATAAAAATGTAAAAATCCAGAAAAACAATGTTTCTGCCTGGTTTTGAACCAAGGACCTTTTGCGTGTAAAGCAAACGTGATAACCACTACACTACAGAAACTGCCTTCTAGCCTATTTACGAACATGGAAACTGAACAAAATATAGATGTCTTACAACAATCAAAATTACATGGATGACCATGTGCATTGAAACGTATATAGAAAAAATCCTGAAAAAACACTGTTTCTCCCTGGTATCGAACCATAGACCTTTTGCATGTTCGGCAGATGTGATAACCGCTACATGGATATCAAAATTACATGGATGACCATGTGAATTGAAATGTATATAATAAAAATTAAAAAATCCAGAAAAAACACTGTTTCTGCCTGGTTTCGAACCAGAGTCCTTTTGCATGTTTAGCCAAAGTGATAACCGCTACATGGATATCAAAATCACACAGATGACCATGTGAATTGAAAAGTATATAATAAAAATGTAAAAATCCAGAAAAACAATGTTTCTGCCTGGTTTTGAACCAAGGACCTTTTGCGTGTAAAGCAAACGTGATAACCACTACACTACAGAAACTGCCTTCTAGCCTATTTACGAACATGGAAACTGAACAAAATATAGATGTCTTACAACAATCAAAATTACATGGATGACCATGTGCATTGAAACGTATATAGAAAAAAACCTGAAAAACACTTTTTCTCCCTAGTTTTGAACAAGGGACCTTTTGCGTGTTCGGCAGACGTGATAACCGCTACATGGATATCAAAATTACATGGATGACCATGTGAAATGAAATGTATATAATAAAAATTAAAAAATCCAGAAAAAACACTGTTTCTGCCTGGTTTCGAACCAGAGACCTTTTGCATGTTTAGCCAAAGTGATAAAAGCTACATGGATATCAAAATCACACAGATGACCATGTGAATTCAAAAGTATATAATAAAATTGTAAAAATCCAGAAAAACAATGTTTCTGCCTGGTTTTGAACCAAGGACCTTTTGCGTGTAAAGCAAACATGATAACCACTACACTACAGAAACTGCCTTCTAGTGTATTTACGAACATGGAAACTGAACAAAATATAGATGTCTTACAACAATCAAAATTACATGGATGACCATGTGCATTGAATCGTATATAGAAAAAATACTGAAAAACACTGTTTCTCCCTAGTTTTGAACAAGGGACCTTTTGCGTGTTCGGCAGACGTGATAACCGCTACATGGATATCAAAATTACATGGATGACCATGTGAATTGAAATGTATATAATAAAAATTAAAAAATCCAGAAAAAACACTGTTTCTGCTTGGTTTCGAACCAGAGACCTTTTGCATGTTTAGCCAAAGTGATAAAAGCTACATGGATATCAAAATCACACAGATGACCATGTGAATTCAAAAGTATATAATAAAAATGTAAAAATCCAGAAAAACAATGTTTCTGCCTGGTTTTGAACCAGGGACCTTTTGCGTGTAAAGTAAACGTGATAACCACTACACTACAGAAACTGCCTTCTAGCCTATTTACGAACATGGAAACTGAACAAAATATAGATGTCTTACAACAATCAAAATTACATGGATGACCATGTGCATTGAATCGTATATAGAAAAAATACTGAAAAACACTGTTTCTCCCTAGTTTTGAACAAGGGACCTTTTGCGTGTTCGGCAGACGTGATAACCGCTACATGGATATCAAAATTACATGGATGACCATGTGAAATGAAATGTATATAATAAAAATTAAAAAATCCAGAAAAAACACTGTTTCTGCCTGGTTTCGAACCAGAGACCTTTTGCATGTTTAGCCAAAGTGATAAAAGCTACATGGATATCAAAATCACACAGATGACCATGTGAATTCAAAAGTATATAATAAAAATGTAAAAATCCAGAAAAACAATGTTTCTGCCTGGTTCTGTAACCAAGGACCTTTTGCGTGTAAAGCAAACGTGATAACCACTACACTACAGAAACTGCCTTCTAGCCTATTTACGAACATGGAAACTGAACAAAATATAGATGTCTTACAACAATCAAAATTACATGGATGACCATGTGCATTGAATCGTATATAGAAAAAATACTGAAAAACACTGTTTCTCCCTAGTTTTGAACAAGGGACCTTTTGCGTGTTCGGCAGACGTGATAACCGCTACATGTATATCAAAATCACACAGATGACCATGTGAATTGAAAAGTATATAATAAAAATTAAAAAATCCAGAAAAAAACACTGTTTCTGCCTGGTTTCGAACCAGAGACCTTTTGCATGTTTAGCCAAAGTGATAACCGCTACATGGATATCAAAATCACACAGATGACCATGTGAATTGAAATGTATATAATAAAAATGTAAAAATCCAGAAAAAACACTGTTTCAGCCTGGTTTTGAACCAGGGACCTTTTGCGTGTAAAGCAAACGTGATAACCACTACACTACAGAAACTGACTTCAAACCTATTTACGAACATGGAAACTGAACAAAATATAGATGTCTTACAACAATAAAAATTACATGGATGACCATGTGCATTGAAACGTATATAGAAAAAATCCTGGAAAACACAGTTTCTCCCTAGTTTTGATCAAGGGACCTTTTGCGTGATCGGCAGACGTGATAACCGCTACATGGATATCAAAATTACATGGATGACCATGTGAAATGAAATGTATATAATAAAAATTAAAAAATCCAGAAAAAACACTGTTTCTGCCTGGTTTCGAACCAGAGACCTTTTGCATGTTTAGCCAAAGTGATAAAAGCTACATGGATATCAAAATCACACAGATGACCATGTGAATTCAAAAGTATATAATAAAAATGTAAAAATCCAGAAAAACAATGTTTCTGCCTGGTTTTGAACCAAGGACCTTTTGCGTGTAAAGCAAACGTGATAACCACTACACTACAGAAACTGCCTTCTAGCGTATTTACGAACATGGAAACTGAACAAAATATAGATGTCTTACAACAATCAAAATTACATGGATGACCATGTGCATTGAATCGTATATAGAAAAAATACTGAAAAACACTGTTTCTCCCTAGTTTTGAACAAGGGACCTTTTGCGTGTTCGGCAGACGTGATAACCGCTACATGGATATCAAAATTACCTGGATGACCATGTGAATTGAAATGTATATAATAAAAATTAAAAAATCCAGAAAAAACACTGTTTCTGCCTGGTTTTGAACCAGGGACCTTTTGCGTGTAAAGTAAACGTGATAACCACTACACTACAGAAACTGCCTTCTAGCCTATTTACGAACATGGAAACTGAACAAAATATAGATGTCTTACAACAATCAAAATTACATGGATGACCATGTGCATTGAATCGTATATAGAAAAAATACTGAAAAACACTGTTTCTCCCTAGTTTTGAACAAGGGACCTTTTGCGTGTTCGGCAGACGTGATAACCGCTACATGGATATCAAAATTACATGGATGACCATGTGAAATGAAATGTATATAATAAAAATTAAAAAATCCAGAAAAAACACTGTTTCTGCCTGGTTTCGAACCAGAGACCTTTTGCATGTTTAGCCAAAGTGATAAAAGCTACATGGATATCAAAATCACACAGATGACCATGTGAATTCAAAAGTATATAATAAAAATGTAAAAATCCAGAAAAACAATGTTTCTGCCTGGTTCTGTAACCAAGGACCTTTTGCGTGTAAAGCAAACGTGATAACCACTACACTACAGAAACTGCCTTCTAGCCTATTTACGAACATGGAAACTGAACAAAATATAGATGTCTTACAACAATCAAAATTACATGGATGACCATGTGCATTGAATCGTATATAGAAAAAATACTGAAAAACACTGTTTCTCCCTAGTTTTGAACAAGGGACCTTTTGCGTGTTCGGCAGACGTGATAACCGCTACATGTATATCAAAATCACACAGATGACCATGTGAATTGAAAAGTATATAATAAAAATTAAAAAATCCAGAAAAAAACACTGTTTCTGCCTGGTTTCGAACCAGAGACCTTTTGCATGTTTAGCCAAAGTGATAACCGCTACATGGATATCAAAATCACACAGATGACCATGTGAATTGAAATGTATATAATAAAAATGTAAAAATCCAGAAAAAACACTGTTTCAGCCTGGTTTTGAACCAGGGACCTTTTGCGTGTAAAGCAAACGTGATAACCACTACACTACAGAAACTGACTTCAAACCTATTTACGAACATGGAAACTGAACAAAATATAGATGTCTTACAACAATAAAAATTACATGGATGACCATGTGCATTGAAACGTATATAGAAAAAATCCTGGAAAACACAGTTTCTCCCTAGTTTTGATCAAGGGACCTTTTGCGTGATCGGCAGACGTGATAACCGCTACATGGATATCAAAATTACATGGATGACCATGTGAAATGAAATGTATATAATAAAAATTAAAAAATCCAGAAAAAACACTGTTTCTGCCTGGTTTCGAACCAGAGACCTTTTGCATGTTTAGCCAAAGTGATAAAAGCTACATGGATATCAAAATCACACAGATGACCATGTGAATTCAAAAGTATATAATAAAAATGTAAAAATCCAGAAAAACAATGTTTCTGCCTGGTTTTGAACCAAGGACTTTTGCGTGTAAAGCAAACGTGATAACCACTACACTACAGAAACTGCCTTCTAGCGTATTTACGAACATGGAAACTGAACAAAATATAGATGTCTTACAACAATCAAAATTACATGGATGACCATGTGCATTGAATCGTATATAGAAAAAATACTGAAAAACACTGTTTCTCCCTAGTTTTGAACAAGGGACCTTTTGCGTGTTCGGCAGACGTGATAACCGCTACATGGATATCAAAATTACCTGGATGACCATGTGAATTGAAATGTATATAATAAAAATTAAAAAATCCAGAAAAAACACTGTTTCTGCCTGGTTTTGAACCAGTGACCTTTAGCGTGTAAAGCAAACGTGATAACCACTACACTACAGAAGCTGCCTTCAAGCCTACTTACGAACATGGAAACTGAACAAAATATAGATGTCTTACAACAATCAAAATTACATGGATGACCATGTGCATTGAAACGTATATAGAAAAAATCCTGAAAAAACACTGTTTCTCCCTGGTATCGAACCATAGACCTTTTGCATGTTCGGCAGATGTGATAACCGCTACATGGATATCAAAATTACATGGATGACCATGTGAATTGAAATGTATATAATAAAAATTAAAAAATCCAGAAAAAACACTGTTTCTGCCTGGTTTCGAACCAGAGACCTTTTGCATGTTTAGCCAAAGTGATAACCGCTACATGGATATCAAAATCACACAGATGACCATGTGAATTGAAAAGTATATAATAAAAATGTAAAAATCCAGAAAAACAATGTTTCTGCCTGGTTTTGAACCAGGGACCTTTTGCGTGTAAAGTAAACGTGATAACCACTACACTACAGAAACTGCCTTCTAGCCTATTTACGAACATGGAAACTGAACAAAATATAGATGTCTTACAACAATCAAAATTACATGGATGACCATGTGCATTGAATCGTATATAGAAAAAATACTGAAAAACACTGTTTCTCCCTAGTTTTGAACAAGGGACCTTTTGCGTGTTCGGCAGACGTGATAACCGCTACATGGATATCAAAATTACATGGATGACCATGTGAATTGAAATGTATATAATAAAAATTAAAAAATCCAGAAAAAACACTGTTTCTGCTTGGTTTCGAACCAGAGACCTTTTGCATGTTTAGCCAAAGTGATAAAAGCTACATGGATATCAAAATCACACAGATGACCATGTGAATTCAAAAGTATATAATAAAAATGTAAAAATCCAGAAAAACAATGTTTCTGCCTGGTTTTGAACCAGGGACCTTTTGCGTGTAAAGTAAACGTGATAACCACTACACTACAGAAACTGCCTTCTAGCCTATTTACGAACATGGAAACTGAACAAAATATAGATGTCTTACAACAATCAAAATTACATGGATGACCATGTGCATTGAATCGTATATAGAAAAAATACTGAAAAACACTGTTTCTCCCTAGTTTTGAACAAGGGACCTTTTGCGTGTTCGGCAGACGTGATAACCGCTACATGGATATCAAAATTACATGGATGACCATGTGAAATGAAATGTATATAATAAAAATTAAAAAATCCAGAAAAAACACTGTTTCTGCCTGGTTTCGAACCAGAGACCTTTTGCATGTTTAGCCAAAGTGATAAAAGCTACATGGATATCAAAATCACACAGATGACCATGTGAATTCAAAAGTATATAATAAAAATGTAAAAATCCAGAAAAACAATGTTTCTGCCTGGTTCTGTAACCGAGGACCTTTTGCGTGTAAAGCAAACGTGATAACCACTACACTACAGAAACTGCCTTCTAGCCTATTTACGAACATGGAAACTGAACAAAATATAGATGTCTTACAACAATCAAAATTACATGGATGACCATGTGCATTGAATCGTATATAGAAAAAATACTGAAAAACACTGTTTCTCCCTAGTTTTGAACAAGGGACCTTTTGCGTGTTCGGCAGACGTGATAACCGCTACATGTATATCAAAATCACACAGATGACCATGTGAATTGAAAAGTATATAATAAAAATTAAAAAATCCAGAAAAAAACACTGTTTCTGCCTGGTTTCGAACCAGAGACCTTTTGCATGTTTAGCCAAAGTGATAACCGCTACATGGATATCAAAATCACACAGATGACCATGTGAATTGAAATGTATATAATAAAAATGTAAAAATCCAGAAAAAACACTGTTTCAGCCTGGTTTTGAACCAGGGACCTTTTGCGTGTAAAGCAAACGTGATAACCACTACACTACAGAAACTGACTTCAAACCTATTTACGAACATGGAAACTGAACAAAATATAGATGTCTTACAACAATAAAAATTACATGGATGACCATGTGCATTGAAACGTATATAGAAAAAATCCTGGAAAACACAGTTTCTCCCTAGTTTTGATCAAGGGACCTTTTGCGTGATCGGCAGACGTGATAACCGCTACATGGATATCAAAATTACATGGATGACCATGTGAAATGAAATGTATATAATAAAAATTAAAAAATCCAGAAAAAACACTGTTTCTGCCTGGTTTCGAACCAGAGACCTTTTGCATGTTTAGCCAAAGTGATAAAAGCTACATGGATATCAAAATCACACAGATGACCATGTGAATTCAAAAGTATATAATAAAAATGTAAAAATCCAGAAAAACAATGTTTCTGCCTGGTTTTGAACCAAGGACCTTTTGCGTGTAAAGCAAACGTGATAACCACTACACTACAGAAACTGCCTTCTAGCGTATTTACGAACATGGAAACTGAACAAAATATAGATGTCTTACAACAATCAAAATTACATGGATGACCATGTGCATTGAATCGTATATAGAAAAAATACTGAAAAACACTGTTTCTCCCTAGTTTTGAACAAGGGACCTTTTGCGTGTTCGGCAGACGTGATAACCGCTACATGGATATCAAAATTACCTGGATGACCATGTGAATTGAAATGTATATAATAAAAATTAAAAAATCCAGAAAAAACACTGTTTCTGCCTGGTTTTGAACCAGTGACCTTTTGCGTGTAAAGCAAACGTGATAACCACTACACTACAGAAGCTGCCTTCAAGCCTACTTACGAACATGGAAACTGAACAAAATATAGATGTCTTACAACAATCAAAATTACATGGATGACCATGTGCATTGAAACGTATATAGAAAAAATCCTGAAAAAACACTGTTTCTCCCTGGTATCGAACCATAGACCTTTTGCATGTTCGGCAGATGTGATAACCGCTACATGGATATCAAAATTACATGGATGACCATGTGAATTGAAATGTATATAATAAAAATTAAAAAATCCAGAAAAAACACTGTTTCTGCCTGGTTTCGAACCAGAGACCTTTTGCATGTTTAGCCAAAGTGATAACCGCTACATGGATATCAAAATCACACAGATGACCATGTGAATTGAAAAGTATATAATAAAAATGTAAAAATCCAGAAAAACAATGTTTCTGCCTGGTTTTGAACCAAGGACCTTTTGCGTGTAAAGCAAACGTGATAACCACTACACTACAGAAACTGCCTTCTAGCCTATTTACGAACATGGAAACTGAACAAAATATAGATGTCTTACAACAATCAAAATTACATGGATGACCATGTGCATTGAATCGTATATAGAAAAAATACTGAAAAACACTGTTTCTCCCTAGTTTTGAACAAGGGACCTTTTGCGTGTTCGGCAGACGTGATAACCGCTACATGTATATCAAAATCACACAGATGACCATGTGAATTGAAAAGTATATAATAAAAATTAAAAAATCCAGAAAAAAACACTGTTTCTGCCTGGTTTCGAACCAGAGACCTTTTGCATGTTTAGCCAAAGTGATAACCGCTACATGGATATCAAAATCACACAGATGACCATGTGAATTGAAAAGTATATAATAAAAATTAAAAAATGCAGAAAAACACTGTTTCTGCCTGGTTTTGAACCAGGGACCTTTTGTATGTTTAGCCAAAGTGATAAAAGCTACATGGATATCAAAATCACACTGATGACCATGTGAATTCAAAAGTATATAATAAAAATGTAAAAATCCAGAAAAACAATGTTTCTGCCTGGTTTTGAACCAAGGACCTTTTGCGTGTAAAGCAAACGTGATAACCACTACACTACAGAAGCTGCCTTCAAGCCTGCTTACGAACATGGAAACTGAACAAAATATAGATGTCTTACAACAATCAAAATTACATGGATGACCATGTGCATTGAAACGTATATAGAAAAAATCCTGAAAAAACACTGTTTCTCCCTGGTATCGAACCATAGACCTTTTGCATGTTCGGCAGATGTGATAACCGCTACATGGATATCAAAATTACATGGATGACCATGTGAATTGAAATGTATATAATAAAAATTAAAAAATCCAGAAAAAACACTGTTTCTGCCTGGTTTCGAACCAGAGACCTTTTGCATGTTTAGCCAAAGTGATAACCGCTACATGGATATCAAAATCACACAGATGACCATGTGAATTGAAAAGTATATAATAAAAATGTAAAAATCCAGAAAAACAATGTTTCTGCCTGGTTTTGAACCAAGGACCTTTTGCGTGTAAAGCAAACGTGATAACCACTACACTACAGAAACTGCCTTCTAGCCTATTTACGAACATGGAAACTGAACAAAATATAGATGTCTTACAACAATCAAAATTACATGGATGACCATGTGCATTGAATCGTATATAGAAAAAATACTGAAAAACACTGTTTCTCCCTAGTTTTGAACAAGGGACCTTTTGCGTGTTCGGCAGACGTGATAACCGCTACATGTATATCAAAATCACACAGATGACCATGTGAATTGAAAAGTATATAATAAAAATTAAAAAATCCAGAAAAAAACACTGTTTCTGCCTGGTTTCGAACCAGAGACCTTTTGCATGTTTAGCCAAAGTGATAACCGCTACATGGATATCAAAATCACACAGATGACCATGTGAATTGAAAAGTATATAATAAAAATTAAAAAATGCAGAAAAACACTGTTTCTGCCTGGTTTTGAACCAGGGACCTTTTGCATGTTTAGCCAAAGTGATAAAAGCTACATGGATATCAAAATCACACTGATGACCATGTGAATTCAAAAGTATATAATAAAAATGTAAAAATCCAGAAAAACAATGTTTCTGCCTGGTTTTGAACCAAGGACCTTTTACGTGTAAAGCAAACGTGATAACCACTACACTACAGAAACTGCCTTCTAGCCTATTTACGAACATGGAAACTGAACAAAATATAGATGTCTTACAACAATCAAAATTACATGGATGACCATGTTCATTGAAACGTATATAGAAAAAATCCTGAAAAAACACTGTTTCTCCCTGGTATCGAACCATAGACCTTTGGCATGTTCGGCAGATGTGATAACCGCTACATGGATATCAAAATTACATGGATGACCATGTGCATTGAAACGTATATAGAAAAAATCCTGAAAAAACACTGTTTCTCCCTGGTATCGAACCATAGACCTTTTGCATGTTCGGCAGATGTGATAACCGCTACATGGATATCAAAATTACATGGATGACCATGTGAATTGAAATGTATATAATAAAAATTAAAAAATCCAGAAAAAACACTGTTTCTGCCTGGTTTCGAACCAGAGTCCTTTTGCATGTTTAGCCAAAGTGATAACCGCTACATGGATATCAAAATCACACAGATGACCATGTGAATTGAAAAGTATATAATAAAAATGTAAAAATCCAGAAAAACAATGTTTCTGCCTGGTTTTGAACCAAGGACCTTTTGCGTGTAAAGCAAACGTGATAACCACTACACTACAGAAACTGCCTTCTAGCCTATTTACGAACATGGAAACTGAACAAAATATAGATGTCTTACAACAATCAAAATTACATGGATGACCATGTGCATTGAAACGTATATAGAAAAAAACCTGAAAAACACTTTTTCTCCCTAGTTTTGAACAAGGGACCTTTTGCGTGTTCGGCAGACGTGATAACCGCTACATGGATATCAAAATTACATGGATGACCATGTGAAATGAAATGTATATAATAAAAATTAAAAAATCCAGAAAAAACACTGTTTCTGCCTGGTTTCGAACCAGAGACCTTTTGCATGTTTAGCCAAAGTGATAAAAGCTACATGGATATCAAAATCACACAGATGACCATGTGAATTCAAAAGTATATAATAAAATTGTAAAAATCCAGAAAAACAATGTTTCTGCCTGGTTTTGAACCAAGGACCTTTTGCGTGTAAAGCAAACATGATAACCACTACACTACAGAAACTGCCTTCTAGTGTATTTACGAACATGGAAACTGAACAAAATATAGATGTCTTACAACAATCAAAATTACATGGATGACCATGTGCATTGAATCGTATATAGAAAAAATACTGAAAAACACTGTTTCTCCCTAGTTTTGAACAAGGGACCTTTTGCGTGTTCGGCAGACGTGATAACCGCTACATGGATATCAAAATTACATGGATGACCATGTGAATTGAAATGTATATAATAAAAATTAAAAAATCCAGAAAAAACACTGTTTCTGCTTGGTTTCGAACCAGAGACCTTTTGCATGTTTAGCCAAAGTGATAAAAGCTACATGGATATCAAAATCACACAGATGACCATGTGAATTCAAAAGTATATAATAAAAATGTAAAAATCCAGAAAAACAATGTTTCTGCCTGGTTTTGAACCAGGGACCTTTTGCGTGTAAAGTAAACGTGATAACCACTACACTACAGAAACTGCCTTCTAGCCTATTTACGAACATGGAAACTGAACAAAATATAGATGTCTTACAACAATCAAAATTACATGGATGACCATGTGCATTGAATCGTATATAGAAAAAATACTGAAAAACACTGTTTCTCCCTAGTTTTGAACAAGGGACCTTTTGCGTGTTCGGCAGACGTGATAACCGCTACATGGATATCAAAATTACATGGATGACCATGTGAAATGAAATGTATATAATAAAAATTAAAAAATCCAGAAAAAACACTGTTTCTGCCTGGTTTCGAACCAGAGACCTTTTGCATGTTTAGCCAAAGTGATAAAAGCTACATGGATATCAAAATCACACAGATGACCATGTGAATTCAAAAGTATATAATAAAAATGTAAAAATCCAGAAAAACAATGTTTCTGCCTGGTTCTGTAACCAAGGACCTTTTGCGTGTAAAGCAAACGTGATAACCACTACACTACAGAAACTGCCTTCTAGCCTATTTACGAACATGGAAACTGAACAAAATATAGATGTCTTACAACAATCAAAATTACATGGATGACCATGTGCATTGAATCGTATATAGAAAAAATACTGAAAAACACTGTTTCTCCCTAGTTTTGAACAAGGGACCTTTTGCGTGTTCGGCAGACGTGATAACCGCTACATGTATATCAAAATCACACAGATGACCATGTGAATTGAAAAGTATATAATAAAAATTAAAAAATCCAGAAAAAAACACTGTTTCTGCCTGGTTTCGAACCAGAGACCTTTTGCATGTTTAGCCAAAGTGATAACCGCTACATGGATATCAAAATCACACAGATGACCATGTGAATTGAAATGTATATAATAAAAATGTAAAAATCCAGAAAAAACACTGTTTCAGCCTGGTTTTGAACCAGGGACCTTTTGCGTGTAAAGCAAACGTGATAACCACTACACTACAGAAACTGACTTCAAACCTATTTACGAACATGGAAACTGAACAAAATATAGATGTCTTACAACAATAAAAATTACATGGATGACCATGTGCATTGAAACGTATATAGAAAAAATCCTGGAAAACACAGTTTCTCCCTAGTTTTGATCAAGGGACCTTTTGCGTGATCGGCAGACGTGATAACCGCTACATGGATATCAAAATTACATGGATGACCATGTGAAATGAAATGTATATAATAAAAATTAAAAAATCCAGAAAAAACACTGTTTCTGCCTGGTTTCGAACCAGAGACCTTTTGCATGTTTAGCCAAAGTGATAAAAGCTACATGGATATCAAAATCACACAGATGACCATGTGAATTCAAAAGTATATAATAAAAATGTAAAAATCCAGAAAAACAATGTTTCTGCCTGGTTTTGAACCAAGGACCTTTTGCGTGTAAAGCAAACGTGATAACCACTACACTACAGAAACTGCCTTCTAGCGTATTTACGAACATGGAAACTGAACAAAATATAGATGTCTTACAACAATCAAAATTACATGGATGACCATGTGCATTGAATCGTATATAGAAAAAATACTGAAAAACACTGTTTCTCCCTAGTTTTGAACAAGGGACCTTTTGCGTGTTCGGCAGACGTGATAACCGCTACATGGATATCAAAATTACCTGGATGACCATGTGAATTGAAATGTATATAATAAAAATTAAAAAATCCAGAAAAAACACTGTTTCTGCCTGGTTTTGAACCAGTGACCTTTAGCGTGTAAAGCAAACGTGATAACCACTACACTACAGAAGCTGCCTTCAAGCCTACTTACGAACATGGAAACTGAACAAAATATAGATGTCTTACAACAATCAAAATTACATGGATGACCATGTGCATTGAAACGTATATAGAAAAAATCCTGAAAAAACACTGTTTCTCCCTGGTATCGAACCATAGACCTTTTGCATGTTCGGCAGATGTGATAACCGCTACATGGATATCAAAATTACATGGATGACCATGTGAATTGAAATGTATATAATAAAAATTAAAAAATCCAGAAAAAACACTGTTTCTGCCTGGTTTCGAACCAGAGACCTTTTGCATGTTTAGCCAAAGTGATAACCGCTACATGGATATCAAAATCACACAGATGACCATGTGAATTGAAAAGTATATAATAAAAATGTAAAAATCCAGAAAAACAATGTTTCTGCCTGGTTTTGAACCAGGGACCTTTTGCGTGTAAAGTAAACGTGATAACCACTACACTACAGAAACTGCCTTCTAGCCTATTTACGAACATGGAAACTGAACAAAATATAGATGTCTTACAACAATCAAAATTACATGGATGACCATGTGCATTGAATCGTATATAGAAAAAATACTGAAAAACACTGTTTCTCCCTAGTTTTGAACAAGGGACCTTTTGCGTGTTCGGCAGACGTGATAACCGCTACATGGATATCAAAATTACATGGATGACCATGTGAATTGAAATGTATATAATAAAAATTAAAAAATCCAGAAAAAACACTGTTTCTGCTTGGTTTCGAACCAGAGACCTTTTGCATGTTTAGCCAAAGTGATAAAAGCTACATGGATATCAAAATCACACAGATGACCATGTGAATTCAAAAGTATATAATAAAAATGTAAAAATCCAGAAAAACAATGTTTCTGCCTGGTTTTGAACCAGGGACCTTTTGCGTGTAAAGTAAACGTGATAACCACTACACTACAGAAACTGCCTTCTAGCCTATTTACGAACATGGAAACTGAACAAAATATAGATGTCTTACAACAATCAAAATTACATGGATGACCATGTGCATTGAATCGTATATAGAAAAAATACTGAAAAACACTGTTTCTCCCTAGTTTTGAACAAGGGACCTTTTGCGTGTTCGGCAGACGTGATAACCGCTACATGGATATCAAAATTACATGGATGACCATGTGAAATGAAATGTATATAATAAAAATTAAAAAATCCAGAAAAAACACTGTTTCTGCCTGGTTTCGAACCAGAGACCTTTTGCATGTTTAGCCAAAGTGATAAAAGCTACATGGATATCAAAATCACACAGATGACCATGTGAATTCAAAAGTATATAATAAAAATGTAAAAATCCAGAAAAACAATGTTTCTGCCTGGTTCTGTAACCGAGGACCTTTTGCGTGTAAAGCAAACGTGATAACCACTACACTACAGAAACTGCCTTCTAGCCTATTTACGAACATGGAAACTGAACAAAATATAGATGTCTTACAACAATCAAAATTACATGGATGACCATGTGCATTGAATCGTATATAGAAAAAATACTGAAAAACACTGTTTCTCCCTAGTTTTGAACAAGGGACCTTTTGCGTGTTCGGCAGACGTGATAACCGCTACATGTATATCAAAATCACACAGATGACCATGTGAATTGAAAAGTATATAATAAAAATTAAAAAATCCAGAAAAAAACACTGTTTCTGCCTGGTTTCGAACCAGAGACCTTTTGCATGTTTAGCCAAAGTGATAACCGCTACATGGATATCAAAATCACACAGATGACCATGTGAATTGAAATGTATATAATAAAAATGTAAAAATCCAGAAAAAACACTGTTTCAGCCTGGTTTTGAACCAGGGACCTTTTGCGTGTAAAGCAAACGTGATAACCACTACACTACAGAAACTGACTTCAAACCTATTTACGAACATGGAAACTGAACAAAATATAGATGTCTTACAACAATAAAAATTACATGGATGACCATGTGCATTGAAACGTATATAGAAAAAATCCTGGAAAACACAGTTTCTCCCTAGTTTTGATCAAGGGACCTTTTGCGTGATCGGCAGACGTGATAACCGCTACATGGATATCAAAATTACATGGATGACCATGTGAAATGAAATGTATATAATAAAAATTAAAAAATCCAGAAAAAACACTGTTTCTGCCTGGTTTCGAACCAGAGACCTTTTGCATGTTTAGCCAAAGTGATAAAAGCTACATGGATATCAAAATCACACAGATGACCATGTGAATTCAAAAGTATATAATAAAAATGTAAAAATCCAGAAAAACAATGTTTCTGCCTGGTTTTGAACCAAGGACCTTTTGCGTGTAAAGCAAACGTGATAACCACTACACTACAGAAACTGCCTTCTAGCGTATTTACGAACATGGAAACTGAACAAAATATAGATGTCTTACAACAATCAAAATTACATGGATGACCATGTGCATTGAATCGTATATAGAAAAAATACTGAAAAACACTGTTTCTCCCTAGTTTTGAACAAGGGACCTTTTGCGTGTTCGGCAGACGTGATAACCGCTACATGTATATCAAAATCACACAGATGACCATGTGAATTGAAAAGTATATAATAAAAATTAAAAAATCCAGAAAAAAACACTGTTTCTGCCTGGTTTCGAACCAGAGACCTTTTGCATGTTTAGCCAAAGTGATAACCGCTACATGGATATCAAAATCACACAGATGACCATGTGAATTGAAATGTATATAATAAAAATGTAAAAATCCAGAAAAAACACTGTTTCAGCCTGGTTTTGAACCAGGGACCTTTTGCGTGTAAAGCAAACGTGATAACCACTACACTACAGAAACTGACTTCAAACCTATTTACGAACATGGAAACTGAACAAAATATAGATGTCTTACAACAATAAAAATTACATGGATGACCATGTGCATTGAAACGTATATAGAAAAAATCCTGGAAAACACAGTTTCTCCCTAGTTTTGATCAAGGGACCTTTTGCGTGATCGGCAGACGTGATAACCGCTACATGGATATCAAAATTACATGGATGACCATGTGAAATGAAATGTATATAATAAAAATTAAAAAATCCAGAAAAAACACTGTTTCTGCCTGGTTTCGAACCAGAGACCTTTTGCATGTTTAGCCAAAGTGATAAAAGCTACATGGATATCAAAATCACACAGATGACCATGTGAATTCAAAAGTATATAATAAAAATGTAAAAATCCAGAAAAACAATGTTTCTGCCTGGTTTTGAACCAAGGACCTTTTGCGTGTAAAGCAAACGTGATAACCACTACACTACAGAAACTGCCTTCTAGCGTATTTACGAACATGGAAACTGAACAAAATATAGATGTCTTACAACAATCAAAATTACATGGATGACCATGTGCATTGAATCGTATATAGAAAAAATACTGAAAAACACTGTTTCTCCCTAGTTTTGAACAAGGGACCTTTTGCGTGTTCGGCAGACGTGATAACCGCTACATGGATATCAAAATTACCTGGATGACCATGTGAATTGAAATGTATATAATAAAAATTAAAAAATCCAGAAAAAACACTGTTTCTGCCTGGTTTTGAAACTGTGACCTTTTGCGTGTAAAGCAAACGTGATAACCACTACACTACAGAAGCTGCCTTCAAGCCTACTTACGAACATGGAAACTGAACAAAATATAGATGTCTTACAACAATCAAAATTACATGGATGACCATGTGCATTGAAACGTATATAGAAAAAATCCTGAAAAAACACTGTTTCTCCCTGGTATCGAACCATAGACCTTTTGCATGTTCGGCAGATGTGATAACCGCTACATGGATATCAAAATTACATGGATGACCATGTGAATTGAAATGTATATAATAAAAATTAAAAAATCCAGAAAAAACACTGTTTCTGCCTGGTTTCGAACCAGAGACCTTTTGCATGTTTAGCCAAAGTGATAACCGCTACATGGATATCAAAATCACACAGATGACCATGTGAATTGAAAAGTATATAATAAAAATGTAAAAATCCAGAAAAACAATGTTTCTGCCTGGTTTTGAACCAAGGACCTTTTGCGTGTAAAGCAAACGTGATAACCACTACACTACAGAAACTGCCTTCTAGCCTATTTACGAACATGGAAACTGAACAAAATATAGATGTCTTACAACAATCAAAATTACATGGATGACCATGTGCATTGAATCGTATATAGAAAAAATACTGAAAAACACTGTTTCTCCCTAGTTTTGAACAAGGGACCTTTTGCGTGTTCGGCAGACGTGATAACCGCTACATGTATATCAAAATCACACAGATGACCATGTGAATTGAAAAGTATATAATAAAAATTAAAAAATCCAGAAAAAAACACTGTTTCTGCCTGGTTTCGAACCAGAGACCTTTTGCATGTTTAGCCAAAGTGATAACCGCTACATGGATATCAAAATCACACAGATGACCATGTGAATTGAAAAGTATATAATAAAAATTAAAAAATGCAGAAAAACACTGTTTCTGCCTGGTTTTGAACCAGGGACCTTTTGCATGTTTAGCCAAAGTGATAAAAGCTACATGGATATCAAAATCACACTGATGACCATGTGAATTCAAAAGTATATAATAAAAATGTAAAAATCCAGAAAAACAATGTTTCTGCCTGGTTTTGAACCAGGGACCTTTTGCGTGTAAAGTAAACGTGATAACCACTACACTACAGAAACTGCCTTCTAGCCTATTTACGAACATGGAAACTGAACAAAATATAGATGTCTTACAACAATCAAAATTACATGGATGACCATGTGCATTGAATCGTATATAGAAAAAATACTGAAAAACACTGTTTCTCCCTAGTTTTGAACAAGGGACCTTTTGCGTGTTCGGCAGACGTGATAACCGCTACATGGATATCAAAATTACATGGATGACCATGTGAAATGAAATGTATATAATAAAAATTAAAAAATCCAGAAAAAACACTGTTTCTGCCTGGTTTCGAACCAGAGACCTTTTGCATGTTTAGCCAAAGTGATAAAAGCTACATGGATATCAAAATCACACAGATGACCATGTGAATTCAAAAGTATATAATAAAAATGTAAAAATCCAGAAAAACAATGTTTCTGCCTGGTTCTGTAACCGAGGACCTTTTGCGTGTAAAGCAAACGTGATAACCACTACACTACAGAAACTGCCTTCTAGCCTATTTACGAACATGGAAACTGAACAAAATATAGATGTCTTACAACAATCAAAATTACATGGATGACCATGTGCATTGAATCGTATATAGAAAAAATACTGAAAAACACTGTTTCTCCCTAGTTTTGAACAAGGGACCTTTTGCGTGTTCGGCAGACGTGATAACCGCTACATGTATATCAAAATCACACAGATGACCATGTGAATTGAAAAGTATATAATAAAAATTAAAAAATCCAGAAAAAAACACTGTTTCTGCCTGGTTTCGAACCAGAGACCTTTTGCATGTTTAGCCAAAGTGATAACCGCTACATGGATATCAAAATCACACAGATGACCATGTGAATTGAAATGTATATAATAAAAATGTAAAAATCCAGAAAAAACACTGTTTCAGCCTGGTTTTGAACCAGGGACCTTTTGCGTGTAAAGCAAACGTGATAACCACTACACTACAGAAACTGACTTCAAACCTATTTACGAACATGGAAACTGAACAAAATATAGATGTCTTACAACAATAAAAATTACATGGATGACCATGTGCATTGAAACGTATATAGAAAAAATCCTGGAAAACACAGTTTCTCCCTAGTTTTGATCAAGGGACCTTTTGCGTGATCGGCAGACGTGATAACCGCTACATGGATATCAAAATTACATGGATGACCATGTGAAATGAAATGTATATAATAAAAATTAAAAAATCCAGAAAAAACACTGTTTCTGCCTGGTTTCGAACCAGAGACCTTTTGCATGTTTAGCCAAAGTGATAAAAGCTACATGGATATCAAAATCACACAGATGACCATGTGAATTCAAAAGTATATAATAAAAATGTAAAAATCCAGAAAAACAATGTTTCTGCCTGGTTTTGAACCAAGGACCTTTTGCGTGTAAAGCAAACGTGATAACCACTACACTACAGAAACTGCCTTCTAGCGTATTTACGAACATGGAAACTGAACAAAATATAGATGTCTTACAACAATCAAAATTACATGGATGACCATGTGCATTGAATCGTATATAGAAAAAATACTGAAAAACACTGTTTCTCCCTAGTTTTGAACAAGGGACCTTTTGCGTGTTCGGCAGACGTGATAACCGCTACATGTATATCAAAATCACACAGATGACCATGTGAATTGAAAAGTATATAATAAAAATTAAAAAATCCAGAAAAAAACACTGTTTCTGCCTGGTTTCGAACCAGAGACCTTTTGCATGTTTAGCCAAAGTGATAACCGCTACATGGATATCAAAATCACACAGATGACCATGTGAATTGAAATGTATATAATAAAAATGTAAAAATCCAGAAAAAACACTGTTTCAGCCTGGTTTTGAACCAGGGACCTTTTGCGTGTAAAGCAAACGTGATAACCACTACACTACAGAAACTGACTTCAAACCTATTTACGAACATGGAAACTGAACAAAATATAGATGTCTTACAACAATAAAAATTACATGGATGACCATGTGCATTGAAACGTATATAGAAAAAATCCTGGAAAACACAGTTTCTCCCTAGTTTTGATCAAGGGACCTTTTGCGTGATCGGCAGACGTGATAACCGCTACATGGATATCAAAATTACATGGATGACCATGTGAAATGAAATGTATATAATAAAAATTAAAAAATCCAGAAAAAACACTGTTTCTGCCTGGTTTCGAACCAGAGACCTTTTGCATGTTTAGCCAAAGTGATAAAAGCTACATGGATATCAAAATCACACAGATGACCATGTGAATTCAAAAGTATATAATAAAAATGTAAAAATCCAGAAAAACAATGTTTCTGCCTGGTTTTGAACCAAGGACCTTTTGCGTGTAAAGCAAACGTGATAACCACTACACTACAGAAACTGCCTTCTAGCGTATTTACGAACATGGAAACTGAACAAAATATAGATGTCTTACAACAATCAAAATTACATGGATGACCATGTGCATTGAATCGTATATAGAAAAAATACTGAAAAACACTGTTTCTCCCTAGTTTTGAACAAGGGACCTTTTGCGTGTTCGGCAGACGTGATAACCGCTACATGGATATCAAAATTACCTGGATGACCATGTGAATTGAAATGTATATAATAAAAATTAAAAAATCCAGAAAAAACACTGTTTCTGCCTGGTTTTGAACCAGTGACCTTTTGCGTGTAAAGCAAACGTGATAACCACTACACTACAGAAGCTGCCTTCAAGCCTACTTACGAACATGGAAACTGAACAAAATATAGATGTCTTACAACAATCAAAATTACATGGATGACCATGTGCATTGAAACGTATATAGAAAAAATCCTGAAAAAACACTGTTTCTCCCTGGTATCGAACCATAGACCTTTTGCATGTTCGGCAGATGTGATAACCGCTACATGGATATCAAAATTACATGGATGACCATGTGAATTGAAATGTATATAATAAAAATTAAAAAATCCAGAAAAAACACTGTTTCTGCCTGGTTTCGAACCAGAGACCTTTTGCATGTTTAGCCAAAGTGATAACCGCTACATGGATATCAAAATCACACAGATGACCATGTGAATTGAAAAGTATATAATAAAAATGTAAAAATCCAGAAAAACAATGTTTCTGCCTGGTTTTGAACCAAGGACCTTTTGCGTGTAAAGCAAACGTGATAACCACTACACTACAGAAACTGCCTTCTAGCCTATTTACGAACATGGAAACTGAACAAAATATAGATGTCTTACAACAATCAAAATTACATGGATGACCATGTGCATTGAATCGTATATAGAAAAAATACTGAAAAACACTGTTTCTCCCTAGTTTTGAACAAGGGACCTTTTGCGTGTTCGGCAGACGTGATAACCGCTACATGTATATCAAAATCACACAGATGACCATGTGAATTGAAAAGTATATAATAAAAATTAAAAAATCCAGAAAAAAACACTGTTTCTGCCTGGTTTCGAACCAGAGACCTTTTGCATGTTTAGCCAAAGTGATAACCGCTACATGGATATCAAAATCACACAGATGACCATGTGAATTGAAAAGTATATAATAAAAATTAAAAAATGCAGAAAAACACTGTTTCTGCCTGGTTTTGAACCAGGGACCTTTTGCATGTTTAGCCAAAGTGATAAAAGCTACATGGATATCAAAATCACACTGATGACCATGTGAATTCAAAAGTATATAATAAAAATGTAAAAATCCAGAAAAACAATGTTTCTGCCTGGTTTTGAACCAAGGACCTTTTGCGTGTAAAGCAAACGTGATAACCACTACACTACAGAAACTGCCTTCTAGCCTATTTACGAACATGGAAACTGAACAAAATATAGATGTCTTACAACAATCAAAATTACATGGATGACCATGTTCATTGAAACGTATATAGAAAAAATCCTGAAAAAACACTGTTTCTCCCTGGTATCGAACCATAGACCTTTGGCATGTTCGGCAGATGTGATAACCGCTACATGGATATCAAAATTACATGGATGACCATGTGCATTGAAACGTATATAGAAAAAATCCTGAAAAAACACTGTTTCTCCCTGGTATCGAACCATAGACCTTTTGCATGTTCGGCAGATGTGATAACCGCTACATGGATATCAAAATTACATGGATGACCATGTGAAATGAAATGTATATAATAAAAATTAAAAAATCCAGAAAAAACACTGTTTCTGCCTGGTTTCGAACCAGAGACCTTTTGCATGTTTAGCCAAAGTGATAAAAGCTACATGGATATCAAAATCACACAGATGACCATGTGAATTCAAAAGTATATAATAAAATTGTAAAAATCCAGAAAAACAATGTTTCTGCCTGGTTTTGAACCAAGGACCTTTTGCGTGTAAAGCAAACATGATAACCACTACACTACAGAAACTGCCTTCTAGTGTATTTACGAACATGGAAACTGAACAAAATATAGATGTCTTACAACAATCAAAATTACATGGATGACCATGTGCATTGAATCGTATATAGAAAAAATACTGAAAAACACTGTTTCTCCCTAGTTTTGAACAAGGGACCTTTTGCGTGTTCGGCAGACGTGATAACCGCTACATGGATATCAAAATTACATGGATGACCATGTGAATTGAAATGTATATAATAAAAATTAAAAAATCCAGAAAAAACACTGTTTCTGCCTGGTTTCGAACCAGAGACCTTTTGCATGTTTAGCCAAAGTGATAAAAGCTACATGGATATCAAAATCACACAGATGACCATGTGAATTCAAAAGTATATAATAAAAATGTAAAAATCCAGAAAAACAATGTTTCTGCCTGGTTTTGAACCAGGGACCTTTTGCGTGTAAAGTAAACGTGATAACCACTACACTACAGAAACTGCCTTCTAGCCTATTTACGAACATGGAAACTGAACAAAATATAGATGTCTTACAACAATCAAAATTACATGGATGACCATGTGCATTGAATCGTATATAGAAAAAATACTGAAAAACACTGTTTCTCCCTAGTTTTGAACAAGGGACCTTTTGCGTGTTCGGCAGACGTGATAACCGCTACATGTATATCAAAATCACACAGATGACCATGTGAATTGAAAAGTATATAATAAAAATTAAAAAATCCAGAAAAAAACACTGTTTCTGCCTGGTTTCGAACCAGAGACCTTTTGCATGTTTAGCCAAAGTGATAACCGCTACATGGATATCAAAATCACACAGATGACCATGTGAATTGAAATGTATATAATAAAAATGTAAAAATCCAGAAAAAACACTGTTTCAGCCTGGTTTTGAACCAGGGACCTTTTGCGTGTAAAGCAAACGTGATAACCACTACACTACAGAAACTGACTTCAAACCTATTTACGAACATGGAAACTGAACAAAATATAGATGTCTTACAACAATAAAAATTACATGGATGACCATGTGCATTGAAACGTATATAGAAAAAATCCTGGAAAACACAGTTTCTCCCTAGTTTTGATCAAGGGACCTTTTGCGTGATCGGCAGACGTGATAACCGCTACATGGATATCAAAATTACATGGATGACCATGTGAAATGAAATGTATATAATAAAAATTAAAAAATCCAGAAAAAACACTGTTTCTGCCTGGTTTCGAACCAGAGACCTTTTGCATGTTTAGCCAAAGTGATAAAAGCTACATGGATATCAAAATCACACAGATGACCATGTGAATTCAAAAGTATATAATAAAAATGTAAAAATCCAGAAAAACAATGTTTCTGCCTGGTTTTGAACCAAGGACCTTTTGCGTGTAAAGCAAACGTGATAACCACTACACTACAGAAACTGCCTTCTAGCGTATTTACGAACATGGAAACTGAACAAAATATAGATGTCTTACAACAATCAAAATTACATGGATGACCATGTGCATTGAATCGTATATAGAAAAAATACTGAAAAACACTGTTTCTCCCTAGTTTTGAACAAGGGACCTTTTGCGTGTTCGGCAGACGTGATAACCGCTACATGGATATCAAAATTACCTGGATGACCATGTGAATTGAAATGTATATAATAAAAATTAAAAAATCCAGAAAAAACACTGTTTCTGCCTGGTTTTGAACCAGTGACCTTTTGCGTGTAAAGCAAACGTGATAACCACTACACTACAGAAGCTGCCTTCAAGCCTACTTACGAACATGGAAACTGAACAAAATATAGATGTCTTACAACAATCAAAATTACATGGATGACCATGTGCATTGAAACGTATATAGAAAAAATCCTGAAAAAACACTGTTTCTCCCTGGTATCGAACCATAGACCTTTTGCATGTTCGGCAGATGTGATAACCGCTACATGGATATCAAAATTACATGGATGACCATGTGAATTGAAATGTATATAATAAAAATTAAAAAATCCAGAAAAAACACTGTTTCTGCCTGGTTTCGAACCAGAGACCTTTTGCATGTTTAGCCAAAGTGATAACCGCTACATGGATATCAAAATCACACAGATGACCATGTGAATTGAAAAGTATATAATAAAAATGTAAAAATCCAGAAAAACAATGTTTCTGCCTGGTTTTGAACCAAGGACCTTTTGCGTGTAAAGCAAACGTGATAACCACTACACTACAGAAACTGCCTTCTAGCCTATTTACGAACATGGAAACTGAACAAAATATAGATGTCTTACAACAATCAAAATTACATGGATGACCATGTGCATTGAATCGTATATAGAAAAAATACTGAAAAACACTGTTTCTCCCTAGTTTTGAACAAGGGACCTTTTGCGTGTTCGGCAGACGTGATAACCGCTACATGTATATCAAAATCACACAGATGACCATGTGAATTGAAAAGTATATAATAAAAATTAAAAAATCCAGAAAAAAACACTGTTTCTGCCTGGTTTCGAACCAGAGACCTTTTGCATGTTTAGCCAAAGTGATAACCGCTACATGGATATCAAAATCACACAGATGACCATGTGAATTGAAAAGTATATAATAAAAATTAAAAAATGCAGAAAAACACTGTTTCTGCCTGGTTTTGAACCAGGGACCTTTTGCGTGTAAAGCAAACGTGATAACCACTACACTACAGAAGCTGCCTTCAAGCCTATTTACGAACATGGAAACTGAACAAAATATAGATGTCTTACAACAATCAAAATTACATGGATGACCATGTGCATTGAATCGTATATAGAAAAAATCTTGAAAAACACTGTTTCTCCCTAGTTTTGAACAAGGGACCTTTTGCGTGTTCGGCAGATGTGATAACCGCTACATGGATGTAAAAATTACATGGATGACCATGTGAATTGAAAAGTATATAATAAAAATTAAAAAATCCAGAAAAAAACACTGTTTCTGCCTGGTTTCGAACCAGAGACCTTTTGCATGTTTAGCCAAAGTGATAACCGCTACATGGATATCAAAATCACACTGATGACCCTGTGAATTGAAAAGTATATAATAAAAATGTAAAAATCCAGAAAAACACGGTTTCTGCCCGGTTTTGAACCAGGGACCTTTTGCGTGTAAAGCAAAAGTGATAAGCACTACACTACAGAAACTGCCTTCAAGCCTGTTTCCGAACATGGAAACTGAACAAAATATAGATGTCTTACAACAATCAAAATTACATGGATTACCATGTGCATTGAAACGTATATAGAAAAAATCCTGAAAAAACACTTTTTCTCCCTGGTATCAAACCACAGACCTTTTGCGTGTTCGGCAGATGTGATAACCGCTACATGGATATCAAAATTACATGGATGACCATGTGAATTGAAATGTATATAATAAAAATTTAAAAATCCAGAAAAAAAACACTATTTCTGCCTGGTTTCGAACCAGAGACCTTTTGCATGTTTAGCCAAAGTGATAACCGCTACATGGATATCAAAATCACACAGATGACCATGTGAATTGAAAAGTATATAATAAAAATGTAAAAATCCAGAAATACACTGTTTCTGCCCGGTTTTGAACCAGGGACCTTTTGCGTGTAAAGCAAAAGTGATAACCACTACACTACAGAAACTGCCTTCAAGCCTGTTTACGAACATGTAAACTGAACAAAATATAGATGTCTTACAACAATCAAAATTACATGGATTACCATGTGCATTGAAACGTATATAGAAAAAATCCTGAAAAAACACTGTTTCTCCCTGGTATCGAACCAGAGACCTTTTGCGTGTTCGGCAGATGTGATAACCGCTACATGGATATCAAAATTACATGGATGACCATGTGAATTGAAATGTATATAATAAAAATTTAAAGTTCCAGAAAAAAAACACTGTTTCTGCCTGGTTTTGAACCAGGGACCTTTTGCGTGTAAAGCAAACGTGATAACCACTACACTACAGAAACTGTCTTCAAGCCTATTTACGAACATGGAAACTGAACAAAATATAGATGTCTTACAACAATCAAAATTACATGGATGACCATGTGCAGTGAATCGTATATAGAAAAAATACTGAAAAACACTGTTTCTCCCTAGTTTTGAACAAGGGACCTTTTGCGTGTTCGGCAGACGTGATAACCGCTACATGTATATCAAAATCACACAGATGACCATGTGAATTGAAAAGTATATAATAAAAATTAAAAAATCCAGAAAAAAACACTGTTTCTGCCTGGTTTCGAACCAGAGACCTTTTGCATGTTTAGCCAAAGTGATAACCGCTACATGGATATCAAAATCACACAGATGACCATGTGAATTGAAAAGTATATAATAAAAATTAAAAAATGCAGAAAAACACTGTTTCTGCCTGGTTTTGAACCAGGGACCTTTTGCGTGTAAAGCAAACGTGATAACCACTACACTACAGAAGCTGCCTTCAAGCCTATTTACGAACACGGAAACTGAACAAAATATAGATGTCTTACAACAATCAAAATTACATGGATGACCATGTGCATTGAAACGTATATAGAAAAAAACCTGAAAAACACTTTTTCTCCCTAGTTTTGAACAAGGGACCTTTTGCGTGTTCGGCAGACGTGATAACCGCTACATGGATATCAAAATTACATGGATGACCATGTGAAATGAAATGTATATAATAAAAATTAAAAAATCCAGAAAAAACACTGTTTCTGCCTGGTTTCGAACCAGAGACCTTTTGCATGTTTAGCCAAAGTGATAAAAGCTACATGGATATCAAAATCACACAGATGACCATGTGAATTCAAAAGTATATAATAAAATTGTAAAAATCCAGAAAAACAATGTTTCTGCCTGGTTTTGAACCAAGGACCTTTTGCGTGTAAAGCAAACGTGATAACCACTACACTACAGAAACTGCCTTCTAGTGTATTTACGAACATGGAAACTGAACAAAATATAGATGTCTTACAACAATCAAAATTACATGGATGACCATGTGCATTGAATCGTATATAGAAAAAATACTGAAAAACACTGTTTCTCCCTAGTTTTGAACAAGGGACCTTTCGCGTGTTCGGCAGACGTGATAGCCGCTACATGGATATCAAAATTACATGGATGACCATGTGAATTGAAATGTATATAATAAAAATTAAAAAATCCAGAAAAAACACTGTTTCTGCCTGGTTTCGAACCAGAGACCTTTTGCATGTTTAGCCAAAGTGATAAAAGCTACATGGATATCAAAATCACACAGATGACCATGTGAATTCAAAAGTATATAATAAAAATGTAAAAATCCAGAAAAACAATGTTTCTGCCTGGTTTTGAACCAAGGACCTTTTGCGTGTAAAGCAAACGTGATAACCACTACACTACAGAAACTGCCTTCTAGCCTATTTACGAACATGGAAACTGAACAAAATATAGATGTCTTACAACAATCAAAATTACATGGATGACCATGTGCATTGAAACGTATATAGAAAAAATCCTGAAAAAACACTGTTTCTCCCTGGTATCGAACCATAGACCTTTTGCATGTTCGGCAGATGTGATAACCGCTACATGGATATCAAAATTACATGGATGACCATGTGAATTGAAATGTATATAATAAAAATTAAAAAATCCAGAAAAAACACTGTTTCTGCCTGGTTTCGAACCAGAGTCCTTTTGCATGTTTAGCCAAAGTGATAACCGCTACATGGATATCAAAATCACACAGATGACCATGTGAATTGAAAAGTATATAATAAAAATGTAAAAATCCAGAAAAACAATGTTTCTGCCTGGTTTTGAACCAAGGACCTTTTGCGTGTAAAGCAAACGTGATAACCACTACACTACAGAAACTGCCTTCTAGCCTATTTACGAACATGGACACTGAACAAAATATAGATGTCTTACAACAATCAAAATTACATGGATGACCATGTGCATTGAAACGTATATAGAAAAAAACCTGAAAAACACTTTTTCTCCCTAGTTTTGAACAAGGGACCTTTTGCGTGTTCGGCAGACGTGATAACCGCTACATGGATATCAAAATTACATGGATGACCATGTGAAATGAAATGTATATAATAAAAATTAAAAAATCCAGAAAAAACACTGTTTCTGCCTGGTTTCGAACCAGAGACCTTTTGCATGTTTAGCCAAAGTGATAAAAGCTACATGGATATCAAAATCACACAGATGACCATGTGAATTCAAAAGTATATAATAAAATTGTAAAAATCCAGAAAAACAATGTTTCTGCCTGGTTTTGAACCAAGGACCTTTTGCGTGTAAAGCAAACATGATAACCACTACACTACAGAAACTGCCTTCTAGTGTATTTACGAACATGGAAACTGAACAAAATATAGATGTCTTACAACAATCAAAATTACATGGATGACCATGTGCATTGAATCGTATATAGAAAAAATACTGAAAAACACTGTTTCTCCCTAGTTTTGAACAAGGGACCTTTTGCGTGTTCGGCAGACGTGATAACCGCTACATGGATATCAAAATTACATGGATGACCATGTGAATTGAAATGTATATAATAAAAATTAAAAAATCCAGAAAAAACACTGTTTCTGCCTGGTTTCGAACCAGAGACCTTTTGCATGTTTAGCCAAAGTGATAAAAGCTACATGGATATCAAAATCACACAGATGACCATGTGAATTCAAAAGTATATAATAAAAATGTAAAAATCCAGAAAAACAATGTTTCTGCCTGGTTTTGAACCAGGGACCTTTTGCGTGTAAAGTAAACGTGATAACCACTACACTACAGAAACTGCCTTCTAGCCTATTTACGAACATGGAAACTGAACAAAATATAGATGTCTTACAACAATCAAAATTACATGGATGACCATGTGCATTGAATCGTATATAGAAAAAATACTGAAAAACACTGTTTCTCCCTAGTTTTGAACAAGGGACCTTTTGCGTGTTCGGCAGACGTGATAACCGCTACATGTATATCAAAATCACACAGATGACCATGTGAATTGAAAAGTATATAATAAAAATTAAAAAATCCAGAAAAAAACACTGTTTCTGCCTGGTTTCGAACCAGAGACCTTTTGCATGTTTAGCCAAAGTGATAACCGCTACATGGATATCAAAATCACACAGATGACCATGTGAATTGAAATGTATATAATAAAAATGTAAAAATCCAGAAAAAACACTGTTTCAGCCTGGTTTTGAACCAGGGACCTTTTGCGTGTAAAGCAAACGTGATAACCACTACACTACAGAAACTGACTTCAAACCTATTTACGAACATGGAAACTGAACAAAATATAGATGTCTTACAACAATAAAAATTATATGGATGACCATGTGCATTGAAACGTATATAGAAAAAATCCTGGAAAACACAGTTTCTCCCTAGTTTTGATCAAGGGACCTTTTGCGTGATCGGCAGACGTGATAACCGCTACATGGATATCAAAATTACATGGATGACCATGTGAATTGAAAAGTATATAATAAAAATAAAAAAATCCAGAAAAAACACTGTTTCTGCCTGCTTTTGAACCAGAGACCTTTTGCGTGTAAAGCAAACGTGACAACCACTACACTACAGAAACTGCCTTCTAGCCTATTTACGAACATGGAAACTGAACAAAATATAGATGTCTTACAACAATCAAAATTACATGGATGACCATGTGCATTGAAACGTATATAGAAAAAATCCTGAAAAACACAGTTTCTCCCTAGTTTTGAACAAGGGACCTTTTGCGTGTTCGGCAGACGTGATAACCGCTACATGGATATCAAAATTACATGGATGACCATGTGAATTGAAATGTATATAATAAAAATTAAAAAATCCAGAAAAAACACTGTTTCTGCCTGGTTTCGAACCAGAGACCTTTTGCATGTTTAGCCAAAGTGTTAAAAGCTACATGGATATCAAAATCACACAGATGACCATGTGAATTCAAAAGTATATAATAAAATTGTAAAAATCCAGAAAAACAATGTTTCTGCCTGGTTTTGAACCAAGGACCTTTTGCGTGTAAAGCAAACATGATAACCACTACACTACAGAAACTGCCTTCTAGTGTATTTACGAACATGGAAACTGAACAAAATATAGATGTCTTACAACAATCAAAATTACATGGATGACCATGTGCATTGAATCGTATATAGAAAAAATACTGAAAAACACTGTTTCTCCCTAGTTTTGAACAAGGGACCTTTTGCGTGTTCGGCAGACGTGATAACCGCTACATGGATATCAAAATTACATGGATGACCATGTGAATTGAAATGTATATAATAAAAATTAAAAAATCCAGAAAAAACACTGTTTCTGCCTGGTTTCGAACCAGAGACCTTTTGCATGTTTAGCCAAAGTGATAAAAGCTACATGGATATCAAAATCACACAGATGACCATGTGAATTCAAAAGTATATAATAAAAATGTAAAAATCCAGAAAAACAATGTTTCTGCCTGGTTTTGAACCAGGGACCTTTTGCGTGTAAAGTAAACGTGATAACCACTACACTACAGAAACTGCCTTCTAGCCTATTTACGAACATGGAAACTGAACAAAATATAGATGTCTTACAACAATCAAAATTACATGGATGACCATGTGCATTGAATCGTATATAGAAAAAATACTGAAAAACACTGTTTCTCCCTAGTTTTGAACAAGGGACCTTTTGCGTGTTCGGCAGACGTGATAACCGCTACATGTATATCAAAATCACACAGATGACCATGTGAATTGAAAAGTATATAATAAAAATTAAAAAATCCAGAAAAAAACACTGTTTCTGCCTGGTTTCGAACCAGAGACCTTTTGCATGTTTAGCCAAAGTGATAACCGCTACATGGATATCAAAATCACACAGATGACCATGTGAATTGAAATGTATATAATAAAAATGTAAAAATCCAGAAAAAACACTGTTTCAGCCTGGTTTTGAACCAGGGACCTTTTGCGTGTAAAGCAAACGTGATAACCACTACACTACAGAAACTGACTTCAAACCTATTTACGAACATGGAAACTGAACAAAATATAGATGTCTTACAACAATAAAAATTATATGGATGACCATGTGCATTGAAACGTATATAGAAAAAATCCTGGAAAACACAGTTTCTCCCTAGTTTTGATCAAGGGACCTTTTGCGTGATCGGCAGACGTGATAACCGCTACATGGATATCAAAATTACATGGATGACCATGTGAATTGAAAAGTATATAATAAAAATAAAAAAATCCAGAAAAAACACTGTTTCTGCCTGCTTTTGAACCAGAGACCTTTTGCGTGTAAAGCAAACGTGACAACCACTACACTACAGAAACTGCCTTCTAGCCTATTTACGAACATGGAAACTGAACAAAATATAGATGTCTTACAACAATCAAAATTACATGGATGACCATGTGCATTGAAACGTATATAGAAAAAATCCTGAAAAACACAGTTTCTCCCTAGTTTTGAACAAGGGACCTTTTGCGTGTTCGGCAGACGTGATAACCGCTACATGGATATCAAAATTACATGGATGACCATGTGAATTGAAATGTATATAATAAAAATGTAAAAATCCAGAAAAAACACTGTTTCTGCCTGGTTTTGAACCAGGGACCTTTTGCGTGTAAAGCAAACGTGATAACCACTACACTACAGAAACTGCCTTCAAGCCTATTTACGAACATGGAAATTGAACAAAATATAGATGTCTTACAACAATCAAAATTACATGGATGACCATGTGCATTGAAACGTATATAGAAAAAAACCTGAAAAAAACTTTTTCTCCCTAGTTTTGAACAAGGGACCTTTTGCGTGTTCGGCAGACGTGATAACCGCTACATGGATATCAAAATTACATGGATGACCATGTGAAATGAAATGTATATAATAAAAATTAAAAAATCCAGAAAAAACACTGTTTCTGCCTGGTTTCGAACCAGAGACCTTTTGCATGTTTAGCCAAAGTGATAAAAGCTACATGGATATCAAAATCACACAGATGACCATGTGAATTCAAAAGTATATAATAAAAATGTAAAAATCCAGAAAAACAAAGTTTCTGCCTGGTTTTGAACCAAGGACCTTTTGCGTGTAAAGCAAACGTGATAACCACTACACTACAGAAACTGCCTTCTAGCGTATTTACGAACATGGAAACTGAACAAAATATAGATGTCTTACAACAATCAAAATTACATGGATGACCATGTGCATTGAATCGTATATAGAAAAAATACTGAAAAACACTGTTTCTCCCTAGTTTTGAACAAGGGACCTTTTGCGTGTTCGGCAGACGTGATAACCGCTACATGGATATCAAAATTACATGGATGACCATGTGAATTGAAATGTATATAATAAAAATTAAAAAATCCAGAAAAAACACTGTTTCTGCCTGGTTTCGAACCAGAGACCTTTTGCATGTTTAGCGAAAGTGATAAAAGCTACATGGATATCAAAATCACACTGATGACCATGTGAATTCAAAAGTATATAATAAAAATGTATAAATCCAGAAAAACAATGTTTCTGCCTGGTTTTGAACCAAGGACCTTTTGCGAGAAAAGCAAACGTGATAACCACTACACTACAGAAACTGCCTTCTAGCCTATTTACGAACATGGAAACTGAACAAAATATAGATGTCTTACAACAATCAAAATTACATGGATGACCATGTGCATTGAAACGTATATAGAAAAAATCCTGAAAAAACACTGTTTCTCCCTGGTATCGAAACATAGACCTTTTGCATGTTCGGCAGATGTGATAACCGCTACATGGATATCAAAATTACATGGATGACCATGTGAATTGAAATGTATATAATAAAAATTAAAAAATCCAGAAAAAACACTGTTTCTGCCTGTTTTCAAACCAGAGACCTTTTGCATGTTTAGCCAAAGTGATAACCGCTACATGGATATCAAAATCACACAGATGACCATGTGAATTGAAAAGTATATAATAAAAATGTAAAAATCCAGAAAAACAATGTTTCTGCCTGGTTTTGAACCAAGGACCTTTTGCGTGTAAAGCAAACGTGATAACCACTACACTACAGAAACTGCCTTCTAGCCTATTTACGAACATGGAAACTGAACAAAATATAGATGTCTTACAACAATCAAAATTACATGGATGACCATGTGCATTGAATCGTATATAGAAAAAATACTGAAAAACACTGTTTCTCCCTAGTTTTGAACAAGGGACCTTTTGCGTGTTCGGCAGACGTGATAACCGCTACATGTATATCAAAATCACACAGATGACCATGTGAATTGAAAAGTATATAATAAAAATTAAAAAATCCAGAAAAAAACATTGTTTCTGCCTGGTTTCGAACCAGAGACCTTTTGCATGTTTAGCCAAAGTGATAACCGCTACATGGATATCAAAATCACACAGATGACCATGTGAATTGAAAAGTATATAATAAAAATTAAAAAATGCAGAAAAACACTGTTTCTGCCTGGTTTTGAACCAGGGACCTTTTGCGTGTAAAGCAAACGTGATAACCACTACACTACAGAAGCTGCCTTCAAGCCTATTTACGAATATGGAAACTGAACAAAATATAGATGTCTTACAACAATCAAAATTACGTGGATGACCATGTGCATTGAAACGTATATAGAAAAAAACCTGAAAAACACTTTTTCTCCCTAGTTTTGAACAAGGGACCTTTTGCGTGTTCGGCAGACGTGATAACCGCTACATGGATATCAAAATTACATGGATGACCATGTGAAATGAAATGTATATAATAAAAATTAAAAAATCCAGAAAAAACACTGTTTCTGCCTGGTTTCGAACCAGAGACCTTTTGCATGTTTAGCCAAAGTGATAAAAGCTACATGGATATCAAAATCACACAGATGACCATGTGAATTCAAAAGTATATAATAAAAATGTAAAAATCCAGAAAAACAATGTTTCTGCCTGGTTTTGAACCAAGGACCTTTTGCGTGTAAAGCAAACGTGATAACCACTACACTACAGAAACTGCCTTCTAGCGTATTTACGAACATGGAAACTGAACAAAATATAGATGTCTTACAACAATCAAAATTACATGGATGACCATGTGCATTGAATCGTATATAGAAAAAATACTGAAAAACACTGTTTCTCCCTAGTTTTGAACAAGGGACCTTTTGCGTGTTCGGCAGACGTGATAACCGCTACATGGATATCAAAATTACCTGGATGACCATGTGAATTGAAATGTATATAATAAAAATTAAAAAATCCAGAAAAAACACTGTTTCTGCCTGGTTTCGAACCAGAGACCTTTTGCATGTTTAGCCAAAGTGATAAAAGCTACATGGATATCAAAATCACACAGATGACCATGTGAATTCAAAAGTATATAATAAAAATGTAAAAATCCAGAAAAACAATGTTTCTGCCTGGTTTTAAACCAGGGACGTTTTGCGTGTAAAGCAAACGTGATAACCACTACACTACAGAAACTGCCTACTAGCCTATTTACGAACATGGAAACTGACCAAAATATAGATGTCTTACAACAATCAAAATTACATGGATGACCATGTGCATTGAAACGTATATAGAAAAAATCCTGAAAAAACACTGTTTCTCCCTGGTATCGAACCATAGACCTTTTGCATGTTCGGCAGATGTGATAACCGCTACATGGATATCAAAATTACATGGATGACCATGTGAATTGAAATGTATATAATAAAAATTAAAAAATCCAGAAAAAACACTGTTTCTGCCTGGTTTCGAACCAGAGACCTTTTGCATGTTTAGCCAAAGTGATAACCGCTACATGGATATCAAAATCACACAGATGACCATGTGAATTGAAAAGTATATAATAAAAATGTAAAAATCCAGAAAAACAATGTTTCTGCCTGGTTTTGAACCAAGGACCTTTTGCGTGTAAAGCAAACGTGACAACCACTACACTACAGAAACTGCCTTCTTGCCTATTTACGAACATGGAAACTGAACAAAATATAGATGTCTTACAACAATCAAAATTACATGGATGACCATGTGCATTGAATCGTATATAGAAAAAATACTGAAAAACACTGTTTCTCCCTAGTTTTGAACAAGGGACCTTTTGCGTGTTCGGCAGACGTGATAACCGCTACATGTATATCAAAATCACACAGATGACCATGTGAATTGAAAAGTATATAATAAAAATTAAAAAATCCAGAAAAAAACACTGTTTCTGCCTGGTTTCGAACCAGAGACCTTTTGCATGTTTAGCCAAAGTGATAACCGCTACATGGATATCAAAATCACACAGATGACCATGTGAATTGAAAAGTATATAATAAAAATTAAAAAATGCAGAAAAACACTGTTTCTGCCTGGTTTTGAACCAGGGACCTTTTGCGTGTTAAGCAAACGTGATAACCACTACACTACAGAAACTGCCTTCAAACCTATTTACGAACATGGAAACTGAACAAAATATAGATGTCTTACAACAATCAAAATTACGTGGATGACCATGTGCATTGAAACGTATATAGAAAAAATCCTGAAAAACACTGTTTCTCCCTAGTTTTGAACAAGGGACCTTTTGCGTGTTCGGCAGATGTGATAACCGCTACATGGATATCAAAATTACATGGATGACCATGTGAATTGAAATGTATATAATAAAAATTAAAAAATCCAGAAAAAACACTGTTTCTGCCTGGTTTCGAACCAGAGACCTTTTGCATGTTTAGCCAAAGTGATAACCGCTACATGGATATCAAAATCACACAGATGACCATGTGAATTGAAAAGTATATAATAAAAATTAAAAAATCCAGAAAAAACACTGCTTCTGCCTGGTTTTGAACCAGGGACCTTTTGCGTGTTAAGCAAACGTGATAACCACTACACTACAGAAACTGCCTTCAAACCTATTTACGAACATGGAAACTGAACAAAATATAGATGTCTTACAACAATCAAAATTACGTGGATGACCATGTGCATTGAAACGTATATAGAAAAAATCCTGAAAAACACTGTTTCTCCCTAGTTTTGAACAAGGGACCTTTTGCGTGTTCGGCAGATGTGATAACCGCTACATGGATATCAAAATTACATGGATGACCATGTGAATTGAAATGTATATAATAAAAATTAAAAAATCCAGAAAAAAACACTGTTTCTGCCTGGTTTCAAACCAGAGACCTTTTGCATGTTTAGCCAAAGTGATAACCGCTACATGGATATCAAAATCACACAGATGACCATGTGAATTGAAAAGTATATAATAAAAATTAAAAAATGCAGAAAAAAACTGTTTCTGCCTGGTTTTGAACCAGGGACCTTTTGCGTGTTAGGCAAACTACACTACAGAAACTGCCTTCAAACCTATTTACAATCATGGAAACTGAACAAAATATAGATGTCTTACAACAATCAAAATTACATGGATGACCATGTGCATTGAAACGAATAGAGAAAAAATCCTGAAAAAACACTGTTTCTCCCTGGTATCGAACCATAGACCTTTTGCATGTTTAGCCAAAGTGATAACCGCTACATGGATATCAAAATCACACAGATGAAGATGTGAATTGAAAAGTATATAATAAAAATTAAAAAATCTAGAAAAAACACTGTTTCTGCTTGGTTTTGAACCAGAGCCCTTTTGCGTGTAAAGCAAACGTGATAACCACTACACTACAGAAACTGTCTTCAAGCCTATTTACGAACATGGAAACTGAACAAAATATAGATGTCTTACAACAATCAAAATTACGTGGATGACCATGTGCATTGAAACGTATATAGAAAAAATCCTGAAAAACACTGTTTCTCCCTAGTTTTGAACAAGGGACCTTTTGCGTGTTCGGCAGATGTGATAACCGCTACATGGATATCAAAATTACATGGATGACCATGTGAATTGAAATGTATATAATAAAAATTAAAAAATCCAGAAAAAAACACTGTTTCTGCCTGGTTTCGAAACAGAGACCTTTTGCATGTTTAGCCAAAGTGATAACCGCTACATGGATATCAAAATCACACAGATGACCATGTGAATTGAAAAGTATATAATAAAAATTTAAAAAATGCAGAAAAACACTGTTTCTGCCTGGTTTTGAACCAGGGCCCTTTTGCGTGTAAAGCAAACGTGATAACCACTACACTACAGAAAGTGTCGTCAAGCCTATTTACAATCATGGAAACTGAACAAAATATAGATGTCTTACAACAATCAAAATTACATGGATGACCATGTGCATTGAAACGAATAGAGAAAAAATCCTGAAAAAACACTGTTTCTCCCTGGTATCGAACCATAGACCTTTTGCATGTTTAGCCAAAGTGATAACCGCTACATGGATATCAAAATCACACAGATGACCATGTGAATTGAAAAGTATATAATAAAAATTAAAAAATGCAGAAAAAAACTGTTTCTGCCTGGTTTTGAACCAGGGACCTTTTGTTTGTAAAGCAAACGTGATAACCACTACACTACAGAAACTGCCTTCAAACCTATTTACGAACATGGAAACTGAACAAAATATAGATGTCTTACAACAATCAAAATTACGTGGATGACCATGTGCATTGAAACGTATATAGAAAAAATCCTGAAAAACACTGTTTCTCCCTAGTTTTGAACAAGGGACCTTTTGCGTGTTCGGCAGATGTGATAACCGCTACATGGATATCAAAATTACATGGATGACCATGTGAATTGAAATGTATATAATAAAAATTAAAAAATCCAGAAAAAACACTGTTTCTGCCTGGTTTCGAACCAGAGACCTTTTGCATGTTTAGCCAAAGTGATAACCGCTACATGGATATCAAAATCACACAGATGACCATGTGAATTGAAAAGTATATAATAAAAATTAAAAAATGCAGAAAAAAACTGTTTCTGCCTGGTTTTGAACCAGGGACCTTTTGTTTGTAAAGCAAACGTGATAACCACTACACTACAGAAACTGCCTTCAAGCCTATTTACGAACATGGAAACTGAACAAAATATAGATGTCTTACAACAATCAAAATTACATGGATGACCATGTGCATTGAAACGAATAGAGAAAAAATCCTGAAAAAACACTGTTTCTCCCTGGTATCGAACCATAGACCTTTTGCATGTTTAGCCAAAGTGATAACCGCTACATGGATATCAAAATCACACAGATGAAGATGTGAATTGAAAAGTATATAATAAAAATTAAAAAATCCAGAAAAAACACTGTTTCTGCTTGGTTTTGAACCAGAGCCCTTTTGCGTGTAAAGCAAACGTGATAATCACTACACTACAGAAACTGTCTTCAAGCCTATTTACGAACATGGAAACTGAACAAAATATAGATGTCTTACAACAATCAAAATTACGTGGATGACCATGTGCATTGAAACGTATATAGAAAAAATCCTGAAAAACACTGTTTCTCCCTAGTTTTGAGCAAGGGACCTTTTGCGTGTTCGGCAGATGTGATAACCGCTACACTACAGAAACCAACTTGTAGGCTAGTTGTGATCATGGAAACTGAAAAATATCTAGAGGTCTAACATCAATCAAAATTACATGGAAGAAAATGTGAATTGCAACGTATATAGAAAAAATGTTAAAAATCCAGAAAAAACACTGTTTCTGCCTGGTTTCGAACCAGAGACCTTTTGCATGTTTAGCCAAAGTGATAACCGCTACATGGATATCAAAATCACACAGATGACCATGTGAATTGAAAAGTATATAATAAAAATTAAAAAATCCAGAAAAAACACTGCTTCTGCCAGGTTTTGAACCAGGGACCTTTTGCGTGTTAAGCAAACGTGATAACCACTACACTACAGAAACTGCCTTCAAACCTATTTACGAACATGGAAACTGAACAAAATATAGATGTCTTACAACACTCAAAATTACGTGGATGACCATGTGCATTGAAACGTATATAGAAAAAATCCTGAAAAACACTGTTTCTCCCTAGTTTTGAACAAGGGACCTTTTGCGTGTTCGGCAGATGTGATAACCGCTACATGGATATCAAAATTACATGGATGACCATGTGAATTGAAATGTATATAATAACAATTAAAAAATCCAGAAAAAACACTGTTTCTGCCTGGTTTCGAAACAGAGACCTTTTGCATGTTTAGCCAAAGTGATAACCGCTACATGGATATCAAAATCACACAAATGACCATGTGAATTGAAAAGTATATAATAAAAATTAAAAAATGCAGAAAAAAACTGTTTCTGCCTGGTTTTGAACCAGGGACCTTTTGTTTGTAAAGCAAACGTGATAACCACTACACTACAGAAACTGCCTTCAAGCCTATTTACGAACATGGAAACTGAACAAAATATAGATGTCTTACAACAATCAAAATTACATGGATGACCATGTGCATTGAAACGAATAGAGAAAAAATCCTGAAAAAACACTGTTTCTCCCTGGTATCGAACCATAGACCTTTTGCATGTTTAGCCAAAGTGATAACCGCTACATGGATATCAAAATCACACAGATGAAGATGTGAATTGAAAAGTATATAATAAAAATTAAAAAATCCAGAAAAAACACTGTTTCTGCTTGGTTTTGAACAAGGGACCTTTTGTGTGTTAGGCAAACGTGATAACATACATGGATGTCAAAATGACATGAATGACCATGTTCATTGAAACGTATATAGAAAAAAAAATTAAAATAAAAAAAAAACTGTCTCTGTCTGGTTATGAACCAGTTAACTTTTGCATGTTAAGCAATCGTGATAACATACATGGATGTCAAAATTACATATATGACCATGTGCACTGAAACGTATATAGAAAAAATTAAAAAATCTAGAAGAAAACTCTGTTTCTGCCTGGTTTCGAACCAGGGACCTTTTGCGTGTGAGGCAAACGTGATAACCGCTACACTACAGAAACCAACTTGTAGGCAAGTTGTGATCATGGAAACTGAAAAATATCTAGAGGTCTAACATCAATCAAAATTACATGGAAGACCATGTGAATTGCAACGTATATAGAAAAAATTTAAAAAATCCAGGAAAAACACTGTTTCTGCCTGATTTCGAACAAGGGACCTTTTGTGTGTTAGGTAAACGTGATAACATACATGGATGTCAAAATGACATGAATGACCATGTTCATTGAAACGTATATAGAAAAAAAAATTAAATAAAAAAAAAACTGTCTCTGTCTGGTTATGAACCAGTTAACTTTTGAATGTTAAGCAAACGTGATAACATACATGGATGTCAAAATTACATGGATTACCATGTGCACTGAAACGTATATAGAAAAATAAAAAAATCTAGAGAAAACCTCTGTTTCTGCCAGGTTTCGAACCAGGGACCTTTTGCGTGTTAGGCAAACGTGATAACCGCTACACTACAGAAACCAACTTGTAGGATATTTATGATCATGGAAACTGAAAAATATCTAGAGGTCTAACATTAATCAAAATTACATGGAAGACCATGTGAATTGCAACGTATATAGAAAAAATTTAAAAAATCCAGGAAAAACACTGTTTCTGCCTGATTTCGAACAAGGGACCTTTTGTGTGTTAGGCAAACGTGATAACATACATGGATGTCAAAATGACATGAATGACCATGTTCATTGAAACGTATATAGAAAAAAAAATTAAAATAAAAAAAAAACTGTCTCTGTCTGGTTATGAACCAGTTAACTTTTGCATGTTAAGCAATCGTGATAACATACATGGATGTCAAAATTACATGGATGACCATGTGCACTGAAACGTATATAGAAAAAATTAAAAAATCTAGAGGAAAACTCTGTTTCTGCTTGGTTTCGAACCAGGGACATTTTGCGTGTGAGGCAGACGTGATAGCCGCTACACTACAGAAACCAACTTGTAGGCTAGTTGTGATCACGGAAACTAAACAATATCTAGAGGTCTTACATCAATCAAAATTACATGGAAGAACATGAATATTGCAACGTATATAGAAAAAATTCTAGAGAAAACCTCTGTTTCTGCCTGGTTTCGAACCAGGGAAATTTTGCGTGTTAGGTAAACGTGATAACCGCTACACTACAGAAACCAACTTGTAGGCTTTTTATGATCATGGAAACTGAAAAATATCTAGAGGTCTAACATTAATCAAAATTACATGGAAGACCATGTGAATTGCAACGTATATAGAAAAAATTTAAAAAATCCAGGAAAAACACTGTTTCTGCCTGATTTCGAACAAGGGACCTTTTGTGTGTTAGGTAAACGTGATAACATACATGGATGTCAAAATGACATGAATGACCATGTTCATTGAAACGTATATAGAAAAAAAAATTAAATAAAAAAAAAACTGTCTCTGTCTGGTTATGAACCAGTTAACTTTTGAATGTTAAGCAAACGTGATAACATACATGGATGTCAAAATTACATGGACTACCATGTGCCTGAAACGTATATAGAAAAAATTAAAAAATCTAGAGGAAAACTCTGTTTCTGTCTGGTTTCGAACCAGGGACCTTTAGCGTGTTAGGCAAACGTGATAACCGCTACACTACAGAAACCAACTTGTAGGCTATTTATGATCATGGAAACTGAAAAATATCTAGAGGTCTAACATTAATCAAAATTACATGGAAGACCATGTGAATTGCAACGTATATAGAAAAAATTTAAAAAATCCAGGAAAAACACTGTTTCTGCCTGATTTCGAACAAGGGACCTTTTGTGTGTTAAGCAAACGTGATAACATACATGGATGTCAAAATGACATGAATGACCATGTTCATTGAAACGTATATAGAAAAAAAAATTAAAATAAAAAAAAAACTGTCTCTGGTTATGAACCAGTTAACTTTTGCATGTTAAGCAATCGTGATAACATACATGGATGTCAAAATTACATGGATGACCATGTGCACTGAAACGTATATAGAAAAAATTAAAAAATCTAGAGGAAAACTCTTTTTCTGCCTGGTTTCGAACCAGGGACCTTTTGCGTGTGAGGCAAACGTGATAACCGCTACACTACAGAAACCAACTTGTAGGCTAGTTGTGATCATGGAAACTGAAAAATATCTAGAGGTCTAACATCAATCAAAATTACATGGAAGACCATGTGAATTGCAACGTATATAGAAAAAATTTAAAAAATCCAGGAAAAACACTGTTTCTGCCTGATTTCGAACAAGGGACCTTTTTTGTGTTAGGCAAACGTGATAACATACATGGATGTCAAAATGACATGAATGACCATGTTCATTGAACCGTATATAGAAAAAAAATTAAAATAAAAAAAAAACTGTCTCAGTCTGGTTATGAACCAGTTAACTTTTGCATGTTAAGCAATCGTGATAACATACATGGATGTCAAAATTACATATATGACCATGTGCACTGAAACGTATATAGAAAAAATTAAAAAATCTAGAAGAAAACTTTGTTTCTGCCTGGTTTCGAACCAGGGACCTTTTGCGTGTGAGGCAAACGTGATAACCGCTACACTACAGAAACCAACTTGTAGGCAAGTTGTGATCATGGAAACTGAAAAATATCTAGAGGTCTAACATCAATCAAAATTACATGGAAGACCATGTGAATTGCAACGTATATAGAAAAAATTTAAAAAATCCAGGAAAAACACTGTTTCTGCCTGATTTCGAACAAGGGACCTTTTGTGTGTTAGGTAAACGTGATAACATACATGGATGTCAAAATGACATGAATGACCATGTTCATTGAAACGTATATAGAAAAAAAAATTAAATAAAAAAAAAACATCTCTGTCTGGTTATGAACCAGTTAACTTTTGAATGTTAAGCAAACGTGATAACATACATGGATGTCAAAATTACATGGATGACCATGTGCACTGAAACGTATATAGAAAAAATTAAAATATCTAGAGGAAAACTCTGTTTCTGCCTGGTTTCGAACCAGGGACCTTTTGATTGTGAGGCAAACGTGATAGCCGCTACACTACAGAAACCAACTTGTAGGCTAGTTGTGATCACGGAAACTAAACAATATCTAGAGGTCTTACATCAATCAAAATTACATGGAAGAACATGAATATTGCAACGTATATAGAAAAAAATCTAGAGAAAACCTCTGTTTCTGCTTGGTTTCGAACCAGGGACCTTTTGCGTGTTAGGCAAACGTGATAACCGCTACACTACAGAAACCAACTTGTAGGATATTTATGATCATGGAAACTGAAAAATATCTAGAGGTCTAACATTAATCAAAATTACATGGAAGACCATGTGAATTGCAACGTATATAGAAAAAAATTTAAAAATCCAGGAAAAACACTGTTTCTGCCTGATTTCGAACAAGGGACCTTTTGTGTGTTAGGCAAACGTGATAACATACATGGATGTCAAAATGACATGAATGACCATGTTCATTGAAACGTATATAGAAAAAAAAATTAAAATAAAAAAAAAACTGTCTCTGTCTGGTTATGAACCAGTTAACTTTTGCATGTTAAGCAATCGTGATAACATACATGGATGTCAAAATTACATATATGACCATGTGCACTGAAACGTATATAGAAAAAATTAAAAAATCTAGAAGAAAACTCTGTTTCTGCCTGGTTTCGAACCAGGGACCTTTTGCGTGTGAGGCAAACGTGATAACCGCTACACTACAGAAACCAACTTGTAGGCTAGTTGTGATCATGGAAACTGAAAAATATCTAGAGGTCTAACATCAATCAAAATTACATGGAAGACCATGTGAATTGCAACGTATATAGAAAAAATTTAAAAAATCCAGGAAAAACACTGTTTCTGCCTGATTTCGAACAAGGGACCTTTTGTGTGTTAGGTAAACGTGATAACATACATGGATGTCAAAATGACATGAATGACCATGTTCATTGAAACGTATATAGAAAAAAAAATTAAATTCAAAAAAAACTGTCTCTGTCTGGTTATGAACCAGTTAACTTTTGAATGTTAAGCAAACGTGATAACATACATGGATGTCAAAATTACATGGATTACCATGTGCACTGAAACGTATATAGAAAAAATTAAAAAATCTAGAGGAAAACTCTATTTCTGTCTGGTTTCGAACTTGGGACCTTTTGCGTGTTAGGCAAACGTGATAACCGCTACACTACAGAAACCAACTTGTAGGCTATTTATGATCATGGAAACTGAAAAATATCTAGAGGTCTAACATTAATCAAAATTACATGGAAGACCATGTGAATTGCAACGTACATAGAAAAAATTTAAAAAATCCAGGAAAAACACTGTTTCTGCCTGATTTCGAACAAGGGACCTTTTGTGTGTTAAGCAAACGTGATAACATACATGGATGTCAAAATGACATGAATGACCATGTTCATTGAAACGTATATAGAAAAAAAAATTAAAATAAAAAAAAAATTGTCTCTGGTTATGAACCAGTTAACTTTTGCATGTTAAGCAATCGTGATAACATACATGGATGTCAAAATTACATGGATGACCATGTGCACTGAAACGTATATAGAAAAAATTAAAAAATCTAGAGTAAAACTCTGTTTCTGCCTGGTTTCGAAACAGGGACGTTTTGCGTGTGAGGCAAACGTGATAGCCGCTACACTACAGAATACAACTTGTAGGTTAGTTGTGATCACGGAAACTAAACAATATCTAAAGGTCTTACATCAATCAAAATTACATGGAAGAACATGAATATTGCAATGTATATAGAAAAAATTAAAAAATCTAGAGAAAAACTCTGTTTCTGCCTGGTTTTCGAACCAGGGACCTTTTGCGTGTGAGGCAAACGTGATAACCGCTACACTACAGAAACCAACTTGTAGGCTATTTATGATCATGGAAACTGAAAAATATCTAGAGGTCTAACATTAATCAAAATTACATGGAAGACCATGTGAATTGCAACGTATATAGAAAAAATTAAAAAATCTAGAGAAAAACTCTGTTTCTGCCTGATTTCGAACAAGGGACCTTTTGTGTGTTAGGCAAACGTGATAACATACATGGATGTCAAAATGACATGAATGACCATGTTCATTGAAACGTATATAGAAAAAAAAATTAAAATAAAAAAAAAACTGTCTCTGTCTGGTTATGAACCAGTTAACTTTTGCATGTTAAGCAATCGTGATAACATACATGGATGTCAAAATTACATGGATGACCATGTGCACTGAAACGTATATAGAAAAAATTAAAAAATCTAGAGGAAAACTCTGTTTCTGCATGGTTTCGAACCAGGGACCTTTTGCGTGTGAGGCAAACGTGATAGCCGCTACACTACAGAAACCAACTTGTAGGCTAGTTGTGATCACGGAAACTAAACAATATCTAGAGGTCTTACATCAATCAAAATTACATGGAAGAACATGAATATTGCAACGTATATAGAAAAAAATCTAGAGAAAACCTCTGTTTCTGCCTGGTTTCGAACCAGGGACCTTTTGCGTGTTAGGCAAACGTGATAACCGCTACACTACAGAAACCAACTTGTAGGCTTTTTATGATCATGGAAACTGAAAAATATCTAGAGGTCTAACATTAATCAAAATTACATGGAAGACCATGTGAATTGCAACGTATATAGAAAAAATTTAAAAAATCCAGGAAAAACACTATTTCTGCCTGATTTCGAACAAGGGACCTTTTTTGTGTTAGGCAAACGTGATAACATACATGGATGTCAAAATGACATGAATGACCATGTTCATTGAAACGTATATAGAAAAAAAAATTAAATAAAAAAAAACTGTCTCTGTGTGGTTATGAACCAGTTAACTTTTGAATGTTAAGCAAACGTGATAACATACATGGATGTCAAAATTACATGGATTACCATGTGCACTGAAACGTATATAGAAAAATAAAAAAATCTAGAGAAAAACTCTGTTTCTGCCTGGTATCGAACCAGGGACCTTTGCGTGTTAGGCAAACGTGATAACCGCTACACTACAGAAACCAACTTGTAGGATATTTATGATCATGGAAACTGAAAAATATCTAGAGGTCTAACATTAATCAAAATTACATGGAAGACCATGTGAATTGCAACGTATATAGAAAAAATTTAAAAAATCCAGGAAAAACACTGTTTCTGCCTGATTTCGAACAAGGGACCTTTTGTGTGTTAGGCAAACGTGATAACATACATGGATGTCAAAATGACATGAATGACCATGTTCATTGAAACGTATATAGAAAAAAAAATTAAAATAAAAAAAAAACTGTCTCTGTCTGGTTATGAACCAGTTAACTTTTGCATGTTAAGCAATCGTGATAACATACATGGATGTCAAAATTACATGGATGACCATGTGCACTGAAACGTATATAGAAAAAATTAAAAAATCTAGAGGAAAACTATGTTTCTGCCTGGTTTCGAACCAGGGACCTTTTGCGTGTGAGGCAAACGTGATAGCCGCTACACTACAGAAACCAACTTGTAGGCTAGTTGTGATCACGGAAACTAAACAATATCTAGAGGTCTTACATCAATCAAAATTACATGGAAGAACATGAATATTGCAACATATATAGAAAAAATAAAAAAATCTAGAGAAAACCTCTGTTTCTGCCTGGTTTCGAACCAGGGACCTTTTGCGTGTTAGGCAAACGTGATAACCGCTACACTACAGAAACCAACTTGTAGGCTTTTTATGATCATGGAAACTGAAAAATATCTAGAGGTCTAACATTAATCATAATTACATGGAAGACCATGTGAATTGCAACGTATATAGAAAAAATTTAAAAAATCCAGGAAAAACACTGTTTCTGCCTGATTTCGAACAAGGGACCTTTTGTGTGTTAAGCAAACGTGATAACATACATGGATGTCAAAATGACATGAATGACCATGTTCATTGAAACGTATATAGAAAAAAAAATTAAAATAAAAAAAAAACTGTCTCTGGTTATGAACCAGTTAACTTTTGCATGTTAAGCAATCGTGATAACATACATGGATGTCAAAATTACATGGATGACCATGTGCACTGAAACGTATATAGAAAAAATTAAAAAATCTAGAGTAAAACTCTGTTTCTGCCTGGTTTCGAAACAGGGACGTTTTGCGTGTGAGGCAAACATGATAGCCGCTACACTACAGAATACAACTTGTAGGTTAGTTGTGATCACGGAAACTAAACAATATCTAGAGGTCTTACATCAATCAAAATTACATGGAAGAACATGAATATTGCAATGTATATAGAAAAAATTAAAAAATCTAGAGAAAAACTCTGTTTCTGCCTGGTTTTCGAACCAGGGACCTTTTGCGTGTGAGGCAAACGTGATAACCGCTACACTACAGAAACCAACTTGTAGGCTATTTATGATCATGGAAACTGAAAAATATCTAGAGGTCTAACATTAATCAAAATTACATGGAAGACCATGTGAATTGCAACGTATATAGAAAAAATTAAAAAATCTAGAGAAAAACTCTGTTTCTGCCTGATTTCGAACAAGGGACCTTTTGTGTGTTAGGCAAACGTGATAACATACATGGATGTCAAAATGACATGAATGACCATGTTCATTGAAACGTATATAGAAAAAAAAATTAAAATAAAAAAAAAACTGTCTCTGTCTGGTTATGAACCAGTTAACTTTTGCATGTTAAGCAATCGTGATAACATACATGGATGTCAAAATTACATGGATGACCATGTGCACTGAAACGTATATAGAAAAATAAAAAAATCTAGAGAAAAACTCTGTTTCTGCCTGGTATCGAACCAGGGACCTTTGCGTGTTAGGCAAACGTGATAACCGCTACACTACAGAAACCAACTTGTAGGCTATTTATGATCATGGAAACTGAAAAATATCTAGAGGTCTAACATTAATCAAAATTACATGGAAGACCATGTGAATTGCAACGTATATAGAAAAAATTTAAAAAATCCAGGAAAAACACTGTTTCTGCCTGATTTCGAACAAGGGACCTTTTGTGTGTTAGGCAAACGTGATAACATACATGGATGTCAAAATGACATGAATGACCATGTTCATTGAAACGTATATAGAAAAAAAAATTAAAATAAAAAAAAAACTGTCTCTGTCTGGTTATGAACCAGTTAACTTTTGCATGTTAAGCAATCGTGATAACATACATGGATGTCAAAATTACATGGATGACCATGTGCACTGAAACGTATATAGAAAAAATTAAAAAATCTAGAGGAAAACTATGTTTCTGCCTGGTTTCGAACCAGGGACCTTTTGCGTGTGAGGCAAACGTGATAGCCGCTACACTACAGAAACCAACTTGTAGGCTAGTTGTGATCACGGAAACTAAACAATATCTAGAGGTCTTACATCAATCAAAATTACATGGAAGAACATGAATATTGCAACATATATAGAAAAAATAAAAAAATCTAGAGAAAACCTCTGTTTCTGCCTGGTTTCGAACCAGGGACCTTTTGCGTGTTAAGCAAACGTGATAACCGCTACACTACAGAAACCAACTTGTAGGCTTTTTATGATCATGGAAACTGAAAAATATCTAGAGGTCTAACATTAATCATAATTACATGGAAGACCATGTGAATTGCAACGTATATAGAAAAAATTTAAAAAATCCAGGAAAAACACTGTTTCTGCCTGATTTCGAACAAGGGACCTTTTGTGTGTTAGGCAAACGTGATAACATACATGGATGTCAAAATGACATGAATGACCATGTTCATTGAAACGTATATAGAAAAAAAAATTAAAATAAAAAAAAAGTGTCTCTGTCTGGTTATGAACCAGTTAACTTTTGCATGTTAAGCAATCGTGATAACATACATGGATGTCAAAATTACATGGATGACCATGTGCACTGAAACGTATATAGAAAAAATTAAAAAATCTAGAGGAAAACTATGTTTCTGCCTTGTTTCGAACCAGGGACCTTTTGCGTGTGAGGCAAACGTGATAGCCACTACACTACAGAAACCAACTTGTAGGCTAGTTGTGATCACGGAAACTAAACAATATCTAGAGGTCTTACATCAATCAAAATTACATGGAAGAACATGAATATTGCAACATATATAGAAAAAATTAAAAAATCTAGAGAAAACCTCTGTTTCTGCCTGGTTTCGAACCAGGGACCTTTTGCGTGTCAGGCAAACGTGATAACCGCTACACTACAGAAACCAACTTGTAGGCTAGTTTTGATCACGGAAACTAAACAATATCTAGAGGTCTTACATCAATCAAAATTACATGGAAGAACATGAATATTGCAACATATATAGAAAAAATTAAAAAATCTAGAGAAAACCTCTGTTTCTGCCTGTTTCGAACCAGGGACCTTTTGCGTGTTAGGCAAACGTGATAACCGCTACACTACAGAAACCAACTTGTAGGCTAGTTTTGATCACGGAAACTAAACAATATCTAGAGGTCTTACATCAATCAAAATTACATGGAAGAACATGAATATTGCAACATATATAGAAAAAATTAAAAAATCTAGAGAAAACCTCTGTTTCTGCCTGTTTCGAACCAGGGACCTTTTGCGTGTTAGGCAAACGTGATAACCGCTACACTACAGAAACCAACTTGTAGGCTTTTTATGATCATGGAAACTGAAAAATATCTAGAGGTCTAACATTAATCAAAATTACATGGAAGACCATGTCAATTGCAACGTATATAGAAAAAATTTAAAAAATCCAGGAAAAACACTGTTTCTGCCTGATTTCGAACAAGTGACCTTTTGTGTGTTAGGTAAACGTGATAACATACATGGATGTCAAAATGACATGAATGACCATGTTCATTGAAACGTATATAGAAAAAAAAATTAAATAAAAAAAAACTGTCTCTGTGTGGTTATGAACCAGTTAACTTTTGAATGTTAAGCAAACGTGATAACATACATGGATGTCAAAATTACATGGATTACCATGTGCACTGAAACGTATATAGAAAAATAAAAAAATCTAGAGAAAAACTCTGTTTCTGCCTGGTATCGATCCAGGGACCTTTTGCGTGTTAGGCAAACGTGATAACCGCTACACTACAGAAACAAACTTGTATAATGTTTACGATCATGGAAACTGAAAAATATCTAGAGGTCTAACATTAATCAAAATTACATGGAAGACCATGTGAATTGCAACGTATATAGAAAAAATTTAAAAAATCCAGGAAAAACACTGTTTCTGCCTGATTTCGAACAAGGGACCTTTTGTGTGTTAGGCAAACGTGATAACATACATGGATGTCAAAATGACATGAATGACCATGTTCATTGAAACGTATATAGAAAAAAAAATTAAAATAAAAAAAAAACTGTCTCTGTCTGGTTATGAACCAGTTAACTTTTGCATGTTAAGCAATCGTGATAACATACATGGATGTCAAAATTACATGGATGACCATGTGCACTGAAACGTATATAGAAAAAATTAAAAAATCTAGAGGAAAACTATGTTTCTGCCTGGTTTCGAACCAGGGACCTTTTGCGTGTGAGGCAAACGTGATAGCCAGTACACTACAGAAACCAACTTGTAGGCTAGTTGTGATCACGGAAACTAAACAATATCTAGAGGTCTTACATCAATCAAAATTACATGGAAGAACATGAATATTGCAACATATATAGAAAAAATTAAAAAATCTAGAGAAAACCTCTGTTTCTGCCTGGTTTCGAACCAGGGACCTTTTGCGTGTTAGGCAAACGTGATAACCGCTACACTACAGAAACCAACTTGTAGGCTAGTTGGATCACGGAAACTAAACAATATCTAGAGGTCTTACATCAATCAAAATTACATGGAAGAACATGAATATTGCAACATATATAGAAAAAATTAAAAAATCTAGAGAAAACCTCTGTTTCTGCCTGGTTTCGAACCAGGGACCTTTTGCGTGTTTGGCAAACGTGATAACCGCTACACTACAGAAACCAACTTGTAGGCTTTTTATGATCATGGAAACTGAAAAATATCTAGAGGTCTAACATTAATCAAAATTACATGGAAGACCATGTGAATTGCAACGTATAAAGAAAAAATTTAAAAAATCCAGGAAAAACACTGTTTCTGCCTGATTTCAAACAAGGGACCTTTTGTGTGTTAGGTAAACGTGATAACAAACATGGATGTCAAAATGACATGAATGACCATGTTCATTGAAACGTATATAGAAAAAAAAATTAAATAAAAAAAAAACTGTCTCTGTCTGGTTATGAACCAGTTAACTTTTGAATGTTAAGCAAACGTGATAACATACATGGATGTCAAAATTACATGGATTACCATGTGCACTGAAACGTATATAGAAAAAATAAAAAAATCTAGAGAAAAACTCTGTTTCTGCCTGGTTTCGAACCAGGGACCTTTTGCGTGTTAGGCAAACGTGATAACCGCTACACTACAGAAACCAACTTGTAGGCTATTTATGATCATGGAAACTGAAAAATAACTAGAGGTCTAACATTAATCAAAATTACATGGAAGACCATGTGAATTGCAACGTATATAGAAAAAATTTAAAAAATCCAGGAAAAACACTGTTTCTGCCTGATTTCGAACAAGGGACCTTTTTTGTGTTAGGCAAACGTGATAACATACATGGATGTCAAAATGACATGAATGACCATGTTCATTGAAACGTATATAGAAAAAAAAATTAAAATAAAAAAAAAACTGTCTCTGTCTGGTTATGAACCAGTTAACTTTTGCATGTTAAGCAATCGTGATAACATACATGGATGTCAAAATGACATGAATGACCATGTTCATTGAAACGTATATAGAAAAAAAAATTAAATAAAAAAAAAAACTGTCTCTGTGTGGTTATGAACCAGTTAACTTTTGAATGTTAAGCAAACGTGATAACATACATGGATGTCAAAATTACATGGATTACCATGTGCACTGAAACGTATATAGAAAAATAAAAAAATCTAGAGAAAAACTCTGTTTCTGCCTGGTATCGAACCAGGGACCTTTGCGTGTTAGGCAAACGTGATAACCGCTACACTACAGAAACCAACTTTTAGGATATTTATGATCATGGAAACTGAAAAATATCTAGAGGTCTAACATTAATCAAAATTACATGGAAGACCATGTGAATTGCAACGTATATAGAAAAAATTTAAAAAATCCAGGAAAAACACTGTTTCTGCCTGATTTCGAACAAGGGACCTTTTGTGTGTTAGGCAAACGTGATAACATACATGGATGTCAAAATGACATGAATGACCATGTTCATTGAAACGTATATATAAAAAAAAATTAAAATAAAAAAAAAACTGTCTCTGTCTGGTTATGAACCAGTTAACTTTTGCATGTTAAGCAATCGTGATAACATACATGGATGTCAAAATTACATGGATGACCATGTGCACTGAAACGTATATAGAAAAAATTAAAAAATCTAGAGGAAAACTATGTTTCTGCCTGGTTTCGAACCAGGGACCTTTTGCGAGTGAGGCAAACGTGATAGCCGCTACACTACAGAAACCAACTTGTAGGCTAGTTGTGATCACGGAAACTAAACAATATCTAGAGGTCTTACATCAATCAAAATTACATGGAAGAACATGAATATTGCAACATATATAGAAAAAATTAAAAAATCTAGAGAAAACCTCTGTTTCTGCCTGGTTTCGAACCAGGGACCTTTTGCGTGTTAGGCAAACGTGATAACCGCTACACTACAGAAACCAACTTGTAGGCATTTATGATCATGGAAACTGAAAAATATCTAGAGGTCTAACATTAATCATAATTACATGGAAGACCATGTGAATTGCAACGTATATAGAAAAAATTTAAAAAATCCAGGAAAAACACTGTTTCTGCCTGATTTCGAACAAGGGACCTTTTGTGTGTTAGGCAAACGTGATAACATACATGGATGTCAAAATGACATGAATGACCATGTTCATTGAAACGTATATAGAAAAAAAAATTAAAATAAAAAAAAAACTGTCTCTGTCTGGTTATGAACCAGTTAACTTTTGCATGTTAAGCAATCGTGATAACATACATGGATGTCAAAATTACATGGATGACCATGTGCACTGAAACGTATATAGAAAAAATTAAAAAATCTAGAGGAAAACTATGTTTCTGCCTGGTTTCGAACCAGGGACCTTTTGCGTGTGAGGCAAACGTGATAGCCACTACACTACAGAAACCAACTTGTAGGCTATTTGTGATCATGGAAACTGAAAAATATCTAGAGGTCTAACATCAATCAAAATTACATGGAAGACCATGTGAATTGCAACGTATATAGAAAAAATGTTCAAAATCCAGGAAAAACACTGTTTCTGCCTGATTTCGAACAAGGGACCTTTTTTGTGTTAGGCAAACGTGATAACATACATGGATGTCAAAATGACATGAATGACCATGTTCATTGAAACGTATATAGAAAAAAAAATTAAATAAAAAAAAACTGTCTCTGTGTGGTTATGAACCAGTTAACTTTTGAATGTTAAGCAAACGTGATAACATACATGGATGTCAAAATTACATGGATTACCATGTGCACTGAAACGTATATAGAAAAATAAAAAAATCTAGAGAAAAACTCTGTTTCTGCCTGGTATCGAACCAGGGACCTTTTGCGTGTTAGGCAAACGTGATAACCGCTACACTACAGAAACAAACTTGTAGGATATTTATGATCATGGAAACTGAAAAATATCTAGAGGTCTAACATTAATCAAAATTACATGGAAGACCATGTGAATTGCAACGTATATAGAAAAAATGTAAAAAATCCAGGAAAAACACTGTTTCTGCCTGATTTCGAACAAGGGACCTTTTGTGTGTTAGGCAAACGTGATAACATACATGGATGTCAAAATGACATGAATGACCATGTTCATTGAAACGTATATAGAAAAAAAAATTAAAATAAAAAAAAAACTGTCTCTGTCTGGTTATGAACCAGTTAACTTTTGAATGTTAAGCAAACGTGATAACATACATGGATGTCAAAATTACATGGATTACCATGTGCAATGAAACGTATATAGAAAAAATAAAAAAATCTAGAGAAAACCTCTGTTTCTGCCTGGTTTCGAACCAGGGACCTTTTGCGTGTTAGGCAAACGTGATAACATACATGGATGTCAAAATTACATGGATTACCATGTGCACTGAAACGTATATAGAAAAAATTAAAAAATCTAGAGGAAAACTATGTTTCTGCCTGGTTTCGAACCAGGGACCTTTTGCGTGTTAGGCAAACGTGATAACCGCTACACTACAGAAACCAACTTGTAGGCTTTTTATGATCATGGAAACTGAAAAATATCTAGAGGTCTAACATTAATCAAAATTACATGGAAGACCATGTGAATTGCAACGTATATAGAAAAAATTTAAAAAATCCAGGAAAAACACTGTTTCTGCCTGATTTCGAACAAGTGACCTTTTGTGTGTTAGGTAAACGTGATAACATACATGGATGTCAAAATGACATGAATGACCATGTTCATTGAAACGTATATAGAAAAAAAAATTAAATAAAAAAAAAACTGTCTCTGTCTGGTTATGAACCAGTTAACTTTTGAATGTTAAGCAAAAGTGATAACATACATGGATGTCAAAATTACATGGATTACCATGTGCAATGAAACGTATATAGAAAAAATAAAAAAATCTAGAGAAAACCTCTGTTTCTGCCTGGTTTCGAACCAGGGACCTTTTGCGTGTTAGGCAAACGTGATAACATACATGGATGTCAAAATTACATGGATTACCATGTGCACTGAAACGTATATAGAAAAAATTAAAAAATCTAGAGGAAAACTATGTTGCTGCCTGGTTTCGAACCAGGGACCTTTTGCATGTGAGGCAAACGTGATAACCGCTACACTACAGAAACCAACTTGTAGGCTAGTTGTGATCATGGAAACTGAAAAATATCTAGAGGTCTAACATCAATCAAAATTACATGGAAGACCATGTGAATTGCAACGTATATAGAAAAAATGTTAAAAATCCAGGAAAAACACTGTTTCTGCCTGATTTCGAACAAGGGACCTTTTTTGTGTTAGGCAAACGTGATAACATACATGGATGTCAAAATGACATGAATGACCATGTTCATTGAAACGTATATAGAAAAAAAAATTAAATAAAAAAAAACTGTCTCTGTGTGGTTATGAACCAGTTAACTTTTGAATGTTAAGCAAACGTGATAACATACATGGATGTCAAAATTACATGGATTACCATGTGCACTGAAACGTATATAGAAAAATAAAAAAATCTAGAGAAAAACTCTGTTTCTGCCTGGTATCGAACCAGGGACCTTTTGCGTGTTAGGCAAACGTGATAACCGCTACACTACAGAAACAAACTTGTAGGATATTTATGATCATGGAAACTGAAAAATATCTAGAGGTCTAACATTAATCAAAATTACATGGAAGACCATGTGAATTGCAACGTATATAGAAAAAATTTAAAAAATCCAGGAAAAACACTGTTTCTGCCTGATTTCGAACAAGGGACCTTTTGTGTGTTAGGCAAACGTGATAACATACATGGATGTCAAAATGACATGAATGACCATGTTCATTGAAACGTATATAGAAAAAAAAATTAAAATAAAAAAAAAACTGTCTCTGTCTGGTTATGAACCAGTTAACTTTTGCATGTTAAGCAATCGTGATAACATACATGGATGTCAAAATTACATGGAAGACCATGTGCACTGAAACGTATATAGAAAAAATTAAAAAATCTAGAGGAAAACTATGTTTCTGCCTGGTTTCGAACCAGGGACCTTTTGCGTGTGAGGCAAACGTGATAGCCAGTACACTACAGAAACCAACTTGTAGGCTAGTTGTGATCACGGAAACTAAACAATATCTAGAGGTCTTACATCAATCAAAATTACATGGAAGAACATGAATATTGCAACATATATAGAAAAAATTAAAAAATCTAGAGAAAACCTCTGTTTCTGCCTGGTTTCGAACCAGGGACCTTTTGCGTGTTAGGCAAACGTGATAACCGCTACACTACAGAAACCAACTTGTAGGCTAGTTGTGATCACGGAAACTAAACAATATCTAGAGGTCTTACATCAATCAAAATTACATGGAAGAACATGAATATTGCCACATATATAGAAAAAATTAAAAAATCTAGAGAAAACCTCTGTTTCTGCCTGGTTTCGAACCAGGGACCTTTTGCGTGTTAGGCAAACGTGATAACCGCTACACTACAGAAACCAACTTGTAGGCTTTTTATGATCATGGAAACTGAAAAATATCTAGAGGTCTAACATTAATCAAAATTACATGGAAGACCATGTGAATTGCAACGTATAAAGAAAAAATTTAAAAAATCCAGGAAAAACACTGTTTCTGCCTGATTTCAAACAAGGGACCTTTTGTGTGTTAGGTAAACGTGATAACATACATGGATGTCAAAATGACATGAATGACCATGTTCATTGAAACGTATATAGAAAAAAAAATTAAATAAAAAAAAAACTGTCTCTGTCTGGTTATGAACCAGTTAACTTTTGAATGTTAAGCAAACGTGATAACATACATGGATGTCAAAATTACATGGATTACCATGTGCACTGAAACGTATATAGAAAAAATAAAAAAATCTAGAGAAAAACTCTGTTTCTGCCTGGTTTCGAACCAGGGACCTTTTGCGTGTTAGGCAAACGTGATAACCGCTACACTACAGAAACCAACTTGTAGGCTATTTATGATCATGGAAACTGAAAAATACCTAGAGGTCTAACATTAATCAAAATTACATGGAAGACCATGTGAATTGCAACGTATATAGAAAAAATTTAAAAAATCCAGGAAAAACACTGTTTCTGCCTGATTTCGAACAAGGGACCTTTTTTGTGTTAGGCAAACGTGATAACATACATGGATGTCAAAATGACATGAATGACCATGTTCATTGAAACGTATATAGAAAAAAAAATTAAATAAAAAAAAACTGTCTCTGTGTGGTTATGAACCAGTTAACTTTTGAATGTTAAGCAAACGTGATAACATACATGGATGTCAAAATTACATGGATTACCATGTGCACTGAAACGTATATAGAAAAATAAAAAAATCTAGAGAAAAACTCTGTTTCTGCCTGGTATCGAACCAGGGACCGTTGCGTGTTAGGCAAACGTGATAACCGCTACACTACAGAAACCAACTTGTAGGATATTTATGATCATGGAAACTGAAAAATATCTAGAGGTCTAACATTAATCAAAATTACATGGAAGACCATGTGAATTGCAACGTATATAGAAAAAATTTAAAAAATCCAGGAAAAACACTGTTTCTGCCTGATTTCGAACAAGGGACCTTTTGTGTGTTAGGCAAACGTGATAACATACATGGATGTCAAAATGACATGAATGACCATGTTCATTGAAACGTATATAGAAAAAAAAATTAAAATAAAAAAAAAACTGTCTCTGTCTGGTTATGAACCAGTTAACTTTTGCATGTTAAGCAATCGTGATAACATACATGGATGTCAAAATGACATGAATGACCATGTTCATTGAAACGTATATAGAAAAAAAAATTAAATAAAAAAAAACTGTCTCTGTGTGGTTATGAACCAGTTAACTTTTGAATGTTAAGCAAACGTGATAACATACATGGATGTCAAAATTACATGGATTACCATGTGCACTGAAACGTATATAGAAAAATAAAAAAATCTAGAGAAAAACTCTGTTTCTGCCTGGTATCGAACCAGGGACCTTTGCGTGTTAGGCAAACGTGATAACCGCTACACTACAGAAACCAACTTGTAGGATATTTATTATCATGGAAACTGAAAAATATCTAGAGGTCTAACATTAATCAAAATTACATGGAAGACCATGTGAATTGCAACGTATATAGAAAAAATTTAAAAAATCCAGGAAAAACACTGTTTCTGCCTGATTTCGAACAAGGGACCTTTTGTGTGTTAGGCAAACGTGATAACATACATGGATGTCAAAATGACATGAATGACCATGTTCATTGAAACGTATATAGAAAAAAAAATTAAAATAAAAAAAAAACTGTCTCTGTCTGGTTATGAACCAGTTAACTTTTGCATGTTAAGCAATCGTGATAACATACATGGATGTCAAAATTACATGGATGACCATGTGCACTGAAACGTATATAGAAAAAATTAAAAAATCTAGAGGAAAACTATGTTTCTGCCTGGTTTCGATCCAGGGACCTTTTGCGAGTGAGGCAAACGTGATAGCCGCTACACTACAGAAACCAACTTGTAGGCTAGTTGTGATCACGGAAACTAAACAATATCTAGAGGTCTTACATCAATCAAAATTACATGGAAGAACATGAATATTGCAACATATATAGAAAAAATTAAAAAATCTAGAGAAAACCTCTGTTTCTGCCTGGTTTCGAACCAGGGACCTTTTGCATGTTAGGCAAACGTGATAACCGCTACACTACAGAAACCAACTTGTAGGCTTTTTATGATCATGGAAACTGAAAAATATCTAGAGGTCTAACATTAATCATAATTACATGGAAGACCATGTGAATTGCAACGTATATAGAAAAAATTTAAAAAATCCAGGAAAAACACTGTTTCTGCCTGATTTCGAACAAGGGACCTTTTGTGTGTTAGGCAAACGTGATAACATACATGGATGTCAAAATGACATGAATGACCATGTTCATTGAAACGTATATAGAAAAAAAAATTAAAATAAAAAAAAAACTGTCTCTGTCTGGTTATGAACCAGTTAACTTTTGCATGTTAAGCAATCGTGATAACATACATGGATGTCAAAATTACATGGATGACCATGTGCACTGAAACGTATATAGAAAAAATTAAAAAATCTAGAGGAAAACTATGTTTCTGCCTGGTTTCGAACCAGGGACCTTTTGCGTGTGAGGCAAACGTGATAGCCACTACACTACAGAAACCAACTTGTAGGCTAGTTGTGATCACGGAAACTAAACAATATCTAGAGGTCTTACATCAATCAAAATTACATGGAAGAACATGAATATTGCAACATATATAGAAAAAATTAAAAAATCTAGAGAAAACCTCTGTTTCTGCCTGGTTTCGAACCAGGGACCTTTTGCGTGTTAGGCAAACGTGATAACCGCTACACTACAGAAACCAACTTGTAGGCTAGTTGTGATCACGGAAACTAAACAATATCTAGAGGTCTTACATCAATCAAAATTACATGGAAGACCATGTGAATTGCAACGTATATAGAAAAAATGTTAAAAATCCAGGAAAAACACTGTTTCTGCCTGATTTCGAACAAGGGACCTTTTTTGTGTTAGGCAAACGTGATAACATACATGGATGTCAAAATGACATGAATGACCATGTTCATTGAAACGTATATAGAAAAAAAAATTAAATAAAAAAAAACTGTCTCTGTGTGGTTATGAACCAGTTAACTTTTGAATGTTAAGCAAACGTGATAACATACATGGATGTCAAAATTACATGGATTACCATGTGCACTGAAACGTATATAGAAAAATAAAAAAATCTAGAGAAAAACTCTGTTTCTGCCTGGTATCGAACCAGGGACCTTTTGCGTGTTAGGCAAACGTGATAACCGCTACACTACAGAAACAAACTTGTAGGATATTTATGATCATGGAAACTGAAAAATATCTAGAGGTCTAACATTAATCAAAATTACATGGAAGACCATGTGAATTGCAACGTATATAGAAAAAATTTAAAAAATCCAGGAAAAACACTGTTTCTGCCTGATTTCGAACAAGGGACCTTTTGTGTGTTAGGCAAACGTGATAACATACATGGATGTCAAAATGACATGAATGACCATGTTCATTGAAACGTATATAGAAAAAAAAATTAAAATAAAAAAAAAACTGTCTCTGTCTGGTTATGAACCAGTTAACTTTTGCATGTTAAGCAATCGTGATAACATACATGGATGTCAAAATTACATGGATGACCATGTGCACTGAAACGTATATAGAAAAAATTAAAAAATCTAGAGGAAAACTATGTTTCTGCCTGGTTTCGAACCAGGGACCTTTTGCGTGTGAGGCAAACGTGATAGCCAGTACACTACAGAAACCAACTTGTAGGCTAGTTGTGATCACGGAAACTAAACAATATCTAGAGGTCTTACATCAATCAAAATTACATGGAAGAACATGAATATTGCAACATATATAGAAAAAATTAAAAAATCTAGAGAAAACCTCTGTTTCTGCCTGGTTTCGAACCAGGGACCTTTTGCGTGTTAGGCAAACGTGATAACCGCTACACTACAGAAACCAACTTGTAGGCTAGTTGTGATCACGGAAACTAAACAATATCTAGAGGTCTTACATCAATCAAAATTACATGGAAGAACATGAATATTGCCACATATATAGAAAAAATTAAAAAATCTAGAGAAAACCTCTGTTTCTGCCTGGTTTCGAACCAGGGACCTTTTGCGTGTTAGGCAAACGTGATAACCGCTACACTACAGAAACCAACTTGTAGGCTTTTTATGATCATGGAAACTGAAAAATATCTAGAGGTCTAACATTAATCAAAATTACATGGAAGACCATGTGAATTGCAACGTATAAAGAAAAAATTTAAAAAATCCAGGAAAAACACTGTTTCTGCCTGATTTCAAACAAGGGACCTTTTGTGTGTTAGGTAAACGTGATAACATACATGGATGTCAAAATGACATGATTGACCATGTTCATTGAAACGTATATAGAAAAAAAAATTAAATAAAAAAAAAACTGTCTCTGTCTGGTTATGAACCAGTTAACTTTTGAATGTTAAGCAAACGTGATAACATACATGGATGTCAAAATTACATGGATTACCATGTGCACTGAAACGTATATAGAAAAAATAAAAAAATCTAGAGAAAAACTCTGTTTCTGCCTGGTTTCGAACCAGGGACCTTTTGCGTGTTAGGCAAACGTGATAACCGCTACACTACAGAAACCAACTTGTAGGCTATTTATGATCATGGAAACTGAAAAATACCTAGAGGTCTAACATTAATCAAAATTACATGGAAGACCATGTGAATTGCAACGTATATAGAAAAAATTTAAAAAATCCAGGAAAAACACTGTTTCTGCCTGATTTCGAACAAGGGACCTTTTTTGTGTTAGGCAAACGTGATAACATACATGGATGTCAAAATGACATGAATGACCATGTTCATTGAAACGTATATAGAAAAAAAAATTAAATAAAAAAAAACTGTCTCTGTGTGGTTATGAACCAGTTAACTTTTGAATGTTAAGCAAACGTGATAACATACATGGATGTCAAAATTACATGGATTACCATGTGCACTGAAACGTATATAGAAAAATAAAAAAATCTAGAGAAAAACTCTGTTTCTGCCTGGTATCGAACCAGGGACCGTTGCGTGTTAGGCAAACGTGATAACCGCTACACTACAGAAACCAACTTGTAGGATATTTATGATCATGGAAACTGAAAAATATCTAGAGGTCTAACATTAATCAAAATTACATGGAAGACCATGTGAATTGCAACGTATATAGAAAAAATTTAAAAAATCCAGGAAAAACACTGTTTCTGCCTGATTTCGAACAAGGGACCTTTTGTGTGTTAGGCAAACGTGATAACATACATGGATGTCAAAATGACATGAATGACCATGTTCATTGAAACGTATATAGAAAAAAAAATTAAAATAAAAAAAAAACTGTCTCTGTCTGGTTATGAACCAGTTAACTTTTGCATGTTAAGCAATCGTGATAACATACATGGATGTCAAAATGACATGAATGACCATGTTCATTGAAACGTATATAGAAAAAAAAATTAAATAAAAAAAAACTGTCTCTGTGTGGTTATGAACCAGTTAACTTTTGAATGTTAAGCAAACGTGATAACATACATGGATGTCAAAATTACATGGATTACCATGTGCACTGAAACGTATATAGAAAAATAAAAAAATCTAGAGAAAAACTCTGTTTCTGCCTGGTATCGAACCAGGGACCTTTGCGTGTTAGGCAAACGTGATAACCGCTACACTACAGAAACCAACTTGTAGGATATTTGTGATCATGGAAACTGAAAAATATCTAGAGGTCTAACATTAATCAAAATTACATGGAAGACCATGTGAATTGCAACGTATATAGAAAAAATTTAAAAAATCCAGGAAAAACACTGTTTCTGCCTGATTTCGAACAAGGGACCTTTTGTGTGTTAGGCAAACGTGATAACATACATGGATGTCAAAATGACATGAATGACCATGTTCATTGAAACGTATATAGAAAAAAAAATTAAAATAAAAAAAAAACTGTCTCTGTCTGGTTATGAACCAGTTAACTTTTGCATGTTAAGCAATCGTGATAACATACATGGATGTCAAAATTACATGGATGACCATGTGCACTGAAACGTATATAGAAAAAATTAAAAAATCTAGAGGAAAACTATGTTTCTGCCTGGTTTCGATCCAGGGACCTTTTGCGAGTGAGGCAAACGTGATAGCCGCTACACTACAGAAACCAACTTGTAGGCTAGTTGTGATCACGGAAACTAAACAATATCTAGAGGTCTTACATCAATCAAAATTACATGGAAGAACATGAATATTGCAACATATATAGAAAAAATTAAAAAATCTAGAGAAAACCTCTGTTTCTGCCTGGTTTCGAACCAGGGACCTTTTGCATGTTAGGCAAACGTGATAAACGCTACACTACAGAAACCAACTTGTAGGCTTTTTATGATCATGGAAACTGAAAAATATCTAGAGGTCTAACATTAATCATAATTACATGGAAGACCATGTGAATTGCAACGTATATAGAAAAAATTTAAAAAATCCAGGAAAAACACTGTTTCTGCCTGATTTCGAACAAGGGACCTTTTGTGTGTTAGGCAAACGTGATAACATACATGGATGTCAAAATGACATGAATGACCATGTTCATTGAAACGTATATAGAAAAAAAAATTAAAATAAAAAAAAAACTGTCTCTGTCTGGTTATGAACCAGTTAACTTTTGCATGTTAAGCAATCGTGATAACATACATGGATGTCAAAATTACATGGATGACCATGTGCACTGAAACGTATATAGAAAAAATTAAAAAATCTAGAGGAAAACTATGTTTCTGCCTGGTTTCGAACCAGGGACCTTTTGCGTGTGAGGCAAACGTGATAGCCACTACACTACAGAAACCAACTTGTAGGCTAGTTGTGATCACGGAAACTAAACAATATCTAGAGGTCTTACATCAATCAAAATTACATGGAAGAACATGAATATTGCAACATATATAGAAAAAATTAAAAAATCTAGAGAAAACCTCTGTTTCTGCCTGGTTTCGAACCAGGGACCTTTTGCGTGTTAGGCAAACGTGATAAGCGCTACACTACAGAAACCAACTTGTAGGCTAGTTGTGATCACGGAAACTAAACAATATCTAGAGGTCTTACATCAATCAAAATTACATGGAAGAACATGAATATTGCAACATATATAGAAAAAATTAAAAAATCTAGAGAAAACCTCTGTTTCTGCCTGGTTTCGAACCAGGGACCTTTTGCATGTTAGGCAAACGTGATAAACGCTACACTACAGAAACCAACTTGTAGGCTTTTTATGATCATGGAAACTGAAAAATATCTAGAGGTCTAACATTAATCATAATTACATGGAAGACCATGTGAATTGCAACGTATATAGAAAAAATTTAAAAAATCCAGGAAAAACACTGTTTCTGCCTGATTTCGAACAAGGGACCTTTTGTGTGTTAGGCAAACGTGATAACATACATGGATGTCAAAATGACATGAATGACCATGTTCATTGAAACGTATATAGAAAAAAAAATTAAAATAAAAAAAAAACTGTCTCTGTCTGGTTATGAACCAGTTAACTTTTGCATGTTAAGCAATCGTGATAACATACATGGATGTCAAAATTACATGGATGACCATGTGCACTGAAACGTATATAGAAAAAATTAAAAAATCTAGAGGAAAACTATGTTTCTGCCTGGTTTCGAACCAGGGACCTTTTGCGTGTGAGGCAAACGTGATAGCCACTACACTACAGAAACCAACTTGTAGGCTAGTTGTGATCACGGAAACTAAACAATATCTAGAGGTCTTACATCAATCAAAATTACATGGAAGAACATGAATATTGCAACATATATAGAAAAAATTAAAAAATCTAGAGAAAACCTCTGTTTCTGCCTGGTTTCGAACCAGGGACCTTTTGCGTGTTAGGCAAACGTGATAAGCGCTACACTACAGAAACCAACTTGTAGGCTAGTTGTGATCACGGAAACTAAACAATATCTAGAGGTCTTACATCAATCAAAATTACATGGAAGAACATGAATATTGCAACATATATAGAAAAAATTAAAAAATCTAGAGAAAACCTCTGTTTCTGCCTGGTTTCGAACCAGGGACCTTTTGCGTGTTAGGCAAACGTGATAACCGCTACACTACAGAAACCAACTTGTAGGCTTTTTATGATCATGGAAACTGAAAAATATCTAGAGGTCTAACATTAATCAAAATTACATGGAAGACCATGTGAATTGCAACGTATATAGAAAAAATGTAAAAAATCCAGGAAAAACACTGTTTCTGCCTGATTTCGAACAAGGGACCTTTTGTGTGTTAGGTAAACGTGATAACATACATGGATGTCAAAATGACATGAATGACCATGTTCATTGAAACGTATATAGAAAAAAAAATTAAATAAAAAAAAAACTGTCTCTGTCTGGTTATGAACCAGTTAACTTTTGCATGTTAAGCAATCGTGATAACATACATGGATGTCAAAATTACATGGATGACCATGTGCACTGAAACGTATATAGAAAAAATTAAAAAATCTAGAGGAAAACTATGTTTCTGCCTGGTTTCGAACCAGGGACCTTTGCGTGTTAGGCAAACGTGATAACCGCTACACTACAGAAACCAACTTGTAGGATATTTGTGATCATGGAAACTGAAAAATATCTAGAGGTCTAACATTAATCAAAATTACATGGAAGACCATGTGAATTGCAACGTATATAGAAAAAATTTAAAAAATCCAGGAAAAACACTGTTTCTGCCTGATTTCGAACAAGGGACCTTTTTTGTGTTAGGCAAACGTGATAACATACATGGATGTCAAAATGACATGAATGACCATGTTCATTGAAACGTATATAGAAAAAAAAATTAAATAAAAAAAAACTGTCTCTGTGTGGTTATGAACCAGTTAACTTTTGAATGTTAAGCAAACGTGATAACATACATGGATGTCAAAATTACATGGATTACCATGTGCACTGAAACGTATATAGAAAAATAAAAAAATCTAGAGAAAAACTCTGTTTCTGCCTGGTATCGAACCAGGGACCTTTGCGTGTTAGGCAAACGTGATAACCGCTACACTACAGAAACCAACTTGTAGGATATTTATGATCATGGAAACTGAAAAATATCTAGAGGTCTAACATTAATCAAAATTACATGGAAGACCATGTGAATTGCAACGTATATAGAAAAAATTTAAAAAATCCAGGAAAAACACTGTTTCTGCCTGATTTCGAACAAGGGACCTTTTGTGTGTTAGGCAAACGTGATAACATACATGGATGTCAAAATGACATGAATGACCATGTTCATTGAAACGTATATAGAAAAAAAAATTAAAATAAAAAAAAAACTGTCTCTGTCTGGTTATGAACCAGTTAACTTTTGCATGTTAAGCAATCGTGATAACATACATGGATGTCAAAATTACATGGATGACCATGTGCACTGAAACGTATATAGAAAAAATTAAAAAATCTAGAGGAAAACTATGTTTCTGCCTGGTTTCGAACCAGGGACCTTTTGCGAGTGAGGCAAACGTGATAGCCGCTACACTACAGAAACCAACTTGTAGGCTAGTTGTGATCACGGAAACTAAACAATATCTAGAGGTCTTACATCAATCAAAATTACATGGAAGAACATGAATATTGCAACATATATAGAAAAAATTAAAAAATCTAGAGAAAACCTCTGTTTCTGCCTGGTTTCGAACCAGGGACCTTTTGCGTGTTAGGCAAACGTGATAACCGCTACACTACAGAAACCAACTTGTAGGCTTTTTATGATCATGGAAACTGAAAAATATCTAGAGGTCTAACATTAATCATAATTACATGGAAGACCATGTGAATTGCAACGTATATAGAAAAAATTTAAAAAATCCAGGAAAAACACTGTTTCTGCCTGATTTCGAACAAGGGACCTTTTGTGTGTTAGGCAAACGTGATAACATACATGGATGTCAAAATGACATGAATGACCATGTTCATTGAAACGTATATAGAAAAAAAACTTAAAATAAAAAAAAAACTGTCTCTGTCTGGTTATGAACCAGTTAACTTTTGCATGTTAAGCAATCGTGATAACATACATGGATGTCAAAATTACATGGATGACCATGTGCACTGAAACGTATATAGAAAAAATTAACAAATCTAGAGGACAACTATGTTTCTGCCTGGTTTCGAACCAGGGACCTTTTGCGTGTTAGGCAAACGTGATAACCGCTACACTACAGAAACCAACTTGTAGGCTATTTATGATCATGGAAACTGAAAAATATCTAGAGGTCTAACATTAATCAAAATTACATGGAAGACCATGTGAATTGCAACGTATATAGAAAAAATGTTAAAAATCCAGGAAAAACACTGTTTCTGCCTGATTTCGAACAAGGGACCTTTTGTGTGTTAGGCAAACGTGATAACATACATGGATGTCAAAATGACATGAATGACCATGTTCATTGAAACGTATATATAAAAAAAAATTAAAATAAAAAAAAAACTGTCTCTGTCTGTGTGGCGAAACCGGCCTCGCCACGTGTCCTTGGAGGGGGCTGCTTGCCCGCCTCTTGCCTTTGGACTATGGACCAGACTTTATGTGAATGTGTTATACCCCAGATAGGAATCCCATGGAGCCCATTCGTATGAAACTGACTGTAAAGACTTTGGCTCCATGGCGATTAAACTGTATTTGTGTGGTCCGAGCGCCATTCACTTAATAATGTGCGCTCAGACCTGAGCTATCTGGGGATATGTGAAATGTCTGTGTGTTATGTGTAAAATGTGACTTTATGTATTTTAAAGTGTGTCCTCAATTACCCGTTGCAACATTGTTGCGAACGGGTAATTGAACAGTAAGTAGCCGTCCTTTGTTCTCGGGGGTGGCCGCTGTCACGAAGTGAATTCTGACAGTCTGACTGACTGGGGTTCTTGGAGGGGCCTGAGGGCCAAACACCTCCCTATAGATTATGGACCCTGTCTGTAATGTGTTTAAGCCTTCCATTGTTTAGTTATGTCAGCCACCCAGTCTGACTACCTTGCTTCTGGCTCCAGATTAAAGTGGCTAGATACTGCTTTACTGGTGATGTGTTTAAGTTTTCTATTGTTTAATCAAGTGTTATCTGATTGCAGTTTGGTGTATATAAGTCTGTGTTGTTTGTCAAATAAAGTAGTTCAATCTTGCTGGAAAAGTTCCTGCTTAACCCTCAAAGTGAAGTGTCGTCTCATTATTGGGGGAAGGATTTATTGTATGCTGTTCCAGTTTGACTGCTAGGAGAGTAAACCTATTCGTATGGTTCCTATTCAACTGTCTACAGCATTCATATGCTTGGGAGGATTCATATGCTTCTCCGGTTTGGTGGTTGTGGTGTCTGCTGCAGTGCTTGGAGTCCTAAGGAAGCGCTAGGAGCATCCTTTAACGGAGGTACCCAGTCGGGGTGCCAGGCGATCCGTTACATTGGTGGCAAGCGGTGGGATGGCGTCCTAGTGCGAGGTAAAGCAGCTCAGAGACACAGTCATTTGGATTTACAAATTGAAGGCGACGCTAGTGTTTATACAGCGTCCCTGTCTACATAAAGATTTGGGAAAATGGGGTTCGTGGATCCTTGGGCACCTCGCACACCTGAGGAAGAGGGTGAATTGGACTGGAGAGATATTGCCCGGCAAGAACTATGGTACAATGCCCTGGAGGAAGTCCAGTATCGACGGCAGCAGCGCCTTCCTGGTGTCGCATACCGGTTGGAGGAACAAATGGCCTGGCGGATGCCGCTTCTGGGAGACCAACCCGGAGGGCAGCAGGTCAGACAACTTGAGTACCTCGTGGAAAGGGAACTGAGCCTTGACGCCTCATACCGGGCACTGTGGTGGTGCACTGTCCAGCCAGAGACATGGAGGGCAGAGGGCATCCAGCCGGAGGGGGAGAACTACACTAGCCCTGGCCTGTTGTGGAAGGCCTTAGCAGAAGACGTCGACTTTGGCAGTCCAGCAGAGTCACGGTACTGGGCTATTTTTTATTACCGGGGTGAGATGGTACAGGGCCCGAGATCTATGGGACTGGGACAAGACCTCCACCGTTTGGCTGCCATGGAACGACAGCTAGAGATGGACTATGTGGAACTACTAAACTCATGTCAGCCACAGGGCATAGACACAGAACAGGAAAACTGGCTGGGAGACCCAGACCTGCCAACCTACATCTGGGAAAACGCAGCCGAGGTACCCCCTGCTTCACTACCAGCGGCAGAAGTAGGGGACCTCATAGACTGGTCCTGGGAAGACCCACAGATGGCAGGTGGAGATGGGATGGCAGTCTCTCTACCGGCCCTACAGGGATGCTGGGCGGTCGGCCCAGATCTCCAGCGGCAGTGTGTACCCCAGGGAGATGAAGGGGCCGTCCTTCCTCCCCAGCGGCAGTGTGTACCCCAGGAAGCAGAGACCATCTGTCTCGCACCCCAGCCGCAGGACAAAATATTGAAAGGGGAGACAGTTGGTCCCCCTCTCCACCAGCAAAGAGAGTGTCAGGGAGAGGAGCAGGTTACCCCCTCTCCCCAGCGGCAGTCTACAGTTCAGACAGAGGAGCTTGTTACACCCTCTCTCCAGCGGCAACCTAACCCACCAAGGGGAGATGTTAAGCCCCACAACTATGCAGATGGGACCGTAGTCTCTGCACTTGCAGCCCCAGGGGCAGGGACGGTCGGTCCTGTCCCCCAGCCACAGAGCAGTGTATCCAGAGGGGAGACAGTCGGTCTCCCCCTCCCCCAACCAGGCTCCAACCAGGCTACTTCAGTGGTAGCGCTGGCACCCGGGCAGAGTACCGCTGGTCTCTGCCCACTCAGCAACCCACCAAGGCAGTCTACCAGCCCCCCGCACAGCTGTGGTGAGGCACCTGGACATGGACAAGTTGCTATTTCATCCAGGTGTAGTAACCAGTTATTGTGGGTGGGTTGTATTGCTGTTTGTGCTTCGTGGGTGGGTTGCTGGACTAACCAGGGCACTGACCGGCAGGAGGTCAGATACACTGTTAGTTTGGATGGTAAAGGGGAGAAATGTGGCGAAACCGGCCTCGCCACGTGTCCTTGGAGGGGGCTGCTTGCCCGCCTCTTGCCTTTGGACTATGGACCAGACTTTATGTGAATGTGTTATACCCCAGATAGGAATCCCATGGATCCCATTCGTATGAAACTGACTGTAAAGACTTTGGCTCCATGGCGATTAAACTGTATTTGTGTGGTCCGAGCGCCATTCACTTAATAATGTGCGCTCAGACCTGAGCTATCTGGGGATATGTGAAATGTCTGTGTGTTATGTGTAAAATGTGACTTTATGTATTTTAAAGTGTGTCCTCAATTACCCGTTGCAACATTGTTGCGAACGGGTAATTGAACAGTAAGTAGCCGTCCTTTGTTCTCGGGGGTGGCCGCTGTCACGAAGTGAATTCTGACAGTCTGACTGACAGGGGTTCTTGGAGGGGCCTGAGGGCCAAACACCTCCCTATAGATTATGGACCCTGTCTGTAATGTGTTTAAGCCTTCCATTGTTTAGTTATGTCAGCCACCCAGTCTGACTACCTTGCTTCTGGCTCCAGATTAAAGTGGCTAGATACTGCTTTACTGGTGATGTGTTTAAGTTTTCTATTGTTTAATCAAGTGTTATCTGATTGCAGTTTGGTGTATATAAGTCTGTGTTGTTTGTCAAATAAAGTAGTTCAATCTTGCTGGAAAAGTTCCTGCTTAACCCTCAAAGTGAAGTGTCGTCTCATTATTGGGGGAAGGATTTATTGTATGCTGTTCCAGTTTGACTGCTAGGAGAGTAAACCTATTCGTATGGTTCCTATTCAACTGTCTACAGCATTCATATGCTTGGGAGGATTCATATGCTTCTCCGGTTTGGTGGTTGTGGTGTCTGCTGCAGTGCTTGGAGTCCTCAGGAAGCGCTAGGAGCATCCTTTAACGGAGGTACCCAGTCGGGGTGCCAGGCGATCCGTTACAGTCTGGTTATGAACCAGTTAACTTTTGCATGTTAAGCAATCGTGATAACATACATGGATGTCAAAATTACATGGATGACCATGTGCACTGAAACGTATATAGAAAAAATTAAAAAATCTAGAGGAAAACTCTGTTTCTGCCTGGTTTCGAACGAGGGACCTTTTGCGTGTGAGGCAAACGTGATAACCGCTACACTACAGAAACCAACTTGTAGGCTAGTTGTGATCATGGAAACTGAAAAATATCTAGAGGTCTAACATCAATCAAAATTACATGGAAGACCATGTGAATTGCAACGTATATAGAAAAAATGTTAAAAATCAAGGAAAAACACTCTTTCTGCCTGATTTCGAACAAGGGACCTTTTTTGTGTTAGGCAAACGTGATAACATACATGGATGTCAAAATGACATGAATAACCATGTTCATTGAAACGTATATAGAAAAAAAAATTAAATTAAAAAAAACTGTCTCTGTCTGGTAATGAACCAGTTAACTTTTGAATGTTAAGCAAACGTGATAACATACATGGATGTCAAAATTACATGGATTACCATGTGCACCGAAACGTATATAGAAAAAATAAAAAAATCTAGAGAAAAACTCTGTTTCTGCCTGGTTTCGAACCAGGGACCTTTTGCGTGTTAGGCAAACGTGATAACCGCTACACTACAGAAACCAACTTGTAGGATATTTATGATCATGGAAACTGAAAAATATCTAGAGGTCTAACATTAATCAAAATTACATGGAAGACCATGTGAATTGCAACGTATATAGAAAAAATTTAAAAAATCCAAGAAAAACACTGTTTCTGCCTGATTTCGAACAAGGGACCTTTTGTGTGTTAGGCAAACGTGATAACATACATGGATGTCAAAATGACATGAATGACCATGTTCATTGAAACGTATATAGAAAAAAAAATTAAAATAAAAAAAAAACTGTCTCTGTCTGATTATGAACCAGTTAACTTTTGCATGTTAAGCAATCGTGATAACATACATGGATGTCAAAATTACATGGATGACCATGTTCATTGAAACGTATATAGAAAAAAAAATTAAAATAAAAAAAAAACTGTCTCTGTCTGGTTATGAACCAGTTAACTTTTGCATGTTAAGCAATCGTGATAACATACATGGATGTCAAAATTACATGGATGACCATGTGCACTGAAACGTATATAGAAAAAAGTAAAAAATCTAGAGGAAAACTCTGTTTCTGCCTGGTTTCGAACCAGGGACCTTTTGCGTGTGAGGCAAACGTGATAACCGCTACACTACAGAAACCAACTTGAAGGCTAGTTGTGATCATGGAAACTGAAAAATATCTAGAGGTCTAACATCAATCAAAATTACATGGAAGACCATGTGAATTGCAACGTATATAGAAAAAATGTTAAAAATCCAGGAAAAACACTGTTTCTGCCTGATTTCGAACAAGGGACCTTTTTTGTGTTAGGCAAACGTGATAACATACATGGATGTCAAAATGACATGAATGACCATGTTCATTGAAACGTATATAGAAAAAGAAATTAAATAAAAAAAAACTGTCTCTGTGTGGTTATGAACCAGTTAACTTTTGAATGTTAAGTAAACGTGATAACATACATGGATGTCAAAATTACATGGATGACCATGTGGACTGAAACGTATATAGAAAAAATAAAAAAATCTAGAGAAAAACTCTTTTTCTGCCTGGTTTCGAACCAGGGAATTTTTGCGTGTTAGGCAAACGTGATAACCGCTACACTACAGAAACCAACTTGTAGGATAGTTATGATCATGGAAACTGAAAAATATCTAGAGGTCTAACATTAATCAAAATTACATGGAAGACCATGTGAATTGCAACGTATATAGAAAAAATTTAAAAAATCTAGGTAAAACACTGTTTCTGCCTGATTTCGAACAAAGGACCTTTTGTGTGTTAGGCAAACGTGATAACATACATGGATGTCAAAATGACATGAATGACCATGTTCATTGAAACGTATATAGAAAAAAAAATTAAAATAAAAAAAAAACTGTCTCTGTCTGGTTATGAACCAGTTAACTTTTGCATGTTAAGCAATCGTGATAACATACATGGATGTCAAAATTACATGGATGACCATGTGCACTGAAACGTATATAGAAAAAATTAAAAAATCTAGAGTAAAACTCTGTTTCTGCCTGGTTTAGAACCAGGGACCCTTAGCGTGTGAGGCAAACGTGATAACCGCTACACTACAGAAACCAACTTGTAGGCTAGTTGTGATCACGGAAACTAAACAATATCTAGAGGTCTTACTTCAATCAAAATTACATGGAAGAACATGAATATTGCAACATATATAGAAAAAATTAAAAAATCTAGAGAAAACCTCTGTTTCTGCCTGGTTTCGAACCAGGGACCTTTTGCGTGTTAGGCAAACGTGATAACCGCTACACTACAGAAACCAACTTGTAGGCTTTTTATGATCATGGAAACTGAAAAATATCTAGAGGTCTAACATTAATCAAAATTACATGGAAGACAATGTGAATTGCAACGTATATAGAAAAAATTTAAAAAATCCAGGAAAAACACTGTTTCTGCCTGATTTCGAACAAGGGACCTTTTGTGTGTTAGGTAAATGTGATAACATACATGGATGTCAAAATGACATGAATGAACATGTTCATTGAAACGTATATAGAAAAAAAAATTAAATAAAAAAAAACTGTCTCTGTCTGGTTATGAACCAGTTAACTTTTGAATGTTAAGCAAACGTGATAACATACATGGATGTCAAAATTACATGGATTACCATGTGCAATGAAACGTATATAGAAAAAATAAAAAAATCTAGAGAAAAACTCTGTTTCTGCCTGGTTTCGTACCAGGGACCTTTTGCGTGTTAGGCAAACGTGATAACCGCTACACTACAGAAACCAACTTGTAGGCTATTTATGATCATGGAAACTGAAAAATATCTAGAGGTCTAACATTAATCAAAATTACATGGAAGACCATGTGAATTGTAACGTATATAGAAAAAATTTAAAAAATCCAGGAAAAACACTGTTTCTGCCTGATTTCGAACAAGGGACCTTTTGTGTGTTAGGCAAACGTCATAACATACATGGATGTCAAAATTACATGAATGACCATGTTCATTGAAACGTATATAGAAAAAAAATTAAAATAAAAAAAAAACTGTCTCTGTCTGGTTATGAACCAGTTAACTTTTGCATGTTAAGCAATCGTGATAACATACATGGATGTCAAAATTACATATATGACCATGTGCACTGAAACATATATAGAAAAAATTAAAAAATCTAGAGGAAAACTCTGTTTCTGCCTGGTTTCGAACCAGGGACCTTTTGCGTGTGAGGCAAACGTGATAAGCGCTACACTACAGAAACCAACTTGCAGGCTAGCTGTGATCATGGAAACTGAAAAATATCTAGAGGTCAAACATTAATCAAAATTACATGGAAGACCATGTGAATTGCAACGTATATAGAAAAAATTAAAAAATCTATAGAAAAATAAAAAAATCTAGAGAAAAACTCTGTTTCTGCCTGGTTTCGAACCAGGGACCTTTTGCGTGTTAGGCAAACGTGATAACAGCTACACTACAGAAACCAACTTGTAGGCTGTTTATGATCATGGAAACTGAAAAATATCTAGTATATAGAAAAAATTTAAAAAATCCAGGAAAAACACTGTTTCTGCCTGATTTCGAACAAGGGACCTTTTGTGTGTTAGGCAAAAGTGATAACATAAATGGATGTCAAAATGACATGAATGACCATGTTCATTGAAACGTATATAGAAAAAAAAATTAAAATAAAAAAAAAACTGTCTCTGTCTGGTTATGAACCAGTTAACTTTTGCATGTTAAGCAATCGTGATAACATACATGGATGTCAAAATTACATGGATGACCATGTGCACTGAAACGTATATAGAAAAAATTAAAAAATCTAGAGGAAAACTCTGTTTCTGCCTGGTTTCGAACCAGGGACCTTTTGCGTGTGAGGCAAACGTGATAACCGCTACACTACAGAAACCAACTTGTAGGCTAGTTGTGATCATGGAAACTGAAAAATATCTAGAGGTCTAACATCAATCAAAATTACATGGAAGACCATGTGAATTGCAACGTATATAGAAAAAATGTTAAAAATCCAGGAAAAACACTGTTTCTGCCTGATTTCGAACAAGGGACCTTTTTTGTGTTAGGCAAACGTGATAACATACATGGATGTCAAAATGACATGAATGACCATGTTCATTGAAACGTATATAGAAAAAGAAATTAAATAAAAAAAAACTGTCTCTGTGTGGTTATGAACCAGTTAACTTTTGAATGTTAAGCAAACGTGATAACATACATGGATGTCAAAATTACATGGATTACCATGTGCACTGAAACGTATATAGTAAAAATAAAAAAATCTAGAGAAAAACTCTGTTTCTGCCTGGTTTCGAACCAGGGACCTTTTGCGTGTTAGGCAAACGTGATAACCGCTACACTACAGAAACCAACTTGTAGGATATTTATGATCATGGAAACTGAAAAATATCTAGAGGTCTAACATTAATCAAAATTACATGGAAGACCATGTGAATTGCAACGTATATAGAAAAAATTTAAAAAATCCAGGAAAAACACTGTTTCTGCCTGATTTCGAACAAGGGACCTTTTTTGTGTTAGGCAAACGTGATAACATACATGGATGTCAAAATGACATGAATGACCATGTTCATTGAAACGTATATAGAAAAAAAAATTAAATAAAAAAAAAACTGTCTCTGTGTGGTTATGAACCAGTTAACTTTTGAATGTTAAGTAAACGTGATAACATACATGGATGTCAAAATTACATGGATTACCATGTGCACTGAAACGTATATAGAAAAAATAAAAAAATCTAGAGAAAAACTCTGTTTCTGCCTGGTTTCGAACCAGGGACCTTTTGCGTGTTAGGCAAACGTGATAACCGCTACACTACAGAAACCAACTTGTAGGATATTTATGATCATGGAAACTGAAAAATATCTAGAGGTCTAACATTAATCAAAATTACATGGAAGACCATGTGAATTGCAACGTATATAGAAAAAATTTAAAAAATCCAGGAAAAACACTGTTTCTGCCTGATTTCGAACAAGGGAACTTTTGTGTGTTAGGCAAACGTGATAACATACATGGATGTCAAAATGACATGAATGACCATGTTCATTGAAACGTATATAGAAAAAAAAATTAAAATAAAAAAAAAACTGTCTCTGTCTGATTATGAACCAGTTAACTTTTGCATGTTAAGCAATCGTGATAACATACATGGATGTCAAAATTACATGGATGACCATGTTCATTGAAACGTATATAGAAAAAAAAATTAAAATAAAAAAAAAACTGTCTCTGTCTGGTTATGAACCAGTTAACTTTTGCATGTTAAGCAATCGTGATAACATACATGGATGTCAAAATTACATGGATGACCATGTGCACTGAAACGTATATAGAAAAAAGTAAAAAATCTAGAGGAAAACTCTGTTTCTGCCTGGTTTCGAACCAGGGACCTTTTGCGTGTGAGGCAAACGTGATAACCGCTACACTACAGAAACCAACTTGAAGGCTAGTTGTGATCATGGAAACTGAAAAATATCTAGAGGTCTAACATCAATCAAAATTACATGGAAGACCATGTGAATTGCAACGTATATAGAAAAAATGTTAAAAATCCAGGAAAAACACTGTTTCTGCCTGATTTCGAACAAGGGACCTTTTTTGTGTTAGGCAAACGTGATAACATACATGGATGTCAAAATGACATGAATGACCATGTTCATTGAAACGTATATAGAAAAAGAAATTAAATAAAAAAAAACTGTCTCTGTGTGGTTATGAACCAGTTAACTTTTGAATGTTAAGTAAACGTGATAACATACATGGATGTCAAAATTACATGGATGACCATGTGGACTGAAACGTATATAGAAAAAATAAAAAAATCTAGAGAAAAACTCTTTTTCTGCCTGGTTTCGAACCAGGGAATTTTTGCGTGTTAGGCAAACGTGATAACCGCTACACTACAGAAACCAACTTGTAGGATAGTTATGATCATGGAAACTGAAAAATATCTAGAGGTCTAACATTAATCAAAATTACATGGAAGACCATGTGAATTGCAACGTATATAGAAAAAATTTAAAAAATCTAGGTAAAACACTGTTTCTGCCTGATTTCGAACAAGGGACCTTTTGTGTGTTAGGCAAACGTGATAACATACATGGATGTCAAAATGACATGAATGACCATGTTCATTGAAACGTATATAGAAAAAAAAATTAAAATAAAAAAAAAACTGTCTCTGTCTGGTTATGAACCAGTTAACTTTTGCATGTTAAGCAATCGTGATAACATACATGGATGTCAAAATTACATGGATGACCATGTGCACTGAAACGTATATAGAAAAAATTAAAAAATCTAGAGTAAAACTCTGTTTCTGCCTGGTTTAGAACCAGGGACCCTTAGCGTGTGAGGCAAACGTGATAACCGCTACACTACAGAAACCAACTTGTAGGCTAGTTGTGATCACGGAAACTAAACAATATCTAGAGGTCTTACTTCAATCAAAATTACATGGAAGAACATGAATATTGCAACATATATAGAAAAAATTAAAAAATCTAGAGAAAACCTCTGTTTCTGCCTGGTTTCGAACCAGGGACCTTTTGCGTGTTAGGCAAACGTGATAACCGCTACACTACAGAAACCAACTTGTAGGCTTTTTATGATCATGGAAACTGAAAAATATCTAGAGGTCTAACATTAATCAAAATTACATGGAAGACAATGTGAATTGCAACGTATATAGAAAAAATTTAAAAAATCCAGGAAAAACACTGTTTCTGCCTGATTTCGAACAAGGGACCTTTTGTGTGTTAGGTAAATGTGATAACATACATGGATGTCAAAATGACATGAATGAACATGTTCATTGAAACGTATATAGAAAAAAAAATTAAATAAAAAAAAACTGTCTCTGTCTGGTTATGAACCAGTTAACTTTTGAATGTTAAGCAAACGTGATAACATACATGGATGTCAAAATTACATGGATTACCATGTGCAATGAAACGTATATAGAAAAAATAAAAAAATCTAGAGAAAAACTCTGTTTCTGCCTGGTTTCGAACCAGGGACCTTTTGCGTGTTAGGCAAACGTGATAACCGCTACACTACAGAAACCAACTTGTAGGCTATTTATGATCATGGAAACTGAAAAATATCTAGAGGTCTAACATTAATCAAAATTACATGGAAGACCATGTGAATTGTAACGTATATAGAAAAAATTTAAAAAATCCAGGAAAAACACTGTTTCTGCCTGATTTCGAACAAGGGACCTTTTGTGTGTTAGGCAAACGTCATAACATACATGGATGTCAAAATTACATGAATGACCATGTTCATTGAAACGTATATAGAAAAAAAATTAAAATAAAAAAAAAACTGTCTCTGTCTGGTTATGAACCAGTTAACTTTTGCATGTTAAGCAATCGTGATAACATACATGGATGTCAAAATTACATATATGACCATGTGCACTGAAACGTATATAGAAAAAATTAAAAAATCTAGAGGAAAACTCTGTTTCTGCCTGGTTTCGAACCAGGGACCTTAGCGTGTGAGGCAAACGTGATAGCCGCTACACTACAGAAACCAACTTGTAGGCTAGTTGTGATCACGGAAACTAAACAATATCTAGAGGTCTTACATCAATCAAAATTACATGGAAGAACATGAATATTGCAACATATATAGAAAAAATTAAAAAATCTAGAGAAAACCTCTGTTTCTGCCTGGTTTCGAACCAGGGACCTTTTGCGTGTTAGGCAAACGTGATAACCGCTACACTACAGAAACCAACTTGTAGGCTTTTTATGATCATGGAAACTGAAAAATATCTAGAGGTCTAACATTAATCAAAATTACATGGAAGACAATGTGAATTGCAACGTATATAGAAAAAATTTAAAAAATCCAGGAAAAACACTGTTTCTGCCTGATTTCGAACAAGGGACCTTTTGTGTGTTAGGTAAATGTGATAACATACATGGATGTCAAAATGACATGAATGAACATGTTCATTGAAACGTATATAGAAAAAAAAATTAAATAAAAAAAAACTGTCTCTGTCTGGTTATGAACCAGTTAACTTTTGAATGTTAAGCAAACGTGATAACATACATGGATGTCAAAATTACATGGATTACCATGTGCAATGAAACGTATATAGAAAAAATAAAAAAATCTAGAGAAAAACTCTGTTTCTGCCTGGTTTCGAACCAGGGACCTTTTGCGTGTTAGGCAAACGTGATAACCGCTACACTACAGAAACCAACTTGTAGGCTATTTATGATCATGGAAACTGAAAAATATCTAGAGGTCTAACATTAATCAAAATTACATGGAAGACCATGTGAATTGTAACGTATATAGAAAAAATTTAAAAAATCCAGGAAAAACACTGTTTCTGCCTGATTTCGAACAAGGGACCTTTTGTGTGTTAGGCAAACGTCATAACATACATGGATGTCAAAATTACATGAATGACCATGTTCATTGAAACGTATATAGAAAAAAAATTAAAATAAAAAAAAAACTGTCTCTGTCTGGTTATGAACCAGTTAACTTTTGCATGTTAAGCAATCGTGATAACATACATGGATGTCAAAATTACATATATGACCATGTGCACTGAAACGTATATAGAAAAAATTAAAAAATCTAGAGGAAAACTCTGTTTCTGCCTGGTTTCGAACCAGGGACCTTTTGCGTGTGAGGCAAACGTGATAAGCGCTACACTACAGAAACCAACTTGCAGGCTAGCTGTGATCATGGAAACTGAAAAATATCTAGAGGTCAAACATTAATCAAAATTACATGGAAGACCATGTGAATTGCAACGTATATAGAAAAAATTAAAAAATCTATAGAAAAATAAAAAAATCTAGAGAAAAACTCTGTTTCTGCCTGGTTTCGAACCAGGGACCTTTTGCGTGTTAGGCAAACGTGATAACAGCTACACTACAGAAACCAACTTGTAGGCTGTTTATGATCATGGAAACTGAAAAATATCTAGTATATAGAAAAAATTTAAAAAATCCAGGAAAAACACTGTTTCTGCCTGATTTCGAACAAGGGACCTTTTGTGTGTTAGGCAAAAGTGATAACATAAATGGATGTCAAAATGACATGAATGACCATGTTCATTGAAACGTATATAGAAAAAAAAATTAAAATAAAAAAAAAACTGTCTCTGTCTGGTTATGAACCAGTTAACTTTTGCATGTTAAGCAATCGTGATAACATACATGGATGTCAAAATTACATGGATGACCATGTGCACTGAAACGTATATAGAAAAAATTAAAAAATCTAGAGGAAAACTCTGTTTCTGCCTGATTTCGAACCAGGGACCTTTTGCGTGTGAGGCAAACGTGATAACCGCTACACTACAGAAACCAACTTGTAGGCTAGTTGTGATCATGGAAACTGAAAAATATCTAGAGGTCTAACATTAATCAAAATTACATGGAAGACCATGTGAATTGTAACGTATATAGAAAAAATTTAAAAAATCCAGGAAAAACACTGTTTCTGCCTGATTTCGAACAAGGGACCTTTTGTGTGTTAGGCAAACGTCATAACATACATGGATGTCAAAATTACATGAATGACCATGTTCATTGAAACGTATATAGAAAAAAAATTAAAATAAAAAAAAAACTGTCTCTGTCTGGTTATGAACCAGTTAACTTTTGCATGTTAAGCAATCGTGATAACATACATGGATGTCAAAATTACATATATGACCATGTGCACTGAAACGTATATAGAAAAAATTAAAAAATCTAGAGGAAAACTCTGTTTCTGCCTGGTTTCGAACCAGGGACCTTAGCGTGTGAGGCAAACGTGATAGCCGCTACACTACAGAAACCAACTTGTAGGCTAGTTGTGATCACGGAAACTAAACAATATCTAGAGGTCTTACATCAATCAAAATTACATGGAAGAACATGAATATTGCAACATATATAGAAAAAATTAAAAAATCTAGAGAAAACCTCTGTTTCTGCCTGGTTTCGAACCAGGGACCTTTTGCGTGTTAGGCAAACGTGATAACCGCTACACTACAGAAACCAACTTGTAGGCTTTTTATGATCATGGAAACTGAAAAATATCTAGAGGTCTAACATTAATCAAAATTACATGGAAGACAATGTGAATTGCAACGTATATAGAAAAAATTTAAAAAATCCAGGAAAAACACTGTTTCTGCCTGATTTCGAACAAGGGACCTTTTGTGTGTTAGGTAAATGTGATAACATACATGGATGTCAAAATGACATGAATGAACATGTTCATTGAAACGTATATAGAAAAAAAAATTAAATAAAAAAAAACTGTCTCTGTCTGGTTATGAACCAGTTAACTTTTGAATGTTAAGCAAACGTGATAACATACATGGATGTCAAAATTACATGGATTACCATGTGCAATGAAACGTATATAGAAAAAATAAAAAAATCTAGAGAAAAACTCTGTTTCTGCCTGGTTTCGAACCAGGGACCTTTTGCGTGTTAGGCAAACGTGATAACCGCTACACTACAGAAACCAACTTGTAGGCTATTTATGATCATGGAAACTGAAAAATATCTAGAGGTCTAACATTAATCAAAATTACATGGAAGACCATGTGAATTGTAACGTATATAGAAAAAATTTAAAAAATCCAGGAAAAACACTGTTTCTGCCTGATTTCGAACAAGGGACCTTTTGTGTGTTAGGCAAACGTCATAACATACATGGATGTCAAAATTACATGAATGACCATGTTCATTGAAACGTATATAGAAAAAAAATTAAAATAAAAAAAAAACTGTCTCTGTCTGGTTATGAACCAGTTAACTTTTGCATGTTAAGCAATCGTGATAACATACATGGATGTCAAAATTACATATATGACCATGTGCACTGAAACGTATATAGAAAAAATTAAAAAATCTAGAGGAAAACTCTGTTTCTGCCTGGTTTCGAACCAGGGACCTTTTGCGTGTGAGGCAAACGTGATAAGCGCTACACTACAGAAACCAACTTGCAGGCTAGCTGTGATCATGGAAACTGAAAAATATCTAGAGGTCAAACATTAATCAAAATTACATGGAAGACCATGTGAATTGCAACGTATATAGAAAAAATTAAAAAATCTATAGAAAAATAAAAAAATCTAGAGAAAAACTCTGTTTCTGCCTGGTTTCGAACCAGGGACCTTTTGCGTGTTAGGCAAACGTGATAACAGCTACACTACAGAAACCAACTTGTAGGCTGTTTATGATCATGGAAACTGAAAAATATCTAGTATATAGAAAAAATTTAAAAAATCCAGGAAAAACACTGTTTCTGCCTGATTTCGAACAAGGGACCTTTTGTGTGTTAGGCAAAAGTGATAACATAAATGGATGTCAAAATGACATGAATGACCATGTTCATTGAAACGTATATAGAAAAAAAAATTAAAATAAAAAAAAAACTGTCTCTGTCTGGTTATGAACCAGTTAACTTTTGCATGTTAAGCAATCGTGATAACATACATGGATGTCAAAATTACATGGATGACCATGTGCACTGAAACGTATATAGAAAAAATTAAAAAATCTAGAGGAAAACTCTGTTTCTGCCTGGTTTCGAACCAGGGACCTTTTGCGTGTGAGGCAAACGTGATAACCGCTACACTACAGAAACCAACTTGTAGGCTAGTTGTGATCATGGAAACTGAAAAATATCTAGAGGTCTAACATCAATCAAAATTACATGGAAGACCATGTGAATTGCAACGTATATAGAAAAAATGTTAAAAATCCAGGAAAAACACTGTTTCTGCCTGATTTCGAACAAGGGACCTTTTTTGTGTTAGGCAAACGTGATAACATACATGGATGTCAAAATGACATGAATGACCATGTTCATTGAAACGTATATAGAAAAAGAAATTAAATAAAAAAAAACTGTCTCTGTGTGGTTATGAACCAGTTAACTTTTGAATGTTAAGCAAACGTGATAACATACATGGATGTCAAAATTACATGGATTACCATGTGCACTGAAACGTATATAGTAAAAATAAAAAAAATCTAGAGAAAAACTCTGTTTCTGCCTGGTTTCGAACCAGGGACCTTTTGCGTGTTAGGCAAACGTGATAACCGCTACACTACAGAAACCAACTTGTAGGATATTTATGATCATGGAAACTGAAAAATATCTAGAGGTCTAACATTAATCAAAATTACATGGAAGACCATGTGAATTGCAACGTATATAGAAAAAATTTAAAAAATCCAGGAAAAACACTGTTTCTGCCTGATTTCGAACAAGGGACCTTTTTTGTGTTAGGCAAACGTGATAACATACATGGATGTCAAAATGACATGAATGACCATGTTCATTGAAACGTATATAGAAAAAAAAATTAAATAAAAAAAAAACTGTCTCTGTGTGGTTATGAACCAGTTAACTTTTGAATGTTAAGTAAACGTGATAACATACATGGATGTCAAAATTACATGGATTACCATGTGCACTGAAACGTATATAGAAAAATAAAAAAATCTAGAGAAAAACTCTGTTTCTGCCTGGTTTCGAACCAGGGACCTTTTGCGTGTTAGGCAAACGTGATAACCGCTACACTACAGAAACCAACTTGTAGGATATTTATGATCATGGAAACTGAAAAATATCTAGAGGTCTAACATTAATCAAAATTACATGGAAGACCATGTGAATTGCAACGTATATAGAAAAAATTTAAAAAATCCAGGAAAAACACTGTTTCTGCCTGATTTCGAACAAGGGACCTTTTGTGTGTTAGGCAAACGTGATAACATACATGGATGTCAAAATGACATGAATGACCATGTTCATTGAAACGTATATAGAAAAAAAAATTAAAATAAAAAAAAAACTGTCTCTGTCTGGTTATGAACCAGTTAACTTTTGCATGTTAAGCAATCGTGATAACATACATGGATGTCAAAATTACATGGATGACCATGTGCACTGAAACGTATATAGAAAAAATTAAAAAATCTAGAGGAAAACTCTGTTTCTGCCTGGTTTCGAACCAGGGACCTTTTGCGTGTTAGGCAAACGTGATAACCGCTACACTACAGAAACCAACTTGTAGGCTAGTTGTGATCACGGAAACTAAACAATATCTAGAGGTCTTACATCAATCAAAATTACATGGAAGAACATGAATATTGCAACATATATTGAAAAAATTAAAAAATCTAGAGAAAACCTCTGTTTCTGCCTGGTTTCGAACCAGGGACCTTTTGCGTGTTAGGCAAACGTGATAACCGCTACACTACAGAAACCAACTTGTAGGATATTTACGATCATGGAAACTGAAAAATATCTAGAGGTCTAACATTAATCAAAATTACATGGAAGACCATGTGAATTGCAACGTATATAGAAAAAATTTAAAAAATCCAGGAAAAACACTGTTTCTGCCTGATTTCGAACAAGGGACCTTTTTTGTGTTAGGCAAACGTGATAACATACATGGATGTCAAAATGACATGAATGACCATGTTCATTGAAACGTATATAGAAAAAAAAATTAAATAAAAAAAAAACTGTCTCTGTGTGGTTATGAACCAGTTAACTTTTGAATGTTAAGTAAACGTGATAACATACATGGATGTCAAAATTACATGGATTACCATGTGCACTGAAACGTATATAGAAAAAATAAAAAAATCTAGAGAAAAACTCTGTTTCTGCCTGGTTTCGAACCAGGGACCTTTTGCGTGTTAGGCAAACGTGATAACCGCTACACTACAGAAACCAACTTGTAGGATATTTATGATCATGGAAACTGAAAAATATCTAGAGGTCTAACATTAATCAAAATTACATGGAAGACCATGTGAATTGCAACGTATATAGAAAAAATTTAAAAAATCCAGGAAAAACACTGTTTCTGCCTGATTTCGAACAAGGGAACTTTTGTGTGTTAGGCAAACGTGATAACATACATGGATGTCAAAATGACATGAATGACCATGTTCATTGAAACGTATATAGAAAAAAAAATTAAAATAAAAAAAAAACTGTCTCTGTCTGATTATGAACCAGTTAACTTTTGCATGTTAAGCAATCGTGATAACATACATGGATGTCAAAATTACATGGATGACCATGTTCATTGAAACGTATATAGAAAAAAAAATTAAAATAAAAAAAAAACTGTCTCTGTCTGGTTATGAACCAGTTAACTTTTGCATGTTAAGCAATCGTGATAACATACATGGATGTCAAAATTACATGGATGACCATGTGCACTGAAACGTATATAGAAAAAAGTAAAAAATCTAGAGGAAAACTCTGTTTCTGCCTGGTTTCGAACCAGGGACCTTTTGCGTGTGAGGCAAACGTGATAACCGCTACACTACAGAAACCAACTTGAAGGCTAGTTGTGATCATGGAAACTGAAAAATATCTAGAGGTCTAACATCAATCAAAATTACATGGAAGACCATGTGAATTGCAACGTATATAGAAAAAATGTTAAAAATCCAGGAAAAACACTGTTTCTGCCTGATTTCGAACAAGGGACCTTTTTTGTGTTAGGCAAACGTGATAACATACATGGATGTCAAAATGACATGAATGACCATGTTCATTGAAACGTATATAGAAAAAGAAATTAAATAAAAAAAAACTGTCTCTGTGTGGTTATGAACCAGTTAACTTTTGAATGTTAAGTAAACGTGATAACATACATGGATGTCAAAATTACATGGATGACCATGTGGACTGAAACGTATATAGAAAAAATAAAAAAATCTAGAGAAAAACTCTTTTTCTGCCTGGTTTCGAACCAGGGAATTTTTGCGTGTTAGGCAAACGTGATAACCGCTACACTACAGAAACCAACTTGTAGGATAGTTATGATCATGGAAACTGAAAAATATCTAGAGGTCTAACATTAATCAAAATTACATGGAAGACCATGTGAATTGTAACGTATATAGAAAAAATTTAAAAAATCTAGGTAAAACACTGTTTCTGCCTGATTTCGAACAAGGGACCTTTTGTGTGTTAGGCAAACGTGATAACATACATGGATGTCAAAATGACATGAATGACCATGTTCATTGAAACGTATATAGAAAAAAAAATTAAAATAAAAAAAAAACTGTCTCTGTCTGGTTATGAACCAGTTAACTTTTGCATGTTAGGCAAACGTGATAACATACATGGATGTCAAAATTACATGGATGACCATGTGGACTGAAACGTATATAGAAAAAATTAAAAAGAAAACTCTGTTTCTGCCTGGTTTCGAACCAGGGACCTTTTGCATGTGAGGCAAACGTGATAGCCGCTACACTACAGAAACCAACTTGATGGCTTGTGGTGATCACGGAAACTAAACAATATCTAGAGGTCTTACATCAATCAAAATTACATGGAAGAACATGAATATTGCAACGTATATAGAAAAAATTAAAAAATCTAGAGAAAAACTCTGTTTCTGCCTGATTTCGAAACAGGGACATTTTGCGTGTTAGGCAAACGTGATAACCGCTACACTACAGAAACCAACTTGTAGGCTATTTATGATCATGGAAACTGAAAAATATCTAGAGGTCTAACATTAATCAAAATTACATGGAAGACCATGTGAATTGCAACGTATATAGAAAAAATTTAAAAAATCCAGGAAAAACACTGTTTCTGCCTGATTTCGAACAAGGGACCTTTTGTGTGTTAGGCAAACGTGATAACATACATGGATGTCAAAATGACATGAATGACCATGTTCATTGAAACGTATATAGAAAAAAAAATTAAAATAAAAAAAAAACTGTCTCTGTCTGGTTATGAACCAGTTAACTTTTGCATGTTAAGCAATCGTGATAACATACATGGATGTCAAAATTACATGGATGACCATGTGCACTGAAACGTATATAGAAAAAATTAAAAAATCTAGAGTAAAACTCTGTTTCTGCCTGGTTTAGAACCAGGGACCCTTAGCGTGTGAGGCAAACGTGATAAAAGCTACACTACAGAAACCAACTTGTAGGCTAGTTGTGATCACGGAAACTAAACAATATCTAGAGGTCTTACATCAATCAAAATTACATGGAAGAACATGAATATTGCAACGTATATAGAAAAAAATCTAGAGAAAACCTCTGTTTCTGCCTGGTTTCGAACCAGGGACCTTTTGCGTGTTAGGCAAACGTGATAACCGCTACACTACAGAAACCAACTTGTAGGCTTTTTATGATCATGGAAACTGAAAAATATCTAGAGGTCTAACATTAATCAAAATTACATGGAAGACCATGTGAATTGCAACGTATATAGAAAAATTTTTAAAAATCCAGGAAAAACACTGTTTCTGCCTGATTTCGAACAAGGGACCTTTTGTGTGTTAGGCAAACGTGATAACATACATGGATGTCAAAATGACATGAATGACCATGTTCATTGAAACGTATATAGAAAAAAAAATTAAATAAAAAAAAAACTGTCTCTGTCTGGTTATGAACCAGTTAACTTTTGAATGTTAAGCAAACGTGATAACATACATGGATGTCAAAATTACATGGATTACCATGTGCAATGAAACGTATATAGAAAAAATAAAAAAATCTAGAGAAAAACTCTGTTTCTGCCTGGTTTCGAACCAGGGACGTTTTGCGTGTTAGGCTAACGTGATAACCGCTACACTACAGAAACCAACTTGTAGGCTATTTATGATCATGGAAACTGAAAAATATCTAGAGGTCTAACATTAATCAAAATTACATGGAAGACCATGTGAATTGCAACGTATATAGAAAAAATTTAAAAAATCCAGGAAAAACACTGTTTCTGCCTGATTTCGAACAAGGGACCTTTTGTGTGTTAGGCAAACGTGATAACATACATGGATGTCAAAATGACATGAATGACCATGTTCATTGAAACGTATATAGAAAAAAAAATTAAAATAAAAAAAAAACTGTCTCTGTCTGGTTATGAACCAGTTAACTTTTGCATGTTAAGCAATCGTGATAACATACATGGATGTCAAAATTACATATATGACCATGTGCACTGAAACGTATATAGAAAAAATTAAAAAATCTAGAAGAAAACTCTGTTTCTGCCTGGTTTCGAACCAGGGACCTTTTGCGTGTGAGGCAAACGTGATAACCGCTACACTACAGAAACCAACTTGTAGGCTAGTTGTGATCATGGAAACTGAAAAATATCTAGAGGTCTAACATCAATCAAAATTACATGGAAGACCATGTGAATTGCAACGTATATAGAAAAAATTTAAAAAATCCAGGAAAAACACTGTTTCTGCCTGATTTCGAACAAGGGACCTTTTGTGTGTTAGGTAAACGTGATAACATACATGGATGTCAAAATGACATGAATGACCATGTTCATTGAAACGTATATAGAAAAAAAAATTAAATTAAAAAAAAACTGTCTCTGTCTGGTTATGAACCAGTTAACTTTTGAATGTTAAGCAAACGTGATAACATACATGGATGTCAAAATTACATGGATGACCATGTGCACTGAAACGTATATAGAAAAAATTAAAAAATCTAGAGTAAAACTCTGTTTCTGCCTGGTTTAGAACCAGGGACCCTTAGCGTGTGAGGCAAACGTGATAACCGCTACACTACAGAAACCAACTTGTAGGCTAGTTGTGATCACGGAAACTAAACAATATCTAGAGGTCTTACTTCAATCAAAATTACATGGAAGAACATGAATATTGCAACATATATAGAAAAAATTAAAAAATCTAGAGAAAACCTCTGTTTCTGCCTGGTTTCGAACCAGGGACCTTTTGCGTGTTAGGCAAACGTGATAACCGCTACACTACAGAAACCAACTTGTAGGCTTTTTATGATCATGGAAACTGAAAAATATCTAGAGGTCTAACATTAATCAAAATTACATGGAAGACAATGTGAATTGCAACGTATATAGAAAAAATTTAAAAAATCCAGGAAAAACACTGTTTCTGCCTGATTTCGAACAAGGGACCTTTTGTGTGTTAGGTAAATGTGATAACATACATGGATGTCAAAATGACATGAATGAACATGTTCATTGAAACGTATATAGAAAAAAAAATTAAATAAAAAAAAACTGTCTCTGTCTGGTTATGAACCAGTTAACTTTTGAATGTTAAGCAAACGTGATAACATACATGGATGTCAAAATTACATGGATTACCATGTGCAATGAAACGTATATAGAAAAAATAAAAAAATCTAGAGAAAAACTCTGTTTCTGCCTGGTTTCGAACCAGGGACCTTTTGCGTGTTAGGCAAACGTGATAACCGCTACACTACAGAAACCAACTTGTAGGCTATTTATGATCATGGAAACTGAAAAATATCTAGAGGTCTAACATTAATCAAAATTACATGGAAGACCATGTGAATTGTAACGTATATAGAAAAAATTTAAAAAATCCAGGAAAAACACTGTTTCTGCCTGATTTCGAACAAGGGACCTTTTGTGTGTTAGGCAAACGTCATAACATACATGGATGTCAAAATTACATGAATGACCATGTTCATTGAAACGTATATAGAAAAAAAATTAAAATAAAAAAAAAACTGTCTCTGTCTGGTTATGAACCAGTTAACTTTTGCATGTTAAGCAATCGTGATAACATACATGGATGTCAAAATTACATATATGACCATGTGCACTGAAACGTATATAGAAAAAATTAAAAAATCTAGAGGAAAACTCTGTTTCTGCCTGGTTTCGAACCAGGGACCTTTTGCGTGTGAGGCAAACGTGATAAGCGCTACACTACAGAAACCAACTTGCAGGCTAGCTGTGATCATGGAAACTGAAAAATATCTAGAGGTCAAACATTAATCAAAATTACATGGAAGACCATGTGAATTGCAACGTATATAGAAAAAATTAAAAAATCTATAGAAAAATAAAAAAATCTAGAGAAAAACTCTGTTTCTGCCTGGTTTCGAACCAGGGACCTTTTGCGTGTTAGGCAAACGTGATAACAGCTACACTACAGAAACCAACTTGTAGGCTGTTTATGATCATGGAAACTGAAAAATATCTAGTATATAGAAAAAATTTAAAAAATCCAGGAAAAACACTGTTTCTGCCTGATTTCGAACAAGGGACCTTTTGTGTGTTAGGCAAAAGTGATAACATAAATGGATGTCAAAATGACATGAATGACCATGTTCATTGAAACGTATATAGAAAAAAAAATTAAAATAAAAAAAAAACTGTCTCTGTCTGGTTATGAACCAGTTAACTTTTGCATGTTAAGCAATCGTGATAACATACATGGATGTCAAAATTACATGGATGACCATGTGCACTGAAACGTATATAGAAAAAATTAAAAAATCTAGAGGAAAACTCTGTTTCTGCCTGGTTTCGAACTAGGGACCTTTTGCGTGTGAGGCAAACGTGATAACCGCTACACTACAGAAACCAACTTGTAGGCTAGTTGTGATCATGGAAACTGAAAAATATCTAGAGGTCTAACATCAATCAAAATTACATGGAAGACCATGTGAATTGCAACGTATATAGAAAAAATGTTAAAAATCCAGGAAAAACACTGTTTCTGCCTGATTTCGAACAAGGGACCTTTTTTGTGTTAGGCAAACGTGATAACATACATGGATGTCAAAATGACATGAATGACCATGTTCATTGAAACGTATATAGAAAAAGAAATTAAATAAAAAAAAACTGTCTCTGTGTGGTTATGAACCAGTTAACTTTTGAATGTTAAGCAAACGTGATAACATACATGGATGTCAAAATTACATGGATTACCATGTGCACTGAAACGTATATAGAAAAATAAAAAAATCTAGAGAAAAACTCTGTTTCTGCCTGGTTTCGAACCAGGGACCTTTTGCGTGTTAGGCAAACGTGATAACCGCTACACTACAGAAACCAACTTGTAGGATATTTATGATCATGGAAACTGAAAAATATCTAGAGGTCTAACATTAATCAAAATTACATGGAAGACCATGTGAATTGCAACGTATATAGAAAAAATTTAAAAAATCCAGGAAAAACACTGTTTCTGCCTGATTTCGAACAAGGGACCTTTTGTGTGTTAGGCAAACGTGATAACATACATGGATGTCAAAATGACATGAATGACCATGTTCATTGAAACGTATATAGAAAAAAAAATTAAAATAAAAAAAAAACTGTCTCTGTCTGGTTATGAACCAGTTAACTTTTGCATGTTAAGCAATCGTGATAACATACATGGATGTCAAAATTACATGGATGACCATGTGCACTGAAACGTATATAGAAAAAATTAAAAAATCTAGAGGAAAACTCTGTTTCTGCCTGGTTTCGAACCAGGGACCTTAGCGTGTGAGGCAAACGTGATAGCCGCTACACTACAGAAACCAACTTGTAGGCTAGTTGTGATCACGGAAACTAAACAATATCTAGAGGTCTTACATCAATCAAAATTACATGGAAGAACATGAATATTGCAACATATATAGAAAAAATTAAAAAATCTAGAGAAAACCTCTGTTTCTGCCTGGTTTCGAACCAGGGACCTTTTGCGTGTTAGGCAAACGTGATAACCGCTACACTACAGAAACCAACTTGTAGGCTTTTTATGATCATGGAAACTGAAAAATATCTAGAGGTCTAACATTAATCAAAATTACATGGAAGACAATGTGAATTGCAACGTATATAGAAAAAATTTAAAAAATCCAGGAAAAACACTGTTTCTGCCTGATTTCGAACAAGGGACCTTTTGTGTGTTAGGTAAATGTGATAACATACATGGATGTCAAAATGACATGAATGAACATGTTCATTGAAACGTATATAGAAAAAAAAATTAAATAAAAAAAAACTGTCTCTGTCTGGTTATGAACCAGTTAACTTTTGAATGTTAAGCAAACGTGATAACATACATGGATGTCAAAATTACATGGATTACCATGTGCAATGAAACGTATATAGAAAAAATAAAAAAATCTAGAGAAAAACTCTGTTTCTGCCTGGTTTCGAACCAGGGACCTTTTGCGTGTTAGGCAAACGTGATAACCGCTACACTACAGAAACCAACTTGTAGGCTATTTATGATCATGGAAACTGAAAAATATCTAGAGGTCTAACATTAATCAAAATTACATGGAAGACCATGTGAATTGTAACGTATATAGAAAAAATTTAAAAAATCCAGGAAAAACACTGTTTCTGCCTGATTTCGAACAAGGGACCTTTTGTGTGTTAGGCAAACGTCATAACATACATGGATGTCAAAATTACATGAATGACCATGTTCATTGAAACGTATATAGAAAAAAAATTAAAATAAAAAAAAAACTGTCTCTGTCTGGTTATGAACCAGTTAACTTTTGCATGTTAAGCAATCGTGATAACATACATGGATGTCAAAATTACATATATGACCATGTGCACTGAAACGTATATAGAAAAAATTAAAAAATCTAGAGGAAAACTCTGTTTCTGCCTGGTTTCGAACCAGGGACCTTTTGCGTGTGAGGCAAACGTGATAAGCGCTACACTACAGAAACCAACTTGCAGGCTAGCTGTGATCATGGAAACTGAAAAATATCTAGAGGTCAAACATTAATCAAAATTACATGGAAGACCATGTGAATTGCAACGTATATAGAAAAAATTAAAAAATCTATAGAAAAATAAAAAAATCTAGAGAAAAACTCTGTTTCTGCCTGGTTTCGAACCAGGGACCTTTTGCGTGTTAGGCAAACGTGATAACAGCTACACTACAGAAACCAACTTGTAGGCTGTTTATGATCATGGAAACTGAAAAATATCTAGTATATAGAAAAAATTTAAAAAATCCAGGAAAAACACTGTTTCTGCCTGATTTCGAACAAGGGACCTTTTGTGTGTTAGGCAAAAGTGATAACATAAATGGATGTCAAAATGACATGAATGACCATGTTCATTGAAACGTATATAGAAAAAAAAATTAAAATAAAAAAAAAACTGTCTCTGTCTGGTTATGAACCAGTTAACTTTTGCATGTTAAGCAATCGTGATAACATACATGGATGTCAAAATTACATGGATGACCATGTGCACTGAAACGTATATAGAAAAAATTAAAAAATCTAGAGGAAAACTCTGTTTCTGCCTGGTTTCGAACCAGGGACCTTTTGCGTGTGAGGCAAACGTGATAACCGCTACACTACAGAAACCAACTTGTAGGCTAGTTGTGATCATGGAAACTGAAAAATATCTAGAGGTCTAACATCAATCAAAATTACATGGAAGACCATGTGAATTGCAACGTATATAGAAAAAATGTTAAAAATCCAGGAAAAACACTGTTTCTGCCTGATTTCGAACAAGGGACCTTTTTTGTGTTAGGCAAACGTGATAACATACATGGATGTCAAAATGACATGAATGACCATGTTCATTGAAACGTATATAGAAAAAGAAATTAAATAAAAAAAAACTGTCTCTGTGTGGTTATGAACCAGTTAACTTTTGAATGTTAAGCAAACGTGATAACATACATGGATGTCAAAATTACATGGATTACCATGTGCACTGAAACGTATATAGTAAAAATAAAAAAAATCTAGAGAAAAACTCTGTTTCTGCCTGGTTTCGAACCAGGGACCTTTTGCGTGTTAGGCAAACGTGATAACCGCTACACTACAGAAACCAACTTGTAGGATATTTATGATCATGGAAACTGAAAAATATCTAGAGGTCTAACATTAATCAAAATTACATGGAAGACCATGTGAATTGCAACGTATATAGAAAAAATTTAAAAAATCCAGGAAAAACACTGTTTCTGCCTGATTTCGAACAAGGGACCTTTTTTGTGTTAGGCAAACGTGATAACATACATGGATGTCAAAATGACATGAATGACCATGTTCATTGAAACGTATATAGAAAAAAAAATTAAATAAAAAAAAAACTGTCTCTGTGTGGTTATGAACCAGTTAACTTTTGAATGTTAAGTAAACGTGATAACATACATGGATGTCAAAATTACATGGATTACCATGTGCACTGAAACGTATATAGAAAAATAAAAAAATCTAGAGAAAAACTCTGTTTCTGCCTGGTTTCGAACCAGGGACCTTTTGCGTGTTAGGCAAACGTGATAACCGCTACACTACAGAAACCAACTTGTAGGATATTTATGATCATGGAAACTGAAAAATATCTAGAGGTCTAACATTAATCAAAATTACATGGAAGACCATGTGAATTGCAACGTATATAGAAAAAATTTAAAAAATCCAGGAAAAACACTGTTTCTGCCTGATTTCGAACAAGGGACCTTTTGTGTGTTAGGCAAACGTGATAACATACATGGATGTCAAAATGACATGAATGACCATGTTCATTGAAACGTATATAGAAAAAAAAATTAAAATAAAAAAAAAACTGTCTCTGTCTGGTTATGAACCAGTTAACTTTTGCATGTTAAGCAATCGTGATAACATACATGGATGTCAAAATTACATGGATGACCATGTGCACTGAAACGTATATAGAAAAAATTAAAAAATCTAGAGGAAAACTCTGTTTCTGCCTGGTTTCGAACCAGGGACCTTAGCGTGTGAGGCAAACGTGATAGCCGCTACACTACAGAAACCAACTTGTAGGCTAGTTGTGATCACGGAAACTAAACAATATCTAGAGGTCTTACATCAATCAAAATTACATGGAAGAACATGAATATTGCAACATATATTGAAAAAATTAAAAAATCTAGAGAAAACCTCTGTTTCTGCCTGGTTTCGAACCAGGGACCTTTTGCGTGTTAGGCAAACGTGATAACCGCTACACTACAGAAACCAACTTGTAGGCTTTTTATGATCATGGAAACTGAAAAATATCTAGAGGTCTAACATTAATCAAAATTACATGGAAGACAATGTGAATTGCAACGTATATAGAAAAAATTTAAAAAATCCAGGAAAAACACTGTTTCTGCCTGATTTCGAACAAGGGACCTTTTGTGTGTTAGGTAAACGTGATAACATACATGGATGTCAAAATGACATGAATGACCATGTTCATTGAAACGTATATAGAAAAAAAATTAAATAAAAAAAAAACTGTCTCTGTCTGGTTATGAACCAGTTAACTTTTGAATGTTAAGCAAACGTAATAACATACATGGATGTCAAAATTACATGGATTACCATGTGCAATGAAACGTATATAGAAAAAATAAAAAAATCTAGAGAAAACCTCTGTTTTTTCATGGTATCGAACCAGGGACCTTTTGCGTGTTAGGCAAACGTGATAACCGCTACACTACAGAAACCAACTTGTAGGATATTTATGATCATGGAAACTGAAAAATATCTAGAGGTCTATCATTAATCAAAATTACATGGAAGACCATGTGAATTGCAACGTATATAGAAAAAATTTAAAAAATCCAGGAAAAACACTGTTTCTGCCTGATTTCGAACAAGGGACCTTTTGTGTGTTAGGCAAACGTGATAACATACATGGATGTCAAAATGACATGAATGACCATGTTCATTGAAACGTATATAGAAAAAAAAATTAAAATAAAAAAAAAACTGTCTCTGTCTGGTTATGAACCAGTTAACTTTTGCATGTTAAGCAATCGTGATAACATAAATGGATGTCAAAATTACATGGATGACCATGTGCACTGAAACGTATATAGAAAAAATTAAAAAATCTAGATTAAAACTCTGTTTCTGCTTGGTTTAGAACCAGGGACCCTTAGCGTGTGAGGCAAACGTGATAACCGCTACACTACAGAAACCAACTTGTAGGCTAGTTGTGATCACGGAAACTAAACAATATCTAGAGGTCTTACATCAATCAAAATTACATGGAAGACCATGTGAATTGCAACGTATATAGAAAAAATTTTAAAAATCCAGGAAAAACACTGTTTCTGCCTGATTTTGAACAAGGGACCTTTTGTGTGTTAGGCAAACGTGATAACATACATGGATGTCAAAATGACCTGAATGACCATGTTCATTGAAACGTATATAGAAAAAAAAATTACATTAAAAAAAAACTGTCTCTGTCTGGTTATGAACCAGTTAACTTTTGCATGTTAGGCAAACGTGATAACATACATGGATGTCAAAATTACATGGATGACCATGTGGACTGAAACTTATATAGAAAAAATTAAAAAGAAAACTCTGTTTCTGCCTGGTTTCGAACCAGGGACATTTTGCGTGTGAGGCAAACGTGATAGCCGCTACACTACAGAAACCAACTTGATGGCTTGTGGTGATCACGGAAACTAAACAATATCTAGAGGTCTTACATCAATCAAAATTACATGGAAGAACATGAATATTGCAACGTATATAGAAAAAATTAAAAAATCTAGAGAAAAACTCTGTTTCTGCCTGATTTCGAACCAGGGACATTTTGCGTGTTAGGCAAACGTGATAACCGCTACACTACAGAAACCAACTTGTATGCTATTTATGATCATGGAAACTGAAAAATATCTAGAGGTCTAACATTAATCAAAATTACATGGAAGACCATGTGAATTGCAACGTATATAGAAAAAATTTAAAAAATCCAGGAAAAACACTGTTTCTGCCTGATTTCGAACAAGGGACCTTTTGTGTGTTAGGCAAACGTGATAACATACATGGATGTCAAAATGACATGAATGACCATGTTCATTGAAACGTATATAGAAAAAAAAATTAAAATAAAAAAAAAACTGTCTCTGTCTGGTTATGAACCAGTTAACTTTTGCATGTTAAGCAATCGTGATAACATACATGGATGTCAAAATTACATGGATGACCATGTGCACTGAAACGTATATAGAAAAAATTAAAAAATCTAGAGTAAAACTCTGTTTCTGCCTGGTTTAGAACCAGGGACCCTTAGCGTGTGAGGCAAACGTGATAACCGCTACACTACAGAAACCAACTTGAAGGCTAGTTGTGATCACGGAAACTAAACAATATCTAGAGGTCTTACATCAATCAAAATTACATGGAAGACCATGTGAATTGCAACGTATATAGAAAAAATTTTAAAAATCCAGGAAAAACACTGTTTCTGCCTGATTTTGAACAAGGGACCTTTTGTGTGTTAGGCAAACGTGATAACATACATGGATGTCAAAATGACATGAATGACCATGTTCATTGAAACGTATATAGAAAAAAAAATTAAATTAAAAAAAAACTGTCTCTGTCTGGTTATGAACCAGTTAACTTTTGCATGTTAGGCAAACGTGATAACATACATGGATGTCAAAATTACATGGATGACCATGTGGACTGAAACGTATATAGAAAAAATTAAAAAGAAAACTCTGTTTCTGCCTGGTTTCGAACCAGGGACCTTTTGCATGTGAGGCAAACGTGATAGCCGCTACACTACAGAAACCAACTTGATGGCTTGTGGTGATCACGGAAACTAAACAATATCTAGAGGTCTTACATCAATCAAAATTACATGGAAGAACATGAATATTGCAACGTATATAGAAAAAATTAAAAAATCTAGAGAAAAACTCTGTTTCTGCCTGATTTCGAAACAGGGACATTTTGCGTGTTAGGCAAACGTGATAACCGCTACACTACAGAAACCAACTTGTAGGCTATTTATGATCATGGAAACTGAAAAATATCTAGAGGTCTAACATTAATCAAAATTACATGGAAGACCATGTGAATTGCAACGTATATAGAAAAAATTTAAAAAATCCAGGAAAAACACTGTTTCTGCCTGATTTCGAACAAGGGACCTTTTGTGTGTTAGGCAAACGTGATAACATACATGGATGTCAAAATGACATGAATGACCATGTTCATTGAAACGTATATAGAAAAAAAAATTAAAATAAAAAAAAAACTGTCTCTGTCTGGTTATGAACCAGTTAACTTTTGCATGTTAAGCAATCGTGATAACATACATGGATGTCAAAATTACATGGATGACCATGTGCACTGAAACGTATATAGAAAAAATTAAAAAATCTAGAGTAAAACTCTGTTTCTGCCTGGTTTAGAACCAGGGACCCTTAGCGTGTGAGGCAAACGTGATAACCGCTACACTACAGAAACCAACTTGTAGGCTAGTTGTGATCACGGAAACTAAACAATATCTAGAGGTCTTACATCAATCAAAATTACATGGAAGAACATGAATATTGCAACGTATATAGAAAAAAATCTAGAGAAAACCTCTGTTTCTGCCTGGTTTCGAACCAGGGACCTTTTGCGTGTGAGGCAAACGTGATAACCGCTACACTACAGAAACCAACTTGTAGGCAAGTTGTGATCATGGAAACTGAAAAATATCTAGAGGTCTAACATCAATCAAAATTACATGGAAGACCATGTGAATTGCAACGTATATAGAAAAAATTTAAAAAATCCAGGAAAAACACTGTTTCTGCCTGATTTCGAACAAGGGACCTTTTGTGTGTTAGGTAAACGTGATAACATACATGGATGTCAAAATGACATGAATGACCATGTTCATTGAAACGTATATAGAAAAAAAAATTAAAATAAAAAAAAAACTGTCTCTGTCTGGTTATGAACCAGTTAACTTTTGCATGTTAAGCAATCGTGATAACATACATGGATGTCAAAATTACATATATGACCATGTGCACTGAAACGTATATAGAAAAAATTAAAAAATCTAGAAGAAAACTCTGTTTCTGCCTGGTTTCGAACCAGGGACCTTTTGCGTGTGAGGCAAACGTGATAACCGCTACACTACAGAAACCAACTTGTAGGCAAGTTGTGATCATGGAAACTGAAAAATATCTAGAGGTCTAACATCAATCAAAATTACATGGAAGACCATGTGAATTGCAACGTATATAGAAAAAATTTAAAAAATCCAGGAAAAACACTGTTTCTGCCTGATTTCGAACAAGGGACCTTTTGTGTGTTAGGTAAACGTGATAACATACATGGATGTCAAAATGACATGAATGACCATGTTCATTGAAACGTATATAGAAAAAAAAATTAAATAAAAAAAAAACATCTCTGTCTGGTTATGAACCAGTTAACTTTTGAATGTTAAGCAAACGTGATAACATACATGGATGTCAAAATTACATGGATGACCATGTGCACTGAAACGTATATAGAAAAAATTAAAAAATCTAGAGGAAAACTCTGTTTCTGCCTGGTTTCGAACCAGGGACCTTTTGCGTGTGAGGCAAACGTGATAGCCGCTACACTACAGAAGCCAACTTGTAGGCTAGTTGTGATCACGGAAACTAAACAATATCTAGAGGTCTTACATCAATCAAAATTACATGGAAGAACATGAATATTGCAACGTATATAGAAAAAAATCTAGAGAAAACCTCTGTTTCTGCCTGGTTTCGAACCAGGGACCTTTTGCGTGTTAGGCAAACGTGATAACCGCTACACTACAGAAAACAACTTGTAGGCTTTTTATGATCATGGAAACTGAAAAATATCTAGAGGTCTAACATTAATCAAAATTACATGGAAGACAATGTGAATTGCAACGTATATAGAAAAAATTAAAAAAATCCAGGAAAAACACTGTTTCTGCCTGATTTCGAACAAGGGACCTTTTGTGTGTTAGGTAAACGTGATAACATACATGGATGTCAAAATGACATGAATGACCATGTTCATTGAAACGTATATAGAAAAAAAAATTAAATAAAAAAAAAACTGTCTCTGTCTGGTTATGAACCAGTTAACTTTTGAATGTTAAGCAAACGTGATAACATACATGGATGTCAAAATTACATTGATTACCATGTGCAATGAAACGTATATAGAAAAAATAAAAAAATCTAGAGAAAAAGTCTGTTTCTGCCTGGTTTAGAACCTTGGACGTTTTGCGTGTTAGGCAAACGTGATAACCGCTACACTACAGAAACCAACTTGTAGGCTATTTATGATCATGGAAACTGAAAAATATCTAGAGGTCTAACATTAATCAAAATTACATGGAAGACAATGTGAATTGCAATGTATATAGAAAAAATTTAAAAAATCCAGGAAAAACACTGTTTCTGCCTGATTTCGAACAAGGTACCTTTTGTGTGTTAGGCAAACGTGATAACATAAATGGATGTCAAAATGACATGAATGACCAAGTTCATTGAAACGTATATAGAAAAAAAAATTAAAATAAAAAAAAAACTGTCTCTGTCTGGTTATGAACCAGTTAACTTTTGCATGTTAAGCAATCGTGATAACATACATGGATGTCAAAATTACATATATGACCATGTGCACTGAAACGTATATAGAAAAAATTAAAAAATCTAGAAGAAAACTCTGTTTCTGCCTGGTTTCGAACCAGGGACCTTTTGCGTGTGAGGCAAACGTGATAACCGCTACACTACAGAAACCAACTTGTAGGCAAGTTGTGATCATGGAAACTGAAAAATATCTAGAGGTCTAACATCAATCAAAATTACATGGAAGACCATGTGAATTGCAACGTATATAGAAAAAATTTTAAAAATCCAGGAAAAACACTGTTTCTGCCTGATTTCGAACAAGGGACCTTTTTGTGTGTTAGGTAAACGTGATAACATACATGGATGTCAAAATGACATGAATGACCATGTTCATTGAAACGTATATAGAAAAAAAAATTAAATAAAAAAAAAACTGTCTCTGTCTTGTTATGAACCAGTTAACTTTTGAATGTTAAGCAAACGTGATAACATACATGGATGTCAAAATTACATGGATTACCATGTGCACTGAAACGTATATAGAAAAATAAAAAAATCTAGAGAAAACCTCTGTTTCTGCCTGGTTTCGAACCAGGGACCTTGTGCGTGTTAGGCAAACGTGATAACCGCTACACTACAGAAACCAACTTGTAGGATATTTATGATCATGGAAACTGAAAAATATCTAGAGGTCTAACATTAATCAAAATTACATGGAAGACCATGTGAATTGCAACGTATATAGAAAAAATTTAAAAAATCCAGGAAAAACACTGTTTCTGCCTGATTTCGAACAAGGGACCTTTTGTGTGTTAGGCAAACGTGATAACATACATGGATGTCAAAATGACATGAATGACCATGTTCATTGAAACGTATATAGAAAAAAAAATTAAAATAAAAAAAAAACTGTCTCTGTCTGGTTATGAACCAGTTAACTTTTGCATGTTAAGCAATCGTGATAACATACATGGATGTCAAAATTACATGGATGACCATGTGCACTGAAACGTATATAGAAAAAATTAAAAAATCTAGAGTAAAACTCTGTTTCTGCCTGGTTTCGAACCAGGGACCTTTTGCGTGTGAGGCAAACGTGATAGCCGCTACACTACAGAAACCAACTTGTAGGCTAGTTGTGATCACGGAAACTAAACAATATCTAGAGGTCTTACATCAATCAAAATTACATGGAAGAACATGAATATTGCAACATATATAGAAAAAATTAAAAAATCTAGAGAAAACCTCTGTTTCTGCCTGGTTTCGAACCAGGGACCTTTTGCGTGTTAGGCAAACGTGATAACCGCTACACTACAGAAACCAACTTGTAGGCTTTTTATGATCATGGAAACTGAAAAATATCTAGAGGTCTAACATTAATCAAAATTACATGGAAGACCATGTGAATTGCAACGTATATAGAAAAAATTTAAAAAATCCAGGAAAAACACTGTTTCTGCCTGATTTCGAACAAGGGACCTTTTGTGTGTTAGGTAAACGTGATAACATACATGGATGTCAAAATGACATGAATGACCATGTTCATTGAAACGTATATAGAAAAAAAAATTAAATAAAAAAAAAACTGTCTCTGTCTGGTTATGAACCAGTTAACTTTTGCATGTTAAGCAATCGTGATAACATACATGGATGTCAAAATTACATGGATGACCATGTGCACTGAAACGTATATAGAAAAAATTAAAAAATCTAGAGGAAAACTATGTTTCTGCCTGGTTTCGAACCAGGGACCTTTGCGTGTTAGGCAAACGTGATAACCGCTACACTACAGAAACCAACTTGTAGGATATTTATGATCATGGAAACTGAAAAATATCTAGAGGTCTAACATTAATCAAAATTACATGGAAGACCATGTGAATTGCAACGTATATAGAAAAAATTTAAAAAATCCAGGAAAAACACTGTTTCTGCCTGATTTCGAACAAGGGACCTTTTTTGTGTTAGGCAAACGTGATAACATACATGGATGTCAAAATGACATGAATGACCATGTTCATTGAAACGTATATAGAAAAAAAAATTAAATAAAAAAAAACTGTCTCTGTGTGGTTATGAACCAGTTAACTTTTGAATGTTAAGCAAACGTGATAACATACATGGATGTCAAAATTACATGGATTACCATGTGCACTGAAACGTATATAGAAAAATAAAAAAATCTAGAGAAAAAGTCTGTTTCTGCCTGGTATCGAACCAGGGACCCTTGCGTGTTAGGCAAACGTGATAACCGCTACACTACAGAAACCAACTTGTAGAATATTTATGATCATGGAAACTGAAAAATATCTAGAGGTCTAACATTAATCAAAATTACATGGAAGACCATGTGAATTGCAACGTATATAGAAAAAATTTAAAAAATCCAGGAAAAACACTGTTTCTGCCTGATTTCGAACAAGGGACTTTTTGTGTGTTAGGCAAACGTGATAACATACATGGATGTCAAAATGACATGAATGACCATGTTCATTGAAACGTATATAGAAAAAAAAAAAAAAATAAAAAAAAAACTGTCTCTGTCTGGTAATGAACCAGTTAACTTTTGAATGTTAAGCAAACGTGATAACATACATGGATGTCAAAATTACATGGATGACCATGTGCACTGAAACGTATATAGAAAAAATTAAAAAATCTAGAGGAAAACTATGTTTCTGCCTGGTTTCGAACCAGGGACCTTTGCGTGTTAGGCAAACGTGATAACCGCTACCCTACAGAAACCAACTTGTAGGATATTTATGATCATGGAAACTGAAAAATATCTAGAGGTCTAACATTAATCAAAATTACATGGAAGACCATGTGAATTGCAACGTATATAGAAAAAATTTAAAAAATCCAGGAAAAACACTGTTTCTGCCTGATTTCGAACAAGGGACCTTTTGTGTGTTAGGCAAACGTGATAACATACATGGATGTCAAAATGACATGAATGACCATGTTCATTGAAACGTATATAGAAAAAAAAATTAAAATAAAAAAAAAACTGTCTCTGTCTGGTTATGAACCAGTTAACTTTTGCATGTTAAGCAATCGTGATAACATACATGGATGTCAAAATTACATGGATGACCATGTGCACTGAAACGTATATAGAAAAAATTAAAAAATCTAGAGGAAAACTATGTTTCTGCCTGGTTTCGAACCAGGGACCTTTTGCGTGTGAGGCAAACGTGATAGCCGCTACACTACAGAAACCAACTTGTAGGCTAGTTGTGATCACGGAAACTAAACAATATCTAGAGGTCTTACATCAATCAAAATTACATGGAAGAACATGAATATTGCAACATATATAGAAAAAATTAAAAAATCTAGAGAAAACCTCTGTTTCTGCCTGGTTTCGAACCAGGGACCTTTTGCGTGTTAGGCAAACGTGATAACCGCTACACTACAGAAACCAACTTGTAGGCTTTTTATGATCATGGAAACTGAAAAATATCTAGAGGTCTAACATTAATCAGAATTACATGGAAGACCATGTGAATTGCAACGTATATAGAAAAAATTTAAAAAATCCAGGAAAAACACTGTTTCTGCCTGATTTCGAACAAGGGACCTTTTGTGTGTTAGGCAAACGTGATAACATACATGGATGTCAAAATGACATGAATGACCATGTTCATTGAAACGTATATAGAAAAAAAAATTAAAATAAAAAAAAAGTGTCTCTGTCTGGTTATGAACCAGTTAACTTTTGCATGTTAAGCAATCGTGATAACATACATGGATGTCAAAATTACATGGATGACCATGTGCACTGAAACGTATATAGAAAAAATTAAAAAATCTAGAGGAAAACTATGTTTATGCTTGTTTTCGAACCAGGGACCTTTTGCGTGTGAGGCAAACGTGATAGCCACTACACTACAGAAACCAACTTGAAGGCTAGTTGTGATCACGGATACTAAACAATATCTAGAGGTCTTACATCAATCAAAATTACATGGAAGAACATGAATATTGCAACATATATAGAAAAAATTAAAAAATCTAGAGAAAACCTCTGTTTCTGCCTGGTTTCGAACCAGGGACCTTTTGCGTGTTAGGCAAACGTGATAACCGCTACACTACAGAAACCAACTTGTAGGCTTTTTATGATCATGGAAACTGAAAAATATCTAGAGGTCTAACATTAATCAAAATTACATGGAAGACCATGTGAATTGCAACGTATATAGAAAAAATTTAAAAAATCCAGGAAAAACACTGTTTCTGCCTGATTTCGAACAAGTGACCTTTTGTGTGTTAGGTAAACGTGATAACATACATGGATGTCAAAATGACATGAATGACCATGTTCATTGAAACGTATATAGAAAAAAAAATTAAATAAAAAAAAAACTGTCTCTGTCTGGTTATGAACCAGTTAACTTTTGAATGTTAAGCAAACGTGATAACATACATGGATGTCAAAATTACATGGATTACCATGTGCAATGAAACATATATAGAAAAAATAAAAAAATCTAGAGAAAACCTCTGTTTCTGCCTTGTTTCGAACCAGGGACCTTTTGCGTGTTAGGCAAACGTGATAACATACATGGATGTCAAAATTACATGGATTACCATGTGCACTGAAACGTATATAGAAAAAATTAAAAAATCTAGAGGAAAACTATGTTTCTGCCTGGTTTCGAACCAGGGACCTTTTGCATGTGAGGCAAACGTGATAACCGCTACACTACCGAAACCAACTTGTAGGCTTTTTATGATCATGGAAACTGAAAAATATCTAGAGGTCTAACATTAATCAAAATTACATGGAAGACCATGTGAATTGCAACGTATAAAGAAAAAATTTAAAAAATCCAGGAAAAACACTGTTTCTGCCTGATTTCGAACAAGGGACCTTTTGTGTGTTAGGTAAACGTGATAACATACATGGATGTCAAAATGACATGAATGACCATGTTCATTGAAACGTATATAGAAAAAAAAATTAAATAAAAAAAAAACTGTCTCTGTCTGGTTATGAACCAGTTAACTTTTGAATGTTAAGCAAACGTGATAACATACATGGATGTCAAAATTACATGGATTACCATGTGCACTGAAACGTATATAGAAAAAATAAAAAAATCTAGAGAAAAACTCTGTTTCTGCCTGGTTTCGAACCAGGGACCTTTTGCGTGTTAGGCAAACGTGATAACCGCTACACTACAGAAACCAACTTGTAGGCTATTTATGATCATGGAAACTGAAAAATACCTAGAGGTCTAACATTAATCAAAATTACATGGAAGACCATGTGAATTGCAACGTATATAGAAAAAATTTAAAAAATCCAGGAAAAACACTGTTTCTGCCTGATTTCGAACAAGGGACCTTTTTTGTGTTAGGCAAACGTGATAACATACATGGATGTCAAAATGACATGAATGACCATGTTCATTGAAACGTATATAGAAAAAAAAATTAAATAAAAAAAAACTGTCTCTGTGTGGTTATGAACCAGTTAACTTTTGAATGTTAAGCAAACGTGATAACATACATGGATGTCAAAATTACATGGATTACCATGTGCACTGAAACGTATATAGAAAAATAAAAAAATCTAGAGAAAAACTCTGTTTCTGCCTGGTATCGAACCAGGGACATTTGCGTGTTAGGCAAACGTGATAACCGCTACACTACAGAAACCAACTTGTAGGATATTTATGATCATGGAAACTGAAAAATATCTACAGGTCTAACATTAATCAAAATTACATGGAAGACCATGTGAATTGCAACGTATATAGAAAAAATTTAAAAAATCCAGGAAAAACACTGTTTCTGCCTGATTTCGAACAAGGGACCTTTTGTGTGTTAGGCAAACGTGATAACATACATGGATGTCAAAATGACATGAATGACCATGTTCATTGAAACGTATATAGAAAAAAAAATTAAAATAAAAAAAAAACTGTCTCTGTCTGGTTATGAACCAGTTAACTTTTGCATGTTAAGCAATCGTGATAACATACATGGATGTCAAAATTACATGGATGACCATGTGCACTGAAACGTATATAGAAAAAATTAAAAAATCTAGAGGAAAACTATGTTTCTGCCTGGTTTCGAACCAGGGACCTTTTGCGAGTGAGGCAAACGTGATAGCCGCTACACTACAGAAACCAACTTGTAGGCTAGTTGTGATCACGGAAACTAAACAATATCTAGAGGTCTTACATCAATCAAAATTACATGGAAGAACATGAATATTGCAACATATATAGAAAAAATTAAAAAATCTAGAGAAAACCTCTGTTTCTGCCTGGTTTCGAACCAGGGACCTTTTGCGTGTTAGGCAAACGTGATAACCGCTACACTACAGAAACCAACTTGTAGGCTAGTTGTGATCACGGAAACTAAACAATATCTAGAGGTCTTACATCAATCAAAATTACATGGAAGAACATGAATATTGCAACATATATAGAAAAAATTAAAAAATCTAGAGAAAACCTCTGTTTCTGCCTGGTTTCGAACCAGGGACCTTTTGCGTGTTAGGCAAACGTGATAACCGCTACACTACAGAAACCAACTTGTAGGCTAGTTGTGATCACGGAAACTAAACAATATCTAGAGGTCTTACATCAATCAAAATTACATGGAAGAACATGAATATTGCAACATATATAGAAAAAATTAAAAAATCTAGAGAAAACCTCTGTTTCTGCCTGGTTTCGAACCAGGGACCTTTTGCGTGTTAGGCAAACGTGATAACCGCTACACTACAGAAACCAACTTGTAGGCATTTATGATCATGGAAACTGAAAAATATCTAGAGGTCTAACATTAATCATAATTACATGGAAGACCATGTGAATTGCAACGTATATAGAAAAAATTTAAAAAATCCAGGAAAAACACTGTTTCTGCCTGATTTCGAACAAGGGACCTTTTGTGTGTTAGGCAAACGTGATAACATACATGGATGTCAAAATGACATGAATGACCATGTTCATTGAAACGTATATAGAAAAAAAAATTAAAATAAAAAAAAAACTGTCTCTGTCTGGTTATGAACCAGTTAACTTTTGCATGTTAAGCAATCGTGATAACATACATGGATGTCAAAATTACATGGATGACCATGTGCACTGAAACGTATATAGAAAAAATTAAAAAATCTAGAGGAAAACTATGTTTCTGCCTGGTTTCGAACCAGGGACCTTTTGCGTGTGAGGCAAACGTGATAGCCACTACACTACAGAAACCAACTTGTAGGCTAGTTGTGATCACGGAAACTAAACAATATCTAGAGGTCTTACATCAATCAAAATTACATGGAAGAACATGAATATTGCAACATATATAGAAAAAATTAAAAAATCTAGAGAAAACCTCTGTTTCTGCCTGGTTTCGAACCAGGGACCTTTTGCGTGTTAGGCAAACGTGATAACCGCTACACTACAGAAACCAACTTGTAGGCTAGTTGTGATCACGGAAACTAAACAATATCTAGAGGTCTTACATCAATCAAAATTACATGGAAGAACATGAATATTGCAACATATATAGAAAAAATTAAAAAATCTAGAGAAAACCTCTGTTTCTGCCTGGTTTCGAACCAGGGAGCTTTTGCGTGTTAGGCAAACGTGATAACCGCTACACTACAGAAACCAACTTGTAGGCTTTTTATGATCATGGAAACTGAAAAATATCTAGAGGTCTAACATTAATCAAAATTACATGGAAGACCATGTGAATTGCAACGTATATAGAAAAAATCTAAAAATTCCAGGAAAAACACTGTTTCTGCCTGATTTCGAACAAGGGACCTTTTGTGTGTTAGGTAAACGTGATAACATACATGGATGTCAAAATGACATGAATGACCATGTTCATTGAAACGTATATAGAAAAAAAAATTAAATAAAAAAAAAACTGTCTCTGTCTGGTTATGAACCAGTTAACTTTTGAATGTTAAGCAAACGTGATAACATACATGGATGTCAAAATTACATGGATTACCATGTGCACTGAAACGTATATAGAAAAATAAAAAAATCTAGAGAAAAACTCTGTTTCTGCCTGGTATCGAACCAGGGACCTTTGCGTGTTAGGCAAACGTGATAACCGCTACTCTACAGAAACCAACTTGTAGGATGTTTATGATCATGGAAACTGAAAAATATCTAGAGGTCTAACATTAATCAAAATTACATGGAAGACCATGTGAATTGCAACGTATATAGAAAAAATTTAAAAAATCCAGGAAAAACACTGTTTCTGCCTGATTTCGAACAAGGGACCTTTTGTGTGTTAGGCAAACGTGATAACATACATGGATGTCAAAATGACATGAATGACCATGTTCATTGAAACGTATATAGAAAAAAAAATTAAAATAAAAAAAAAACTGTCTCTGTCTGGTTATGAACCAGTTAACTTTTGCATGTTAAGCAATCGTGATAACATACATGGATGTCAAAATTACATGGATGACCATGTGCACTGAAACGTATATAGAAAAAATTAAAAAATCTAGAGGAAAACTATGTTTCTGCCTGGTTTCGAACCAGGGACCTTTGCATGTTAGGCAAACGTGATAACCGCTACACTACAGAAACCAACTTGTAGGATATTTATGATCATGGAAACTGAAAAATATCTAGAGGTCTAACATTAATCAAAATTACATGGAAGACCATGTGAATTGCGACGTATATAGAAAAAATTTAAAAAATCCAGGAAAAACACTGTTTCTGCCTGATTTCGAACAAGGGACTTTTTGTGTGTTAGGCAAACGTGATAACATACATGGATGTCAAAATGACATGAATGACCATGTTCATTGAAACGTATATAGAAAAAGAAATTAAATAAAAAAAAACTGTCTCTGTGTGGTTATGAACCAGTTAACTTTTGAATGTTAAGCAAACGTGATAACATACATGGATGTCAAAATTACATGGATTACCATGTGCACTGAAACGTATATAGAAAAATAAAAAAATCTAGAGAAAAACTCTGTTTCTGCCTGGTTTCGAACCAGGGACCTTTTGCGTGTTAGGCAAACGTGATAACCGCTACACTACAGAAACCAACTTGTAGGCTATTTATGATCATGGAAACTGAAAAATACCTAGAGGTCTAACATTAATCAAAATTACATGGAAGACCATGTGAATTGCAACGTATATAGAAAAAATTTAAAAAATCCAGGAAAAACACTGTTTCTGCCTGATTTCGAACAAGGGACCTTTTTTGTGTTAGGCAAACGTGATAACATACATGGATGTCAAAATGACATGAATGACCATGTTCATTGAAACGTATATAGAAAAAAAAATTAAATAAAAAAAAACTGTCTCTGTGTGGTTATGAACCAGTTAACTTTTGAATGTTAAGCAAACGTGATAACATACATGGATGTCAAAATTACATGGATTACCATGTGCACTGAAACGTATATAGAAAAATAAAAAAATCTAGAGAAAAACTCTGTTTCTGCCTGGTATCGAACCAGGGACCTTTGCGTGTTAGGCAAACGTGATAACCGCTACACTACAGAAACCAACTTGTAGGATATTTATGATCATGGAAACTGAAAAATATCTAGAGGTCTAACATTAATCAAAATTACATGGAAGACCATGTGAATTGCGACGTATATAGAAAAAATTTAAAAAATCCAGGAAAAACACTGTTTCTGCCTGATTTCGAACAAGGGACCTTTTTTGTGTTAGGCAAACGTGATAACATACATGGATGTCAAAATGACATGAATGACCATGTTCATTGAAACGTATATAGAAAAAAAAATTAAATAAAAAAAAACTGTCTCTGTGTGGTTATGAACCAGTTAACTTTTGAATGTTAAGCAAACGTGATAACATACATGGATGTCAAAATTACATGGATTACCATTTGCACTGAAACGTATATAGAAAAATAAAAAAATCTAGAGAAAAACTCTGTTTCTGCCTGGTATCGAACCAGGGACCTTTGCGTGTTAGGCAAACGTGATAACCGCTACACTACAGAAACCAACTTGTAGGATATTTATGATCATGGAAACTGAAAAATATCTAGAGGTCTAACATTAATCAAAATTACATGGAAGACAATGTGAATTGCAACGTATATAGAAAAAATTTAAAAAATCCAGGAAAAACACTGTTTCTGCCTGATTTCGAACAAGGGACCTTTTGTGTGTTAGGTAAACGTGATAACATACATGGATGTCAAAATGACATGAATGACCATGTTCATTGAAACGTATATAGAAAAAAAAATTAAATAAAAAAAAACTGTCTCTGTCTGGTTATGAACCAGTTAACTTTTGAATGTTAAGCAAACGTGATAACATACATGGATGTCAAAATTACATGGATTACCATGTGCAATGAAACGTATATAGAAAAAATAAAAAAATATAGAGAAAAACTCTGTTTCTGCCTGGTTTCGAACCAGGGACCTTTTGCGTGTTAGGCAAACGTGATAACCGCTACACTACAGAAACCAACTTGTAGGCTATTTATGATCATGGAAACTGAAAAATATCTAGAGGTCTAACATTAATCAAAATTACATGGAAGACCATGTGAATTGCAACGTATATAGAAAAAATTTAAAAAATCCAGGAAAAACACTGTTTCTGCCTGATTTCGAACAAGGGACCTTTTGTGTGTTAGGCAAACGTGATAACATACATGGATGTCAAAATTACATGAATGACCATGTTCATTGAAACGTATATAGAAAAAAAATTAAAATAAAAAAAAAACTGTCTCTGTCTGGTTATGAACCAGTTAACTTTTGCATGTTAAGCAATCGTGATAACATACATGGATGTCAAAATTACATATATGACCATGTGCACTGAAACGTATATAGAAAAAATTAAAAAATCTAGAGGAAAACTCTGTTTCTGCCTGGTTTCGAACCAGGGACCTTTTGCGTGTGAGGCAAACGTGATAAGCGCTACACTACAGAAACCAACTTGCAGGCTAGCTGTGATCATGGAAACTGAAAAATATCTAGAGGTCAAACATTAATCAAAATTACATGGAAGACCATGTGAATTGCAACGTATATAGAAAAAATTAAAAAATCTATAGAAAAATAAAAAAATCTAGAGAAAAACTCTGTTTCTGCCTGGTTTCGAACCAGGGACCTTTTGCGTGTTAGGCAAACGTGATAACCGCTACACTACAGAAACCAACTTGTAGGCTGTTTATGATCATGGAAACTGAAAAATATCTAGTATATAGAAAAAATGTAAAAAATCCAGGAAAAACACTGTTTCTGCCTGATTTCGAACAAGGGACCTTTTGTGTGTTAGGCAAACGTGATAACATACATGGATGTCAAAATGACATGAATGACCATGTTCATTGAAACGTATATAGAAAAAAAAATTAAAATAAAAAAAAAACTGTCTCTGTCTGGTTATGAACCAGTTAACTTTTGCATGTTAAGCAATCGTGATAACATACATGGATGTCAAAATTACATGGATGACCATGTGCACTGAAACTTATATAGAAAAAATTAAAAAAATCTAGAGGAAAACTCTGTTTCTGCCTGGTTTCGAACCAGGGACCTTTTGCGTGTGAGGCAAACGTGATAACCGCTACACTACTGAAACCAACTTGTAGGCTAGTAGTGATCATGGAAACTGAAAATAATCTAGAGGTCTAACATCACTCAAAATTACATGGAAGACTAAGTGAATTGCAACGTATATAGAAAAAATGTTAAAAATCCAGGAAAAACACTGTTTCTGCCTGATTTCGAACAAGGGACCTTTTTTGTGTTAGGCAAACGTGATAACATACATGGATGTCAAAATGACATGAATGACCATGTTCATTGAAACGTATATAGAAAAAAAAATTAAATTAAAAAAAAACTGTCTCTGTCTGGTTATGAACCAGTTAACTTTTGAATGTTAAGCAAACGTGATAACATACATGGATGTCAAAATTACATGGATTACCATGTGCACTGAAACGTATATAGAAAAAATAAAAAAATCTAGAGAAAAACTCTGTTTCTGCCTGGTTTCGAACCAGGGACCTTTTGCGTGTTATGCAAACGTGATAACCGCTACACTACAGAAACCAACTTGTAGGCTATTTATGATCATGGAAACTGAAAAATATCTAGAGGTCTAACATTAATCAAAATTACATGGAAGACCATGTGAATTGAAACGTATATAGAAAAAAATTAAAAAATCCAGGAAAAACACTGTTTCTGCCTGATTTCGAACAAGGGACCTTTTTTGTGTTAGGCAAACGTGATAACATACATGGATGTCAAAATGACATGAATGACCATGTTCATTGAAACGTATATAGCAAAAAAAATTAAATAAAAAAAAAACTGTCTCTGTCTGGTTATGAACCAGTTAACTTTTGCATGTTAGGCAAACGTGATAACATACATGGATGTCAAAATTACAAGGATGACCATGTGCACTGAAACGTATATAGAAAAAATTAAAAAATCAAAAGGAAAACTCTGTTTCTGCCTGGTTTCGAACCAGGGACCTTTTGAGTGTGAGGCACACGTGATAGCCGCTACACTACAGAATCCAACTTGTAGGTTAGTTGTGATCACGGAAACTAAACAATATCTAGATGTCTTACATCAATCAAAATTACATGGAAGAACATGAATATTGCAACGTATATAGAAAAAATTAAAAAATCTAGAGAAAAACTCTGTTTCTGCCTGGTTTCGAACCAGGGACGTTTTGCGTGTGAGGCAAACGTGATAGCCGCTACACTACAGAATACAACTTGTAGGTTAGTTGTGATCACGGAAACTAAACAATATCTAGAGGTCTTACATCAATCAAAATTACATGGAAGAACATGAATATTGCAATGTATATAGAAAAAATTAAAAAATCTAGAGAAAAACTCTGTTTCTGCCTGGTTTTCGAACCAGGGACCTTTTGCGTGTGAGGCAAACGTGATAACCGCTACACTACAGAAACCAACTTGTAGGCTATTTATGATCATGGAAACTGAAAAATATCTAGAGGTCTAACATTAATCAAAATTACATGGAAGACCATGTGAATTGCAACGTATATAGAAAAAATTAAAAAATCTAGAGAAAAACTCTGTTTCTGCCTGGTTTCGAACCAGGGACCTTTTGCGTGTGAGGCAAACGTGATAACCGCTACACTACAGAAACCAACTTGTAGGCTATTTATGATCATGGAAACTGAAAAATATCTAGAGGTCTAACATTAATCAAAATTACATGGAAGACCATGTGAATTGCAACGTATATAGAAAAAATGTTAAAAATCCAGGAAAAACACTGTTTCTGCCTGATTTCGAACAAGGGACCTTTTTTTGTGTTAGGCAAACGTGATAACATACATGGATGTCAAAATGACATGAATGACCATGTTCATTGAAACGTATATAGAAAAAAAAATTAAATAAAAAAAAAACTGTCTCTGTCTGGTTATGAACCAGTTAACTTTTGCATGTTAAGCAATCGTGATAACATACATGGATGTCAAAATTACATGGATGACCATGTGCACTGAAACGTATATAGAAAAAATTAAAAAATCTAGAGGAAAACTCTGTTTCTGCCTGGTTTCGAACCAGGGACCTTTTGCGTGTGAGGCAAACGTGATAACCGCTACACTACAGAAACCAACTTGTAGGCTAGTTGTGATCATGGAAATTGAAAAATATCTAGAGGTCTAACATCACTCAAAATTACATGGAAGACCATGTGAATTGCAACGTATATAGAAAAAATGTTAAAAATCCAGGAAAAACACTGTTTCTGCCTGATTTCGAACAAGGGACCTTTTTTGTGTTAGGCAAACGTGATAACATACATGGATGTCAAAATGACATGAATGACCATGTTCATTGAAACGTATATAGAAAAAAAAATTAAATAAAAAAAAAACTGTCTCTGTCTGGTTATGAACCAGTTAACTTTTGAATGTTAAGCAAACGTGATAACATACATGGATGTCAAAATTACATGGATTACCATGTGCACTGAAACGTATATAGAAAAAATAAAAAAATCTAGAGAAAAACTCTGTTTCTGCCTGGTTTCGAACCAGGGACCTTTTGCGTGTGAGGCAAACGTGATAACCGCTACACTACAGAAACCAACTTGTAGGCTATTTATGATCATGGAAACTGAAAAATATCTAGAGGTCTAACATTAATCAAAATTACATGGAAGACCATGTGAATTGCAACGTATATAGAAAAAATTAAAAAATCTAGAGAAAAAATCTGTTTCTGCCTGGTTTCGAACCAGGGACCTTTTGCGTGTTAGGCAAACGTGATAACCGCTACACTACAGAAACCAACTTGTAGGCTATTTATGATCATGGAAACTGAAAAATATCTAGAGGTCTAACATTAATCAAAATTACATGGAAGACCATGTGAATTGCAACGTATATAGAAAAAATGTTAAAAATCCAGGAAAAACACTGTTTCTGCCTGATTTCGAACAAGGGACCTTTTTTGTGTTAGGCAAACGTGATAACATACATGGATGTCAAAATGACATGAATGACCATGTTCATTGAAACGTATATAGAAAAAAAATTAAATAAAAAAAAAACTGTCTCTGTCTGGTTATGAACCAGTTAACTTTTGCATGTTAAGCAATCGTGATAACATACATGGATGTCAAAATTACATGGATGACCATGTGCACTGAAACGTATATAGAAAAAATTAAAAAATCTAGAGGAAAACTCTGTTTCTGCCTGGTTTCGAACCAGGGACCTTTTGCGTGTGAGGCAAACGTGATAACCGCTACACTACAGAAACCAACTTGTAGGCTAGTTGTGATCATGGAAACTGAAAAATATCTAGAGGTCTAACATCACTCAAAATTACATGGAAGACCATGTGAATTGCAACGTATATAGAAAAAATGTTAAAAATCCAGGAAAAACACTGTTTCTGCCTGATTTCGAACAAGGGACCTTTTTTGTGTTAGGCAAACGTGATAACATACATGGATGTCAAAATGACATGAATGACCATGTTCATTGAAACGTATATAGAAAAAAAAATTAAATAAAAAAAAAACTGTCTCTGTCTGGTTATGAACCAGTTAACTTTTGAATGTTAAGCAAACGTGATAACATACATGGATGTCAAAATTACATGGATTACCATGTGCACTGAAACGTATATAGAAAAAATAAAAAAATCTAGAGAAAAACTCTGTTTCTGCCTGGTTTCGAACCAGTGACCTTTTGCGTGTGAGGCAAACGTGATAACCGCTACACTACAGAAACCAACTTGTAGGCTATTTATGATCATGGAAACTGAAAAATATCTAGAGGTCTAACATTAATCAAAATTACATGGAAGACCATGTGAATTGCAACGTATATAGAAAAAATTAAAAAATCTAGAGAAAAAATCTGTTTCTGCCTGGTTTCGAACCAGGGACCTTTTGCGTGTTAAGCAAACGTGATAACCGCTACACTACAGAAACCAACTTGTAGGCTATTTATGATCATGGAAACTGAAAAATATCTAGAGGTCTAACATTAATCAAAATTACATGGAAGACCATGTGAATTGCAACGTATATAGAAAAAATGTTAAAAATCCAGGAAAAACACTGTTTCTGCCTGATTTCGAACAAGGGACCTTTTTTGTGTTAGGCAAACATGATAACATACATGGCTGTCAAAATGACATGAATGTCCATGTTCATTGAAACGTATATAGAAAAAAAAATTAAATAAAAAAAAAACTGTCTCTGTCTGGTTATGAACCAGTTAACTTTTGCATGTTAAGCAATCGTGATAACATACATGGATGTCAAAATTACATGGATGACCATGTGCACTGAAACGTATATAGAAAAAATTAAAAAATCTAGAGGAAAACTCTGTTTCTGCCTGGTTTCGAACCAGGGACCTTTTGCGTGTGAGGCAAACGTGATAACCGCTACACTACAGAAACCAACTTGTAGGCTAGTTGTGATCATGGAAACTGAAAAATATCTAGAGGTCTAACATCACTCAAAATTACATGGAAGACCATGTGAATTGCAACGTATATTGAAAAAATGTTAAAAATCCAGGAAAAACACTGTTTCTGCCTGATTTCGAACAAGGGACCTTTTTTGTGTTAGGCAAACGTGATAACATACATGGATGTCAAAATGACATGAATGACCATGTTCATTGAAACGTATATAGAAAAAAAAATTAAATAAAAAAAAAACTGTCTCTGTCTGGTTATGAACCAGTTAACTTTTGAATGTTAAGCAAACGTGATAACATACATGGATGTCAAAATTACATGGATTACCATGTGCACTGAAACGTATATAGAAAAAATAAAAAAATCTAGAGAAAAACTCTGTTTCTGCCTGGTTTCGAACCAGGGACCTTTTGCGTGTGAGGCAAACGTGATAACCGCTACACTACAGAAACCAACTTGTAGGCTATTTATGATCATGGAAACTGAAAAATATCTAGAGGTCTAACATTAATCAAAATTACATGGAAGACCATGTGAATTGCAACGTATATAGAAAAAATTAAAAAATCTAGAGAAAAAATCTGTTTCTGCCTGGTTTCGAACCAGGGACCTTTTGCGTGTTAGGCAAACGTGATAACCGCTACACTACAGAAACCAACTTGTAGGCTATTTATGATCATGGAAACTGAAAAATATCTAGAGGTCTAACATTAATCAAAATTACATGGAAGACCATGTGAATTGCAACGTATATAGAAAAAATTTAAAAAATCCTGGAAAAACACTGTTTCTGCCTGATTTCGAACAAGGGACCTTTTGTGTGTTAGGCAAACGTGATAACATACATGGATGTCAAAATGACATGAATGACCATGTTCATTGAAACGTATATAGAAAAAAAAATTAAAATAAAAAAAAACTGTCTCTGTCTGGTTATGAACCAGTTAACTTTTGCATGTTAAGCAATCGTGATAACATACATGGATGTCAAAATTACATATATGACCATGTGCACTGAAACGTATATAGAAAAAATTAAAAAATCTAGAGGAAAACTCTGTTTCTGCCTGGTTTCGAACCAGGGACCTTTTGCGTGTTAGGCAAACGTGATAACCGCTACACTACAGAAACCAACTTGTAGGCTATTTATGATCATGGAAACTGAAAAATATCTAGAGGTCTAACATTAATCAAAATTACATGGAAGACCATGTGAATTGCAACGTATATAGAAAAATTTAAAAAATCCAGGAAAAACACTGTTTCTGCCTGATTTCGAACAAGGGACCTTTTTTGTGTTAGGCAAACGTGATAACATACATGGATGTCAAAATGACATGAATGACCATGTTCATTGAAACGTATATAGAAAAAAAAATTAAATAAAAAAAAAACTGTCTCTGTCTGGTTATGAACCAGTTAACTTTTGCATGTTAAGCAATCGTGATAACATACATGGATGTCAAAATTACATGGATGACCATGTGCACTGAAACGTATATAGAAAAAATTAAAAAATCTAGGTTGAAAACTCTGTTTCTGCCTGGTTTCGAACCAGGGACATTTTGCGTGTGAGGCAAACGTGATAACCGCTACACTACAGAAACCAACTTGTAGGCTAGTTTTGATCATGGAAACTGAAAAATATCTAGAGGTCTAACATCACTCAAAATTACATGGAAGACCATGTGAATTGCAACGTATATAGAAAAAATGTTAAAAATCCAGGAAAAACACTGTTTCTGCCTGATTTCGAACAAGGGACCTTTTTTGTGTTAGGCAAACGTGATAACATACATGGATGTCAAAATGACATGAATGACCATGTTCATTGAAACGTATATAGAAAAAAAAATTAAATAAAAAAAAAACTGTCTCTGTCTGGTTATGAACCAGTTAACTTTTGAATGTTAAGCAAAAGTGATAACATACATGGATGTCAAAATTACATGGATTACCATGTGCACTGAAACGTATATAGAAAAAATAAAAAAATCTAGAGAAAAACTCTGTTTCTGCCTGGTTTCGAACCAGGGACCTTTTGCGTGTGAGGCAAACGTGATAACCGCTACACTACAGAAACCAACTTGTAGGCTATTTATGATCATGGAAACTGAAAAATATCTAGAGGTCTAACATTAATCAAAATTACATGGAAGACCATGTGAATTGCAACGTATATAGAAAAAATTAAAAAATCTAGAGAAAAAATCTGTTTCTGCCTGGTTTCGAACCAGGGACCTTTTGCGTGTTAGGCAAACGTGATAACCGCTACACTACAGAAACCAACTTGTAGGCTATTTATGATCATGGAAACTGAAAAATATCTAGAGGTCTAACATTAATCAAAATTACATGGAAGACCATGTGAATTGCAACGTATATAGAAAAAATTTAAAAAATCCTGGAAAAACACTGTTTCTGCCTGATTTCGAACAAGGGACCTTTTGTGTGTTAGGCAAACGTGATAACATACATGGATGTCAAAATGACATGAATGACCATGTTCATTGAAACGTATATAGAAAAAAAAATTAAAATAAAAAAAAACTGTCTCTGTCTGGTTATGAACCAGTTAACTTTTGCATGTTAAGCAATCGTGATAACATACATGGATGTCAAAATTACATATATGACCATGTGCACTGAAACGTATATAGAAAAAATTAAAAAATCTAGAGGAAAACTCTGTTTCTGCCTGGTTTCGAACCAGGGACCTTTTGCGTGTTAGGCAAACGTGATAACCGCTACACTACAGAAACCAACTTGTAGGCTATTTATGATCATGGAAACTGAAAAATATCTAGAGGTCTAACATTAATCAAAATTACATGGAAGACCATGTGAATTGCAACGTATATAGAAAAAATTAAAAAATCTAGAGAAAAAATCTGTTTCTGCCTGGTTTCGAACCAGGGACCTTTTGCGTGTTAGGCAAACGTGATAACCGCTACACTACAGAAACCAACTTGTAGGCTATTTATGATCATGGAAACTGAAAAATATCTAGAGGTCTAACATTAATCAAAATTACATGGAAGACCATGTGAATTGCAACGTATATAGAAAAAATGTTAAAAATCCAGGAAAAACACTGTTTCTGCCTGATTTCGAACAAGGGACCTTTTTTGTGTTAGGCAAACGTGATAACATACATGGATGTCAAAATGACATGAATGACCATGTTCATTGAAACGTATATAGAAAAAAAATTAAATAAAAAAAAAACTGTCTCTGTCTGGTTATGAACCAGTTAACTTTTGCATGTTAAGCAATCGTGATAACATACATGGATGTCAAAATTACATGGATGACCATGTGCACTGAAACGTATATAGAAAAAATTAAAAAATCTAGAGGAAAACTCTGTTTCTGCCTGGTTTCGAACCAGGGACCTTTTGCGTGTGAGGCAAACGTGATAACCGCTACACTACAGAAACCAACTTGTAGGCTAGTTGTGATCATGGAAACTGAAAAATATCTAGAGGTCTAACATCACTCAAAATTACATGGAAGACCATGTGAATTGCAACGTATATAGAAAAAATGTTAAAAATCCAGGAAAAACACTGTTTCTGCCTGATTTCGAACAAGGGACCTTTTTTGTGTTAGGCAAACGTGATAACATACATGGATGTCAAAATGACATGAATGACCATGTTCATTGAAACGTATATAGAAAAAAAAATTAAATAAAAAAAAAACTGTCTCTGTCTGGTTATGAACCAGTTAACTTTTGAATGTTAAGCAAACGTGATAACATACATGGATGTCAAAATTACATGGATTACCATGTGCACTGAAACGTATATAGAAAAAATAAAAAAATCTAGAGAAAAACTCTGTTTCTGCCTGGTTTCGAACCAGGGACCTTTTGCGTGTGAGGCAAACGTGATAACCGCTACACTACAGAAACCAACTTGTAGGCTATTTATGATCATGGAAACTGAAAAATATCTAGAGGTCTAACATTAATCAAAATTACATGGAAGACCATGTGAATTGCAACGTATATAGAAAAAATTAAAAAATCTAGAGAAAAAATCTGTTTCTGCCTGGTTTCGAACCATGGACCTTTTGCGTGTTAGGCAAACGTGATAACCGCTACACTACAGAAACCAACTTGTAGGCTATTTATGATCATGGAAACTGAAAAATATCTAGAGGTCTAACATTAATCAAAATTACATGGAAGACCATGTGAATTGCAACGTATATAGAAAAAATGTTAAAAATCCAGGAAAAACACTGTTTCTGCCTGATTTCGAACAAGGGACCTTTTTTGTGTTAGGCAAACATGATAACATACATGGCTGTCAAAATGACATGAATGTCCATGTTCATTGAAACGTATATAGAAAAAAAAATTAAATAAAAAAAAAACTGTCTCTGTCTGGTTATGAACCAGTTAACTTTTGCATGTTAAGCAATCGTGATAACATACATGGATGTCAAAATTACATGGATGACCATGTGCACTGAAACGTATATAGAAAAAATTAAAAAATCTAGAGGAAAACTCTGTTTCTGCCTGGTTTCGAACCAGGGACCTTTTGCGTGTGAGGCAAACGTGATAACCGCTACACTACAGAAACCAACTTGTAGGCTAGTTGTGATCATGGAAACTGAAAAATATCTAGAGGTCTAACATCACTCAAAATTACATGGAAGACCATGTGAATTGCAACGTATATTGAAAAAATGTTAAAAATCCAGGAAAAACACTGTTTCTGCCTGATTTCGAACAAGGGACCTTTTTTGTGTTAGGCAAACGTGATAACATACATGGATGTCAAAATGACATGAATGACCATGTTCATTGAAACGTATATAGAAAAAAAAATTAAATAAAAAAAAAACTGTCTCTGTCTGGTTATGAACCAGTTAACTTTTGAATGTTAAGCAAACGTGATAACATACATGGATGTCAAAATTACATGGATTACCATGTGCACTGAAACGTATATAGAAAAAATAAAAAAATCTAGAGAAAAACTCTGTTTCTGCCTGGTTTCGAACCAGGGACCTTTTGCGTGTGAGGCAAACGTGATAACCGCTACACTACAGAAACCAACTTGTAGGCTATTTATGATCATGGAAACTGAAAAATATCTAGAGGTCTAACATTAATCAAAATTACATGGAAGACCATGTGAATTGCAACGTATATAGAAAAAATTTAAAAAATCCTGGAAAAACACTGTTTCTGCCTGATTTCGAACAAGGGACCTTTTGTGTGTTAGGCAAACGTGATAACATACATGGATGTCAAAATGACATGAATGACCATGTTCATTGAAACGTATATAGAAAAAAAAATTAAAATAAAAAAAAACTGTCTCTGTCTGGTTATGAACCAGTTAACTTTTGCATGTTAAGCAATCGTGATAACATACATGGATGTCAAAATTACATATATGACCATGTGCACTGAAACGTATATAGAAAAAATTAAAAAATCTAGAGGAAAACTCTGTTTCTGCCTGGTTTCGAACCAGGGACCTTTTGCGTGTTAGGCAAACGTGATAACCGCTACACTACAGAAACCAACTTGTAGGCTATTTATGATCATGGAAACTGAAAAATATCTAGAGGTCTAACATTAATCAAAATTACATGGAAGACCATGTGAATTGCAACGTATATAGAAAAATTTAAAAAATCCAGGAAAAACACTGTTTCTGCCTGATTTCGAACAAGGGACCTTTTTTGTGTTAGGCAAACGTGATAACATACATGGATGTCAAAATGACATGAATGACCATGTTCATTGAAACGTATATAGAAAAAAAAATTAAATAAAAAAAAAACTGTCTCTGTCTGGTTATGAACCAGTTAACTTTTGCATGTTAAGCAATCGTGATAACATACATGGATGTCAAAATTACATGGATGACCATGTGCACTGAAACGTATATAGAAAAAATTAAAAAATCTAGGTTGAAAACTCTGTTTCTGCCTGGTTTCGAACCAGGGACCTTTTGCGTGTGAGGCAAACGTGATAACCGCTACACTACAGAAACCAACTTGTAGGCTAGTTTTGATCATGGAAACTGAAAAATATCTAGAGGTCTAACATCACTCAAAATTACATGGAAGACCATGTGAATTGCAACGTATATAGAAAAAATGTTAAAAATCCAGGAAAAACACTGTTTCTGCCTGATTTCGAACAAGGGACCTTTTTTGTGTTAGGCAAACGTGATAACATACAGGGATGTCAAAATGACATGAATGACCATGTTCATTGAAACGTATATAGAAAAAAAAATTAAATAAAAAAAAAACTGTCTCTGTCTGGTTATGAACCAGTTAACTTTTGAATGTTAAGCAAAAGTGATAACATACATGGATGTCAAAATTACATGGATTACCATGTGCACTGAAACGTATATAGAAAAAATAAAAAAATCTAGAGAAAAACTCTGTTTCTGCCTGGTTTCGAACCAGGGACCTTTTGTGTGTGAGGCAAACGTGATAACCGCTACACTACAGAAACCAACTTGTAGGCTATTTATGATCATGGAAACTGAAAAATATCTAGAGGTCTAACATTAATCAAAATTACATGGAAGACCATGTGAATTGCAACGTATATAGAAAAAATTAAAAAATCTAGAGAAAAAATCTGTTTCTGCCTGGTTTCGAACCAGGGACCTTTTGCGTGTTAGGCAAACGTGATAACCGCTACACTACAGAAACCAACTTGTAGGCTATTTATGATCATGGAAACTGAAAAATATCTAGAGGTCTAACATTAATCAAAATTACATGGAAGACCATGTGAATTGCAACGTATATAGAAAAAATTTAAAAAATCCTGGAAAAACACTGTTTCTGCCTGATTTCGAACAAGGGACCTTTTGTGTGTTAGGCAAACGTGATAACATACATGGATGTCAAAATGACATGAATGACCATGTTCATTGAAACGTATATAGAAAAAAAAATTAAAATAAAAAAAAACTGTCTCTGTCTGGTTATGAACCAGTTAACTTTTGCATGTTAAGCAATCGTGATAACATACATGGATGTCAAAATTACATATATGACCATGTGCACTGAAACGTATATAGAAAAAATTAAAAAATCTAGAGGAAAACTCTGTTTCTGCCTGGTTTCGAACCAGGGACCTTTTGCGTGTTAGGCAAACGTGATAACCGCTACACTACAGAAACCAACTTGTAGGCTATTTATGATCATGGAAACTGAAAAATATCTAGAGGTCTAACATTAATCAAAATTACATGGAAGACCATGTGAATTGCAACGTATATAGAAAAAATTTAAAAAATCCAGGAAAAACACTGTTTCTGCCTGATTTCGAACAAGGGACCTTTTGTGTGTTAGGCAAACGTGATAACATACATGGATGTCAAAATGACATGAATGACCATGTTCATTGAAACGTATATAGAAAAAAAAATTAAATAAAAAAAAAACTGTCTCTGTCTGGTTATGAACCAGTTAACTTTTGAATGTTAAGCAAACGTGATAACATACATGGATGTCAAAATTACATGGATTACCATGTGCAATGAAACGTATATAGAAAAAATAAAAAAATCTTGAGAAAAACTCTGTTTCTGCCTGGTTTCGAACCAGGGACGTTTTGCGTGTTAGGCTAACGTGATAACCGCTACACTACAGAAACCAACTTGTAGGCTATTTATGATCATGGAAACTGAAAAATATCTAGAGGTCTAACATTAATCAAAATTACATGGAAGACCATGTGAATTGCAACGTATATAGAAAAAATTTAAAAAATCCAGGAAAAACACTGTTTCTGCCTGATTTCGAACAAGGGACCTTTTGTGTGTTAGGCAAACGTGATAACATACATGGATGTCAAAATGACATGAATGACCATGTTCATTGAAACGTATATAGAAAAAAAAATTAAATTAAAAAAAAACTGTCTCTGGTTATGAACCAGTTAACTTTTGCATGTTAAGCAATCGTGATAACATACATGGATGTCAAAATTACATGGATGACCATGTGCACTGAAACGTATATAGAAAAAATTAAAAAATCTAGAGGAAAACTCTGTTTCTGCCTGGTTTCGAACCAGGGACGTTTTGCGTGTGAGGCAAACGTGATAGCCGCTACACTACAGAATACAACTTGTAGGTTAGTTGTGATCACGGAAACTAAACAATATCTAGAGGTCTTACATCAATCAAAATTACATGGAAGAACATGAATATTGCAATGTATATAGAAAAAATTAAAAAATCTAGAGAAAAACTCTGTTTCTGCCTGGTTTTCGAACCAGGGACCTTTTGCGTGTGAGGCAAACGTGATAACCGCTACACTACAGAAACCAACTTGTAGGCTATTTATGATCATGGAAACTGAAAAATATCTAGAGGTCTAACATTAATCAAAATTACATGGAAGACCATGTGAATTGCAACGTATATAGAAAAAATTAAAAAATCTAGAGAAAAACTCTGTTTCTGCCTGGTTTCGAACCAGGGACCTTTTGCGTGTGAGGCAAACGTGATAACCGCTACACTACAGAAACCAACTTGTAGGCTATTTATGATCATGGAAACTGAAAAATATCTAGAGGTCTAACATTAATCAAAATTACATAGAAGACCATGTGAATTGCAACGTATATAGAAAAAATGTTAAAAATCCAGGAAAAACACTGTTTCTGCCTGATTTCGAACAAGGGACCTTTTTTGTGTTAGGCAAACGTGATAACATACATGGATGTCAAAATGACATGAATGACCATGTTCATTGAAACGTATATAGAAAAAAAAATTAAATAAAAAAAAAACTGTCTCTGTCTGGTTATGAACCAGTTAACTTTTGCATGTTAAGCAATCGTGATAACATACATGGATGTCAAAATTACATGGATGACCATGTGCACTGAAACGTATATAGAAAAAATTAAAAAATCTAGAGGAAAACTCTGTTTCTGCCTGGTTTCGAACCAGGGACCTTTTGCGTGTGAGGCAAACGTGATAACCGCTACACTACAGAAACCAACTTGTAGGCTAGTTGTGATCATGGAAATTGAAAAATATCTAGAGGTCTAACATCACTCAAAATTACATGGAAGACCATGTGAATTGCAACGTATATAGAAAAAATGTTAAAAATCCAGGAAAAACACTGTTTCTGCCTGATTTCGAACAAGGGACCTTTTTTGTGTTAGGCAAACGTGATAACATACATGGATGTCAAAATGACATGAATGACCATGTTCATTGAAACGTATATAGAAAAAAAAATTAAATAAAAAAAAAACTGTCTCTGTCTGGTTATGAACCAGTTAACTTTTGAATGTTAAGCAAACGTGATAACATACATGGATGTCAAAATTACATGGATTACCATGTGCACTGAAACGTATATAGAAAAAATAAAAAAATCTAGAGAAAAACTCTGTTTCTGCCTGGTTTCGAACCAGGGACCTTTTGCGTGTGAGGCAAACGTGATAACCGCTAAACTACAGAAACCAACTTGTAGGCTATTTATGATCATGGAAACTGAAAAATATCTAGAGGTCTAACATTAATCAAAATTACATGGAAGACCATGTGAATTGCAACGTATATAGAAAAAATTAAAAAATCTAGAGAAAAAATCTGTTTCTGCCTGGTTTCGAACCAGGGACCTTTTGCGAGTGAGGCAAACGTGATAGCCGCTACACTACAGAAACCAACTTGTAGGCTAGTTGTGATCATGGAAACTGAAAAATATCTAGAGGTCTAACATCACTCAAAATTACATGGAAGACCATGTGAATTGCAACGTATATAGAAAAAATGTTAAAAATCCAGGAAAAACACTGTTTCTGCCTGATTTCGAACAAGGGACCTTTTTTCTGTTAGGCAAACGTGATAACATACATGGATGTCAAAATGACATGAATGACCATGTTCATTGAAACGTATATAGAAAAAAAAATTAAATAAAAAAAAAACTGTCTCTGTCTGGTTATGAACCAGTTAACTTTTGAATGTTAAGCAAACGTGATAACATACATGGATGTCAAAATTACATGGATTACCATGTGCACTGAAACGTATATAGAAAAAATAAAAAAATCTAGAGAAAAACTCTGTTTCTGCCTGGTTTCGAACCAGGGACCTTTTGCGTGTGAGGCAAACGTGATAACCGCTACACTACAGAAACCAACTTGTAGGCTATTTATGATCATGGAAACTGAAAAATATCTAGAGGTCTAACATTAATCAAAATTACATGGAAGACCATGTGAATTGCAAAGTATATAGAAAAAATTAAAAAATCTAGAGAAACAATCTGTTTCTGCCTGGTTTCGAACCAGGGACCTTTTGCGTGTTAGGCAAACGTGATAACCGCTACACTACAGAAACCAACTTGTAGGCTATTTATGAACATGGAAACTGAAAAATATCTAGAGGTCTAACATTAATCAAAATTACATGGAAGACCATGTGAATTGCAACGTATATAGAAAAAATGTTAAAAATCCAGGAAAAACACTGTTTCTGCCTGATTTCGAACAAGGGACCTTTTTTGTGTTAGGCAAACGTGATAACATACATGGATGTCAAAATGACATGAATGACCATGTTCATTGAAACGTATATAGAAAAAAAAATTAAAAAAAAAAAAAACTGTCTCTGTCTGGTTATGAACCAGTTAACTTTTGCATGTTAAGCAATCGTGATAACATACATGGATGTCAAAATTACATGGATGACCATGTGCACTGAAACGTATATAGAAAAAATTAAAAAATCTAGAGGAAAACTCTGTTTCTGCCTGGTTTCGAACCAGGGACCTTTTGCGTGTGAGGCAAACGTGATAACCGCTACACTACAGAAACCAACTTGTAGGCTAGTTGTGATCATGGAAACTGAAAAATATCTAGAGGTCTAACATCACTCAAAATTACATGGAAGACCATGTGAATTGCAACGTATATAGAAAAAATGTTAAAAATCCAGGAAAAACACTGTTTCTGCCTGATTTCGAACAAGGGACCTTTTTTGTGTTAGGCAAACGTGATAACATACATGGATGTCAAAATGACATGAATGACCATGTTCATTGAAACGTATATAGAAAAAAAAATTAAATAAAAAAAAACTGTCTCTGTCTGGTTATGAACCAGTTAACTTTTGAATGTTAAGCAAACGTGATAACATACATGGATGTCAAAATTACATGGATTACCATGTGCACTGAAACGTATATAGAAAAAAAAATTAAATAAAAAAAAACTGTCTCTGTCTGGTTTCGAACCAGGGACCTTTTGCGTGTGAGGCAAACGTGATAACCGCTACACTACAGAAACCAACTTGTAGGCTATCTATGATCATGGAAACTGAAAAATATCTAGAGGTCTTACATCAATCAAAATTACATGGAAGAACATGAATATTGCAATGTATATAGAAAAAAATTAAAAAATTTAGAGAAAAACTCTGTTTCTGCCTGGTTTCGAACCAGGGACCTTTTGCGTGTGAGGCAAACGTGATAACCGCTACACTACAGAAACCAACTTGTAAGCTATTTATGATCATGGAAACTGAAAAATATCTAGAGGTCTAACATTAATCAAAATTACATGGAAGACCATGTGAATTGCAACGTATATAGAAAAAATTAAAAAATCTAGAGAAAAACTCCGTTTCTGCCTGGTTTCGAACCAGGGACCTTTTGCGTGTGAGGCAAACGTGATAACCGCTACACTACAGAAACCAACTTGTAGGCTATTTATGATCATGGAAACTGAAAAATATCTAGAGGTCTAACATTAATCAAAATTACATGGAAGACCATGTGAATTGCAACGTATATAGAAAAAATGTTAAAAATCCAGGAAAAACACTGTTTCTGCCTGATTTCGAACAAGGGACCTTTTTTGTGTTAGGCAAACGTGATAACATACATGGATGTCAAAATGACATGAATGACCATGTTCATTGAAACGTATATAGAAAAAAAAATTAAATAAAAAAAAAACTGTCTCTGTCTGGTTATGAACCAGTTAACTTTTGCATGTTAAGCAATCGTGATAACATACATGGATGTCAAAATTACATGGATGACCATGTGCACTGAAACGTATATAGAAAAAATTAAAAAATCTAGAGGAAAACTCTGTTTCTGCCTGGTTTCGAACCAGGGACCTTTTGCGAGTGAGGCAAACGTGATAACCGCTACACTACAGAAACCAACTTGTAGGCTAGTTGTGATCATGGAAACTGAAAAATATCTAGAGGTCTAACATCACTCAAAATTACATGGAAGACCATGTGAATTGCAACGTATATAGAAAAAATGTTAAAAATCCAGGAAAAAAACTGTTTCTGCCTGATTTCGAACAAGGGACCTTTTTTGTGTTAGGCAAACGTGATAACATACATGGATGTCAAAATGACATGAATGACCATGTTCATTGAAACGTATATAGAAAAAAAATTAAATAAAAAAAAAACTGTCTCTGTCTGGTTATGAACCAGTTAACTTTTGAATGTTAAGCAAACGTGATAACATACATGGATGTCAAAATTACATGGATTACCATGTGCACTGAAACGTATATAGAAAAAATAAAAAAATCTAGAGAAAAACTCTGTTTCTGCCTGGTTTCGAGCCAGGGACCTTTTGCGTGTGAGGCAAACGTGATAACCGCTACACTACAGAAACCAACTTGTAGGCTATTTATGATCATGGAAACTGAAAAATATCTAGAGGTCTAACATTAATCAAAATTACATGGAAGACCATGTGAATTGCAACGTATATAGAAAAAATTAAAAAATCTAGAGAAAAAATCTGTTTCTGCCTGGTTTCGAACCAGGGACCTTTTGCGTGTTAGGCAAACGTGATAACCGCTACACTACAGAAACCAACTTGTAGGCTATTTATGATCATGGAAACTGAAAAATATCTAGAGGTCTAACATTAATCAAAATTACATGGAAGACCATGTGAATTGCAACGTATATAGAAAAAATGTTAAAAATCCAGGAAAAACACTGTTTCTGCCTGATTTCGAACAAGGGACCTTTTTTGTGTTAGGCAAACGTGATAACATACATGGATGTCAAAATGACATGAATGACCATGTTCATTGAAACGTATATAGAAAAAAAATTAAATAAAAAAAAAACTGTCTCTGTCTGGTTATGAACCAGTTAACTTTTGCATGTTAAGCAATCGTGATAACATACATGGATGTCAAAATTACATGGATGACCATGTGCACTGAAACGTATATAGAAAAAATTAAAAAATCTAGAGGAAAACTCTGTTTCTGCCTGGTTTCGAACCAGGGACCTTTTGCGTGTGAGGCAAACGTGATAACCGCTACACTACAGAAACCAACTTGTAGGCTAGTTGTGATCATGGAAACTGAAAAATATCTAGAGGTCTAACATCACTCAAAATTACATGGAAGACCATGTGAATTGCAACGTATATAGAAAAAATGTTAAAAATCCAGGAAAAACACTGTTTCTGCCTGATTTCGAACAAGGGACCTTTTTTGTGTTAGGCAAACGTGATAACATACATGGATGTCAAAATGACATGAATGACCATGTTCATTGAAACGTATATAGAAAAAAAAATTAAATAAAAAAAAAACTGTCTCTGTCTGGTTATGAACCAGTTAACTTTTGAATGTTAAGCAAACGTGATAACATACATGGATGTCAAAATTACATGGATTACCATGTGCAATGAAACGTATATAGAAAAAATAAAAAAATCTAGAGAAAAACTCTGTTTCTGCCTGGATTCGAACCAGGGACGTTTTGCGTGTTAGGCTAACGTGATAACCGCTACACTACAGAAACCAACTTGTAGGCTATTTATGATCATGGAAACTGAAAAATATCTAGAGGTCTAACATTAATCAAAATTACATGGAAGACCATGTGAATTGCAACGTATATAGAAAAAATTTAAAAAATCCAGGAAAAACACTGTTTCTGCCTGATTTCGAACAAGGGACCTTTTGTGTGTTAGGCAAACGTGATAACATACATGGATGTCAAAATGACATGAATGACCATGTTCATTGAAACGTATATAGAAAAAAAAATTAAAATAAAAAAAAAACTGTCTCTGTCTGGTTATGAACCAGTTAACTTTTGCATGTTAAGCAATCGTGATAACATACATGGATGTCAAAATTACATATATGACCATGTGCACTGAAACGTATATAGAAAAAATTAAAAAATCTAGAAGAAAACTCTGTTTCTGCCTGGTTTCGAACCAGGGACCTTTTGCGTGTGAGGCAAACGTGATAACCGCTACACTACAGAAACCATCTTGTAGGCTAGTTGTGATCATGGAAACTGAAAAATATCTAGAGGTCTAACATCAATCAAAATTACATGGAAGACCATGTGAATTGCAACGTATATAGAAAAAATTTAAAAAATCCAGGAAAAACACTGTTTCTGCCTGATTTCGAACATGGGACCTTTTGTGTGTTAGGTAAACGTGATAACATACATGGATGTCAAAATGACATGAATGACCATGTTCATTGAAACGTATATAGAAAAAAAAATTAAATTAAAAAAAAACTGTCTCTGTCTGGTTATGAACCAGTTAACTTTTGAATGTTAAGCAAACGTGATAACATACATGGATGTCAAAATTACATGGATTACCATGTGCACTGAAACGTATATAGAAAAAATTAAAAAATCTAGAGGGAAACTCTGTTTCTGTCTGGTTTCGAACCAGGGACCTTTTGCGTGTTAGGCAAACGTGATAACCGCTACACTGCAGAAACCAACTTGTAGGCTATTTATGATCATGGAAACTGAAAAATATCTAGAGGTCTAACATTAATCAAAATTACATGGAAGACCATGTGAATTGCAACGTATATAGAAAAAATTTAAAAAATCCAGGAAAAACACTGTTTCTGCCTGATTTCGAACAAGGGACCTTTTGTGTGTTAAGCAAACGTGATAACATACATGGATGTCAAAATGACATGAATGACCATGTTCATTGAAACGTATATAGAAAAAAAAATTAAAATAAAAAAAAAACTGTCTCTGGTTATGAACCAGTTAACTTTTGCATGTTAAGCAATCGTGATAACATACATGGATGTCAAAATTACATGGATGACCATGTGCACTGAAACGTATATAGAAAAAATTAAAAAATCTAGAGGAAAACTCTGTTTCTGCCTGGTTTCGAACCAGGGACGTTTTGCGTGTGAGGCAAACGTGATAGCCGCTACACTACAGAATACAACTTGTAGGTTAGTTGTGATCACGGAAACTAAACAATATCTAGAGGTCTTACATCAATCAAAATTACATGGAAGAACATGAATATTGCAATGTATATAGAAAAAATTAAAAAATCTAGAGAAAAACTCTGTTTCTGCCTGGTTTTCGAACCAGGGACCTTTTGCGTGTGAGGCAAACGTGATAACCGCTACACTACAGAAACCAACTTGTAGGCTATTTATGATCATGGAAACTGAAAAATATCTAGAGGTCTAACATTAATCAAAATTACATGGAAGACCATGTGAATTGCAACGTATATAGAAAAAATTAAAAAATCTAGAGAAAAACTCTGTTTCTGCCTGGTTTCGAACCAGGGACCTTTTGCGTGTGAGGCAAACGTGATAACCGCTACACTACAGAAACCAACTTGTAGGCTATTTATGATCATGGAAACTGAAAAATATCTAGAGGTCTAACATTAATCAAAATTACATGGAAGACCATGTGAATTGCAACGTATATAGAAAAAATGTTAAAAATCCAGGAAAAACACTGTTTCTGCCTGATTTCGAACAAGGGACCTTTTTTGTGTTAGGCAAACGTGATAACATACATGGATGTCAAAATGACATGAATGACCATGTTCATTGAAACGTATATAGAAAAAAAAATTAAATAAAAAAAAAACTGTCTCTGTCTGGTTATGAACCAGTTAACTTTTGCATGTTAAGCAATCGTGATAACATACATGGATGTCAAAATTACATGGATGACCATGTGCACTGAAACGTATATAGAAAAAATTAAAAAATCTAGAGGAAAACTCTGTTTCTGCCTGGTTTCGAACCAGGGACCTTTTGCGTGTGAGGCAAACGTGATAACCGCTACACTACAGAAACCAACTTGTAGGCTAGTTGTGATCATGGAAATTGAAAAATATCTAGAGGTCTAACATCACTCAAAATTACATGGAAGACCATGTGAATTGCAACGTATATAGAAAAAATGTTAAAAATCCAGGAAAAACACTGTTTCTGCCTGATTTCGAACAAGGGACCTTTTTTGTGTTAGGCAAACGTGATAACATACATGGATGTCAAAATGACATGAATGACCATGTTCATTGAAACGTATATAGAAAAAAAAATTAAATAAAAAAAAAACTGTCTCTGTCTGGTTACGAACCAGTTAACTTTTGAATGTTAAGCAAACGTGATAACATACATGGATGTCAAAATTACATGGATTACCATGTGCACTGAAACGTATATAGAAAAAATAAAAAAATCTAGAGAAAAACTCTGTTTCTGCCTGGTTTCGAACCAGGGACGTTTTGCGTGTTTGGCTAACGTGATAACCGCTACACTACAGAAACCAACTTGTAGGCTATTTATGATCATGGAAACTGAAAAATATCTAGAGGTCTAACATTAATCAAAATTACATGGAAGACCATGTGAATTGCAACGTATATAGAAAAAATTTAAAAAATCCAGGAAAAACACTGTTTCTGCCTGATTTCGAACAAGGGACCTTTTGTGTGTTAGGCAAACGTGATAACATACATGGATGTCAAAATGACATGAATGACCATGTTCATTGAAACGTATATAGAAAAAAAAATTAAAATAAAAAAAAAACTGTCTCTGTCTGGTTATGAACCAGTTAACTTTTGCATGTTAAGCAATCGTGATAACATACATGGATGTCAAAATTACATATATGACCATGTGCACTGAAACGTATATAGAAAAAATTAAAAAATCTAGAAGAAAACTCTGTTTCTGCCTGGTTTCGAACCAGGGACCTTTTGCGTGTGAGGCAAACGTGATAACCGCTACACTACAGAAACCATCTTGTAGGCTAGTTGTGATCATGGAAACTGAAAAATATCTAGAGGTCTAACATCAATCAAAATTACATGGAAGACCATGTGAATTGCAACGTATATAGAAAAAATTTAAAAAATCCAGGAAAAACACTGTTTCTGCCTGATTTCGAACAAGGGACCTTTTGTGTGTTAGGTAAACGTGATAACATACATGGATGTCAAAATGACATGAATGACCATGTTCATTGAAACGTATATAGAAAAAAAAATTAAATTAAAAAAAAACTGTCTCTGTCTGGTTATGAACCAGTTAACTTTTGAATGTTAAGCAAACGTGATAACATACATGGATGTCAAAATTACATGGATTACCATGTGCACTGAAACGTATATAGAAAAAATTAAAAAATCTAGAGGAAAACTCTGTTTCTGTCTGGTTTCGAACCAGGGACCTTTTGCGTGTGAGGCAAACGTGATAACCGCTACACTACAGAAACCAACTTGTAGGCTAGTTGTGATCATGGAAATTGAAAAATATCTAGAGGTCTAACATCACTCAAAATTACATGGAAGACCATGTGAATTGCAACGTATATAGAAAAAATTTAAAAAATCCAGGAAAAACACTGTTTCTGCCTGATTTCGAACAAGGGACCTTTTGTGTGTTAGGCAAACGTGATAACATACATGGATGTCAAAATGACATGAATGACCATGTTCATTGAAACGTATATAGAAAAAAAAATTAAAATAAAAAAAAAACTGTCTCTGTCTGGTTATGAACCAGTTAACTTTTGCATGTTAAGCAATCGTGATAACATACATGGATGTCAAAATTACATATATGACCATGTGCACTGAAACGTATATAGAAAAAATTAAAAAATCTAGAAGAAAACTCTGTTTCTGCCTGGTTTCGAACCAGGGACCTTTTGCGTGTGAGGCAAACGTGATAACCGCTACACTACAGAAACCATCTTGTAGGCTAGTTGTGATCATGGAAACTGAAAAATATCTAGAGGTCTAACATCAATCAAAATTACATGGAAGACCATGTGAATTGCAACGTATATAGAAAAAATTTAAAAAATCCAGGAAAAACACTGTTTCTGCCTGATTTCGAACAAGGGACCTTTTGTGTGTTAGGTAAACGTGATAACATACATGGATGTCAAAATGACATGAATGACCATGTTCATTGAAACGTATATAGAAAAAAAAATTAAATTAAAAAAAAACTGTCTCTGTCTGGTTATGAACCAGTTAACTTTTGAATGTTAAGCAAACGTGATAACATACATGGATGTCAAAATTACATGGATTACCATGTGCACTGAAACGTATATAGAAAAAATTAAAAAATCTAGAGGAAAACTCTGTTTCTGTCTGGTTTCGAACCAGGGACCTTTTGCGTGTTAGGCAAACGTGATAACCGCTACACTGCAGAAACCAACTTGTAGGCTATTTATGATCATGGAAACTGAAAAATATCTAGAGGTCTAACATTAATCAAAATTACATGGAAGACCATGTGAATTGCAACGTATATAGAAAAAATGTTAAAAATCCAGGAAAAACACTGTTTCTGCCTGATTTCGAACAAGGGACCTTTTTTGTGTTAGGCAAACGTGATAACATACATGGATGTCAAAATGACATGAATGACCATGTTCATTGAAACGTATATAGAAAAAAAAATTAAATAAAAAAAAAACTGTCTCTGTCTGGTTATGAACCAGTTAACTTTTGCATGTTAAGCAATCGTGATAACATACATGGATGTCAAAATTACATGGATGACCATGTGCACTGAAACGTATATAGAAAAAATTAAAAAATCTAGAGGAAAACTCTGTTTCTGCCTGGTTTCGAACCAGGGACCTTTTGCGAGTGAGGCAAACGTGATAACCGCTACACTACAGAAACCAACTTGTAGGCTAGTTGTGATCATGGAAACTGAAAAATATCTAGAGGTCTAACATCACTCAAAATTACATGGAAGACCATGTGAATTGCAACGTATATAGAAAAAATGTTAAAAATCCAGGAAAAAAACTGTTTCTGCCTGATTTCGAACAAGGGACCTTTTTTGTGTTAGGCAAACGTGATAACATACATGGATGTCAAAATGACATGAATGACCATGTTCATTGAAACGTATATAGAAAAAAAATTAAATAAAAAAAAAACTGTCTCTGTCTGGTTATGAACCAGTTAACTTTTGAATGTTAAGCAAACGTGATAACATACATGGATGTCAAAATTACATGGATTACCATGTGCACTGAAACGTATATAGAAAAAATAAAAAAATCTAGAGAAAAACTCTGTTTCTGCCTGGTTTCGAGCCAGGGACCTTTTGCGTGTGAGGCAAACGTGATAACCGCTACACTACAGAAACCAACTTGTAGGCTATTTATGATCATGGAAACTGAAAAATATCTAGAGGTCTAACATTAATCAAAATTACATGGAAGACCATGTGAATTGCAACGTATATAGAAAAAATTTAAAAATCTAGAGAAAAAATCTGTTTCTGCCTGGTTTCGAACCAGGGACCTTTTGCGTGTTAGGCAAACGTGATAACCGCTACACTACAGAAACCAACTTGTAGGCTATTTATGATCATGGAAACTGAAAAATATCTAGAGGTCTAACATTAATCAAAATTACATGGAAGACCATGTGAATTGCAACGTATATAGAAAAAATGTTAAAAATCCAGGAAAAACACTGTTTCTGCCTGATTTCGAACAAGGGACCTTTTTTGTGTTAGGCAAACGTGATAACATACATGGATGTCAAAATGACATGAATGACCATGTTCATTGAAACGTATATAGAAAAAAAAATTAAATAAAAAAAAAACTGTCTCTGTCTGGTTATGAACCAGTTAACTTTTGCATGTTAAGCAATCGTGATAACATACATGGATGTCAAAATTACATGGATGACCATGTGCACTGAAACGTATATAGAAAAAATTAAAAAATCTAGAGGAAAACTCTGTTTCTGCCTGGTTTCGACCCAGGGACCTTTTGCGTGTGAGGCAAACGTGATAACCGCTACACTACAGAAACCAACTTGTAGGCTAGTTGTGATCATGGAAACTGAAAAATATCTAGAGATCTAACATCACTCAAAATTACATGGAAGACCATGTGAATTGCAACGTATATAGAAAAAATGTTAAAAATCCAGGAAAAACACTGTTTCTGCCTGATTTCGAACAAGGGACCTTTTTTGTGTTAGGCAAACGTGATAACATACATGGATGTCAAAATGACATGAATGACCATGTTCATTGAAACGTATATAGAAAAAAAAATTAAATAAAAAAAAAACTGTCTCTGTCTGGTTATGAACCAGTTAACTTTTGAATGTTAAGCAAACGTGATAACATACATGGATGTCAAAATTACATGGATTACCATGTGCACTGAAACGTATATAGAAAAAATAAAAAAATCTAGAGAAAAACTCTGTTTCTGCCTGGTTTCGAACCAGGGACCTTTTGCGTGTGAGGCAAACGTCATAACCGCTACACTACAGAAACCAACTTGTAGGCTATTTATGATCATGGAAACTGAAAAATATCTAGAGGTCTAACATTAATCAAAATTACATGGAAGACCATGTGAATTGCAACGTATATAGAAAAAATTTAAAAAATCCAGGAAAAACACTGTTTCTGCCTGATTTCGAACAAGGGACCTTTTGTGTGTTAGGCAAACGTGATAACATACATGGATGTCAAAATGACATGAATGACCATGTTCATTGAAACGTATATAGAAAAAAAAATTAAAATAAAAAAAAAACTGTCTCTGTCTGGTTATGAACCAGTTAACTTTTGCATGTTAAGCAATCGTGATAACATACATGGATGTCAAAATTACATATATGACCATGTGCACTGAAACGTATATAGAAAAAATCTAGAGGAAAACTCTGTTTCTGCCTGGTTTCGAACCAGGGACGTTTTGCGTGTGAGGCAAACGTGATAACCGCTACACTACAGAAACCATCTTGTAGGCTAGTTGTGATCATGGAAACTGAAAAATATCTAGAGGTCTAACATCAATCAAAATTACATGGAAGACCATGTGAATTGCAACGTATATAGAAAAAATTTAAAAAATCCAGGAAAAACACTGTTTCTGCCTGATTTCGAACAAGGGACCTTTTGTGTGTTAGGTAAACGTGATAACATACATGGATGTCAAAATGACATGAATGACCATGTTCATTGAAACGTATATAGAAAAAAAAATTAAATTAAAAAAAAACTGTCTCTGTCTGGTTATGAACCAGTTAACTTTTGAATGTTAAGCAAACGTGATAACATACATGGATGTCAAAATTACATGGATTACCATGTGCACTGAAACGTATATAGAAAAAATTAAAAAATCTAGAGGAAAACTCTGTTTCTGTCTGGTTTCGAACCAGGGACCTTTTGCGTGTTAGGCAAACGTGATAACCGCTACACTGCAGAAACCAACTTGTAGGCTATTTATGATCATGGAAACTGAAAAATATCTAGAGGTCTAACATTAATCAAAATTACATGGAAGACCATGTGAATTGCAACGTATATAGAAAAAATTTAAAAAATCCAGGAAAAACACTGTTTCTGCCTGATTTCGAACAAGGGACCTTTTGTGTGTTAAGCAAACGTGATAACATACATGGATGTCAAAATGACATGAATGACCATGTTCATTGAAACGTATATAGAAAAAAAAATTAAAATAAAAAAAAAACTGTCTCTGGTTATGAACCAGTTAACTTTTGCATGTTAAGCAATCGTGATAACATACATGGATGTCAAAATTACATGGATGACCATGTGCACTGAAACGTATATAGAAAAAATTAAAAAATCTAGAGGAAAACTCTGTTTCTGCCTGGTTTCGAACCAGGGACGTTTTGCGTGTGAGGCAAACGTGATAGCCACTACACTACAGAATACAACTTGTAGGTTAGTTGTGATCACGGAAACTAAACAATATCTAGAGGTCTTACATCAATCAAAATTACATGGAAGAACATGAATATTGCAATGTATATAGAAAAAATTAAAAAATCTAGAGAAAAACTCTGTTTCTGCCTGGTTTTCGAACCAGGGACCTTTTACGTGTGAGGCAAACGTGATAACCGCTACACTACAGAAACCAACCTGTAGGCTATTTATGATCATGGAAACTGAAAAATATCTAGAGGTCTAACATTAATCAAAATTACATGGAAGACCATGTGAATTGCAACGTATATAGAAAAAATTAAAAAATCTAGAGAAAAACTCTGTTTCTGCCTGGTTTCGAACCAGGGACCTTTTGCGTGTGAGGCAAACGTGATAACCGCTACACTACAGAAACCAACTTGTAGGCTATTTATGATCATGGAAACTGAAAAATATCTAGAGGTCTAACATTAATCAAAATTACATGGAAGACCATGTGAATTGCAACGTATATAGAAAAAATGTTAAAAATCCAGGAAAAACACTGTTTCTGCCTGATTTCGAACAAGGGACCTTTTTTGTGTTAGGCAAACGTGATAACATACATGGATGTCAAAATGACATGAATGACCATGTTCATTGAAACGTATATAGAAAAAAAAATTAAATAAAAAAAAAACTGTCTCTGTCTGGTTATGAACCAGTTAACTTTTGAATGTTAAGCAAACGTGATAACATACATGGATGTCAAAATTACATGGATTACCATGTGCACTGAAACGTATATAGAAAAAATAAAAAAATCTAGAGAAAAACTCTGTTTCTGCCTGGTTTCGAACCAGGGACCTTTTGCGTGTGAGGCAAACGTGATAACCGCTACACTACAGAAACCAACTTGTAGGCTATTTATGATCATGGAAACTGAAAAATATCTAGAGGTCTAACATTAATCAAAATTACATGGAAGACCATGTGAATTGCAACGTATATAGAAAAAATGTTAAAAATCCAGGAAAAACACTGTTTCTGCCTGATTTCGAACAAGGGACCTTTTTTGTGTTAGGCAAACGTGATAACATACATGGATGTCAAAATGACATGAATGACCATGTTCATTGAAACGTATATAGAAAAAAAAATTAAATAAAAAAAAAACTGTCTCTGTCTGGTTATGAACCAGTTAACTTTTGCATGTTAAGCAATCGTGATAACATACATGGATGTCAAAATTACATGGATGACCATGTGCACTGAAACGTATATAGAAAAAATTAAAAAATCTAGAGGAAAACTCTGTTTCTGCCTGGTTTCGAACCAGCGACCTTTTGCGTGTGAGGCAAACGTGATAACCGCTACACTACAGAAACCAACTTGTAGGCTATTTATGATCATGGAAACTGAAAAATATCTAGAGGTCTAACATTAATCAAAATTACATGGAAGACCATGTGAATTGCAACGTATATAGAAAAAATGTTAAAAATCCAGGAAAAACACTGTTTCTGCCTGATTTCGAACAAGGGACCTTTTTTGTGTTAGGCAAACGTGATAACATACATGGATGTCAAAATGACATGAATGACCATGTTCATTGAAACGTATATAGAAAAAAAAATTAAATAAAAAAAAAACTGTCTCTGTCTGGTTATGAACCAGTTAACTTTTGCATGTTAAGCAATCGTGATAACATACATGGATGTCAAAATTACATGGATGACCATGTGCACTGAAACGTATATAGAAAAAATTAAAAAATCTAGAGGAAAACTCTGTTTCTGCCTGGTTTCGAACCAGGGACCTTTTGCGTGTGAGGCAAACGTGATAACCGCTACACTACAGAAACCAACTTGTAGGCTATTTATGATCATGGAAACTGAAAAATATCTAGAGGTCTAACATTAATCAAAATTACATGGAAGACCATGTGAATTGCAACGTATATAGAAAAAATGTTAAAAATCCAGGAAAAACACTGTTTCTGCCTGATTTCGAACAAGGGACCTTTTTTGTGTTAGGCAAACGTGATAACATACATGGATGTCAAAATGACATGAATGACCATGTTCATTGAAACGTATATAGAAAAAAAAATTAAATAAAAAAAAAACTGTCTCTGTCTGGTTATGAACCAGTTAACTTTTGCATGTTAAGCAATCGTGATAACATACATGGATGTCAAAATTACATGGATGACCATGTGCACTGAAACGTATATAGAAAAAATTAAAAAATCTAGAGGAAAACTCTGTTTCTGCCTGGTTTCGAACCAGGGACCTTTTGCGTGTGAGGCAAACGTGATAACCGCTACACTACAGAAACCAACTTGTAGGCTATTTATGATCATGGAAACTGAAAAATATCTAGAGGTCTAACATTAATCAAAATTACATGGAAGACCATGTGAATTGCAACGTATATAGAAAAAATGTTAAAAATCCAGGAAAAACACTGTTTCTGCCTGATTTCGAACAAGGGACCTTTTTTGTGTTAGGCAAACGTGATAACATACATGGATGTCAAAATGACATGAATGACCATGTTCATTGAAACGTATATAGAAAAAAAAATTAAATAAAAAAAAACTGTCTCTGTCTGGTTATGAACCAGTTAACTTTTGCATGTTAAGCAATCGTGATAACATACATGGATGTCAAAATTACATGGATGACCATGTGCACTGAAACGTATATAGAAAAAATTAAAAAATATAGAGGAAAACTCTGTTTCTGCCTGGTTTCGAACCAGGGACCTTTTGCGTGTGAGGCAAACGTGATAACCGCTACACTACAGAAACCAACTTGTAGGCTATTTATGATCATGGAAACTGAAAAATATCTAGAGGTCTAACATTAATCAAAATTACATGGAAGACCATGTGAATTGCAACGTATATAGAAAAAATGTTAAAAATCCAGGAAAAACACTGTTTCTGCCTGATTTCGAACAAGGGACCTTTTTTGTGTTAGGCAAACGTGATAACATACATGGATGTCAAAATGACATGAATGACCATGTTCATTGAAACGTATATAGAAAAAAAAATTAAATAAAAAAAAAACTGTCTCTGTCTGGTTATGAACCAGTTAACTTTTGCATGTTAAGCAATCGTGATAACATACATGGATGTCAAAATTACATGGATGACCATGTGCACTGAAACGTATATAGAAAAAATTAAAAAATCTAGAGGAAAACTCTGTTTCTGCCTGGTTTCGACCCAGGGACCTTTTGCGTGTGAGGCAAACGTGATAACCGCTACACTACAGAAACCAACTTGTAGGCTAGGTGTGATCATGGAAACTGAAAAATATCTAGAGGTCTAACATCACTCAAAATTACATGGAAGACCATGTGAATTGCAACGTATATAGAAAAAATGTTAAAAATCCAGGAAAAACACTGTTTCTGCCTGATTTCGAACAAGGGACCTTTTTTGTGTTAGGCAAACGTGATAACATACATGGATGTCAAAATGACATGAATGACCATGTTCATTGAAACGTATATAGAAAAAAAAATTAAATAAAAAAAAAACTGTCTCTGTCTGGTTATGAACCAGTTAACTTTTGAATGTTAAGCAAACGTGATAACATACATGGATGTCAAAATTACATGGATTACCATGTGCACTGAAACGTATATAGAAAAAATAAAAAAATCTAGAGAAAAACTCTGTTTCTGCCTGGTTTCGAACCAGGGACCTTTTGCGTGTGAGGCAAACGTGATAACCGCTACACTACAGAAACCAACTTGTAGGCTATTTATGATCATGGAAACTGAAAAATATCTAGAGGTCTAACATTAATCAAAATTACATGGAAGACCATGTGAATTGCAACGTATATAGAAAAAATTAAAAAATCTAGAGAAAAAATCTGTTTCTGCCTGGTTTCGAACCAGGGACCTTTTGCGTGTTAGGCAAACGTGATAGCCGCTACACTACAGAAACCAACTTGTAGGCTATTTATGAACATGGAAACTGAAAAATATCTAGAGGTCTAACATTAATCAAAATTACATGGAAGACCATGTGAATTGCAACGTATATAGAAAAAATGTTAAAAATCCAGGAAAAACACTGTTTCTGCCTGATTTCGAACAAGGGACCTTTTTTGTGTTAGGCAAACGTGATAACATACATGGATGTCAAAATGACATGAATGACCATGTTCATTGAAACGTATATAGAAAAAAAAATTAAAAAAAAAAAAAACTGTCTCTGTCTGGTTATGAACCAGTTAACTTTTGCATGTTAAGCAATCGTGATAACATACATGGATGTCAAAATTACATGGATGACCATGTGCACTGAAACGTATATAGAAAAAATTAAAAAATCTAGAAAAAACTCTGTTTCTGCCTGGTTTCGAACCAGGGACCTTTTGCGTGTGAGGCAAACGTGATAACCGCTACACTACAGAAACCAACTTGTAGGCTAGTTGTGATCATGGAAACTGAAAAATATCTAGAGGTCTAACATCACTCAAAATTACATGGAAGACCATGTGAATTGCAACGTATATAGAAAAAATGTTAAAAATCCAGGAAAAACACTGTTTCTGCCTGATTTCGAACAAGGGACCTTTTTTGTGTTAGGCAAACGTGATAACATACATGGATGTCAAAATGACATGAATGACCATGTTAATTGAAACGTATATAGAAAAAAAAATTAAATAAAAAAAAACTGTCTCTGTCTGGTTATGAACCAGTTAACTTTTGAATGTTAAGCAAACGTGATAACATACATAGATGTCAAAATTACATGGATTACCATGTGCACTGAAACGTATATAGAAAAAATAAAAAAATCTAGAGAAAAACTCTGTTTCTGCCTGGTTTCGAACCAGGGACCTTTTGCGTGTGAGGCAAACGTGATAACCGCTACACTACAGAAACCAACTTGTAGGCTATTTATGATCATGGAAACTGAAAAATATCTACAGGTCTTACATCAATCAAAATTACATGGAAGAACATGAATATTGCAATGTATATAGAAAAAAATTAAAAAATCTAGAGAAAAACTCTGTTTCTGCCTGGTTTCGAACCAGGGACCTTTTGCGTGTGAGGCAAACGTGATAACCGCTACACTACAGAAACCAACTTGTAAGCTATTTATGATCATGGAAACTGAAAAATATCTAGAGGTCTAACATTAATCAAAATTACATGGAAGACCATGTGAATTGCAACGTATATAGAAAAAATTAAAAAATCTAGAGAAAAACTCCGTTTCTGCCTGGTTTCGAACCAGGGACCTTTTGCGTGTGAGGCAAACGTGATAACCGCTACACTACAGAAACCAACTTGTAGGCTATTTATGATCATGGAAACTTAAAAATATCTAGAGGTCTAACATTAATCAAAATTACATGGAAGACCATGTGAATTGCAACGTATATAGAAAAAATGTTAAAAATCCAGGAAAAACACTGTTTCTGCCTGATTTCGAACAAGGGACCTTTTTTGTGTTAGGCAAACGTGATAACATACATGGATGTCAAAATGACATGAATGACCATGTTCATTGAAACGTATATAGAAAAAAAAATTAAATAAAAAAAAAACTGTCTCTGTCTGGTTATGAACCAGTTAACTTTTGCATGTTAAGCAATCGTGATAACATACATGGATGTCAAAATTACATGGATGACCATGTGCACTGAAACGTATATAGAAAAAATTAAAAAATCTAGAGGAAAACTCTGTTTCTGCCTGGTTTCGAACCAGGGACCTTTTGCGAGTGAGGCAAACGTGATAACCGCTACACTACAGAAACCAACTTGTAGGCTGTTTATGATCATGGAAACTGAAAAATATCTAGAGGTCTAACATTAATCAAAATTACATGGAAGAACATGTGAATTGCAACGTATATAGAAAAAATGTTAAAAATCCAGGAAAAACACTGTTTCTGCCTGATTTCGAACAAGGGACCTTTTTTGTGTTAGGCAAACGTGATAACATACATGGATGTCAAAATGACATGAATGACCATGTTCATTGAAACGTATATAGAAAAAAAAATTAAATAAAAAAAAAACTGTCTCTGTCTGGTTATGAACCAGTTAACTTTTGAATGTTAAGCAAACGTGATAACATACATGGATGTCAAAATTACATGGATTACCATGTGCACTGAAACGTATATAGAAAAAATAAAAAAATCTAGAGAAAAACTCTGTTTCTGCCTGGTTTCGAACCAGGGACCTTTTGCGTGTGAGACAAACGTGATAACTGCTACACTACAGAAACCAACTTGTAGGCTATTTATGATCATGGAAACTGAAAAATATCTAGAGGTCTAACATTAATCAAAATTACATGGAAGACCATGTGAATTGCAACGTATATAGAAAAAATTTAAAAAATCCAGGAAAAACACTGTTTCTGCCTGATTTCGAACAAGGGACCTTTTGTGTGTTAGGCAAACGTGATAACATACATGGATGTCAAAATTACATGAATGACCATGTTCATTGAAACGTATATAGAAAAAAAAATTAAAATAAAAAAAAACTGTCTCTGTCTGGTTATGAACCAGTTAACTTTTGCATGTTAAGCAATCGTGATAACATACATGGATGTCAAAATTACATATATGACCATGTGCACTGAAACGTATATAGAAAAAATTAAAAAATCTAGAGGAAAACTCTGTTTCTGCCTGGTTTCGAACCAGGGACCTTTTGCGTGTGAGGCAAACGTGATAACCGCTACACTACAGAAACCAACTTGTAAGCTAGTTGTGATCATGGAAACTGAAAAATATCTAGAGGTCTAACATCAATCAAAATTACATGGAAGACCATGTGAATTGCAACGTATATAGAAAAAAATTTAAAAAATCCAGGAAAAACACTGTTTCTGCCTGATTTCGAACAAGGGACCTTTTTTGTGTTAGGCAAACGTGATAACATACATGGATGTCAAAATGACATGAATGACCATGTTCATTGAAACGTATATAGAAAAAAAAATTAAATAAAAAAAAACTGTCTCTGTGTGGTTATGAACCAGTTAACTTTTGAATGTTAAGCAAACGTGATAACATACATGGATGTCAAAATTACATGGATTACCATGTGCACTAAAACGTATATAGAAAAATAAAAAAATCTAGAGAAAAACTCTGTTTCTGCCTGGTTTCGAACCAGGGACCTTTTGCGTGTTAGGCAAACGTGATAACCGCTACACTACAGAAACCAACTTGTAGGATATTTATGATCATGGAAACTGAAAAATATCTAGAGGTCTAACATTAATCAAAATTACATGGAAGACCATGTGAATTGCAACGTATATAGAAAAAATTTAAAAAATCCAGGAAAAACACTGTTTCTGCCTGATTTCGAACAAGGGACCTTTTGTGTGTTAGGCAAACGTGATAACATACATGGATGTCAAAATGACATGAATGACCATGTTCATTGAAACGTATATAGAAAAAAAAATTAAAATAAAAAAAAAACTGTCTCTGTCCTGTTATGAACCAGTTAACTTTTGCATGTTAAGCAATCGTGATAACATACATGGATGTCAAAATTACATGGATGACCATGTGCACAGAAACGTATATAGAAAAAATTAAAAAATATAGAGGAAAACTCTGTTTCTGCCTGGTTTCGAACCAGGGACCTTTTGCGTGTGAGGCAAACGTGATAGCCGCTACACTACAGAAACCAACTTGTGGGCTAGTTGTGATCACGGAAACTAAACAATATCTAGAGGTCTTACATCAATCAAAATTACATGGAAGAACATGAATATTGCAACGAATATAGAAAAAATTTAAAAATCTAGAGAAAACCTCTGTTTCTGCCTGGTTTCGAACCATGGACCTTTTGCGTGTTAGGCAAACGTGATAACCGCTACACTACAGAAACCAACTTATAGGCTATTTATGATCATGGAAACTGAAAAATATCTAGAGGTCTAACATTAATCAAAATTACATGGAAGACCATGTGAATTGCAACGTATATAGAAAAAATTAAAAAATCTAGAGAAAAAAATCTGTTTCTGCCTGGTTTCGAACCAGGGACCTTTTGCGTGTTAGGCAAACGTGATAACCGCTACACTACAGAAACCAACTTGTAGGCTATTTATGATCATGGAAACTGAAAAATATCTAGAGGTCTAACATTAATCAAAATTACATGGAAGACCATGTGAATTGCAACGTATATAGAAAAATTTTAAAAAATCCTGGAAAAACACTGTTTCTGCCTGATTTCGAACAAGGGACCTTTTGTGTGTTAGGCAAACGTGATAACATACATGGATGTCAAAATGACATGAATGACCATGTTCATTGAAACGTATATAGAAAAAAAAATTAAAATAAAAAAAAACTGTCTCTGTCTGGTTATGAACCAGTTAACTTTTGCATGTTAAGCAATCGTGATAACATACATGGATGTCAAAATTACTTGGATGACCATGTGCACTGAAACGTATATAGAAAAAATTAAAAAATCTAGAGGAAAACTCTGTTTCTGCCTGGTTTCGAACCAGGGACCTTTTGCGTGTGAGGCAAACGTGATAGCCGCTACACTACAGAAACCAACTTGTAGGCTAGTTGTGATCACGGAAACTAAACAATATCTAGAGGTCTTACATCAATCAAAATTACATGGAAGAACATGAATATTGCAACGTATATAGAAAAAATTAAAAAATCAAGAGAAAACCTCTGTTTCTGCCTGGTTTCGAACCAGGGACCTTTTGCGTGTTAGGCAAACGTGATAACCGCTACACTACAGAAACCAACTTGTAGGCTGTTTATGATCATGGAAACTGAAAAATATCTAGAGGTCTAACATTAATCAAAATTACATGGAAGAACATGTGAATTGCAACGTATATAGAAAAAATTTAAAAAATCCAGGAAAAACACTGTTTCTGCCTGATTTCGAACAAGGGACCTTTTGTGTGTTAGGTAAACGTGATAACATACATGGATGTCAAAATGACATGAATGACCATGTTCATTGAAACGTATATAGAAAGAAAAATTAAATAAAAAAAAAACTGTCTCTGTCTGGTTATGAACCAGTTAACTTTTGAATGTTAAGCAAACGTGATAACATACATGGATGTCAAAATTACATGGATTACCATGTGCAATGAAACGTATATAGAAAAAATAAAAAAATCTAGAGAAAAACTCTGTTTCTGCCTGGTTTCGAACCAGGGACCTTTTGCGTGTTAGGCAAACGTGATAACCGCTACACTACAGAAACCAACTTGTAGGCTATTTATGATCATGGAAACTGAAAAATATCTAGAGGTCTAACATTAATCAAAATTACATGGAAGACCATGTGAATTGCAACGTATATAGAAAAAATGTTAAAAATCCAGGAAAAACACTGTTTCTGCCTGATTTCGAACAAGGGACCTTTTTTGTGTTAGGCAAACGTGATAACATACATGGATGTCAAAATGACATGAATGACCATGTTCATTGAAACGTATATAGAAAAAAAATTAAATAAAAAAAAACTGTCTCTGTGTGGTTATGAACCAGTTAACTTTTGAATGTTAAGCAAACGTGATAACATACATGGATGTCAAAATTACATGGATTACCATGTGCACTGAAACGTATATAGAAAAATAAAAAAATCTAGAGAAAAAATCTGTTTCTGCCTGGTATCGAACCAGGGACCTTTTGCGGGTTAGGCAAACGTGATAACCGCTACACTACAGAAACCAACTTGTAGGATATTTATGATCATGGAAACTGAAAAATATCTAGAGGTCTAACATTAATCAAAATTACATGGAAGACCATGTGAATTGCAACGTATATAGAAAAAATTTAAAAAATCCAGGAAAAACACTGTTTCTGCCTGATTTCGAACAAGGGACGTTTTGTGTGTTAGGCAAACGTGATAACATACATGGATGTCAAAATGACATGAATGACCATGTTCATTGAAACGTATATAGAAAAAAAAATTAAATAAAAAAAAAACTGTCTCTGTCTGGTTATGAACCAGTTAACTTTTGAATGTTAAGCAAACGTGATAACATACATGGATGTCAAAATTACATGGATTACCATGTGCACTGAAACGTATATAGAAAAAATAAAAAAATCTAGAGAAAAACTCTGTTTCTGCCTGGTTTCGAACCAGGGACCTTTTGCGTGTGAGGCAAACGTGATAACCGCTACACTACAGAAACCAACTTGTAGGCTATTTATGATCATGGAAACTGAAAAATATCTAGAGGTCTTACATCAATCAAAAGTACATGGAAGAACATGAATATTGCAATGTATATAGAAAAAATTAAAAAATCTAGAGAAAAACTCTGTTTCTGCCTGGTTTCGAACCAGGGACCTTTTGCGTGTGAGGCAAACGTGATAACCGCTACACTACAGAAACCAACTTGTAAGCTATTTATGATCATGGAAACTGAAAAATATCTAGAGGTCTAACATTAATCAAAATTACATGGAAGACCATGTGAATTGCAACGTATATAGAAAAATTTAAAAAATCTAGAGAAAAACTCTGTTTCTGCCTCGTTTCAAACCAGGGACCTTTTGCGTGTGAGGCAAACGTGATAACCGCTACACTACAGAAACCAACTTGTAGGCTATTTATGATCATGGAAACTGAAAAATATCTAGAGGTCTAACATTAATCAAAATTACATGGAAGACCATGTGAATTGCAACGTATATAGAAAAAATTAAAAAATCTAGAGAAAAAATCTGTTTCTGCCTGGTTTCGAACCAGGGACCTTTTGCGTGTTAGGCAAACGTGATAACCGCTACACTACAGAAACCAACTTGTAGGCTATTTATGATCATGGAAACTGAAAAATATCTAGAGGTCTAACATTAATCAAAATTACATGGAAGACCATGAGAATTGCAACGTATATAGAAAAAATTTAAAAAATCCAGGAAAAACACTGTTTCTGCCTGATTTCGAACAAGGGACCTTTTGTGTGTTAGGTAAACGTGATAACATACATGGATGTCAAAATGACATGAATGACCATGTTCATTGAAACGTATATAGAAAAAAAAATTAAAATAAAAAAAAACTGTCTCTGTCTGGTTATGAACCAGTTAACTTTTGCATGTTAAGCAATCGTGATAACATACATGGATGTCAAAATTACATGGATGACCATGTGCACTGAAACGTATATAGAAAAAATTTAAAAATCTAGAGGAAAACTCTGTTTCTGCCTGGTTTCGAACCAGGGACCTTTTGCGTGTGAGGCAAACGTGATAACCGCTACACTACAGAAACCAACTTGTAGGCTAGTTGTGATCATGGAAACTGAAAAATATCTAGAGGTCTAACATCAATCAAAATTACATGGAAGAACATGTGAATTGCAACGTATATAGAAAAAATGTTAAAAATCCAGGAAAAACACTGTTTCTGCCTGATTTCGAACAAGGGACCTTTTTTGTGTTAGGCAAACGTGATAACATACATGGATGTCAAAATGACATGAATGACCATGTTCATTGAAACGTATATAGAAAAAAAAATTAAATAAAAAAAAAACTGTCTCTGTCTGGTTATGAACCAGTTAACTTTTGAATGTTAAGCAAACGTGATAACATACATGGATGTCAAAATTACATGGATTACCATGTGCACTGAAACGTATATAGAAAAAATAAAAAAATCTAGAGAAAAACTCTGTTTCTGCCTAGTTTCGAACCAGGGACCTTTTGCGTGTGAGGCAAACGTGACAGCCGCTACACTACAGAAACCAACTTGTAGGCTAGTTGTGATCACGGAAACTAAACAATATCTAGAGGTCTTACATCAATCAAAATTACATGGAAGAACATGAATATTGCAACGTATATAGAAAAAATTAAAAAATCTAGAGAAAACCTCTGTTTCTGCCTGGTTTCGAACCAGGGACCTTTTGCGTGTTAGGCAAACGTGATAACATACATGGATGTCAAAATTACATGAATGACCATGTTCATTGAAACGTATATAGAAAAAAAAATTAAAATAAAAAAAAAACTGTCTCTGGTTATGAACCAGTTAACTTTTGCATGTTAAGCAATCGTGATAACATACATGGATGTCAAAATTACATATATGACCATGTGCACTGAAACGTATATAGAAAAAATTAAAAAATCTAGAGGAAAACTCTGTTTCTGCCTGGTTTCGAACCAGGGACCTTTTGAGTGTGAGGCAAACGTGATAACCGCTACACTACAGAAACCAACTTGTAGGCTAGTTGTGATCATGGAAACTGAAAAATATCTAGAGGTCTAACATCAATCAAAATTACATGGAAGACAATGTGAATTGCAAAGTATATAGAAAAAAAATTAAAAAATCCAGGAAAAACACTGTTTCTGCCTGATTTCGAACAAGGGACCTTTTTTGTGTTAGGCAAACGTGATAACATACATGGATGTCAAAATGACATGAATGACCATGTTCATTGAAACGTATATAGAAAAAAAATTAAATAAAAAAAAACTGTCTCTGTGTGGTTATGAACCAGTTAACTTTTGCATGTTAAGCAATCGTGATAACATACATGGAAGTCAAAATTACATGGATGACCATGTGCACAGAAACGTATATAGAAAAAATTAAAAAATATAGAGGAAAACTCTGTTTCTGCCTGGTTTCGAACCAGGGACCTTTTGCGTGTGAGGCAAACGTGATAGCCGCTACACTACAGAAACCAACTTGTAGGCTAGTTGTGATCACGGAAACTAAACAATATCTAGAGGTCTTACATCAATCAAAATTACATGGAAGAACATGAATATTGCAACGAATATAGAAAAAATTTAAAAATCTAGAGAAAACCTCTGTTTCTGCCTGGTTTCGAACCATGGACCTTTTGCGTGTTAGGCAAACGTGATAACCGCTACACTACAGAAACCAACTTGTAGGATATTTATGATCATGGAAACTGAAAAATATCTAGAGGTCTAACATTAATCAAAATTACATGGAAGACCATGTGAATTGCAACTTATATAGAAAACATTTAAAAAATCCAGGAAAAACACTGTTTCTGCCTGATTTCGAACAAGGGACCTTTTGTGTGTTAGGCAAACGTGATAACATACATGGATGTCAAAATGACATGAATGACCATGTTCATTGAAACGTATATAGAAAAAAAAATTAAAATAAAAAAAAAACTGTCTCTGTCTGGTTATGAACCAGTTAACTTTTGCATGTTAAGCAATCGTGATAACATACATGGATGTCAAAATTACATGGATGACCATGTGCACTGAAACGTATATAGAAAAAATTAAAAAATCTAGAGGAAAACTATGTTTCTGCCTGGTTTCGAACCAGGGACCATTTGCGTGTGAGGCAAACGTGATAGCCGCTACACTACAGAAACCAACTTGTAGGCTAGTTGTGATCACGGAAACTAAACAATATCTAGAGGTCTTACATCAATCAAAATTACATGGATGACCATGTGCACTGAAACGTATATAGAAAAAATTAAAAAATCTAGAGGAAAACTATGTTTCTGCCTGGTTTCGAACCAGGGACCTTTTGCGTGTTAGGCAAACGTGATAACCGCTACACTACAGAAACCAACTTGTAGGCTTTTTATGATCATGGAAACTGAAAAATATCTAGAGGTCTAACATTAATCAAAATTACATGGAAGACCATGTGAATTGCAACGTATATAGAAAAATTTTTAAAAATCCAGGAAAAACACTGTTTCTGCCTGATTTCGAACAAGGGACCTTTTGTGTGTTAGGCAAACGTGATAACATACATGGATGTCAAAATGACATGAATGACCATGTTCATTGAAACGTATATAGAAAAAAAAATTAAAATAAAAAAAAAACTGTCTCTGTCTGGTTATGAACCAGTTAACTTTTGCATGTTAAGCAATCGTGATAACATACATGGATGTCAAAATTACATGGATGACCATGTGCACTGAAACGTATATAGAAAAAATTAAAAAATCTAGATGAAAACTCTGTTTCTGTCTGGTTTCGAACCAGGGACCTTTTGCGTGTGAGGCAAACGTGATAACCGCTACACTACAGAAACCAACTTGTAGGCTAGTTGTGATCATGGAAATTGAAAAATATCTAGAGGTCTAACATCACTCAAAATTACATGGAAGACCATGTGAATTGCAACGTATATAGAAAAAATGTTAAAAATCCAGGAAAAACATTGTTTCTGCCTGATTTCGAACAAGGGACCTTTTTGTGTTAGGCAAACGTGATAACATACATGGATGTCAAAATGACATGAATGACCATGTTCATTGAAACGTATATAGAAAAAAAAATTAAATAAAAAAAAAACTGTCTCTGTCTGGTTATGAACCAGTTAACTTTTGAATGTTAAGCAAACGTGATAACATACATGGATGTCAAAATTACATGGATTACCATGTGCACTGAAACGTATATAGAAAAAATAAAAAAATCTAGAGAAAAACTCTGTTTCTGCCTGGTTTCGAACCAGGGACGTTTTGCGTGTTTGGCTAACGTGATAACCGCTACACTACAGAAACCAACTTGTAGGCTATTTATGATCATGGAAACTGAAAAATATCTAGAGGTCTAACATTAATCAAAATTACATGGAAGACCATGTGAATTGCAACGTATATAGAAAAAAAATTAAAATAAAAAAAAAACTGTCTCTGGTTATGAACCAGTTAACTTTTGCATGTTAAGCAATCGTGATAACATACATGGATGTCAAAATTACATGGATGACCATGTGCACTGAAACGTATATAGAAAAAATTAAAAAATCTAGAGGAAAACTCTGTTTCTGCCTGGTTTCGAACCAGGGACGTTTTGCGTGTGAGGCAAACGTGATAGCCGCTACACTACAGAATACAACTTGTAGGTTAGTTGTGATCACGGAAACTAAACAATATCTAGAGGTCTTACATCAATCAAAATTACATGGAAGAACATGAATATTGCAATGTATATAGAAAAAATTAAAAAATCTAGAGAAAAACTCTGTTTCTGCCTGGTTTTCGAACCAGGGACCTTTTGCGTGTGAGGCAAACGTGATAACCGCTACACTACAGAAACCAACTTGTAGGCTATTTATGATCATGGAAACTGAAAAATATCTAGAGGTCTAACATTAATCAAAATTACATGGAAGACCATGTGAATTGCAACGTATATAGAAAAAATTAAAAAATCTAGAGAAAAACTCTGTTTCTGCCTGGTTTCGAACCAGGGACCTTTTGCGTGTGAGGCAAACGTGATAACCGCTACACTACAGAAACCAACTTGTAGGCTATTTATGATCATGGAAACTGAAAAATATCTAGAGGTCTAACATTAATCAAAATTACATGGAAGACCATGTGAATTGCAACGTATATAGAAAAAATGTTAAAAATCCAGGAAAAACACTGTTTCTGCCTGATTTCGAACAAGGGACCTTTTTTGTGTTAGGCAAACGTGATAACATACATGGATGTCAAAATGACATGAATGACCATGTTCATTGAAACGTATATAGAAAAAAAAATTAAATAAAAAAAAAACTGTCTCTGTCTGGTTATGAACCAGTTAACTTTTGCATGTTAAGCAATCGTGATAACATACATGGATGTCAAAATTACATGGATGACCATGTGCACTGAAACGTATATAGAAAAAATTAAAAAATCTAGAGGAAAACTCTGTTTCTGCCTGGTTTCGAACCAGGGACCTTTTGCGTGTGAGGCAAACGTGATAACCGCTACACTACAGAAACCAACTTGTAGGCTAGTTGTGATCATGGAAATTGAAAAATATCTAGAGGTCTAACATCACTCAAAATTACATGGAAGACCATGTTAATTGCAACGTATATAGAAAAAATGTTAAAAATCCAGGAAAAACACTGTTTCTGCCTGATTTCGAACAAGGGACCTTTTTTGTGTTAGGCAAACGTGATAACATACATGGATGTCAAAATGACATGAATGACCATGTTCATTGAAACGTATATAGAAAAAAAAATTAAATAAAAAAAAAACTGTCTCTGTCTGGTTATGAACCAGTTAACTTTTGAATGTTAAGCAAACGTGATAACATACATGGATGTCAAAATTACATGGATGACCATGTGCACTGAAACGTATATAGAAAAAATTAAAAAATCTAGAGGAAAACTCTGTTTCTGCCTGGTTTCGAACCAGGGACCTTTTGCGTGTGAGGCAAACGTGATAACCGCTACACTACAGAAACCAACTTGTAGGCTAGTTGTGATCATGGAAATTGAAAAATATCTAGAGGTCTAACATCACTCAAAATTACATGGAAGACCATGTGAATTGCAACGTATATAGAAAAAATGTTAAAAATCCAGGAAAAACACTGTTTCTGCCTGATTTCGAACAAGGGACCTTTTTTGTGTTAGGCAAACGTGATAACATACATGGATGTCAAAATGACATGAATGACCATGTTCATTGAAACGTATATAGAAAAAAAAATTAAATAAAAAAAAAACTGTCTCTGTCTGGTTATGAACCAGTTAACTTTTGAATGTTAAGCAAACGTGATAACATACATGGATGTCAAAATTACATGGATTACCATGTGCACTGAAACGTATATAGAAAAAATAAAAAAATCTAGAGAAAAACTCTGTTTCTGCCTGGTTTCGAACCAGGGACGTTTTGCGTGTTTGGCTAACGTGATAACCGCTACACTACAGAAACCAACTTGTAGGCTATTTATGATCATGGAAACTGAAAAATATCTAGAGGTCTAACATTAATCAAAATTACATGGAAGACCATGTGAATTGCAACGTATATAGAAAAAAAAATTAAAATAAAAAAAAAACTGTCTCTGGTTATGAACCAGTTAACTTTTGCATGTTAAGCAATCGTGATAACATACATGGATGTCAAAATTACATGGATGACCATGTGCACTGAAACGTATATAGAAAAAATTAAAAAATCTAGAGGAAAACTCTGTTTCTGCCTGGTTTCGAACCAGGGACGTTTTGCGTGTGAGGCAAACGTGATAGCCGCTACACTACAGAATACAACTTGTAGGTTAGTTGTGATCACGGAAACTAAACAATATCTAGAGGTCTTACATCAATCAAAATTACATGGAAGAACATGAATATTGCAATGTATATAGAAAAAATTAAAAAATCTAGAGAAAAACTCTGTTTCTGCCTGGTTTCGAACCAGGGACCTTTTGCGTGTGAGGCAAACGTGATAACCGCTACACTACAGAAACCAACTTGTAGGCTATTTATGATCATGGAAACTGAAAAATATCTAGAGGTCTAACATTAATCAAAATTACATGGAAGACCATGTGAATTGCAACGTATATAGAAAAAATGTTAAAAATCCAGGAAAAACACTGTTTCTGCCTGATTTCGAACAAGGGACCTTTTTTGTGTTAGGCAAACGTGATAACATACATGGATGTCAAAATGACATGAATGACCATGTTCATTGAAACGTATATAGAAAAAAAAATTAAATAAAAAAAAAACTGTCTCTGTCTGGTTATGAACCAGTTAACTTTTGCATGTTAAGCAATCGTGATAACATACATGGATGTCAAAATTACATGGATGACCATGTGCACTGAAACGTATATAGAAAAAATTAAAAAATCTAGAGGAAAACTCTGTTTCTGCCTGGTTTCGAACCAGGGACCTTTTGCGTGTGAGGCAAACGTGATAACCGCTACACTACAGAAACCAACTTGTAGGCTAGTTGTGATCATGGAAATTGAAAAATATCTAGAGGTCTAACATCACTCAAAATTACATGGAAGACCATGTTAATTGCAACGTATATAGAAAAAATGTTAAAAATCCAGGAAAAACACTGTTTCTGCCTGATTTCGAACAAGGGACCTTTTTTGTGTTAGGCAAACGTGATAACATACATGGATGTCAAAATGACATGAATGACCATGTTCATTGAAACGTATATAGAAAAAAAAATTAAATAAAAAAAAAACTGTCTCTGTCTGGTTATGAACCAGTTAACTTTTGAATGTTAAGCAAACGTGATAACATACATGGATGTCAAAATTACATGGATGACCATGTGCACTGAAACGTATATAGAAAAAATTAAAAAATCTAGAGGAAAACTCTGTTTCTGCCTGGTTTCGAACCAGGGACCTTTTGCGTGTGAGGCAAACGTGATAACCGCTACACTACAGAAACCAACTTGTAGGCTAGTTGTGATCATGGAAATTGAAAAATATCTAGAGGTCTAACATCACTCAAAATTACATGGAAGACCATGTGAATTGCAACGTATATAGAAAAAATGTTAAAAATCCAGGAAAAACACTGTTTCTGCCTGATTTCGAACAAGGGACCTTTTTTGTGTTAGGCAAACGTGATAACATACATGGATGTCAAAATGACATGAATGACCATGTTCATTGAAACGTATATAGAAAAAAAAATTAAATAAAAAAAAAACTGTCTCTGTCTGGTTATGAACCAGTTAACTTTTGAATGTTAAGCAAACGTGATAACATACATGGATGTCAAAATTACATGGATTACCATGTGCACTGAAACGTATATAGAAAAAATAAAAAAATCTAGAGAAAAACTCTGTTTCTGCCTGGTTTCGAACCAGGGACGTTTTGCGTGTTTGGCTAACGTGATAACCGCTACACTACAGAAACCAACTTGTAGGCTATTTATGATCATGGAAACTGAAAAATATCTAGAGGTCTAACATTAATCAAAATTACATGGAAGACCATGTGAATTGCAACGTATATAGAAAAAAAAATTAAAATAAAAAAAAAACTGTCTCTGGTTATGAACCAGTTAACTTTTGCATGTTAAGCAATCGTGATAACATACATGGATGTCAAAATTACATGGATGACCATGTGCACTGAAACGTATATAGAAAAAATTAAAAAATCTAGAGGAAAACTCTGTTTCTGCCTGGTTTCGAACCAGGGACGTTTTGCGTGTGAGGCAAACGTGATAGCCGCTACACTACAGAATACAACTTGTAGGTTAGTTGTGATCACGGAAACTAAACAATATCTAGAGGTCTTACATCAATCAAAATTACATGGAAGAACATGAATATTGCAATGTATATAGAAAAAATTAAAAAATCTAGAGAAAAACTCTGTTTCTGCCTGGTTTCGAACCAGGGACCTTTTGCGTGTGAGGCAAACGTGATAACCGCTACACTACAGAAACCAACTTGTAGGCTATTTATGATCATGGAAACTGAAAAATATCTAGAGGTCTAACATTAATCAAAATTACATGGAAGACCATGTGAATTGCAACGTATATAGAAAAAATGTTAAAAATCCAGGAAAAAAACTGTTTCTGCCTGATTTCGAACAAGGGACCTTTTTTGTGTTAGGCAAACGTGATAACATACATGGATGTCAAAATGACATGAATGACCATGTTCATTGAAACGTATATAGAAAAAAAAATTAAATAAAAAAAAAACTGTCTCTGTCTGGTTATGAACCAGTTAACTTTTGCATGTTAAGCAATCGTGATAACATACATGGATGTCAAAATTACATGGATGACCATGTGCACTGAAACGTATATAGAAAAAATTAAAAAATCTAGAGGAAAACTCTGTTTCTGCCTGGTTTCGAACCAGGGACCTTTTGCGTGTGAGGCAAACGTGATAACCGCTACACTACAGAAACCAACTTGTAGGCTAGTTGTGATCATGGAAATTGAAAAATATCTAGAGGTCTAACATCACTCAAAATTACATGGAAGACCATGTTAATTGCAACGTATATAGAAAAAATGTTAAAAATCCAGGAAAAACACTGTTTCTGCCTGATTTCGAACAAGGGACCTTTTTTGTGTTAGGCAAACGTGATAACATACATGGATGTCAAAATGACATGAATGACCATGTTCATTGAAACGTATATAGAAAAAAAAATTAAATAAAAAAAAAACTGTCTCTGTCTGGTTATGAACCAGTTAACTTTTGAATGTTAAGCAAACGTGATAACATACATGGATGTCAAAATTACATGGATTACCATGTGCACTGAAACGTATATAGAAAAAATAAAAAAATCTAGAGAAAAACTCTGTTTCTGCCTGGTTTCGAACCAGGGACCTTTTGCGTGTGAGGCAAACGTGATAACCGCTACACTACAGAAACCAACTTGTAGGCTATTTATGATCATGGAAACTGAAAAATATCTAGAGGTCTAACATTAATCAAAATTACATGGAAGACCATGTGAATTGCAACGTATATAGAAAAAATGTTAAAAATCCAGGAAAAACACTGTTTCTGCCTGATTTCGAACAAGGGACCTTTTTTGTGTTAGGCAAACGTGATAACATACATGGATGTCAAAATGACATGAATGACCATGTTCATTGAAACGTATATAGAAAAAAAAATTAAATAAAAAAAAAACTGTCTCTGTCTGGTTATGAACCAGTTAACTTTTGCATGTTAAGCAATCGTGATAACATACATGGATGTCAAAATTACATGGATGACCATGTGCACTGAAACGTATATAGAAAAAATTAAAAAATCTAGAAAAAACTCTGTTTCTGCCTGGTTTCGAACCAGGGACCTTTTGCGTGTGAGGCAAACGTGATAACCGCTACACTACAGAAACCAACTTGTAGGCTAGTTGTGATCATGGAAACTGAAAAATATCTAGAGGTCTAACATTAATCAAAATTACATGGAAGACCATGTGAATTGCAACGTATATAGAAAAAATTTAAAAAATCCAGGAAAAACACTGTTTCTGCCTGATTTCGAACAAGGGACCTTTTGTGTGTTAGGCAAACGTGATAACATACATGGATGTCAAAATGACATGAATGACCATGTTCATTGAAACGTATATAGAAAAAAAAATTAAAATAAAAAAAAAACTGTCTCTGTCTGGTTATGAACCAGTTAACTTTTGCATGTTAAGCAATCGTGATAACATACATGGATGTCAAAATTACATGGATGACCATGTGCACTGAAACGTATATAGAAAAAATTAAAAAATCTAGAGGAAAACTATGTTTCTGCCTGGTTTCGAACCAGGGACCTTTTGCGTGTGAGGCAAACGTGATAGCCGCTACACTACAGAAACCAACTTGTAGGCTAGTTGTGATCACGGAAACTAAACAATATCTAGAGGTCTTACATCAATCAAAATTACATGGAAGAACATGAATATTGCAACATATATAGAAAAAATTAAAAAATCTAGAGAAAACCTCTGTTTCTGCATGGTTTCGAACCAGGGACCTTTTGCGTGTTAGGCAAACGTGATAACATACATGGATGTCAAAATGACATGAATGACCATGTTCATTGAAACGTATATAGAAAAAAAAATTAAATAAAAAAAAACTGTCTCTGTGTGGTTATGAACCAGTTAACTTTTGAATGTTAAGCAAACGTGATAACATACATGGATGTCAAAATTACATGGATTACCATGTGCACTGAAACGTATATAGAAAAATAAAAAAATCTAGAGAAAAACTCTGTTTCTGCCTGGTATCGAACCAGGGACCTTTGCGTGTTAGACAAACGTGATAACCGCTACACTACAGAAACCAACTTGTAGGATATTTATGATCATGGAAACTGAAAAATATCTAGAGGTCTAACATTAATCAAAATTACATGGAAGACCATGTGAATTGCAACGTATATAGAAAAAATTTAAAAAATCCAGGAAAAACACTGTTTCTGCCTGATTTCGAACAAGGGACCTTTTGTGTGTTAGGCAAACGTGATAACATACATGGATGTCAAAATGACATGAATGACCATGTTCATTGAAACGTATATAGAAAAAAAAATTAAAATAAAAAAAAAACTGTCTCTGTCTGGTTATGAACCAGTTAACTTTTGCATGTTAAGCAATCGTGATAACATACATGGATGTCAAAATTACATGGATGACCATGTGCACTGAAACGTATATAGAAAAAATTAAAAAATCTAGAGGAAAACTATGTTTCTGCCTGGTTTCGAACCAGGGACCTTTTGCGTGTGAGGCAAACGTGATAGCCGCTACACTACAGAAACCAACTTGTAGGCTAGTTGTGATCACGGAAACTAAACAATATCTAGAGGTCTTACATCAATCAAAATTACATGGAAGAACATGAATATTGCAACATATATAGAAAAAATTAAAAAATCTAGAGAAAACCTCTGTTTCTGCCTGGTTTCGAACCAGGGACCTTTTGCGTGTTAGGCAAACGTGATAACCGCTACACTACAGAAACCAACTTGTAGGCTTTTTATGATCATGGAAACTGAAAAATATCTAGAGGTCTAACATTAATCAGAATTACATGGAAGACCATGTGAATTGCAACGTATATAGAAAAAATTTAAAAAATCCAGGAAAAACACTGTTTCTGCCTGATTTCGAACAAGGGACCTTTTGTGTGTTAGGCAAACGTGATAACATACATGGATGTCAAAATGACATGAATGACCATGTTCATTGAAACGTATATAGAAAAAAAAATTAAAATAAAAAAAAAGTGTCTCTGTCTGGTTATGAACCAGTTAACTTTTGCATGTTAAGCAATCGTGATAACATACATGGATGTCAAAATTACATGGATGACCATGTGCACTGAAACGTATATAGAAAAAATTAAAAAATCTAGAGGAAAACTATGTTTATGCTTGTTTTCGAACCAGGGACCTTTTGCGTGTGAGGCAAACGTGATAGCCACTACACTACAGAAACCAACTTGTAGGCTAGTTGTGATCACGGATACTAAACAATATCTAGAGGTCTTACATCAATCAAAATTACATGGAAGAACATGAATATTGCAACATATATAGAAAAAATTAAAAAATCTAGAGAAAACCTCTGTTTCTGCCTGGTTTCGAACCAGGGACCTTTTGCGTGTTAGGCAAACGTGATAACCGCTACACTACAGAAACCAACTTGTAGGCTTTTTATGATCATGGAAACTGAAAAATATCTAGAGGTCTAACATTAATCAAAATTACATGGAAGACCATGTGAATTGCAACGTATATAGAAAAAATTTAAAAAATCCAGGAAAAACACTGTTTCTGCCTGATTTCGAACAAGTGACCTTTTGTGTGTTAGGTAAACGTGATAACATACATGGATGTCAAAATGACATGAATGACCATGTTCATTGAAACGTATATAGAAAAAAAAATTAAATAAAAAAAAAACTGTCTCTGTCTGGTTATGAACCAGTTAACTTTTGAATGTTAAGCAAACGTGATAACATACATGGATGTCAAAATTACATGGATTACCATGTGCAATGAAACGTATATAGAAAAAATAAAAAAATCTAGAGAAAACCTCTGTTTCTGCCTTGTTTCGAACCAGGGACCTTTTGCGTGTTAGGCAAACGTGATAACATACATGGATGTCAAAATTACATGGATTACCATGTGCACTGAAACGTATATAGAAAAAATTAAAAAATCTAGAGGAAAACTATGTTTCTGCCTGGTTTCGAACCAGGGACCTTTTGCATGTGAGGCAAACGTGATAACCGCTACACTACCGAAACCAACTTGTAGGCTTTTTATGATCATGGAAACTGAAAAATATCTAGAGGTCTAACATTAATCAAAATTACATGGAAGACCATGTGAATTGCAACGTATAAAGAAAAAATTTAAAAAATCCAGGAAAAACACTGTTTCTGCCTGATTTCGAACAAGGGACCTTTTGTGTGTTAGGTAAACGTGATAACATACATGGATGTCAAAATGACATGAATGACCATGTTCATTGAAACGTATATAGAAAAAAAAATTAAATAAAAAAAAAACTGTCTCTGTCTGGTTATGAACCAGTTAACTTTTGAATGTTAAGCAAACGTGATAACATACATGGATGTCAAAATTACATGGATTACCATGTGCACTGAAACGTATATAGAAAAAATAAAAAAATCTAGAGAAAAACTCTGTTTCTGCCTGGTTTCGAACCAGGGACCTTTTGCGTGTTAGGCAAACGTGATAACCGCTACATTACAGAAACCAACTTGTAGGCTATTTATGATCATGGAAACTGAAAAATACCTAGAGGTCTAACATTAATCAAAATTACATGGAAGACCATGTGAATTGCAACGTATATAGAAAAAATTTAAAAAATCCAGGAAAAACACTGTTTCTGCCTGATTTCGAACAAGGGACCTTTTTTGTGTTAGGCAAACGTGATAACATACATGGATGTCAAAATGACATGAATGACCATGTTCATTGAAACGTATATAGAAAAAAAAATTAAATAAAAAAAAACTGTCTCTGTGTGGTTATGAACCAGTTAACTTTTGAATGTTAAGCAAACGTGATAACATACATGGATGTCAAAATTACATGGATTACCATGTGCACTGAAACGTATATAGAAAAATAAAAAAATCTAGAGAAAAACTCTGTTTCTGCCTGGTATCGAACCAGGGACCTTTGCGTGTTAGGCAAACGTGATAACCGCTACACTACAGAAACCAACTTGTAGGATATTTATGATCATGGAAACTGAAAAATATCTACAGGTCTAACATTAATCAAAATTACATGGAAGACCATGTGAATTGCAACGTATATAGAAAAAATTTAAAAAATCCAGGAAAAACACTGTTTCTGCCTGATTTCGAACAAGGGACCTTTTGTGTGTTAGGCAAACGTGATAACATACATGGATGTCAAAATGACATGAATGACCATGTTCATTGAAACGTATATAGAAAAAAAAATTAAAATAAAAAAAAAACTGTCTCTGTCTGGTTATGAACCAGTTAACTTTTGCATGTTAAGCAATCGTGATAACATACATGGATGTCAAAATTACATGGATGACCATGTGCACTGAAACGTATATAGAAAAAATTAAAAAATCTAGAGGAAAACTATGTTTCTGCCTGGTTTCGAACCAGGGACCTTTTGCGAGTGAGGCAAACGTGATAGCCGCTACACTACAGAAACCAACTTGTAGGCTAGTTGTGATCACGGAAACTAAACAATATCTAGAGGTCTTACATCAATCAAAATTACATGGAAGAACATGAATATTGCAACATATATAGAAAAAATTAAAAAATCTAGAGAAAACCTCTGTTTCTGCCTGGTTTCGAACCAGGGACCTTTTGCGTGTTAGGCAAACGTGATAACCGCTACACTACAGAAACCAACTTGTAGGCATTTATGATCATGGAAACTGAAAAATATCTAGAGGTCTAACATTAATCATAATTACATGGAAGACCATGTGAATTGCAACGTATATAGAAAAAATTAAAAAAATCCAGGAAAAACACTGTTTCTGCCTGATTTCGAACAAGGGACCTTTTGTGTGTTAGGCAAACGTGATAACATACATGGATGTCAAAATGACATGAATGACCATGTTCATTGAAACGTATATAGAAAAAAAAATTAAAATAAAAAAAAAACTGTCTCTGTCTGGTTATGAACCAGTTAACTTTTGCATGTTAAGCAATCGTGATAACATACATGGATGTCAAAATTACATGGATGACCATGTGCACTGAAACGTATATAGAAAAAATTAAAAAATCTAGAGGAAAACTATGTTTCTGCCTGGTTTCAAACCAGGGACCTTTTGCGTGTGAGGCAAACGTGATAGCCACTACACTACAGAAACCAACTTGTAGGCTAGTTGTGATCACGGAAACTAAACAATATCTAGAGGTCTTACATCAATCAAAATTACATGGAAGAACATGAATATTGCAACATATATAGAAAAAATTAAAAAATCTAGAGAAAACCTCTGTTTCTGCCTGGTTTCGAACCAGGGACCTTTTGCGTGTTAGGCAAACGTGATAACCGCTACACTACAGAAACCAACTTGTAGGCTAGTTGTGATCACGGAAACTAAACAATATCTAGAGGTCTTACATCAATCAAAATTACATGGAAGAACATGAATATTGCAACATATATAGAAAAAATTAAAAAATCTAGAGAAAACCTCTGTTTCTGCCTGGTTTCGAACCAGGGACCTTTTGCGTGTTAGGCAAACGTGATAACCGCTACACTACAGAAACCAACTTGTAGGCTAGTTGTGATCACGGAAACTAAACAATATCTAGAGGTCTTACATCAATCAAAATTACATGGAAGAACATGAATATTGCAACATATATAGAAAAAATTAAAAAATCTAGAGAAAACCTCTGTTTCTGCCTGGTTTCGAACCAGGGACCTTTTGCGTGTTAGGCAAACGTGATAACCGCTACACTACAGAAACCAACTTGTAGGCATTTATGATCATGGAAACTGAAAAATATCTAGAGGTCTAACATTAATCATAATTACATGGAAGACCATGTGAATTGCAACGTATATAGAAAAAATTTAAAAAATCCAGGAAAAACACTGTTTCTGCCTGATTTCGAACAAGGGACCTTTTGTGTGTTAGGCAAACGTGATAACATACATGGATGTCAAAATGACATGAATGACCATGTTCATTGAAACGTATATAGAAAAAAAAATTAAAATAAAAAAAAAACTGTCTCTGTCTGGTTATGAACCAGTTAACTTTTGCATGTTAAGCAATCGTGATAACATACATGGATGTCAAAATTACATGGATGACCATGTGCACTGAAACGTATATAGAAAAAATTAAAAAATCTAGAGGAAAACTATGTTTCTGCCTGGTTTCGAACCAGGGACCTTTTGCGTGTGAGGCAAACGTGATAGCCACTACACTACAGAAACCAACTTGTAGGCTAGTTGTGATCACGGAAACTAAACAATATCTAGAGGTCTTACATCAATCAAAATTACATGGAAGAACATGAATATTGCAACATATATAGAAAAAATTAAAAAATCTAGAGAAAACCTCTGTTTCTGCCTGGTTTCGAACCAGGGACCTTTTGCGTGTTAGGCAAACGTGATAACCGCTACACTACAGAAACCAACTTGTAGGCTAGTTGTGATCACGGAAACTAAACAATATCTAGAGGTCTTACATCAATCAAAATTACATGGAAGAACATGAATATTGCAACATATATAGAAAAAATTAAAAAATCTAGAGAAAACCTCTGTTTCTGCCTGGTTTCGAACCAGGGAGCTTTTGCGTGTTAGGCAAACGTGATAACCGCTACACTACAGAAACCAACTTGTAGGCTTTTTATGATCATGGAAACTGAAAAATATCTAGAGGTCTAACATTAATCAAAATTACATGGAAGACCATGTGAATTGCAACGTATATAGAAAAAATCTAAAAATTCCAGGAAAAACACTGTTTCTGCCTGATTTCGAACAAGGGACCTTTTGTGTGTTAGGTAAACGTGATAACATACATGGATGTCAAAATGACATGAATGACCATGTTCATTGAAACGTATATAGAAAAAAAAATTAAATAAAAAAAAAACTGTCTCTGTCTGGTTATGAACCAGTTAACTTTTGAATGTTAAGCAAACGTGATAACATACATGGATGTCAAAATTACATGGATTACCATGTGCACTGAAACGTATATAGAAAAATAAAAAAATCTAGAGAAAAACTCTGTTTCTGCCTGGTATCGAACCAGGGACCTTTGCGTGTTAGGCAAACGTGATAACCGCTACTCTACAGAAACCAACTTGTAGGATGTTTATGATCATGGAAACTGAAAAATATCTAGAGGTCTAACATTAATCAAAATTACATGGAAGACCATGTGAATTGCAACGTATATAGAAAAAATTTAAAAAATCCAGGAAAAACACTGTTTCTGCCTGATTTCGAACAAGGGACCTTTTGTGTGTTAGGCAAACGTGATAACATACATGGATGTCAAAATGACATGAATGACCATGTTCATTGAAACGTATATAGAAAAAAAAATTAAAATAAAAAAAAAACTGTCTCTGTCTGGTTATGAACCAGTTAACTTTTGCATGTTAAGCAATCGTGATAACATACATGGATGTCAAAATTACATGGATGACCATGTGCACTGAAACGTATATAGAAAAAATTAAAAAATCTAGAGGAAAACTATGTTTCTGCCTGGTTTCGAACCAGGGACCTTTGCATGTTAGGCAAACGTGATAACCGCTACACTACAGAAACCAACTTGTAGGATATTTATGATCATGGAAACTGAAAAATATCTAGAGGTCTAACATTAATCAAAATTACATGGAAGACCATGTGAATTGCGACGTATATAGAAAAAATTTAAAAAATCCAGGAAAAACACTGTTTCTGCCTGATTTCGAACAAGGGACTTTTTGTGTGTTAGGCAAACGTGATAACATACATGGATGTCAAAATGACATGAATGACCATGTTCATTGAAACGTATATAGAAAAAGAAATTAAATAAAAAAAAACTGTCTCTGTGTGGTTATGAACCAGTTAACTTTTGAATGTTAAGCAAACGTGATAACATACATGGATGTCAAAATTACATGGATTACCATGTGCACTGAAACGTATATAGAAAAATAAAAAAATCTAGAGAAAAACTCTGTTTCTGCCTGGTTTCGAACCAGGGACCTTTTGCGTGTTAGGCAAACGTGATAACCGCTACACTACAGAAACCAACTTGTAGGCTATTTATGATCATGGAAACTGAAAAATACCTAGAGGTCTAACATTAATCAAAATTACATGGAAGACCATGTGAATTGCAACGTATATAGAAAAAATTTAAAAAATCCAGGAAAAACACTGTTTCTGCCTGATTTCGAACAAGGGACCTTTTTTGTGTTAGGCAAACGTGATAACATACATGGATGTCAAAATGACATGAATGACCATGTTCATTGAAACGTATATAGAAAAAAAAATTAAATAAAAAAAAACTGTCTCTGTGTGGTTATGAACCAGTTAACTTTTGAATGTTAAGCAAACGTGATAACATACATGGATGTCAAAATTACATGGATTACCATGTGCACTGAAACGTATATAGAAAAATAAAAAAATCTAGAGAAAAACTCTGTTTCTGCCTGGTATCGAACCAGGGACCTTTGCGTGTTAGGCAAACGTGATAACCGCTACACTACAGAAACCAACTTGTAGGATATTTATGATCATGGAAACTGAAAAATATCTAGAGGTCTAACATTAATCAAAATTACATGGAAGACCATGTGAATTGCGACGTATATAGAAAAAATTTAAAAAATCCAGGAAAAACACTGTTTCTGCCTGATTTCGAACAAGGGACCTTTTTTGTGTTAGGCAAACGTGATAACATACATGGATGTCAAAATGACATGAATGACCATGTTCATTGAAACGTATATAGAAAAAAAAATTAAATAAAAAAAAACTGTCTCTGTGTGGTTATGAACCAGTTAACTTTTGAATGTTAAGCAAACGTGATAACATACATGGATGTCAAAATTACATGGATTACCATGTGCACTGAAACGTATATAGAAAAATAAAAAAATCTAGAGAAAAACTCTGTTTCTGCCTGGTATCGAACCAGGGACCTTTGCGTGTTAGGCAAACGTGATAACCGCTACACTACAGAAACCAACTTGTAGGATATTTATGATCATGGAAACTGAAAAATATCTAGAGGTCTAACATTAATCAAAATTACATGGAAGACAATGTGAATTGCAACGTATATAGAAAAAATTTAAAAAATCCAGGAAAAACACTGTTTCTGCCTGATTTCGAACAAGGGACCTTTTGTGTGTTAGGTAAACGTGATAACATACATGGATGTCAAAATGACATGAATGACCATGTTCATTGAAACGTATATAGAAAAAAAAATTAAATAAAAAAAAACTGTCTCTGTCTGGTTATGAACCAGTTAACTTTTGAATGTTAAGCAAACGTGATAACATACATGGATGTCAAAATTACATGGATTACCATGTGCAATGAAACGTATATAGAAAAAATAAAAAAATATAGAGAAAAACTCTGTTTCTGCCTGGTTTCGAACCAGGGACCTTTTGCGTGTTAGGCAAACGTGATAACCGCTACACTACAGAAACCAACTTGTAGGCTATTTATGATCATGGAAACTGAAAAATATCTAGAGGTCTAACATTAATCAAAATTACATGGAAGACCATGTGAATTGCAACGTATATAGAAAAAATTTAAAAAATCCAGGAAAAACACTGTTTCTGCCTGATTTCGAACAAGGGACCTTTTGTGTGTTAGGCAAACGTGATAACATACATGGATGTCAAAATTACATGAATGACCATGTTCATTGAAACGTATATAGAAAAAAAATTAAAATAAAAAAAAAACTGTCTCTGTCTGGTTATGAACCAGTTAACTTTTGCATGTTAAGCAATCGTGATAACATACATGGATGTCAAAATTACATATATGACCATGTGCACTGAAACGTATATAGAAAAAATTAAAAAATCTAGAGGAAAACTCTGTTTCTGCCTGGTTTCGAACCAGGGACCTTTTGCGTGTGAGGCAAACGTGATAAGCGCTACACTACAGAAACCAACTTGCAGGCTAGCTGTGATCATGGAAACTGAAAAATATCTAGAGGTCAAACATTAATCAAAATTACATGGAAGACCATGTGAATTGCAACGTATATAGAAAAAATTAAAAAATCTATAGAAAAATAAAAAAATCTAGAGAAAAACTCTGTTTCTGCCTGGTTTCGAACCAGGGACCTTTTGCGTGTTAGGCAAACGTGATAACCGCTACACTACAGAAACCAACTTGTAGGCTGTTTATGATCATGGAAACTGAAAAATATCTAGTATATAGAAAAAATGTAAAAAATCCAGGAAAAACACTGTTTCTGCCTGATTTCGAACAAGGGACCTTTTGTGTGTTAGGCAAACGTGATAACATACATGGATGTCAAAATGACATGAATGACCATGTTCATTGAAACGTATATAGAAAAAAAAATTAAAATAAAAAAAAAACTGTCTCTGTCTGGTTATGAACCAGTTAACTTTTGCATGTTAAGCAATCGTGATAACATACATGGATGTCAAAATTACATGGATGACCATGTGCACTGAAACTTATATAGAAAAAATTAAAAAAATCTAGAGGAAAACTCTGTTTCTGCCTGGTTTCGAACCAGGGACCTTTTGCGTGTGAGGCAAACGTGATAACCGCTACACTACTGAAACCAACTTGTAGGCTAGTAGTGATCATGGAAACTGAAAATAATCTAGAGGTCTAACATCACTCAAAATTACATGGAAGACTAAGTGAATTGCAACGTATATAGAAAAAATGTTAAAAATCCAGGAAAAACACTGTTTCTGCCTGATTTCGAACAAGGGACCTTTTTTGTGTTAGGCAAACGTGATAACATACATGGATGTCAAAATGACATGAATGACCATGTTCATTGAAACGTATATAGAAAAAAAAATTAAATTAAAAAAAAACTGTCTCTGTCTGGTTATGAACCAGTTAACTTTTGAATGTTAAGCAAACGTGATAACATACATGGATGTCAAAATTACATGGATTACCATGTGCACTGAAACGTATATAGAAAAAATAAAAAAATCTAGAGAAAAACTCTGTTTCTGCCTGGTTTCGAACCAGGGACCTTTTGCGTGTTATGCAAACGTGATAACCGCTACACTACAGAAACCAACTTGTAGGCTATTTATGATCATGGAAACTGAAAAATATCTAGAGGTCTAACATTAATCAAAATTACATGGAAGACCATGTGAATTGAAACGTATATAGAAAAAAATTAAAAAATCCAGGAAAAACACTGTTTCTGCCTGATTTCGAACAAGGGACCTTTTTTGTGTTAGGCAAACGTGATAACATACATGGATGTCAAAATGACATGAATGACCATGTTCATTGAAACGTATATAGCAAAAAAAATTAAATAAAAAAAAAACTGTCTCTGTCTGGTTATGAACCAGTTAACTTTTGCATGTTAGGCAAACGTGATAACATACATGGATGTCAAAATTACAAGGATGACCATGTGCACTGAAACGTATATAGAAAAAATTAAAAAATCAAAAGGAAAACTCTGTTTCTGCCTGGTTTCGAACCAGTGACCTTTTGAGTGTGAGGCACACGTGATAGCCGCTACACTACAGAATCCAACTTGTAGGTTAGTTGTGATCACGGAAACTAAACAATATCTAGATGTCTTACATCAATCAAAATTACATGGAAGAACATGAATATTGCAACGTATATAGAAAAAATTAAAAAATCTAGAGAAAAACTCTGTTTCTGCCTGGTTTCGAACCAGGGACCTTTTGCGTGTTAGTCAAACGTGATTACCGCTACACTACAGAAACCAACTTGTAGGCTATTTATGATCATGGAAACTGAAAAATATCTAGAGGTCTAACATTAATCAAAATTACATGGAAGACCATGTGAATTGCAACGTATATAGAAAAAAATTTAAAAATCCAGGAAAAACACTGTTTCTGCCTGATTTCGAACAAGGGACCTTTTGTGTGTTAGGCACACGTGATAGCCGCTACACTACAGAATCCAACTTGTAGGTTAGTTGTGATCACGGAAACTAAACAATATCTAGATGTCTTACATCAATCAAAATTACATGGAAGAACATGAATATTGCAACGTATATAGAAAAAATTAAAAAATCTAGAGAAAAACTCTGTTTCTGCCTGGTTTCGAACCAGGGACGTTTTGCGTGTTAGGCTAACGTGATAACCGCTACACTACAGAAACCAACTTGTAGGCTATTTATGATCATGGAAACTGAAAAATATCTAGAGGTCTAACATTAATCAAAATTACATGGAAGACCATGTGAATTGCAACGTATATAGAAAAAAATTAAAAAATCCAGGAAAAACACTGTTTCTGCCTGATTTCGAACAAGGGACCTTTTGTGTGTTAGGCAAACGTGATAACATACATGGATGTCAAAATGACATGAATGACCATGTTCATTGAAACGTATATAGAAAAAAAAATTAAAATAAAAAAAAAACTGTCTCTGTCTGGTTATGAACCAGTTAACTTTTGCATGTTAAGCAATCGTGATAACATACATGGATGTCAAAATTACATATATGACCATGTGCACTGAAACGTATATAGAAAAAATTAAAAAATCTAGAAGAAAACTCTGTTTCTGCCTGGTTTCGAACCAGGGACCTTTTGCGTGTGAGGCAAACGTGATAACCGCTACACTACAGAAACCAACTTGTAGGCTAGTTGTGATCATGGAAACTGAAAAATATCTAGAGGTCTAACATCAATCAAAATTACATGGAAGACCATGTGAATTGCAACGTATATAGAAAAAATTTAAAAAATCCAGGAAAAACACTGTTTCTGCCTGATTTCGAACAAGGGACCTTTTGTGTGTTAGGTAAACGTGATAACATACATGGATGTCAAAATGACATGAATGACCATGTTCATTGAAACGTATATAGAAAAAAAAATTAAATTAAAAAAAAACTGTCTCTGTCTGGTTATGAACCAGTTAACTTTTGAATGTTAAGCAAACGTGATAACATACATGGATGTCAAAATTACATGGATTACCATGTGCACTGAAACGTATATAGAAAAAATTAAAAAATCTAGAGGAAAACTCTGTTTCTGCCTGGTTTCGAACCAGGGACGTTTTGCGTGTGAGGCAAACGTGATAGCCGCTACACTACAGAATACAACTTGTAGGTTAGTTGTGATCACGGAAACTAAACAATATCTAGAGGTCTTACATCAATCAAAATTACATGGAAGAACATGAATATTGCAATGTATATAGAAAAAATTAAAAAATCTAGAGAAAAACTCTGTTTCTGCCTGGTTTTCGAACCAGGGACCTTTTGCGTGTGAGGCAAACGTGATAACCGCTACACTACAGAAACCAACTTGTAGGCTATTTATGATCATGGAAACTGAAAAATATCTAGAGGTCTAACATTAATCAAAATTACATGGAAGACCATGTGAATTGCAACGTATATAGAAAAAATTAAAAAATCTAGAGAAAAACTCTGTTTCTGCCTGGTTTCGAACCAGGGACCTTTTGCGTGTGAGGCAAACGTGATAACCGCTACACTACAGAAACCAACTTGTAGGCTATTTATGATCATGGAAACTGAAAAATATCTAGAGGTCTAACATTAATCAAAATTACATGGAAGACCATGTGAATTGCAACGTATATAGAAAAAATGTTAAAAATCCAGGAAAAACACTGTTTCTGCCTGATTTCGAACAAGGGACCTTTTTTTGTGTTAGGCAAACGTGATAACATACATGGATGTCAAAATGACATGAATGACCATGTTCATTGAAACGTATATAGAAAAAAAAATTAAATAAAAAAAAAACTGTCTCTGTCTGGTTATGAACCAGTTAACTTTTGCATGTTAAGCAATCGTGATAACATACATGGATGTCAAAATTACATGGATGACCATGTGCACTGAAACGTATATAGAAAAAATTAAAAAATCTAGAGGAAAACTCTGTTTCTGCCTGGTTTCGAACCAGGGACCTTTTGCGTGTGAGGCAAACGTGATAACCGCTACACTACAGAAACCAACTTGTAGGCTAGTTGTGATCATGGAAATTGAAAAATATCTAGAGGTCTAACATCACTCAAAATTACATGGAAGACCATGTGAATTGCAACGTATATAGAAAAAATGTTAAAAATCCAGGAAAAACACTGTTTCTGCCTGATTTCGAACAAGGGACCTTTTTTGTGTTAGGCAAACGTGATAACATACATGGATGTCAAAATGACATGAATGACCATGTTCATTGAAACGTATATAGAAAAAAAAATTAAATAAAAAAAAAACTGTCTCTGTCTGGTTATGAACCAGTTAACTTTTGAATGTTAAGCAAACGTGATAACATACATGGATGTCAAAATTACATGGATTACCATGTGCACTGAAACGTATATAGAAAAAATAAAAAAATCTAGAGAAAAACTCTGTTTCTGCCTGGTTTCGAACCAGGGACCTTTTGCGTGTGAGGCAAACGTGATAACCGCTACACTACAGAAACCAACTTGTAGGCTATTTATGATCATGGAAACTGAAAAATATCTAGAGGTCTAACATTAATCAAAATTACATGGAAGACCATGTGAATTGCAACGTATATAGAAAAAATTAAAAAATCTAGAGAAAAAATCTGTTTCTGCCTGGTTTCGAACCAGGGACCTTTTGCGTGTTAGGCAAACGTGATAACCGCTACACTACAGAAACCAACTTGTAGGCTATTTATGATCATGGAAACTGAAAAATATCTAGAGGTCTAACATTAATCAAAATTACATGGAAGACCATGTGAATTGCAACGTATATAGAAAAAATGTTAAAAATCCAGGAAAAACACTGTTTCTGCCTGATTTCGAACAAGGGACCTTTTTTGTGTTAGGCAAACGTGATAACATACATGGATGTCAAAATGACATGAATGACCATGTTCATTGAAACGTATATAGAAAAAAAATTAAATAAAAAAAAAACTGTCTCTGTCTGGTTATGAACCAGTTAACTTTTGCATGTTAAGCAATCGTGATAACATACATGGATGTCAAAATTACATGGATGACCATGTGCACTGAAACGTATATAGAAAAAATTAAAAAATCTAGAGGAAAACTCTGTTTCTGCCTGGTTTCGAACCAGGGACCTTTTGCGTGTGAGGCAAACGTGATAACCGCTACACTACAGAAACCAACTTGTAGGCTAGTTGTGATCATGGAAACTGAAAAATATCTAGAGGTCTAACATCACTCAAAATTACATGGAAGACCATGTGAATTGCAACGTATATAGAAAAAATGTTAAAAATCCAGGAAAAACACTGTTTCTGCCTGATTTCGAACAAGGGACCTTTTTTGTGTTAGGCAAACGTGATAACATACATGGATGTCAAAATGACATGAATGACCATGTTCATTGAAACGTATATAGAAAAAAAAATTAAATAAAAAAAAAACTGTCTCTGTCTGGTTATGAACCAGTTAACTTTTGAATGTTAAGCAAACGTGATAACATACATGGATGTCAAAATTACATGGATTACCATGTGCACTGAAACGTATATAGAAAAAATAAAAAAATCTAGAGAAAAACTCTGTTTCTGCCTGGTTTCGAACCAGGGACCTTTTGCGTGTGAGGCAAACGTGATAACCGCTACACTACAGAAACCAACTTGTTGGCTATTTATGATCATGGAAACTGAAAAATATCTAGAGGTCTAACATTAATCAAAATTACATGGAAGACCATGTGAATTGCAACGTATATAGAAAAAATTAAAAAATCTAGAGAAAAAATCTGTTTCTGCCTGGTTTCGAACCAGGGACCTTTTGCGTGTTAGGCAAACGTGATAACCGCTACACTACAGAAACCAACTTGTAGGCTATTTATGATCATGGAAACTGAAAAATATCTAGAGGTCTAACATTAATCAAAATTACATGGAAGACCATGTGAATTGCAACGTATATAGAAAAAATGTTAAAAATCCAGGAAAAACACTGTTTCTGCCTGATTTCGAACAAGGGACCTTTTTTGTGTTAGGCAAACATGATAACATACATGGCTGTCAAAATGACATGAATGTCCATGTTCATTGAAACGTATATAGAAAAAAAAATTAAATAAAAAAAAAACTGTCTCTGTCTGGTTATGAACCAGTTAACTTTTGCATGTTAAGCAATCGTGATAACATACATGGATGTCAAAATTACATGGATGACCATGTGCACTGAAACGTATATAGAAAAAATTAAAAAATCTAGAGGAAAACTCTGTTTCTGCCTGGTTTCGAACCAGGGACCTTTTGCGTGTGAGGCAAACGTGATAACCGCTACACTACAGAAACCAACTTGTAGGCTAGTTGTGATCATGGAAACTGAAAAATATCTAGAGGTCTAACATCACTCAAAATTACATGGAAGACCATGTGAATTGCAACGTATATTGAAAAAATGTTAAAAATCCAGGAAAAACACTGTTTCTGCCTGATTTCGAACAAGGGACCTTTTTTGTGTTAGGCAAACGTGATAACATACATGGATGTCAAAATGACATGAATGACCATGTTCATTGAAACGTATATAGAAAAAAAAATTAAATAAAAAAAAAACTGTCTCTGTCTGGTTATGAACCAGTTAACTTTTGAATGTTAAGCAAACGTGATAACATACATGGATGTCAAAATTACATGGATTACCATGTGCACTGAAACGTATATAGAAAAAATAAAAAAATCTAGAGAAAAACTCTGTTTCTGCCTGGTTTCGAACCAGGGACCTTTTGCGTGTGAGGCAAACGTGATAACCGCTACACTACAGAAACCAACTTGTAGGCTATTTATGATCATGGAAACTGAAAAATATCTAGAGGTCTAACATTAATCAAAATTACATGGAAGACCATGTGAATTGCAACGTATATAGAAAAAATTAAAAAATCTAGAGAAAAAATCTGTTTCTGCCTGGTTTCGAACCAGGGACCTTTTGCGTGTTAGGCAAACGTGATAACCGCTACACTACAGAAACCAACTTGTAGGCTATTTATGATCATGGAAACTGAAAAATATCTAGAGGTCTAACATTAATCAAAATTACATGGAAGACCATGTGAATTGCAACGTATATAGAAAAAATTTAAAAAATCCTGGAAAAACACTGTTTCTGCCTGATTTCGAACAAGGGACCTTTTGTGTGTTAGGCAAACGTGATAACATACATGGATGTCAAAATGACATGAATGACCATGTTCATTGAAACGTATATAGAAAAAAAAATTAAAATAAAAAAAAACTGTCTCTGTCTGGTTATGAACCAGTTAACTTTTGCATGTTAAGCAATCGTGATAACATACATGGATGTCAAAATTACATATATGACCATGTGCACTGAAACGTATATAGAAAAAATTAAAAAATCTAGAGGAAAACTCTGTTTCTGCCTGGTTTCGAACCAGGGACCTTTTGCGTGTTAGGCAAACGTGATAACCGCTACACTACAGAAACCAACTTGTAGGCTATTTATGATCATGGAAACTGAAAAATATCTAGAGGTCTAACATTAATCAAAATTACATGGAAGACCATGTGAATTGCAACGTATATAGAAAAATTTAAAAAATCCAGGAAAAACACTGTTTCTGCCTGATTTCGAACAAGGGACCTTTTTTGTGTTAGGCAAACGTGATAACATACATGGATGTCAAAATGACATGAATGACCATGTTCATTGAAACGTATATAGAAAAAAAAATTAAATAAAAAAAAAACTGTCTCTGTCTGGTTATGAACCAGTTAACTTTTGCATGTTAAGCAATCGTGATAACATACATGGATGTCAAAATTACATGGATGACCATGTGCACTGAAACGTATATAGAAAAAATTAAAAAATCTAGGTTGAAAACTCTGTTTCTGCCTGGTTTCGAACCAGGGACCTTTTGCGTGTGAGGCAAACGTGATAACCGCTACACTACAGAAACCAACTTGTAGGCTAGTTTTGATCATGGAAACTGAAAAATATCTAGAGGTCTAACATCACTCAAAATTACATGGAAGACCATGTGAATTGCAACGTATATAGAAAAAATGTTAAAAATCCAGGAAAAACACTGTTTCTGCCTGATTTCGAACAAGGGACCTTTTTTGTGTTAGGCAAACGTGATAACATACATGGATGTCAAAATGACATGAATGACCATGTTCATTGAAACGTATATAGAAAAAAAAATTAAATAAAAAAAAAACTGTCTCTGTCTGGTTATGAACCAGTTAACTTTTGAATGTTAAGCAAAAGTGATAACATACATGGATGTCAAAATTACATGGATTACCATGTGCACTGAAACGTATATAGAAAAAATAAAAAAATCTAGAGAAAAACTCTGTTTCTGCCTGGTTTCGAACCAGGGACCTTTTGTGTGTGAGGCAAACGTGATAACCGCTACACTACAGAAACCAACTTGTAGGCTATTTATGATCATGGAAACTGAAAAATATCTAGAGGTCTAACATTAATCAAAATTACATGGAAGACCATGTGAATTGCAACGTGTATAGAAAAAATTAAAAAATCTAGAGAAAAAATCTGTTTCTGCCTGGTTTCGAACCAGGGACCTTTTGCGTGTTAGGCAAACGTGATAACCGCTACACTACAGAAACCAACTTGTAGGCTATTTATGATCATGGAAACTGAAAAATATCTAGAGGTCTAACATTAATCAAAATTACATGGAAGACCATGTGAATTGCAACGTATATAGAAAAAATTTAAAAAATCCTGGAAAAACACTGTTTCTGCCTGATTTCGAACAAGGGACCTTTTGTGTGTTAGGCAAACGTGATAACATACATGGATGTCAAAATGACATGAATGACCATGTTCATTGAAACGTATATAGAAAAAAAAATTAAAATAAAAAAAAACTGTCTCTGTCTGGTTATGAACCAGTTAACTTTTGCATGTTAAGCAATCGTGATAACATACATGGATGTCAAAATTACATATATGACCATGTGCACTGAAACGTATATAGAAAAAATTAAAAAATCTAGAGGAAAACTCTGTTTCTGCCTGGTTTCGAACCAGGGACCTTTTGCGTGTTAGGCAAACGTGATAACCGCTACACTACAGAAACCAACTTGTAGGCTATTTATGATCATGGAAACTGAAAAATATCTAGAGGTCTAACATTAATCAAAATTACATGGAAGACCATGTGAATTGCAACGTATATAGAAAAAATTAAAAAATCTAGAGAAAAAATCTGTTTCTGCCTGGTTTCGAACCAGGGACCTTTTGCGTGTTAGGCAAACGTGATAACCGCTACACTACAGAAACCAACTTGTAGGCTATTTATGATCATGGAAACTGAAAAATATCTAGAGGTCTAACATTAATCAAAATTACATGGAAGACCATGTGAATTGCAACGTATATAGAAAAAATGTTAAAAATCCAGGAAAAACACTGTTTCTGCCTGATTTCGAACAAGGGACCTTTTTTGTGTTAGGCAAACGTGATAACATACATGGATGTCAAAATGACATGAATGACCATGTTCATTGAAACGTATATAGAAAAAAAATTAAATAAAAAAAAAACTGTCTCTGTCTGGTTATGAACCAGTTAACTTTTGCATGTTAAGCAATCGTGATAACATACATGGATGTCAAAATTACATGGATGACCATGTGCACTGAAACGTATATAGAAAAAATTAAAAAATCTAGAGGAAAACTCTGTTTCTGCCTGGTTTCGAACCAGGGACCTTTTGCGTGTGAGGCAAACGTGATAACCGCTACACTACAGAAACCAACTTGTAGGCTAGTTGTGATCATGGAAACTGAAAAATATCTAGAGGTCTAACATCACTCAAAATTACATGGAAGACCATGTGAATTGCAACGTATATAGAAAAAATGTTAAAAATCCAGGAAAAACACTGTTTCTGCCTGATTTCGAACAAGGGACCTTTTTTGTGTTAGGCAAACGTGATAACATACATGGATGTCAAAATGACATGAATGACCATGTTCATTGAAACGTATATAGAAAAAAAAATTAAATAAAAAAAAAACTGTCTCTGTCTGGTTATGAACCAGTTAACTTTTGAATGTTAAGCAAACGTGATAACATACATGGATGTCAAAATTACATGGATTACCATGTGCACTGAAACGTATATAGAAAAAATAAAAAAATCTAGAGAAAAACTCTGTTTCTGCCTGGTTTCGAACCAGGGACCTTTTGCGTGTGAGGCAAACGTGATAACCGCTACACTACAGAAACCAACTTGTAGGCTATTTATGATCATGGAAACTGAAAAATATCTAGAGGTCTAACATTAATCAAAATTACATGGAAGACCATGTGAATTGCAACGTATATAGAAAAAATTAAAAAATCTAGAGAAAAAATCTGTTTCTGCCTGGTTTCGAACCAGGGACCTTTTGCGTGTTAGGCAAACGTGATAACCGCTACACTACAGAAACCAACTTGTAGGCTATTTATGATCATGGAAACTGAAAAATATCTAGAGGTCTAACATTAATCAAAATTACATGGAAGACCATGTGAATTGCAACGTATATAGAAAAAATGTTAAAAATCCAGGAAAAACACTGTTTCTGCCTGATTTCGAACAAGGGACCTTTTTTGTGTTAGGCAAACATGATAACATACATGGCTGTCAAAATGACATGAATGTCCATGTTCATTGAAACGTATATAGAAAAAAAAATTAAATAAAAAAAAAACTGTCTCTGTCTGGTTATGAACCAGTTAACTTTTGCATGTTAAGCAATCGTGATAACATACATGGATGTCAAAATTACATGGATGACCATGTGCACTGAAACGTATATAGAAAAAATTAAAAAATCTAGAGGAAAACTCTGTTTCTGCCTGGTTTCGAACCAGGGACCTTTTGCGTGTGAGGCAAACGTGATAACCGCTACACTACAGAAACCAACTTGTAGGCTAGTTGTGATCATGGAAACTGAAAAATATCTAGAGGTCTAACATCACTCAAAATTACATGGAAGACCATGTGAATTGCAACGTATATTGAAAAAATGTTAAAAATCCAGGAAAAACACTGTTTCTGCCTGATTTCGAACAAGGGACCTTTTTTGTGTTAGGCAAACGTGATAACATACATGGATGTCAAAATGACATGAATGACCATGTTCATTGAAACGTATATAGAAAAAAAAATTAAATAAAAAAAAAACTGTCTCTGTCTGGTTATGAACCAGTTAACTTTTGAATGTTAAGCAAACGTGATAACATACATGGATGTCAAAATTACATGGATTACCATGTGCACTGAAACGTATATAGAAAAAATAAAAAAATCTAGAGAAAAACTCTCTTTCTGCCTGGTTTCGAACCAGGGACCTTTTGCGTGTGAGGCAAACGTGATAACCGCTACACTACAGAAACCAACTTGTAGGCTATTTATGATCATGGAAACTGAAAAATATCTAGAGGTCTAACATTAATCAAAATTACATGGAAGACCATGTGAATTGCAACGTATATAGAAAAAATTAAAAAATCTAGAGAAAAAATCTGTTTCTGCCTGGTTTCGAACCAGGGACCTTTTGCGTGTTAGGCAAACGTGATAACCGCTACACTACAGAAACCAACTTGTAGGCTATTTATGATCATGGAAACTGAAAAATATCTAGAGGTCTAACATTAATCAAAATTACATGGAAGACCATGTGAATTGCAACGTATATAGAAAAAATTTAAAAAATCCTGGAAAAACACTGTTTCTGCCTGATTTCGAACAAGGGACCTTTTGTGTGTTAGGCAAACGTGATAACATACATGGATGTCAAAATGACATGAATGACCATGTTCATTGAAACGTATATAGAAAAAAAAATTAAAATAAAAAAAAACTGTCTCTGTCTGGTTATGAACCAGTTAACTTTTGCATGTTAAGCAATCGTGATAACATACATGGATGTCAAAATTACATATATGACCATGTGCACTGAAACGTATATAGAAAAAATTAAAAAATCTAGAGGAAAACTCTGTTTCTGCCTGGTTTCGAACCAGGGACCTTTTGCGTGTTAGGCAAACGTGATAACCGCTACACTACAGAAACCAACTTGTAGGCTATTTATGATCATGGAAACTGAAAAATATCTAGAGGTCTAACATTAATCAAAATTACATGGAAGACCATGTGAATTGCAACGTATATAGAAAAATTTAAAAAATCCAGGAAAAACACTGTTTCTGCCTGATTTCGAACAAGGGACCTTTTTTGTGTTAGGCAAACGTGATAACATACATGGATGTCAAAATGACATGAATGACCATGTTCATTGAAACGTATATAGAAAAAAAAATTAAATAAAAAAAAAACTGTCTCTGTCTGGTTATGAACCAGTTAACTTTTGCATGTTAAGCAATCGTGATAACATACATGGATGTCAAAATTACATGGATGACCATGTGCACTGAAACGTATATAGAAAAAATTAAAAAATCTAGGTTGAAAACTCTGTTTCTGCCTGGTTTCGAACCAGGGACCTTTTGCGTGTGAGGCAAACGTGATAACCGCTACACTACAGAAACCAACTTGTAGGCTAGTTTTGATCATGGAAACTGAAAAATATCTAGAGGTCTAACATCACTCAAAATTACATGGAAGACCATGTGAATTGCAACGTATATAGAAAAAATGTTAAAAATCCAGGAAAAACACTGTTTCTGCCTGATTTCGAACAAGGGACCTTTTTTGTGTTAGGCAAACGTGATAACATACATGGATGTCAAAATGACATGAATGACCATGTTCATTGAAACGTATATAGAAAAAAAAATTAAATAAAAAAAAAACTGTCTCTGTCTGGTTATGAACCAGTTAACTTTTGAATGTTAAGCAAAAGTGATAACATACATGGATGTCAAAATTACATGGATTACCATGTGCACTGAAACGTATATAGAAAAAATAAAAAAATCTAGAGAAAAACTCTGTTTCTGCCTGGTTTCGAACCAGGGACCTTTTGTGTGTGAGGCAAACGTGATAACCGCTACACTACAGAAACCAACTTGTAGGCTATTTATGATCATGGAAACTGAAAAATATCTAGAGGTCTAACATTAATCAAAATTACATGGAAGACCATGTGAATTGCAACGTATATAGAAAAAATTAAAAAATCTAGAGAAAAAATCTGTTTCTGCCTGGTTTCGAACCAGGGACCTTTTGCGTGTTAGGCAAACGTGATAACCGCTACACTACAGAAACCAGCTTGTAGGCTATTTATGATCATGGAAACTGAAAAATATCTAGAGGTCTAACATTAATCAAAATTACATGGAAGACCATGTGAATTGCAACGTATATAGAAAAAATTTAAAAAATCCTGGAAAAACACTGTTTCTGCCTGATTTCGAACAAGGGACCTTTTGTGTGTTAGGCAAACGTGATAACATACATGGATGTCAAAATGACATGAATGACCATGTTCATTGAAACGTATATAGAAAAAAAAATTAAAATAAAAAAAAACTGTCTCTGTCTGGTTATGAACCAGTTAACTTTTGCATGTTAAGCAATCGTGATAACATACATGGATGTCAAAATTACATATATGACCATGTGCACTGAAACGTATATAGAAAAAATTAAAAAATCTAGAGGAAAACTCTGTTTCTGCCTGGTTTCGAACCAGGGACCTTTTGCGTGTTAGGCAAACGTGATAACCGCTACACTACAGAAACCAACTTGTAGGCTATTTATGATCATGGAAACTGAAAAATATCTAGAGGTCTAACATTAATCAAAATTACATGGAAGACCATGTGAATTGCAACGTATATAGAAAAAATTTAAAAAATCCAGGAAAAACACTGTTTCTGCCTGATTTCGAACAAGGGACCTTTTGTGTGTTAGGCAAACGTGATAACATACATGGATGTCAAAATGACATGAATGACCATGTTCATTGAAACGTATATAGAAAAAAAAATTAAATAAAAAAAAAACTGTCTCTGTCTGGTTATGAACCAGTTAACTTTTGAATGTTAAGCAAACGTGATAACATACATGGATGTCAAAATTACATGGATTACCATGTGCAATGAAACGTATATAGAAAAAATAAAAAAATCTTGAGAAAAACTCTGTTTCTGCCTGGTTTCGAACCAGGGACGTTTTGCGTGTTAGGCTAACGTGATAACCGCTACACTACAGAAACCAACTTGTAGGCTATTTATGATCATGGAAACTGAAAAATATCTAGAGGTCTAACATTAATCAAAATTACATGGAAGACCATGTGAATTGCAACGTATATAGAAAAAATTTAAAAAATCCAGGAAAAACACTGTTTCTGCCTGATTTCGAACAAGGGACCTTTTGTGTGTTAGGCAAACGTGATAACATACATGGATGTCAAAATGACATGAATGACCATGTTCATTGAAACGTATATAGAAAAAAAAATTAAAATAAAAAAAAAACTGTCTCTGTCTGGTTATGAACCAGTTAACTTTTGCATGTTAAGCAATCGTGATAACATACATGGATGTCAAAATTACATATATGACCATGTGCACTGAAACGTATATAGAAAAAATTAAAAAATCTAGAAGAAAACTCTGTTTCTGCCTGGTTTCGAACCAGGGACCTTTTGCGTGTGAGGCAAACGTGATAACCGCTACACTACAGAAACCAACTTGTAGGCTAGTTGTGATCATGGAAACTGAAAAATATCTAGAGGTCTAACATCAATCAAAATTACATGGAAGACCATGTGAATTGCAACGTATATAGAAAAAATTTAAAAAATCCAGGAAAAACACTGTTTCTGCCTGATTTCGAACAAGGGACCTTTTGTGTGTTAGGTAAACGTGATAACATACATGGATGTCAAAATGACATGAATGACCATGTTCATTGAAACGTATATAGAAAAAAAAATTAAATTAAAAAAAAACTGTCTCTGGTTATGAACCAGTTAACTTTTGCATGTTAAGCAATCGTGATAACATACATGGATGTCAAAATTACATGGATGACCATGTGCACTGAAACGTATATAGAAAAAATTAAAAAATCTAGAGGAAAACTCTGTTTCTGCCTGGTTTCGAACCAGGGACGTTTTGCGTGTGAGGCAAACGTGATAGCCGCTACACTACAGAATACAACTTGTAGGTTAGTTGTGATCACGGAAACTAAACAATATCTAGAGGTCTTACATCAATCAAAATTACATGGAAGAACATGAATATTGCAATGTATATAGAAAAAATTAAAAAATCTAGAGAAAAACTCTGTTTCTGCCTGGTTTTCGAACCAGGGACCTTTTGCGTGTGAGGCAAACGTGATAACCGCTACACTACAGAAACCAACTTGTAGGCTATTTATGATCATGGAAACTGAAAAATATCTAGAGGTCTAACATTAATCAAAATTACATGGAAGACCATGTGAATTGCAACGTATATAGAAAAAATTAAAAAATCTAGAGAAAAACTCTGTTTCTGCCTGGTTTCGAACCAGGGACCTTTTGCGTGTGAGGCAAACGTGATAACCGCTACACTACAGAAACCAACTTGTAGGCTATTTATGATCATGGAAACTGAAAAATATCTAGAGGTCTAACATTAATCAAAATTACATAGAAGACCATGTGAATTGCAACGTATATAGAAAAAATGTTAAAAATCCAGGAAAAACACTGTTTCTGCCTGATTTCGAACAAGGGACCTTTTTTGTGTTAGGCAAACGTGATAACATACATGGATGTCAAAATGACATGAATGACCATGTTCATTGAAACGTATATAGAAAAAAAAATTAAATAAAAAAAAAACTGTCTCTGTCTGGTTATGAACCAGTTAACTTTTGCATGTTAAGCAATCGTGATAACATACATGGATGTCAAAATTACATGGATGACCATGTGCACTGAAACGTATATAGAAAAAATTAAAAAATCTAGAGGAAAACTCTGTTTCTGCCTGGTTTCGAACCAGGGACCTTTTGCGTGTGAGGCAAACGTGATAACCGCTACACTACAGAAACCAACTTGTAGGCTAGTTGTGATCATGGAAATTGAAAAATATCTAGAGGTCTAACATCACTCAAAATTACATGGAAGACCATGTGAATTGCAACGTATATAGAAAAAATGTTAAAAATCCAGGAAAAACACTGTTTCTGCCTGATTTCGAACAAGGGACCTTTTTTGTGTTAGGCAAACGTGATAACATACATGGATGTCAAAATGACATGAATGACCATGTTCATTGAAACGTATATAGAAAAAAAAATTAAATAAAAAAAAAACTGTCTCTGTCTGGTTATGAACCAGTTAACTTTTGAATGTTAAGCAAACGTGATAACATACATGGATGTCAAAATTACATGGATTACCATGTGCACTGAAAAGTATATAGAAAAAATAAAAAAATCTAGAGAAAAACTCTGTTTCTGCCTGGTTTCGAACCAGGGACCTTTTGCGTGTGAGGCAAACGTGATAACCGCTACACTACAGAAACCAACTTGTAGGCTATTTATGATCATGGAAACTGAAAAATATCTAGAGGTCTAACATTAATCAAAATTACATGGAAGACCATGTGAATTGCAACGTATATAGAAAAAATTAAAAAATCTAGAGAAAAAATCTGTTTCTGCCTGGTTTCGAACCAGGGACCTTTTGCGAGTGAGGCAAACGTGATAGCCGCTACACTACAGAAACCAACTTGTAGGCTAGTTGTGATCATGGAAACTGAAAAATATCTAGAGGTCTAACATCACTCAAAATTACATGGAAGACCATGTGAATTGCAACGTATATAGAAAAAATGTTAAAAATCCAGGAAAAACACTGTTTCTGCCTGATTTCGAACAAGGGACCTTTTTTCTGTTAGGCAAACGTGATAACATACATGGATGTCAAAATGACATGAATGACCATGTTCATTGAAACGTATATAGAAAAAAAAATTAAATAAAAAAAAAACTGTCTCTGTCTGGTTATGAACCAGTTAACTTTTGAATGTTAAGCAAACGTGATAACATACATGGATGTCAAAATTACATGGATTACCATGTGCACTGAAACGTATATAGAAAAAATAAAAAAATCTAGAGAAAAACTCTGTTTCTGCCTGGTTTCGAACCAGGGACCTTTTGCGTGTGAGGCAAACGTGATAACCGCTACACTACAGAAACCAACTTGTAGGCTATTTATGATCATGGAAACTGAAAAATATCTAGAGGTCTAACATTAATCAAAATTACATGGAAGACCATGTGAATTGCAAAGTATATAGAAAAAATTAAAAAATCTAGAGAAACAATCTGTTTCTGCCTGGTTTCGAACCAGGGACCTTTTGCGTGTTAGGCAAACGTGATAACCGCTACACTACAGAAACCAACTTGTAGGCTATTTATGAACATGGAAACTGAAAAATATCTAGAGGTCTAACATTAATCAAAATTACATGGAAGACCATGTGAATTGCAACGTATATAGAAAAAATGTTAAAAATCCAGGAAAAACACTGTTTCTGCCTGATTTCGAACAAGGGACCTTTTTTGTGTTAGGCAAACGTGATAACATACATGGATGTCAAAATGACATGAATGACCATGTTCATTGAAACGTATATAGAAAAAAAAATTAAAAAAAAAAAAAACTGTCTCTGTCTGGTTATGAACCAGTTAACTTTTGCATGTTAAGCAATCGTGATAACATACATGGATGTCAAAATTACATGGATGACCATGTGCACTGAAACGTATATAGAAAAAATTAAAAAATCTAGAGGAAAACTCTGTTTCTGCCTGGTTTCGAACCAGGGACCTTTTGCGTGTGAGGCAAACGTGATAACCGCTACACTACAGAAACCAACTTGTAGGCTAGTTGTGATCATGGAAACTGAAAAATATCTAGAGGTCTAACATCACTCAAAATTACATGGAAGACCATGTGAATTGCAACGTATATAGAAAAAATGTTAAAAATCCAGGAAAAACACTGTTTCTGCCTGATTTCGAACAAGGGACCTTTTTTGTGTTAGGCAAACGTGATAACATACATGGATGTCAAAATGACATGAATGACCATGTTCATTGAAACGTATATAGAAAAAAAAATTAAATAAAAAAAAACTGTCTCTGTCTGGTTATGAACCAGTTAACTTTTGAATGTTAAGCAAACGTGATAACATACATGGATGTCAAAATTACATGGATTACCATGTGCACTGAAACGTATATAGAAAAAAAAATTAAATAAAAAAAAACTGTCTCTGTCTGGTTTCGAACCAGGGACCTTTTGCGTGTGAGGCAAACGTGATAACCGCTACACTACAGAAACCAACTTGTAGGCTATTTATGATCATGGAAACTGAAAAATATCTAGAGGTCTTACATCAATCAAAATTACATGGAAGAACATGAATATTGCAATGTATATAGAAAAAAATTAAAAAATTTAGAGAAAAACTCTGTTTCTGCCTGGTTTCGAACCAGGGACCTTTTGCGTGTGAGGCAAACGTGATAACCGCTACACTACAGAAACCAACTTGTAAGCTATTTATGATCATGGAAACTGAAAAATATCTAGAGGTCTAACATTAATCAAAATTACATGGAAGACCATGTGAATTGCAACGTATATAGAAAAAATTAAAAAATCTAGAGAAAAACTCCGTTTCTGCCTGGTTTCGAACCAGGGACCTTTTGCGTGTGAGGCAAACGTGATAACCGCTACACTACAGAAACCAACTTGTAGGCTATTTATGATCATGGAAACTGAAAAATATCTAGAGGTCTAACATTAATCAAAATTACATGGAAGACCATGTGAATTGCAACGTATATAGAAAAAATGTTAAAAATCCAGGAAAAACACTGTTTCTGCCTGATTTCGAACAAGGGACCTTTTTTGTGTTAGGCAAACGTGATAACATACATGGATGTCAAAATGACATGAATGACCATGTTCATTGAAACGTATATAGAAAAAAAAATTAAATAAAAAAAAAACTGTCTCTGTCTGGTTATGAACCAGTTAACTTTTGCATGTTAAGCAATCGTGATAACATACATGGATGTCAAAATTACATGGATGACCATGTGCACTGAAACGTATATAGAAAAAATAAAAAAATCTAGAGGAAAACTCTGTTTCTGCCTGGTTTCGAACCAGGGACCTTTTGCGAGTGAGGCAAACGTGATAACCGCTACACTACAGAAACCAACTTGTAGGCTAGTTGTGATCATGGAAACTGAAAAATATCTAGAGGTCTAACATCACTCAAAATTACATGGAAGACCATGTGAATTGCAACGTATATAGAAAAAATGTTAAAAATCCAGGAAAAAAACTGTTTCTGCCTGATTTCGAACAAGGGACCTTTTTTGTGTTAGGCAAACGTGATAACATACATGGATGTCAAAATGACATGAATGACCATGTTCATTGAAACGTATATAGAAAAAAAATTAAATAAAAAAAAAACTGTCTCTGTCTGGTTATGAACCAGTTAACTTTTGAATGTTAAGCAAACGTGATAACATACATGGATGTCAAAATTACATGGATTACCATGTGCACTGAAACGTATATAGAAAAAATAAAAAAATCTAGAGAAAAACTCTGTTTCTGCCTGGTTTCGAGCCAGGGACCTTTTGCGTGTGAGGCAAACGTGATAACCGCTACACTACAGAAACCAACTTGTAGGCTATTTATGATCATGGAAACTGAAAAATATCTAGAGGTCTAACATTAATCAAAATTACATGGAAGACCATGTGAATTGCAACGTATATAGAAAAAATTAAAAAATCTAGAGAAAAAATCTGTTTCTGCCTGGTTTCGAACCAGGGACCTTTTGCGTGTTAGGCAAACGTGATAACCGCTACACTACAGAAACCAACTTGTAGGCTATTTATGATCATGGAAACTGAAAAATATCTAGAGGTCTAACATTAATCAAAATTACATGGAAGACCATGTGAATTGCAACGTATATAGAAAAAATGTTAAAAATCCAGGAAAAACACTGTTTCTGCCTGATTTCGAACAAGGGACCTTTTTTGTGTTAGGCAAACGTGATAACATACATGGATGTCAAAATGACATGAATGACCATGTTCATTGAAACGTATATAGAAAAAAAATTAAATAAAAAAAAAACTGTCTCTGTCTGGTTATGAACCAGTTAACTTTTGCATGTTAAGCAATCGTGATAACATACATGGATGTCAAAATTACATGGATGACCATGTGCACTGAAACGTATATAGAAAAAATTAAAAAATCTAGAGGAAAACTCTGTTTCTGCCTGGTTTCGAACCAGGGACCTTTTGCGTGTGAGGCAAACGTGATAACCGCTACACTACAGAAACCAACTTGTAGGCTAGTTGTGATCATGGAAACTGAAAAATATCTAGAGGTCTAACATCACTCAAAATTACATGGAAGACCATGTGAATTGCAACGTATATAGAAAAAATGTTAAAAATCCAGGAAAAACACTGTTTCTGCCTGATTTCGAACAAGGGACCTTTTTTGTGTTAGGCAAACGTGATAACATACATGGATGTCAAAATGACATGAATGACCATGTTCATTGAAACGTATATAGAAAAAAAAATTAAATAAAAAAAAAACTGTCTCTGTCTGGTTATGAACCAGTTAACTTTTGAATGTTAAGCAAACGTGATAACATACATGGATGTCAAAATTACATGGATTACCATGTGCAATGAAACGTATATAGAAAAAATAAAAAAATCTAGAGAAAAACTCTGTTTCTGCCTGGTTTCGAACCAGGGACGTTTTGCGTGTTAGGCTAACGTGATAACCGCTACACTACAGAAACCAACTTGTAGGCTATTTATGATCATGGAAACTGAAAAATATCTAGAGGTCTAACATTAATCAAAATTACATGGAAGACCATGTGAATTGCAACGTATATAGAAAAAATTTAAAAAATCCAGGAAAAACACTGTTTCTGCCTGATTTCGAACAAGGGACCTTTTGTGTGTTAGGCAAACGTGATAACATACATGGATGTCAAAATGACATGAATGACCATGTTCATTGAAACGTATATAGAAAAAAAAATTAAAATAAAAAAAAAACTGTCTCTGTCTGGTTATGAACCAGTTAACTTTTGCATGTTAAGCAATCGTGATAACATACATGGATGTCAAAATTACATATATGACCATGTGCACTGAAACGTATATAGAAAAAATTAAAAAATCTAGAAGAAAACTCTGTTTCTGCCTGGTTTCGAACCAGGGACCTTTTGCGTGTGAGGCAAACGTGATAACCGCTACACTACAGAAACCATCTTGTAGGCTAGTTGTGATCATGGAAACTGAAAAATATCTAGAGGTCTAACATCAATCAAAATTACATGGAAGACCATGTGAATTGCAACGTATATAGAAAAAATTTAAAAAATCCAGGAAAAACACTGTTTCTGCCTGATTTCGAACATGGGACCTTTTGTGTGTTAGGTAAACGTGATAACATACATGGATGTCAAAATGACATGAATGACCATGTTCATTGAAACGTATATAGAAAAAAAAATTAAATTAAAAAAAAACTGTCTCTGTCTGGTTATGAACCAGTTAACTTTTGAATGTTAAGCAAACGTGATAACATACATGGATGTCAAAATTACATGGATTACCATGTGCACTGAAACGTATATAGAAAAAATTAAAAAATCTAGAGTGAAACTCTGTTTCTGTCTGGTTTCGAACCAGGGACCTTTTGCGTGTTAGGCAAACGTGATAACCGCTACACTGCAGAAACCAACTTGTAGGCTATTTATGATCATGGAAACTGAAAAATATCTAGAGGTCTAACATTAATCAAAATTACATGGAAGACCATGTGAATTGCAACGTATATAGAAAAAATTTAAAAAATCCAGGAAAAACACTGTTTCTGCCTGATTTCGAACAAGGGACCTTTTGTGTGTTAAGCAAACGTGATAACATACATGGATGTCAAAATGACATGAATGACCATGTTCATTGAAACGTATATAGAAAAAAAAATTAAAATAAAAAAAAAACTGTCTCTGGTTATGAACCAGTTAACTTTTGCATGTTAAGCAATCGTGATAACATACATGGATGTCAAAATTACATGGATGACCATGTGCACTGAAACGTATATAGAAAAAATTAAAAAATCTAGAGGAAAACTCTGTTTCTGCCTGGTTTCGAACCAGGGACGTTTTGCGTGTGAGGCAAACGTGATAGCCGCTACACTACAGAATACAACTTGTAGGTTAGTTGTGATCACGGAAACTAAACAATATCTAGAGGTCTTACATCAATCAAAATTACATGGAAGAACATGAATATTGCAATGTATATAGAAAAAATTAAAAAATCTAGAGAAAAACTCTGTTTCTGCCTGGTTTTCGAACCAGGGACCTTTTGCGTGTGAGGCAAACGTGATAACCGCTACACTACAGAAACCAACTTGTAGGCTATTTATGATCATGGAAACTGAAAAATATCTAGAGGTCTAACATTAATCAAAATTACATGGAAGACCATGTGAATTGCAACGTATATAGAAAAAATTAAAAAATCTAGAGAAAAACTCTGTTTCTGCCTGGTTTCGAACCAGGGACCTTTTGCGTGTGAGGCAAACGTGATAACCGCTACACTACAGAAACCAACTTGTAGGCTATTTATGATCATGGAAACTGAAAAATATCTAGAGGTCTAACATTAATCAAAATTACATGGAAGACCATGTGAATTGCAACGTATATAGAAAAAATGTTAAAAATCCAGGAAAAACACTGTTTCTGCCTGATTTCGAACAAGGGACCTTTTTTGTGTTAGGCAAACGTGATAACATACATGGATGTCAAAATGACATGAATGACCATGTTCATTGAAACGTATATAGAAAAAAAAATTAAATAAAAAAAAAACTGTCTCTGTCTGGTTATGAACCAGTTAACTTTTGCATGTTAAGCAATCGTGATAACATACATGGATGTCAAAATTACATGGATGACCATGTGCACTGAAACGTATATAGAAAAAATTAAAAAATCTAGAGGAAAACTCTGTTTCTGCCTGGTTTCGAAACAGGGACCTTTTGCGTGTGAGGCAAACGTGATAACCGCTACACTACAGAAACCAACTTGTAGGCTAGTTGTGATCATGGAAATTGAAAAATATCTAGAGGTCTAACATCACTCAAAATTACATGGAAGACCATGTGAATTGCAACGTATATAGAAAAAATGTTAAAAATCCAGGAAAAACACTGTTTCTGCCTGATTTCGAACAAGGGACCTTTTTTGTGTTAGGCAAACGTGATAACATACATGGATGTCAAAATGACATGAATGACCATGTTCATTGAAACGTATATAGAAAAAAAAATTAAATAAAAAAAAAACTGTCTCTGTCTGGTTACGAACCAGTTAACTTTTGAATGTTAAGCAAACGTGATAACATACATGGATGTCAAAATTACATGGATTACCATGTGCACTGAAACGTATATAGAAAAAATAAAAAAATCTAGAGAAAAACTCTGTTTCTGCCTGGTTTCGAACCAGGGACGTTTTGCGTGTTTGGCTAACGTGATAACCGCTACACTACAGAAACCAACTTGTAGGCTATTTATGATCATGGAAACTGAAAAATATCTAGAGGTCTAACATTAATCAAAATTACATGGAAGACCATGTGAATTGCAACGTATATAGAAAAAATTTAAAAAATCCAGGAAAAACACTGTTTCTGCCTGATTTCGAACAAGGGACCTTTTGTGTGTTAGGCAAACGTGATAACATACATGGATGTCAAAATGACATGAATGACCATGTTCATTGAAACGTATATAGAAAAAAAAATTAAAATAAAAAAAAAACTGTCTCTGTCTGGTTATGAACCAGTTAACTTTTGCATGTTAAGCAATCGTGATAACATACATGGATGTCAAAATTACATATATGACCATGTGCACTGAAACGTATATAGAAAAAATTAAAAAATCTAGAAGAAAACTCTGTTTCTGCCTGGTTTCGAACCAGGGACCTTTTGCGTGTGAGGTAAACGTGATAACCGCTACACTACAGAAACCATCTTGTAGGCTAGTTGTGATCATGGAAACTGAAAAATATCTAGAGGTCTAACATCAATCAAAATTACATGGAAGACCATGTGAATTGCAACGTATATAGAAAAAATTTAAAAAATCCAGGAAAAACACTGTTTCTGCCTGATTTCGAACAAGGGACCTTTTGTGTGTTAGGTAAACGTGATAACATACATGGATGTCAAAATGACATGAATGACCATGTTCATTGAAACGTATATAGAAAAAAAAATTAAATTAAAAAAAAACTGTCTCTGTCTGGTTATGAACCAGTTAACTTTTGAATGTTAAGCAAACGTGATAACATACATGGATGTCAAAATTACATGGATTACCATGTGCACTGAAACGTATATAGAAAAAATTAAAAAATCTAGAGGAAAACTCTGTTTCTGTCTGGTTTCGAACCAGGGACCTTTTGCGTGTTAGGCAAACGTGATAACCGCTACACTGCAGAAACCAACTTGTAGGCTATTTATGATCATGGAAACTGAAAAATATCTAGAGGTCTAACATTAATCAAAATTACATGGAAGACCATGTGAATTGCAACGTATATAGAAAAAATTTAAAAAATCCAGGAAAAACACTGTTTCTGCCTGATTTCGAACAAGGGACCTTTTGTGTGTTAAGCAAACGTGATAACATACATGGATGTCAAAATGACATGAATGACCATGTTCATTGAAACGTATATAGAAAAAAAAATTAAAATAAAAAAAAAACTGTCTCTGGTTATGAACCAGTTAACTTTTGCATGTTAAGCAATCGTGATAACATACATGGATGTCAAAATTACATGGATGACCATGTGCACTGAAACGTATATAGAAAAAATTAAAAAATCTAGAGGAAAACTCTGTTTCTGCCTGGTTTCGAACCAGGGACGTTTTGCGTGTGAGGCAAACGTGATAGCCGCTACACTACAGAATACAACTTGTAGGTTAGTTGTGATCACGGAAACTAAACAATATCTAGAGGTCTTACATCAATCAAAATTACATGGAAGAACATGAATATTGCAATGTATATAGAAAAAATTAAAAAATCTAGAGAAAAACTCCGTTTCTGCCTGGTTTTCGAACCAGGGACCTTTTGCGTGTGAGGCAAACGTGATAACCGCTACACTACAGAAACCAACTTGTAGGCTATTTATGATCATGGAAACTGAAAAATATCTAGAGGTCTAACATTAATCAAAATTACATGGAAGACCATGTGAATTGCAACGTATATAGAAAAAATTAAAAAATCTAGAGAAAAACTCTGTTTCTGCCTGGTTTCGAACCAGGGACCTTTTGCGTGTGAGGCAAACGTGATAACCGCTACACTACAGAAACCAACTTGTAGGCTATTTATGATCATGGAAACTGAAAAATATCTAGAGGTCTAACATTAATCAAAATTACATGGAAGACCATGTGAATTGCAACGTATATAGAAAAAATTTAAAAAATCCAGGAAAAACACTGTTTCTGCCTGATTTCGAACAAGGGACCTTTTGTGTGTTAGGCAAACGTGATAACATACATGGATGTCAAAATGACATGAATGACCATGTTCATTGAAACGTATATAGAAAAAAAAATTAAATAAAAAAAAAACTGTCTCTGTCTGGTTATGAACCAGTTAACTTTTGAATGTTAAGCAAACGTGATAACATACATGGATGTCAAAATTACATGGATTACCATGTGCAATGAAACGTATATAGAAAAAATAAAAAAATCTAGAGAAAAACTCTGTTTCTGCCTGGTTTCGAACCAGGGACGTTTTGCGTGTTAGGCTAACGTGATAACCGCTACACTACAGAAACCAACTTGTAGGCTATTTATGATCATGGAAACTGAAAAATATCTATAGGTCTAACATTAATCAAAATTACATGGAAGACCATGTGAATTGCAACGTATATAGAAAAAATGTTAAAAATCCAGGAAAAACACTGTTTCTGCCTGATTTCGAACAAGGGACCTTTTGTGTGTTAGGCAAACGTGATAACATACATGGATGTCAAAATGACATGAATGACCATGTTCATTGAAACGTATATAGAAAAAAAAATTTAAATTAAAAAAAAACTGTCTCTGTCTGGTTATGAACCAGTTAACTTTTGCATGTTAAGCAATCGTGATAACATACATGGATGTCAAAATTACATATATGACAATGTGCACTGAAACGTATATAGAAAAAATTAAAAAATCTAGAAGAAAACTCTGTTTCTGCCTGGTTTCGAACCAGGGACCTTTTGCGTGTGAGGCAAACGTGATAACCGCTACACTACAGAAACCATCTTGTAGGCTAGTTGTGATCATGGAAACTGAAAAATATCTAGAGGTCTAACATCAATCAAAATTACATGGAAGACCATGTGAATTGCAACGTATATAGAAAAAATTTAAAAAATCCAGGAAAAACACTGTTTCTGCCTGATTTCGAACAAGGGACCTTTTGTGTGTTAAGCAAACGTGATAACATACATGGATGTCAAAATGACATGAATGACCATGTTCATTGAAACGTATATAGAAAAAAAAATTAAAATAAAAAAAAAACTGTCTCTGGTTATGAACCAGTTAACTTTTGCATGTTAAGCAATCGTGATAACATACATGGATGTCAAAATTACATGGATGACCATGTGCACTTAAACGTATATAGAAAAAATTAAAAAATCTAGAGGAAAACTCTGTTTCTGCCTGGTTTCGAACCAGGGACGTTTTGCGTGTGAGGCAAACGTGATAGCCGCTACACTACAGAATACAACTTGTAGGTTAGTTGTGATCACGGAAACTAAACAATATCTAGAGGTCTTACATCAATCAAAATTACATGGAAGAACATGAATATTGCAACGTATATAGAAAAAATTAAAAAATCTAGAGAAAAACTCTGTTTCTGCCTGGTTTCGAACCAGGGACCTTTTGCGTGTGAGGCAAACGTGATAACCGCTACACTACAGAAACCAACTTGTAGGCTATTTATGATCATGGAAACTGAAAAATATCTAGAGGTCTAACATTAATCAAAATTACATGGAAGAACATGAATATTGCAATGTATATAGAAAAAATTAAAAAATCTAGAGAAAAACTCTGTTTCTGCCTGGTTTTCGAACAAGGGACCTTTTGCGTGTGAGGCAAACGTGATAACTAAACAATATCTAGAGGTCTTACATCAATCAAAATTACATGGAAGAACATGAATATTGCAATGTATATAGAAAAAATTAAAAAATCTAGAGAAAAACTCTGTTTCTGCCTGGTTTTCGAACAAGGGACCTTTTGCGTGTGAGGCAAACGTGATAACCGCTACACTACAGAAACCAACTTGTAGGCTATTTATGATCATGGAAACTGAAAAATATCTAGAGGTCTAACATTAATCAAAATTACATGGAAGACCATGTGAATTGCAACGTATATAGAAAAAATTAAAAAATCTAGAGAAAAACTCTGTTTCTGCCTGGTTTCGAACCAGGGACCTTTTGCGTGTGAGGCAAACGTGATAACCGCTACACTACAGAAACCAACTTGTAGGCTATTTATGATCATGGAAACTGAAAAATATCTAGAGGTCTAACATTAATCAAAATTACATGGAAGACCATGTGAATTGCAACGTATATAGAAAAAATGTTAAAAATCCAGGAAAAACACTGTTTCTGCCTGATTTCGAACAAGGGACCTTTTTTGTGTTAGGCAAACGTGATAACATACATGGATGTCAAAATGACATGAATGACCATGTTCATTGAAACGTATATAGAAAAAAAAATTAAATAAAAAAAAAACTGTCTCTGTCTGGTTATGAACCAGTTAACTTTTGCATGTTAAGCAATCGTGATAACATACATGGATGTCAAAATTACATGGATGACCATGTGCACTGAAACGTATATAGAAAAAATTAAAAAATCTAGAGGAAAACTCTGTTTCTGCCTGGTTTCGAACCAGGGACCTTTTGCGTGTGAGGCAAACGTGATAACCGCTACACTACAGAAACCAACTTGTAGGCTAGTTGTGATCATGGAAATTGAAAAATATCTAGAGGTCTAACATCACTCAAAATTACATGGAAGACCATGTGAATTGCAACGTATATAGAAAAAATTTAAAAAATCCAGGAAAAACACTGTTTCTGCCTGATTTCGAACAAGGGACCTTTTGTGTGTTAGGCAAACGTGATAACATACATGGATGTCAAAATGACATGAATGACCATGTTCATTGAAACGTATATAGAAAAAAAAATTAAAATAAAAAAAAAACTGTCTCTGTCTGGTTATGAACCAGTTAACTTTTGCATGTTAAGCAATCGTGATAACATACATGGATGTCAAAATTACATATATGACCATGTGCACTGAAACGTATATAGAAAAAATTAAAAAATCTAGAAGAAAACTCTGTTTCTGCCTGGTTTCGAACCAGGGACCTTTTGCGTGTGAGGCAAACGTGATAACCGCTACACTACAGAAACCATCTTGTAGGCTAGTTGTGATCATGGAAACTGAAAAATATCTAGAGGTCTAACATCAATCAAAATTACATGGAAGACCATGTGAATTGCAACGTATATAGAAAAAATTTAAAAAATCCAGGAAAAACACTGTTTCTGCCTGATTTCGAACAAGGGACCTTTTGTGTGTTAGGTAAACGTGATAACATACATGGATGTCAAAATGACATGAATGACCATGTTCATTGAAACGTATATAGAAAAAAAAATTAAATTAAAAAAAAACTGTCTCTGTCTGGTTATGAACCAGTTAACTTTTGAATGTTAAGCAAACGTGATAACATACATGGATGTCAAAATTACATGGATTACCATGTGCACTGAAACGTATATAGAAAAAATTAAAAAATCTAGAGGAAAACTCTGTTTCTGTCTGGTTTCGAACCAGGGACCTTTTGCGTGTTAGGCAAACGTGATAACCGCTACACTGCAGAAACCAACTTGTAGGCTATTTATGATCATGGAAACTGAAAAATATCTAGAGGTCTAACATTAATCAAAATTACATGGAAGACCATGTGAATTGCAACGTATATAGAAAAAATTTAAAAAATCCAGGAAAAACACTGTTTCTGCCTGATTTCGAACAAGGGACCTTTTGTGTGTTAAGCAAACGTGATAACATACATGGATGTCAAAATGACATGAATGACCATGTTCATTGAAACGTATATAGAAAAAAAAATTAAAATAAAAAAAAAACTGTCTCTGGTTATGAACCAGTTAACTTTTGCATGTTAAGCAATCGTGATAACATACATGGATGTCAAAATTACATGGATGACCATGTGCACTGAAACGTATATAGAAAAAATTAAAAAATCTAGAGGAAAACTCTGTTTCTGCCTGGTTTCGAACCAGGGACGTTTTGCGTGTGAGGCAAACGTGATAGCCGCTACACTACAGAATACACCTTGTAGGTTAGTTGTGATCACGGAAACTAAACAATATCTAGAGGTCTTACATCAATCAAAATTACATGGAAGAACATGAATATTGCAATGTATATAGAAAAAATTAAAAAATCTAGAGAAAAACTCTGTTTCTGCCTGGTTTTCGAACCAGGGACCTTTTGCGTGTGAGGCAAACGTGATAACCGCTACACTACAGAAACCAACTTGTAGGCTATTTATGATCATGGAAACTGAAAAATATCTAGAGGTCTAACATTAATCAAAATTACATGGAAGACCATGTGAATTGCAACGTATATAGAAAAAATTTAAAAATCTAGAGAAAAACTCTGTTTCTGCCTGGTTTCGAACCAGGGACCTTTTGCGTGTGAGGCAAACGTGATAACCGCTACACTACAGAAACCAACTTGTAGGCTATTTATGATCATGGAAACTGAAAAATATCTAGAGGTCTAACATTAATCAAAATTACATGGAAGACCATGTGAATTGCAACGTATATAGAAAAAATGTTAAAAATCCAGGAAAAACACTGTTTCTGCCTGATTTCGAACAAGGGACCTTTTTTGTGTTAGGCAAACGTGATAACATACATGGATGTCAAAATGACATGAATGACCATGTTCATTGAAACGTATATAGAAAAAAAAATTAAATAAAAAAAAAACTGTCTCTGTCTGGTTATGAACCAGTTAACTTTTGCATGTTAAGCAATCGTGATAACATACATGGATGTCAAAATTACATGGATGACCATGTGCACTGAAACGTATATAGAAAAAATTAAAAAATCTAGAGGAAAACTCTGTTTCTGCCTGGTTTCGACCCAGGGACCTTTTGCGTGTGAGGCAAACGTGATAACCGCTACACTACAGAAACCAACTTGTAGGCTAGTTGTGATCATGGAAACTGAAAAATATCTAGAGGTCTAACATCACTCAAAATTACATGGAAGACCATGTGAATTGCAACGTATATAGAAAAAATGTTAAAAATCCAGGAAAAACACTGTTTCTGCCTGATTTCGAACAAGGGACCTTTTTTGTGTTAGGCAAACGTGATAACATACATGGATGTCAAAATGACATGAATGACCATGTTCATTGAAACGTATATAGAAAAAAAAATTAAATAAAAAAAAAACTGTCTCTGTCTGGTTATGAACCAGTTAACTTTTGAATGTTAAGCAAACGTGATAACATACATGGATGTCAAAATTACATGGATTACCATGTGCACTGAAACGTATATAGAAAAAATAAAAAAATCTAGAGAAAAACTCTGTTTCTGCCTGGTTTCGAACCAGGGACCTTTTGCGTGTGAGGCAAACGTGATAACCGCTACACTACAGAAACCAACTTGTAGGCTATTTATGATCATGGAAACTGAAAAATATCTAGAGGTCTAACATTAATCAAAATTACATGGAAGACCATGTGAATTGCAACGTATATAGAAAAAATTTAAAAAATCCAGGAAAAACACTGTTTCTGCCTGATTTCGAACAAGGGACCTTTTGTGTGTTAGGCAAACGTGATAACATACATGGATGTCAAAATGACATGAATGACCATGTTCATTGAAACGTATATAGAAAAAAAAATTAAAATAAAAAAAAAACTGTCTCTGTCTGGTTATGAACCAGTTAACTTTTGCATGTTAAGCAATCGTGATAACATACATGGATGTCAAAATTACATATATGACCATGTGCACTGAAACGTATATAGAAAAAATTAAAAAATCTAGAAGAAAACTCTGTTTCTGCCTGGTTTCGAACCAAGGACCTTTTGCGTGTGAGGCAAACGTGATAACCGCTACACTACAGAAACCATCTTGTAGGCTAGTTGTGATCATGGAAACTGAAAAATATCTAGAGGTCTAACATCAATCAAAATTACATGGAAGACCATGTGAATTGCAACGTATATAGAAAAAATTTAAAAAATCCAGGAAAAACACTGTTTCTGCCTGATTTCGAACAAGGGACCTTTTGTGTGTTAGGTAAACGTGATAACATACATGGATGTCAAAATGACATGAATGACCATGTTCATTGAAACGTATATAGAAAAAAAAATTAAATTAAAAAAAAACTGTCTCTGTCTGGTTATGAACCAGTTAACTTTTGAATGTTAAGCAAACGTGATAACATACATGGATGTCAAAATTACATGGATTACCATGTGCACTGAAACGTATATAGAAAAAATTAAAAAATCTAGAGGAAAACTCTGTTTCTGTCTGGTTTCGAACCAGGGACCTTTTGCGTGTTAGTCAAACGTGATAACCGCTACACTGCAGAAACCAACTTGTAGGCTATTTATGATCATGGAAACTGAAAAATATCTAGAGGTCTAACATTAATCAAAATTACATGGAAGACCATGTGAATTGCAACGTATATAGAAAAAATTTAAAAAATCCAGGAAAAACACTGTTTCTGCCTGATTTCGAACAAGGGACCTTTTGTGTGTTAAGCAAACGTGATAACATACATGGATGTCAAAATGACATGAATGACCATGTTCATTGAAACGTATATAGAAAAAAAAATTAAAATAAAAAAAAAACTGTCTCTGGTTATGAACCAGTTAACTTTTGCATGTTAAGCAATCGTGATAACATACATGGATGTCAAAATTACATGGATGACCATGTGCACTGAAACGTATATAGAAAAAATTAAAAAATCTAGAGGAAAACTCTGTTTCTGCTTGGTTTCGAACCAGGGACGTTTTGCGTGTGAGGCAAACGTGATAGCCGCTACACTACAGAATACAACTTGTAGGTTAGTTGTGATCACGGAAACTAAACAATATCTAGAGGTCTTACATCAATCAAAATTACATGGAAGAACATGAATATTGCAATGTATATAGAAAAAATTAAAAAATCTAGAGAAAAACTCTGTTTCTGCCTGGTTTTCGAACCAGGGACCTTTTGCGTGTGAGGCAAACGTGATAACCGCTACACTACAGAAACCAACCTGTAGGCTATTTATGATCATGGAAACTGAAAAATATCTAGAGGTCTAACATTAATCAAAATTACATGGAAGACCATGTGAATTGCAACGTATATAGAAAAAATTAAAAAATCTAGAGAAAAACTCTGTTTCTGCCTGGTTTCGAACCAGGGACCTTTTGCGTGTGAGGCAAACGTGATAACCGCTACACTACAGAAACCAACTTGTAGGCTATTTATGATCATGGAAACTGAAAAATATCTAGAGGTCTAACATTAATCAAAATTACATGGAAGACCATGTGAATTGCAACGTATATAGAAAAAATGTTAAAAATCCAGGAAAAACACTGTTTCTGCCTGATTTCGAACAAGGGACCTTTTTTGTGTTAGGCAAACGTGATAACATACATGGATGTCAAAATGACATGAATGACCATGTTCATTGAAACGTATATAGAAAAAAAAATTAAATAAAAAAAAAACTGTCTCTGTCTGGTTATGAACCAGTTAACTTTTGCATGTTAAGCAATCGTGATAACATACATGGATGTCAAAATTACATGGATGACCATGTGCACTGAAACGTATATAGAAAAAATTAAAAAATCTAGAGGAAAACTCTGTTTCTGCCTGGTTTCGAACCAGGGACCTTTTGCGTGTGAGGCAAACGTGATAACCGCTACACTACAGAAACCAACTTGTAGGCTAGTTGTGATCATGGAAATTGAAAAATATCTAGAGGTCTAACATCACTCAAAATTACATGGAAGACCATGTGAATTGCAACGTATATAGAAAAAATGTTAAAAATCCAGGAAAAACACTGTTTCTGCCTGATTTCGAACAAGGGACCTTTTTTGTGTTAGGCAAACGTGATAACATACATGGATGTCAAAATGACATGAATGACCATGTTCATTGAAACGTATATAGAAAAAAAAATTAAATAAGAAAAAAACTGTCTCTGTCTGGTTATGAACCAGTTAACTTTTGAATGTTAAGCAAACGTGATAACATACATGGATGTCAAAATTACATGGATTACCATGTGCACTGAAACGTATATAGAAAAAATAAAAAAATCTAGAGAAAAACTCTGTTTCTGCCTGGTTTCGAACCAGGGACCTTTTGCGTGTGAGGCAAACGTGATAACCGCTACACTACAGAAACCAACTTGTAGGCTATTTATGATCATGGAAACTGAAAAATATCTAGAGGTCTAACATTAATCAAAATTACATGGAAGACCATGTGAATTGCAACGTATATAGAAAAAATGTTAAAAATTCAGGAAAAACACTGTTTCTGCCTGATTTCGAACAAGGGACCTTTTTTGTGTTAGGCAAACGTGATAACATACATGGATGTCAAAATGACATGAATGACCATGTTCATTGAAACGTATATAGAAAAAAAAATTAAATAAAAAAAAAACTGTCTCTGTCTGGTTATGAACCAGTTAACTTTTGCATGTTAAGCAATCGTGATAACATACATGGATGTCAAAATTACATGGATGACCATGTGCACTGAAACGTATATAGAAAAAATTAAAAAATCTAGAGGAAAACTCTGTTTCTGCCTGGTTTCGAACCAGCGACCTTTTGCGTGTGAGGCAAACGTGATAACCGCTACACTACAGAAACCAACTTGTAGGCTATTTATGATCATGGAAACTGAAAAATATCTAGAGGTCTAACATTAATCAAAATTACATGGAAGACCATGTGAATTGCAACGTATATAGAAAAAATGTTAAAAATCCAGGAAAAACACTGTTTCTGCCTGATTTCGAACCAGGGACCTTTTTTGTGTTAGGCAAACGTGATAACATACATGGATGTCAAAATGACATGAATGACCATGTTCATTGAAACGTATATAGAAAAAAAAATTAAATAAAAAAAAAACTGTCTCTGTCTGGTTATGAACCAGTTAACTTTTGCATGTTAAGCAATCGTGATAACATACATGGATGTCAAAATTACATGGATGACCATGTGCACTGAAACGTATATAGAAAAAATTAAAAAATCTAGAGGAAAACTCTGTTTCTGCCTGGTTTCGAACCAGGGACCTTTTGCGTGTGAGGCAAACGTGATAACCGCTACACTACAGAAACCAACTTGTAGGCTATTTATGATCATGGAAACTGAAAAATATCTAGAGGTCTAACATTAATCAAAATTACATGGAAGACCATGTGAATTGCAACGTATATAGAAAAAATGTTAAAAATCCAGGAAAAACACTGTTTCTGCCTGATTTCGAACAAGGGACCTTTTTTGTGTTAGGCAAACGTGATAACATACATGGATGTCAAAATGACATGAATGACCATGTTCATTGAAACGTATATAGAAAAAAAAATTAAATAAAAAAAAACTGTCTCTGTCTGGTTATGAACCAGTTAACTTTTGCATGTTAAGCAATCGTGATAACATACATGGATGTCAAAATTACATGGATGACCATGTGCACTGAAACGTATATAGAAAAAATTAAAAAATCTAGAGGAAAACTCTGTTTCTGCCTGGTTTCGAACCAGGGACCTTTTGCGTGTGAGGCAAACGTGATAACCGCTACACTACAGAAACCAACTTGTAGGCTATTTATGATCATGGAAACTGAAAAATATCTAGAGGTCTAACATTAATCAAAATTACATGGAAGACCATGTGAATTGCAACGTATATAGAAAAAATGTTAAAAATCCAGGAAAAACACTGTTTCTGCCTGATTTCGAACAAGGGACCTTTTTTGTGTTAGGCAAACGTGATAACATACATGGATGTCAAAATGACATGAATGACCATGTTCATTGAAACGTATATAGAAAAAAAAATTAAATAAAAAAAAAACTGTCTCTGTCTGGTTATGAACCAGTTAACTTTTGCATGTTAAGCAATCGTGATAACATACATGGATGTCAAAATTACATGGATGACCATGTGCACTGAAACGTATATAGAAAAAATTAAAAAATATAGAGGAAAACTCTGTTTCTGCCTGGTTTCGAACCAGGGACCTTTTGCGTGTGAGGCAAACGTGATAACCGCTACACTACAGAAACCAACTTGTAGGCTATTTATGATCATGGAAACTGAAAAATATCTAGAGGTCTAACATTAATCAAAATTACATGGAAGACCATGTGAATTGCAACGTATATAGAAAAAATTTTAAAAATCCAGGAAAAACACTGTTTCTGCCTGATTTCGAACAAGGGACCTTTTTTGTGTTAGGCAAACGTGATAACATACATGGATGTCAAAATGACATGAATGACCATGTTCATTGAAACGTATATAGAAAAAAAAATTAAATAAAAAAAAAACTGTCTCTGTCTGGTTATGAACCAGTTAACTTTTGCATGTTAAGCAATCGTGATAACATACATGGATGTCAAAATTACATGGATGACCATGTGCACTGAAACGTATATAGAAAAAATTAAAAAATCTAGAGGAAAACTCTGTTTCTACCTGGTTTCGACCCAGGGACCTTTTGCGTGTGAGGCAAACGTGATAACCGCTACACTACAGAAACCAACTTGTAGGCTAGTTGTGATCATGGAAACTGAAAAATATCTAGAGGTCTAACATCACTCAAAATTACATGGAAGACCATGTGAATTGCAACGTATATAGAAAAAATGTTAAAAATCCAGGAAAAACACTGTTTCTGCCTGATTTCGAACAAGGGACCTTTTTTGTGTTAGGCAAACGTGATAACATACATGGATGTCAAAATGACATGAATGACCATGTTCATTGAAACGTATATAGAAAAAAAAATTAAATAAAAAAAAAACTGTCTCTGTCTGGTTATGAACCAGTTAACTTTTGAATGTTAAGCAAACGTGATAACATACATGGATGTCAAAATTACATGGATTACCATGTGCACTGAAACGTATATAGAAAAAATAAAAAAATCTAGAGAAAAACTCTGTTTCTGCCTGGTTTCGAACCAGGGACCTTTTGCGTGTGAGGCAAACGTGATAACCGCTACACTACAGAAACCAACTTGTAGGCTATTTATGATCATGGAAACTGAAAAATATCTAGAGGTCTAACATTAATCAAAATTACATGGAAGACCATGTGAATTGCAACGTATATAGAAAAAATTAAAAAATCTAGAGAAAAAATCTGTTTCTGCCTGGTTTCGAACCAGGGACCTTTTGCGTGTTAGGCAAACGTGATAACCGCTACACTACAGAAACCAACTTGTAGGCTATTTATGAACATGGAAACTGAAAAATATCTAGAGGTCTAACATTAATCAAAATTACATGGAAGACCATGTGAATTGCAACGTATATAGAAAAAATGTTAAAAATCCAGGAAAAACACTGTTTCTGCCTGATTTCGAACAAGGGACCTTTTTTGTGTTAGGCAAACGTGATAACATACATGGATGTCAAAATGACATGAATGACCATGTTCATTGAAACGTATATAGAAAAAAAAATTAAATAAAAAAAAAACTGTCTCTGTCTGGTTATGAACCAGTTAACTTTTGCATGTTAAGCAATCGTGATAACATACATGGATGTCAAAATTACATGGATGACCATGTGCACTGAAACGTATATAGAAAAAATTAAAAAATCTAGAAAAAACTCTGTTTCTGCCTGGTTTCGAACCAGGGACCTTTTGCGTGTGAGGCAAACGTGATAACCGCTACACTACAGAAACCAACTTGTAGGCTAGTTGTGATCATGGAAACTGAAAAATATCTAGAGGTCTAACATCACTCAAAATTACATGGAAGACCATGTGAATTGCAACGTATATAGAAAAATTTAAAAAATCCAGGAAAAACACTGTTTCTGCCTGATTTCGAACAAGGGACCTTTTTTGTGTTAGGCAAACGTGATAACATACATGGATGTCAAAATGACATGAATGACCATGTTCATTGAAACGTATATAGAAAAAAAAATTAAATAAAAAAAAAACTGTCTCTGTCTGGTTATGAACCAGTTAACTTTTGCATGTTAAGCAATCGTGATAACATACATGGATGTCAAAATTACATGGATGACCATGTGCACTGAAACGTATATAGAAAAAATTAAAAAATCTAGAGGAAAACTCTGTTTCTGCCTGGTTTCGAACCAGGGACCTTTTGCGTGTGAGGCAAACGTGATAACCGCTACACTACAGAAACCAACTTGTAGGCTAGTTGTGATCATGGAAACTGAAAAATATCTAGAGGTCTAACATTAATCAAAATTACATGGAAGACCATGTGAATTGCAACGTATATAGAAAAATTTAAAAAATCCAGGAAAAACACTGTTTCTGCCTGATTTCGAACAAGGGACCTTTTTTGTGTTAGGCAAACGTGATAACATACATGGATGTCAAAATGACATGAATGACCATGTTCATTGAAACGTATATATAGAAAAAAAAATTAAATAAAAAAAAAACTGTCTCTGTCTGGTTATGAACCAGTTAACTTTTGCATGTTAAGCAATCGTGATAACATACATGGATGTCAAAATTACATGGATGACCATGTGCACTGAAACGTATATAGAAAAAATTAAAAAATCTAGGTTGAAAACTCTGTTTCTGCCTGGTTTCGAACCAGGGACCTTTTGCGTGTGAGGCAAACGTGATAACCGCTACACTACAGAAACCAACTTGTAGGCTAGTTTTGATCATGGAAACTGAAAAATATCTAGAGGTCTAACATCACTCAAAATTACATGGAAGACCATGTGAATTGCAACGTATATAGAAAAAATGTTAAAAATCCAGGAAAAACACTGTTTCTGCCTGATTTCGAACAAGGGACCTTTTTTGTGTTAGGCAAACGTGATAACATACATGGATGTCAAAATGACATGAATGACCATGTTCATTGAAACGTATATAGAAAAAAAAATTAAATAAAAAAAAAACTGTCTCTGTCTGGTTATGAACCAGTTAACTTTTGAATGTTAAGCAAAAGTGATAACATACATGGATGTCAAAATTACATGGATTACCATGTGCACTGAAACGTATATAGAAAAAATAAAAAAATCTAGAGAAAAACTCTGTTTCTGCCTGGTTTCGAACCAGGGACCTTTTGTGTGTGAGGCAAACGTGATAACCGCTACACTACAGAAACCAACTTGTAGGCTATTTATGATCATGGAAACTGAAAAATATCTAGAGGTCTAACATTAATCAAAATTACATGGAAGACCATGTGAATTGCAACGTATATAGAAAAAATTAAAAAATCTAGAGAAAAAATCTGTTTCTGCCTGGTTTCGAACCAGGGACCTTTTGTGTGTTAGGCAAACGTGATAACATACATGGATGTCAAAATGACATGAATGACCATGTTCATTGAAACGTATATAGAAAAAAAAATTAAAATAAAAAAAAACTGTCTCTGTCTGGTTATGAACCAGTTAACTTTTGCATGTTAAGCAATCGTGATAACATACATGGATGTCAAAATTACATATATGACCATGTGCACTGAAACGTATATAGAAAAAATTAAAAAATCTAGAGGAAAACTCTGTTTCTGCCTGGTTTCGAACCAGGGACCTTTTGCGTGTTAGGCAAACGTGATAACCGCTACACTACAGAAACCAACTTGTAGGCTATTTATGATCATGGAAACTGAAAAATATCTAGAGGTCTAACATTAATCAAAATTACATGGAAGACCATGTGAATTGCAACGTATATAGAAAAAATTTAAAAAATCCAGGAAAAACACTGTTTCTGCCTGATTTCGAACAAGGGACCTTTTGTGTGTTAGGCAAACGTGATAACATACATGGATGTCAAAATGACATGAATGACCATGTTCATTGAAACGTATATAGAAAAAAAAATTAAATAAAAAAAAAACTGTCTCTGTCTGGTTATGAACCAGTTAACTTTTGAATGTTAAGCAAACGTGATAACATACATGGATGTCAAAATTACATGGATTACCATGTGCAATGAAACGTATATAGAAAAAATAAAAAAATCTTGAGAAAAACTCTGTTTCTGCCTGGTTTCGAACCAGGGACGTTTTGCGTGTTAGGCTAACGTGATAACCGCTACACTACAGAAACCAACTTGTAGGCTATTTATGATCATGGAAACTGAAAAATATCTAGAGGTCTAACATTAATCAAAATTACATGGAAGACCATGTGAATTGCAACGTATATAGAAAAAATTTAAAAAATCCAGGAAAAACACTGTTTCTGCCTGATTTCGAACAAGGGACCTTTTGTGTGTTAGGCAAACGTGATAACATACATGGATGTCAAAATGACATGAATGACCATGTTCATTGAAACGTATATAGAAAAAAAAATTAAAATAAAAAAAAAACTGTCTCTGTCTGGTTATGAACCAGTTAACTTTTGCATGTTAAGCAATCGTGATAACATACATGGATGTCAAAATTACATATATGACCATGTGCACTGAAACGTATATAGAAAAAATTAAAAAATCTAGAAGAAAACTCTGTTTCTGCCTGGTTTCGAACCAGGGACCTTTTGCGTGTGAGGCAAACGTGATAACCGCTACACTACAGAAACCAACTTGTAGGCTAGTTGTGATCATGGAAACTGAAAAATATCTAGAGGTCTAACATCAATCAAAATTACATGGAAGACCATGTGAATTGCAACGTATATAGAAAAAATTTAAAAAATCCAGGAAAAACACTGTTTCTGCCTGATTTCGAACAAGGGACCTTTTGTGTGTTAGGTAAACGTGATAACATACATGGATGTCAAAATGACATGAATGACCATGTTCATTGAAACGTATATAGAAAAAAAAATTAAATTAAAAAAAAACTGTCTCTGGTTATGAACCAGTTAACTTTTGCATGTTAAGCAATCGTGATAACATACATGGATGTCAAAATTACATGGATGACCATGTGCACTGAAACGTATATAGAAAAAATTAAAAAATCTAGAGGAAAACTCTGTTTCTGCATGGTTTCGAACCAGGGACGTTTTGCGTGTGTGGCAAACGTGATAGCCGCTACACTACAGAATACAACTTGTAGGTTAGTTGTGATCACGGAAACTAAACAATATCTAGAGGTCTTACATCAATCAAAATTACATGGAAGAACATGAATATTGCAATGTATATAGAAAAAATTAAAAAATCTAGAGAAAAACTCTGTTTCTGCCTGGTTTTCGAACCAGGGACCTTTTGCGTGTGAGGCAAACGTGATAACCGCTACACTACAGAAACCAACTTGTAGGCTATTTATGATCATGGAAACTGAAAAATATCTAGAGGTCTAACATTAATCAAAATTACATGGAAGACCATGTGAATTGCAACGTATATAGAAAAAATTAAAAAATCTAGAGAAAAACTCTGTTTCTGCCTGGTTTCGAACCAGGGACCTTTTGCGTGTGAGGCAAACGTGATAACCGCTACACTACAGAAACCAACTTGTAGGCTATTTATGATCATGGAAACTGAAAAATATCTAGAGGTCTAACATTAATCAAAATTACATGGAAGACCATGTGAATTGCAACGTATATAGAAAAAATGTTAAAAATCCAGGAAAAACACTGTTTCTGCCTGATTTCGAACAAGGGACCTTTTTTGTGTTAGGCAAACGTGATAACATACATGGATGTCAAAATGACATGAATGACCATGTTCATTGAAACGTATATAGAAAAAAAAATTAAATAAAAAAAAAACTGTCTCTGTCTGGTTATGAACCAGTTAACTTTTGCATGTTAAGCAATCGTGATAACATACATGGATGTCAAAATTACATGGATGACCATGTGCACTGAAACGTATATAGAAAAAATTAAAAAATCTAGAGGAAAACTCTGTTTCTGCCTGGTTTCGAACCAGGGACCTTTTGCGTGTGAGGCAAACGTGATAACCGCTACACTACAGAAACCAACTTGTAGGCTAGTTGTGATCATGGAAATTGAAAAATATCTAGAGGTCTAACATCACTCAAAATTACATGGAAGACCATGTGAATTGCAACGTATATAGAAAAAATGTTAAAAATCCAGGAAAAACACTGTTTCTGCCTGATTTCGAACAAGGGACCTTTTTTGTGTTAGGCAAACGTGATAACATACATGGATGTCAAAATGACATGAATGACCATGTTCATTGAAACGTATATAGAAAAAAAAATTAAATAAAAAAAAAACTGTCTCTGTCTGGTTATGAACCAGTTAACTTTTGAATGTTAAGCAAACGTGATAACATACATGGATGTCAAAATTACATGGATTACCATGTGCACTGAAACGTATATAGAAAAAATAAAAAAATCTAGAGAAAAACTCTGTTTCTGCCTGGTTTCGAACCAGGGACCTTTTGCGTGTGAGGCAAACGTGATAACCGCTACACTACAGAAACCAACTTGTAGGCTATTTATGATCATGGAAACTGAAAAATATCTAGAGGTCTAACATTAATCAAAATTACATGGAAGACCATGTGAATTGCAACGTATATAGAAAAAATTAAAAAATCTAGAGAAAAAATCTGTTTCTGCCTGGTTTCGAACCAGGGACCTTTTGCGTGTTAGGCAAACGTGATAACCGCTACACTACAGAAACCAACTTGTAGGCTATTTATGAACATGGAAACTGAAAAATATCTAGAGGTCTAACATTAATCAAAATTACATGGAAGACCATGTGAATTGCAACGTATATAGAAAAAATGTTAAAAATCCAGGAAAAACACTGTTTCTGCCTGATTTCGAACAAGGGACCTTTTTTGTGTTAGGCAAACGTGATAACATACATGGATGTCAAAATGACATGAATGACCATGTTCATTGAAACGTATATAGAAAAAAAAATTAAATAAAAAAAAAACTGTCTCTGTCTGGTTATGAACCAGTTAACTTTTGCATGTTAAGCAATCGTGATAACATACATGGATGTCAAAATTACATGGATGACCATGTGCACTGAAACGTATATAGAAAAAATTAAAAAATCTAGAGGAAAACTCTGTTTCTGCCTGGTTTCGAACCAGGGACCTTTTGCGTGTGAGGCAAACGTGATAACCGCTACACTACAGAAACCAACTTGTAGGCTAGTTGTGATCATGGAAACTGAAAAATATCTAGAGGTCTAACATCACTCAAAATTACATGGAAGACCATGTGAATTGCAACGTATATAGAAAAAATGTTAAAAATCCAGGAAAAACACTGTTTCTGCTTGATTTCGAACAAGGGACCTTTTTTGTGTTAGGCAAACGTGATAACATACATGGATGTCAAAATGACATGAATGACCATGATCATTGAAACGTATATAGAAAAAAAAATTAAATAAAAAAAAAACTGTCTCTGTCTGGTTATGAACCAGTTAACTTTTGAATGTTAAGCAAACGTGATAAAATACATGGATGTCAAAATTACATGGATTACCATGTGCAATGAAACGTATATAGAAAAAATAAAAAAATCTAGAGAAAAACTCTGTTTCTGCCTGGTTTCGAACGAGGGACGTTTTGCGTGTTAGGCTAACGTGATAACCGCTACACTACAGAAACCAACTTGTAGGCTATTTATGATCATGGAAACTGAAAAATATCTAGAGGTCTAACATTAATCAAAATTACATGGAAGACCATGTGAATTGCAACGTATATAGAAAAAAATTTAAAAAATCCAGGAAAAACACTGTTTCTGCCTGATTTCGAACAAGGGACCTTTTTTGTGTTAGGCAAACGTGATAACATACATGGATGTCAAAATGACATGAATGACCATGTTCATTGAAACGTATATAGAAAAAAAAATTAAATAAAAAAAAAACTGTCTCTGTCTGGTTATGAACCAGTTAACTTTTGAATGTTAAGCAAACGTGATAACATACATGGATGTCAAAATTACATGGATTACCATGTGCACTGAAACGTATATAGAAAAAATAAAAAAATCTAGAGAAAAACTCTGTTTCTGCCTGGTTTCGAACCAGGGACCTTTTGCGTGTGAGGAAAACGTGATAACCGCTACACTACAGAAACCAACTTGTAGGCTATTTATGATCATGGAAACTGAAAAATATCTAGAGGTCTAACATTAATCAAAATTACATGGAAGACCATGTGAATTGCAAAGTATATAGAAAAAATTAAAAAATCTAGAGAAACAATCTGTTTCTGCCTGGTTTCGAACCAGGGACCTTTTGCGTGTTAGGCAAACGTGATAACCGCTACACTACAGAAACCAACTTGTAGGCTATTTATGAACATGGAAACTGAAAAATATCTAGAGGTCTAACATTAATCAAAATTACATGGAAGACCATGTGAATTGCAACGTATATAGAAAAAATGTTAAAAATCCAGGAAAAACACTGTTTCTGCCTGATTTCGAACAAGGGACCTTTTTTGTGTTAGGCAAACGTGATAACATACATGGATGTCAAAATGACATGAATGACCATGTTCATTGAAACGTATATAGAAAAAAAAATTAAAAAAAAAAAAAACTGTCTCTGTCTGGTTATGAACCAGTTAACTTTTGCATGTTAAGCAATCGTGATAACATACATGGATGTCAAAATTACATGGATGACCATGTGCACTGAAACGTATATAGAAAAAATTAAAAAATCTAGAGGAAAACTCTGTTTCTGCCTGGTTTCGAACCAGGGACCTTTTGCGTGTGAGGCAAACGTGATAACCGCTACACTACAGAAACCAACTTGTAGGCTAGTTGTGATCATGGAAACTGAAAAATATCTAGAGGTCTAACATCACTCAAAATTACATGGAAGACCATGTGAATTGCAACGTATATAGAAAAAATGTTAAAAATCCAGGAAAAACACTGTTTCTGCCTGATTTCGAACAAGGGACCTTTTTTGTGTTAGGCAAACGTGATAACATACATGGATGTCAAAATGACATGAATGACCATGTTCATTGAAACGTATATAGAAAAAAAAATTAAAAAAAAAAAAAACTGTCTCTGTCTGGTTATGAACCAGTTAACTTTTGAATGTTAAGCAAACGTGATAACATACATGGATGTCAAAATTACATGGATTACCATGTGCACTGAAACGTATATAGAAAAAAAAATTAAATAAAAAAAAACTGTCTCTGTCTGGTTTCGAACCAGGGACCTTTTGCGTGTGAGGCAAACGTGATAACCGCTACACTACAGAAACCAACTTGTAAGCTATTTATGATCATGGAAACTGAAAAATATCTAGAGGTCTAACATTAATCAAAATTACATGGAAGACCATGTGAATTGCAACGTATATAGAAAAAATTAAAAAATCTAGAGAAAAACTCCGTTTCTGCCTGGTTTCGAACCAGGGACCTTTTGCGTGTGAGGCAAACGTGATAACCGCTACACTACAGAAACCAACTTGTAGGCTATTTATGATCATGGAAACTGAAAAATATCTAGAGGTCTAACATTAATCAAAATTACATGGAAGACCATGTGAATTGCAACGTATATAGAAAAAATGTTAAAAATCCAGGAAAAACACTGTTTCTGCCTGATTTCGAACAAGGGACCTTTTTTGTGTTAGGCAAACGTGATAACATACATGGATGTCAAAATGACATGAATGACCATGTTCATTGAAACGTATATAGAAAAAAAAATTAAATAAAAAAAAAACTGTCTCTGTCTGGTTATGAACCAGTTAACTTTTGCATGTTAAGCAATCGTGATAACATACATGGATGTCAAAATTACATGGATGACCATGTGCACTGAAACGTATATAGAAAAAATTAAAAAATCTAGAGGAAAACTCTGTTTCTGCCTGGTTTCGAACCAGGGACCTTTTGCGAGTGAGGCAAACGTGATAACCGCTACACTACAGAAACCAACTTGTAGGCTAGTTGTGATCATGGAAACTGAAAAATATCTAGAGGTCTAACATCACTCAAAATTACATGGAAGACCATGTGAATTGCAACGTATATAGAAAAAATGTTAAAAATCCAGGAAAAAAACTGTTTCTGCCTGATTTCGAACAAGGGACCTTTTTTGTGTTAGGCAAACGTGATAACATACATGGATGTCAAAATGACATGAATGACCATGTTCATTGAAACGTATATAGAAAAAAAATTAAATAAAAAAAAAACTGTCTCTGTCTGGTTATGAACCAGTTAACTTTTGAATGTTAAGCAAACGTGATAACATACATGGATGTCAAAATTACATGGATTACCATGTGCACTGAAACGTATATAGAAAAAATAAAAAAATCTAGAGAAAAACTCTGTTTCTGCCTGGTTTCGAGCCAGGGACCTTTTGCGTGTGAGGCAAACGTGATAACCGCTACACTACAGAAACCAACTTGTAGGCTATTTATGATCATGGAAACTGAAAAATATCTAGAGGTCTAACATTAATCAAAATTACATGGAAGACCATGTGAATTGCAACGTATATAGAAAAAATTTAAAAATCTAGAGAAAAAATCTGTTTCTGCCTGGTTTCGAACCAGGGACCTTTTGCGTGTTAGGCAAACGTGATAACCGCTACACTACAGAAACCAACTTGTAGGCTATTTATGATCATGGAAACTGAAAAATATCTAGAGGTCTAACATTAATCAAAATTACATGGAAGACCATGTGAATTGCAACGTATATAGAAAAAATGTTAAAAATCCAGGAAAAACACTGTTTCTGCCTGATTTCGAACAAGGGACCTTTTTTGTGTTAGGCAAACGTGATAACATACATGGATGTCAAAATGACATGAATGACCATGTTCATTGAAACGTATATAGAAAAAAAAATTAAATAAAAAAAAAACTGTCTCTGTCTGGTTATGAACCAGTTAACTTTTGCATGTTAAGCAATCGTGATAACATACATGGATGTCAAAATTACATGGATGACCATGTGCACTGAAACGTATATAGAAAAAATTAAAAAATCTAGAGGAAAACTCTGTTTCTGCCTGGTTTCGACCCAGGGACCTTTTGCGTGTGAGGCAAACGTGATAACCGCTACACTACAGAAACCAACTTGTAGGCTAGTTGTGATCATGGAAACTGAAAAATATCTAGAGGTCTAACATCACTCAAAATTACATGGAAGACCATGTGAATTGCAACGTATATAGAAAAAATGTTAAAAATCCAGGAAAAACACTGTTTCTGCCTGATTTCGAACAAGGGACCTTTTTTGTGTTAGGCAAACGTGATAACATACATGGATGTCAAAATGACATGAATGACCATGTTCATTGAAACGTATATAGAAAAAAAAATTAAATAAAAAAAAAACTGTCTCTGTCTGGTTATGAACCAGTTAACTTTTGAATGTTAAGCAAACGTGATAACATACATGGATGTCAAAATTACATGGATTACCATGTGCACTGAAACGTATATAGAAAAAATAAAAAAATCTAGAGAAAAACTCTGTTTCTGCCTGGTTTCGAACCAGGGACCTTTTGCGTGTGAGGCAAACGTGATAACCGCTACACTACAGAAACCAACTTGTAGGCTATTTATGATCATGGAAACTGAAAAATATCTAGAGGTCTAACATTAATCAAAATTACATGGAAGACCATGTGAATTGCAACGTATATAGAAAAAATTTAAAAAATCCAGGAAAAACACTGTTTCTGCCTGATTTCGAACAAGGGACCTTTTGTGTGTTAGGCAAACGTGATAACATACATGGATGTCAAAATGACATGAATGACCATGTTCATTGAAACGTATATAGAAAAAAAAATTAAAATAAAAAAAAAACTGTCTCTGTCTGGTTATGAACCAGTTAACTTTTGCATGTTAAGCAATCGTGATAACATACATGGATGTCAAAATTACATATATGACCATGTGCACTGAAATGTATATAGAAAAAATTAAAAAATCTAGAAGAAAACTCTGTTTCTGCCTGGTTTCGAACCAGGGACCTTTTGCGTGTGAGGCAAACGTGATAACCGCTACACTACAGAAACCATCTTGTAGGCTAGTTGTGATCATGGAAACTGAAAAATATCTAGAGGTCTAACATCAATCAAAATTACATGGAAGACCATGTGAATTGCAACGTATATAGAAAAAATTTAAAAAATCCAGGAAAAACACTGTTTCTGCCTGATTTCGAACAAGGGACCTTTTGTGTGTTAGGTAAACGTGATAACATACATGGATGTCAAAATGACATGAATGACCATGTTCATTGAAACGTATATAGAAAAAAAAATTAAATTAAAAAAAAACTGTCTCTGTCTGGTTATGAACCAGTTAACTTTTGAATGTTAAGCAAACGTGATAACATACATGGATGTCAAAATTACATGGATTACCATGTGCACTGAAACGTATATAGAAAAAATTAAAAAATCTAGAGGAAAACTCTGTTTCTGTCTGGTTTCGAACCAGGGACCTTTTGCGTGTTAGGCAAACGTGATAACCGCTACACTGCAGAAACCAACTTGTAGGCTATTTATGATCATGGAAACTGAAAAATATCTAGAGGTCTAACATTAATCAAAATTACATGGAAGACCATGTGAATTGCAACGTATATAGAAAAAATTTAAAAAATCCAGGAAAAACACTGTTTCTGCCTGATTTCGAACAAGGGACCTTTTGTGTGTTAAGCAAACGTGATAACATACATGGATGTCAAAATGACATGAATGACCATGTTCATTGAAACGTATATAGAAAAAAAAATTAAAATAAAAAAAAAACTGTCTCTGGTTATGAACCAGTTAACTTTTGCATGTTAAGCAATCGTGATAACATACATGGATGTCAAAATTACATGGATGACCATGTGCACTGAAACGTATATAGAAAAAATTAAAAAATCTAGAGGAAAACTCTGTTTCTGCCTGGTTTCGAACCAGGGACGTTTTGCGTGTGAGGCAAACGTGATAGCCGCTACACTACAGAATACAACTTGTAGGTTAGTTGTGATCACGGAAACTAAACAATATCTAGAGGTCTTACATCAATCAAAATTACATGGAAGAACATGAATATTGCAATGTATATAGAAAAAATTAAAAAATCTAGAGAAAAACTCTGTTTCTGCCTGGTTTTCGAACCAGGGACCTTTTACGTGTGAGGCAAACGTGATAACCGCTACACTACAGAAACCAACCTGTAGGCTATTTATGATCATGGAAACTGAAAAATATCTAGAGGTCTAACATTAATCAAAATTACATGGAAGACCATGTGAATTGCAACGTATATAGAAAAAATTAAAAAATCTAGAGAAAAACTCTGTTTCTGCCTGGTTTCGAACCAGGGACCTTTTGCGTGTGAGGCAAACGTGATAACCGCTACACTACAGAAACCAACTTGTAGGCTATTTATGATCATGGAAACTGAAAAATATCTAGAGGTCTAACATTAATCAAAATTACATGGAAGACCATGTGAATTGCAACGTATATAGAAAAAATGTTAAAAATCCAGGAAAAACACTGTTTCTGCCTGATTTCGAACAAGGGACCTTTTTTGTGTTAGGCAAACGTGATAACATACATGGATGTCAAAATGACATGAATGACCATGTTCATTGAAACGTATATAGAAAAAAAAATTCAATAAAAAAAAAACTGTCTCTGTCTGGTTATGAACCAGTTAACTTTTGAATGTTAAGCAAACGTGATAACATACATGGATGTCAAAATTACATGGATTACCATGTGCACTGAAACGTATATAGAAAAAATAAAAAAATCTAGAGAAAAACTCTGTTTCTGCCTGGTTTCGAACCAGGGACCTTTTGCGTGTGAGGCAAACGTGATAACCGCTACACTACAGAAACCAACTTGTAGGCTATTTATGATCATGGAAACTGAAAAATATCTAGAGGTCTAACATTAATCAAAATTACATGGAAGACCATGTGAATTGCAACGTATATAGAAAAAATGTTAAAAATCCAGGAAAAACACTGTTTCTGCCTGATTTCGAACAAGGGACCTTTTTTGTGTTAGGCAAACGTGATAACATACATGGATGTCAAAATGACATGAATGACCATGTTCATTGAAACGTATATAGAAAAAAAAATTAAATAAAAAAAAAACTGTCTCTGTCTGGTTATGAACCAGTTAACTTTTGCATGTTAAGCAATCGTGATAACATACATGGATGTCAAAATTACATGGATGACCATGTGCACTGAAACGTATATAGAAAAAATTAAAAAATCTAGAGGAAAACTCTGTTTCTGCCTGGTTTCGAACCAGCGACCTTTTGCGTGTGAGGCAAACGTGATAACCGCTACACTACAGAAACCAACTTGTAGGCTATTTATGATCATGGAAACTGAAAAATATCTAGAGGTCTAACATTAATCAAAATTACATGGAAGACCATGTGAATTGCAACGTATATAGAAAAAATGTTAAAAATCCAGGAAAAACACTGTTTCTGCCTGATTTCGAACAAGGGACCTTTTTTGTGTTAGGCAAACGTGATAACATACATGGATGTCAAAATGACATGAATGACCATGTTCATTGAAACGTATATAGAAAAAAAAATTAAATAAAAAAAAAACTGTCTCTGTCTGGTTATGAACCAGTTAACTTTTGCATGTTAAGCAATCGTGATAACATACATGGATGTCAAAATTACATGGATGACCATGTGCACTGAAACGTATATAGAAAAAATTAAAAAATCTAGAGGAAAACTCTGTTTCTGCCTGGTTTCGAACCAGGGACCTTTTGCGTGTGAGGCAAACGTGATAACCGCTACACTACAGAAACCAACTTGTAGGCTATTTATGATCATGGAAACTGAAAAATATCTAGAGGTCTAACATTAATCAAAATTACATGGAAGACCATGTGAATTGCAACGTATATAGAAAAAATGTTAAAAATCCAGGAAAAACACTGTTTCTGCCTGATTTCGAACAAGGGACCTTTTTTGTGTTAGGCAAACGTGATAACATACATGGATGTCAAAATGACATGAATGACCATGTTCATTGAAACGTATATAGAAAAAAAAATTAAATAAAAAAAAAACTGTCTCTGTCTGGTTATGAACCAGTTAACTTTTGCATGTTAAGCAATCGTGATAACATACATGGATGTCAAAATTACATGGATGACCATGTGCACTGAAACGTATATAGAAAAAATTAAAAAATCTAGAGGAAAACTCTGTTTCTGCCTGGTTTCGAACCAGGGACCTTTTGCGTGTGAGGCAAACGTGATAACCGCTACACTACAGAAACCAACTTGTAGGCTATTTATGATCATGGAAACTGAAAAATATCTAGAGGTCTAACATTAATCAAAATTACATGGAAGACCATGTGAATTGCAACGTATATAGAAAAAATGTTAAAAATCCAGGAAAAACACTGTTTCTGCCTGATTTCGAACAAGGGACCTTTTTTGTGTTAGGCAAACGTGATAACATACATGGATGTCAAAATGACATGAATGACCATGTTCATTGAAACGTATATAGAAAAAAAAATTAAATAAAAAAAAACTGTCTCTGTCTGGTTATGAACCAGTTAACTTTTGCATGTTAAGCAATCGTGATAACATACATGGATGTCAAAATTACATGGATGACCATGTGCACTGAAACGTATATAGAAAAAATTAAAAAATATAGAGGAAAACTCTGTTTCTGCCTGGTTTCGAACCAGGGACCTTTTGCGTGTGAGGCAAACGTGATAACCGCTACACTACAGAAACCAACTTGTAGGCTATTTATGATCATGGAAACTGAAAAATATCTAGAGGTCTAACATTAATCAAAATTACATGGAAGACCATGTGAATTGCAACGTATATAGAAAAAATGTTAAAAATCCAGGAAAAACACTGTTTCTGCCTGATTTCGAACAAGGGACCTTTTTTGTGTTAGGCAAACGTGATAACATACATGGATGTCAAAATGACATGAATGACCATGTTCATTGAAACGTATATAGAAAAAAAAATTAAATAAAAAAAAAACTGTCTCTGTCTGGTTATGAACCAGTTAACTTTTGCATGTTAAGCAATCGTGATAACATACATGGATGTCAAAATTACATGGATGACCATGTGCACTGAAACGTATATAGAAAAAATTAAAAAATCTAGAGGAAAACTCTGTTTCTGCCTGGTTTCGACCCAGGGACCTTTTGCGTGTGAGGCAAACGTGATAACCGCTACACTACAGAAACCAACTTGTAGGCTAGGTGTGATCATGGAAACTGAAAAATATCTAGAGGTCTAACATCACTCAAAATTACATGGAAGACCATGTGAATTGCAACGTATATAGAAAAAATGTTAAAAATCCAGGAAAAACACTGTTTCTGCCTGATTTCGAACAAGGGACCTTTTTTGTGTTAGGCAAACGTGATAACATACATGGATGTCAAAATGACATGAATGACCATGTTCATTGAAACGTATATAGAAAAAAAAATTAAATAAAAAAAAAACTGTCTCTGTCTGGTTATGAACCAGTTAACTTTTGAATGTTAAGCAAACGTGATAACATACATGGATGTCAAAATTACATGGATTACCATGTGCACTGAAACGTATATAGAAAAAATAAAAAAATCTAGAGAAAAACTCTGTTTCTGCCTGGTTTCGAACCAGGGACCTTTTGCGTGTGAGGCAAACGTGATAACCGCTACACTACAGAAACCAACTTGTAGGCTATTTATGATCATGGAAACTGAAAAATATCTAGAGGTCTAACATTAATCAAAATTACATGGAAGACCATGTGAATTGCAACGTATATAGAAAAAATTAAAAAATCTAGAGAAAAAATCTGTTTCTGCCTGGTTTCGAACCAGGGACCTTTTGCGTGTTAGGCAAACGTGATAGCCGCTACACTACAGAAACCAACTTGTAGGCTATTTATGAACATGGAAACTGAAAAATATCTAGAGGTCTAACATTAATCAAAATTACATGGAAGACCATGTGAATTGCAACGTATATAGAAAAAATGTTAAAAATCCAGGAAAAACACTGTTTCTGCCTGATTTCGAACAAGGGACCTTTTTTGTGTTAGGCAAACGTGATAACATACATGGATGTCAAAATGACATGAATGACCATGTTCATTGAAACGTATATAGAAAAAAAAATTAAAAAAAAAAAAAACTGTCTCTGTCTGGTTATGAACCAGTTAACTTTTGCATGTTAAGCAATCGTGATAACATACATGGATGTCAAAATTACATGGATGACCATGTGCACTGAAACGTATATAGAAAAAATTAAAAAAATCTAGAAAAAACTCTGTTTCTGCCTGGTTTCGAACCAGGGACCTTTTGCGTGTGAGGCAAACGTGATAACCGCTACACTACAGAAACCAACTTGTAGGCTAGTTGTGATCATGGAAACTGAAAAATATCTAGAGGTCTAACATCACTCAAAATTACATGGAAGACCATGTGAATTGCAACGTATATAGAAAAAATGTTAAAAATCCAGGAAAAACACTGTTTCTGCCTGATTTCGAACAAGGGACCTTTTTTGTGTTAGGCAAACGTGATAACATACATGGATGTCAAAATGACATGAATGACCATGTTAATTGAAACGTATATAGAAAAAAAAATTAAATAAAAAAAAACTGTCTCTGTCTGGTTATGAACCAGTTAACTTTTGAATGTTAAGCAAACGTGATAACATACATAGATGTCAAAATTACATGGATTACCATGTGCACTGAAACGTATATAGAAAAAATAAAAAAATCTAGAGAAAAACTCTGTTTCTGCCTGGTTTCGAACCAGGGACCTTTTGCGTGTGAGGCAAACGTGATAACCGCTACACTACAGAAACCAACTTGTAGGCTATTTATGATCATGGAAACTGAAAAATATCTACAGGTCTTACATCAATCAAAATTACATGGAAGAACATGAATATTGCAATGTATATAGAAAAAAATTAAAAAATCTAGAGAAAAACTCTGTTTCTGCCTGGTTTCGAACCAGGGACCTTTTGCGTGTGAGGCAAACGTGATAACCGCTACACTACAGAAACCAACTTGTAAGCTATTTATGATCATGGAAACTGAAAAATATCTAGAGGTCTAACATTAATCAAAATTACATGGAAGACCATGTGAATTGCAACGTATATAGAAAAAATTAAAAAATCTAGAGAAAAACTCCGTTTCTGCCTGGTTTCGAACCAGGGACCTTTTGCGTGTGAGGCAAACGTGATAACCGCTACACTACAGAAACCAACTTGTAGGCTATTTATGATCATGGAAACTTAAAAATATCTAGAGGTCTAACATTAATCAAAATTACATGGAAGACCATGTGAATTGCAACGTATATAGAAAAAATGTTAAAAATCCAGGAAAAACACTGTTTCTGCCTGATTTCGAACAAGGGACCTTTTTTGTGTTAGGCAAACGTGATAACATACATGGATGTCAAAATGACATGAATGACCATGTTCATTGAAACGTATATAGAAAAAAAAATTAAATAAAAAAAAAACTGTCTCTGTCTGGTTATGAACCAGTTAACTTTTGCATGTTAAGCAATCGTGATAACATACATGGATGTCAAAATTACATGGATGACCATGTGCACTGAAACGTATATAGAAAAAATTAAAAAATCTAGAGGAAAACTCTGTTTCTGCCTGGTTTCGAACCAGGGACCTTTTGCGAGTGAGGCAAACGTGATAACCGCTACACTACAGAAACCAACTTGTAGGCTGTTTATGATCATGGAAACTGAAAAATATCTAGAGGTCTAACATTAATCAAAATTACATGGAAGAACATGTGAATTGCAACGTATATAGAAAAAATGTTAAAAATCCAGGAAAAACACTGTTTCTGCCTGATTTCGAACAAGGGACCTTTTTTGTGTTAGGCAAACGTGATAACATACATGGATGTCAAAATGACATGAATGACCATGTTCATTGAAACGTATATAGAAAAAAAAATTAAATAAAAAAAAAACTGTCTCTGTCTGGTTATGAACCAGTTAACTTTTGAATGTTAAGCAAACGTGATAACATACATGGATGTCAAAATTACATGGATTACCATGTGCACTGAAACGTATATAGAAAAAATAAAAAAATCTAGAGAAAAACTCTGTTTCTGCCTGGTTTCGAACCAGGGACCTTTTGCGTGTGAGACAAACGTGATAACCGCTACACTACAGAAACCAACTTGTAGGCTATTTATGATCATGGAAACTGAAAAATATCTAGAGGTCTAACATTAATCAAAATTACATGGAAGACCATGTGAATTGCAACGTATATAGAAAAAATTTAAAAAATCCAGGAAAAACACTGTTTCTGCCTGATTTCGAACAAGGGACCTTTTGTGTGTTAGGCAAACGTGATAACATACATGGATGTCAAAATTACATGAATGACCATGTTCATTGAAACGTATATAGAAAAAAAAATTAAAATAAAAAAAAACTGTCTCTGTCTGGTTATGAACCAGTTAACTTTTGCATGTTAAGCAATCGTGATAACATACATGGATGTCAAAATTACATATATGACCATGTGCACTGAAACGTATATAGAAAAAATTAAAAAATCTAGAGGAAAACTCTGTTTCTGCCTGGTTTCGAACCAGGGACCTTTTGCGTGTGAGGCAAACGTGATAACCGCTACACTACAGAAACCAACTTGTAAGCTAGTTGTGATCATGGAAACTGAAAAATATCTAGAGGTCTAACATCAATCAAAATTACATGGAAGACCATGTGAATTGCAACGTATATAGAAAAAAATTTAAAAAATCCAGGAAAAACACTGTTTCTGCCTGATTTCGAACAAGGGACCTTTTTTGTGTTAGGCAAACGTGATAACATACATGGATGTCAAAATGACATGAATGACCATGTTCATTGAAACGTATATAGAAAAAAAAATTAAATAAAAAAAAACTGTCTCTGTGTGGTTATGAACCAGTTAACTTTTGAATGTTAAGCAAACGTGATAACATACATGGATGTCAAAATTACATGGATTACCATGTGCACTAAAACGTATATAGAAAAATAAAAAAATCTAGAGAAAAACTCTGTTTCTGCCTGGTTTCGAACCAGGGACCTTTTGCGTGTTAGGCAAACGTGATAACCGCTACACTACAGAAACCAACTTGTAGGATATTTATGATCATGGAAACTGAAAAATATCTAGAGGTCTAACATTAATCAAAATTACATGGAAGACCATGTGAATTGCAACGTATATAGAAAAAATTTAAAAAATCCAGGAAAAACACTGTTTCTGCCTGATTTCGAACAAGGGACCTTTTGTGTGTTAGGCAAACGTGATAACATACATGGATGTCAAAATGACATGAATGACCATGTTCATTGAAACGTATATAGAAAAAAAAATTAAAATAAAAAAAAAACTGTCTCTGTCTGGTTATGAACCAGTTAACTTTTGCATGTTAAGCAATCGTGATAACATACATGGATGTCAAAATTACATGGATGACCATGTGCACAGAAACGTATATAGAAAAAATTAAAAAATATAGAGGAAAACTCTGTTTCTGCCTGGTTTCGAACCAGGGACCTTTTGCGTGTGAGGCAAACGTGATAGCCGCTACACTACAGAAACCAACTTGTGGGCTAGTTGTGATCACGGAAACTAAACAATATCTAGAGGTCTTACATCAATCAAAATTACATGGAAGAACATGAATATTGCAACGAATATAGAAAAAATTTAAAAATCTAGAGAAAACCTCTGTTTCTGCCTGGTTTCGAACCATGGACCTTTTGCGTGTTAGGCAAACGTGATAACCGCTACACTACAGAAACCAACTTATAGGCTATTTATGATCATGGAAACTGAAAAATATCTAGAGGTCTAACATTAATCAAAATTACATGGAAGACCATGTGAATTGCAACGTATATAGAAAAAATTAAAAAATCTAGAGAAAAAAATCTGTTTCTGCCTGGTTTCGAACCAGGGACCTTTTGCGTGTTAGGCAAACGTGATAACCGCTACACTACAGAAACCAACTTGTAGGCTATTTATGATCATGGAAACTGAAAAATATCTAGAGGTCTAACATTAATCAAAATTACATGGAAGACCATGTGAATTGCAACGTATATAGAAAAATTTTAAAAAATCCTGGAAAAACACTGTTTCTGCCTGATTTCGAACAAGGGACCTTTTGTGTGTTAGGCAAACGTGATAACATACATGGATGTCAAAATGACATGAATGACCATGTTCATTGAAACGTATATAGAAAAAAAAATTAAAATAAAAAAAAACTGTCTCTGTCTGGTTATGAACCAGTTAACTTTTGCATGTTAAGCAATCGTGATAACATACATGGATGTCAAAATTACTTGGATGACCATGTGCACTGAAACGTATATAGAAAAAATTAAAAAATCTAGAGGAAAACTCTGTTTCTGCCTGGTTTCGAACCAGGGACCTTTTGCGTGTGAGGCAAACGTGATAGCCGCTACACTACAGAAACCAACTTGTAGGCTAGTTGTGATCACGGAAACTAAACAATATCTAGAGGTCTTACATCAATCAAAATTACATGGAAGAACATGAATATTGCAACGTATATAGAAAAAATTAAAAAATCAAGAGAAAACCTCTGTTTCTGCCTGGTTTCGAACCAGGGACCTTTTGCGTGTTAGGCAAACGTGATAACCGCTACACTACAGAAACCAACTTGTAGGCTGTTTATGATCATGGAAACTGAAAAATATCTAGAGGTCTAACATTAATCAAAATTACATGGAAGAACATGTGAATTGCAACGTATATAGAAAAAATTTAAAAAATCCAGGAAAAACACTGTTTCTGCCTGATTTCGAACAAGGGACCTTTTGTGTGTTAGGTAAACGTGATAACATACATGGATGTCAAAATGACATGAATGACCATGTTCATTGAAACGTATATAGAAAGAAAAATTAAATAAAAAAAAAACTGTCTCTGTCTGGTTATGAACCAGTTAACTTTTGAATGTTAAGCAAACGTGATAACATACATGGATGTCAAAATTACATGGATTACCATGTGCAATGAAACGTATATAGAAAAAATAAAAAAATCTAGAGAAAAACTCTGTTTCTGCCTGGTTTCGAACCAGGGACCTTTTGCGTGTTAGGCAAACGTGATAACCGCTACACTACAGAAACCAACTTGTAGGCTATTTATGATCATGGAAACTGAAAAATATCTAGAGGTCTAACATTAATCAAAATTACATGGAAGACCATGTGAATTGCAACGTATATAGAAAAAATGTTAAAAATCCAGGAAAAACACTGTTTCTGCCTGATTTCGAACAAGGGACCTTTTTTGTGTTAGGCAAACGTGATAACATACATGGATGTCAAAATGACATGAATGACCATGTTCATTGAAACGTATATAGAAAAAAAATTAAATAAAAAAAAACTGTCTCTGTGTGGTTATGAACCAGTTAACTTTTGAATGTTAAGCAAACGTGATAACATACATGGATGTCAAAATTACATGGATTACCATGTGCACTGAAACGTATATAGAAAAATAAAAAAATCTAGAGAAAAAATCTGTTTCTGCCTGGTATCGAACCAGGGACCTTTTGCCGGTTAGGCAAACGTGATAACCGCTACACTACAGAAACCAACTTGTAGGATATTTATGATCATGGAAACTGAAAAATATCTAGAGGTCTAACATTAATCAAAATTACATGGAAGACCATGTGAATTGCAACGTATATAGAAAAAATTTAAAAAATCCAGGAAAAACACTGTTTCTGCCTGATTTCGAACAAGGGACGTTTTGTGTGTTAGGCAAACGTGATAACATACATGGATGTCAAAATGACATGAATGACCATGTTCATTGAAACGTATATAGAAAAAAAAATTAAATAAAAAAAAAACTGTCTCTGTCTGGTTATGAACCAGTTAACTTTTGAATGTTAAGCAAACGTGATAACATACATGGATGTCAAAATTACATGGATTACCATGTGCACTGAAACGTATATAGAAAAAATAAAAAAATCTAGAGAAAAACTCTGTTTCTGCCTGGTTTCGAACCAGGGACCTTTTGCGTGTGAGGCAAACGTGATAACCGCTACACTACAGAAACCAACTTGTAGGCTATTTATGATCATGGAAACTGAAAAATATCTAGAGGTCTTACATCAATCAAAAGTACATGGAAGAACATGAATATTGCAATGTATATAGAAAAAATTAAAAAATCTAGAGAAAAACTCTGTTTCTGCCTGGTTTCGAACCAGGGACCTTTTGCGTGTGAGGCAAACGTGATAACCGCTACACTACAGAAACCAACTTGTAAGCTATTTATGATCATGGAAACTGAAAAATATCTAGAGGTCTAACATTAATCAAAATTACATGGAAGACCATGTGAATTGCAACGTATATAGAAAAATTTAAAAAATCTAGAGAAAAACTCTGTTTCTGCCTCGTTTCAAACCAGGGACCTTTTGCGTGTGAGGCAAACGTGATAACCGCTACACTACAGAAACCAACTTGTAGGCTATTTATGATCATGGAAACTGAAAAATATCTAGAGGTCTAACATTAATCAAAATTACATGGAAGACCATGTGAATTGCAACGTATATAGAAAAAATGTTAAAAATCCAGGAAAAACACTGTTTCTGCCTGATTTCGAACAAGGGACCTTTTTTGTGTTAGGCAAACGTGATAACATACATGGATGTCAAAATGACATGAATGACCATGTTCATTGAAACGTATATAGAAAAAAAATTAAATAAAAAAAAACTGTCTCTGTGTGGTTATGAACCAGTTAACTTTTGAATGTTAAGCAAACGTGATAACATACATGGATGTCAAAATTACATGGATTACCATGTGCACTGAAACGTATATAGAAAAATAAAAAAATCTAGAGAAAAAATCTGTTTCTGCCTGGTATCGAACCAGGGACCTTTTGCGGGTTAGGCAAACGTGATAACCGCTACACTACAGAAACCAACTTGTAGGATATTTATGATCATGGAAACTGAAAAATATCTAGAGGTCTAACATTAATCAAAATTACATGGAAGACCATGTGAATTGCAACGTATATAGAAAAAATTTAAAAAATCCAGGAAAAACACTGTTTCTGCCTGATTTCGAACAAGGGACGTTTTGTGTGTTAGGCAAACGTGATAACATACATGGATGTCAAAATGACATGAATGACCATGTTCATTGAAACGTATATAGAAAAAAAAATTAAATAAAAAAAAAACTGTCTCTGTCTGGTTATGAACCAGTTAACTTTTGAATGTTAAGCAAACGTGATAACATACATGGATGTCAAAATTACATGGATTACCATGTGCACTGAAACGTATATAGAAAAAATAAAAAAATCTAGAGAAAAACTCTGTTTCTGCCTGGTTTCGAACCAGGGACCTTTTGCGTGTGAGGCAAACGTGATAACCGCTACACTACAGAAACCAACTTGTAGGCTATTTATGATCATGGAAACTGAAAAATATCTAGAGGTCTTACATCAATCAAAAGTACATGGAAGAACATGAATATTGCAATGTATATAGAAAAAATTAAAAAATCTAGAGAAAAACTCTGTTTCTGCCTGGTTTCGAACCAGGGACCTTTTGCGTGTGAGGCAAACGTGATAACCGCTACACTACAGAAACCAACTTGTAAGCTATTTATGATCATGGAAACTGAAAAATATCTAGAGGTCTAACATTAATCAAAATTACATGGAAGACCATGTGAATTGCAACGTATATAGAAAAATTTAAAAAATCTAGAGAAAAACTCTGTTTCTGCCTCGTTTCAAACCAGGGACCTTTTGCGTGTGAGGCAAACGTGATAACCGCTACACTACAGAAACCAACTTGTAGGCTATTTATGATCATGGAAACTGAAAAATATCTAGAGGTCTAACATTAATCAAAATTACATGGAAGACCATGTGAATTGCAACGTATATAGAAAAAATTAAAAAATCTAGAGAAAAAATCTGTTTCTGCCTGGTTTCGAACCAGGGACCTTTTGCGTGTTAGGCAAACGTGATAACCGCTACACTACAGAAACCAACTTGTAGGCTATTTATGATCATGGAAACTGAAAAATATCTAGAGGTCTAACATTAATCAAAATTACATGGAAGACCATGAGAATTGCAACGTATATAGAAAAAATTTAAAAAATCCAGGAAAAACACTGTTTCTGCCTGATTTCGAACAAGGGACCTTTTGTGTGTTAGGTAAACGTGATAACATACATGGATGTCAAAATGACATGAATGACCATGTTCATTGAAACGTATATAGAAAAAAAAATTAAAATAAAAAAAAACTGTCTCTGTCTGGTTATGAACCAGTTAACTTTTGCATGTTAAGCAATCGTGATAACATACATGGATGTCAAAATTACATGGATGACCATGTGCACTGAAACGTATATAGAAAAAATTTAAAAATCTAGAGGAAAACTCTGTTTCTGCCTGGTTTCGAACCAGGGACCTTTTGCGTGTGAGGCAAACGTGATAACCGCTACACTACAGAAACCAACTTGTAGGCTAGTTGTGATCATGGAAACTGAAAAATATCTAGAGGTCTAACATCAATCAAAATTACATGGAAGAACATGTGAATTGCAACGTATATAGAAAAAATGTTAAAAATCCAGGAAAAACACTGTTTCTGCCTGATTTCGAACAAGGGACCTTTTTTGTGTTAGGCAAACGTGATAACATACATGGATGTCAAAATGACATGAATGACCATGTTCATTGAAACGTATATAGAAAAAAAAATTAAATAAAAAAAAAACTGTCTCTGTCTGGTTATGAACCAGTTAACTTTTGAATGTTAAGCAAACGTGATAACATACATGGATGTCAAAATTACATGGATTACCATGTGCACTGAAACGTATATAGAAAAAATAAAAAAATCTAGAGAAAAACTCTGTTTCTGCCTAGTTTCGAACCAGGGACCTTTTGCGTGTGAGGCAAACGTGACAGCCGCTACACTACAGAAACCAACTTGTAGGCTAGTTGTGATCACGGAAACTAAACAATATCTAGAGGTCTTACATCAATCAAAATTACATGGAAGAACATGAATATTGCAACGTATATAGAAAAAATTAAAAAATCTAGAGAAAACCTCTGTTTCTGCCTGGTTTCGAACCAGGGACCTTTTGCGTGTTAGGCAAACGTGATAACATACATGGATGTCAAAATTACATGAATGACCATGTTCATTGAAACGTATATAGAAAAAAAAATTAAAATAAAAAAAAAACTGTCTCTGGTTATGAACCAGTTAACTTTTGCATGTTAAGCAATCGTGATAACATACATGGATGTCAAAATTACATATATGACCATGTGCACTGAAACGTATATAGAAAAAATTAAAAAATCTAGAGGAAAACTCTGTTTCTGCCTGGTTTCGAACCAGGGACCTTTTGAGTGTGAGGCAAACGTGATAACCGCTACACTACAGAAACCAACTTGTAGGCTAGTTGTGATCATGGAAACTGAAAAATATCTAGAGGTCTAACATCAATCAAAATTACATGGAAGACAATGTGAATTGCAAAGTATATAGAAAAAAAATTAAAAAATCCAGGAAAAACACTGTTTCTGCCTGATTTCGAACAAGGGACCTTTTTTGTGTTAGGCAAACGTGATAACATACATGGATGTCAAAATGACATGAATGACCATGTTCATTGAAACGTATATAGAAAAAAAAATTAAATAAAAAAAAACTGTCTCTGTGTGGTTATGAACCAGTTAACTTTTGCATGTTAAGCAATCGTGATAACATACATGGAAGTCAAAATTACATGGATGACCATGTGCACAGAAACGTATATAGAAAAAATTAAAAAATATAGAGGAAAACTCTGTTTCTGCCTGGTTTCGAACCAGGGACCTTTTGCGTGTGAGGCAAACGTGATAGCCGCTACACTACAGAAACCAACTTGTAGGCTAGTTGTGATCACGGAAACTAAACAATATCTAGAGGTCTTACATCAATCAAAATTACATGGAAGAACATGAATATTGCAACGAATATAGAAAAAATTTAAAAATCTAGAGAAAACCTCTGTTTCTGCCTGGTTTCGAACCATGGACCTTTTGCGTGTTAGGCAAACGTGATAACCGCTACACTACAGAAACCAACTTGTAGGCTATTTATGATCATGGAAACTGAAAAATACCTAGAGGTCTAACATTAATCAAAATTACATGGAAGACCATGTGAATTGCAACGTATATAGAAAAAATTTAAAAAATCCAGGAAAAACACTGTTTCTGCCTGATTTCGAACAAGGGACCTTTTTTGTGTTAGGCAAACGTGATAACATACATGGATGTCAAAATGACATGAATGACCATGTTCATTGAAACGTATATAGAAAAAAAAATTAAATTAAAAAAAACTGTCTCTGTGTGGTTATGAACCAGTTAACTTTTGAATGTTAAGCAAACGTGATAACATACATGGATGTCAAAATTACATGGATGACCATGTGCACTGAAACGTATATAGAAAAAATTAAAAAATCTAGAGGAAAACTATGTTTCTGCCTGGTTTCGAACCAGGTACCTTTGCGTGTTATGCAAACGTGATAACCGCTACACTACAGAAACCAACTTGTAGGATATTTATGATCATGGAAACTGAAAAATATCTAGAGGTCTAACATTAATCAAAATTACATGGAAGACCATGTGAATTGCAACTTATATAGAAAACATTTAAAAAATCCAGGAAAAACACTGTTTCTGCCTGATTTCGAACAAGGGACCTTTTGTGTGTTAGGCAAACGTGATAACATACATGGATGTCAAAATGACATGAATGACCATGTTCATTGAAACGTATATAGAAAAAAAAATTAAAATAAAAAAAAAACTGTCTCTGTCTGGTTATGAACCAGTTAACTTTTGCATGTTAAGCAATCGTGATAACATACATGGATGTCAAAATTACATGGATGACCATGTGCACTGAAACGTATATAGAAAAAATTAAAAAATCTAGAGGAAAACTATGTTTCTGCCTGGTTTCGAACCAGGGACCATTTGCGTGTGAGGCAAACGTGATAGCCGCTACACTACAGAAACCAACTTGTAGGCTAGTTGTGATCACGGAAACTAAACAATATCTAGAGGTCTTACATCAATCAAAATTACATGGATGACCATGTGCACTGAAACGTATATAGAAAAAATTAAAAAATCTAGAGGAAAACTATGTTTCTGCCTGGTTTCGAACCAGGGACCTTTTGCGTGTTAGGCAAACGTGATAACCGCTACACTACAGAAACCAACTTGTAGGCTTTTTATGATCATGGAAACTGAAAAATATCTAGAGGTCTAACATTAATCAAAATTACATGGAAGACCATGTGAATTGCAACGTATATAGAAAAATTTTTAAAAATCCAGGAAAAACACTGTTTCTGCCTGATTTCGAACAAGGGACCTTTTGTGTGTTAGGCAAACGTGATAACATACATGGATGTCAAAATGACATGAATGACCATGTTCATTGAAACGTATATAGAAAAAAAAATTAAAATAAAAAAAAAACTGTCTCTGTCTGGTTATGAACCAGTTAACTTTTGCATGTTAAGCAATCGTGATAACATACATGGATGTCAAAATTACATGGATGACCATGTGCACTGAAACGTATATAGAAAAAATTAAAAAATCTAGATGAAAACTCTGTTTCTGCCTGGTTTCGAACCAGGGACCTTTTGCGTGTGAGGCAAACGTGTTATTTCGCTACACTACAGAAACCAACTTGTAGGCTAGTTGTGATCATGGAAATTGAAAAATATCTAGAGGTCTAACATCACTCAAAATTACATGGAAGACCATGTGAATTGCAACGTATATAGAAAAAATGTTAAAAATCCAGGAAAAACATTGTTTCTGCCTGATTTCGAACAAGGGACCTTTTTTGTGTTAGGCAAACGTGATAACATACATGGATGTCAAAATGACATGAATGACCATGTTCATTGAAACGTATATAGAAAAAAAAATTAAATAAAAAAAAAACTGTCTCTGTCTGGTTATGAACCAGTTAACTTTTGAATGTTAAGCAAACGTGATAACATACATGGATGTCAAAATTACATGGATTACCATGTGCACTGAAACGTATATAGAAAAAATAAAAAAATCTAGAGAAAAACTCTGTTTCTGCCTGGTTTCGAACCAGGGACGTTTTGCGTGTTTGGCTAACGTGATAACCGCTACACTACAGAAACCAACTTGTAGGCTATTTATGATCATGGAAACTGAAAAATATCTAGAGGTCTAACATTAATCAAAATTACATGGAAGACCATGTGAATTGCAACGTATATAGAAAAAAAATTAAAATAAAAAAAAAACTGTCTCTGGTTATGAACCAGTTAACTTTTGCATGTTAAGCAATCGTGATAACATACATGGATGTCAAAATTACATGGATGACCATGTGCACTGAAACGTATATAGAAAAAATTAAAAAATCTAGAGGAAAACTCTGTTTCTGCCTGGTTTCGAACCAGGGACGTTTTGCGTGTGAGGCAAACGTGATAGCCGCTACACTACAGAATACAACTTGTAGGTTAGTTGTGATCACGGAAACTAAACAATATCTAGAGGTCTTACATCAATCAAAATTACATGGAAGAACATGAATATTGCAATGTATATAGAAAAAATTAAAAAATCTAGAGAAAAACTCTGTTTCTGCCTGGTTTTCGAACCAGGGACCTTTTGCGTGTGAGGCAAACGTGATAACCGCTACACTACAGAAACCAACTTGTAGGCTATTTATGATCATGGAAACTGAAAAATATCTAGAGGTCTAACATTAATCAAAATTACATGGAAGACCATGTGAATTGCAACGTATATAGAAAAAATTAAAAAATCTAGAGAAAAACTCTGTTTCTGCCTGGTTTCGAACCAGGGACCTTTTGCGTGTGAGGCAAACGTGATAACCGCTACACTACAGAAACCAACTTGTAGGCTATTTATGATCATGGAAACTGAAAAATATCTAGAGGTCTAACATTAATCAAAATTACATGGAAGACCATGTGAATTGCAACGTATATAGAAAAAATGTTAAAAATCCAGGAAAAACACTGTTTCTGCCTGATTTCGAACAAGGGACCTTTTTTGTGTTAGGCAAACGTGATAACATACATGGATGTCAAAATGACATGAATGACCATGTTCATTGAAACGTATATAGAAAAAAAAATTAAATAAAAAAAAAACTGTCTCTGTCTGGTTATGAACCAGTTAACTTTTGCATGTTAAGCAATCGTGATAACATACATGGATGTCAAAATTACATGGATGACCATGTGCACTGAAACGTATATAGAAAAAATTAAAAAATCTAGAGGAAAACTCTGTTTCTGCCTGGTTTCGAACCAGGGACCTTTTGCGTGTGAGGCAAACGTGATAACCGCTACACTACAGAAACCAACTTGTAGGCTAGTTGTGATCATGGAAATTGAAAAATATCTAGAGGTCTAACATCACTCAAAATTACATGGAAGACCATGTTAATTGCAACGTATATAGAAAAAATGTTAAAAATCCAGGAAAAACACTGTTTCTGCCTGATTTCGAACAAGGGACCTTTTTTGTGTTAGGCAAACGTGATAACATACATGGATGTCAAAATGACATGAATGACCATGTTCATTGAAACGTATATAGAAAAAAAAATTAAATAAAAAAAAAACTGTCTCTGTCTGGTTATGAACCAGTTAACTTTTGAATGTTAAGCAAACGTGATAACATACATGGATGTCAAAATTACATGGATGACCATGTGCACTGAAACGTATATAGAAAAAATTAAAAAATCTAGAGGAAAACTCTGTTTCTGCCTGGTTTCGAACCAGGGACCTTTTGCGTGTGAGGCAAACGTGATAACCGCTACACTACAGAAACCAACTTGTAGGCTAGTTGTGATCATGGAAATTGAAAAATATCTAGAGGTCTAACATCACTCAAAATTACATGGAAGACCATGTGAATTGCAACGTATATAGAAAAAATGTTAAAAATCCAGGAAAAACACTGTTTCTGCCTGATTTCGAACAAGGGACCTTTTTTGTGTTAGGCAAACGTGATAACATACATGGATGTCAAAATGACATGAATGACCATGTTCATTGAAACGTATATAGAAAAAAAAATTAAATAAAAAAAAAACTGTCTCTGTCTGGTTATGAACCAGTTAACTTTTGAATGTTAAGCAAACGTGATAACATACATGGATGTCAAAATTACATGGATTACCATGTGCACTGAAACGTATATAGAAAAAATAAAAAAATCTAGAGAAAAACTCTGTTTCTGCCTGGTTTCGAACCAGGGACGTTTTGCGTGTTTGGCTAACGTGATAACCGCTACACTACAGAAACCAACTTGTAGGCTATTTATGATCATGGAAACTGAAAAATATCTAGAGGTCTAACATTAATCAAAATTACATGGAAGACCATGTGAATTGCAACGTATATAGAAAAAAAAATTAAAATAAAAAAAAAACTGTCTCTGGTTATGAACCAGTTAACTTTTGCATGTTAAGCAATCGTGATAACATACATGGATGTCAAAATTACATGGATGACCATGTGCACTGAAACGTATATAGAAAAAATTAAAAAATCTAGAGGAAAACTCTGTTTCTGCCTGGTTTCGAACCAGGGACGTTTTGCGTGTGAGGCAAACGTGATAGCCGCTACACTACAGAATACAACTTGTAGGTTAGTTGTGATCACGGAAACTAAACAATATCTAGAGGTCTTACATCAATCAAAATTACATGGAAGAACATGAATATTGCAATGTATATAGAAAAAATTAAAAAATCTAGAGAAAAACTCTGTTTCTGCCTGGTTTTCGAACCAGGGACCTTTTGCGTGTGAGGCAAACGTGATAACCGCTACACTACAGAAACCAACTTGTAGGCTATTTATGATCATGGAAACTGAAAAATATCTAGAGGTCTAACATTAATCAAAATTACATGGAAGACCATGTGAATTGCAACGTATATAGAAAAAATTAAAAAATCTAGAGAAAAACTCTGTTTCTGCCTGGTTTCGAACCAGGGACCTTTTGCGTGTGAGGCAAACGTGATAACCGCTACACTACAGAAACCAACTTGTAGGCTATTTATGATCATGGAAACTGAAAAATATCTAGAGGTCTAACATTAATCAAAATTACATGGAAGACCATGTGAATTGCAACGTATATAGAAAAAATGTTAAAAATCCAGGAAAAAAACTGTTTCTGCCTGATTTCGAACAAGGGACCTTTTTTGTGTTAGGCAAACGTGATAACATACATGGATGTCAAAATGACATGAATGACCATGTTCATTGAAACGTATATAGAAAAAAAAATTAAATAAAAAAAAAACTGTCTCTGTCTGGTTATGAACCAGTTAACTTTTGCATGTTAAGCAATCGTGATAACATACATGGATGTCAAAATTACATGGATGACCATGTGCACTGAAACGTATATAGAAAAAATTAAAAAATCTAGAGGAAAACTCTGTTTCTGCCTGGTTTCGAACCAGGGACCTTTTGCGTGTGAGGCAAACGTGATAACCGCTACACTACAGAAACCAACTTGTAGGCTAGTTGTGATCATGGAAATTGAAAAATATCTAGAGGTCTAACATCACTCAAAATTACATGGAAGACCATGTTAATTGCAACGTATATAGAAAAAATGTTAAAAATCCAGGAAAAACACTGTTTCTGCCTGATTTCGAACAAGGGACCTTTTTTGTGTTAGGCAAACGTGATAACATACATGGATGTCAAAATGACATGAATGACCATGTTCATTGAAACGTATATAGAAAAAAAAATTAAATAAAAAAAAAACTGTCTCTGTCTGGTTATGAACCAGTTAACTTTTGAATGTTAAGCAAACGTGATAACATACATGGATGTCAAAATTACATGGATTACCATGTGCACTGAAACGTATATAGAAAAAATAAAAAAATCTAGAGAAAAACTCTGTTTCTGCCTGGTTTCGAACCAGGGACCTTTTGCGTGTGAGGCAAACGTGATAACCGCTACACTACAGAAACCAACTTGTAGGCTATTTATGATCATGGAAACTGAAAAATATCTAGAGGTCTAACATTAATCAAAATTACATGGAAGACCATGTGAATTGCAACGTATATAGAAAAAATGTTAAAAATCCAGGAAAAACACTGTTTCTGCCTGATTTCGAACAAGGGACCTTTTTTGTGTTAGGCAAACGTGATAACATACATGGATGTCAAAATGACATGAATGACCATGTTCATTGAAACGTATATAGAAAAAAAAATTAAATAAAAAAAAAACTGTCTCTGTCTGGTTATGAACCAGTTAACTTTTGCATGTTAAGCAATCGTGATAACATACATGGATGTCAAAATTACATGGATGACCATGTGCACTGAAACGTATATAGAAAAAATTAAAAAATCTAGAGTAAAACTCTGTTTCTGCCTGGTTTCGAACCAGGGACCTTTTGCGTGTGAGGCAAACGTGATAACCGCTACACTACAGAAACCAACTTGTAGGCTATTTATGATCATGGAAACTGAAAAATATCTAGAGGTCTAACATTAATCAAAATTACATGGAAGACCATGTGAATTGCAACGTATATAGAAAAAATGTTAAAAATCCAGGAAAAACACTGTTTCTGCCTGATTTCGAACAAGGGACCTTTTTTGTGTTAGGCAAACGTGATAACATACATGGATGTCAAAATGACATGAATGACCATGTTCATTGAAACGTATATAGAAAAAAAAATTAAAATAAAAAAAAAACTGTCTCTGTCTGGTTATGAACCAGTTAACTTTTGCATGTTAAGCAATCGTGATAACATACATGGATGTCAAAATTACATATATGACCATGTGCACTGAAACGTATATAGAAAAAATTAAAAAATCTAGAAGAAAACTCTGTTTCTGCCTGGTTTCGAACCAGGGACCTTTTGCGTGTGAGGCAAACGTGATAACCGCTACACTACAGAAACCATCTTGTAGGCTAGTTGTGATCATGGAAACTGAAAAATATCTAGAGGTCTAACATCAATCAAAATTACATGGAAGACCATGTGAATTGCAACGTATATAGAAAAAATTTAAAAAATCCAGGAAAAACACTGTTTCTGCCTGATTTCGAACAAGGGACCTTTTGTGTGTTAGGTAAACGTGATAACATACATGGATGTTAAAATGACATGAATGACCATGTTCATTGAAACGTATATAGAAAAAAAAATTAAATTAAAAAAAAACTGTCTCTGTCTGGTTATGAACCAGATAACTTTGGAATGTTAAGCAAACGTGATAACATACATGGATGTCAAAATTACATGGATTACCATGTGCACTGAAACGTATATAGAAAAAATTAAAAAATCTAGAGGAAAACTCTGTTTCTGTCTGGTTTCGAACCAGGGACCTTTTGCGTGTTAGGCAAACGTGATAACCGCTACACTGCAGAAACCAACTTGTAGGCTATTTATGATCATGGAAACTGAAAAATATCTAGAGGTCTAACATTAATCAAAATTACATGGAAGACCATGTGAATTGCAACGTATATAGAAAAAATTAAAAAATCTAGAGAAAAAATCTGTTTCTGCCTGGTTTCGAACCAGGGACCTTTTGCGTGTGAGGCAAACGTGATAACCGCTACACTACAGAAACCATCTTGTAGGCTAGTTGTGATCATGGAAACTGAAAAATATCTAGAGGTCTAACATCAATCAAAATTACATTGAAGACCATGTGAATTGCAACTTATATAGAAAAAATTTAAAAAATCCAGGAAAAACACTGTTTCTGCCTGATTTCGAACAAGGGACCTTTTGTGTGTTAGGTAAACGTGATAACATACATGGATGTCAAAATGACATGAATGACCATGTTCATTGAAACGTATATAGAAAAAAAAATTAAAATAAAAAAAAACTGTCTCTGTCTGGTTATGAACCAGTTAACTTTTGCATGTTAAGCAATCGTGATAACATACATGGATGTCAAAATTACATGGATGACCATGTGCACTGAAACGTATATAGAAAAAATTTAAAAATCTGGAGGAAAACTCTGTTTCTGCCTAGTTTCGAACCAGGGACCTTTTGCGTGTGAGGCAAACGTGACAGCCGCTACACTACAGAAACCAACTTGTAGGCTAGTTGTGATCACGGAAATTAAACAATATCTAGAGGTCTTACATCAATCAAAATTACATGGAAGAACATGAATATTGCAACGTATATAGAAAAAATTAAAAAATCTAGAGAAAACCTCTGTTTCTGCCTGGTTTCGAACCAGGGACCTTTTGCGTGTGAGGCAAACGTGATAACCGCTACACTACAGAAACCAACTTGTAGGCTAGTTGTGATCATGGAAACTGAAAAATATCTAGAGGTCTAACATCAATCAAAATTACATGGAAGACCATGTGAATTGCAACGTATATAGAAAAAATTTAAAAAATCCAGGAAAAACACTGTTTCTGCCTGATTTCGAACAAGGGACCTTTTTTGTGTTAGGCAAACGTGATAACATACATGGATGTCAAAATGACATGAATGACCATGTTCATTGAAACGTATATAGAAAAAAAAATTAAATAAAAAAAAAACATCTCTGTCTGGTTATGAACCAGTTAACTTTTGAATGTTAAGCAAACGTGATAACATACATGGATGTCAAAATTACATGGATGACCATGTGCACTGAAACGTATATAGAAAAAATTAAAAAATCTAGAGGAAAACTCTGTTTCTGCCTGGTTTCGAACCAGGGACCTTTTGCGTGTGAGGCAAACGTGATAGCCGCTACACTACAGAAACCAACTTGTAGGCTAGTTGTGATCACGGAAACTAAACAATATCTAGAGGTCTTACATCAATCAAAATTACATGGAAGAACATGAATATTGCAACGTATATAGAAAAAAATCTAGAGAAAACCTCTGTTTCTGCCTGGTTTCGAACCAGGGACTTTTTGCGTGTTAGGCAAACGTGATAACCGCTACACTACAGAAACCAACTTGTAGGCTTTTTATGATCATGGAAACTGAAAAATATCTAGAGGTCTAACATTAATCAAAATTACATGGAAGACCATGTGAATTGCAACGTATATAGAAAAAATTTAAAAAATCCAGGAAAAACACTGTTTCTGCCTGATTTCGAACAAGGGACCTTTTGTGTGTTAGGTAAACGTGATAACATACATGGATGTCAAAATGACATGAATGACCATGTTCATTGAAACGTATATAGAAAAAAAAATTAAATAAAAAAAAAACTGTCTCTGTCTGGTTATGAACCAGTTAACTTTTGCATGTTAAGCAATCGTGATAACATACATGGATGTCAAAATTACATGGATGACCATGTGCACTGAAACGTATATAGAAAAAATAAAAAAATCTAGAGGAAAACTCTGTTTCTGCCTGGTTTCGAACCAGGGACCTTTTGCGTGTTAGGCAAACGTGATAACCGCTACACTACAGAAACCAACTTGTAGGCTATTTATGATCATGGAAACTGAAAAATACCTAGAGATCTAACATTAATCAAAATTACATGGAAGACCATGTGAATTGCAACGTATATAGAAAAAATTTAAAAAATCCAGGAAAAACACTGTTTCTGCCTGATTTCGAACAAGGGACCTTTTGTGTGTTAGGTAAACGTGATAACATACATGGATGTCAAAATGACATGAATGACCATGTTCATTGAAACGTATATAGAAAAAAAAATTAAATAAAAAAAAAACTGTCTTTGTCTGGTTATGAACCAGTTAACTTTTGCATGTTAAGCAATCGTGATAACATACATGGATGTCAAAATTACATGGATGACCATGTGCACTGAAACGTATATAGAAAAATCAAAAAATCTAGAAAAAAACTCTGTTTCTGCCTGGTATCGAACCAGGGACCTTTCGCGTGTTAGGCAAACGTGATAACCGCTACACTACAGAAACCAACTTGTAGGATATTTATGATCATGGAAACTGAAAAATACCTAGAGGTCTAACATTAATAAAAATTACATGGAAGACCATGTGAATTGCAACGTATATAGAAAAAATGTTAAAAATCCAGGAAAAACACTGTTTCTGCCTGATTTCGAACAAGGGACCTTTTTTGTGTTAGGCAAACGTGATAACATACATGGATGTCAAAATGACATGAATGACCATGTTCATTGAAACGTATATAGAAAAAAAAATTAAAATAAAAAAAAAACTGTCTCTGTCTGGTTATGAACCAGTTAACTTTTGCATGTTAAGCAATCGTGATAACATACATGAATGTCAAAATTACATGGATGACCATGTGCACTGAAACGTATATAGAAAAAATTAAAAAATCTAGAGGAAAACTATGTTTCTGCCTGGTTTCGAACCAGGGACCTTTTGCATGTGAGGCAAACGTGATAACCGCTACACTACAGAAACCAACTTGTAGGCTAGTTGTGATCATGGAAACTGAAAAATATCTAGAGGTCTAACATCAATCAAAATTACATGGAAGACCATGTGAATTGCAACGTATATAGAAAAAATGTTAAAAATCCAGGAAAAACACTGTTTCTGCCTGATTTCGAACAAGGGACCTTTTTTGTGTTAGGCAAACGTGATAACATACATGGATGTCAAAATGACATGAATGACCATGTTCATTGAAACGTATATAGAAAAAAAAATTAAATAAAAAAAAACTGTCTCTGTGTGGTTATGAACCAGTTAACTTTTGAATGTTAAGCAAACGTGATAACATACATGGATGTCAAAATTACATGGATTACCATGTGCACTGAAACGTATATAGAAAAATAAAAAAATCTAGAGAAAAACTCTGTTTCTGCCTGGTATCGAACCAGGGACCTTTTGCGTGTTAGGCAAACGTGATAACCGCTACACTACAGAAACAAACTTGTAGGATATTTATGATCATGGAAACTGAAAAATATCTAGAGGTCTAACATTAATCAAAATTACATGGAAGACCATGTGAATTGCAACGTATATAGAAAAAATTTAAAAAATCCAGGAAAAACACTGTTTCTGCCTGATTTCGAACAAGGGACCTTTTGTGTGTTAGGCAAACGTGATAACATACATGGATGTCAAAATGACATGAATGACCATGTTCATTGAAACGTATATAGAAAAAAAAATTAAAATAAAAAAAAAACTGTCTCTGTCTGGTTATGAACCAGTTAACTTTTGCATGTTAAGCAATCGTGATAACATACATGGATGTCAAAATTACATGGATGACCATGTGCACTGAAACGTATATAGAAAAAATTAAAAAATCTAGAGGAAAACTATGTTTCTGCCTGGTTTCGAACCAGGGACCTTTTGCGTGTGAGGCAAACGAGATAGCCACTACACTACAGAAACCAACTTGTAGGCTAGTTGTGATCACGGAAACTAAACAATATCTAGAGGTCTTACATCAATCAAAATTACATGGAAGAACATGAATATTGCAACATATATAGAAAAAATTAAAAAATCTAGAGAAAACCTCTGTTTCTGCCTGGTTTCGAACCAGGGACCTTTTTGCGTGTTAGGCAAACGTGATAACCGCTACACTACAGAAACCAACTTGTAGGCTAGTTGTGATCACGGAAACTAAACAATATCTAGAGGTCTTACATCAATCAAAATTACATGGAAGAACATGAATATTGCAACATATATAGAAAAAATTAAAAAATCTAGAGAAAACCTCTGTTTCTGCCTGGTTTCGAACCAGGAACCTTTTGCGTGTTAGGCAAACGTGATAACCGCTACACTACAGAAACCAACTTGTAGGCTTTTTATGATCATGGAAACTGAAAAATATCTAGAGGTCTAACATTAATCAAAATTACATGGAAGACCATGTGAATTGCAACGTATAAAGAAAAAATTTAAAAAATCCAGGAAAAACACTGTTTCTGCCTGATTTCGAACAAGGGACCTTTTGTGTGTTAGGTAAACGTGATAACATACATGGATGTCAAAATGACATGAATGACCATGTTTATTGAAACGTATATAGAAAAAAAAATTAAATAAAAAAAAAACTGTCTCTGTCTGGTTATGAACCAGTTAACTTTTGAATGTTAAGCAAACGTGATAACATACATGGATGTCAAAATTACATGGATTACCATGTGCACTGAAACGTATATAGAAAAAATAAAAAAATCTAGAGAAAAACTCTGTTTCTGCCTGGTTTCGAACCAGGGACCTTTTGCGTGTTAGGCAAACGTGATAACCGCTACACTACAGAAACCAACTTGTAGGATATTTATGATCATGGAAACTGAAAAATATCTAGAGGTCTAACATTAATCAAAATTACATGGAAGACCATGTGAATTGCAACGTATATAGAAAAAATTTAAAAAATCCAGGAAAAACACTGTTTCTGCCTGATTTCGAACAAGGGACCTTTTGTGTGTTAGGCAAACGTGATAACATACATGGATGTCAAAATGACATGAATGACCATGTTCATTGAAACGTATATAGAAAAAAAAATTAAAATAAAAAAAAAACTGTCTCTGTCTGGTTATGAACCAGTTAACTTTTGCATGTTAAGCAATCGTGATAACATACATGGATGTCAAAATTACATGGATGACCATGTGCTCTGAAACGTATATAGAAAAAATTAAAAAATCTAGAGAAAACCCCTTTTTCTGCCTGGTTTCGAACCAGGGACCTTTTGCGTGTTAGGCAAACGTGATAACCGCTACACTACAGAAACCAACTTGTAGGCTAGTTGTGATCACGGAAACTAAACAATATCTAGAGGTCTTACATCAATCAAAATTACATGGAAGAACATGAATATTGCAACATATATAGAAAAAATTAAAAAATGAAGAGAAAACCTCTGTTTCTGCCTGGTTTCGAACCAGGGACCTTTTGCGTGTTAGGCAAACGTGATAACCGCTACACTACAGAAACCAACTTGTAGGCTTTTTATGATCATGGAAACTGAAAAATATCTAGAGGTCTAACATTAATCAAAATTACATGGAAGACCATGTGAATTGCAACGTATATAGAAAAAATTTAAAAAATCCAGGAAAAACACTGTTTCTGCCTGATTTCGAACAAGGGACCTTTTGTGTGTTAGGTAAACGTGATAACATACATGGATGTCAAAATGACATGAATGACCATGTTCATTGAAACGTATATAGAAAAAAAAATTAAATAAAAAAAAAACTGTCTCTGTCTGGTTATGAACCAGTTAACTTTTGCATGTTAAGCAATCGTGATAACATACATGGATGTCAAAATTACATGGATGACCATGTGCACTGAAACGTATATAGAAAAAATTAAAAAATCTAGAGGAAAACTATGTTTCTGCCTGGTTTCGAACCAGGGACCTTTGCGTGTTAGGCAAACGTGATAACCGCTACACTACAGAAACCAACTTGTAGGATATTTATGATCATGGAAACTGAAAAATATCTAGAGGTCTAACATTAATCAAAATTACATGGAAGACCATGTGAATTGCAACGTATATAGAAAAAATTTAAAAAATCCAGGAAAAACACTGTTTCTGCCTGATTTCGAACAAGGGACCTTTTTTGTGTTAGGCAAACGTTATAACATACATGGATGTCAAAATGACATGAATAACCATGTTCATTGAAACGTATATAGAAAAAAAAATTAAATAAAAAAAAACTGTCTCTGTGTGGTTATGAACCAGTTAACTTTTGAATGTTAAGCAAACGTGATAACATACATGGATGTCAAAATTACATGGATTACCATGTGCACTGAAACGTATATAGAAAAATAAAAAAATCTAGAGAAAAACTCTGTTTCTGCCTGGTATCGAACCAGGGACCTTTGCGTGTTAGGCAAACGTGATAACCGCTACACTACAGAAACCAACTTGTAGGATATTTATGATCATGGAAACTGAAAAATATCTAGAGGTCTAACATTAATCAAAATTACATGGAAGACCATGTGAATTGCAACGTATATAGAAAAAATTTAAAAAATCCAGGAAAAACACTGTTTCTGCCTGATTTCGAACAAGGGACCTTTTGTGTGTTAGGCAAACGTGATAACATACATGGATGTCAAAATGACATGAATGACCATGTTCATTGAAACGTATATAGAAAAAAAAATTAAAATAAAAAAAAAACTGTCTCTGTCTGGTTATGAACCAGTTAACTTTTGCATGTTAAGCAATCGTGATAACATACATGGATGTCAAAATTACATGGATGACCATGTGCACTGAAACGTATATAGAAAAAATTAAAAAATCTAGAGGAAAACAATGTTTCTGCCTGGTTTCGAACCAGGGACCTTTTGCGAGTGAGGCAAACGTGATAGCCGCTACACTACAGAAACCAACTTGTAGGCTAGTTGTGATCACGGAAACTAAACAATATCTAGAGGTCTTACATCAATCAAAATTACATGGAAGAACATGAATATTGCAACATATATAGAAAAAATTAAAAAATCAAGAGAAAACCTCTGTTTCTGCCAGGTTTCGAACCAGGGACCTTTTGCGTGTTAGGCAAACGTGATAACCGCTACACTACAGAAACCAACTTGTAGGCTTTTTATGATCATGGAAACTGAAAAATATCTAGAGGTCTAACATTAATCATAATTACATGGAAGACCATGTGAATTGCAACGTATATAGAAAAAATTTAAAAAATCCAGGAAAAACACTGTTTCTGCCTGATTTCGAACAAGGGACCTTTTGTGTGTTAGGCAAACGTGATAACATACATGGATGTCAAAATGACATGAATGACCATGTTCATTGAAACGTATATAGAAAAAAAAATTAAAATAAAAAAAAAACTGTCTCTGTCTGGTTATGAACCAGTTAACTTTTGCATGTTAAGCAATCGTGATAACATACATGGATGTCAAAATTACATGGATGACCATGTGCACTGAAACGTATTTAGAAAAAATTAAAAAATCTAGAGGAAAACTATGTTTCTGCCTGGTTTCGAACCAGGGACCTTTTGCGTGTGAGGCAAACGTGATAGCCACTACACTACAGAAACCAACTTGTAGGCTAGTTGTGATCACGGAAACTAAACAATATCTAGAGGTCTTACATCAATCAAAATTACATGGAAGAACATGAATATTGCAACATATATAGAAAAAATTAAAAAATCTAGAGAAAACCTCTGTTTCTGCCTGGTTTCGAACCAGGGACCTTTTGCGTGTTAGGCAAACGTGATAACCGCTACACTACAGAAACCAACTTGTAGGCTTTTTATGATCATGGAAACTGAAAAATATCTAGAGGTCTAACATTAATCAAAATTACATGGAAGACCATGTGAATTGCAACGTATATAGAAAAAATTTAAAAAAATCCAGGAAAAACACTGTTTCTGCCTGATTTCGAACAAGGGACCTTTTGTGTGTTAGGCAAACGTGATAACATACATGGATGTCAAAATGACATGAATGACCATGTTCATTGAAACGTATATAGAAAAAAAAATTAAAATAAAAAAAAAACTGTCTCTGTCTGGTTATGAACCAGTGAACTTTTGAATGTTAAGCAAACGTGATAACATACATGGATGTCAAAATTACATGGATTACCATGTGCAATGAAACGTATATAGAAAAAATAAAAAAATCTAGAGAAAACCTCTGTTTCTGCCTGGTTTCGAACCAGGGACCTTTTGCGTGTTAGGCAAACGTGATAACATACATGGATGTCAAAATTACATGGATTACCATGTGCACTGAAACGTATATAGAAAAAATTAAAAAATCTAGAGGAAAACTATGTTTCTGCCTGGTTTCGAACCAGGGACCTTTTGCATGTGAGGCAAACGTGATAACCGCTACACTACAGAAACCAACTTGTAGGCTAGTTGTGATCATGGAAACTGAAAAATATCTAGAGGTCTAACATCAATCAAAATTACATGGAAGACCATGTGAATTGCAACGTATATAGAAAAAATGTTAAAAATCCAGGAAAAACACTGTTTCTGCCTGATTTCGAACAAGGGACCTTTTTTGTGTTAGGCAAACGTGATAACATACATGGATGTCAAAATGACATGAATGACCATGTTCATTGAAACGTATATAGAAAAAAAAATTAAAATAAAAAAAAAACTGTCTCTGTCTGGTTATGAACCAGTTAACTTTTGCATGTTAAGCAATCGTGATAACATACATGGATGTCAAAATTACATGGATGACCATGTGCACTGAAACGTATATAGAAAAAATTAAAAAATCTAGAGGAAAACAATGTTTCTGCCTGGTTTCGAACCAGGGACCTTTTGCGAGTGAGGCAAACGTGATAGCCGCTACACTACAGAAACCAACTTGTAGGCTAGTTGTGATCACGGAAACTAAACAATATCTAGAGGTCTTACATCAATCAAAATTACATGGAAGAACATGAATATTGCAACATATATAGAAAAAATTAAAAAATCAAGAGAAAACCTCTGTTTCTGCCTGGTTTCGAACCAGGGACCTTTTGCGTGTTAGGCAAACGTGATAACCGCTACACTACAGAAACCAACTTGTAGGCTTTTTATGATCATGGAAACTGAAAAATATCTAGAGGTCTAACATTAATCATAATTACATGGAAGACCATGTGAATTGCAACGTATATAGAAAAAATTTAAAAAATCCAGGAAAAACACTGTTTCTGCCTGATTTCGAACAAGGGACCTTTTGTGTGTTAGGCAAACGTGATAACATACATGGATGTCAAAATGACATGAATGACCATGTTCATTGAAACGTATATAGAAAAAAAAATTAAAATAAAAAAAAAACTGTCTCTGTCTGGTTATGAACCAGTTAACTTTTGCATGTTAAGCAATCGTGATAACATACATGGATGTCAAAATTACATGGATGACCATGTGCACTGAAACGTATTTAGAAAAAATTAAAAAATCTAGAGGAAAACTATGTTTCTGCCTGGTTTCGAACCAGGGACCTTTTGCGTGTGAGGCAAACGTGATAGCCACTACACTACAGAAACCAACTTGTAGGCTAGTTGTGATCACGGAAACTAAACAATATCTAGAGGTCTTACATCAATCAAAATTACATGGAAGAACATGAATATTGCAACATATATAGAAAAAATTAAAAAATCTAGAGAAAACCTCTGTTTCTGCCTGGTTTCGAACCAGGGACCTTTTGCGTGTTAGGCAAACGTGATAACCGCTACACTACAGAAACCAACTTGTAGGCTTTTTATGATCATGGAAACTGAAAAATATCTAGAGGTCTAACATTAATCAAAATTACATGGAAGACCATGTGAATTGCAACGTATATAGAAAAAATTTTAAAAAATCCAGGAAAAACACTGTTTCTGCCTGATTTCGAACAAGGGACCTTTTGTGTGTTAGGCAAACGTGATAACATACATGGATGTCAAAATGACATGAATGACCATGTTCATTGAAACGTATATAGAAAAAAAAATTAAAATAAAAAAAAAACTGTCTCTGTCTGGTTATGAACCAGTGAACTTTTGAATGTTAAGCAAACGTGATAACATACATGGATGTCAAAATTACATGGATTACCATGTGCAATGAAACGTATATAGAAAAAATAAAAAAATCTAGAGAAAACCTCTGTTTCTGCCTGGTTTCGAACCAGGGACCTTTTGCGTGTTAGGCAAACGTGATAACATACATGGATGTCAAAATTACATGGATTACCATGTGCACTGAAACGTATATAGAAAAAATTAAAAAATCTAGAGGAAAACTATGTTTCTGCCTGGTTTCGAACCAGGGACCTTTTGCATGTGAGGCAAACGTGATAACCGCTACACTACAGAAACCAACTTGTAGGCTAGTTGTGATCATGGAAACTGAAAAATATCTAGAGGTCTAACATCAATCAAAATTACATGGAAGACCATGTGAATTGCAACGTATATAGAAAAAATGTTAAAAATCCAGGAAAAACACTGTTTCTGCCTGATTTCGAACAAGGGACCTTTTTTGTGTTAGGCAAGCGTGATAACATACATGGATGTCAAAATGACATGAATGACCATGTTCATTGAAACGTATATAGAAAAAAAAATTAAAATAAAAAAAAAACTGTCTCTGTCTGGTTATGAACCAGTTAACTTTTGCATGTTAAGCAATCGTGATAACATACATGGATGTCAAAATTACATGGATGACCATGTGCACTGAAACGTATATAGAAAAAATTAAAAAATCTAGAGGAAAACTATGTTTCTGCCTGGTTTCGAACCAGGGACCTTTTGCATGTGAGGCAAACGTGATAACCGCTACACTACAGAAACCAACTTGTAGGCTAGTTGTGATCATGGAAACTGAAAAATATCTAGAGGTCTAACATCAATCAAAATTACATGGAAGACCATGTGAATTGCAACGTATATAGAAAAAATGTTAAAAATCCAGGAAAAACACTGTTTCTGCCTGATTTCGAACAAGGGACCTTTTTTGTGTTAGGCAAACGTGATAACATACATGGATGTCAAAATGACATGAATGACCATGTTCATTGAAACGTATATAGAAAAAAAAATTAAATAAAAAAAAACTGTCTCTGTGTGGTTATGAACCAGTTAACTTTTGAATGTTAAGCAAACGTGATAACATACATGGATGTCAAAATTACATGGATGACCATGTGCACTGAAACGTATATAGAAAAAATTAAAAAATCTAGAGGAAAACTATGTTTCTGCCTGGTTTCGAACCAGGGCCCTTTTGCGTGTGAGGCAAACGTGATAGCCGCTACACTACAGAAACCAACTTGTAGGCTAGTTGTGATCACGGAAACTAAACAATATCTAGAGGTCTTACATCAATCAAAATTACATGGAAGAACATGAATATTGCAACATATATTGAAAAAATTAAAAAATCTAGAGAAAACCTCTGTTTCTGCCTTGTTTCGAACCAGGGACCTTTTGCGTGTTAGGCAAACGTGATAACATACAAGGATGTCAAAATGACATGAATGACCATGTTCATTGAAACGTATATAGAAAAAGAAATTAAATAAAAAAAAACTGTCTCTGTGTGGTTATGAATCAGTTAACTTTTGAATGTTAAGCAAACGTGATAACATACATGGATGTCAAAATTACATGGATTACCATGTGCACTGAAACGTATATAGAAAAAATAAAAAAATCTAGAGAAAAACTCTGTTTCTGCCTGGTTTCGAACCAGGGACCTTTTGCGTGTTAGGCAAACGTGATAACCGCTACACTACAGAAACCAACTTGTAGGATATTTATGATCATGGAAACTGAAAAATATCTAGAGGTCTAACATTAATCAAAATTACATGGAAGACCATGTGAATTGCAACGTATATAGAAAAAATTTAAAAAATCCAGGAAAAACACTGTTTCTGCCTGATTTCGAACAAGGGACCATTTTTGTGTTAGGCAAACGTGATAACATACATGGATGTCAAAATGACATGAATGACCATGTTCATTGAAACGTATATAGAAAAAAAAATTAAATAAAAAAAAAACTGTCTCTGTGTGGTTATGAACCAGTTAACTTTTGAATGTTAAGTAAACGTGATAACATACATGGATGTCAAAATTACATGGATTACCATGTGCACTGAAACGTATATAGAAAAATAAAAAAATCTAGAGAAAAACTCTGTTTCTGCCTGGTTTCGAACCAGGGACCTTTTGCGTGTTAGGCAAACGTGATAACCGCTACACTACAGAAACCAACTTGTAGGATATTTATGATCATGGAAACTGAAAAATATCTAGAGGTCTAACATTAATCAAAATTACATGGAAGACCATGTGAATTGCAACGTATATAGAAAAAATTTAAAAAATCCAGGAAAAACACTGTTTCTGCCTGATTTCGAACAAGGGACCTTTTGTGTGTTAGGCAAACGTGATAACATACATGGATGTCAAAATGACATGAATGACCATGTTCATTGAAACGTATATAGAAAAAAAAATTAAAATAAAAAAAAAACTGTCTCTGTCTGGTTATGAACCAGTTAACTTTTGCATGTTAAGCAATCGTGATAACATACATGGATGTCAAAATTACATGGATGACCATGTGCACTGAAACGTATATAGAAAAAATTAAAAAATCTAGAGGAAAACTCTGTTTCTGCCTGGTTTCGAACCAGGGACCTTTTGCGTGTGAGGCAAACGTGATAGCCGCTACACTACAGAAACCAACTTTTAGGCTAGTTGTGATCACGGAAACTAAACAATATCTAGAGGTCTTACATCAATCAAAATTACATGGAAGAACATGAATATTGCAACGTATATAGAAAAAATTAAAAAATCTAGAGAAAACATCTGTTTCTGCCTGGTTTCGAACCAGGGACCTTTTGCGTGTTAGGCAAACGTGACAACCGCTACACTACAGAAACCAACTTGTAGGCTGTTTGTGATCGTGGAAACTGAAAAATATCTAGAGGTCTAACATTAATCAAAATTACATGGAAGAACATGTGAATTGCAACGTATATAGAAAAAATGTTAAAAATCCAGGAAAAACACTGTTTCTGCCTGATTTCGAACAAGGGACCTTTTGTGTGTTAGGTAAACGTGATAACATACATGGATGTCAAAATGACATGAATGACCATGTTCATTGAAACGTATATAGAAAAAAAAATTAAATAAAAAAAAAACTGTCTCTGTCTGGTTATGAACCAGTTAACTTTTGAATGTTAAGCAAACGTGATAACATACATGGATGTCAAAATTACATGGATTACCATGTGCAATGAAACGTATATAGAAAAAATAAAAAAATCTAGAGAAAAACTCTGTTTCTGCCTGGTTTCGAACCAGGGACCTTTTGCGTGTTACGCAAACGTGATAACCGCTACACTACAGAAACCAACTTGTAGGCTATTTATGATCATGGAAACTGAAAAATATCTAGAGGTCTAACATTAATCAAAATTACATGGAAGACCATGTGAATTGCAACGTATATAGAAAAAATTTAAAAAATCCAGGAAAAACACTGTTTCTGCCTGATTTCGAACAAGGGACCTTTTGTGTGTTAGGCAAACGTGATAACATACATGGATGTCAAAATTACATGAATGACCATGTTCATTGAAACGTATATAGAAAAAAAAATTAAAATAAAAAAAAAACTGTCTCTGTCTGGTTATGAACCAGTTAACTTTTGCATGTTAAGCAATCGTGATAACATACATGGATGTCAAAATTACATGGATGACCATGTGCACTGAAACGTATATAGAAAAAATTAAAAAATCTAGAGGAAAACTCTGTTTCTGCCTGGTTTCGAACCAGGGACCTTTTGCGTGTGAGGCAAACGTGATAGCCGCTACACTACAGAAACCAACTTTTAGGCTAGTTGTGATCACGGAAACTAAACAATATCTAGAGGTCTTACATCAATCAAAATTACATGGAAGAACATGAATATTGCAACGTATATAGAAAAAATTAAAAAATCTAGAGAAAACATCTGTTTCTGGCTGCTTTCGAACCAGGGACCTTTTGCGTGTTAGGCAAACGTGATAACCGCTACACTACAGAAACCAACTTGTAGGCTGTGTATGATCGTGGAAACTGAAAAATATCTAGAGGTCTAACATTAATCAAAATTACATGGAAGAACATGTGAATTGCAACGTATATAGAAAAAATTATAAAAATCCAGGAAAAACACTGTTTCTGCCTGATTTCGAACAAGGGACCTTTTGTGTGTTAGGTAAACGTGATAACATACATGGATGTCAAAATGACATGAATGACCATGTTCATTGAAACGTATATAGAAAAAAAAATTAAATAAAAAAAAAACTGTCTCTGTCTGGTTATGAACCAGTTAACTTTTGAATGTTAAGCAAACGTGATAACATACATGGATGTCAAAATTACATGGATTACCATGTGCAATGAAACGTATATAGAAAAAATAAAAAAATCTAGAGAAAAACTCTGTTTCTGCCTGGTTTCGAACCAGGGACCTTTTGCGTGTTAGGCAAACGTGATAACCGCTACACTACAGAAACCAACTTGTAGGCTATTTATGATCATGGAAACTGAAAAATATCTAGAGGTCTAACATTAATCAAAATTACATGGAAGACCATGTGAATTGCAACGTATATAGAAAAAATTTAAAAAATCCAGGAAAAACACTGTTTCTGCCTGATTTCGAACAAGGGACCTTTTGTGTGTTAGGCAAACGTGATAACATACATGGATGTCAAAATGACATGAATGACCATGTTCATTGAAACGTATATAGAAAAAAAAATTAAAATAAAAAAAAAACTGTCTCTGTCTGGTTATGAACCAGTTAACTTTTGCATGTTAAGCAATCGTGATAACATACATGGATGTCAAAATTACATATATGACCATGTGCACTGAAACGTATATAGAAAAAATTAAAAAATCTAGAGGAAAACTCTGTTTCTGCCTGGTTTCGAACCAGGGACCTTTTGCGTGTGAGGCAAACGTGATAACCGCTACACTACAGAAACCAACTTGTCGGCTAGTTGTGATCATGGAAACTGAAAAATATCTAGAGGTCTAACATCAATCAAAATTACATGGAAGACCATGTGAATTGCAACGTATATAGAAAAAATGTTAAAAATCCAGGAAAAACACTGTTTCTGCCTGATTTCGAACAAGGGACCTTTTTTGTGTTAGGCAAACGTGATAACATACATGGATGTCAAAATGACATGAATGACCATGTTCATTGAAACGTATATAGAAAAAAAAACTAAATAAAAAAAAAACTGTCTCTGTCTGGTTATGAACCAGTTAACTTTTGAATGTTAAGCAAATGTGATAACATACATGGATGTCAAAATTACATGGATTACCTTGTGCACTGAAACGTATATAGAAAAAATATAGAGAAAAACTCTGTTTCTGCCTGGTTTCGAACCAGGGACCTTTTGCGTGTTAGGCAAACGTGATAACCGCTACACTACAGAAACCAACTTGTAGGATATTTATGATCATGGAAACTGAAAAATATCTAGATCTCTAACATTAATCAAAATTACATGGAAGACAATGTGAATTGCAACGTATATAGAAAAAATTTAAAAAATCCAGGAAAAACAATGTTTCTGCCTGATTTCGAACCAGGGACCTTTTGCGTGTTAGGCAAACGTGATAACCGCTACACTACAGAAACCAACTTGTAGGCTTTTTATGATCATGGAAACTGAAAAATATCTAGAGGTCTAACATTAATCAAAATTACATGGAAGACCATGTGAATTGCAACGTATAAAGAAAAAATTTAAAAAATCCAGGAAAAACACTGTTTCTGCCTGATTTCGAACAAGGGACCTTTTGTGTGTTAGGTAAACGTGATAACATACATGGATGTCAAAATGACATGAATGACCATGTTTATTGAAACGTATATAGAAAAAAAAATTAAATAAAAAAAAAACTGTCTCTGTCTGGTTATGAACCAGTTAACTTTTGCATGTTAAGCAATCGTGATAACATACATGGATGTCAAAATTACATAGATGACCATGTGCACTGAAACGTATATAGAAAAAATTAAAAAATCTACAGGAAAACTCTGTTTCTGCCTAGTTTCGAACCAGGGACCTTTTGCGTGTGAGGCAAACGTGATAGCCGCTACACTACAGAAACCAACTTGTAGGCTAGTTGTGATCACGGAAACTAAACAATATCTAGAGGTCTTACATCAATCAAAATTACATGGAAGAACATGAATATTGCAACGTATATAGAAAAAAATCTAGAGAAAACCTCTGTTTCTGCCTGGTTTCGAACCAGGGACCTTTTGCGTGTTAGGCAAACGTGATAACCGCTACACTACAGAAACCAACTTGTAGGCTTTTTATGATCATGGAAACTGAAAAATATCTAGAGGTCTAACATTAATCAAAATTACATGGAAGACAATGTGAATTGCAACGTATATAGAAAAAATTTAAAAAATCCAGGAAAAACACTGTTTCTGCCTGATTTCGAACAAGGGACGTTTTGTGTGTTAGGTAAACGTGATAACATACATGGATGTCAAAATGACATGAATGACCATGTTCATTGAAACGTATATAGAAAAAAAAATTAAATAAAAAAAAAACTGTCTCTGTCTGGTTATGAACCAGTTAACTTTTGAATGTTAAGCAAACGTGATAACATACATGGATGTCAAAATTACATGGATTACCATGTGCAATGAAACGTATATAGAAAAAATAAAAAAATCTAGAGAAAAAGTCTGTTTCTGCCTGGTTTCGAACCTTGGACGTTTTGCGTGTTAGGCAAACGTGATAACCGCTACACTACAGAAACCAACTTGTAGGCTATTTATGATCATGGAAACTGAAAAATATCTAGAGGTCTAACATTAATCAAAATTACATGGAAGACCATGTGAATTGCAACGTATATAGAAAAAATTTAAAAAATCCAGGAAAAACACTGTTTCTGCCTGATTTCGAACAAGGGACCTTTTGTGTGTTAGGCAAACGTGATAACATACATGGATGTCAAAATGACATGAATGACCATGTTCATTGAAACGTATATAGAAAAAAAAATTAAAATAAAAAAAAAACTGTCTCTGTCTGGTTATGAACCAGTTAACTTTTGCATGTTAAGCAATCGTGATAACATACATGGATGTCAAAATTACATGGATGACCATGTGCACTGAAACGTATATAGAAAAAATTAAAAAATCTAGACGAAAACTCTGTTTCTGCCTGGTTTCGAACCAGGGACGTTTTGCGTGTGAGGCAAACGTGATAGCCGCTACACTACAGAAACCAACTTGTAGGCTAGTTGTGATCACGGAAACTAAACAATATCTAGAGGTCTTACATCAATCAAAATTACATGGAAGAACATGAATATTGCAACGTATATAGAAAAAAATCTAGAGAAAACCTCTGTTTCTGCCTGGTTTCGAACCAGGGACTTTTTGCGTGTTAGGCAAACGTGATAACCGCTACACTACAGAAACCAACTTGTAGGCTTTTTATGATCATGGAAACTGAAAAATATCTAGAGGTCTAACATTAATCAAAATTACATGGAAGACCATGTGAATTGCAACGTATATAGAAAAAATTTAAAAAATCCAGGAAAAACACTGTTTCTGCCTGATTTCGAACAAGGGACCTTTTGTGTGTTAGGTAAACGTGATAACATACATGGATGTCAAAATGACATGAATGACCATGTTCATTGAAACGTATATAGAAAAAAAAATTAAATAAAAAAAAAACTGTCTCTGTCTGGTTATGAACCAGTTAACTTTTGCATGTTAAGCAATCGTGATAACATACATGGATGTCAAAATTACATGGATTACCATGTGCAATGAAACGTATATAGAAAAAATAAAAAAATCTTGAGAAAAACTCTGTTTCTGCCTGGTTTCGAACCAGGGACCTTTTGCGTGTTAGGCAAACGTGATAACCGCTACACTACAGAAACCAACTTGTAGGCTAATTATGATCATGGAAACTGAAAAATATCTAGAGGTCTAACATTAATCAAAATTACATGGAAGACCATGTGAATTGCAACGTATATAGAAAAAATTTAAAAAATCCAGGAAAAACACTGTTTCTGCCTGATTTCGAACAAGGGACCTTTTGTGTGTTAGGCAAACGTGATAACATACATGGATGTCAAAATGACATGAATGACCATGTTCATTGAAACGTATATAGAAAAAAAAATTAACATAAAAAAAAACTGTCTCTGTCTGGTTATGAACCAGTTAACTTTTGCATGTTAAGCAATCGTGATAACATACATGGATGTCAAAATTACATAGATGACCATGTGCACTGAAACGTATATAGAAAAAATTAAAAAATCTAGAGGAAAACTCTGTTTCTGCCTAGTTTCGAACCAGGGACCTTTTGCGTGTGAGGCAAACGTGATAGCCGCTACACTACAGAAACCAACTTGTAGGCTAGTTGTGATCACGGAAACTAAACAATATCTAGAGGTCTTACATCAATCAAAATTACATGGAAGAACATGAATATTGCAACGTATATAGAAAAAATTAAAAAATCTAGAGAAAACCTCCGTTTCTACCTGGTTTCGAACCAGGGACCTTTTGCGTGTTAGGCAAACGTGATAACCGCTACACTACAGAAACCAACTTGTAGGCTGTTTATGATCATGGAAACTGAAAAATATCTAGAGGTCTAACATTAATCAAAATTACATGGAAGAACATGTGAATTGCAACGTATATAGAAAAAATTAAAAAAATCCAGGAAAAACACTGTTTCTGCCTGATTTCGAACAAGGGACCTTTTGTGTGTTAGGTAAACGTGATAACATACATGGATGTCAAAATGACATGAATGACCATGTTCATTGAAACGTATATAGAAAAAAAAATTAAATAAAAAAAAAACTGTCTCTGTCTGGTTATGAACCAGTTAACTTTTGAATGTTAAGCAAACGTGATAACATACATGGATGTCAAAATTACATGGATTACCATGTGCAATGAAACGTATATAGAAAAAATAAAAAAATCTAGAGAAAAACTCTGTTTCTGCCTGGTTTCGAACCAGGGACCTTTTGCGTGTGAGGCAAACGTGATAACCGCTACACTACAGAAACCAACTTGTAGGCTATTTATGATCATGGAAACTGAAAAATATCTAGAGGTCTAACATTAATCAAAATTACATGGAAGACCATGTGAATTGCAACGTATATAGAAAAAATGTTAAAAATCCAGGAAAAACACTGTTTCTGCCTGATTTCGAACAAGGGACCTTTTTTGTGTTAGGCAAACGTGATAACATACATGGATGTCAAAATGACATGAATGACCATGTTCATTGAAACGTATATAGAAAAAAAAATTAAATAAAAAAAAAACTGTCTCTGTCTGGTTATGAACCAGTTAACTTTTGCATGTTAAGCAATCGTGATAACATACATGGATGTCAAAATTACATGGATGACCATGTGCACTGAAACGTATATAGAAAAAATTAAAAAATCTAGAGGAAAACTCTGTTTCTGCCTGGTTTCGACCCAGGGACCTTTTGCGTGTGAGGCAAACGTGATAACCGCTACACTACAGAAACCAACTTGTAGGCTAGTTGTGATCATGGAAACTGAAAAATATCTAGAGGTCTAACATCACTCAAAATTACATGGAAGACCATGTGAATTGCAACGTATATAGAAAAAATGTTAAAAATCCAGGAAAAACACTGTTTCTGCCTGATTTCGAACAAGGGACCTTTTTTGTGTTAGGCAAACGTGATAACATACATGGATGTCAAAATGACATGAATGACCATGTTCATTGAAACGTATATAGAAAAAAAAATTAAATAAAAAAAAAACTGTCTCTGTCTGGTTATGAACCAGTTAACTTTTGAATGTTAAGCAAACGTGATAACATACATGGATGTCAAAATTACATGGATTACCATGTGCACTGAAACGTATATAGAAAAAATAAAAAAATCTAGAGAAAAACTCTGTTTCTGCCTGGTTTCGAACCAGGGACCTTTTGCGTGTGAGGCAAACGTGATAACCGCTACACTACAGAAACCAACTTGTAGGCTATTTATGATCATGGAAACTGAAAAATATCTAGAGGTCTAACATTAATCAAAATTACATGGAAGACCATGTGAATTGCAACGTATATAGAAAAAATTTAAAAAATCCAGGAAAAACACTGTTTCTGCCTGATTTCGAACAAGGGACCTTTTGTGTGTTAGGCAAACGTGATAACATACATGGATGTCAAAATGACATGAATGACCATGTTCATTGAAACGTATATAGAAAAAAAAATTAAAATAAAAAAAAAACTGTCTCTGTCTGGTTATGAACCAGTTAACTTTTGCATGTTAAGCAATCGTGATAACATACATGGATGTCAAAATTACATATATGACCATGTGCACTGAAACGTATATAGAAAAAATTAAAAAATCTAGAAGAAAACTCTGTTTCTGCCTGGTTTCGAACCAGGGACCTTTTGCGTGTGAGGCAAACGTGATAACCGCTACACTACAGAAACCATCTTGTAGGCTAGTTGTGATCATGGAAACTGAAAAATATCTAGAGGTCTAACATCAATCAAAATTACATGGAAGACCATGTGAATTGCAACGTATATAGAAAAAATTTAAAAAATCCAGGAAAAACACTGTTTCTGCCTGATTTCGAACAAGGGACCTTTTGTGTGTTAGGTAAACGTGATAACATACATGGATGTCAAAATGACATGAATGACCATGTTCATTGAAACGTATATAGAAAAAAAAATTAAATTAAAAAAAAACTGTCTCTGTCTGGTTATGAACCAGTTAACTTTTGAATGTTAAGCAAACGTGATAACATACATGGATGTCAAAATTACATGGATTACCATGTGCACTGAAACGTATATAGAAAAAATTAAAAAATCTAGAGGAAAACTCTGTTTCTGTCTGGTTTCGAACCAGGGACCTTTTGCGTGTTAGGCAAACGTGATAACCGCTACACTGCAGAAACCAACTTGTAGGCTATTTATGATCATGGAAACTGAAAAATATCTAGAGGTCTAACATTAATCAAAATTACATGGAAGACCATGTGAATTGCAACGTATATAGAAAAAATTAAAAAATCTAGAGAAAAAATCTGTTTCTGCCTGGTTTCGAACCAGGGACCTTTTGCGTGTGAGGCAAACGTGATAACCGCTACACTACAGAAACCATCTTGTAGGCTAGTTGTGATCATGGAAACTGAAAAATATCTAGAGGTCTAACATCAATCAAAATTACATTGAAGACCATGTGAATTGCAACTTATATAGAAAAAATTTAAAAAATCCAGGAAAAACACTGTTTCTGCCTGATTTCGAACAAGGGACCTTTTGTGTGTTAGGTAAACGTGATAACATACATGGATGTCAAAATGACATGAATGACCATGTTCATTGAAACGTATATAGAAAAAAAAATTAAAATAAAAAAAAACTGTCTCTGTCTGGTTATGAACCAGTTAACTTTTGCATGTTAAGCAATCGTGATAACATACATGGATGTCAAAATTACATGGATGACCATGTGCACTGAAACGTATATAGAAAAAATTTAAAAATCTGGAGGAAAACTCTGTTTCTGCCTAGTTTCGAACCAGGGACCTTTTGCGTGTGAGGCAAACGTGACAGCCGCTACACTACAGAAACCAACTTGTAGGCTAGTTGTGATCACGGAAATTAAACAATATCTAGAGGTCTTACATCAATCAAAATTACATGGAAGAACATGAATATTGCAACGTATATAGAAAAAATTAAAAAATCTAGAGAAAACCTCTGTTTCTGCCTGGTTTCGAACCAGGGACCTTTTGCGTGTGAGGCAAACGTGATAACCGCTACACTACAGAAACCAACTTGTAGGCTAGTTGTGATCATGGAAACTGAAAAATATCTAGAGGTCTAACATCAATCAAAATTACATGGAAGACCATGTGAATTGCAACGTATATAGAAAAAATTTAAAAAATCCAGGAAAAACACTGTTTCTGCCTGATTTCGAACAAGGGACCTTTTTTGTGTTAGGCAAACGTGATAACATACATGGATGTCAAAATGACATGAATGACCATGTTCATTGAAACGTATATAGAAAAAAAAATTAAATAAAAAAAAAACATCTCTGTCTGGTTATGAACCAGTTAACTTTTGAATGTTAAGCAAACGTGATAACATACATGGATGTCAAAATTACATGGATGACCATGTGCACTGAAACGTATATAGAAAAAATTAAAAAATCTAGAGGAAAACTCTGTTTCTGCCTGGTTTCGAACCAGGGACCTTTTGCGTGTGAGGCAAACGTGATAGCCGCTACACTACAGAAACCAACTTGTAGGCTAGTTGTGATCACGGAAACTAAACAATATCTAGAGGTCTTACATCAATCAAAATTACATGGAAGAACATGAATATTGCAACGTATATAGAAAAAAATCTAGAGAAAACCTCTGTTTCTGCCTGGTTTCGAACCAGGGACCTTTTGCGTGTTAGGCAAACGTGATAACCGCTACACTACAGAAACCAACTTGTAGGCTTTTTATGATCATGGAAACTGAAAAATATCTAGAGGTCTAACATTAATCAAAATTACATGGAAGACAATGTGAATTGCAACGTATATAGAAAAAATTTAAAAAATCCAGGAAAAACACTGTTTCTGCCTGATTTCGAACAAGGGACCTTTTGTGTGTTAGGTAAACGTGATAACATACATGGATGTCAAAATGACATGAATGACCATGTTCATTGAAACGTATATAGAAAAAAAAATTAAATAAAAAAAAAACTGTCTCTGTCTGGTTATGAACCAGTTAACTTTTGAATGTTAAGCAAACGTGATAACATACATGGATGTCAAAATTACATGGATTACCATGTGCAATGAAACGTATATAGAAAAAATAAAAAAATCTAGAGAAAAAGTCTGTTTCTACCTGGTTTCGAACCTTGGACGTTTTGCGTGTTAGGCAAACGTGATAACCGCTACACTACAGAAACCAACTTGTAGGCTATTTATGATCATGGAAACTGAAAAATATCTAGAGGTCTAACATTAATCAAAATTACATGGAAGACCATGTGAATTGCAACGTATATAGAAAAAATTTAAAAAATCCAGGAAAAACACTGTTTCTGCCTGATTTCGAACAAGGGACCTTTTGTGTGTTAGGCAAACGTGATAACATACATGGATGTCAAAATGACATGAATGACCATGTTCATTGAAACGTATATAGAAAAAAAAATTAAAATAAAAAAAAAACTGTCTCTGTCTGGTTATGAACCAGTTAACTTTTGCATGTTAAGCAATCGTGATAACATACATGGATGTCAAAATTACATGGATGACCATGTGCACTGAAACGTATATAGAAAAAATTAAAAAATCTAGACGAAAACTCTGTTTCTGCCTGGTTTCGAACCAGGGACCTTTTGCGTGTGAGGCAAACGTGATAGCCGCTACACTACAGAAACCAACTTGTAGGCTAGTTGTGATCACGGAAACTAAACAATATCTAGAGGTCTTACATCAATCAAAATTACATGGAAGAACATGAATATTGCAACGTATATAGAAAAAAATCTAGAGAAACCCTCTGTTTCTGCCTGGTTTCGAACCAGGGACTTTTTGCGTGTTAGGCAAACGTGATAACCGCTACACTACAGAAACCAACTTGTAGGCTTTTTATGATCATGGAAACTGAAAAATATCTAGAGGTCTAACATTAATCAAAATTACATGGAAGACCATGTGAATTGCAACGTATATAGAAAAAATTTAAAAAATCCAGGAAAAACACTGTTTCTGCCTGATTTCGAACAAGGGACCTTTTGTGTGTTAGGTAAACGTGATAACATACATGGATGTCAAAATGACATGAATGACCATGTTCATTGAAACGTATATAGAAAAAAAAATTAAATAAAAAAAAAACTGTCTCTGTCTGGTTATGAACCAGTTAACTTTTGCATGTTAAGCAATCGTGATAACATACATGGATGTCAAAATTACATGGATGACCATGTGCACTGAAACGTATATAGAAAAATCAAAAAATCTAGAAAAAAACTCTGTTTCTGCCTGGTATCGAACCAGGGACCTTTTGCGTGTTAGGCAAACGTGATAACCGCTACACTACAGAAACCAACTTGTAGGATATTTATGATCATGGAAACTGAAAAATATCTAGAGGTCTAACATTAATCAAAATTACATGGAAGAACATGTGAATTGCAACGTATATAGAAAAAATGTTAAAAATCCAGGAAAAACACTGTTTCTGCCTGATTTCGAACAAGGGACCTTTTGTGTGTTAGGTAAACGTGATAACATACATGGATGTCAAAATGACATGAATGACCATGTTCATTGAAACGTATATAGAAAAAAAAATTAAAATAAAAAAAAAACTGTCTCTGTCTGGTTATGAACCAGTTAACTTTTGCATGTTAAGCAATCGTGATAACATACATGGATGTCAAAATTACATGGATGACAATGTGCACTGAAACGTATATAGAAAAAATTAAAAAATCTAGAGGAAAACTATGTTACTGCCTGGTTTCGAACCAGGGACCGTTTGCGTGTGATGCAAACGTGATAGCCGTTTCACTACAGAAACCAACTTGTAGGCTAGTTGTGATCACGGAAACTAAACAATATCTAGAGGTCTTACATCAATCAAAATTACATGGAAGAACATGAATATTGCAACATATATAGAAAAAATTAAAAAATCTAGAGAAAACCTCTGTTTCTGCCTGGTTTCGAACCAGGGACCTTTTGCGTGTTAGGCAAACGTGATAACCGCTACACTACAGAAACCAACTTGTAGGCTTTTTATGATCATGGAAACTGAAAAATATCTAGAGGTCTAACATTAATCAAAATTACATGGAAGACCATGTGAATTGCAACGTATATAGAAAAAATTTAAAAAATCCAGGAAAAACACTGTTTCTGCCTGATTTCGAACAAGGGACCTTTTGTGTGTTAGGTAAACGTGATAACATACATGGATGTCAAAATGACATGAATGACCATGTTCATTGAAACGTATATAGAAAAAAAAATTAAATAAAAAAAAGCTGTCTCTGTCTGGTTATGAACCAGTTAACTTTTGAATGTTAAGCAAACGTGATAACATACATGGATGTCAAAATTACATGGATTACCATGTGCACTGAAACGTATATAGAAAAAATAAAAAAATCTAGAGAAAAACTCTGTTTCTGCCTGGTTTCGAACCAGGGACCTTTTGCGTGTTAGGCAAACGTGATAACCTCTACACTACAGAAACCAACTTGTAGGCTATTTATGATCATGGAAACTGAAAAATACCTAGAGGTCTAACATTAATCAAAATTACATGGAAGACCATGTGAATTGCAACGTATATAGAAAAAATTTAAAAAATCCAGGAAAAACACTGTTTCTGCCTGATTTCGAACAAGGGACCTTTTTTGTGTTAGGCAAACGTGATAACATACATGGATGTCAAAATGACATGAATGACCATGTTCATTGAAACGTATATAGAAAAAAAAATTAAATAAAAAAAAACTGTCTCTGTGTGGTTATGAACCAGTTAACTTTTGAATGTTAAGCAAACGTGATAACATACATGGATGTCAAAATTACATGGATTACCATGTGCAATGAAACGTATATAGAAAAAATAAAAAAATCTAGAGGAAAACTCTGTTTCTGCCTGGTTTCGAACCAGGGACCTTTTGCGTGTTAGGCAAACGTGATAACCGCTACACTACAGAAACCAACTTGTAGGCTATTTATGATCATGGAAACTGAAAAATACCTAGAGATCTAACATTAATCAAAATTACATGGAAGACCATGTGAATTGCAACGTATATAGAAAAAATTTAAAAAATCCAGGAAAAACACTGTTTCTGCCTGATTTCGAACAAGGGACCTTTTGTGTGTTAGGTAAACGTGATAACATACATGGATGTCAAAATGACATGAATGACCATGTTCATTGAAACGTATATAGAAAAAAAAATTAAATAAAAAAAAAACTGTCTTTGTCTGGTTATGAACCAGTTAACTTTTGCATGTTAAGCAATCGTGATAACATACATGGATGTCAAAATTACATGGATGACCATGTGCACTGAAACGTATATAGAAAAATCAAAAAATCTAGAAAAAAACTCTGTTTCTGCCTGGTATCGAACCAGGGACCTTTCGCGTGTTAGGCAAACGTGATAACCGCTACACTACAGAAACCAACTTGTAGGATATTTATGATCATGGAAACTGAAAAATATCTAGAGGTCTAACATTAATCAAAATTACATGGAAGAACATGTGAATTGCAACGTATATAGAAAACATTTTAAAAATCCAGGAAAAACACTATTTCTGCCTGATTTCGAACAAGGGACCTTTTTGGTGTTAGGCAAACGTGATAACATACATGGATGTCAAAATGACATGAATGACCATGTTCATTGAAACGTATATAGAAAAAAAAATTAAAATAAAAAAAAAACTGTCTCTGTCTGGTTATGAACCAGTTAACTTTTGCATGTTAAGCAATCGTGATAACATACATGGATGTCAAAATTACATGGATGACCATGTGCACTGAAACGTATATAGAAAAAATTAAAAAATCTAGAGGAAAACTATGTTTCTGCCTGGTTTCGAACCAGGGACCTTTTGCGTGTGAGGCAAACGTGATAGCCACTACACTACAGAAACCAACTTGTAGGCTAGTTGTGATCACGGAAACTAAACAATATCTAGAGGTCTTACATCAATCAAAATTACATGGAAGAACATGAATATTGCAACATATATAGAAAAAATTAAAAAATCTAGAGAAAACTTCTGTTTCTGCCTGGTTTCGAACCAGGGACCTTTTGCGTGTTAGGCAAACGTGATAACCGCTACACTACAGAAACCAACTTGTAGGCTTTTTATGATCATGGAAACTGAAAAATATCTAGAGGTCTAACATTAATCAAAATTACATGGAAGACCATGTGAATTGCAAAGTATAAAGAAAAAATTTAAAAAATCCAGGAAAAACACTGTTTCTGCCTGATTTCGAACAAGGGACCTTTTGTGTGTTAGGTAAACGTGATAACATACATGGATGTCAAAATGACATGAATGACCATGTTCATTGAAACGTATATAGAAAAAAAAAATAAATAAAAAAAAAACTGTCTCTGTCTGGTTATGAACCAGTTAACTTTTGAATGTTAAGCAAACGTGATAACATACATGGATGTCAAAATTACATGGATTACCATGTGCAATGAAACGTATATAGAAAAAATAAAAAAATCTAGAGAAAACCTCTGTTTCTGCCTGGTTTCGAACCAGGGACCTTTTGCGTGTTAGGCAAACGTGATAACATACATGGATGTCAAAATTACATGGATTACCATGTGCACTGAAACGTATATAGAAAAAATTAAAAAATCTAGAGGAAAACTATGTTTCTGCATGGTTTCGAACCAGGGACCTTTTGCATGTGAGGCAAACGTGATAACCGCTACACTACAGAAACCAACTTGTAGGCTAGTTGTGATCATGGAAACTGAAAAATATCTAGAGGTCTAACATCAATCAAAATTACATGGAAGACCATGTGAATTGCAACGTATATAGAAAAAATGTTAAAAATCCAGGAAAAACACTGTTTCTGCCTGATTTCGAACAAGGGACCTTTTTTGTGTTAGGCAAACGTGATAACATACATGGATGTCAAAATGACATGAATGACCATGTTCATTGAAACGTATATAGAAAAAAAAATTAAAATAAAAAAAAAACTGTCTCTGTCTGGTTATGAACCAGTTAACTTTTGAATGTTAAGCAAACGTGATAACATACATGGATGTCAAAATTACATGGATTACCATGTGCAATGAAACGTATATAGAAAAAATAAAAAAATCTAGAGGAAAACTCTGTTTCTGCCTGGTTTCGAACCAGGGACCTTTTGCGTGTTAGGCAAACGTGATAACCGCTACACTACAGAAACCAACTTGTAGGCTATTTATGATCATGGAAACTGAAAAATACCTAGAGATCTAACATTAATCAAAATTACATGGAAGACCATGTGAATTGCAAAACGTATATAGAAAAAATTTAAAAAATCCAGGAAAAACACTGTTTCTGCCTGATTTCGAACAAGGGACCTTTTGTGTGTTAGGTAAACGTGATAACATACATGGATGTCAAAATGACATGAATGACCATGTTCATTGAAACGTATATAGAAAAAAAAATTAAATAAAAAAAAAACTGTCTCTGTCTGGTTATGAACCAGTTAACTTTTGCATGTTAAGCAATCGTGATAACATACATGGATGTCAAAATTACATGGATGACCATGTGCACTGAAACGTATATAGAAAAATCAAAAAATCTAGAAAAAAACTCTGTTTCTGCCTGGTATCGAACCAGGGACCTTTCGCGTGTTAGGCAAACGTGATAACCGCTACACTACAGAAACCAACTTGTAGGATATTTATGATCATGGAAACTGAAAAATATCTAGAGGTCTAACATTAATCAAAATTACATGGAAGAACATGTGAATTGCAACGTATATAGAAAAAATTTTAAAAATCCAGGAAAAACACTGTTTCTGCCTGATTTCGAACAAGGGACCTTTTGTGTGTTAGGTAAACGTGATAACATACATGGATGTCAAAATGACATGAATGACCATGTTCATTGAAACGTATATAGAAAAAAAAATTAAAATTAAAAAAAAACTGTCTCTGTCTGGTTATTTACCAGTTAACTTTTGCATGTTAAGCAATCGTGATAACATACATGGATGTCAAAATTACATGGATGACAATGTGCACTGAAACGTATATAGAAAAAATTAAAAAATCTAGAGGAAAACTATGTTTCTGCCTGGTTTCGAACCAGGGACCTTTTGCGTGTGAGGCAAACGTGATAGCCGTTTCACTACAGAAACCAACTTGTAGGCTAGTTGTGATCACGGAAACTAAACAATATCTAGAGGTCTTACATCAATCAAAATTACATGGAAGAACATGAATATTGCAACATATATAGAAAAAATTAAAAAATCTAGAGAAAACCTCTGTTTATGCCTGGTTTCGAACCAGGGACCTTTTGCGTGTTAGGCAAACGTGATAACCGCTACACTACAGAAACCAACTTGTAGGCTTTTTATGATCATGGAAACTGAAAAATATCTAGAGGTCTAACATTAATCAAAATTACATGGAAGACCATGTGAATTGCAACGTATATAGAAAAAATTTAAAAAATCCAGGAAAAACACTGTTTCTGCCTGATTTCGAACAAGGGACCTTTTGTGTGTTAGGTAAACGTGATAACATACATGGATGTCAAAATGACATGAATGACCATGTTCATTGAAACGTATATAGAAAAAAAAATTAAATAAAAAAAAAACTGTCTCTGTCTGGTTATGAACCAGTTAACTTTTGAATGTTAAGCAAACGTGATAACATACATGGATGTCAAAATTACATGGATTACCATGTGCACTGAAACGTATATAGAAAAAATAAAAAAATCTAGAGAAAAACTCTGTTTCTGCCTGGTTTCGAACCAGGGACCTTTTGCGTGTTAGGCAAACGTGATAACCGCTACACTACAGAAACCAACTTGTAGGCTATTTATGATCATGGAAACTGAAAAATACCTAGAGGTCTAACATTAATAAAAATTACATGGAAGACCATGTGAATTGCAACGTATATAGAAAAAATGTTAAAAATCCAGGAAAAACACTGTTTCTGCCTGATTTCGAACAAGGGACCTTTTTTGTGTTAGGCAAACGTGATAACATACATGGATGTCAAAATGACATGAATGACCATGTTCATTGAAACGTATATAGAAAAAAAAATTTAAATAAAAAAAAAACTGTCTCTGTCTGGTTATGAACCAGTTAACTTTTGCATGTTAAGCAATCGTGATAACATACATGGATGTCAAAATTACATGGATGACCATGTGCACTGAAACGTATATAGAAAAAATTAAAAAATCTAGAGGAAAACTATGTTTCTGCCTGGTTTCGAACCAGGGACCTTTTGCATGTGAGGCAAACGTGATAACCGCTACACTACAGAAACCAACTTGTAGGCTAGTTGTGATCATGGAAACTGAAAAATATCTAGAGGTCTAACATCAATCAAAATTACATGGAAGACCATGTGAATTGCAACGTATATAGAAAAAATGTTAAAAATCCAGGAAAAACACTGTTTCTGCCTGATTTCGAACAAGGGACCTTTTTTGTGTTAGGCAAACGTGATAACATACATGGATGTCAAAATGACATGAATGACCATGTTCATTGAAACGTATATAGAAAAAAAAATTAAATAAAAAAAAACTGTCTCTGTGTGGTTATGAACCAGTTAACTTTTGAATGTTAAGCAAACGTGATAACATACATGGATGTCAAAATTACATGGATTACCATGTGCACTGAAACGTATATAGAAAAATAAAAAAATCTAGAGAAAAACTCTGTTTCAGCCTGGTATCGAACCAGGGACCTTTTGCGTGTTAGGCAAACGTGATAACCGCTACACTACAGAAACAAACTTGTAGGATATTTATGATCATGGAAACTGAAAAATATCTAGAGGTCTAACATTAATCAAAATTACATGGAAGACCATGTGAATTGCAACGTATATAGAAAAAATTTAAAAAATCCAGGAAAAACACTGTTTCTGCCTGATTTCGAACAAGGGACCTTTTGTGTGTTAGGCAAACGTGATAACATACATGGATGTCAAAATGACATGAATGACCATGTTCATTGAAACGTATATAGAAAAAAAAATTAAAATAAAAAAAAAACTGTCTCTGTCTGGTTATGAACCAGTTAACTTTTGCATGTTAAGCAATCGTGATAACATACATGGATGTCAAAATTACATGGATGACCATGTGCACTGAAACGTATATAGAAAAAATTAAAAAATCTAGAGGAAAACTATGTTTCTGCCTGGTTTCGAACCAGGGAACTTTTGCGTTTGAGGCAAACGAGATAGCCACTACACTACAGAAACCAACTTGTAGGCTAGTTGTGATCACGGAAACTAAACAATATCTAGAGGTCTTACATCAATCAAAATTACATGGAAGAACATGAATATTGCAACATATATAGAAAAAATTAAAAAATCTAGAGAAAACCTCTGTTTCTGCCTGGTTTCGAACCAGGGACCTTTTGCGTGTTAGGCAAACGTGATAACCGCTACACTACAGAAACCAACTTGTAGGCTAGTTGTGATCACGGAAACTAAACAATATCTAGAGGTCTTACATCAATCAAAATTACATGGAAGAACATGAATATTGCAACATATATAGAAAAAATTAAAAAATCTAGAGAAAACCTCTGTTTCTGCCTGGTTTCGAACCAGGGACCTTTTGCGTGTTAGGCAAACGTGATAACCGCTACACTACAGAAACCAACTTGTAGGCTTTTTATGATCATGGAAACTGAAAAATATCTAGAGGTCTAACATTAATCAAAATTACATGGAAGACCATGTGAATTGCAACGTATAAAGAAAAAATTTAAAAAATCCAGGAAAAACACTGTTTCTGCCTGATTTCGAACAAGGGACCTTTTGTGTGTTAGGTAAACGTGATAACATACATGGATGTCAAAATGACATGAATGACCATGTTTATTGAAACGTATATAGAAAAAAAAATTAAATAAAAAAAAAACTGTCTCTGTCTGGTTATGAACCAGTTAACTTTTGAATGTTAAGCAAACGTGATAACATACATGGATGTCAAAATTACATGGATTACCATGTGCACTGAAACGTATATAGAAAAAATAAAAAAATCTAGAGAAAAACTCTGTTTCTGCCTGGTTTCGAACCAGGGACCTTTGGCGTGTTAGGCAAACGTGATAACCGCTACACTACAGAAACCAACTTGTAGGATATTTATGATCATGGAAACTGAAAAATATCTAGAGGTCTAACATTAATCAAAATTACATGGAAGACCATGTGAATTGCAACGTATATAGAAAAAATTTAAAAAATCCAGGAAAAACACTGTTTCTGCCTGATTTCGAACAAGGGACCTTTTGTGTGTTAGGCAAACGTGATAACATACATGGATGTCAAAATGACATGAATGACCATGTTCATTGAAACGTATATAGAAAAAAAAATTAAAATAAAAAAAAAACTGTCTCTGTCTGGTTATGAACCAGTTAACTTTTGCATGTTAAGCAATCGTGATAACATACATGGATGTCAAAATTACATGGATGACCATGTGCTCTGAAACGTATATAGAAAAAATTAAAAAATCTAGAGAAAACCCCTTTTTCTGCCTGGTTTCGAACCAGGGACCTTTTGCGTGTTAGGCAAACGTGATAACCGCTACACTACAGAAACCAACTTGTAGGCTAGTTGTGATCACGGAAACTAAACAATATCTAGAGGTCTTACATCAATCAAAATTACATGGAAGAACATGAATATTGCAACATATATAGAAAAAATTAAAAAATGAAGAGAAAACCTCTGTTTCTGCCTGGTTTCGAACCAGGGACCTTTTGCGTGTTAGGCAAACGTGATAACCGCTACACTACAGAAACCAACTTGTAGGCTTTTTATGATCATGGAAACTGAAAAATATCTAGAGGTCTAACATTAATCAAAATTACATGGAAGACCATGTGAATTGCAACGTATATAGAAAAAATTTAAAAAATCCAGGAAAAACACTGTTTCTGCCTGATTTCGAACAAGGGACCTTTTGTGTGTTAGGTAAACGTGATAACATACATGGATGTCAAAATGACATGAATGACCATGTTCATTGAAACGTATATAGAAAAAAAAATTAAATAAAAAAAAAACTGTCTCTGTCTGGTTATGAACCAGTTAACTTTTGCATGTTAAGCAATCGTGATAACATACATGGATGTCAAAATTACATGGATGACCATGTGCACTGAAACGTATATAGAAAAAATTAAAAAATCTAGAGGAAAACTATGTTTCTGCCTGGTTTCGAACCAGGGACCTTTGCGTGTTAGGCAAACGTGATAACCGTTACACTACAGAAACCAACTTGTAGGATATTTATGATCATGGAAACTGAAAAATATCTAGAGGTCTAACATTAATCAAAATTACATGGAAGACCATGTGAATTGCAACGTATATAGAAAAAATTTAAAAAAACCAGGAAAAACACTGTTTCTGCCTGATTTCGAACAAGGGACCTTTTTTGTGTTAGGCAAACGTTATAACATACATGGATGTCAAAATGACATGAATAACCATGTTCATTGAAACGTATATAGAAAAAAAAATTAAATAAAAAAAAACTGTCTCTGTGTGGTTATGAACCAGTTAACTTTTGAATGTTAAGCAAACGTGATAACATACATGGATGTCAAAATTACATGGATTACCATGTGCACTGAAACGTATATAGAAAAATAAAAAAATCTAGAGAAAAACTCTGTTTCTGCCTGGTATCGAACCAGGGACCTTTGCGTGTTAGGCAAACGTGATAACCGCTACACTACAGAAACCAACTTGTAGGATATTTATGATCATGGAAACTGAAAAATATCTAGAGGTCTAACATTAATCAAAATTACATGGAAGACCATGTGAATTGCAACGTATATAGAAAAAATTTAAAAAATCCAGGAAAAACACTGTTTCTGCCTGATTTCGAACAAGGGACCTTTTGTGTGTTAGGCAAACGTGATAACATACATGGATGTCAAAATGACATGAATGACCATGTTCATTGAAACGTATATAGAAAAAAAAATTAAAATAAAAAAAAAACTGTCTCTGTCTGGTTATGAACCAGTTAACTTTTGCATGTTAAGCAATCGTGATAACATACATGGATGTCAAAATTACATGGATGACCATGTGCACTGAAACGTATATAGAAAAAATTAAAAAATCTAGAGGAAAACAATGTTTCTGCCTGGTTTCAAACCAGGGACCTTTTGCGAGTGAGGCAAACGTGATAGCCGCTACACTACAGAAACCAACTTGTAGGCTAGTTGTGATCACGGAAACTAAACAATATCTAGAGGTCTTACATCAATCAAAATTACATGGAAGAACATGAATATTGCAACATATATAGAAAAAATTAAAAAATCAAGAGAAAACCTCTGTTTCTGCCTGGTTTCGAACCAGGGACCTTTTGCGTGTTAGGCAAACGTGATAACCGCTACACTACAGAAACCAACTTGTAGGCTTTTTATGATCATGGAAACTGAAAAATATCTAGAGGTCTAACATTAATCATAATTACATGGAAGACCATGTGAATTGCAACGTATATAGAAAAAATTTAAAAAATCCAGGAAAAACACTGTTTCTGCCTGATTTCGAACAAGGGACCTTTTGTGTGTTAGGCAAACGTGATAACATACATGGATGTCAAAATGACATGAATGACCATGTTCATTGAAACGTATATAGAAAAAAAAATTAAAATAAAAAAAAAACTGTCTCTGTCTGGTTATGAACCAGTTAACTTTTGCATGTTAAGCAATCGTGATAACATACATGGATGTCAAAATTACATGGATGACCATGTGCACTGAAACGTATTTAGAAAAAATTAAAAAATCTAGAGGAAAACTATGTTTCTGCCTGGTTTCGAACCAGGGACCTTTTGCGTGTGAGGCAAACGTGATAGCCACTACACTACAGAAACCAACTTGTAGGCTAGTTGTGATCACGGAAACTAAACAATATCTAGAGGTCTTACATCAATCAAAATTACATGGAAGAACATGAATATTGCAACATATATAGAAAAAATTAAAAAATCTAGAGAAAACCTCTGTTTCTGCCTGGTTTCGAACCAGGGACCTTTTGCGTGTTAGGCAAACGTGATAACCGCTACACTACAGAAACCAACTTGTAGGCTTTTTATGATCATGGAAACTGAAAAATATCTAGAGGTCTAACATTAATCAAAATTACATGGAAGACCATGTGAATTGCAACGTATATAGAAAAAATTTAAAAAAATCCAGGAAAAACACTGTTTCTGCCTGATTTCGAACAAGGGACCTTTTGTGTGTTAGGCAAACGTGATAACATACATGGATGTCAAAATGACATGAATGACCATGTTCATTGAAACGTATATAGAAAAAAAAATTAAAATAAAAAAAAAACTGTCTCTGTCTGGTTATGAACCAGTGAACTTTTGAATGTTAAGCAAACGTGATAACATACATGGATGTCAAAATTACATGGATTACCATGTGCAATGAAACGTATATAGAAAAAATAAAAAAATCTAGAGAAAACCTCTGTTTCTGCCTGGTTTCGAACCAGGGACCTTTTGCGTGTTAGGCAAACGTGATAACATACATGGATGTCAAAATTACATGGATTACCATGTGCACTGAAACGTATATAGAAAAAATTAAAAAATCTAGAGGAAAACTATGTTTCTGCCTGGTTTCGAACCAGGGACCTTTTGCATGTGAGGCAAACGTGATAACCGCTACACTACAGAAACCAACTTGTAGGCTAGTTGTGATCATGGAAACTGAAAAATATCTAGAGGTCTAACATCAATCAAAATTACATGGAAGACCATGTGAATTGCAACGTATATAGAAAAAATGTTAAAAATCCAGGAAAAACACTGTTTCTGCCTGATTTCGAACAAGGGACCTTTTTTGTGTTAGGCAAACGTGATAACATACATGGATGTCAAAATGACATGAATGACCATGTTCATTGAAACGTATATAGAAAAAAAAATTAAAATAAAAAAAAAACTGTCTCTGTCTGGTTATGAACCAGTTAACTTTTGCATGTTAAGCAATCGTGATAACATACATGGATGTCAAAATTACATGGATGACCATGTGCACTGAAACGTATATAGAAAAAATTAAAAAATCTAGAGGAAAACTATGTTTCTGCCTGGTTTCGAACCAGGGACCTTTTGCATGTGAGGCAAACGTGATAACCGCTACACTACAGAAACCAACTTGTAGGCTAGTTGTGATCATGGAAACTGAAAAATATCTAGAGGTCTAACATCAATCAAAATTACATGGAAGACCATGTGAATTGCAACGTATATAGAAAAAATGTTAAAAATCCAGGAAAAACACTGTTTCTGCCTGATTTCGAACAAGGGACCTTTTTTGTGTTAGGCAAACGTGATAACATACATGGATGTCAAAATGACATGAATGACCATGTTCATTGAAACGTATATAGAAAAAAAAATTAAATAAAAAAAAACTGTCTCTGTGTGGTTATGAACCAGTTAACTTTTGAATGTTAAGCAAACGTGATAACATACATGGATGTCAAAATTACATGGATGACCATGTGCACTGAAACGTATATAGAAAAAATTAAAAAATCTAGAGGAAAACTATGTTTCTGCCTGGTTTCGAACCAGGGCCCTTTTGCGTGTGAGGCAAACGTGATAGCCGCTACACTACAGAAACCAACTTGTAGGCTAGTTGTGATCACGGAAACTAAACAATATCTAGAGGTCTTACATCAATCAAAATTACATGGAAGAACATGAATATTGCAACATATATTGAAAAAGTTAAAAAATCTAGAGAAAACCTCTGTTTCTGCCTTGTTTCGAACCAGGGACCTTTTGCGTGTTAGGCAAACGTGATAACATACAAGGATGTCAAAATGACATGAATGACCATGTTCATTGAAACGTATATAGAAAAAGAAATTAAATAAAAAAAAACTGTCTCTGTGTGGTTATGAATCAGTTAACTTTTGAATGTTAAGCAAACGTGATAACATACATGGATGTCAAAATTACATGGATTACCATGTGCACTGAAACGTATATAGAAAAAATAAAAAAATCTAGAGAAAAACTCTGTTTCTGCCTGGTTTCGAACCAGGGACCTTTTGCGTGTTAGGCAAACGTGATAACCGCTACACTACAGAAACCAACTTGTAGGATATTTATGATCATGGAAACTGAAAAATATCTAGAGGTCTAACATTAATCAAAATTACATGGAAGACCATGTGAATTGCAACGTATATAGAAAAAATTTAAAAAATCCAGGAAAAACACTGTTTCTGCCTGATTTCGAACAAGGGACCATTTTTGTGTTAGGCAAACGTGATAACATACATGGATGTCAAAATGACATGAATGACCATGTTCATTGAAACGTATATAGAAAAAAAAATTAAATAAAAAAAAAACTGTCTCTGTGTGGTTATGAACCAGTTAACTTTTGAATGTTAAGTAAACGTGATAACATACATGGATGTCAAAATTACATGGATTACCATGTGCACTGAAACGTATATAGAAAAATAAAAAAATCTAGAGAAAAACTCTGTTTCTGCCTGGTTTCGAACCAGGGACCTTTTGCGTGTTAAGCAAACGTGATAACCGCTACACTACAGAAACCAACTTGTAGGATATTTATGATCATGGAAACTGAAAAATATCTAGAGGTCTAACATTAATCAAAATTACATGGAAGACCATGTGAATTGCAACGTATATAGAAAAAATTTAAAAAATCCAGGAAAAACACTGTTTCTGCCTGATTTCGAACAAGGGACCTTTTGTGTGTTAGGCAAACGTGATAACATACATGGATGTCAAAATGACATGAATGACCATGTTCATTGAAACGTATATAGAAAAAAAAATTAAAATAAAAAAAAAACTGTCTCTGTCTGGTTATGAACCAGTTAACTTTTGCATGTTAAGCAATCGTGATAACATACATGGATGTCAAAATTACATGGATGACCATGTGCACTGAAACGTATATAGAAAAAATTAAAAAATCTAGAGGAAAACTCTGTTTCTGCCTGGTTTCGAACCAGGGACCTTTTGCGTGTGAGGCAAACGTTATAGCCGCTACACTACAGAAACCAACTTTTAGGCTAGTTGTGATCACGGAAACTAAACAATATCTAGAGGTCTTACATCAATCAAAATTACATGGAAGAACATGAATATTGCAACGTATATAGAAAAAATTAAAAAATCTAGAGAAAACATCTGTTTCTGCCTGGTTTCGAACCAGGGACCTTTTGCGTGTTAGGCAAACGTGACAACCGCTACACTACAGAAACCAACTTGTAGGCTGTTTATGATCGTGGAAACTGAAAAATATCTAGAGGTCTAACATTAATCAAAATTACATGGAAGAACATGTGAATTGCAACGTATATAGAAAAAATGTTAAAAATCCAGGAAAAACACTGTTTCTGCCTGATTTCGAACAAGGGACCTTTTGTGTGTTAGGTAAACGTGATAACATACATGGATGTCAAAATGACATGAATGACCATGTTCATTGAAACGTATATAGAAAAAAAAATTAAATAAAAAAAAAACTGTCTCTGTCTGGTTATGAACCAGTTAACTTTTGAATGTTAAGCAAACGTGATAACATACATGGATGTCAAAATTACATGGATTACCATGTGCAATGAAACGTATATAGAAAAAATAAAAAAATCTAGAGAAAAACTCTGTTTCTGCCTGGTTTCGAACCAGGGACCTTTTGCGTGTTAGGCAAACGTGATAACCGCTACACTACAGAAACCAACTTGTAGGCTATTTATGATCATGGAAACTGAAAAATATCTAGAGGTCTAACATTAATCAAAATTACATGGAAGACCATGTGAATTGCAACGTATATAGAAAAAATTTAAAAAATCCAGGAAAAACACTGTTTCTGCCTGATTTCGAACAAGGGACCTTTTGTGTGTTAAGCAAACGTGATAACATACATGGATGTCAAAATTACATGAATGACCATGTTCATTGAAACGTATATAGAAAAAAAAATTAAAATAAAAAAAAAACTGTCTCTGTCTGGTTATGAACCAGTTAACTTTTGCATGTTAAGCAATCGTGATAACATACATGGATGTCAAAATTACATGGATGACCATGTGCACTGAAACGTATATAGAAAAAATTAAAAAATCTAGAGGAAAACTCTGTTTCTGCCTGGTTTCGAACCAGTGACCTTTTGCGTGTGAGGCAAACGTGATAGCCGCTACACTACAGAAACCAACTTTTAGGCTAGTTGTGATCACGGAAACTAAACAATATCTAGAGGTCTTACATCAATCAAAATTACATGGAAGAACATGAATATTGCAACGTATATAGAAAAAATTAAAAAATCTAGAGAAAACATCTGTTTCTGGCTGCTTTCGAACCAGGGACCTTTTGCGTGTTAGGCAAACGTGATAACCGCTACACTACAGAAACCAACTTGTAGGCTGTGTATGATCGTGGAAACTGAAAAATATCTAGAGGTCTAACATTAATCAAAATTACATGGAAGAACATGTGAATTGCAACGTATATAGAAAAAATTATAAAAATCCAGGAAAAACACTGTTTCTGCCTGATTTCGAACAAGGGACCTTTTGTGTGTTAGGTAAACGTGATAACATACATGGATGTCAAAATGACATGAATGACCATGTTCATTGAAACGTATATAGAAAAAAAAATTAAATAAAAAAAAAACTGTCTCTGTCTGGTTATGAACCAGTTAACTTTTGAATGTTAAGCAAACGTGATAACATACATGGATGTCAAAATTACATGGATTACCATGTGCAATGAAACGTATATAGAAAAAATAAAAAAATCTAGAGAAAAACTCTGTTTCTGCCTGGTTTCGAACCAGGGACCTTTTGCGTGTTAGGCAAACGTGATAACCGCTACACTACAGAAACCAACTTGTAGGCTATTTATGATCATGGAAACTGAAAAATATCTAGAGGTCTAACATTAATCAAAATTACATGGAAGACCATGTGAATTGCAACGTATATAGAAAAAATTTAAAAAATCCAGGAAAAACACTGTTTCTGCCTGATTTCGAACAAGGGACCTTTTGTGTGTTAGGCAAACGTGATAACATACATGGATGTCAAAATGACATGAATGACCATGTTCATTGAAACGTATATAGAAAAAAAAATTAAAATAAAAAAAAAACTGTCTCTGTCTGGTTATGAACCAGTTAACTTTTGCATGTTAAGCAATCGTGATAACATACATGGATGTCAAAATTACATATATGACCATGTGCACTGAAACGTATATAGAAAAAATTAAAAAATCTAGAGTAAAACTCTGTTTCTGCCTGGTTCCGAACCAGGGACCTTTTGCGTGTGAGGCAAACGTGATAACCGCTACACTACAGAAACCAACTTGTAGGCTAGTTGTGATCATGGAAACTGAAAAATATCTAGAGGTCTAACATCAATCAAAATTACATGGAAGACCATGTGAATTGCAACGTATATAGAAAAAATGTTAAAAATCCAGGAAAAACACTGTTTCTGCCTGATTTCGAACAAGGGACCTTTTTTGTGTTAGGCAAACGTGATAACATACATGGATGTCAAAATGACATGAATGACCATGTTCATTGAAACGTATATAGAAAAAAAAACTAAATAAAAAAAAAACTGTCTCTGTCTGGTTATGAACCAGTTAACTTTTGAATGTTAAGCAAATGTGATAACATACATGGATGTCAAAATTACATGGATTACCTTGTGCACTGAAACGTATATAGAAAAAATAAAAAAATCTAGAGAAAAACTCTGTTTCTGCCTGGTTTCGAACCAGGGACCTTTTGCGTGTTAGGCAAACGTGATAACCGCTACACTACAGAAACCAACTTGTAGGATATTTATGATCATGGAAACTGAAAAATATCTAGATCTCTAACATTAAACAAAATTACATGGAAGACCATGTGAATTGCAACGTATATAGAAAAAATTTAAAAAATCCAGGAAAAACACTGTTTCTGCCTGATTTCGAACAAGGGACCTTTTGTGTGTTAGGCAAACGTGATAACATACATGGATGTCAAAATGACATGAATGACCATGTTCATTGAAACGTATATAGAAAAAAAAATTAAAATAAAAAAAAAACTGTCTCTGTCTGGTTATGAACCAGTTAACTTTTGCATGTTAAGCAATCGCGATAACATACATGGATGTCAAAATTACATGGATGACCATGTGCACTGAAACATATATAGAAAAAATAAAAAATCTAGAGGAAAACTCTGTTTCTGCCTGGTTTCGAACCAGGGACCTTTTGCGTGTGAGGCAAACGTGATAGTCGCTACACTACAGAAACCAACTTGTAGGCTTGTTGTGATCACGGAAACTAAACAATATCTAGAGGTCTTACATCAATCAAAATTACATGGAAGAACATGAATATTGCAACGTATATAGAAAAAAATCTAGAGAAAACCTCTGTTTCTGCCTGGTTTCGAACCAGGGACCTTTTGCGTGTTAGGCAAACGTGATAACCGCTACACTACAGAAACCAACTTGTAGGCTTTTTATGATCATGGAAACTGAAAAATATCTAGAGGTCTAACATTAATCAAAATTACATGGAAGACAATGTGAATTGCAACGTATATAGAAAAAATTTAAAAAATCCAGGAAAAACAATGTTTCTGCCTGATTTCGAACCAGGGACCTTTTGCGTGTTAGGCAAACGTGATAACCGCTACACTACAGAAACCAACTTGTAGGCTTTTTATGATCATGGAAACTGAAAAATATCTAGAGGTCTAACATTAATCAAAATTACATGGAAGACCATGTGAATTGCAACGTATAAAGAAAAAATTTAAAAAATCCAGGAAAAACACTGTTTCTGCCTGATTTCGAACAAGGGACCTTTTGTGTGTTAGGTAAACGTGATAACATACATGGATGTCAAAATGACATGAATGACCATGTTTATTGAAACGTATATAGAAAAAAAAATTAAATAAAAAAAAAACTGTCTCTGTCTGGTTATGAACCAGTTAACTTTTGCATGTTAAGCAATCGTGATAACATACATGGATGTCAAAATTACATAGATGACCATGTGCACTGAAACGTATATAGAAAAAATTAAAAAATCTAGAGGAAAACTCTGTTTCTGCCTAGTTTCGAACCAGGGACCTTTTGCGTGTGAGGCAAACGTGATAGCCGCTACACTACAGAAACCAACTTGTAGGCTAGTTGTGATCACGGAAACTAAACAATATCTAGAGGTCTTACATCAATCAAAATTACATGGAAGAACATGAATATTGCAACGTATATAGAAAAAATTAAAAAATCTAGAGAAAACCTCCGTTTCTGCCTGGTTTCGAACCAGGGACCTTTTGCGTGTTAGGCAAACGTGATAACCGCTACACTACAGAAACCAACTTGTAGGCTGTTTATGATCATGGAAACTGAAAAATATCTAGAGGTCTAACATTAATCAAAATTACATGGAAGAACATGTGAATTGCAACGTATATAGAAAAAATTAAAAAAATCCAGGAAAAACACTGTTTCTGCCTGATTTCGAACAAGGGACCTTTTGTGTGTTAGGTAAACGTGATAACATACATGGATGTCAAAATGACATGAATGACCATGTTCATTGAAACGTATATAGAAAAAAAAATTAAATAAAAAAAAAACTGTCTCTGTCTGGTTATGAACCAGTTAACTTTTGAATGTTAAGCAAACGTGATAACATACATGGATGTCAAAATTACATGGATTACCATGTGCAATGAAACGTATATAGAAAAAATAAAAAAATCTAGAGAAAAACTCTGTTTCTGCCTGGTTTCGAACCAGGGACCTTTTGCGTGTTAGGCAAACGTGATAACCGCTACACTACAGAAACCAACTTGTAGGCTATTTATGATCATGGAAACTGAAAAATATCTAGAGGTCTAACATTAATCAAAATTACATGGAAGACCATGTGAATTGCAACGTATATAGAAAAAATTTTAAAAATCCAGGAAAAACACTGTTTCTGCTTGATTTCGAACAAGGGACCTTTTGTGTGTTAGGCAAACGTGATAACATACATGGATGTCAAAATTACATGAATGACCATGTTCATTGAAACGTATATAGAAAAAAAAATTAAATAAAAAAAAAACTGTCTCTGTCTGGTTATGAACCAGTTAACTTTTGAATGTTAAGCAAACGTGATAACATACATGGATGTCAAAATTACATGGATTACCATGTGCACTGAAACGTATATAGAAAAAATAAAAAAATCTAGAGAAAAACTCTGTTTCTGCCTGGTTTCGAACCAGGGACCTTTTGCGTGTTAGGCAAACGTGATAACCGCTACACTACAGAAACCAACTTGTAGGCTATTTATGATCATGGAAACTGAAAAATACCTAGAGGTCTAACATTAATAAAAATTACATGGAAGACCATGTGAATTGCAACGTATATAGAAAAAATGTTAAAAATCCAGGAAAAACACTGTTTCTGCCTGATTTCGAACAAGGGACCTTTTTTGTGTTAGGCAAACGTGATAACATACATGGATGTCAAAATGACATGAATGACCATGTTCATTGAAACGTATATAGAAAAAAAAATTAAAATAAAAAAAAAACTGTCTCTGTCTGGTTATGAACCAGTTAACTTTTGCATGTTAAGCAATCGTGATAACATACATGGATGTCAAAATTACATGGATGACCATGTGCACTGAAACGTATATAGAAAAAATTAAAAAATCTAGAGGAAAACAATGTTTCTGCCTGGTTTCGAACCAGGGACCTTTTGCGAGTGAGGCAAACGTGATAGCCGCTACACTACAGAAACCAACTTGTAGGCTAGTTGTGATCACGGAAACTAAACAATATCTAGAGGTCTTACATCAATCAAAATTACATGGAAGAACATGAATATTGCAACATATATAGAAAAAATAAAAAAATCAAGAGAAAACCTCTGTTTCTGCCTGGTTTCGAACCAGGGACCTTTTGCGTGTTAGGCAAACGTGATAACCGCTACACTACAGAAACCAACTTGTAGGCTTTTTATGATCATGGAAACTGAAAAATATCTAGAGGTCTAACATTAATCATAATTACATGGAAGACCATGTGAATTGCAACGTATATAGAAAAAATTTAAAAAATCCAGGAAAAACACTGTTTCTGCCTGATTTCGAACAAGGGACCTTTTGTGTGTTAGGCAAACGTGATAACATACATGGATGTCAAAATGACATGAATGACCATGTTCATTGAAACGTATATAGAAAAAAAAATTAAAATAAAAAAAAAACTGTCTCTGTCTGGTTATGAACCAGTTAACTTTTGCATGTTAAGCAATCGTGATAACATACATGGATGTCAAAATTACATGGATGACCATGTGCACTGAAACGTATTTAGAAAAAATTAAAAAATCTAGAGGAAAACTATGTTTCTGCCTGGTTTCGAACCAGGGCCCTTTTGCGTGTGAGGCAAACGTGATAGCCACTACACTACAGAAACCAACTTGTAGGCTAGTTGTGATCACGGAAACTAAACAATATCTAGAGGTCTTACATCAATCAAAATTACATGGAAGAACATGAATATTGCAACATATATAGAAAAAATTAAAAAATCTAGAGAAAACCTCTGTTTCTGCCTGGTTTCGAACCAGGGACCTTTTGCGTGTTAGGCAAACGTGATAACCGCTACACTACAGAAACCAACTTGTAGGCTTTTTATGATCATGGAAACTGAAAAATATCTAGAGGTCTAACATTAATCAAAATTACATGGAAGACCATGTGAATTGCAACGTATATAGAAAAAATTTAAAAAAATCCAGGAAAAACACTGTTTCTGCCTGATTTCGAACAAGGGACCTTTTGTGTGTTAGGCAAACGTGATAACATACATGGATGTCAAAATGACATGAATGACCATGTTCATTGAAACGTATATAGAAAAAAAAATTAAAATAAAAAAAAAACTGTCTCTGTCTGGTTATGAACCAGTTAACTTTTGCATGTTAAGCAATCGTGATAACATACATGGATGTCAAAATTACATGGATGACAATGTGCACTGAAACGTATATAGAAAAAATTAAAAAATCTAGAGGAAAACTATGTTACTGCCTGGTTTCGAACCAGGGACCGTTCGCGTGTGATGCAAACGTGATAGCCGTTTCACTACAGAAACCAACTTGTAGGCTAGTTGTGATCACGGAAACTAAACAATATCTAGAGGTCTTACATCAATCAAAATTACATGGAAGAACATGAATATTGCAACATATATAGAAAAAATTAAAAAATCTAGAGAAAACCTCTGTTTCTGCCTGGTTTCGAACCAGGGACCTTTTGCGTGTTAGGCAAACGTGATAACCGCTACACTACAGAAACCAACTTGTAGGCTTTTTATGATCATGGAAACTGAAAAATATCTAGAGGTCTAACATTAATCAAAATTACATGGAAGACCATGTGAATTGCAACGTATATAGAAAAAATTTAAAAATATCCAGGAAAAACACTGTTTCTGCCTGATTTCGAACAAGGGACCTTTTGTGTGTTAGGTAAACGTGATAACATACATGGATGTCAAAATGACATGAATGACCATGTTCATTGAAACGTATATAGAAAAAAAAATTAAATAAAAAAAAAACTGTCTCTGTCTGGTTATGAACCAGTTAACTTTTGAATGTTAAGCAAACGTGATAACATACATGGATGTCAAAATTACATGGATTACCATGTGCACTGAAACGTATATAGAAAAATAAAAAAATCTAGAGAAAACCTCTGTTTCTGCCTGGTTTCGAACCAGGGACCTTTTGCGTGTTAGGCAAACGTGATAACCGCTACACTACAGAAACCAACTTGTAGGATATTTGTGATCATGGAAACTGAAAAATATCTAGAGGTCTAACATTAATCAAAATTACATGGAAGACCATGTGAATTGCAACGTATATAGAAAAAATTTAAAAAATCCAGGAAAAACACTGTTTCTGCCTGATTTCGAACAAGGGACCTTTTGTGTGTTAGGCAAACGTGATAACATACATGGATGTCAAAATGACATGAATGACCATGTTCATTGAAACGTATATAGAAAAAAAAATTAAAATAAAAAAAAAACTGTCTCTGTCTGGTTATGAACCAGTTAACTTTTGCATGTTAAGCAATCGTGATAACATACATGGATGTCAAAATTACATGGATGACCATGTGCACTGAAACGTATATAGAAAAAATTAAAAAATCTAGACGAAAACTCTGTTTCTGCCTGGTTTCGAACCAGGGACCTTTTGCGTGTGAGGCAAACGTGATAGCCGCTACACTACAGAAACCAACTTGTAGGCTAGTTGTGATCACGGAAACTAAACAATATCTAGAGGTCTTACATCAATCAAAATTACATGGAAGAACATGAATATTGCAACGTATATAGAAAAAAATCTAGAGAAAACCTCTGTTTCTGCCTGGTTTCGAACCAGGGACTTTTTGCGTGTTAGGCAAACGTGATAACCGCTACACTACAGAAACCAACTTGTAGGCTTTTTATGATCATGGAAACTGAAAAATATCTAGAGGTCTAACATTAATCAAAATTACATGGAAGACCATGTGAATTGCAACGTATATAGAAAAAATTTAAAAAATCCAGGAAAAACAATGTTTCTGCCTGATTTCGAACAAGGGACCTTTTGTGTGTTAGGTAAACGTGATAACATACATGGATGTCAAAATGACATGAATGACCATGTTCATTGAAACGTATATAGAAAAAAAAATTAAATAAAAAAAAAACTGTCTCTGTCTGGTTATGAACCAGTTAACTTTTGCATGTTAAGCAATCGTGATAACATACATGGATGTCAAAATTACATGGATGACCATGTGCACTGAAACGTATATAGAAAAATCAAAAAATCTAGAAAAAAACTCTGTTTCTGCCTTGTATCGAACCAGGGACCTTTTGCGTGTTAGGCAAACGTGATAACCGCTACACTACAGAAACCAACTTGTAGGATATTTATGATCATGGAAACTGAAAAATATCTAGAGGTCTAACATTAATCAAAATTACATGGAAGAACATGTGAATTGCAACGTATATAGAAAAAATTTTAAAAATCCAGGAAAAACACTGTTTCTGCCTGATTTCGAACAAGGGACCTTTTGTGTGTTAGGTAAACGTGATAACATACATGGATGTCAAAATGACATGAATGACCATGTTCATTGAAACGTATATAGAAAAAAAAATTAAAATAAAAAAAAAACTGTCTCTGTCTGGTTATGAACCAGTTAACTTTTGCATGTTAAGCAATCGTGATAACATACATGGATGTCAAAATTACATGGATGACAATGTGCACTGAAACGTATATAGAAAAAATTAAAAAATCTAGAGGAAAACTATGTTACTGCCTGGTTTCGAACCAGGGACCTTTTGCGTGTGATGCAAACGTGATAGCCGTTTCACTACAGAAACCAACTTGTAGGCTAGTTGTGATCAGGGAAACTAAACAATATCTAGAGGTCTTACATCAATCAAAATTACATGGAAGAACATGAATATTGCAACATATATAGAAAAAATTAAAAAATCTAGAGAAAACCTCTGTTTCTGCCTGGTTTCGAACCAGGGACCTTTTGCGTGTTAGGCAAACGTGATAACCGCTACACTACAGAAACCAACTTGTAGGCTTTTTATGATCATGGAAACTGAAAAATATCTAGAGGTCTAACATTAATCAAAATTACATGGAAGACCATGTGAATTGCAACGTATATAGAAAAAATTTAAAAAATCCAGGAAAAACACTGTTTCTGCCTGATTTCGAACAAGGGACTTTTTGTGTGTTAGGTAAACGTGATAACATACATGGATGTCAAAATGACATGAATGACCATGTTCATTGAAACGTATATAGAAAAAAAAATTAAATAAAAAAAAAACTGTCTCTGTCTGGTTATGAACCAGTTAACTTTTGAATGTTAAGCAAACGTGATAACATACATGGATGTCAAAATTACATGGATTACCATGTGCACTGAAACGTATATAGAAAAAATAAAAAAATCTAGAGAAAAACTCTGTTTCTGCCTGGTTTCGAACCAGGGACCTTTTGCGTGTTAGGCAAACGTGATAACCGCTACACTACAGAAACCAACTTGTAGGCTATTTATGATCATGGAAACTGAAAAATACCTAGAGGTCTAACATTAATCAAAATTACATGGAAGACCATGTGAATTGCAACGTATATAGAAAAAATTTAAAAAATCCAGGAAAAACACTGTTTCTGCCTGATTTCGAACAAGGGACCTTTTTTGTGTTAGGCAAACGTGATAACATACATGGATGTCAAAATGACATGAATGACCATGTTCATTGAAACGTATATAGAAAAAAAAATTAAATAAAAAAAAACTGTCTCTGTGTGGTTATGAACCAGTTAACTTTTGAATGTTAAGCAAACGTGATAACATACATGGATGTCAAAATTACATGGATTACCATGTGCACTGAAACATATATAGAAAAATAAAAAAATCTAGAGAAAACCTCTGTTTCTGCCTGGTTTCGAACCAGGGACCTTTTGCGTGTTAGGCAAACGTGATAACCGCTACACTACAGAAACCAACTTGTAGGATATTTATGATCATGGAAACTGAAAAATATCTAGAGGTCTAACATTAATCAAAATTACATGGAAGACCATGTGAATTGCAACGTATATAGAAAAAATTTAAAAAATCCAGGAAAAACACTGTTTCTGCCTGATTTCGAACAAGGGACCTTTTGTGTGTTAGGCAAACGTGATAACATACATGGATGTCAAAATGACATGAATGACCATGTTCATTGAAACGTATATAGAAAAAAAAATTAAAATAAAAAAAAAACTGTCTCTGTCTGGTTATGAACCAGTTAACTTTTGCATGTTAAGCAATCGTGATAACATACATGGATGTCAAAATTACATGGATGACCATGTGCACTGAAACGTATATAGAAAAAATTAAAAAATCTAGACGAAAACTCTGTTTCTGCCTGGTTTCGAACCAGGGACCTTTTGCGTGTGAGGCAAACGTGATAGCCGCTACACTACAGAAACCAACTTGTAGGCTAGTTGTGATCACGGAAACTAAACAATATCTAGAGGTCTTACATCAATCAAAATTACATGGAAGAACATGAATATTGCAACGTATATAGAAAAAAATCTAGAGAAAACCTCTGTTTCTGCCTGGTTTCGAACCAGGGACCTTTTGCGTGTTAGGCAAACGTGATAACCGCTACACTACAGAAACCAACTTGTAGGCTTTTTATGATCATGGAAACTGAAAAATATCTAGAGGTTTAACATTAATCAAAATTACATGGAAGACCATGTGAATTGCAACGTATATAGAAAAAATTTAAAAAATCCAGGAAAAACACTGTTTCTGCCTGATTTCGAACAAGGGACCTTTTGTGTGTTAGGTAAACGTGATAACATACATGGATGTCAAAATGACATGAATGACCATGTTCATTGAAACGTATATAGAAAAAAAAATTAAAATAAAAAAAAAACTGTCTCTGTCTGGTTATGAACCAGTTAACTTTTGAATGTTAAGCAAACGTGATAACATACATGGATGTCAAAATTACATGGATTACCATGTGCAATGAAACGTATATAGAAAAAATAAAAAAATCTAGAGGAAAACTCTGTTTCTGCCTTGTTTCGAACCAGGGACCTTTTGCGTCTTAGGCAAACGTGATAACCGCTACACTACAGAAACCAACTTGTAGGCTATTTATGATCATGGAAACTGAAAAATACCTAGAGATCTAACATTAATCAAAATTACATGGAAGACCATGTGAATTGCAACGTATATAGAAAAAATTTAAAAAATCCAGGAAAAACACTGTTTCTGCCTGATTTCGAACAAGGGACCTTTTGTGTGTTAGGTAAACGTGATAACATACATGGATGTCAAAATGACATGAATGACCATGTTCATTGAAACGTATATAGAAAAAAAAATTAAATAAAAAAAAAACTGTCTTTGTCTGGTTATGAACCAGTTAACTTTTGCATGTTAAGCAATCGTGATAACATACATGGATGTCAAAATTACATGGATGACCATGTGCACTGAAACGTATATAGAAAAATCAAAAAATCTAGAAAAAAACTCTGTTTCTGCCTGGTATCGAACCAGGGACCTTTCGCGTGTTAGGCAAACGTGATAACCGCTACACTACAGAAACCAACTTGTAGGATATTTATGATCATGGAAACTGAAAAATATCTAGAGGTCTAACATTAATCAAAATTACATGGAAGAACATGTGAATTGCAACGTATATAGAAAAAATTTTAAAAATCCAGGAAAAACACTATTTCTGCCTGATTTCGAACAAGGGACCTTTTTTGTGTTAGGCAAACGTGATAACATACATGGATGTCAAAATGACATGAATGACCATGTTCATTGAAACGTATATAGAAAAAAAAATTAAAATAAAAAAAAAACTGTCTCTGTCTGGTTATGAACCAGTTAACTTTTGCATGTTAAGCAATCGTGATAACATACATGGATGTCAAAATTACATGGATGACCATGTGCACTGAAACGTATATAGAAAAAATTAAAAAATCTAGAGGAAAACTATGTTTCTGCCTGGTTTCGAACCAGGGACCTTTTGCGTGTGAGGCAAACGTGATAGCCACTACACTACAGAAACCAACTTGTAGGCTAGTTGTGATCACGGAAACTAAACAATATCTAGAGGTCTTACATCAATCAAAATTACATGGAAGAACATGAATATTGCAACATATATAGAAAAAATTAAAAAATCTAGAGAAAACTTCTGTTTCTGCCTGGTTTCGAACCAGGGACCTTTTGCGTGTTAGGCAAACGTGATAACCGCTACACTACAGAAACCAACTTGTAGGCTTTTTATGATCATGGAAACTGAAAAATATCTAGAGGTCTAACATTAATCAAAATTACATGGAAGACCATGTGAATTGCAAAGTATAAAGAAAAAATTTAGAAAATCCAGGAAAAACAATGTTTCTGCCTGATTTCGAACAAGGGACCTTTTGTGTGTTAGGTAAACGTGATAACATACATGGATGTCAAAATGACATGAATGACCATGTTCATTGAAACGTATATAGAAAAAAAAAATAAATAAAAAAAAAACTGTCTCTGTCTGGTTATGAACCAGTTAACTTTTGAATGTTAAGCAAACGTGATAACATACATGGATGTCAAAATTACATGGATTACCATGTGCAATGAAACGTATATAGAAAAAATAAAAAAATCTAGAGAAAACCTCTGTTTCTGCCTGGTTTCGAACCAGGGACCTTTTGCGTGTTAGGCAAACGTGATAACATACATGGATGTCAAAATTACATGGATTACCATGTGCACTGAAACGTATATAGAAAAAATTAAAAAATCTAGAGGAAAACTATGTTTCTGCATGGTTTCGAACCAGGGACCTTTTGCATGTGAGGCAAACGTGATAACCGCTACACTACAGAAACCAACGTGTAGGCTAGTTGTGATCATGGAAACTGAAAAATATCTAGAGGTCTAACATCAATCAAAATTACATGGAAGACCATGTGAATTGCAACGTATATAGAAAAAATGTTAAAAATCCAGGAAAAACACTGTTTCTGCCTGATTTCGAACAAGGGACCTTTTTTGTGTTAGGCATACGTGATAACATACATGGATGTCAAAATGACATGAATGACCATGTTCATTGAAACGTATATAGAAAAAAAAATTAAAATAAAAAAAAAACTGTCTCTGTCTGGTTATGAACCAGTTAACTTTTGAATGTTAAGCAAACGTGATAACATACATGGATGTCAAAATTACATGGATTACCATGTGCAATGAAACGTATATAGAAAAAATAAAAAAATCTAGAGGAAAACTCTGTTTCTGCCTGGTTTCGAACCAGGGACCTTTTGCGTGTTAGGCAAACGTGATAACCGCTACACTACAGAAACCAACTTGTAGGCTATTTATGATCATGGAAACTGAAAAATACCTAGAGATCTAACATTAATCAAAATTACATGGAAGACTATGTGAATTGCAAAACGTATATAGAAAAAATTTAAAAAATCCAGGAAAAACACTGTTTCTGCCTGATTTCGAACAAGGGACCTTTTGTGTGTTAGGTAAACGTGATAACATACATGGATGTCAAAATGACATAAATGACCATGTTCATTGAAACGTATATAGAAAAAAAAATTAAACAAAAAAAAAACTGTCTCTGTCTGGTTATGAACCAGTTAACTTTTGCATGTTAAGCAATCGTGATAACATACATGGATGTCAAAATTACATGGATGACCATGTGCACTGAAACGTATATAGAAAAATCAAAAAATCTAGAAAAAAACTCTGTTTCTGCCTGGTATCGAACCAGGGACCTTTCGCGTGTTAGGCAAACGTGATAACCGCTACACTACAGAAACCAACTTGTAGGATATTTATGATCATGGAAACTGAAAAATATCTAGAGGTCTAACATTAATCAAAATTACATGGAAGAACATGTGAATTGCAACGTATATAGAAAAAATTTAAAAAATCCAGGAAAAACACTGTTTCTGCCTGATTTCGAACAAGGGACTTTTTGTGTGTTAGGTAAACGTGATAACATACATGGATGTCAAAATGACATGAATGACCATGTTCATTGAAACGTATATAGAAAAAAAAATTAAATAAAAAAAAAACTGTCTCTGTCTGGTTATGAACCAGTTAACTTTTGAATGTTAAGCAAACGTGATAACATACATGGATGTCAAAATTACATGGATTACCATGTGCACTGAAACGTATATAGAAAAAATAAAAAAATCTAGAGAAAAACTCTGTTTCTGCCTGGTTTCGAACCAGGGACCTTTTGCGTGTTAGGCAAACGTGATAACCGCTACACTACAGAAACCAACTTGTAGGCTATTTATGATCATGGAAACTGAAAAATACCTAGAGGTCTAACATTAATCAAAATTACATGGAAGACCATGTGAATTGCAACGTATATAGAAAAAATTTAAAAAATCCAGGAAAAACACTGTTTCTGCCTGATTTCGAACAAGGGACCTTTTTTGTGTTAGGCAAACGTGATAACATACATGGATGTCAAAATGACATGAATGACCATGTTCATTGAAACGTATATAGAAAAAAAAATTAAATAAAAAAAAACTGTCTCTGTGTGGTTATGAACCAGTTAACTTTTGAATGTTAAGCAAACGTGATAACATACATGGATGTCAAAATTACATGGATTACCATGTGCACTGAAACATATATAGAAAAATAAAAAAATCTAGAGAAAACCTCTGTTTCTGCCTGGTTTCGAACCAGGGACCTTTTGCGTGTTAGGCAAACGTGATAACCGCTACACTACAGAAACCAACTTGTAGGATATTTATGATCATGGAAACTGAAAAATATCTAGAGGTCTAACATTAATCAAAATTACATGGAAGACCATGTGAATTGCAACGTATATAGAAAAAATTTAAAAAATCCAGGAAAAACACTGTTTCTGCCTGATTTCGAACAAGGGACCTTTTGTGTGTTAGGCAAACGTGATAACATACATGGATGTCAAAATGACATGAATGACCATGTTCATTGAAACGTATATAGAAAAAAAAATTAAAATAAAAAAAAAACTGTCTCTGTCTGGTTATGAACCAGTTAACTTTTGCATGTTAAGCAATCGTGATAACATACATGGATGTCAAAATTACATGGATGACCATGTGCACTGAAACGTATATAGAAAAAATTAAAAAATCTAGACGAAAACTCTGTTTCTGCCTGGTTTCGAACCAGGGACCTTTTGCGTGTGAGGCAAACGTGATAGCCGCTACACTACAGAAACCAACTTGTAGGCTAGTTGTGATCACGGAAACTAAACAATATCTAGAGGTCTTACATCAATCAAAATTACATGGAAGAACATGAATATTGCAACGTATATAGAAAAAAATCTAGAGAAAACCTCTGTTTCTGCCTGGTTTCGAACCAGGGACCTTTTGCGTGTTAGGCAAACGTGATAACCGCTACACTACAGAAACCAACTTGTAGGCTTTTTATGATCATGGAAACTGAAAAATATCTAGAGGTCTAACATTAATCAAAATTACATGGAAGACCATGTGAATTGCAACGTATATAGAAAAAATTTAAAAAATCCAGGAAAAACACTGTTTCTGCCTGATTTCGAACAAGGGACCTTTTGTGTGTTAGGTAAACGTGATAACATACATGGATGTCAAAATGACATGAATGACCATGTTCATTGAAACGTATATAGAAAAAAAAATTAAATAAAAAAAAAACTGTCTCTGTCTGGTTATGAACCAGTTAACTTTTGAATGTTAAGCAAACGTGATAACATACATGGATGTCAAAATTACATGGATTACCATGTGCACTGAAACGTATATAGAAAAAATAAAAAAATCTAGAGAAAAACTCTGTTTCTGCCTGGTTTCGAACCAGGGACCTTTTGCGTGTTAAGCAAACGTGATAACCGCTACACTACAGAAACCAACTTGTAGGCTATTTATGATCATGGAAACTGAAAAATACCTAGAGGTCTAACATTAATAAAAATTACATGGAAGACCATGTGAATTGCAACGTATATAGAAAAAATGTTAAAAATCCAGGAAAAACACTGTTTCTGCCTGATTTCGAACAAGGGACCTTTTTTGTGTTAGGCAAACGTGATAACATACATGGATGTCAAAATGACATGAATGACCATGTTCATTGAAACGTATATAGAAAAAAAAATTAAAATAAAAAAAAAACTGTCTCTGTCTGGTTATGAACCAGTTAACTTTTGCATGTTAAGCAATCGTGATAACATACATGGATGTCAAAATTACATGGATGACCATGTGCACTGAAACGTATATAGAAAAAATTAAAAAATCTAGAGGAAAACTATGTTTCTGCCTGGTTTCGAACCAGGGACCTTTTGCATGTGAGGCAAACGTGATAACCGCTACACTACAGAAACCAACTTGTAGGCTAGTTGTGATCATGGAAACTGAAAAATATCTAGAGGTCTAACATCAATCAAAATTACATGGAAGACCATGTGAATTGCAACGTATATAGAAAAAATGTTAAAAATCCAGGAAAAACACTGTTTCTGCCTGATTTCGAACAAGGGACCTTTTTTGTGTTAGGCAAACGTGATAACATACATGGATGTCAAAATGACATGAATGACCATGTTCATTGAAACGTATATAGAAAAAAAAATTAAATAAAAAAAAACTGTCTCTGTGTGGTTATGAACCAGTTAACTTTTGAATGTTAAGCAAACGTGATAACATACATGGATGTCAAAATTACATGGATTACCATGTGCACTGAAACGTATATAGAAAAATAAAAAAATCTAGAGAAAAACTCTGTTTCTGCCTGGTATCGAACCAGGGACCTTTTGCGTGTTAGGCAAACGTGATAACCGCTACACTACAGAAACAAACTTGTAGGATATTTATGATCATGGAAACTGAAAAATATCTAGAGGTCTAACATTAATCAAAATTACATGGAAGACCATGTGAATTGCAACGTATATAGAAAAAATTTAAAAAATCCAGGAAAAACACTGTTTCTGCCTGATTTCGAACAAGGGACCTTTTGTGTGTTAGGCAAACGTGATAACATACATGGATGTCAAAATGACATGAATGACCATGTTCATTGAAACGTATATAGAAAAAAAAATTAAAATAAAAAAAAAACTGTCTCTGTCTGGTTATGAACCAGTTAACTTTTGCATGTTAAGCAATCGTGATAACATACATGGATGTCAAAATTACATGGATGACCATGTGCACTGAAACGTATATAGAAAAAATTAAAAAATCTAGAGGAAAACTATGTTTCTGCCTGGTTTCGAACCAGGGACCTTTTGCGTGTGAGGCAAACGAGATAGCCACTACACTACAGAAACCAACTTGTAGGCTAGTTGTGATCACGGAAACTAAACAATATCTAGAGGTCTTACATCAATCAAAATTACATGGAAGAACATGAATATTGCAACATATATAGAAAAAATTAAAAAATCTAGAGAAAACCTCTGTTTCTGCCTGGTTTCGAACCAGGGACCTTTTGCGTGTTAGGCAAACGTGATAACCGCTACACTACAGAAACCAACTTGTAGGCTAGTTGTGATCACGGAAACTAAACAATATCTAGAGGTCTTACATCAATCAAAATTACATGGAAGAACATGAATATTGCAACATATATAGAAAAAATTAAAAAATCTAGAGAAAACCTCTGTTTCTGCCTGGTTTCGAACCAGGGACCTTTTGCGTGTTAGGCAAACGTGATAACCGCTACACTACAGAAACCAACTTGTAGGCTAGTTGTGATCACGGAAACTAAACAATATCTAGAGGTCTTACATCAATCAAAATTACATGGAAGAACATGAATATTGCAACGTATATAGAAAAAATTTAAAAAATCCAGGAAAAACACTGTTTCTGCCTGATTTCGAACAAGGGACCTTTTGTGTGTTAGGCAAACGTGATAACATACATGGATGTCAAAATGACATGAATGACCATGTTCATTGAAACGTATATAGAAAAAAAAATTAAAATAAAAAAAAAACTGTCTCTGTCTGGTTATGAACCAGTTAACTTTTGCATGTTAAGCAATCGTGATAACATACATGGATGTCAAAATTACATGGATGACCATGTGCACTGAAACGTATATAGAAAAAATTAAAAAATCTAGAGGAAAACTATGTTTCTGCCTGGTTTCGAACCAGGGACCTTTTGCGTGTGAGGCAAACGAGATAGCCACTACACTACAGAAACCAACTTGTAGGCTAGTTGTGATCACGGAAACTAAACAATATCTAGAGGTCTTACATCAATCAAAATTACATGGAAGAACATGAATATTGCAACATATATAGAAAAAATTAAAAAATCTAGAGAAAACCTCTGTTTCTGCCTGGTTTCGAACCAGGGACCTTTTGCGTGTTAGGCAAACGTGATAACCGCTACACTACAGAAACCAACTTGTAGGCTAGTTGTGATCACGGAAACTAAACAATATCTAGAGGTCTTACATCAATCAAAATTACATGGAAGAACATGAATATTGCAACATATATAGAAAAAATTAAAAAATCTAGAGAAAACCTCTGTTTCTGCCTGGTTTCGAACCAGGGACCTTTTGCGTGTTAGGCAAACGTGATAACCGCTACACTACAGAAACCAACTTGTAGGCTAGTTGTGATCACGGAAACTAAACAATATCTAGAGGTCTTACATCAATCAAAATTACATGGAAGAACATGAATATTGCAACATATATAGAAAAAATTAAAAAATCTAGAGAAAACCTCTGTTTCTGCCTGGTTTCGAACCAGGGACCTTTTGCGTGTTAGGCAAACGTGATAACCGCTACACTACAGAAACCAACTTGTAGGCTTATTATGATCATGGAAACTGAAAAATATCTAGAGGTCTAACATTAATCAAAATGACATGGAAGACCATGTGAATTGCAACGTATAAAGAAAAAATTTAAAAAATCCAGGAAAAACACTGTTTCTGCCTGATTTCGAACAAGGGACCTTTTGTGTGTTAGGTAAACGTGATAACATACATGGATGTCAAAATGACATGAATGACCATGTTTATTGAAACGTATATAGAAAAAAAAATTAAATAAAAAAAAAACTGTCTCTGTCTGGTTATGAACCAGTTAACTTTTGAATGTTAAGCAAACGTGATAACATACATGGATGTCAAAATTACATGGATTACCATGTGCACTGAAACGTATATAGAAAAAATAAAAAAATCTAGAGAAAAACTCTGTTTCTGCCTGGTTTCGAACCAGGGACCTTTTGCGTGTTAGGCAAACGTGATAACCGCTACACTACAGAAACCAACTTGTAGGATATTTATGATCATGGAAACTGAAAAATATCTAGAGGTCTAACATTAATCAAAATTACATGGAAGACCATGTGAATTGCAACGTATATAGAAAAAATTTAAAAAATCCAGGAAAAACACTGTTTCTGCCTGATTTCGAACAAGGGACCTTTTGTGTGTTAGGCAAACGTGATAACATACATGGATGTCAAAATGACATGAATGACCATGTTCATTGAAACGTATATAGAAAAAAAAATTAAAATAAAAAAAAAAACTGTCTCTGTCTGGTTATGAACCAGTTAACTTTTGCATGTTAAGCAATCGTGATAACATACATGGATGTCAAAATTACATGGATGACCATGTGCTCTGAAACGTATATAGAAAAAATTAAAAAATCTAGAGAAAACCCCTTTTTCTGCCTGGTTTCGAACCAGGGACCTTTTGCGTGTTAGGCAAACGTGATAACCGCTACACTACAGAAACCAACTTGTAGGCTAGTTGTGATCACGGAAACTAAACAATATCTAGAGGTCTTACATCAATCAAAATTACATGGAAGAACATGAATATTGCAACATATATAGAAAAAATTAAAAAATGAAGAGAAAACCTCTGTTTCTGCCTGGTTTCGAACCAGGGACCTTTTGCGTGTTAGGCAAACGTGATAACCGCTACACTACAGAAACCAACTTGTAGGCTTTTTATGATCATGGAAACTGAAAAATATCTAGAGGTCTAACATTAATCAAAATTACATGGAAGACCATGTGAATTGCAACGTATATAGAAAAAATTTAAAAAATCCAGGAAAAACACTGTTTCTGCCTGATTTCGAACAAGGGACCTTTTGTGTGTTAGGTAAACGTGATAACATACATGGATGTCAAAATGACATGAATGACCATGTTCATTGAAACGTATATAGAAAAAAAAATTAAATAAAAAAAAAACTGTCTCTGTCTGGTTATGAACCAGTTAACTTTTGCATGTTAAGCAATCGTGATAACATACATGGATGTCAAAATTACATGGATGACCATGTGCACTGAAACGTATATAGAAAAAATTAAAAAATCTAGAGGAAAACTATGTTTCTGCCTGGTTTCGAACCAGGGACCTTTGCGTGTTAGGCAAACGTGATAACCGCTACACTACAGAAACCAACTTGTAGGATATTTATGATCATGGAAACTGAAAAATATCTAGAGGTCTAACATTAATCAAAATTACATGGAAGACCATGTGAATTGCAACGTATATAGAAAAAATTTAAAAAATCCAGGAAAAACACTGTTTCTGCCTGATTTCGAACAAGGGACCTTTTTTGTGTTAGGCAAACGTTATAACATACATGGATGTCAAAATGACATGAATAACCATGTTCATTGAAACGTATATAGAAAAAAAAATTAAATAAAAAAAAACTGTCTCTGTGTGGTTATGAACCAGTTAACTTTTGAATGTTAAGCAAACGTGATAACATACATGGATGTCAAAATTACATGGATTACCATGTGCACTGAAACGTATATAGAAAAATAAAAAAATCTAGAGAAAAACTCTGTTTCTGCCTGGTATCGAACCAGGGACCTTTGCGTGTTAGGCAAACGTGATAACCGCTACACTACAGAAACCAACTTGTAGGATATTTATGATCATGGAAACTGAAAAATATCTAGAGGTCTAACATTAATCAAAATTACATGGAAGACCATGTGAATTGCAACGTATATAGAAAAAATTTAAAAAATCCAGGAAAAACACTGTTTCTGCCTGATTTCGAACAAGGGACCTTTTGTGTGTTAGGCAAACGTGATAACATACATGGATGTCAAAATGACATGAATGACCATGTTCATTGAAACGTATATAGAAAAAAAAATTAAAATAAAAAAAAAACTGTCTCTGTCTGGTTATGAACCAGTTAACTTTTGCATGTTAAGCAATCGTGATAACATACATGGATGTCAAAATTACATGGATGACCATGTGCACTGAAACGTATATAGAAAAAATTAAAAAATCTAGAGGAAAACAATGTTTCTGCCTGGTTTCGAACCAGGGACCTTTTGCGAGTGAGGCAAACGTGATAGCCGCTACACTACAGAAACCAACTTGTAGGCTAGTTGTGATCACGGAAACTAAACAATATCTAGAGGTCTTACATCAATCAAAATTACATGGAAGAACATGAATATTGCAACATATATAGAAAAAATAAAAAAATCAAGAGAAAACCTCTGTTTCTGCCTGGTTTCGAACCAGGGACCTTTTGCGTGTTAGGCAAACGTGATAACCGCTACACTACAGAAACCAACTTGTAGGCTTTTTATGATCATGGAAACTGAAAAATATCTAGAGGTCTAACATTAATCATAATTACATGGAAGACCATGTGAATTGCAACGTATATAGAAAAAATTTAAAAAATCCAGGAAAAACACTGTTTCTGCCTGATTTCGAACAAGGGACCTTTTGTGTGTTAGGCAAACGTGATAACATACATGGATGTCAAAATGACATGAATGACCATGTTCATTGAAACGTATATAGAAAAAAAAATTAAAATAAAAAAAAAACTGTCTCTGTCTGGTTATGAACCAGTTAACTTTTGCATGTTAAGCAATCGTGATAACATACATGGATGTCAAAATTACATGGATGACCATGTGCACTGAAACGTATTTAGAAAAAATTAAAAAATCTAGAGGAAAACTATGTTTCTGCCTGGTTTCGAACCAGGGACCTTTTGCGTGTGAGGCAAACGTGATAGCCACTACACTACAGAAACCAACTTGTAGGCTAGTTGTGATCACGGAAACTAAACAATATCTAGAGGTCTTACATCAATCAAAATTACATGGAAGAACATGAATATTGCAACATATATAGAAAAAATTAAAAAATCTAGAGAAAACCTCTGTTTCTGCCTGGTTCGAACCAGGGACCTTTTGCGTGTTAGGCAAACGTGATAACCGCTACACTACAGAAACCAACTTGTAGGCTTTTTATGATCATGGAAACTGAAAAATATCTAGAGGTCTAACATTAATCAAAATTACATGGAAGACCATGTGAATTGCAACGTATATAGAAAAAATTTAAAAAAATCCAGGAAAAACACTGTTTCTGCCTGATTTCGAACAAGGGACCTTTTGTGTGTTAGGCAAACGTGATAACATTCATGGATGTCAAAATGACATGAATGACCATGTTCATTGAAACGTATATAGAAAAAAAAATTAAAATAAAAAAAAAACTGTCTCTGTCTGGTTACGAACCAGTTAACTTTTGGATGTTAAGCAAACGTGATAACATACATGGATGTCAAAATTACATGGATTACCATGTGCAATGAAACGTATATAGAAAAAATAAAAAAATCTAGAGAAAACCTCTGTTTCTGCCTGGTTTCGAACCAGGGACCTTTTGCGTGTTAGGCAAACGTGATAACATACATGGATGTCAAAATTACATGGATTACCATGTGCACTGAAACGTATATAGAAAAAATTAAAAAATCTAGAGGAAAACTATGTTTCTGCCTGGTTTCGAACCAGGGACCTTTTGCATGTGAGACAAACGTGATAACCGCTACACTACAGAAACCAACTTGTAGGCTTGTTGTGATCATGGAAACTGAAAAATATCTAGAGGTCTAACATCAATCAAAATTACATGGAAGACCATGTGAATTGCAACGTATATAGAAAAAATGTTAAAAATCCAGGAAAAACACTGTTTCTGCCTGATTTCGAACAAGGGACCTTTTTTGTGTTAGGCAAACGTGATAACATACATGGATGTCAAAATGACATGAATGACCATGTTCATTGAAACGTATATAGAAAAAAAAATTAAAATAAAAAAAAAACTGTCTCTGTCTGGTTATGAACCAGATAACTTTTGAATGTTAAGCAAACGTGATAACATACATGGATGTCAAAATTACATGGATTACCATGTGCAATGAAACGTATATAGAAAAAATAAAAAAATCTAGAGAAAAACTCTGTTTCTGCCTGGTTTCGAACCAGGGACCTTTTGCGTGTGAGGCAAACGTGATAGCCGCTACACTACAGAAACCAACTTGTAGGCTAGTTGTGATCACGGAAACTAAACAATATCTAGAGGTCTTACATCAATCAAAATTACATGGAAGAACATGAATATTGCAACGTATATAGAAAAAAATCTAGAGAAAACCTCTGTTTCTGCCTGGTTTCGAACCAGGGACCTTTTGCGTGTTAGGCAAACGTGATAACCGCTACACTACAGAAACCAACTTGTAGGCTTTTTATGATCATGGAAACTGAAAAATATCTAGAGGTTTAACATTAATCAAAATTACATGGAAGACCATGTGAATTGCAACGTATATAGAAAAAATTTAAAAAATCCAGGAAAAACACTGTTTCTGCCTGATTTCGAACAAGGGACCTTTTGTGTGTTAGGTAAACGTGATAACATACATGGATGTCAAAATGACATGAATGACCATGTTCATTGAAACGTATATAGAAAAAAAAATTAAAATAAAAAAAAAACTGTCTCTGTCTGGTTATGAACCAGTTAACTTTTGAATGTTAAGCAAACGTGATAACATACATGGATGTCAAAATTACATGGATTACCATGTGCAATGAAACGTATATAGAAAAAATAAAAAAATCTAGAGGAAAACTCTGTTTCTGCCTGGTTTCGAACCAGGGACCTTTTGCGTGTTAGGCAAACGTGATAACCGCTACACTACAGAAACCAACTTGTAGGCTATTTATGATCATGGAAACTGAAAAATACCTAGAGATCTAACATTAATCAAAATTACATGGAAGACCATGTGAATTGCAACGTATATAGAAAAAATTTAAAAAATCCAGGAAAAACACTGTTTCTGCCTGATTTCGAACAAGGGACCTTTTGTGTGTTAGGTAAACGTGATAACATACATGGATGTCAAAATGACATGAATGACCATGTTCATTGAAACGTATATAGAAAAAAAAATTAAATAAAAAAAAAACTGTCTTTGTCTGGTTATGAACCAGTTAACTTTTGCATGTTAAGCAATCGTGATAACATACATGGATGTCAAAATTACATGGATGACCATGTGCACTGAAACGTATATAGAAAAATCAAAAAATCTAGAAAAAAACTCTGTTTCTGCCTGGTATCGAACCAGGGACCTTTCGCGTGTTAGGCAAACGTGATAACCGCTACACTACAGAAACCAACTTGTAGGATATTTATGATCATGGAAACTGAAAAATATCTAGAGGTCTAACATTAATCAAAATTACATGGAAGAACATGTGAATTGCAACGTATATAGAAAAAATTTTAAAAATCCAGGAAAAACACTATTTCTGCCTGATTTCGAACAAGGGACCTTTTTTGTGTTAGGCAAACGTGATAACATACATGGATGTCAAAATGACATGAATGACCATGTTCATTGAAACGTATATAGAAAAAAAAATTAAAATAAAAAAAAAACTGTCTCTGTCTGGTTATGAACCAGTTAACTTTTGCATGTTAAGCAATAGTGATAACATACATGGATGTCAAAATTACATGGATGACCATGTGCACTGAAACGTATATAGAAAAAATTAAAAAATCTAGAGGAAAACTATGTTTCTGCCTGGTTTCGAACCAGGGACCTTTTGCGTGTGAGGCAAACGTGATAGCCACTACACTACAGAAACCAACTTGTAGGCTAGTTGTGATCACGGAAACTAAACAATATCTAGAGGTCTTACATCAATCAAAATTACATGGAAGAACATGAATATTGCAACATATATAGAAAAAATTAAAAAATCTAGAGAAAACTTCTGTTTCTGCCTGGTTTCGAACCAGGGACCTTTTGCGTGTTAGGCAAACGTGATAACCGCTACACTACAGAAACCAACTTGTAGGCTTTTTATGATCATGGAAACTGAAAAATATCTAGAGGTCTAACATTAATCAAAATTACATGGAAGACCATGTGAATTGCAAAGTATAAAGAAAAAATTTAGAAAATCCAGGAAAAACACTGTTTCTGCCTGATTTCGAACAAGGGACCTTTTGTGTGTTAGGTAAACGTGATAACATACATGGATGTCAAAATGACATGAATGACCATGTTCATTGAAACGTATATAGAAAAAAAAAATAAATAAAAAAAAAACTGTCTCTGTCTGGTTATGAACCAGTTAACTTTTGAATGTTAAGCAAACGTGATAACATACATGGATGTCAAAATTACATGGATTACCATGTGCAATGAAACGTATATAGAAAAAATAAAAAAATCTAGAGAAAACCTCTGTTTCTGCCTGGTTTCGAACCAGGGACCTTTTGCGTGTTAGGCAAACGTGATAACATACATGGATGTCAAAATTACATGGATTACCATGTGCACTGAAACGTATATAGAAAAAATTAAAAAATCTAGAGGAAAACTATGTTTCTGCATGGTTTCGAACCAGGGACCTTTTGCATGTGAGGCAAACGTGATAACCGCTACACTACAGAAACCAACTTGTAGGCTAGTTGTGATCATGGAAACTGAAAAATATCTAGAGGTCTAACATCAATCAAAATTACATGGAAGACCATGTGAATTGCAACGTATATAGAAAAAATGTTAAAAATCCAGGAAAAACACTGTTTCTGCCTGATTTCGAACAAGGGACCTTTTTTGTGTTAGGCATACGTGATAACATACATGGATGTCAAAATGACATGAATGACCATGTTCATTGAAACGTATATAGAAAAAAAAATTAAAATAAAAAAAAAACTGTCTCTGTCTGGTTATGAACCAGTTAACTTTTGAATGTTAAGCAAACGTGATAACATACATGGATGTCAAAATTACATGGATTACCATGTGCAATGAAACGTATATAGAAAAAATAAAAAAATCTAGAGGAAAACTCTGTTTCTGCCTGGTTTCGAACCAGGGACCTTTTGCGTGTTAGGCAAACGTGATAACCGCTACACTACAGAAACCAACTTGTAGGCTATTTATGATCATGGAAACTGAAAAATACCTAGAGATCTAACATTAATCAAAATTACATGGAAGACTATGTGAATTGCAAAACGTATATAGAAAAAATTTAAAAAATCCAGGAAAAACACTGTTTCTGCCTGATTTCGAACAAGGGACCTTTTGTGTGTTAGGTAAACGTGATAACATACATGGATGTCAAAATGACATGAATGACCATGTTCATTGAAACGTATATAGAAAAAAAAATTAAATAAAAAAAAAACTGTCTCTGTCTGGTTATGAACCAGTTAACTTTTGCATGTTAAGCAATCGTGATAACATACATGGATGTCAAAATTACATGGATGACCATGTGCACTGAAACGTATATAGAAAAATCAAAAAATCTAGAAAAAAACTCTGTTTCTGCCTGGTATCGAACCAGGGACCTTTCGCGTGTTAGGCAAACGTGATAACCGCTACACTACAGAAACCAACTTGTAGGATATTTATGATCATGGAAACTGAAAAATATCTAGAGGTCTAACATTAATCAAAATTACATGGAAGAACATGTGAATTGCAACGTATATAGAAAAAATTTAAAAAATCCAGGAAAAACACTGTTTCTGCCTGATTTCGAACAAGGGACTTTTTGTGTGTTAGGTAAACGTGATAACATACATGGATGTCAAAATGACATGAATGACCATGTTCATTGAAACGTATATAGAAAAAAAAATTAAATAAAAAAAAAACTGTCTCTGTCTGGTTATGAACCAGTTAACTTTTGAATGTTAAGCAAACGTGATAACATACATGGATGTCAAAATTACATGGATTACCATGTGCACTGAAACGTATATAGAAAAAATAAAAAAATCTAGAGAAAAACTCTGTTTCTGCCTGGTTTCGAACCAGGGACCTTTTGCGTGTTAGGCAAACGTGATAACCGCTACACTACAGAAACCAACTTGTAGGCTATTTATGATCATGGAAACTGAAAAATACCTAGAGGTCTAACATTAATCAAAATTACATGGAAGACCATGTGAATTGCAACGTATATAGAAAAAATTTAAAAAATCCAGGAAAAACACTGTTTCTGCCTGATTTCGAACAAGGGACCTTTTTTGTGTTAGGCAAACGTGATAACATACATGGATGTCAAAATGACATGAATGACCATGTTCATTGAAACGTATATAGAAAAAAAAATTAAATAAAAAAAAACTGTCTCTGTGTGGTTATGAACCAGTTAACTTTTGAATGTTAAGCAAACGTGATAACATACATGGATGTCAAAATTACATGGATTACCATGTGCACTGAAACATATATAGAAAAATAAAAAAATCTAGAGAAAACCTCTGTTTCTGCCTGGTTTCGAACCAGGGACCTTTTGCGTGTTAGGCAAACGTGATAACCGCTACACTACAGAAACCAACTTGTAGGATATTTATGATCATGGAAACTGAAAAATATCTAGAGGTCTAACATTAATCAAAATTACATGGAAGACCATGTGAATTGCAACGTATATAGAAAAAATTTAAAAAATCCAGGAAAAACACTGTTTCTGCCTGATTTCGAACAAGGGACCTTTTGTGTGTTAGGCAAACGTGATAACATACATGGATGTCAAAATGACATGAATGACCATGTTCATTGAAACGTATATAGAAAAAAAAATTAAAATAAAAAAAAAACTGTCTCTGTCTGGTTATGAACCAGTTAACTTTTGCATGTTAAGCAATCGTGATAACATACATGGATGTCAAAATTACATGGATGACCATGTGCACTGAAACGTATATAGAAAAAATTAAAAAATCTAGACGAAAACTCTGTTTCTGCCTGGTTTCGAACCAGGGACCTTTTGCGTGTGAGGCAAACGTGATAGCCGCTACACTACAGAAACCAACTTGTAGGCTAGTTGTGATCACGGAAACTAAACAATATCTAGAGGTCTTACATCAATCAAAATTACATGGAAGAACATGAATATTGCAACGTATATAGAAAAAAATCTAGAGAAAACCTCTGTTTCTGCCTGGTTTCGAACCAGGGACCTTTTGCGTGTTAGGCAAACGTGATAACCGCTACACTACAGAAACCAACTTGTAGGCTTTTTATGATCATGGAAACTGAAAAATATCTAGAGGTTTAACATTAATCAAAATTACATGGAAGACCATGTGAATTGCAACGTATATAGAAAAAATTTAAAAAATCCAGGAAAAACACTGTTTCTGCCTGATTTCGAACAAGGGACCTTTTGTGTGTTAGGTAAACGTGATAACATACATGGATGTCAAAATGACATGAATGACCATGTTCATTGAAACGTATATAGAAAAAAAAATTAAAATAAAAAAAAAACTGTCTCTGTCTGGTTATGAACCAGTTAACTTTTGAATGTTAAGCAAACGTGATAACATACATGGATGTCAAAATTACATGGATTACCATGTGCAATGAAACGTATATAGAAAAAATAAAAAAATCTAGAGGAAAACTCTGTTTCTGCCTGGTTTCGAACCAGGGACCTTTTGCGTGTTAGGCAAACGTGATAACCGCTACACTACAGAAACCAACTTGTAGGCTATTTATGATCATGGAAACTGAAAAATACCTAGAGATCTAACATTAATCAAAATTACATGGAAGACCATGTGAATTGCAACGTATATAGAAAAAATTTAAAAAATCCAGGAAAAACACTGTTTCTGCCTGATTTCGAACAAGGGACCTTTTGTGTGTTAGGTAAACGTGATAACATACATGGATGTCAAAATGACATGAATGACCATGTTCATTGAAACGTATATAGAAAAAAAAATTAAATAAAAAAAAAACTGTCTTTGGTTATGAACCAGTTAACTTTTGCATGTTAAGCAATCGTGATAACATACATGGATGTCAAAATTACATGGATGACCATGTGCACTGAAACGTATATAGAAAAATCAAAAAATCTAGAAAAAAACTCTGTTTCTGCCTGGTATCGAACCAGGGACCTTTTGCGTGTTAAGCAAACGTGATAACCGCTACACTACAGAAACCAACTTGTAGGCTATTTATGATCATGGAAACTGAAAAATACCTAGAGGTCTAACATTAATAAAAATTACATGGAAGACCATGTGAATTGCAACGTATATAGAAAAAATGTTAAAAATCCAGGAAAAACACTGTTTCTGCCTGATTTCGAACAAGGGACCTTTTTTGTGTTAGGCAAACGTGATAACATACATGGATGTCAAAATGACATGAATGACCATGTTCATTGAAACGTATATAGAAAAAAAAATTAAAATAAAAAAAAAACTGTCTCTGTCTGGTTATGAACCAGTTAACTTTTGCATGTTAAGCAATCGTGATAACATACATGGATGTCAAAATTACATGGATGACCATGTGCACTGAAACGTATATAGAAAAAATTAAAAAATCTAGAGGAAAACTATGTTTCTGCCTGGTTTCGAACCAGGGACCTTTTGCATGTGAGGCAAACGTGATAACCGCTACACTACAGAAACCAACTTGTAGGCTAGTTGTGATCATGGAAACTGAAAAATATCTAGAGGTCTAACATCAATCAAAATTACATGGAAGACCATGTGAATTGCAACGTATATAGAAAAAATGTTAAAAATCCAGGAAAAACACTGTTTCTGCCTGATTTCGAACAAGGGACCTTTTTTGTGTTAGGCAAACGTGATAACATACATGGATGTCAAAATGACATGAATGACCATGTTCATTGAAACGTATATAGAAAAAAAAATTAAATAAAAAAAAACTGTCTCTGTGTGGTTATGAACCAGTTAACTTTTGAATGTTAAGCAAACGTGATAACATACATGGATGTCAAAATTACATGGATTACCATGTGCACTGAAACGTATATAGAAAAATAAAAAAATCTAGAGAAAAACTCTGTTTCTGCCTGGTATCGAACCAGGGACCTTTTGCGTGTTAGGCAAACGTGATAACCGCTACACTACAGAAACAAACTTGTAGGATATTTATGATCATGGAAACTGAAAAATATCTAGAGGTCTAACATTAATCAAAATTACATGGAAGACCATGTGAATTGCAACGTATATAGAAAAAATTTAAAAAATCCAGGAAAAACACTGTTTCTGCCTGATTTCGAACAAGGGACCTTTTGTGTGTTAGGCAAACGTGATAACATACATGGATGTCAAAATGACATGAATGACCATGTTCATTGAAACGTATATAGAAAAAAAAATTAAAATAAAAAAAAAACTGTCTCTGTCTGGTTATGAACCAGTTAACTTTTGCATGTTAAGCAATCGTGATAACATACATGGATGTCAAAATTACATGGATGACCATGTGCACTGAAACGTATATAGAAAAAATTAAAAAATCTAGAGGAAAACTATGTTTCTGCCTGGTTTCGAACCAGGGACCTTTTGCGTGTGAGGCAAACGAGATAGCCACTACACTACAGAAACCAACTTGTAGGCTAGTTGTGATCACGGAAACTAAACAATATCTAGAGGTCTTACATCAATCAAAATTACATGGAAGAACATGAATATTGCAACATATATAGAAAAAATTAAAAAATCTAGAGAAAACCTCTGTTTCTGCCTGGTTTCGAACCAGGGACCTTTTGCGTGTTAGGCAAACGTGATAACCGCTACACTACAGAAACCAACTTGTAGGCTAGTTGTGATCACGGAAACTAAACAATATCTAGAGGTCTTACATCAATCAAAATTACATGGAAGAACATGAATATTGCAACATATATAGAAAAAATTAAAAAATCTAGAGAAAACCTCTGTTTCTGCCTGGTTTCGAACCAGGGACCTTTTGCGTGTTAGGCAAACGTGATAACCGCTACACTACAGAAACCAACTTGTAGGCTAGTTGTGATCACGGAAACTAAACAATATCTAGAGGTCTTACATCAATCAAAATTACATGGAAGAACATGAATATTGCAACGTATATAGAAAAAATTTAAAAAATCCAGGAAAAACACTGTTTCTGCCTGATTTCGAACAAGGGACCTTTTGTGTGTTAGGCAAACGTGATAACATACATGGATGTCAAAATGACATGAATGACCATGTTCATTGAAACGTATATAGAAAAAAAAATTAAAATAAAAAAAAAACTGTCTCTGTCTGGTTATGAACCAGTTAACTTTTGCATGTTAAGCAATCGTGATAACATACATGGATGTCAAAATTACATGGATGACCATGTGCACTGAAACGTATATAGAAAAAATTAAAAAATCTAGAGGAAAACTATGTTTCTGCCTGGTTTCGAACCAGGGACCTTTTGCGTGTGAGGCAAACGAGATAGCCACTACACTACAGAAACCAACTTGTAGGCTAGTTGTGATCACGGAAACTAAACAATATCTAGAGGTCTTACATCAATCAAAATTACATGGAAGAACATGAATATTGCAACATATATAGAAAAAATTAAAAAATCTAGAGAAAACCTCTGTTTCTGCCTGGTTTCGAACCAGGGACCTTTTGCGTGTTAGGCAAACGTGATAACCGCTACACTACAGAAACCAACTTGTAGGCTAGTTGTGATCACGGAAACTAAACAATATCTAGAGGTCTTACATCAATCAAAATTACATGGAAGAACATGAATATTGCAACATATATAGAAAAAATTAAAAAATCTAGAGAAAACCTCTGTTTCTGCCTGGTTTCGAACCAGGGACCTTTTGCGTGTTAGGCAAACGTGATAACCGCTACACTACAGAAACCAACTTGTAGGCTAGTTGTGATCACGGAAACTAAACAATATCTAGAGGTCTTACATCAATCAAAATTACATGGAAGAACATGAATATTGCAACATATATAGAAAAAATTAAAAAATCTAGAGAAAACCTCTGTTTCTGCCTGGTTTCGAACCAGGGACCTTTTGCGTGTTAGGCAAACGTGATAACCGCTACACTACAGAAACCAACTTGTAGGCTTTTTATGATCATGGAAACTGAAAAATATCTAGAGGTCTAACATTAATCAAAATGACATGGAAGACCATGTGAATTGCAACGTATAAAGAAAAAATTTAAAAAATCCAGGAAAAACACTGTTTCTGCCTGATTTCGAACAAGGGACCTTTTGTGTGTTAGGTAAACGTGATAACATACATGGATGTCAAAATGACATGAATGACCATGTTTATTGAAACGTATATAGAAAAAAAAATTAAATAAAAAAAAAACTGTCTCTGTCTGGTTATGAACCAGTTAACTTTTGAATGTTAAGCAAACGTGATAACATACATGGATGTCAAAATTACATGGATTACCATGTGCACTGAAACGTATATAGAAAAAATAAAAAAATCTAGAGAAAAACTCTGTTTCTGCCTGGTTTCGAACCAGGGACCTTTTGCGTGTTAGGCAAACGTGATAACCGCTACACTACAGAAACCAACTTGTAGGATATTTATGATCATGGAAACTGAAAAATATCTAGAGGTCTAACATTAATCAAAATTACATGGAAGACCATGTGAATTGCAACGTATATAGAAAAAATTTAAAAAATCCAGGAAAAACACTGTTTCTGCCTGATTTCGAACAAGGGACCTTTTGTGTGTTAGGCAAACGTGATAACATACATGGATGTCAAAATGACATGAATGACCATGTTCATTGAAACGTATATAGAAAAAAAAATTAAAATAAAAAAAAAAACTGTCTCTGTCTGGTTATGAACCAGTTAACTTTTGCATGTTAAGCAATCGTGATAACATACATGGATGTCAAAATTACATGGATGACCATGTGCTCTGAAACGTATATAGAAAAAATTAAAAAATCTAGAGAAAACCCCTTTTTCTGCCTGGTTTCGAACCAGGGACCTTTTGCGTGTTAGGCAAACGTGATAACCGCTACACTACAGAAACCAACTTGTAGGCTAGTTGTGATCACGGAAACTAAACAATATCTAGAGGTCTTACATCAATCAAAATTACATGGAAGAACATGAATATTGCAACATATATAGAAAAAATTAAAAAATGAAGAGAAAACCTCTGTTTCTGCCTGGTTTCGAACCAGGGACCTTTTGCGTGTTAGGCAAACGTGATAACCGCTACACTACAGAAACCAACTTGTAGGCTTTTTATGATCATGGAAACTGAAAAATATCTAGAGGTCTAACATTAATCAAAATTACATGGAAGACCATGTGAATTGCAACGTATATAGAAAAAATTTAAAAAATCCAGGAAAAACACTGTTTCTGCCTGATTTCGAACAAGGGACCTTTTGTGTGTTAGGTAAACGTGATAACATACATGGATGTCAAAATGACATGAATGACCATGTTCATTGAAACGTATATAGAAAAAAAAATTAAATAAAAAAAAAACTGTCTCTGTCTGGTTATGAACCAGTTAACTTTTGCATGTTAAGCAATCGTGATAACATACATGGATGTCAAAATTACATGGATGACCATGTGCACTGAAACGTATATAGAAAAAATTAAAAAATCTAGAGGAAAACTATGTTTCTGCCTGGTTTCGAACCAGGGACCTTTGCGTGTTAGGCAAACGTGATAACCGCTACACTACAGAAACCAACTTGTAGGATATTTATGATCATGGAAACTGAAAAATATCTAGAGGTCTAACATTAATCAAAATTACATGGAAGACCATGTGAATTGCAACGTATATAGAAAAAATTTAAAAAATCCAGGAAAAACACTGTTTCTGCCTGATTTCGAACAAGGGACCTTTTTTGTGTTAGGCAAACGTTATAACATACATGGATGTCAAAATGACATGAATAACCATGTTCATTGAAACGTATATAGAAAAAAAAATTAAATAAAAAAAAACTGTCTCTGTGTGGTTATGAACCAGTTAACTTTTGAATGTTAAGCAAACGTGATAACATACATGGATGTCAAAATTACATGGATTACCATGTGCACTGAAACGTATATAGAAAAATAAAAAAATCTAGAGAAAAACTCTGTTTCTGCCTGGTATCGAACCAGGGACCTTTGCGTGTTAGGCAAACGTGATAACCGCTACACTACAGAAACCAACTTGTAGGATATTTATGATCATGGAAACTGAAAAATATCTAGAGGTCTAACATTAATCAAAATTACATGGAAGACCATGTGAATTGCAACGTATATAGAAAAAATTTAAAAAATCCAGGAAAAACACTGTTTCTGCCTGATTTCGAACAAGGGACCTTTTGTGTGTTAGGCAAACGTGATAACATACATGGATGTCAAAATGACATGAATGACCATGTTCATTGAAACGTATATAGAAAAAAAAATTAAAATAAAAAAAAAACTGTCTCTGTCTGGTTATGAACCAGTTAACTTTTGCATGTTAAGCAATCGTGATAACATACATGGATGTCAAAATTACATGGATGACCATGTGCACTGAAACGTATATAGAAAAAATTAAAAAATCTAGAGGAAAACAATGTTTCTGCCTGGTTTCGAACCAGGGACCTTTTGCGAGTGAGGCAAACGTGATAGCCGCTACACTACAGAAACCAACTTGTAGGCTAGTTGTGATCACGGAAACTAAACAATATCTAGAGGTCTTACATCAATCAAAATTACATGGAAGAACATGAATATTGCAACATATATAGAAAAAATAAAAAAATCAAGAGAAAACCTCTGTTTCTGCCTGGTTTCGAACCAGGGACCTTTTGCGTGTTAGGCAAACGTGATAACCGCTACACTACAGAAACCAACTTGTAGGCTTTTTATGATCATGGAAACTGAAAAATATCTAGAGGTCTAACATTAATCATAATTACATGGAAGACCATGTGAATTGCAACGTATATAGAAAAAATTTAAAAAATCCAGGAAAAACACTGTTTCTGCCTGATTTCGAACAAGGGACCTTTTGTGTGTTAGGCAAACGTGATAACATACATGGATGTCAAAATGACATGAATGACCATGTTCATTGAAACGTATATAGAAAAAAAAATTAAAATAAAAAAAAAACTGTCTCTGTCTGGTTATGAACCAGTTAACTTTTGCATGTTAAGCAATCGTGATAACATACATGGATGTCAAAATTACATGGATGACCATGTGCACTGAAACGTATTTAGAAAAAATTAAAAAATCTAGAGGAAAACTATGTTTCTGCCTGGTTTCGAACCAGGGACCTTTTGCGTGTGAGGCAAACGTGATAGCCACTACACTACAGAAACCAACTTGTAGGCTAGTTGTGATCACGGAAACTAAACAATATCTAGAGGTCTTACATCAATCAAAATTACATGGAAGAACATGAATATTGCAACATATATAGAAAAAATTAAAAAATCTAGAGAAAACCTCTGTTTCTGCCTGGTTCGAACCAGGGACCTTTTGCGTGTTAGGCAAACGTGATAACCGCTACACTACAGAAACCAACTTGTAGGCTTTTTATGATCATGGAAACTGAAAAATATCTAGAGGTCTAACATTAATCAAAATTACATGGAAGACCATGTGAATTGCAACGTATATAGAAAAAATTTAAAAAAATCCAGGAAAAACACTGTTTCTGCCTGATTTCGAACAAGGGACCTTTTGTGTGTTAGGCAAACGTGATAACATTCATGGATGTCAAAATGACATGAATGACCATGTTCATTGAAACGTATATAGAAAAAAAAATTAAAATAAAAAAAAAACTGTCTCTGTCTGGTTACGAACCAGTTAACTTTTGGATGTTAAGCAAACGTGATAACATACATGGATGTCAAAATTACATGGATTACCATGTGCAATGAAACGTATATAGAAAAAATAAAAAAATCTAGAGAAAACCTCTGTTTCTGCCTGGTTTCGAACCAGGGACCTTTTGCGTGTTAGGCAAACGTGATAACATACATGGATGTCAAAATTACATGGATTACCATGTGCACTGAAACGTATATAGAAAAAATTAAAAAATCTAGAGGAAAACTATGTTTCTGCCTGGTTTCGAACCAGGGACCTTTTGCATGTGAGACAAACGTGATAACCGCTACACTACAGAAACCAACTTGTAGGCTTGTTGTGATCATGGAAACTGAAAAATATCTAGAGGTCTAACATCAATCAAAATTACATGGAAGACCATGTGAATTGCAACGTATATAGAAAAAATGTTAAAAATCCAGGAAAAACACTGTTTCTGCCTGATTTCGAACAAGGGACCTTTTTTGTGTTAGGCAAACGTGATAACATACATGGATGTCAAAATGACATGAATGACCATGTTCATTGAAACGTATATAGAAAAAAAAATTAAAATAAAAAAAAAACTGTCTCTGTCTGGTTATGAACCAGATAACTTTTGAATGTTAAGCAAACGTGATAACATACATGGATGTCAAAATTACATGGATTACCATGTGCAATGAAACGTATATAGAAAAAATAAAAAAATCTAGAGAAAAACTCTGTTTCTGCCTGGTTTCGAACCAGGGACCTTTTGCGTGTGAGGCAAACGTGATAGCCGCTACACTACAGAAACCAACTTGTAGGCTAGTTGTGATCACGGAAACTAAACAATATCTAGAGGTCTTACATCAATCAAAATTACATGGAAGAACATGAATATTGCAACGTATATAGAAAAAAATCTAGAGAAAACCTCTGTTTCTGCCTGGTTTCGAACCAGGGACCTTTTGCGTGTTAGGCAAACGTGATAACCGCTACACTACAGAAACCAACTTGTAGGCTTTTTATGATCATGGAAACTGAAAAATATCTAGAGGTTTAACATTAATCAAAATTACATGGAAGACCATGTGAATTGCAACGTATATAGAAAAAATTTAAAAAATCCAGGAAAAACACTGTTTCTGCCTGATTTCGAACAAGGGACCTTTTGTGTGTTAGGTAAACGTGATAACATACATGGATGTCAAAATGACATGAATGACCATGTTCATTGAAACGTATATAGAAAAAAAAATTAAAATAAAAAAAAAACTGTCTCTGTCTGGTTATGAACCAGTTAACTTTTGAATGTTAAGCAAACGTGATAACATACATGGATGTCAAAATTACATGGATTACCATGTGCAATGAAACGTATATAGAAAAAATAAAAAAATCTAGAGGAAAACTCTGTTTCTGCCTGGTTTCGAACCAGGGACCTTTTGCGTGTTAGGCAAACGTGATAACCGCTACACTACAGAAACCAACTTGTAGGCTATTTATGATCATGGAAACTGAAAAATACCTAGAGATCTAACATTAATCAAAATTACATGGAAGACCATGTGAATTGCAACGTATATAGAAAAAATTTAAAAAATCCAGGAAAAACACTGTTTCTGCCTGATTTCGAACAAGGGACCTTTTGTGTGTTAGGTAAACGTGATAACATACATGGATGTCAAAATGACATGAATGACCATGTTCATTGAAACGTATATAGAAAAAAAAATTAAATAAAAAAAAAACTGTCTTTGTCTGGTTATGAACCAGTTAACTTTTGCATGTTAAGCAATCGTGATAACATACATGGATGTCAAAATTACATGGATGACCATGTGCACTGAAACGTATATAGAAAAATCAAAAAATCTAGAAAAAAACTCTGTTTCTGCCTGGTATCGAACCAGGGACCTTTCGCGTGTTAGGCAAACGTGATAACCGCTACACTACAGAAACCAACTTGTAGGATATTTATGATCATGGAAACTGAAAAATATCTAGAGGTCTAACATTAATCAAAATTACATGGAAGAACATGTGAATTGCAACGTATATAGAAAAAATTTTAAAAATCCAGGAAAAACACTATTTCTGCCTGATTTCGAACAAGGGACCTTTTTTGTGTTAGGCAAACGTGATAACATACATGGATGTCAAAATGACATGAATGACCATGTTCATTGAAACGTATATAGAAAAAAAAATTAAAATAAAAAAAAAACTGTCTCTGTCTGGTTATGAACCAGTTAACTTTTGCATGTTAAGCAATAGTGATAACATACATGGATGTCAAAATTACATGGATGACCATGTGCACTGAAACGTATATAGAAAAAATTAAAAAATCTAGAGGAAAACTATGTTTCTGCCTGGTTTCGAACCAGGGACCTTTTGCGTGTGAGGCAAACGTGATAGCCACTACACTACAGAAACCAACTTGTAGGCTAGTTGTGATCACGGAAACTAAACAATATCTAGAGGTCTTACATCAATCAAAATTACATGGAAGAACATGAATATTGCAACATATATAGAAAAAATTAAAAAATCTAGAGAAAACTTCTGTTTCTGCCTGGTTTCGAACCAGGGACCTTTTGCGTGTTAGGCAAACGTGATAACCGCTACACTACAGAAACCAACTTGTAGGCTTTTTATGATCATGGAAACTGAAAAATATCTAGAGGTCTAACATTAATCAAAATTACATGGAAGACCATGTGAATTGCAAAGTATAAAGAAAAAATTTAGAAAATCCAGGAAAAACACTGTTTCTGCCTGATTTCGAACAAGGGACCTTTTGTGTGTTAGGTAAACGTGATAACATACATGGATGTCAAAATGACATGAATGACCATGTTCATTGAAACGTATATAGAAAAAAAAAATAAATAAAAAAAAAACTGTCTCTGTCTGGTTATGAACCAGTTAACTTTTGAATGTTAAGCAAACGTGATAACATACATGGATGTCAAAATTACATGGATTACCATGTGCAATGAAACGTATATAGAAAAAATAAAAAAATCTAGAGAAAACCTCTGTTTCTGCCTGGTTTCGAACCAGGGACCTTTTGCGTGTTAGGCAAACGTGATAACATACATGGATGTCAAAATTACATGGATTACCATGTGCACTGAAACGTATATAGAAAAAATTAAAAAATCTAGAGGAAAACTATGTTTCTGCATGGTTTCGAACCAGGGACCTTTTGCATGTGAGGCAAACGTGATAACCGCTACACTACAGAAACCAACTTGTAGGCTAGTTGTGATCATGGAAACTGAAAAATATCTAGAGGTCTAACATCAATCAAAATTACATGGAAGACCATGTGAATTGCAACGTATATAGAAAAAATGTTAAAAATCCAGGAAAAACACTGTTTCTGCCTGATTTCGAACAAGGGACCTTTTTTGTGTTAGGCATACGTGATAACATACATGGATGTCAAAATGACATGAATGACCATGTTCATTGAAACGTATATAGAAAAAAAAATTAAAATAAAAAAAAAACTGTCTCTGTCTGGTTATGAACCAGTTAACTTTTGAATGTTAAGCAAACGTGATAACATACATGGATGTCAAAATTACATGGATTACCATGTGCAATGAAACGTATATAGAAAAAATAAAAAAATCTAGAGGAAAACTCTGTTTCTGCCTGGTTTCGAACCAGGGACCTTTTGCGTGTTAGGCAAACGTGATAACCGCTACACTACAGAAACCAACTTGTAGGCTATTTATGATCATGGAAACTGAAAAATACCTAGAGATCTAACATTAATCAAAATTACATGGAAGACTATGTGAATTGCAAAACGTATATAGAAAAAATTTAAAAAATCCAGGAAAAACACTGTTTCTGCCTGATTTCGAACAAGGGACCTTTTGTGTGTTAGGTAAACGTGATAACATACATGGATGTCAAAATGACATGAATGACCATGTTCATTGAAACGTATATAGAAAAAAAAATTAAATAAAAAAAAAACTGTCTCTGTCTGGTTATGAACCAGTTAACTTTTGCATGTTAAGCAATCGTGATAACATACATGGATGTCAAAATTACATGGATGACCATGTGCACTGAAACGTATATAGAAAAATCAAAAAATCTAGAAAAAAACTCTGTTTCTGCCTGGTATCGAACCAGGGACCTTTCGCGTGTTAGGCAAACGTGATAACCGCTACACTACAGAAACCAACTTGTAGGATATTTATGATCATGGAAACTGAAAAATATCTAGAGGTCTAACATTAATCAAAATTACATGGAAGAACATGTGAATTGCAACGTATATAGAAAAAATTTAAAAAATCCAGGAAAAACACTGTTTCTGCCTGATTTCGAACAAGGGACTTTTTGTGTGTTAGGTAAACGTGATAACATACATGGATGTCAAAATGACATGAATGACCATGTTCATTGAAACGTATATAGAAAAAAAAATTAAATAAAAAAAAAACTGTCTCTGTCTGGTTATGAACCAGTTAACTTTTGAATGTTAAGCAAACGTGATAACATACATGGATGTCAAAATTACATGGATTACCATGTGCACTGAAACGTATATAGAAAAAATAAAAAAATCTAGAGAAAAACTCTGTTTCTGCCTGGTTTCGAACCAGGGACCTTTTGCGTGTTAGGCAAACGTGATAACCGCTACACTACAGAAACCAACTTGTAGGCTATTTATGATCATGGAAACTGAAAAATACCTAGAGGTCTAACATTAATCAAAATTACATGGAAGACCATGTGAATTGCAACGTATATAGAAAAAATTTAAAAAATCCAGGAAAAACACTGTTTCTGCCTGATTTCGAACAAGGGACCTTTTTTGTGTTAGGCAAACGTGATAACATACATGGATGTCAAAATGACATGAATGACCATGTTCATTGAAACGTATATAGAAAAAAAAATTAAATAAAAAAAAACTGTCTCTGTGTGGTTATGAACCAGTTAACTTTTGAATGTTAAGCAAACGTGATAACATACATGGATGTCAAAATTACATGGATTACCATGTGCACTGAAACATATATAGAAAAATAAAAAAATCTAGAGAAAACCTCTGTTTCTGCCTGGTTTCGAACCAGGGACCTTTTGCGTGTTAGGCAAACGTGATAACCGCTACACTACAGAAACCAACTTGTAGGATATTTATGATCATGGAAACTGAAAAATATCTAGAGGTCTAACATTAATCAAAATTACATGGAAGACCATGTGAATTGCAACGTATATAGAAAAAATTTAAAAAATCCAGGAAAAACACTGTTTCTGCCTGATTTCGAACAAGGGACCTTTTGTGTGTTAGGCAAACGTGATAACATACATGGATGTCAAAATGACATGAATGACCATGTTCATTGAAACGTATATAGAAAAAAAAATTAAAATAAAAAAAAAACTGTCTCTGTCTGGTTATGAACCAGTTAACTTTTGCATGTTAAGCAATCGTGATAACATACATGGATGTCAAAATTACATGGATGACCATGTGCACTGAAACGTATATAGAAAAAATTAAAAAATCTAGACGAAAACTCTGTTTCTGCCTGGTTTCGAACCAGGGACCTTTTGCGTGTGAGGCAAACGTGATAGCCGCTACACTACAGAAACCAACTTGTAGGCTAGTTGTGATCACGGAAACTAAACAATATCTAGAGGTCTTACATCAATCAAAATTACATGGAAGAACATGAATATTGCAACGTATATAGAAAAAAATCTAGAGAAAACCTCTGTTTCTGCCTGGTTTCGAACCAGGGACCTTTTGCGTGTTAGGCAAACGTGATAACCGCTACACTACAGAAACCAACTTGTAGGCTTTTTATGATCATGGAAACTGAAAAATATCTAGAGGTTTAACATTAATCAAAATTACATGGAAGACCATGTGAATTGCAACGTATATAGAAAAAATTTAAAAAATCCAGGAAAAACACTGTTTCTGCCTGATTTCGAACAAGGGACCTTTTGTGTGTTAGGTAAACGTGATAACATACATGGATGTCAAAATGACATGAATGACCATGTTCATTGAAACGTATATAGAAAAAAAAATTAAAATAAAAAAAAAACTGTCTCTGTCTGGTTATGAACCAGTTAACTTTTGAATGTTAAGCAAACGTGATAACATACATGGATGTCAAAATTACATGGATTACCATGTGCAATGAAACGTATATAGAAAAAATAAAAAAATCTAGAGGAAAACTCTGTTTCTGCCTGGTTTCGAACCAGGGACCTTTTGCGTGTTAGGCAAACGTGATAACCGCTACACTACAGAAACCAACTTGTAGGCTATTTATGATCATGGAAACTGAAAAATACCTAGAGATCTAACATTAATCAAAATTACATGGAAGACCATGTGAATTGCAACGTATATAGAAAAAATTTAAAAAATCCAGGAAAAACACTGTTTCTGCCTGATTTCGAACAAGGGACCTTTTGTGTGTTAGGTAAACGTGATAACATACATGGATGTCAAAATGACATGAATGACCATGTTCATTGAAACGTATATAGAAAAAAAAATTAAATAAAAAAAAAACTGTCTTTGGTTATGAACCAGTTAACTTTTGCATGTTAAGCAATCGTGATAACATACATGGATGTCAAAATTACATGGATGACCATGTGCACTGAAACGTATATAGAAAAATCAAAAAATCTAGAAAAAAACTCTGTTTCTGCCTGGTATCGAACCAGGGACCTTTCGCGTGTTAGGCAAACGTGATAACCGCTACACTACAGAAACCAACTTGTAGGATATTTATGATCATGGAAACTGAAAAATATCTAGAGGTCTAACATTAATCAAAATTACATGGAAGAACATGTGAATTGCAACGTATATAGAAAAAATTTTAAAAATCCAGGAAAAACACTATTTCTGCCTGATTTCGAACAAGGGACCTTTTTTGTGTTAGGCAAACGTGATAACATACATGGATGTCAAAATGACATGAATGACCATGTTCATTGAAACGTATATAGAAAAAAAAATTAAAATAAAAAAAAAACTGTCTCTGTCTGGTTATGAACCAGTTAACTTTTGCATGTTAAGCAATCGTGATAACATACATGGATGTCAAAATTACATGGATGACCATGTGCACTGAAACGTATATAGAAAAAATTAAAAAATCTAGAGGAAAACTATGTTTCTGCCTGGTTTCGAACCAGGGACCTTTTGCGTGTGAGGCAAACGTGATAGCCACTACACTACAGAAACCAACTTGTAGGCTAGTTGTGATCACGGAAACTAAACAATATCTAGAGGTCTTACATCAATCAAAATTACATGGAAGAACATGAATATTGCAACATATATAGAAAAAATTAAAAAATCTAGAGAAAACTTCTGTTTCTGCCTGGTTTCGAACCAGGGACCTTTTGCGTGTTAGGCAAACGTGATAACCGCTACACTACAGAAACCAACTTGTAGGCTTTTTATGATCATGGAAACTGAAAAATATCTAGAGGTCTAACATTAATCAAAATTACATGGAAGACCATGTGAATTGCAAAGTATAAAGAAAAAATTTAAAAAATCCAGGAAAAACACTGTTTCTGCCTGATTTCGAACAAGGGACCTTTTGTGTGTTAGGTAAACGTGATAAAATACATGGATGTCAAAATGACATGAATGACCATGTTCATTGAAACGTATATAGAAAAAAAAAATAAATAAAAAAAAAACTGTCTCTGTCTGGTTATGAACCAGTTAACTTTTGAATGTTAAGCAAACGTGATAACATACATGGATGTCAAAATTACATGGATTACCATGTGCAATGAAACGTATATAGAAAAAATAAAAAAATCTAGAGAAAACCTCTGTTTCTGCCTGGTTTCGAACCAGGGACCCTTTGCGTGTTAGGCAAACGTGATAACATACATGGATGTCAAAATTACATGGATTACCATGTGCACTGAAACGTATATAGAAAAAATTAAAAAATCTAGAGGAAAACTATGTTTCTGCATGGTTTCGAACCAGGGACCTTTTGCATGTGAGGCAAACGTGATAACCGCTACACTACAGAAACCAACTTGTAGGCTAGTTGTGATCATGGAAACTGAAAAATATCTAGAGGTCTAACATCAATCAAAATTACATGGAAGACCATGTGAATTGCAACGTATATAGAAAAAATGTTAAAAATCCAGGAAAAACACTGTTTCTGCCTGATTTCGAACAAGGGACCTTTTTTGTGTTAGGCAAACGTGATAACATACATGGATGTCAAAATGACATGAATGACCATGTTCATTGAAACGTATATAGAAAAAAAAATTAAATAAAAAAAAAACTGTCTCTGTCTGGTTATGAACCAGTTAACTTTTGAATGTTAAGCAAACGTGATAACATACATGGATGTCAAAATTACATGGATTACCATGTGCACTGAAACGTATATAGAAAAAATAAAAAAATCTAGAGAAAAACTCTGTTTCTGCCTGGTTTCGAACCAGGGACCTTTTGCGTGTTAGGCAAACGTGATAACCGCTACACTACAGAAACCAACTTGTAGGCTATTTATGATCATGGAAACTGAAAAATACCTAGAGATCTAACATTAATCAAAATTACATGGAAGACCATGTGAATTGCAAAACGTATATAGAAAAAATTTAAAAAATCCAGGAAAAACACTGTTTCTGCCTGATTTCGAACAAGGGACCTTTTGTGTGTTAGGTAAACGTGATAACATACATGGATGTCAAAATGACATGAATGACCATGTTCATTGAAACGTATATAGAAAAAAAAATTAAATAAAAAAAAAACTGTCTCTGTCTGGTTATGAACCAGTTAACTTTTGCATGTTAAGCAATCGTGATAACATACATGGATGTCAAAATTACATGGATGACCATGTGCACTGAAACGTATATAGAAAAATCAAAAAATCTAGAAAAAAACTCTGTTTCTGCCTGGTATCGAACCAGGGACCTTTCGCGTGTTAGGCAAACGTGATAACCGCTACACTACAGAAACCAACTTGTAGGATATTTATGATCATGGAAACTGAAAAATATCTAGAGGTCTAACATTAATCAAAATTACATGGAAGAACATGTGAATTGCAACGTATATAGAAAAAATTTTAAAAATCCAGGAAAAACACTGTTTCTGCCTGATTTCGAACAAGGGACCTTTTGTGTGTTAGGTAAACGTGATAACATACATGGATGTCAAAATGACATGAATGACCATGTTCATTGAAACGTATATAGAAAAAAAAATTAAAATTAAAAAAAAACTGTCTCTGTCTGGTTATTTACCAGTTAACTTTTGCATGTTAAGCAATCGTGATAACATACATGGATGTCAAAATTACATGGATGACAATGTGCACTGAAACGTATATAGAAAAAATTAAAAAATCTAGAGGAAAACTATGTTTCTGCCTGGTTTCGAACCAGGGACCTTTTGCGTGTGAGGCAAACGTGATAGCCGTTTCACTACAGAAACCAACTTGTAGGCTAGTTGTGATCACGGAAACTAAACAATATCTAGAGGTCTTACATCAATCAAAATTACATGGAAGAACATGAATATTGCAACATATATAGAAAAAATTAAAAAATCTAGAGAAAACCTCTGTTTCTGCCTGGTTTCGAACCAGGGACCTTTTGCGTGTTAGGCAAACGTGATAACCGCTACACTACAGAAACCAACTTGTAGGCTTTTTATGATCATGGAAACTGAAAAATATCTAGAGGTCTAACATTAATCAAAATTACATGGAAGACCATGTGAATTGCAACGTATATAGAAAAAATTTAAAAAATCCAGGAAAAACACTGTTTCTGCCTGATTTCGAACAAGGGACCTTTTGTGTGTTAGGTAAACGTGATAACATACATGGATGTCAAAATGACATGAATGACCATGTTCATTGAAACGTATATAGAAAAAAAAATTAAATAAAAAAAAAACTGTCTCTGTCTGGTTATGAACCAGTTAACTTTTGAATGTTAAGCAAACGTGATAACATACATGGATGTCAAAATTACATGGATTACCATGTGCACTGAAACGTATATAGAAAAAATAAAAAAATCTAGAGAAAAACTCTGTTTCTGCCTGGTTTCGAACCAGGGACCTTTTGCGTGTTAGGCAAACGTGATAACCGCTACACTACAGAAACCAACTTGTAGGCTATTTATGATCATGGAAACTGAAAAATACCTAGAGGTCTAACATTAATAAAAATTACATGGAAGACCATGTGAATTGCAACGTATATAGAAAAAATGTTAAAAATCCAGGAAAAACACTGTTTCTGCCTGATTTCGAACAAGGGACCTTTTTTGTGTTAGGCAAACGTGATAACATACATGGATGTCAAAATGACATGAATGACCATGTTCATTGAAACGTATATAGAAAAAAAAATTAAAATAAAAAAAAAACTGTCTCTGTCTGGTTATGAACCAGTTAACTTTTGCATGTTAAGCAATCGTGATAACATACATGGATGTCAAAATTACATGGATGACCATGTGCACTGAAACGTATATAGAAAAAATTAAAAAATCTAGAGGAAAACTATGTTTCTGCCTGGTTTCGAACCAGGGACCTTTTGCATGTGAGGCAAACGTGATAACCGCTACACTACAGAAACCAACTTGTAGGCTAGTTGTGATCATGGAAACTGAAAAATATCTAGAGGTCTAACATCAATCAAAATTACATGGAAGACCATGTGAATTGCAACGTATATAGAAAAAATGTTAAAAATCCAGGAAAAACACTGTTTCTGCCTGATTTCGAACAAGGGACCTTTTTTGTGTTAGGCAAACGTGATAACATACATGGATGTCAAAATGACATGAATGACCATGTTCATTGAAACGTATATAGAAAAAAAAATTAAATAAAAAAAAACTGTCTCTGTGTGGTTATGAACCAGTTAACTTTTGAATGTTAAGCAAACGTGATAACATACATGGATGTCAAAATTACATGGATTACCATGTGCACTGAAACGTATATAGAAAAATAAAAAAATCTAGAGAAAAACTCTGTTTCTGCCTGGTATCGAACCAGGGACCTTTTGCGTGTTAGGCAAACGTGATAACCGCTACACTACAGAAACAAACTTGTAGGATATTTATGATCATGGAAACTGAAAAATATCTAGAGGTCTAACATTAATCAAAATTACATGGAAGACCATGTGAATTGCAACGTATATAGAAAAAATTTAAAAAATCCAGGAAAAACACTGTTTCTGCCTGATTTCGAACAAGGGACCTTTTGTGTGTTAGGCAAACGTGATAACATACATGGATGTCAAAATGACATGAATGACCATGTTCATTGAAACGTATATAGAAAAAAAAATTAAAATAAAAAAAAAACTGTCTCTGTCTGGTTATGAACCAGTTAACTTTTGCATGTTAAGCAATCGTGATAACATACATGGATGTCAAAATTACATGGATGACCATGTGCACTGAAACGTATATAGAAAAAATTAAAAAATCTAGAGGAAAACTATGTTTCTGCCTGGTTTCGAACCAGGGACCTTTTGCGTGTGAGGCAAACGAGATAGCCACTACACTACAGAAACCAACTTGTAGGCTAGTTGTGATCACGGAAACTAAACAATATCTAGAGGTCTTACATCAATCAAAATTACATGGAAGAACATGAATATTGCAACATATATAGAAAAAATTAAAAAATCTAGAGAAAACCTCTGTTTCTGCCTGGTTTCGAACCAGGGACCTTTTGCGTGTTAGGCAAACGTGATAACCGCTACACTACAGAAACCAACTTGTAGGCTAGTTGTGATCACGGAAACTAAACAATATCTAGAGGTCTTACATCAATCAAAATTACATGGAAGAACATGAATATTGCAACATATATAGAAAAAATTAAAAAATCTAGAGAAAACCTCTGTTTCTGCCTGGTTTCGAACCAGGGACCTTTTGCGTGTTAGGCAAACGTGATAACCGCTACACTACAGAAACCAACTTGTAGGCTAGTTGTGATCACGGAAACTAAACAATATCTAGAGGTCTTACATCAATCAAAATTACATGGAAGAACATGAATATTGCAACGTATATAGAAAAAATTTAAAAAATCCAGGAAAAACACTGTTTCTGCCTGATTTCGAACAAGGGACCTTTTGTGTGTTAGGCAAACGTGATAACATACATGGATGTCAAAATGACATGAATGACCATGTTCATTGAAACGTATATAGAAAAAAAAATTAAAATAAAAAAAAAACTGTCTCTGTCTGGTTATGAACCAGTTAACTTTTGCATGTTAAGCAATCGTGATAACATACATGGATGTCAAAATTACATGGATGACCATGTGCACTGAAACGTATATAGAAAAAATTAAAAAATCTAGAGGAAAACTATGTTTCTGCCTGGTTTCGAACCAGGGACCTTTTGCGTGTGAGGCAAACGAGATAGCCACTACACTACAGAAACCAACTTGTAGGCTAGTTGTGATCACGGAAACTAAACAATATCTAGAGGTCTTACATCAATCAAAATTACATGGAAGAACATGAATATTGCAACATATATAGAAAAAATTAAAAAATCTAGAGAAAACATCTGTTTCTGCCTGGTTTCGAACCAGGGACCTTTTGCGTGTTAGGCAAACGTGATAACCGCTACACTACAGAAACCAACTTGTAGGCTAGTTGTGATCACGGAAACTAAACAATATCTAGAGGTCTTACATCAATCAAAATTACATGGAAGAACATGAATATTGCAACATATATAGAAAAAATTAAAAAATCTAGAGAAAACCTCTGTTTCTGCCTGGTTTCGAACCAGGGACCTTTTGCGTGTTAGGCAAACGTGATAACCGCTACACTACAGAAACCAACTTGTAGGCTTTTTATGATCATGGAAACTGAAAAATATCTAGAGGTCTAACATTAATCAAAATTACATGGAAGACCATGTGAATTGCAACGTATAAAGAAAAAATTTAAAAAATCCAGGAAAAACACTGTTTCTGCCTGATTTCGAACAAGGGACCTTTTGTGTGTTAGGTAAACGTGATAACATACATGGATGTCAAAATGACATGAATGACCATGTTTATTGAAACGTATATAGAAAAAAAAATTAAATAAAAAAAAAACTGTCTCTGTCTGGTTATGAACCAGTTAACTTTTGAATGTTTAGCAAACGTGATAACATACATGGATGTCAAAATTACATGGATTACCATGTGCACTGAAACGTATATAGAAAAAATAAAAAAATCTAGAGAAAAACTCTGTTTCTGCCTGGTTTCGAACCAGGGACCTTTTGCGTGTTAGGCAAACGTGATAACCGCTACACTACAGAAACCAACTTGTAGGATATTTATGATCATGGAAACTGAAAAATATCTAGAGGTCTAACATTAATCAAAATTACATGGAAGACCATGTGAATTGCAACGTATATAGAAAAAATTTAAAAAATCCAGGAAAAACACTGTTTCTGCCTGATTTCGAACAAGGGACCTTTTGTGTGTTAGGCAAACGTGATAACATACATGGATGTCAAAATGACATGAATGACCATGTTCATTGAAACGTATATAGAAAAAAAAATTAAAATAAAAAAAAAAACTGTCTCTGTCTGGTTATGAACCAGTTAACTTTTGCATGTTAAGCAATCGTGATAACATACATGGATGTCAAAATTACATGGATGACCATGTGCTCTGAAACGTATATAGAAAAAATTAAAAAATCTAGAGAAAACCCCTTTTTCTGCCTGGTTTCGAACCAGGGACCTTTTGCGTGTTAGGCAAACGTGATAACCGCTACACTACAGAAACCAACTTGTAGGCTAGTTGTGATCACGGAAACTAAACAATATCTAGAGGTCTTACATCAATCAAAATTACATGGAAGAACATGAATATTGCAACATATATAGAAAAAATTAAAAAATGAAGAGAAAACCTCTGTTTCTGCCTGGTTTCGAACCAGGGACCTTTTGCGTGTTAGGCAAACGTGATAACCGCTACACTACAGAAACCAACTTGTAGGCTTTTTATGATCATGGAAACTGAAAAATATCTAGAGGTCTAACATTAATCAAAATTACATGGAAGACCATGTGAATTGCAACGTATATAGAAAAAATTTAAAAAATCCAGGAAAAACACTGTTTCTGCCTGATTTCGAACAAGGGACCTTTTGTGTGTTAGGTAAACGTGATAACATACATGGATGTCAAAATGACATGAATGACCATGTTCATTGAAACGTATATAGAAAAAAAAATTAAATAAAAAAAAAACTGTCTCTGTCTGGTTATGAACCAGTTAACTTTTGCATGTTAAGCAATCGTGATAACATACATGGATGTCAAAATTACATGGATGACCATGTGCACTGAAACGTATATAGAAAAAATTAAAAAATCTAGAGGAAAACTATGTTTCTGCCTGGTTTCGAACCAGGGACCTTTTGCGTGTTAGGCAAACGTGATAACCGCTACACTACAGAAACCAACTTGTAGGCTAGTTGTGATCACGGAAACTAAACAATATCTAGAGGTCTTACATCAATCAAAATTACATGGAAGAACATGAATATTGCAACATATATAGAAAAAATTAAAAAATCTAGAGAAAACCTCTGTTTCTGCCTGGTTTCGAACCAGGGACCTTTTGCGTGTTAGGCAAACGTGATAACCGCTACACTACAGAAACCAACTTGTAGGCTAGTTGTGATCACGGAAACTAAACAATATCTAGAGGTCTTACATCAATCAAAATTACATGGAAGAACATGAATATTGCAACATATATAGAAAAAATTAAAAAATCTAGAGAAAACCTCTGTTTCTGCCTGGTTTCGAACCAGGGACCTTTTGCGTGTTAGGCAAACGTGATAACCGCTACACTACAGAAACCAACTTGTAGGCTTTTTATGATCATGGAAACTGAAAAATATCTAGAGGTCTAACATTAATCAAAATTACATGGAAGACCATGTGAATTGCAACGTATAAAGAAAAAATTTAAAAAATCCAGGAAAAACACTGTTTCTGCCTGATTTCGAACAAGGGACCTTTTGTGTGTTAGGTAAACGTGATAACATACATGGATGTCAAAATGACATGAATGACCATGTTTATTGAAACGTATATAGAAAAAAAAATTAAATAAAAAAAAAACTGTCTCTGTCTGGTTATGAACCAGTTAACTTTTGAATGTTAAGCAAACGTGATAACATACATGGATGTCAAAATTACATGGATTACCATGTGCACTGAAACGTATATAGAAAAAATAAAAAAATCTAGAGAAAAACTCTGTTTCTGCCTGGTTTCGAACCAGGGACCTTTTGCGTGTTAGGCAAACGTGATAACCGCTACACTACAGAAACCAACTTGTAGGATATTTATGATCATGGAAACTGAAAAATATCTAGAGGTCTAACATTAATCAAAATTACATGGAAGACCATGTGAATTGCAACGTATATAGAAAAAATTTAAAAAATCCAGGAAAAACACTGTTTCTGCCTGATTTCGAACAAGGGACCTTTTGTGTGTTAGGCAAACGTGATAACATACATGGATGTCAAAATGACATGAATGACCATGTTCATTGAAACGTATATAGAAAAAAAAATTAAAATAAAAAAAAAAACTGTCTCTGTCTGGTTATGAACCAGTTAACTTTTGCATGTTAAGCAATCGTGATAACATACATGGATGTCAAAATTACATGGATGACCATGTGCTCTGAAACGTATATAGAAAAAATTAAAAAATCTAGAGAAAACCCCTTTTTCTGCCTGGTTTCGAACCAGGGACCTTTTGCGTGTTAGGCAAACGTGATAACCGCTACACTACAGAAACCAACTTGTAGGCTAGTTGTGATCACGGAAACTAAACAATATCTAGAGGTCTTACATCAATCAAAATTACATGGAAGAACATGAATATTGCAACATATATAGAAAAAATTAAAAAATGAAGAGAAAACCTCTGTTTCTGCCTGGTTTCGAACCAGGGACCTTTTGCGTGTTAGGCAAACGTGATAACCGCTACACTACAGAAACCAACTTGTAGGCTTTTTATGATCATGGAAACTGAAAAATATCTAGAGGTCTAACATTAATCAAAATTACATGGAAGACCATGTGAATTGCAACGTATATAGAAAAAATTTAAAAAATCCAGGAAAAACACTGTTTCTGCCTGATTTCGAACAAGGGACCTTTTGTGTGTTAGGTAAACGTGATAACATACATGGATGTCAAAATGACATGAATGACCATGTTCATTGAAACGTATATAGAAAAAAAAATTAAATAAAAAAAAAACTGTCTCTGTCTGGTTATGAACCAGTTAACTTTTGCATGTTAAGCAATCGTGATAACATACATGGATGTCAAAATTACATGGATGACCATGTGCACTGAAACGTATATAGAAAAAATTAAAAAATCTAGAGGAAAACTATGTTTCTGCCTAGTTTCGAACCAGGGACCTTTGCGTGTTAGGCAAACGTGATAACCGCTACACTACAGAAACCAACTTGTAGGCTGTTTATGATCGTGGAAACTGAAAAATATCTAGAGGTCTAACATTAATCAAAATTACATGGAAGAACATGTGAATTGCAACGTATATAGAAAAAATGTTAAAAATCCAGGAAAAACACTGTTTCTGCCTGATTTCGAACAAGGGACCTTTTGTGTGTTAGGTAAACGTGATAACATACATGGATGTCAAAATGACATGAATGACCATGTTCATTGAAACGTATATAGAAAAAAAAATTAAATAAAAAAAAAACTGTCTCTGTCTGGTTATGAACCAGTTAACTTTTGAATGTTAAGCAAACGTGATAACATACATGGATGTCAAAATTACATGGATTACCATGTGCAATGAAACGTATATAGAAAAAATAAAAAAATCTAGAGAAAAACTCTGTTTCTGCCTGGTTTCGAACCAGGGACCTTTTGCGTGTTAGGCAAACGTGATAACCGCTACACTACAGAAACCAACTTGTAGGCTATTTATGATCATGGAAACTGAAAAATATCTAGAGGTCTAACATTAATCAAAATTACATGGAAGACCATGTGAATTGCAACGTATATAGAAAAAATTTAAAAAATCCAGGAAAAACACTGTTTCTGCCTGATTTCGAACAAGGGACCTTTTGTGTGTTAGGCAAACGTGATAACATACATGGATGTCAAAATTACATGAATGACCATGTTCATTGAAACGTATATAGAAAAAAAAATTAAAATAAAAAAAAAACTGTCTCTGTCTGGTTATGAACCAGTTAACTTTTGCATGTTAAGCAATCGTGATAACATACATGGATGTCAAAATTACATGGATGACCATGTGCACTGAAACGTATATAGAAAAAATTAAAAAATCTAGAGGAAAACTCTGTTTCTGCCTGGTTTCGAACCAGGGACCTTTTGCGTGTGAGGCAAACGTGATAGCCGCTACACTACAGAAACCAACTTTTAGGCTAGTTGTGATCACGGAAACTAAACAATATCTAGAGGTCTTACATCAATCAAAATTACATGGAAGAACATGAATATTGCAACGGATATAGAAAAAATTAAAAAATCTAGAGAAAACATCTGTTTCTGGCTGCTTTCGAACCAGGGACCTTTTGCGTGTTAGGCAAACGTGATAACCGCTACACTACAGAAACCAACTTGTAGGCTGTTTATGATCGTGGAAACTGAAAAATATCTAGAGGTCTAACATTAATCAAAATTACATGGAAGAACATGTGAATTGCAACGTATATAGAAAAAATTATAAAAATCCAGGAAAAACACTGTTTCTGCCTGATTTCGAACAAGGGACCTTTTGTGTGTTAGGTAAACGTGATAACATACATGGATGTCAAAATGACATGAATGACCATGTTCATTGAAACGTATATAGAAAAAAAAATTAAAATTAAAAAAAAACTGTCTCTGTCTGGTTATTTACCAGTTAACTTTTGCATGTTAAGCAATCGTGATAACATACATGGATGTCAAAATTACATGGATGACAATGTGCACTGAAACGTATATAGAAAAAATTAAAAAATCTAGAGGAAAACTATGTTTCTGCCTGGTTTCGAACCAGGGACCTTTTGCGTGTGAGGCAAACGTGATAGCCGTTTCACTACAGAAACCAACTTGTAGGCTAGTTGTGATCACGGAAACTAAACAATATCTAGAGGTCTTACATCAATCAAAATTACATGGAAGAACATGAATATTGCAACATATATAGAAAAAATTAAAAAATCTAGAGAAAACCTCTGTTTCTGCCTGGTTTCGAACCAGGGACCTTTTGCGTGTTAGGCAAACGTGATAACCGCTACACTACAGAAACCAACTTGTAGGCTTTTTATGATCATGGAAACTGAAAAATATCTAGAGGTCTAACATTAATCAAAATTACATGGAAGACCATGTGAATTGCAACGTATATAGAAAAAATTTAAAAAATCCAGGAAAAACACTGTTTCTGCCTGATTTCGAACAAGGGACCTTTTGTGTGTTAGGTAAACGTGATAACATACATGGATGTCAAAATGACATGAATGACCATGTTCATTGAAACGTATATAGAAAAAAAAATTAAATAAAAAAAAAACTGTCTCTGTCTGGTTATGAACCAGTTAACTTTTGAATGTTAAGCAAACGTGATAACATACATGGATGTCAAAATTACATGGATTACCATGTGCACTGAAACGTATATAGAAAAAATAAAAAAATCTAGAGAAAAACTCTGTTTCTGCCTGGTTTCGAACCAGGGACCTTTTGCGTGTTAGGCAAACGTGATAACCGCTACACTACAGAAACCAACTTGTAGGCTATTTATGATCATGGAAACTGAAAAATACCTAGAGGTCTAACATTAATAAAAATTACATGGAAGACCATGTGAATTGCAACGTATATAGAAAAAATGTTAAAAATCCAGGAAAAACACTGTTTCTGCCTGATTTCGAACATGGGACCTTTTTTGTGTTAGGCAAACGTGATAACATACATGGATGTCAAAATGACATGAATGACCATGTTCATTGAAACGTATATAGAAAAAAAAATTAAAATAAAAAAAAAACTGTCTCTGTCTGGTTATGAACCAGTTAACTTTTGCATGTTAAGCAATCGTGATAACATACATGGATGTCAAAATTACATGGATGACCATGTGCACTGAAACGTATATAGAAAAAATTAAAAAATCTAGAGGAAAACTATGTTTCTGCCTGGTTTCGAACCAGGGACCTTTTGCATGTGAGGCAAACGTGATAACCGCTACACTACAGAAACCAACTTGTAGGCTAGTTGTGATCATGGAAACTGAAAAATATCTAGAGGTCTAACATCAATCAAAATTACATGGAAGACCATGTGAATTGCAACGTATATAGAAAAAATGTTAAAAATCCAGGAAAAACACTGTTTCTGCCTGATTTCGAACAAGGGACCTTTTTTGTGTTAGGCAAACGTGATAACATACATGGATGTCAAAATGACATGAATGACCATGTTCATTGAAACGTATATAGAAAAAAAAATTAAATAAAAAAAAACTGTCTCTGTGTGGTTATGAACCAGTTAACTTTTGAATGTTAAGCAAACGTGATAACATACATGGATGTCAAAATTACATGGATTACCATGTGCACTGAAACGTATATAGAAAAATAAAAAAATCTAGAGAAAAACTCTGTTTCTGCCTGGTATCGAACCAGGGACCTTTTGCGTGTTAGGCAAACGTGATAACCGCTACACTACAGAAACAAACTTGTAGGATATTTATGATCATGGAAACTGAAAAATATCTAGAGGTCTAACATTAATCAAAATTACATGGAAGACCATGTGAATTGCAACGTATATAGAAAAAATTTAAAAAATCCAGGAAAAACACTGTTTCTGCCTGATTTCGAACAAGGGACCTTTTGTGTGTTAGGCAAACGTGATAACATACATGGATGTCAAAATGACATGAATGACCATGTTCATTGAAACGTATATAGAAAAAAAAATTAAAATAAAAAAAAAACTGTCTCTGTCTGGTTATGAACCAGTTAACTTTTGCATGTTAAGCAATCGTGATAACATACATGGATGTCAAAATTACATGGATGACCATGTGCACTGAAACGTATATAGAAAAAATTAAAAAATCTAGAGGAAAACTATGTTTCTGCCTGGTTTCGAACCAGGGACCTTTTGCGTGTGAGGCAAACGAGATAGCCACTACACTACAGAAACCAACTTGTAGGCTAGTTGTGATCACGGAAACTAAACAATATCTAGAGGTCTTACATCAATCAAAATTACATGGAAGAACATGAATATTGCAACATATATAGAAAAAATTAAAAAATCTAGAGAAAACCTCTGTTTCTGCCTGGTTTCGAACCAGGGACCTTTTGCGTGTTAGGCAAACGTGATAACCGCTACACTACAGAAACCAACTTGTAGGCTAGTTGTGATCACGGAAACTAAACAATATCTAGAGGTCTTACATCAATCAAAATTACATGGAAGAACATGAATATTGCAACATATATAGAAAAAATTAAAAAATCTAGAGAAAACCTCTGTTTCTGCCTGGTTTCGAACCAGGGACCTTTTGCGTGTTAGGCAAACGTGATAACCGCTACACTACAGAAACCAACTTGTAGGCTAGTTGTGATCACGGAAACTAAACAATATCTAGAGGTCTTACATCAATCAAAATTACATGGAAGAACATGAATATTGCAACGTATATAGAAAAAATTTAAAAAATCCAGGAAAAACACTGTTTCTGCCTGATTTCGAACAAGGGACCTTTTGTGTGTTAGGCAAACGTGATAACATACATGGATGTCAAAATGACATGAATGACCATGTTCATTGAAACGTATATAGAAAAAAAAATTAAAATAAAAAAAAAACTGTCTCTGTCTGGTTATGAACCAGTTAACTTTTGCATGTTAAGCAATCGTGATAACATACATGGATGTCAAAATTACATGGATGACCATGTGCACTGAAACGTATATAGAAAAAATTAAAAAATCTAGAGGAAAACAATGTTTCTGCCTGGTTTCGAACCAGGGACCTTTTGCGAGTGAGGCAAACGTGATAGCCGCTACACTACAGAAACCAACTTGTAGGCTAGTTGTGATCACGGAAACTAAACAATATCTAGAGGTCTTACATCAATCAAAATTACATGGAAGACCATGTGAATTGCAACGTATATAGAAAAAAATTTTAAAAATCCAGGAAAAACACTGTTTCTGCCTGATTTTGAACAAGGGACCTTTTGTGTGTTAGGCAAACGTGATAACATACATGGATGTCAAAATGACATGAATGACCATGTTCATTGAAACGTATATAGAAAAAAAAATTAAATTAAAAAAAAACTGTCTCTGTCTGGTTATGAACCAGTTAACTTTTGCATGTTAGGCAAACGTGATAACATACATGGATGTCAAAATTACATGGATGACCATGTGGACTGAAACGTATATAGAAAAAATTAAAAAGAAAACTCTGTTTCTGCCTGGTTTTGAACCAGGGACCTTTTGCGTGTGAGGCAAACGTGATAGCCGCTACACTACAGAAACCAACTTGATGGGTTGTGGTGATCACGGAAACTAAACAATATCTAGAGGTCTTACATCAATCAAAATTACATGGAAGAACATGAATATTGCAACGTATATAGAAAAAATTAAAAAATCTAGAGAAAAACTCTGTTTCTGCCTGATTTCGAACCAGAGACATTTTGCGTGTTAGGCAAACGTGATAACCGCTACACTACAGAAACCAACTTGTAGGCTATTTATGATCATGGAAACTGAAAAATATCTAGAGGTCTAACATTAATCAAAATTACATGGAAGACCATGTGAATTGCAACGTATATAGAAAAAATTTAAAAAATCCAGGAAAAACACTGTTTCTGCCTGATTTCGAACAAGGGACCTTTTGTGTGTTAGGCAAACGTGATAACATACATGGATGTCAAAATGACATGAATGACCATGTTCATTGAAACGTATATAGAAAAAAAAATTAAATTAAAAAAAAACTGTCTCTGTCTGGTTATGAACCAGTTAACTTTTGAATGTTAAGCAAACGTGATAACATACATGGATGTCAAAATTACATGGATTACCATGTGCACTGAAACGTATATAGAAAAAATTAAAAAATCAAAAGGAAAACTCTGTTTCTGCCTGGTTTCGAACCAGGGACCTTTTGAGTGTGAGGCACACGTGATAGCCGCTACACTACAGAATCCAACTTGTAGGTTAGTTGTGATCACGGAAACTAAACAATATCTAGATGTCTTACATCAATCAAAATTACATGGAAGAACATGAATATTGCAACGTATATAGAAAAAATTAAAAAATCTAGAGAAAAACACTGATTCTGCCTGGTTTCGAACCAGGGACCTTGTGCGTGTTAGTCAAACGTGATTACCGCTACACTACAGAAACCAACTTGTAGGCTATTTATGATCATGGAAACTGAAAAATATCTAGAGGTCTAACATTAATCAAAATTACATGGAAGACCATGTGAATTGCAACGTATATAGAAAAAATTTTAAAAATCCAGGAAAAACACTGTTTCTGCCTGATTTCGAACAAGGGACCTTTTGTGTGTTAGGCAAACGTGATAACATACATGGATGTCAAAATGACATGAATGACCATGTTCATTGAAACGTATATAGAAAAAAAAATTAAAATAAAAAAAAAACTGTCTCTGTCTGGTTATGAACCAGTTAACTTTTGCATGTTAAGCAATCGTGATAACATACATGGATGTCAAAATTACATGGATGACCATGTGCACTGAAACGTATATAGAAAAAATTAAAAAATCTAGAGGAAAACTCTGTTTCTGCCTGGTTTCGAACCAGGGACCTTTTGCGTGTGAGGCAAACGTGATAACCGCTACACTACTGAAACCAACTTGTAGGCTAGTTGTGATCATGGAAACTGAAAAATATCTAGAGGTCTAACATCACTCAAAATTATATGGAAGACCATGTGAATTGCAACGTATATAGAAAAAATGTTAAAAATCCAGGAAAAACACTGTTTCTGCCTGATTTCGAACAAGGGACCTTTTTTGTGTTAGGCAAACGTGATAACATACATGGATGTCAAAATGACATGAATGACCATGTTCATTGAAACGTATATAGAAAATAAATTAAATTAAAAAAAAACTGTCTCTGTCTGGTTATGAACCAGTTAACTTTTGAATGTTTAGCAAACGTGATAACCTACATGGATGTCAAAATTACATGGATTACCATGTGCACTGAAACGTATATAGAAAAAATAAAAAAATCTAGAGAAAAACTCTGTTTCTGCCCGTTTTCGAAGCAGGGACGTTTTGCGTGTGAGGCAAACGTGATAGCCGCTACACTACAGAATCCAACTTGTAGGTTAGTTGTGATCACGGAAACTAAACAATATCTAGAGGTCTTACATCAATCAAAATTACATGGAAGAACATGAATATTGCAACGTATATAGAAAAAATTAAAAAATCTAGAGAAAAACTCTGTTTCTGCCTGGTTTCGAACCAGGGACCTTTTGCGTGTTAGGCAAACGTGATAACCGCTACACTACAGAAACCAACTTGTAGGCTAGTTGTGATCATGGAAACTGAAAAATATCTAGAGGTCTAACATCAATCAAAATTACATGGAAGACCATGTGAATTGCAACGTATATAGAAAAAAAAATTAAAATAAAAAAAAAACTGTCTCTGTCTGATTATGTACCAGTTAACTTTTGCATGTTAAGCAATCGTGATAACATACATGGATGTCAAAATTACATGGATGACCATTTGCACTGAAACGTATATAGAAAAAATTAAAAAATCTAGAGAAAAACTCTGTTTCTGCCTTGTTTCGAAGCAGGGACGTTTTGCGTGTGAGGCAAACGTGATAGCCGCTACACTACAGAATCCAACTTGTAGGTTAGTTGTGATCACGGAAACTAAACAATATCTAGAGGTCTTACATCAATCAAAATTACATGGAAGAACATGAATATTGCAACGTATATAGAAAAAATTAAAAAATCTAGAGAAAAACTCTGTTTCTGCCTGGTTTTGAACCAGGGACCTTTTGCGTGTGAGGCAAACGTGATAACCGCTACACTACAGAAACCAACTTGTAGGCTAGTTGTGATCACGGAAACTAAACAATATCTAGAGGTCTTACATCAATCAAAATTACATGGAAGACCATGTGAATTGCAACGTATATAGAAAAAATTTTAAAAATCTAGGAAAAACACTGTTTCTGCCTGATTTCGAACAAGGGACCTTTTGTGTGTTAGGCAAACGTGATAACATACATGGATGTCAAAATTACATATATGACCATGTGCACTGAAACGTATATAGAAAAAATAAAAAAATCTAGAGGAAAACTCTGTTTCTGCCTGGTTTCGAACCAGGGACCTTTTGCGTGTGAGGCAAACGTGATAACCGCTACACTACAGAAACCAACTTGTAGGCTAGTTGTGATCATGGAAACTGAAAAATATCTAGAGGTCTAACATCAATCAAAATTACATGGAAGACCATGTGAATTGCAACGTATATAGAAAAAATGTTAAAAATCCAGGAAAAACACTGTTTCTGCCTGATTTCGAACAAGGGACCTTTTTTGTGTTAGGCAAACGTGATAACATACATGGATGTCAAAATGACATGAATGACCATGTTCATTGAAACGTATATAGAAAAAAAAATTAAATAAAAAAAAAACTGTCTCTGTCTGGTTATGAACCAGTTAACTTTTGAATGTTAAGCAAACGTGATAACATACATGGATGTCAAAATTACATGGATTACCATGTGCACTGAAACGTATATAGAAAAAATAAAAAAATCTAGAGAAAAACTCTGTTTCTGCCTGGTTTCGAACCAGTGACCTTTTGCGTGTTAGGCAAACGTGATAACCGCTACACTACAGAAACCAACTTGTAGGATAGTTATGATCATGGAAACTGAAAAATATCTAGAGGTCTAACATTTATCAAAATTACATGGAAGACCATGTGAATTGCAACGATTATAGAAAAAATTTAAAAAATCTAGGAAAAACACTGTTTCTGCCTGATTTCGAACAAGGGACCTTTTGTGTGTTAGGCAAACGTGATAACATACATGGATGTCAAAATTACATATATGACCATGTGCACTGAAACGTATATAGAAAAAATAAAAAAATCTAGAGGAAAACTCTGTTTCTGCCTGGTTTCGAACCAGGGACCTTTTGCGTGTGAGGCAAACGTGATAACCGCTACACTACAGAAACCAACTTGTAGGCTATTTTTGATCATGGAAACTGAAAAATATCTAGAGGTCTAACATCAATCAAAATTACATCGAAGACCATGTGAATTGCAACGTATATAGAAAAAATGTTAAAAATCCAGGAAAAACACTGTTTCTGCCTGATTTCGAACAAGGGACCTTTTTTGTGTTAGGCAAACGTGATAACATACATGGATGTCAAAATGACATGAATGACCATGTTCATTGAAACGTATATAGAAAAAAAAATTAAATAAAAAAAAAACTGTCTCTGTCTGGTTATGAACCAGTTAACTTTTGAATGTTAAGCAAACGTGATAACATACATGGATGTCAAAATTACATGGATTACCATGTGCACTGAAACGTATATAGAAAAAATAAAAAAATCTAGAGAAAAACTCTGTTTCTGCCTGGTTTCGAACCAGGGACCTTTTGCGTGTTAGGCAAACGTGATAACCGCTACACTACAGAAACCAACTTGTAGGCTATTTATGATCATGGAAACTGAAAAATACCTAGAGGTCTAACATTAATCAAAATTACATGGAAGACCATGTGAATTGCAACGTATATAGAAAAAATGTAAAAAATCCAGGAAAAACACTGTTTCTGCCTGATTTCGTACAAGGGACCTTTTGTGTGTTAGGCAAACGTGATAACATACATGGATGTCAAAATGACATGAATGACCATGTTCATTGAAACGTATATAGAAAAAAAAATTAAAATAAAAAAAAAACTGTCTCTGTCTGGTTATGAACCAGTTAACTTTTGCATGTTAAGCAATCGTGATAACATACATGGATGTCAAAATTACATATATGACCATGTGCACTGAAACGTATATAGAAAAAATTAAAAAATCTTGAGGACAACTATGTTTCTGCCTGGTTTCGAACCAGCGACCTTTTGCGTGTGAGGCAAACGTGATAGCCGCTACACTACAGAAACCAACTTGTAGGCTAGTTGTGATCACGGAAACTAAACAATATCTAGAGGTCTTACATCAATCAAAATTACATGGAAGAACATGAATATTGCAACATATATAGAAAAAATTAAAAAATCTAGAGAAAACCTCTGTTTCTGCCTGGTTTCGAACCAGTGACCTTTTGCGTGTTAGGCAAACGTGATAACCGCTACACTACAGAAACCAACTTGTAGGCTTTTTATGATCATGGAAACTGAAAAATATCTAGAGGTCTAACATTAATCAAAATTACATGGAAGACCATGTGAATTGCAACGTATATAGAAAAAATTTAAAAAATCCAGGAAAAACACTGTTTCTGCCTGATTTCGAACAAGGGACCTTTTTTGTGTTAGGCAAACGTGATAACATACATGGATGTCAAAATGACATGAATGACCATGTTCATTGAAACGTATATAGAAAAAAAAATTAAAATAAAAAAAAAACTGTCTCTGTCTGGTTATGAACCAGTTAACTTTTGCATGTTAAGCAATCGCGATAACATACATGGATGTCAAAATTACATGGATTACCATGTGCACTGAAACGTATATAGAAAAAATAAAAAAATCTAGAAAAAAACTCTGTTTCTGCCTGGTTTCGAACCAGGGACCTTTTGCGTGTTAGGCAAACGTGATAACCGCTACACTACAGAAACCAACTTGTAGGATATTTATGATCATGGAAACTGAAAAATATCTAGAGGTCTAACATTAATCAAAATTACATGGAAGACCATGTGAATTGCAACGTATATAGAAAAAATTTAAAAAATCCAGGAAAAACACTGTTTCTGCCTGATTTCGAACAAGGGACCTTTTGTGTGTTAGGCAAACGTGATAACATACATGGATGTCAAAATGACATGAATGACCATGTTCATTGAAACGTATATAGAAAAAAAAATTAAAATAAAAAAAAAACTGTCTCTGTCTGGTTATGAACCAGTTAACTTTTGCATGTTAAGCAATCGCGATAACATACATGGATGTCAAAATTACATGGATGACGATGTGCACTGAAACGTATATAGAAAAAATTAAAAAATCTAGAGGAAAACTCTGTTTCTGCCTGGTTTCGAACCAGGGACCTTTTGCGTGTGAGGCAAACGTGATAGCCGCTACACTACAGAAACCAACTTGTAGGCTAGTTGTGATCACGGAAACTAAACAATATCTAGAGGTCTTACATCAATCAAAATTACATGGAAGAACATGAATATTGCAACGTATATAGAAAAAAATCTAGAGAAAACCTCTGTTTCTGCCTGGTTTCGAACCAGGGACCTTTTGCGTGTTAGGCAAACGTGATAACCGCTACACTACAGAAACCAACTTGTAGGCTTTTTATGATCATGGAAACTGAAAAATATCTAGAGGTCTAACATTAATCAAAATTACATGGAAGACAATGTGAATTGCAACGTATATAGAAAAAATTTAAAAAATCCAGGAAAAACACTGTTTCTGCCTGATTTCGAACAAGGGACCTTTTGTGTGTTAGGTAAACGTGATAACATACATGGATGTCAAAATGACATGAATGACCATGTTCATTGAAACGTATATAGAAAAAAAAATTAAATAAAAAAAAAACTGTCTCTGTCTGGTTATGAACCAGTTAACTTTTGAATGTTAAGCAAACGTGATAACATACATGGATGTCAAAATTACATGGATTACCATGTGCAATGAAAAGTATATAGAAAAAATAAAAAAATTTTGAGAAAAACTCTATTTCTGCCTGGTTTCGAACCAGGGACGTTTTGCGTGTTAGGCAAACGTGATAACCGCTACACTACAGAAACCAACTTGTAGGCTATTTATGATCATGGAAACTGAAAAATATCTAGAGGTCTAACATTAATCAAAATTACATGGAAGACCATGAGAATTGCAACGTATATAGAAAAAATTTAAAAAATCCAGGAAAAACACTGTTTCTGCCTGATTTCGAACAAGGGACCTTTTGTGTGTTAGGCAAACGTGATAACATACATGGATGTCAAAATGACATGAATGACCATGTTCATTGAAACGTATATAGAAAAAAAAATTAAAATAAAAAAAAAACTGTCTCTGTCTGGTTATGAACCAGTTAACTTTTGCATGTTAAGCAATCGTGATAACATACATGGATGTCAAAATTACATATATGACCATGTGCACTGAAACGTATATAGAAAAAATTAAAAAATCTAGAAGAAAACTCTGTTTCTGCCTTGTTTCGAACCAGGGACCTTTTGCGTGTGAGGCAAACGTGATAACCGCTACACTACAGAAACCAACTTGTAGGCTAGTTGTGATCATGGAAACTGAAAAATATCTAGAGGTCTAACATCAATCAAAATTACATGGAAGACCATGTAAATTGCAACGTATATAGAAAAAATTTAAAAAATCCAGGAAAAACACTGTTTCTGCCTGATTTCGAACAAGGGACCTTTTGTGTGTTAGGTAAACGTGATAACATACATGGATGTCAAAATGACATGAATGACCCTGTTCATTGAAACGTATATAGAAAAAAAAATTAAATAAAAAAAAAACTGTCTCAGTCTGGTTATGAACCAGTTAACTTTTGAATGTTAAGCAAACGTGATAACATACATGGATGTCAAAATTACATGGATGACCATGTGCACTGAAACGTATATAGAAAAAATTAAAAAATCTAGAGGAAAACTATGTTTCTGCCTGGTTTCGAACCAGGGACCTTTTGCGTGTGAGGCAAACGAGATAGCCACTACACTACAGAAACCAACTTGTAGGCTAGTTGTGATCACGGAAACTAAACAATATCTAGAGGTCTTACATCAATCAAAATTACATGGAAGAACATGAATATTGCAACATATATAGAAAAAATTAAAAAATCTAGAGAAAACCTCTGTTTCTGCCTGGTTTCGAACCAGGGACCTTTTGCGTGTTAGGCAAACGTGATAACCGCTACACTACAGAAACCAACTTGTAGGCTAGTTGTGATCACGGAAACTAAACAATATCTAGAGGTCTTACATCAATCAAAATTACATGGAAGAACATGAATATTGCAACATATATAGAAAAAATTAAAAAATCTAGAGAAAACCTCTGTTTCTGCCTGGTTTCGAACCAGGGACCTTTTGCGTGTTAGGCAAACGTGATAACCGCTACACTACAGAAACCAACTTGTAGGCTTTTTATGATCATGGAAACTGAAAAATATCTAGAGGTCTAACATTAATCAAAATTACATGGAAGACCATGTGAATTGCAACGTATAAAGAAAAAATTTAAAAAATCCAGGAAAAACACTGTTTCTGCCTGATTTCGAACAAGGGACCTTTTGTGTGTTAGGTAAACGTGATAACATACATGGATGTCAAAATGACATGAATGACCATGTTTATTGAAACGTATATAGAAAAAAAAATTAAATAAAAAAAAAACTGTCTCTGTCTGGTTATGAACCAGTTAACTTTTGAATGTTTAGCAAACGTGATAACATACATGGATGTCAAAATTACATGGATTACCATGTGCACTGAAACGTATATAGAAAAAATAAAAAAATCTAGAGAAAAACTCTGTTTCTGCCTGGTTTCGAACCAGGGACCTTTTGCGTGTTAGGCAAACGTGATAACCGCTACACTACAGAAACCAACTTGTAGGATATTTATGATCATGGAAACTGAAAAATATCTAGAGGTCTAACATTAATCAAAATTACATGGAAGACCATGTGAATTGCAACGTATATAGAAAAAATTTAAAAAATCCAGGAAAAACACTGTTTCTGCCTGATTTCGAACAAGGGACCTTTTGTGTGTTAGGCAAACGTGATAACATACATGGATGTCAAAATGACATGAATGACCATGTTCATTGAAACGTATATAGAAAAAAAAATTAAAATAAAAAAAAAAACTGTCTCTGTCTGGTTATGAACCAGTTAACTTTTGCATGTTAAGCAATCGTGATAACATACATGGATGTCAAAATTACATGGATGACCATGTGCTCTGAAACGTATATAGAAAAAATTAAAAAATCTAGAGAAAACCCCTTTTTCTGCCTGGTTTCGAACCAGGGACCTTTTGCGTGTTAGGCAAACGTGATAACCGCTACACTACAGAAACCAACTTGTAGGCTAGTTGTGATCACGGAAACTAAACAATATCTAGAGGTCTTACATCAATCAAAATTACATGGAAGAACATGAATATTGCAACATATATAGAAAAAATTAAAAAATGAAGAGAAAACCTCTGTTTCTGCCTGGTTTCGAACCAGGGACCTTTTGCGTGTTAGGCAAACGTGATAACCGCTACACTACAGAAACCAACTTGTAGGCTTTTTATGATCATGGAAACTGAAAAATATCTAGAGGTCTAACATTAATCAAAATTACATGGAAGACCATGTGAATTGCAACGTATATAGAAAAAATTTAAAAAATCCAGGAAAAACACTGTTTCTGCCTGATTTCGAACAAGGGACCTTTTGTGTGTTAGGTAAACGTGATAACATACATGGATGTCAAAATGACATGAATGACCATGTTCATTGAAACGTATATAGAAAAAAAAATTAAATAAAAAAAAAACTGTCTCTGTCTGGTTATGAACCAGTTAACTTTTGCATGTTAAGCAATCGTGATAACATACATGGATGTCAAAATTACATGGATGACCATGTGCACTGAAACGTATATAGAAAAAATTAAAAAATCTAGAGGAAAACTATGTTTCTGCCTGGTTTCGAACCAGGGACCTTTTGCGTGTTAGGCAAACGTGATAACCGCTACACTACAGAAACCAACTTGTAGGCTAGTTGTGATCACGGAAACTAAACAATATCTAGAGGTCTTACATCAATCAAAATTACATGGAAGAACATGAATATTGCAACATATATAGAAAAAATTAAAAAATCTAGAGAAAACCTCTGTTTCTGCCTGGTTTCGAACCAGGGACCTTTTGCGTGTTAGGCAAACGTGATAACCGCTACACTACAGAAACCAACTTGTAGGCTAGTTGTGATCACGGAAACTAAACAATATCTAGAGGTCTTACATCAATCAAAATTACATGGAAGAACATGAATATTGCAACATATATAGAAAAAATTAAAAAATCTAGAGAAAACCTCTGTTTCTGCCTGGTTTCGAACCAGGGACCTTTTGCGTGTTAGGCAAACGTGATAACCGCTACACTACAGAAACCAACTTGTAGGCTTTTTATGATCATGGAAACTGAAAAATATCTAGAGGTCTAACATTAATCAAAATTACATGGAAGACCATGTGAATTGCAACGTATAAAGAAAAAATTTAAAAAATCCAGGAAAAACACTGTTTCTGCCTGATTTCGAACAAGGGACCTTTTGTGTGTTAGGTAAACGTGATAACATACATGGATGTCAAAATGACATGAATGACCATGTTTATTGAAACGTATATAGAAAAAAAAATTAAATAAAAAAAAAACTGTCTCTGTCTGGTTATGAACCAGTTAACTTTTGAATGTTAAGCAAACGTGATAACATACATGGATGTCAAAATTACATGGATTACCATGTGCACTGAAACGTATATAGAAAAAATAAAAAAATCTAGAGAAAAACTCTGTTTCTGCCTGGTTTCGAACCAGGGACCTTTTGCGTGTTAGGCAAACGTGATAACCGCTACACTACAGAAACCAACTTGTAGGATATTTATGATCATGGAAACTGAAAAATATCTAGAGGTCTAACATTAATCAAAATTACATGGAAGACCATGTGAATTGCAACGTATATAGAAAAAATTTAAAAAATCCAGGAAAAACACTGTTTCTGCCTGATTTCGAACAAGGGACCTTTTGTGTGTTAGGCAAACGTGATAACATACATGGATGTCAAAATGACATGAATGACCATGTTCATTGAAACGTATATAGAAAAAAAAATTAAAATAAAAAAAAAAACTGTCTCTGTCTGGTTATGAACCAGTTAACTTTTGCATGTTAAGCAATCGTGATAACATACATGGATGTCAAAATTACATGGATGACCATGTGCTCTGAAACGTATATAGAAAAAATTAAAAAATCTAGAGAAAACCCCTTTTTCTGCCTGGTTTCGAACCAGGGACCTTTTGCGTGTTAGGCAAACGTGATAACCGCTACACTACAGAAACCAACTTGTAGGCTAGTTGTGATCACGGAAACTAAACAATATCTAGAGGTCTTACATCAATCAAAATTACATGGAAGAACATGAATATTGCAACATATATAGAAAAAATTAAAAAATGAAGAGAAAACCTCTGTTTCTGCCTGGTTTCGAACCAGGGACCTTTTGCGTGTTAGGCAAACGTGATAACCGCTACACTACAGAAACCAACTTGTAGGCTTTTTATGATCATGGAAACTGAAAAATATCTAGAGGTCTAACATTAATCAAAATTACATGGAAGACCATGTGAATTGCAACGTATATAGAAAAAATTTAAAAAATCCAGGAAAAACACTGTTTCTGCCTGATTTCGAACAAGGGACCTTTTGTGTGTTAGGTAAACGTGATAACATACATGGATGTCAAAATGACATGAATGACCATGTTCATTGAAACGTATATAGAAAAAAAAATTAAATAAAAAAAAAACTGTCTCTGTCTGGTTATGAACCAGTTAACTTTTGCATGTTAAGCAATCGTGATAACATACATGGATGTCAAAATTACATGGATGACCATGTGCACTGAAACGTATATAGAAAAAATTAAAAAATCTAGAGGAAAACTATGTTTCTGCCTAGTTTCGAACCAGGGACCTTTGCGTGTTAGGCAAACGTGATAACCGCTACACTACAGAAACCAACTTGTAGGCTGTTTATGATCGTGGAAACTGAAAAATATCTAGAGGTCTAACATTAATCAAAATTACATGGAAGAACATGTGAATTGCAACGTATATAGAAAAAATGTTAAAAATCCAGGAAAAACACTGTTTCTGCCTGATTTCGAACAAGGGACCTTTTGTGTGTTAGGTAAACGTGATAACATACATGGATGTCAAAATGACATGAATGACCATGTTCATTGAAACGTATATAGAAAAAAAAATTAAATAAAAAAAAAACTGTCTCTGTCTGGTTATGAACCAGTTAACTTTTGAATGTTAAGCAAACGTGATAACATACATGGATGTCAAAATTACATGGATTACCATGTGCAATGAAACGTATATAGAAAAAATAAAAAAATCTAGAGAAAAACTCTGTTTCTGCCTGGTTTCGAACCAGGGACCTTTTGCGTGTTAGGCAAACGTGATAACCGCTACACTACAGAAACCAACTTGTAGGCTATTTATGATCATGGAAACTGAAAAATATCTAGAGGTCTAACATTAATCAAAATTACATGGAAGACCATGTGAATTGCAACGTATATAGAAAAAATTTAAAAAATCCAGGAAAAACACTGTTTCTGCCTGATTTCGAACAAGGGACCTTTTGTGTGTTAGGCAAACGTGATAACATACATGGATGTCAAAATTACATGAATGACCATGTTCATTGAAACGTATATAGAAAAAAAAATTAAAATAAAAAAAAAACTGTCTCTGTCTGGTTATGAACCAGTTAACTTTTGCATGTTAAGCAATCGTGATAACATACATGGATGTCAAAATTACATGGATGACCATGTGCACTGAAACGTATATAGAAAAAATTAAAAAATCTAGAGGAAAACTCTGTTTCTGCCTGGTTTCGAACCAGGGACCTTTTGCGTGTGAGGCAAACGTGATAGCCGCTACACTACAGAAACCAACTTTTAGGCTAGTTGTGATCACGGAAACTAAACAATATCTAGAGGTCTTACATCAATCAAAATTACATGGAAGAACATGAATATTGCAACGGATATAGAAAAAATTAAAAAATCTAGAGAAAACATCTGTTTCTGGCTGCTTTCGAACCAGGGACCTTTTGCGTGTTAGGCAAACGTGATAACCGCTACACTACAGAAACCAACTTGTAGGCTGTTTATGATCGTGGAAACTGAAAAATATCTAGAGGTCTAACATTAATCAAAATTACATGGAAGAACATGTGAATTGCAACGTATATAGAAAAAATTATAAAAATCCAGGAAAAACACTGTTTCTGCCTGATTTCGAACAAGGGACCTTTTGTGTGTTAGGTAAACGTGATAACATACATGGATGTCAAAATGACATGAATGACCATGTTCATTGAAACGTATATAGAAAAAAAAATTAAAATTAAAAAAAAACTGTCTCTGTCTGGTTATTTACCAGTTAACTTTTGCATGTTAAGCAATCGTGATAACATACATGGATGTCAAAATTACATGGATGACAATGTGCACTGAAACGTATATAGAAAAAATTAAAAAATCTAGAGGAAAACTATGTTTCTGCCTGGTTTCGAACCAGGGACCTTTTGCGTGTGAGGCAAACGTGATAGCCGTTTCACTACAGAAACCAACTTGTAGGCTAGTTGTGATCACGGAAACTAAACAATATCTAGAGGTCTTACATCAATCAAAATTACATGGAAGAACATGAATATTGCAACATATATAGAAAAAATTAAAAAATCTAGAGAAAACCTCTGTTTCTGCCTGGTTTCGAACCAGGGACCTTTTGCGTGTTAGGCAAACGTGATAACCGCTACACTACAGAAACCAACTTGTAGGCTTTTTATGATCATGGAAACTGAAAAATATCTAGAGGTCTAACATTAATCAAAATTACATGGAAGACCATGTGAATTGCAACGTATATAGAAAAAATTTAAAAAATCCAGGAAAAACACTGTTTCTGCCTGATTTCGAACAAGGGACCTTTTGTGTGTTAGGTAAACGTGATAACATACATGGATGTCAAAATGACATGAATGACCATGTTCATTGAAACGTATATAGAAAAAAAAATTAAATAAAAAAAAAACTGTCTCTGTCTGGTTATGAACCAGTTAACTTTTGAATGTTAAGCAAACGTGATAACATACATGGATGTCAAAATTACATGGATTACCATGTGCACTGAAACGTATATAGAAAAAATAAAAAAATCTAGAGAAAAACTCTGTTTCTGCCTGGTTTCGAACCAGGGACCTTTTGCGTGTTAGGCAAACGTGATAACCGCTACACTACAGAAACCAACTTGTAGGCTATTTATGATCATGGAAACTGAAAAATACCTAGAGGTCTAACATTAATAAAAATTACATGGAAGACAATGTGAATTGCAACGTATATAGAAAAAATGTTAAAAATCCAGGAAAAACACTGTTTCTGCCTGATTTCGAACAAGGGACCTTTTTTGTGTTAGGCAAACGTGATAACATACATGGATGTCAAAATGACATGAATGACCATGTTCATTGAAACGTATATAGAAAAAAAAATTAAAATAAAAAAAAAACTGTCTCTGTCTGGTTATGAACCAGTTAACTTTTGCATGTTAAGCAATCGTGATAACATACATGGATGTCAAAATTACATGGATGACCATGTGCACTGAAACGTATATAGAAAAAATTAAAAAATCTAGAGGTAAACTATGTTTCTGCCTGGTTTCGAACCAGGGACCTTTTGCATGTGAGGCAAACGTGATAACCGCTACACTACAGAAACCAACTTGTAGGCTAGTTGTGATCATGGAAACTGAAAAATATCTAGAGGTCTAACATCAATCAAAATTACATGGAAGACCATGTGAATTGCAACGTATATAGAAAAAATGTTAAAAATCCAGGAAAAACACTGTTTCTGCCTGATTTCGAACAAGGGACCTTTTTTGTGTTAGGCAAACGTGATAACATACATGGATGTCAAAATGACATGAATGACCATGTTCATTGAAACGTATATAGAAAAAAAAATTAAATAAAAAAAAACTGTCTCTGTGTGGTTATGAACCAGTTAACTTTTGAATGTTAAGCAAACGTGATAACATACATGGATGTCAAAATTACATGGATTACCATGTGCACTGAAACGTATATAGAAAAATAAAAAAATCTAGAGAAAAACTCTGTTTCTGCCTGGTATCGAACCAGGGACCTTTTGCGTGTTAGGCAAACGTGATAACCGCTACACTACAGAAACAAACTTGTAGGATATTTATGATCATGGAAACTGAAAAATATCTAGAGGTCTAACATTAATCAAAATTACATGGAAGACCATGTGAATTGCAACGTATATAGAAAAAATTTAAAAAATCCAGGAAAAACACTGTTTCTGCCTGATTTCGAACAAGGGACCTTTTGTGTGTTAGGCAAACGTGATAACATACATGGATGTCAAAATGACATGAATGACCATGTTCATTGAAACGTATATAGAAAAAAAAATTAAAATAAAAAAAAAACTGTCTCTGTCTGGTTATGAACCAGTTAACTTTTGCATGTTAAGCAATCGTGATAACATACATGGATGTCAAAATTACATGGATGACCATGTGCACTGAAACGTATATAGAAAAAATTAAAAAATCTAGAGGAAAACTATGTTTCTGCCTGGTTTCGAACCAGGGACCTTTTGCGTGTGAGGCAAACGAGATAGCCACTACACTACAGAAACCAACTTGTAGGCTAGTTGTGATCACGGAAACTAAACAATATCTAGAGGTCTTACATCAATCAAAATTACATGGAAGAACATGAATATTGCAACATATATAGAAAAAATTAAAAAATCTAGAGAAAACCTCTGTTTCTGCCTGGTTTCGAACCAGGGACCTTTTGCGTGTTAGGCAAACGTGATAACCGCTACACTACAGAAACCAACTTGTAGGCTAGTTGTGATCACGGAAACTAAACAATATCTAGAGGTCTTACATCAATCAAAATTACATGGAAGAACATGAATATTGCAACATATATAGAAAAAATTAAAAAATCTAGAGAAAACCTCTGTTTCTGCCTGGTTTCGAACCAGGGACCTTTTGCGTGTTAGGCAAACGTGATAACCGCTACACTACAGAAACCAACTTGTAGGCTAGTTGTGATCACGGAAACTAAACAATATCTAGAGGTCTTACATCAATCAAAATTACATGGAAGAACATGAATATTGCAACGTATATAGAAAAAATTTAAAAAATCCAGGAAAAACACTGTTTCTGCCTGATTTCGAACAAGGGACCTTTTGTGTGTTAGGCAAACGTGATAACATACATGGATGTCAAAATGACATGAATGACCATGTTCATTGAAACGTATATAGAAAAAAAAATTAAAATAAAAAAAAAACTGTCTCTGTCTGGTTATGAACCAGTTAACTTTTGCATGTTAAGCAATCGTGATAACATACATGGATGTCAAAATTACATGGATGACCATGTGCACTGAAACGTATATAGAAAAAATTAAAAAATCTAGAGGAAAACTATGTTTCTGCCTGGTTTCGAACCAGGGACCTTTTGCGTGTGAGGCAAACGAGATAGCCACTACACTACAGAAACCAACTTGTAGGCTAGTTGTGATCACGGAAACTAAACAATATCTAGAGGTCTTACATCAATCAAAATTACATGGAAGAACATGAATATTGCAACATATATAGAAAAAATTAAAAAATCTAGAGAAAACCTCTGTTTCTGCCTGGTTTCGAACCAGGGACCTTTTGCGTGTTAGGCAAACGTGATAACCGCTACACTACAGAAACCAACTTGTAGGCTAGTTGTGATCACGGAAACTAAACAATATCTAGAGGTCTTACATCAATCAAAATTACATGGAAGAACATGAATATTGCAACATATATAGAAAAAATTAAAAAATCTAGAGAAAACCTCTGTTTCTGCCTGGTTTCGAACCAGGGACCTTTTGCGTGTTAGGCAAACGTGATAACCGCTACACTACAGAAACCAACTTGTAGGCTAGTTGTGATCACGGAAACTAAACAATATCTAGAGGTCTTACATCAATCAAAATTACATGGAAGAACATGAATATTGCAACATATATAGAAAAAATTAAAAAATCTAGAGAAAACCTCTGTTTCTGCCTGGTTTCGAACCAGGGACCTTTTGCGTGTTAGGCAAACGTGATAACCGCTACACTACAGAAACCAACTTGTAGGCTTTTTATGATCATGGAAACTGAAAAATATCTAGAGGTCTAACATTAATCAAAATTACATGGAAGACCATGTGAATTGCAACGTATAAAGAAAAAATTTAAAAAATCCAGGAAAAACACTGTTTCTGCCTGATTTCGAACAAGGGACCTTTTGTGTGTTAGGTAAACGTGATAACATACATGGATGTCAAAATGACATGAATGACCATGTTTATTGAAACGTATATAGAAAAAAAAATTAAATAAAAAAAAAACTGTCTCTGTCTGGTTATGAACCAGTTAACTTTTGAATGTTAAGCAAACGTGATAACATACATGGATGTCAAAATTACATGGATTACCATGTGCACTGAAACGTATATAGAAAAAATAAAAAAATCTAGAGAAAAACTCTGTTTCTGCCTGGTTTCGAACCAGGGACCTTTTGCGTGTTAGGCAAACGTGATAACCGCTACACTACAGAAACCAACTTGTAGGATATTTATGATCATGGAAACTGAAAAATATCTAGAGGTCTAACATTAATCAAAATTACATGGAAGACCATGTGAATTGCAACGTATATAGAAAAAATTTAAAAAATCCAGGAAAAACACTGTTTCTGCCTGATTTCGAACAAGGGACCTTTTGTGTGTTAGGCAAACGTGATAACATACATGGATGTCAAAATGACATGAATGACCATGTTCATTGAAACGTATATAGAAAAAAAAATTAAAATAAAAAAAAAAACTGTCTCTGTCTGGTTATGAACCAGTTAACTTTTGCATGTTAAGCAATCGTGATAACATACATGGATGTCAAAATTACATGGATGACCATGTGCTCTGAAACGTATATAGAAAAAATTAAAAAATCTAGAGAAAACCCCTTTTTCTGCCTGGTTTCGAACCAGGGACCTTTTGCGTGTTAGGCAAACGTGATAACCGCTACACTACAGAAACCAACTTGTAGGCTAGTTGTGATCACGGAAACTAAACAATATCTAGAGGTCTTACATCAATCAAAATTACATGGAAGAACATGAATATTGCAACATATATAGAAAAAATTAAAAAATGAAGAGAAAACCTCTGTTTCTGCCTGGTTTCGAACCAGGGACCTTTTGCGTGTTAGGCAAACGTGATAACCGCTACACTACAGAAACCAACTTGTAGGCTTTTTATGATCATGGAAACTGAAAAATATCTAGAGGTCTAACATTAATCAAAATTACATGGAAGACCATGTGAATTGCAACGTATATAGAAAAAATTTAAAAAATCCAGGAAAAACACTGTTTCTGCCTGATTTCGAACAAGGGACCTTTTGTGTGTTAGGTAAACGTGATAACATACATGGATGTCAAAATGACATGAATGACCATGTTCATTGAAACGTATATAGAAAAAAAAATTAAATAAAAAAAAAACTGTCTCTGTCTGGTTATGAACCAGTTAACTTTTGCATGTTAAGCAATCGTGATAACATACATGGATGTCAAAATTACATGGATGACCATGTGCACTGAAACGTATATAGAAAAAATTAAAAAATCTAGAGGAAAACTATGTTTCTGCCTGGTTTCGAACCAGGGACCTTTGCGTGTTAGGCAAACGTGATAACCGCTACACTACAGAAACCAACTTGTAGGCTGTTTATGATCGTGGAAACTGAAAAATATCTAGAGGTCTAACATTAATCAAAATTACATGGAAGAACATGTGAATTGCAACGTATATAGAAAAAATGTTAAAAATCCAGGAAAAACACTGTTTCTGCCTGATTTCGAACAAGGGACCTTTTGTGTGTTAGGTAAACGTGATAACATACATGGATGTCAAAATGACATGAATGACCATGTTCATTGAAACGTATATAGAAAAAAAAATTAAATAAAAAAAAAACTGTCTCTGTCTGGTTATGAACCAGTTAACTTTTGAATGTTAAGCAAACGTGATAACATACATGGATGTCAAAATTACATGGATTACCATGTGCAATGAAACGTATATAGAAAAAATAAAAAAATCTAGAGAAAAACTCTGTTTCTGCCTGGTTTCGAACCAGGGACCTTTTGCGTGTTAGGCAAACGTGATAACCGCTACACTACAGAAACCAACTTGTAGGCTATTTATGATCATGGAAACTGAAAAATATCTAGAGGTCTAACATTAATCAAAATTACATGGAAGACCATGTGAATTGCAACGTATATAGAAAAAATTTAAAAAATCCAGGAAAAACACTGTTTCTGCCTGATTTCGAACAAGGGACCTTTTGTGTGTTAGGCAAACGTGATAACATACATGGATGTCAAAATTACATGAATGACCATGTTCATTGAAACGTATATAGAAAAAAAAATTAAAATAAAAAAAAAACTGTCTCTGTCTGGTTATGAACCAGTTAACTTTTGCATGTTAAGCAATCGTGATAACATACATGGATGTCAAAATTACATGGATGACCATGTGCACTGAAACGTATATAGAAAAAATTAAAAAATCTAGAGGAAAACTCTGTTTCTGCCTGGTTTCGAACCAGGGACCTTTTGCGTGTGAGGCAAACGTGATAGCCGCTACACTACAGAAACCAACTTTTAGGCTAGTTGTGATCACGGAAACTAAACAATATCTAGAGGTCTTACATCAATCAAAATTACATGGAAGAACATGAATATTGCAACGGATATAGAAAAAATTAAAAAATCTAGAGAAAACATCTGTTTCTGGCTGCTTTCGAACCAGGGACCTTTTGCGTGTTAGGCAAACGTGATAACCGCTACACTACAGAAACCAACTTGTAGGCTGTTTATGATCGTGGAAACTGAAAAATATCTAGAGGTCTAACATTAATCAAAATTACATGGAAGAACATGTGAATTGCAACGTATATAGAAAAAATTATAAAAATCCAGGAAAAACACTGTTTCTGCCTGATTTCGAACAAGGGACCTTTTGTGTGTTAGGTAAACGTGATAACATACATGGATGTCAAAATGACATGAATGACCATGTTCATTGAAACGTATATAGAAAAAAAAATTAAATAAAAAAAAAACTGTCTCTGTCTGGTTATGAACCAGTTAACTTTTGAATGTTAAGCAAACGTGATAACATACATGGATGTCAAAATTACATGGATTACCATGTGCAATGAAACGTATATAGAAAAAATAAAAAAATCTAGAGAAAAACTCTGTTTCTGCCTGGTTTCGAACGAGGGACCTTTGCGTGTTAGGCAAACGTGATAACCGCTACACTACAGAAACCAACTTGTAGGATATTTATGATCATGGAAACTGAAAAATATCTAGAGGTCTAACATTAATCAAAATTACATGGAAGACCATGTGAATTGCAACGTATATAGAAAAAATTTAAAAAATCCAGGAAAAACACTGTTTCTGCCTGATTTCGAACAAGGGACCTTTTGTGTGTTAGGCAAACGTGATAACATACATGGATGTCAAAATGACATGAATGACCATGTTCATTGAAACGTATATAGAAAAAAAAATTAAAATAAAAAAAAAACTGTCTCTGTCTGGTTATGAACCAGTTAACTTTTGCATGTTAAGCAATCGTGATAACATACATGGATGTCAAAATTACATGGATGACCATGTGCACTGAAACGTATATAGAAAAAATTAAAAAATCTAGAGGAAAACAATGTTTCTGCCTGGTTTCGAACCAGGGACCTTTTGCGAGTGAGGCAAACGTGATAGCCGCTACACTACAGAAACCAACTTGTAGGCTAGTTGTGATCACGGAAACTAAACAATATCTAGAGGTCTTACATCAATCAAAATTACATGGAAGACCATGTGAATTGCAACGTATATAGAAAAAAATTTTAAAAATCCAGGAAAAACACTGTTTCTGCCTGATTTTGAACAAGGGACCTTTTGTGTGTTAGGCAAACGTGATAACATACATGGATGTCAAAATGACATGAATGACCATGTTCATTGAAACGTATATAGAAAAAAAAATTAAATTAAAAAAAAACTGTCTCTGTCTGGTTATGAACCAGTTAACTTTTGCATGTTAGGCAAACGTGATAACATACATGGATGTCAAAATTACATGGATGACCATGTGGACTGAAACGTATATAGAAAAAATTAAAAAGAAAACTCTGTTTCTGCCTGGTTTTGAACCAGGGACCTTTTGCGTGTGAGGCAAACGTGATAGCCGCTACACTACAGAAACCAACTTGATGGGTTGTGGTGATCACGGAAACTAAACAATATCTAGAGGTCTTACATCAATCAAAATTACATGGAAGAACATGAATATTGCAACGTATATAGAAAAAATTAAAAAATCTAGAGAAAAACTCTGTTTCTGCCTGATTTCGAACCAGAGACATTTTGCGTGTTAGGCAAACGTGATAACCGCTACACTACAGAAACCAACTTGTAGGCTATTTATGATCATGGAAACTGAAAAATATCTAGAGGTCTAACATTAATCAAAATTACATGGAAGACAATGTGAATTGCAACGTATATAGAAAAAATTTAAAAAATCCAGGAAAAACACTGTTTCTGCCTGATTTCGAACAAGGGACCTTTTGTGTGTTAGGCAAACGTGATAACATACATGGATGTCAAAATGACATGAATGACCATGTTCATTGAAACGTATATAGAAAAAAAAATTAAATTAAAAAAAAACTGTCTCTGTCTGGTTATGAACCAGTTAACTTTTGAATGTTAAGCAAACGTGATAACATACATGGATGTCAAAATTACATGGATTACCATGTGCACTGAAACGTATATAGAAAAAATTAAAAAATCAAAAGGAAAACTCTGTTTCTGCCTGGTTTCGAACCAGGGACCTTTTGAGTGTGAGGCACACGTGATAGCCGCTACACTACAGAATCCAACTTGTAGGTTAGTTGTGATCACGGAAACTAAACAATATCTAGATGTCTTACATCAATCAAAATTACATGGAAGAACATGAATATTGCAACGTATATAGAAAAAATTAAAAAATCTAGAGAAAAACACTGATTCTGCCTGGTTTCGAACCAGGGACCTTGTGCGTGTTAGTCAAACGTGATTACCGCTACACTACAGAAACCAACTTGTAGGCTATTTATGATCATGGAAACTGAAAAATATCTAGAGGTCTAACATTAATCAAAATTACATGGAAGACCATGTGAATTGCAACGTATATAGAAAAAATTTTAAAAATCCAGGAAAAACACTGTTTCTGCCTGATTTCGAACAAGGGACCTTTTGTGTGTTAGGCAAACGTGATAACATACATGGATGTCAAAATGACATGAATGACCATGTTCATTGAAACGTATATAGAAAAAAAAATTAAAATAAAAAAAAAACTGTCTCTGTCTGGTTATGAACCAGTTAACTTTTGCATGTTAAGCAATCGTGATAACATACATGGATGTCAAAATTACATGGATGACCATGTGCACTGAAACGTATATAGAAAAAATTAAAAAATCTAGAGGAAAACTCTGTTTCTGCCTGGTTTCGAACCAGGGACCTTTTGCGTGTGAGGCAAACGTGATAACCGCTACACTACTGAAACCAACTTGTAGGCTAGTTGTGATCATGGAAACTGAAAAATATCTAGAGGTCTAACATCACTCAAAATTATATGGAAGACCATGTGAATTGCAACGTATATAGAAAAAATGTTAAAAATCCAGGAAAAACACTGTTTCTGCCTGATTTCGAACAAGGGACCTTTTTTGTGTTAGGCAAACGTGATAACATACATGGATGTCAAAATGACATGAATGACCATGTTCATTGAAACGTATATAGAAAATAAATTAAATTAAAAAAAAACTGTCTCTGTCTGGTTATGAACCAGTTAACTTTTGAATGTTTAGCAAACGTGATAACCTACATGGATGTCAAAATTACATGGATTACCATGTGCACTGAAACGTATATAGAAAAAATAAAAAAATCTAGAGAAAAACTCTGTTTCTGCCCGTTTTCGAAGCAGGGACGTTTTTGCGTGTGAGGCAAACGTGATAGCCGCTACACTACAGAATCCAACTTGTAGGTTAGTTGTGATCACGGAAACTAAACAATATCTAGAGGTCTTACATCAATCAAAATTACATGGAAGAACATGAATATTGCAACGTATATAGAAAAAATTAAAAAATCTAGAGAAAAACTCTGTTTCTGCCTGGTTTCGAACCAGGGACCTTTTGCGTGTTAGGCAAACGTGATAACCGCTACACTACAGAAACCAACTTGTAGGCTAGTTGTGATCATGGAAACTGAAAAATATCTAGAGGTCTAACATCAATCAAAATTACATGGAAGACCATGTGAATTGCAACGTATATAGAAAAAAAAATTAAAATAAAAAAAAAACTGTCTCTGTCTGATTATGTACCAGTTAACTTTTGCATGTTAAGCAATCGTGATAACATACATGGATGTCAAAATTACATGGATGACCATTTGCACTGAAACGTATATAGAAAAAATTAAAAAATCTAGAGAAAAACTCTGTTTCTGCCTTGTTTCGAAGCAGGGACGTTTTGCGTGTGAGGCAAACGTGATAGCCGCTACACTACAGAATCCAACTTGTAGGTTAGTTGTGATCACGGAAACTAAACAATATCTAGAGGTCTTACATCAATCAAAATTACATGGAAGAACATGAATATTGCAACGTATATAGAAAAAATTAAAAAATCTAGAGAAAAACTCTGTTTCTGCCTGGTTTTGAACCAGGGACCTTTTGCGTGTGAGGCAAACGTGATAACCGCTACACTACAGAAACCAACTTGTAGGCTAGTTGTGATCACGGAAACTAAACAATATCTAGAGGTCTTACATCAATCAAAATTACATGGAAGACCATGTGAATTGCAACGTATATAGAAAAAATTTTAAAAATCTAGGAAAAACACTGTTTCTGCCTGATTTCGAACAAGGGACCTTTTGTGTGTTAGGCAAACGTGATAACATACATGGATGTCAAAATTACATATATGACCATGTGCACTGAAACGTATATAGAAAAAATAAAAAAATCTAGAGGAAAACTTTGTTTCTGCCTGGTTTCGAACCAGGGACCTTTTGCGTGTGAGGCAAACGTGATAACCGCTACACTACAGAAACCAACTTGTAGGCTAGTTGTGATCATGGAAACTGAAAAATATCTAGAGGTCTAACATCAATCAAAATTACATGGAAGACCATGTGAATTGCAACGTATATAGAAAAAATGTTAAAAATCCAGGAAAAACACTGTTTCTGCCTGATTTCGAACAAGGGACCTTTTTTGTGTTAGGCAAACGTGATAACATACATGGATGTCAAAATGACATGAATGACCATGTTCATTGAAACGTATATAGAAAAAAAAATTAAATAAAAAAAAAACTGTCTCTGTCTGGTTATGAACCAGTTAACTTTTGAATGTTAAGCAAACGTGATAACATACATGGATGTCAAAATTACATGGATTACCATGTGCACTGAAACGTATATAGAAAAAATAAAAAAATCTAGAGAAAAACTCTGTTTCTGCCTGGTTTCGAACCAGTGACCTTTTGCGTGTTAGGCAAACGTGATAACCGCTACACTACAGAAACCAACTTGTAGGATAGTTATGATCATGGAAACTGAAAAATATCTAGAGGTCTAACATTTATCAAAATTACATGGAAGACCATGTGAATTGCAACGATTATAGAAAAAATTTAAAAAATCTAGGAAAAACACTGTTTCTGCCTGATTTCGAACAAGGGACCTTTTGTGTGTTAGGCAAACGTGATAACATACATGGATGTCAAAATTACATATATGACCATGTGCACTGAAACGTATATAGAAAAAATAAAAAAATCTAGAGGAAAACTCTGTTTCTGCCTGGTTTCGAACCAGGGACCTTTTGCGTGTGAGGCAAACGTGATAACCGCTACACTACAGAAACCAACTTGTAGGCTATTTTTGATCATGGAAACTGAAAAATATCTAGAGGTCTAACATCAATCAAAATTACATCGAAGACCATGTGAATTGCAACGTATATAGAAAAAATGTTAAAAATCCAGGAAAAACACTGTTTCTGCCTGATTTCGAACAAGGGACCTTTTTTGTGTTAGGCAAACGTGATAACATACATGGATGTCAAAATGACATGAATGACCATGTTCATTGAAACGTATATAGAAAAAAAAATTAAATAAAAAAAAAACTGTCTCTGTCTGGTTATGAACCAGTTAACTTTTGAATGTTAAGCAAACGTGATAACATACATGGATGTCAAAATTACATGGATTACCATGTGCACTGAAACGTATATAGAAAAAATAAAAAAATCTAGAGAAAAACTCTGTTTCTGCCTGGTTTCGAACCAGGGACCTTTTGCGTGTTAGGCAAACGTGATAACCGCTACACTACAGAAACCAACTTGTAGGCTATTTATGATCATGGAAACTGAAAAATACCTAGAGGTCTAACATTAATCAAAATTACATGGAAGACCATGTGAATTGCAACGTATATAGAAAAAATGTAAAAAATCCAGGAAAAACACTGTTTCTGCCTGATTTCGTACAAGGGACCTTTTGTGTGTTAGGCAAACGTGATAACATACATGGATGTCAAAATGACATGAATGACCATGTTCATTGAAACGTATATAGAAAAAAAAATTAAAATAAAAAAAAAACTGTCTCTGTCTGGTTATGAACCAGTTAACTTTTGCATGTTAAGCAATCGTGATAACATACATGGATGTCAAAATTACATATATGACCATGTGCACTGAAACGTATATAGAAAAAATTAAAAAATCTTGAGGACAACTATGTTTCTGCCTGGTTTCGAACCAGCGACCTTTTGCGTGTGAGGCAAACGTGATGGCCGCTACACTACAGAAACCAACTTGTAGGCTAGTTGTGATCACGGAAACTAAACAATATCTAGAGGTCTTACATCAATCAAAATTACATGGAAGAACATGAATATTGCAACATATATAGAAAAAATTAAAAAATCTAGAGAAAACCTCTGTTTCTGCCTGGTTTCGAACCAGTGACCTTTTGCGTGTTAGGCAAACGTGATAACCGCTACACTACAGAAACCAACTTGTAGGCTTTTTATGATCATGGAAACTGAAAAATATCTAGAGGTCTAAAATTAATCAAAATTACATGGAAGACCATGTGAATTGCAACGTATATAGAAAAAATTTAAAAAATCCAGGAAAAACACTGTTTCTGCCTGATTTCGAACAAGGGACCTTTTGTGTGTTAGGTAAACGTGATAACATACATGGATGTCAAAATGACATGAATGACCATGTTCATTGAAACGTATATAGAAAAAAAAATTAAATAAAAAAAAAACTGTCTCTGTCTGGTTATGAACCAGTTAACTTTTGAATGTTAAGCAAACGTGATAACATACATGGATGTCAAAATTACATGGATTACCATGTGCACTGAAACGTATATAGAAAAAATAAAAAAATCTAGAAAAAAACTCTGTTTCTGCCTGGTTTCGAACCAGGGACCTTTTGCGTGTTAGGCAAACGTGATAACCGCTACACTACAGAAACCAACTTGTAGGCTATTTATGATCATGGAAACTGAAAAATACCTAGAGGTCTAACATTAATCAAAATTACATGGAAGACCATGTGAATTGCAACGTATATAGAAAAAATTTAAAAAATCCAGGAAAAACACTGTTTCTGCCTGATTTCGAACAAGGGACCTTTTGTGTGTTAGGCAAACGTGATAACATACATGGATGTCAAAATGACATGAATGACCATGTTCATTGAAACGTATATAGAAAAAAAAATTAAAATAAAAAAAAAACTGTCTCTGTCTGGTTATGAACCAGTTAACTTTTGCATGTTAAGCAATCGTGATAACATACATGGATGTCAAAATTACATGGATGACCATGTGCACTGAAACGTATATAGAAAAAATTAAAAAATCTAGAGGAAAACTATGTTTCTGCCTGGTTTCGAACCAGGGACCTTTTGCGTGTGAGGCAAACGTGATAGCCGCTACACTACAGAAACCAACTTGTAGGCTAGTTGTGATCACGGAAACTAAACAATATCTAGAGGTCTTACATCAATCAAAATTACATGGAAGAACATGAATATTGCAACATATATAGAAAAAATTAAAAAATCTAGAGAAAACCTCTGTTTCTGCCTGGTTTCGAACCAGTGACCTTTTGCGTGTTAGGCAAACGTGATAACCGCTACACTACAGAAACCAACTTGTAGGCTTTTTATGATCATGGAAACTGAAAAATATCTAGAGGTCTAACATTAATCAAAATTACATGGAAGACCATGTGAATTGCAACGTATATAGAAAAAATTTAAAAAATCCAGGAAAAACACTGTTTCTGCCTGATTTCGAACAAGGGACCTTTTGTGTGTTAGGTAAACGTGATAACATACATGGATGTCAAAATGACATGAATGACCATGTTCATTGAAACGTATATAGAAAAAAAAATTAAATAAAAAAAAAACTGTCTCTGTCTGGTTATGAACCAGTTAACTTTTGAATGTTAAGCAAACGTGATAACATACATGGATGTCAAAATTACATGGATTACCATGTGCACTGAAACGTATATAGAAAAAATAAAAAAATCTAGAAAAAAACTCTGTTTCTGCCTGGTTTCGAACCAGGGACCTTTTGCGTGTTAGGCAAACGTGATAACCGCTACACTACAGAAACCAACTTGTAGGCTATTTATGATCATGGAAACTGAAAAATACCTAGAGGTCTAACATTAATCAAAATTACATGGAAGACCATGTGAATTGCAACGTATATAGAAAAAATTTAAAAAATCCAGGAAAAACACTGTTTCTGCCTGATTTCGAACAAGGGACCTTTTGTGTGTTAGGCAAACGTGATAACATACATGGATGTCAAAATGACATGAATGACCATGTTCATTGAAACGTATATAGAAAAAAAAATTAAAATAAAAAAAAAACTGTCTCTGTCTGGTTATGAACCAGTTAACTTTTGCATGTTAAGCAATCGTGATAACATACATGGATGTCAAAATTACATGGATGACCATGTGCACTGAAACGTATATAGAAAAAATTAAAAAATCTAGAGGAAAACTATGTTTCTGCCTGGTTTCGAACCAGGGACCTTTTGCGTGTGAGGCAAACGTGATAGCCGCTACACTACAGAAACCAACTTGTAGGCTAGTTGTGATCACGGAAACTAAACAATATCTAGAGGTCTTACATCAATCAAAATTACATGGAAGAACATGAATATTGCAACATATATAGAAAAAATTAAAAAATCTAGAAAAAACCTCTGTTTCTGCCTGATTTCGAACCAGGGACCTTTTGCGTGTTAGGCAAACGTGATAACCGCTACACTACAGAAACCAACTTGTAGGCTTTTTATGATCATGGAAACTGAAAAATATCTAGAGGTCTAACATTAATCAAAATTACATGGAAGACCATGTGAATTGCAACGTATATAGAAAAAATTTAAAAAATCTAGGAAAAACACTGTTTCTGCCTGATTTCGAACAAGGGACCTTTTGTGTGTTAGGTAAACGTGATAACATACATGGATGTCAAAATGACATGAATGACCATGTTCATTAAAACGTATATAGAAAAAAAAATTAAATTAAAAAAAAACTGTCTCTGTCTGGTTATGAACCAGTTAACTTTTGAATGTTAAGCAAACGTGATAACATACATGGATGTCAAAATTACATGGATTACCATGTGCACTGAAACGTATATAGAAAAAATAAAAAAATCTAGAGAAAAACTCTGTTTCTGCCTGGTTTCAAACCAGGGACCTTTTGCGTGTTAGACAAACGTGATAACCGCTACACTACAGAAACCAACTTGTAGGCTATTTATGATCATGGAAACTGAAAAATATCTAGAGGTCTAACATTAATCAAAATTACATGGAAGACCATGTGAATTGCAACGTATATAGAAAAAATTTAAAAAATCCAGGAAAAACACTGTTTCTGCCTGATTTCGAACAAGGGACCTTTTGTGTGTTAGGCAAACGTGATAACATACATGGATGTCAAAATGACATGAATGACCATGTTCATTGAAACGTATATAGAAAAAAAAATTAAAATAAAAAAAAAACTGTCTCTGTCTGGTTATGAACCAGTTAACTTTTGCATGTTAAGCAATCGTGATAACATACATGGATGTCAAAATTACATGGATGACCATGTGCACTGAAAAGTATATAGAAAAAATTAAAAAATCTAGAGGAAAACTCTGTTTCTGCCTGGTTTCGAACCAGGGACCTTTTGCGTGTGAGGCAAACGTGATAACCGCTACACTACAGAAACCAACTTGTAGGCTAGTTGTGATCATGGAAACTGAAAAATATCTAGAGGTCTAACATCAATCAAAATTACATGGAAGACAATGTGAATTGCAACGTATATAGAAAAAATGTTAAAAATCCAGGAAAAACACTGTTTCTGCCTGATTTCGAACAAGGGACCTTTTTTGTGTTAGGCAAACGTGATAACATACATGGATGTCAAAATGACATGAATGACCATGTTCATTGAAACGTATATAGAAAAAAAAAATTAAATAAAAAAAAAACTGTCTCTGTGTGGTTATGAACCAGTTAACTTTTGAATGTTAAGCAAACGTGATAACATACATGGATGTCAAAATTACATGGATTACCATGTGCACTGAAACGTATATAGAAAAATAAAAAAATCTAGAGAAAAACTCTGTTTCTGCCGGGTATCGAACCAGGGACCTTTTGCGTGTTAGGCAAACGTGATAACCGCTACACTACAGAAACCAACTTGTAGGATATTTATGATCATGGAAACTGAAAAATATCTAGAGGTCTAACATTAATCAAAATTACATGGAAGACCATGTGAATTGCAACGTATATAGAAAAAATTTAAAAAATCCAGGAAAAACACTGTTTCTGCCTGATTTCGAACAAGGGACCTTTTGTGTGTTAGGCAAACGTGATAACATACATGGATGTCAAAATGACATGAATGACCATGTTCATTGAAACGTATATAGAAAAAAAAATTAAAATAAAAAAAAAACTGTCTCTGTCTGGTTATGAACCAGTTAACTTTTGCATGTTAAGCAATCGTGATAACATACATGGATGTCAAAATTACATGTATGACCATGTGCACTGAAACGTATATAGAAAAAATTAAAAAATCTAGAGGAAAACTATGTTTCTGCCTGGTTTCGAACCAGGGACTTTTTGCGTGTGAGGCAAACGTGATAGCCGCTACACTACAGAAACCAACTTGTAGGCTAGTTGTGATCACGGAAACTAAACAATATCTAGAGGTCTTACATCAATCAAAATTACATGGAAGAACATGAATATTGCAACATATATAGAAAAAATTAAAAAATCTAGAGAAAACCTCTGTTTCTGCCTGGTTTCGAACCAGGGACCTTTTGCGTGTTAGGCAAACGTGATCACCGCTACACTACAGAAACCAACTTGTAGGCTTTTTATGATCATGGAAACTGAAAAATATCTAGAGGTCTAACATTAATCAAAATTACATGGAAGACAATGTGAATTGCAACGTATATAGAAAAAATTGAAAAAATCCAGGAAAAACACTGTTTCTGCCTGATTTCGAACAAGGGACCTTTTGTGTGTTAGGTAAACGTGATAACATACATGGATGTCAAAATGACATGAATGACCATGTTCATTGAAACGTATATAGAAAAAAAAATGAAATAAAAAAAAACTGTCTCTGTCTGGTTATGAACCAGTTAACTTTTGAATGTTAAGCAAACGTGATAACATACATGGATGTCAAAATTACATGGATTACCATGTGCAATGAAACGTATATAGAAAAAATAAAAAAATCTAGAGAAAAACACTGTTTCTGCCTGGTTTCGAACCAGGGACCTTTTGCGTGTTAGGCAAACGTGATAAGCGCTACACTACAGAAACCAACTTGCAGGCTAGTTGTGATCATGGAAACTGAAAAATATCTAGAGGTCAAACATTAATCAAAATTACATGGAAGACCATGTGAATTGCAACGTATATAGAAAAAATTAAAAAATCTATAGAAAAATAAAAAAATCTAGAGAAAAACTCTGTTTCTGCTTTGGTTTCGAACCAGGGACCTTTTGCGTGTTAGGCAAACGTGATAACCGCTACACTACAGAAACCAACTTGTAGGCTGTTTATGATCATGGAAACTGAAAAATATCTAGTATATAGAAAAAATTTAAAAAATCCAGGAAAAACACTGTTTCTGCCTGATTTCGAACAAGGGACCTTTTGTGTGTTAGGCAAACGTGATAACATACATGGATGTCAAAATGACATGAATGACCATGTTCATTGAAACGTATATAGAAAAAAAAAATTAAAATAAAAAAAAACTGTCTCTGTCTGGTTATGAACCAGTTAACTTTTGCATGTTAAGCAATCGTGATAACATACATGGATGTCAAAATTACATGTATGACCATGTGCACTGAAACGTATATAGAAAAAATTAAAAAATCTAGAGGAAAACTCTGTTTCTGCCTGGTTTCGAACCAGGGACCTTTTGCGTGTGAGGCAAACGTGATAACCGCTACACTACAGAAACCAACTTGTAGGCTAGTTGTTATCATGGAAACTGAAAAATATCTAGAGGTCTAACATCAATCAAAATTACATGGAAGACCATGTGAATTGCAACGTATATAGAAAAAATGTTAAAAATCCAGGAAAAACACTGTTTCTGCCTGATTTCGAACAAGGGACCTTTTTTGTGTTAGGCAAACGTGATAACATACATGGATGTCAAAATGACATGAATGACCATGTTCATTGAAACGTATATAGAAAAAAAAATTAAATAAAAAAAAAACTGTCTCTGTCTGGTTATGAACCAGTTAACTTTTGAATGTTAAGCAAACGTGATAACATACATGGATGTCAAAATTACATGGATTACCATGTGCACTGAAACGTATATAGAAAAAATAAAAAAATCTAGAGAAAAACTCTGTTTCTGCCAGGTTTCGAACCATGGACCTTTTGCGTGTGAGGCAAACGTGATAACCGCTACACTACAGAAACCAACTTGTAGGCTAGTTGTGATCATGGAAACTGAAAAATATCTAGAGGTCTAACATCAATCAAAATTACATGGAAGACCATGTGAATTGCAACGTATATAGAAAAAATGTTAAAAATCCAGGAAAAACACTGTTTCTGCCTGATTTCGAACAAGGGACCTTTTTTGTGTTAGGCAAACGTGATAACATACATGGATGTCAAAATGACATGAATGACCATGTTCATTGAAACGTATATAGAAAAAAAAATTAAAATAAAAAAAAAACTGTCTCTGTCTGGTTATGAACCAGTTAACTTTTGCATGTTAAGCAATCGCGATAACATACATGGATGTCAAAATTACATGGATGACGATGTGCACTGAAACGTATATAGAAAAAATTAAAAAATCTAGAGGAAAACTCTGTTTCTGCCTGGTTTCGAACCAGGGACCTTTTGCGTGTTAGGCAAACGTGATAACCGCTACACTACAGAAACCAACTTGTAGGATATTTATGATCATGGAAACTGAAAAATATCTAGAGGTCTAACATTAATCAAAATTACATGGAAGACCATGTGAATTGCAACGTATATAGAAAAAATTTAAAAAATCCAGGAAAAACACTGTTTCTGCCTGATTTCGAACAAGGGACCTTTTGTGTGTTAGGCAAACGTGATAACATACATGGATGTCAAAATGACATGAATGACCATGTTCATTGAAACGTATATAGAAAAAAAAATTAAAATAAAAAAAAAACTGTCTCTGTCTGGTTATGAACCAGTTAACTTTTGCATGTTAAGCAATCGCGATAACATACATGGATGTCAAAATTACATGGATGACGATGTGCACTGAAACGTATATAGAAAAAATTAAAAAATCTAGAGGAAAACTCTGTTTCTGCCTGGTTTCGAACCAGGGACCTTTTGCGTGTGAGGCAAACGTGATAGCCGCTACACTACAGAAACCAACTTGTAGGCTAGTTGTGATCACGGAAACTAAACAATATCTAGAGGTCTTACATCAATCAAAATTACATGGAAGAACATGAATATTGCAACGTATATAGAAAAAAATCTAGAGAAAACCTCTGTTTCTGCCTGGTTTCGAACCAGGGACCTTTTGCGTGTTAGGCAAACGTGATAACCGCTACACTACAGAAACCAACTTGTAGGCTTTTTATGATCATGGAAACTGAAAAATATCTAGAGGTCTAACATTAATCAAAATTACATGGAAGACAATGTGAATTGCAACGTATATAGAAAAAATTTAAAAAATCCAGGAAAAACACTGTTTCTGCCTGATTTCGAACAAGGGACCTTTTGTGTGTTAGGTAAACGTGATAACATACATGGATGTCAAAATGACATGAATGACCATGTTCATTGAAACGTATATAGAAAAAAAAATTAAATAAAAAAAAAACTGTCTCTGTCTGGTTATGAACCAGTTAACTTTTGAATGTTAAGCAAACGTGATAACATACATGGATGTCAAAATTACATGGATTACCATGTGCAATGAAAAGTATATAGAAAAAATAAAAAAATTTTGAGAAAAACTCTATTTCTGCCTGGTTTCGAACCAGGGACGTTTTGCGTGTTAGGCAAACGTGATAACCGCTACACTACAGAAACCAACTTGTAGGCTATTTATGATCATGGAAACTGAAAAATATCTAGAGGTCTAACATTAATCAAAATTACATGGAAGACCATGAGAATTGCAACGTATATAGAAAAAATTTAAAAAATCCAGGAAAAACACTGTTTCTGCCTGATTTCGAACAAGGGACCTTTTGTGTGTTAGGCAAACGTGATAACATACATGGATGTCAAAATGACATGAATGACCATGTTCATTGAAACGTATATAGAAAAAAAAATTAAAATAAAAAAAAAACTGTCTCTGTCTGGTTATGAACCAGTTAACTTTTGCATGTTAAGCAATCGTGATAACATACATGGATGTCAAAATTACATATATGACCATGTGCACTGAAACGTATATAGAAAAAATTAAAAAATCTAGAAGAAAACTCTGTTTCTGCCTTGTTTCGAACCAGGGACCTTTTGCGTGTGAGGCAAACGTGATAACCGCTACACTACAGAAACCAACTTGTAGGCTAGTTGTGATCATGGAAACTGAAAAATATCTAGAGGTCTAACATCAATCAAAATTACATGGAAGACCATGTAAATTGCAACGTATATAGAAAAAATTTAAAAAATCCAGGAAAAACACTGTTTCTGCCTGATTTCGAACAAGGGACCTTTTGTGTGTTAGGTAAACGTGATAACATACATGGATGTCAAAATGACATGAATGACCCTGTTCATTGAAACGTATATAGAAAAAAAAATTAAATAAAAAAAAAACTGTCTCAGTCTGGTTATGAACCAGTTAACTTTTGAATGTTAAGCAAACGTGATAACATACATGGATGTCAAAATTACATGGATTACCATGTGCACTGAAACGTATATAGAAAAATAAAAAAATCTAGAGAAAACCTCTGTTTCTGCCTGGTTTCGAACCAGGTACCTTTTGCGTGTTAGGCAAACTTGATAACCGCTACACTACAGAAACCAACTTGTAGGATATTTATGATCATGGAAACTGAAAAATATCTAGAGGTCTAACATTAATCAAAATTACATCGAAGACTATGTGAATTGCAACGTATATAGAAAAAATTTAAAAAATCCAGGAAAAACACTGTTTCTGCCTGATTTCGAACAAGGGACCTTTTGTGTGTTAGGCAAACGTGATAACACACATGGATGTCAAAATGACATGAATGACCATGTTCATTGAAACGTATATAGAAAAAAAAATTAAAATAAAAAAAAAACTGTCTCTGTCTGGTTATGAACCAGTTAACTTTTGCATGTTAAGCAATCGTGATAACATACATGGATGTCAAAATTACATGGATGACCATGTGCACTGAAACGTATATAGAAAAAATAAAAAATCTAAAGGAAAACTCTGTTTCTGCCTGGTTTCGAACCAGGGACCTTTTGCGTGTGAGGCAAACGTGATAACCGCTACACTACAGAAACCAACTTGTAGGCTTTTTATGATCATGGAAACTGAAAAATATCTAGAGGTCTAACATTAATCAAAATTACATTGAAGACAATGTGAATTGCAACGTATATAGAAAAAATTTAAAAAATCCAGGAAAAACACTGTTTCTGCCTAATTTCGAACAAGGGACCTTTTGTGTGTTAGGCAAACGTGATAACATACATGGATGTCAAAATGACATGAATGACCATGTTCATTGAAACGTATATAGAAAAAAAAATTAAAATAAAAAAAAAACTGTCTCTGTCTGGTTATGAACCAGTTAACTTTTGCATGTTAAGCAATCGTGATAACATACATGGATGTCAAAATTACATATATGACCATGTGCACTGAAACGTATATAGAAAAAAATTAAAAAATCTAGAAGAAAACTCTGTTGCTGCCTGGTTTCGAACCAGGGAACTTTTGCGTGTGAGGCAAACGTGATAACCGCTACACTACAGAAACCAACTTGTAGGCTAGTTGTGATCATGGAAACTGAAAAATATCTAGAGGTCTAACATCAATCAAAATTACATGGAAGACCATGTGAATTGCAACGTATATAGAAAAAATTTAAAAAATCCAGGAAAAACACTGTTTCTGCCTGATTTCGAACAAGGGACCTTTTGTGTGTTAGGTAAACGTGATAACATACATGGATGTCAAAATGACATGAATGACCATGTTCATTGAAACGTATATAGAAAAAAAAATTAAATAAAAAAAAAACTGTCTCTGTCTGGTTATGAACCAGTTAACTTTTGAATGTTAAGCAAACGTGATAACATACATGGATGTCAAAATTACATGGATTACCATGTGCACTGAAACGTATATAGAAAAAATTAAAAAATCTAGAGGAAAACTCTGCTTCTGCCTGGTTTCGAACCAGGGACCTTTTGCGTGTTAGGCAAACGTGATAACCGCTACACTACAGAAACCAACTTGTAGGCTATTTATGATCATGGAAACTGAAAAATATCTAGAGGTCTAACATTAATCAAAATTACATGGAAGACCATGTGAATTGCAACGTATATAGAAAAAATTTAAAAAATCCAGGAAAAACACTGTTTCTGCCTGATTTCGAACAAGGGAAATTTTGTGTGTTAGGCAAACGTGATAACATACATGGATGTCAAAATGACATGAATGACCATGTTCATTGAAACGTATATATAAAAAAAAATTAAAATAAAAAAAAAACTGTCTCTGTCTGGTTATGAACCAGTTAACTTTTGCATGTTAAGCAATCGTGATAACATACATGGATGTCAAAATTACATATATGACCATGTGCACTGAAACGTATATAGAAAAAATTAAAAAATCTAGAAGAAAACTCTGTTTCTGCCTGGTTTCGAACCAGGGACCTTTTGCGTGTGAGGCAAACGTGATAACCGCTACACTACAGAAACCAACTTGTAGGCTAGTTGTGATCATGGAAACTGAAAAATATCTAGAGGTCTAACATCAATCAAAATTACATGGAAGACCATGTGAATTGCAACGTATATAGAAAAAATTTAAAAAATCCAGGAAAAACACTGTTTCTGCCTGATTTCGAACAAGGGACCTTTTGTGTGTTAGGTAAACGTGATAACATACATGGATGTCAAAATGACATGAATGACCATGTTCATTGAAACGTATATAGAAAAAAAAATTAAATAAAAAAAAAACTGTCTCAGTCTGGTTATGAACCAGTTAACTTTTGAATGTTAAGCAAACGTGATAACATACATGGATGTCAAAATTACATGGATTACCATGTGCACTGAAACGTATATAGAAAAATAAAAAAATCTAGAGAAAACCTCTGTTTCTGCCTGGTTTCGAACCAGGGACCTTTTGCGTGTGAGGCAAACGTGATAGCCGCTACACTACAGAAAACATCTTGTAGGCTAGTTGTGATCACGGAAACTAAACAATATCTAGAGGTCTTACATCAATCAAAATTACATGGAAGAACATGAATATTGCAACGTATATAGAAAAAAATCTAGAGAAAACCTCTGTTTCTGCCTGGTTTCGAACCAGGGACCTTTTGCGTGTTAGGCAAACGTGATAACCGCTACACTACAGAAACCAACTTGTAGGCTTTTTATGATCATGGAAACTGAAAAATATCTAGAGGTCTAACATTAATCAAAATTACATGGAAGACAATGTGAATTGCAACGTATATAGAAAAAATGTTAAAAATCCAGGAAAAACACTGTTTCTGCCTGATTTCGAACAAGGGACCTTTTGTGTGTTAGGTAAACGTGATAACATACATGGATGTCAAAATGACATGAATGACCATGTTCATTGAAACGTATATAGAAAAAAAAATTAAATAAAAAAAAAACTGTCTCTGTCTGGTTATGAACCAGTTAACTTTTGAATGTTAAGCAAACGTGATAACATACATGGATGTCAAAATTACATGGATTACCATGTGCAATGAAACGTATATAGAAAAAATAAAAAAATCTAGAGGAAAACTCTGTTTCTGCCTGGTATCGAACAAGGGACCTTTTGCGTGTTAGGCAAACGTGATAACCGCTACACTACAGAAACCAACTTGTAGGATATTTATGATCATGGAAACTGAAAAATATCTAGAGGTCTAACATTAATCAAAATTACATGGAAGACCATGTGAATTGCAACGTATATAGAAAAAATTTAAAAAATCCAGGAAAAACACTGTTTCTGCCTGATTTCGAACAAGGGACCTTTTGTGTGTTAGGCAAACGTGATAACATACATGGATGTCAAAATGACATGAATGACCATGTTCATTGAAACGTATATAGAAAAAAAATTTTAAATAAAAAAAAAACTGTCTCTGTCTGGTTATGAACCAGTTAACTTTTGCATGTTAAGCAATCGTGATAACATACATGGATGTCAAAATTACATGGATGACCATGTGCACTGAAACGTATATAGAAAAAATTAAAAAATCTAGAGGAAAACTCTGTTTCTGCCTGGTTTCGAACCAGGGACCTTTTGCGTGTGAGGCAAACGTGATAGCCGCTACACTACAGAAACCAACTTGTAGGCTAGTTGTGATCACGGAAACTAAACAATATCTAGAGGTCTTACATCAATCAAAATTACATGGAAGAACATGAATATTGCAACGTATATAGAAAAAATAAAAAAATCTAGAGAAAAACTCTATTTCTGCCTGGTTTCGAACCAGGGACCTTTTGCGTGTTAGGCAAACGTGATAACCGCTACACTACAGAAACCAACTTGTAGGCTATTTATGATCATGGAAACTGAAAAATACCTAGAGGTCTAACATTAATCAAAATTACATGGAAGGCCATGTGAATTGCAACGTATATAGAAAAAATGTTAAAAATCCAGGAAAAACACTGTTTCTGCCTGATTTCGAACAAGGGACCTTTTGTGTGTTAGGCAAACGTGATAACATACATGGATGTCAAAATTACATATATGACCATGTGCACTGAAACGTATATAGAAAAAATAAAAAAATCTAGAGGAAAACTCTGTTTCTGCCTGGTTTCGAACCAGGGACGTTTTGCGTGTGAGGCAAACGTGATAGCCGCTACACTACAGAAACCAACTTGTAGGCTAGTTGTGATCACGGAAACTAAACAATATCTAGAGGTCTTACATCAATCAAAATTACATGGAAGAACATGAATATTGCAACGTATATAGAAAAAAATCTAGAGAAAACCTCTGTTTCTGCCTGGTTTCGAACCAGGGACCTTTTGCGTGTTAGGCAAACGTGATAACCGCTACACTACAGAAACCAACTTGTAGGCTTTTTATGATCATGGAAACTGAAAAATATCTAGAGGTCTAACATTAATCAAAATTACATGGAAGACAATGTGAATTGCAACGTATATAGAAAAAATTTTAAAAATCCAGGAAAAACACTGTTTCTGCCTGATTTCGAACAAGGGACCTTTTGTGTGTTAGGTAAACGTGATAACATACATGGATGTCAAAATGACATGAATGACCATGTTCATTGAAACGTATATAGAAAAAAAAAATTAAATAAAAAAAAAACTGTCTCTGTCTGGTTATGAACCAGTTAACTTTTGAATGTTAAGCAAACGTGATAACATACATGGATGTCAAAATTACATGGATTACCATGTGCAATGAAACGTATATAGAAAAAATAAAAAAATCTAGAGAAAATCTCTGTTTCTGCCTGGTTTCGAACCAGGGACGTTTTGCGTGTTAGGCAAACGTGATAACCGCTACACTACAGAAACAAACTTGTAGGCTAATTATGATCATGGAAACTGAAAAATATCTAGAGGTCTAACATTAATCAAAATTACATGGAAGACCATGTGAATTGCAACGTATATAGAAAAAATTTAAAAAATCCAGGAAAAACACTGTTTCTGCCTGATTTCGAACAAGGGACCTTTTGTGTGTTAGGCAAACGTGATAACATACATGGATGTCAAAATGACATGAATGACCATGTTCATTGAAACGTATATAGAAAAAAAAATTAAAATAAAAAAAAAACTGTCTCTGTCTGGTTATGAACCAGTTAACTTTTGCATGTTAAGCAATCGTGATAACATACATGGATGTCAAAATTACATATATGACCATGTGCACTGAAACGTATATAGAAAAAATTAAAAAATCTAGAGGAAAACTCTGTTTCTGCCTGGTTTCGAACCAGGGACCTTTTGCGTGTGAGGCAAACGTGATAACCGCTACACTACAGAAACCAACTTGTAGGCTAGTTGTGATCATGGAAACTGAAAAATATCTAGAGGTCTAACATCAATCAAAATTACATGGAAGACCATGTGAATTGCAACGTATATAGAAAAAATGTTAAAAATCCAGGAAAAACACTGTTTCTGCCTGATTTCGAACAAGGGACCTTTTTTGTGTTAGGCAAACGTGATAACATACATGGATGTCAAAATGACATGAATGACCATGTTCATTGAAACGTATATAGAAAAAAAAATTAAATAAAAAAAAAACTGTCTCTGTCTGGTTATGAACCAGTTAACTTTTGAATGTTAAGCAAACGTGATAACATACATGGATGTCAAAATTACATGGATTACCATGTGCACTGAAACGTATATAGAAAAAATAAAAAAATCTAGAGAAAAACTCTGTTTCTGCCTGGTTTCGAACCAGGGACCTTTTGCGTGTTAGGCAAACGTGATAACCGCTACACTACAGAAACCAACTTGAAGGCTATTTATGATCATGGAAACTGAAAAATACCTAGAGGTCTAACATTAATCAAAATTACATGGAAGGCCATGTGAATTGCAACGTATATAGAAAAAATGTTAAAAATCCAGGAAAAACACTGTTTCTGCCTGATTTCGAACAAGGGACCTTTTTTGTGTTAGGCAAACGTGATAACATACATGGATGTCAAAATGACATGAATGACCATGTTCATTGAAAAGTATATAGAAAAAAAAATTAAATAAAAAAAAACTGTCTCTGTGTGGTTATGAACCAGTTAACTTTTGAATGTTAAGCAAACGTGATAACATACATGGATGTCAAAATTACATGGATTACCATGTGCACTGAAACGTATATAGAAAAATAAAAAAATCTAGAGAAAAACTCTGTTTCTGCCTGGTATCGAACAAGGGACCTTTTGCGTGTTAGGCAAACGTGATAACCGCTACACTACAGAAACCAACTTGTAGGATATTTATGATCATGGAAACTGAAAAATAACTAGAGGTCTAACATTAATCAAAATTACATGGAAGACCATGTGAATTGCAACGTATATAGAAAAAATTTAAAAAATCCAGGAAAAACACTGTTTCTGCCTGATTTCGAACAAGGGACCTTTTGTGTGTTAGGCAAACGTGATAACATACATGGATGTCAAAATGACATGAATGACCATGTTCATTGAAACGTATATAGAAAAAAAATTTTAAATAAAAAAAAAACTGTCTCTGTCTGGTTATGAACCAGTTAACTTTTGCATGTTAAGCAATCGTGATAACATACATGGATGTCAAAATTACATGGATGACCATGTGCACTGAAACGTATATAGAAAAAATTAAAAAATCTAGAGGAAAACTCTGTTTCTGCCTGGTTTCGAACCAGGGACCTTTTGCGTGTGAGGCAAACGTGATAGCCGCTACACTACAGAAACCAACTTGTAGGCTAGTTGTGATCACGGAAACTAAACAATATCTAGAGGTCTTACATCAATCAAAATTACATGGAAGAACATGAATATTGCAACGTATATAGAAAAAATAAAAAAATCTAGAGAAAAACTCTATTTCTGCCTGGTTTCGAACCAGGGACCTTTTGCGTGTTAGGCAAACGTGATAACCGCTACACTACAGAAACCAACTAGTAGGCTATTTATGATCATGGAAACTGAAAAATACCTAGAGGTCTAACATTAATCAAAATTACATGGAAGGCCATGTGAATTGCAACGTATATAGAAAAAATGTTAAAAATCCAGGAAAAACACTGTTTCTGCCTGATTTCGAACAAGGGACCTTTTTTGTGTTAGGCAAACGTGATAACATACATGGATGTCAAAATGACATGAATGACCATGTTCATTGAAAAGTATATAGAAAAAAAAATTAAATAAAAAAAAACTGTCTCTGTGTGGTTATGAACCAGTTAACTTTTGAATGTTAAGCAAACGTGATAACATACATGGATGTCAAAATTACATGGATTACCATGTGCACTGAAACGTATATAGAAAAATAAAAAAATCTAGAGAAAAACTCTGTTTCTGCCTGGTATCGAACCAGGGACCTTTTGCGTGTGAGGCAAACGTGATAACCGCTACACTACAGAAACCAACTTGTAGGCTAGTTGTGATCATGGAAACTGAAAAATATCTAGAGGTCTAACATCAATCAAAATTACATGGAAGACCATGTGAATTGCAACGTATATAGAAAAAATGTTAAAAATCCAGGAAAAACACTGTTTCTGCCTGATTTCGAACAAGGGACCTTTTTTGTGTTAGGCAAACGTGATAACATACATGGATGTCAAAATGACATGAATGACCATGTTCATTGAAACGTATATAGAAAAAAAAATTAAATAAAAAAAAAACTGTCTCTGTCTGGTTATGAACCAGTTAACTTTTGAATGTTAAGCAAACGTGATAACATACATGGATGTCAAAATTACATGGATTACCATGTGCACTGAAACGTATATAGAAAAAATAAAAAAATCTAGAGAAAAACTCTGTTTCTGCCTGGTTTCGAACCAGGGACCTTTTGCGTGTTAGGCAAACGTGATAACCGCTACACTACAGAAACCAACTTGAAGGCTATTTATGATCATGGAAACTGAAAAATACCTAGAGGTCTAACATTAATCAAAATTACATGGAAGACCATGTGAATTGCAACGTATATAGAAAAAATTTAAAAAATCCAGGAAAAACACTGTTTCTGCCTGATTTCGAACAAGGGACCTTTTGTGTGTTAGGCAAACGTGATAACATACATGGATGTCAAAATGACATGAATGACCATGTTCATTGAAACGTATATAGAAAAAAAATTTTAAATAAAAAAAAAACTGTCTCTGTCTGGTTATGAACCAGTTAACTTTTGCATGTTAAGCAATCGTGATAACATACATGGATGTCAAAATTACATGGATGACCATGTGCACTGAAACGTATATAGAAAAAATTAAAAAATCTAGAGGAAAACTCTGTTTCTGCCTGGTTTCGAACCAGGGACCTTTTGCGTGTGAGGCAAACGTGATAGCCGCTACACTACAGAAACCAACTTGTAGGCTAGTTGTAATCACGGAAACTAAACAATATCTAGAGGTCTTACATCAATCAAAATTACATGGAAGAACATGAATATTGCAACGTATATAGAAAAAATAAAAAAATCTAGAGAAAAACTCTATTTCTGCCTGGTTTCGAACCAGGGACCTTTTGCGTGTTAGGCAAACGTGATAACCGCTACACTACAGAAACCAACTTGTAGGCTATTTATGATCATGGAAACTGAAAAATACCTAGAGGTCTAACATTAATCAAAATTACATGGAAGGCCATGTGAATTGCAACGTATATAGAAAAAATGTTAAAAATCCAGGAAAAACACTGTTTCTGCCTGATTTCGAACAAGGGACCTTTTTTGTGTTAGGCAAACGTGATAACATACATGGATGTCAAAATGACATGAATGACCATGTTCATTGAAAAGTATATAGAAAAAAAAATTAAATAAAAAAAAACTGTCTCTGTGTGGTTATGAACCAGTTAACTTTTGAATGTTAAGCAAACGTGATAACATACATGGATGTCAAAATTACATGGATTACCATGTGCACTGAAACGTATATAGAAAAATAAAAAAATCTAGAGAAAAACTCTGTTTCTGCCTGGTATCGAACCAGGGACCTTTTGCGTGTGAGGCAAACGTGATAACCGCTACACTACAGAAACCAACTTGTAGGCTAGTTGTGATCATGGAAACTGAAAAATATCTAGAGGTCTAACATCAATCAAAATTACATGGAAGACCATGTGAATTGCAACGTATATAGAAAAAATGTTAAAAATCCAGGAAAAACACTGTTTCTGCCTGATTTCGAACAAGGGACCTTTTTTGTGTTAGGCAAACGTGATAACATACATGGATGTCAAAATGACATGAATGACCATGTTCATTGAAACGTATATAGAAAAAAAAATTAAATAAAAAAAAAACTGTCTCTGTCTGGTTATGAACCAGTTAACTTTTGAATGTTAAGCAAACGTGATAACATACATGGATGTCAAAATTACATGGATTACCATGTGCACTGAAACGTATATAGAAAAAATAAAAAAATCTAGAGAAAAACTCTGTTTCTGCCTGGTTTCGAACCAGGGACCTTTTGCGTGTTAGGCAAACGTGATAACCGCTACACTACAGAAACCAACTTGAAGGCTATTTATGATCATGGAAACTGAAAAATACCTAGAGGTCTAACATTAATCAAAATTACATGGAAGGCCATGTGAATTGCAACGTATATAGAAAAAATGTTAAAAATCCAGGAAAAACACTGTTTCTGCCTGATTTCGAACAAGGGACCTTTTTTGTGTTAGGCAAACGTGATAACATACATGGATGTCAAAATGACATGAATGACCATGTTCATTGAAAAGTATATAGAAAAAAAAATTAAATAAAAAAAAACTGTCTCTGTGTGGTTATGAACCAGTTAACTTTTGAATGTTAAGCAAACGTGATAACATACATGGATGTCAAAATTACATGGATTACCATGTGCACTGAAACGTATATAGAAAAATAAAAAAATCTAGAGAAAAACTCTGTTTCTGCCTGGTATCGAACAAGGGACCTTTTGCGTGTAAGGCAAACGTGATAACCGCTACACTACAGAAACCAACTTGTAGGATATTTATGATCATGGAAACTGAAAAATATCTAGAGGTCTAACATTAATCAAAATTACATGGAAGACCATGTGAATTGCAACGTATATAGAAAAAATTTAAAAAATCCAGGAAAAACACTGTTTCTGCCTGATTTCGAACAAGGGACCTTTTGTGTGTTAGGCAAACGTGATAACATACATGGATGTCAAAATGACATGAATGACCATGTTCATTGAAACGTATATAGAAAAAATTTTTTAAATAAAAAAAAAACTGTCTCTGTCTGGTTATGAACCAGTTAACTTTTGCATGTTAAGCAATCGTGATAACAAACATGGATGTCAAAATTACATGGATGACCATGTGCACTGAAACGTATATAGAAAAAATTAAAAAATCTAGAGGAAAACTCTGTTTCTGCCTGGTTTCGAACCAGGGACCTTTTGCGTGTGAGGCAAACGTGATAGCCGCTACACTACAGAAACCAACTTGTAGGCTAGTTGTGATCACGGAAACTAAACAATATCTAGAGGTCTTACATCAATCAAAATTACATGGAAGAACATGAATATTGCAACGTATATAGAAAAAATAAAAAAATCTAGAGAAAAACTCTATTTCTGCCTGGTTTCGAACCAGGGACCTTTTGCGTGTTAGGCAAACGTGATAACCGCTACACTACAGAAACCAACTTGTAGGCTATTTATGATCATGGAAACTGAAAAATACCTAGAGGTCTAACATTAATCAAAATTACATGGAAGGCCATGTGAATTGCAACGTATATAGAAAAAATGTTAAAAATCCAGGAAAAACACTGTTTCTGCCTGATTTCGAACAAGGGACCTTTTTTGTGTTAGGCAAACGTGATAACATACATGGATGTCAAAATGACATGAATGACCATGTTCATTGAAAAGTATATAGAAAAAAAAATTAAATAAAAAAAAACTGTCTCTGTGTGGTTATGAACCAGTTAACTTTTGAATGTTAAGCAAACGTGATAACATACATGGATGTCAAAATTACATGGATTACCATGTGCACTGAAACGTATATAGAAAAATAAAAAAATCTAGAGAAAAACTCTGTTTCTGCCTGGTATCGAACAAGGGACCTTTTGCGTGTTAGGCAAACGTGATAACCGCTACACTACAGAATCCAACTTGTAGGATATTTATGATCATGGAAACTGAAAAATATCTAGAGGTCTAACATTAATCAAAATTACATGGAAGACCATGTGAATTGCAACGTATATAGAAAAAATTTAAAAAATCCAGGAAAAACACTGTTTCTGCCTGATTTCGAACAAGGGACCTTTTGTGTGTTAGGCAAACGTGATAACATACATGGATGTCAAAATGACATGAATGACCATGTTCATTGAAACGTATATAGAAAAAAAAATTAAAATAAAAAAAAAACTGTCTCTGTCTGGTTATGAACCAGTTAACTTTTGCATGTTAAGCAATCGTGATAACATACATGGATGTCAAAATTACATGGATGACCATGTGCACTGAAACGTATATAGAAAAAATTAAAAAATCTAGAGGACAACTATGTTTCTGCCTGGTTTCGAACCAGCGACTTTTGCGTGTGAGGCAAACGTGATAGCCGCTACACTACAGAAATCAACTTGTAGGCTAGTTGTGATCACGGAAACTAAACAATATCTAGAGGTCTTACATCAATCAAAATTACATGGAAGAACATGAATATTGCAACATATATAGAAAAAATTAAAAAATCTAGAGAAAACCTCTGTTTCTGCCTGGTTTCGAACCAGGGACCTTTTGCGTGTTAGGCAAACGTGATAACCGCTACACTACAGAAACCAACTTGTAGGCTTTTTATGATCATGGAAACTGAAAAATATCTAGAGGTCTAACATTAATCAAAATTACATGGAAGACCATGTGAATTGCAACGTATATAGAAAAAATTTAAAAAATCCAGGAAAAACACTGTTTCTGCCTGATTTCGAACAAGGGACCTTTTGTGTGTTAGGTAAACGTGATAACATACATGGATGTCAAAATGACATGAATGACCATGTTCATTGAAACGTATATAGAAAAAAAAATTAAATAAAAAAAAAACTGTCTCTGTCTGGTTATGAACCAGTTAACTTTTGAATGTTAAGCAAACGTGATAACATACATGGATGTCAAAATTACATGGATTACCATGTGCACTGAAACGTATATAGAAAAAATAAAAAAATCTAGAGAAAAACTCTGTTTCTGCCTGGTTTCGAACCAGGGACCTTTTGCGTGTTAGGCAAACGTGATAACCGCTACACTACAGAAACCAACTTGTAGGCTATTTATGATCATGGAAACTGAAAAATACCTAGAGGTCTAACATTAATCAAAATTACATGGAAGACCATGTGAATTGCAACGTATATAGAAAAAATTTAAAAAATCCAGGAAAAACACTGTTTCTGCCTGATTTCGAACAAGGGACCTTTTGTGTGTTAGGCAAACGTGATAACATACATGGATGTCAAAATGACATGAATGACCATGTTCATTGAAACGTATATAGAAAAAAAAATTAAAATAAAAAAAAAACTGTCTCTGTCTGGTTATGAACCAGTTAACTTTTGCATGTTAAGCAATCGTGATAACATACATGGATGTCAAAATTACATATATGACCATGTGCACTGAAACGTATATAGAAAAAATTAAAAAATCTAGAAGAAAACTCTGTTTCTGCCTGGTTTCGAACCAGGGACCTTTTGCGTGTTAGGCAAACGTGATAACCGCTACACTACAGAAACCAACTTGTAGGCTAGTTGTGATCATGGAAACTGAAAAATATCTAGAGGTCTAACATCAATCAAAATTACATGGAAGACCATGTGAATTGCAACGTATATAGAAAAAATTTAAAAAATCCAGGAAAAACACTGTTTCTGCCTGATTTCGAACAAGGGACCTTTTGTGTGTTAGGTAAACGTGATAACATACATGGATGTCAAAATGACATGAATGACCATGTTCATTGAAACGTATATAGAAAAAAAAATTAAAATAAAAAAAAAACTGTATCTGTCTGGTTATGAACCAGTTAACTTTTGCATGTTAAGCAATCGTGATAACATACATGGATGTCAAAATTACATGGATGACCATGTGCACTGAAACGTATATAGAAAAAATAAAAAAATCTAGAGGAAAACTCTGTTTCTGCCTGGTTTCGAAGCAGGGACGTTTTGCGTGTGAGGCAAACGTGATAGCCGCTACACTACAGAAACCAACTTGTAGGCTAGTTGTGATCACGGAAACTAAACAATATCTAGAGGTCTTACATCAATCAAAATTACATGGAAGAACATGAATATTGCAACGTATATAGAAAAAAATCTAGAGAAAACCTCTGTTTCTGCCTGGTTTCGAACCAGGGACCTTTTGCGTGTTAGGCAAACGTGATAACCGCTACACTACAGAAACCAACTTGTAGGCTTTTTATGATCATGGAAACTGAAAAATATCTAGAGGTCTAACATTAATCAAAATTACATGGAAGACAATGTGAATTGCAACGTATATAGAAAAAATTTTAAAAATCCAGGAAAAACACTGTTTCTGCCTGATTTCGAACAAGGGACCTTTTGTGTGTTAGGCAAACGTGATAACATACATGGATGTCAAAATGACATGAATGACCATGTTCATTGAAACGTATATAGAAAAAAAATTTTAAATAAAAAAAAAACTGTCTCTGTCTGGTTATGAACCAGTTAACTTTTGCATGTTAAGCAATCGTGATAACATACATGGATGTCAAAATTACATGGATGACCATGTGCACTGAAACGTATATAGAAAAAATTAAAAAATCTAGAGGAAAACTCTGTTTCTGCCTGGTTTCGAACCAGGGACCTTTTGCGTGTGAGGCAAACGTGATAGCCGCTACACTACAGAAACCAACTTGTAGGCTAGTTGTGATCACGGAAACTAAACAATATCTAGAGGTCTTACATCAATCAAAATTACATGGAAGAACATGAATATTGCAACGTATATAGAAAAAATAAAAAAATCTAGAGAAAAACTCTATTTCTGCCTGGTTTCGAACCAGGGACCTTTTGCGTGTTAGGCAAACGTGATAACCGCTACACTACAGAAACCAACTTGTAGGCTATTTATGATCATGGAAACTGAAAAATACCTAGAGGTCTAACATTAATCAAAATTACATGGAAGGCCATGTGAATTGCAACGTATATAGAAAAAATGTTAAAAATCCAGGAAAAACACTGTTTCTGCCTGATTTCGAACAAGGGACCTTTTTTGTGTTAGGCAAACGTGATAACATACATGGATGTCAAAATGACATGAATGACCATGTTCATTGAAAAGTATATAGAAAAAAAAATTAAATAAAAAAAAACTGTCTCTGTGTGGTTATGAACCAGTTAACTTTTGAATGTTAAGCAAACGTGATAACATACATGGATGTCAAAATTACATGGATTACCATGTGCACTGAAACGTATATAGAAAAATAAAAAAATCTAGAGAAAAACTCTGTTTCTGCCTGGTATCGAACCAGGGACCTTTTGCGTGTGAGGCAAACGTGATAACCGCTACACTACAGAAACCAACTTGTAGGCTAGTTGTGATCATGGAAACTGAAAAATATCTAGAGGTCTAACATCAATCAAAATTACATGGAAGACCATGTGAATTGCAACGTATATAGAAAAAATGTTAAAAATCCAGGAAAAACACTGTTTCTGCCTGATTTCGAACAAGGGACCTTTTTTGTGTTAGGCAAACGTGATAACATACATGGATGTCAAAATGACATGAATGACCATGTTCATTGAAACGTATATAGAAAAAAAAATTAAATAAAAAAAAAACTGTCTCTGTCTGGTTATGAACCAGTTAACTTTTGAATGTTAAGCAAACGTGATAACATACATGGATGTCAAAATTACATGGATTACCATGTGCACTGAAACGTATATAGAAAAAATAAAAAAATCTAGAGAAAAACTCTGTTTCTGCCTGGTTTCGAACCAGGGACCTTTTGCGTGTTAGGCAAACGTGATAACCGCTACACTACAGAAACCAACTTGAAGGCTATTTATGATCATGGAAACTGAAAAATACCTAGAGGTCTAACATTAATCAAAATTACATGGAAGACCATGTGAATTGCAACGTATATAGAAAAAATTTAAAAAATCCAGGAAAAACACTGTTTCTGCCTGATTTCGAACAAGGGACCTTTTGTGTGTTAGGCAAACGTGATAACATACATGGATGTCAAAATGACATGAATGACCATGTTCATTGAAACGTATATAGAAAAAAATTTTTAAATAAAAAAAAAACTGTCTCTGTCTGGTTATGAACCAGTTAACTTTTGCATGTTAAGCAATCGTGATAACATACATGGATGTCAAAATTACATGGATGACCATGTGCACTGAAACGTATATAGAAAAAATTAAAAAATCTAGAGGAAAACTCTGTTTCTGCCTGGTTTCGAACCAGGGACCTTTTGCGTGTGAGGCAAACGTGATAGCCGCTACACTACAGAAACCAACTTGTAGGCTAGTTGTAATCACGGAAACTAAACAATATCTAGAGGTCTTACATCAATCAAAATTACATGGAAGAACATGAATATTGCAACGTATATAGAAAAAATAAAAAAATCTAGAGAAAAACTCTATTTCTGCCTGGTTTCGAACCAGGGACCTTTTGCGTGTTAGGCAAACGTGATAACCGCTACACTACAGAAACCAACTTGTAGGCTATTTATGATCATGGAAACTGAAAAATACCTAGAGGTCTAACATTAATCAAAATTACATGGAAGGCCATGTGAATTGCAACGTATATAGAAAAAATGTTAAAAATCCAGGAAAAACACTGTTTCTGCCTGATTTCGAACAAGGGACCTTTTTTGTGTTAGGCAAACGTGATAACATACATGGATGTCAAAATGACATGAATGACCATGTTCATTGAAAAGTATATAGAAAAAAAAATTAAATAAAAAAAAACTGTCTCTGTGTGGTTATGAACCAGTTAACTTTTGAATGTTAAGCAAACGTGATAACATACATGGATGTCAAAATTACATGGATTACCATGTGCACTGAAACGTATATAGAAAAATAAAAAAATCTAGAGAAAAACTCTGTTTCTGCCTGGTATCGAACCAGGGACCTTTTGCGTGTGAGGCAAACGTGATAACCGCTACACTACAGAAACCAACTTGTAGGCTAGTTGTGATCATGGAAACTGAAAAATATCTAGAGGTCTAACATCAATCAAAATTACATGGAAGACCATGTGAATTGCAACGTATATAGAAAAAATGTTAAAAATCCAGGAAAAACACTGTTTCTGCCTGATTTCGAACAAGGGACCTTTTTTGTGTTAGGCAAACGTGATAACATACATGGATGTCAAAATGACATGAATGACCATGTTCATTGAAACGTATATAGAAAAAAAAATTAAATAAAAAAAAAACTGTCTCTGTCTGGTTATGAACCAGTTAACTTTTGAATGTTAAGCAAACGTGATAACATACATGGATGTCAAAATTACATGGATTACCATGTGCACTGAAACGTATATAGAAAAAATAAAAAAATCTAGAGAAAAACTCTGTTTCTGCCTGGTTTCGAACCAGGGACCTTTTGCGTGTTAGGCAAACGTGATAACCGCTACACTACAGAAACCAACTTGAAGGCTATTTATGATCATGGAAACTGAAAAATACCTAGAGGTCTAACATTAATCAAAATTACATGGAAGGCCATGTGAATTGCAACGTATATAGAAAAAATGTTAAAAATCCAGGAAAAACACTGTTTCTGCCTGATTTCGAACAAGGGACCTTTTTTGTGTTAGGCAAACGTGATAACATACATGGATGTCAAAATGACATGAATGACCATGTTCATTGAAAAGTATATAGAAAAAAAAATTAAATAAAAAAAAACTGTCTCTGTGTGGTTATGAACCAGTTAACTTTTGAATGTTAAGCAAACGTGATAACATACATGGATGTCAAAATTACATGGATTACCATGTGCACTGAAACGTATATAGAAAAATAAAAAAATCTAGAGAAAAACTCTGTTTCTGCCTGGTATCGAACAAGGGACCTTTTGCGTGTTAGGCAAACGTGATAACCGCTACACTACAGAAACCAACTTGTAGGATATTTATGATCATGGAAACTGAAAAATATCTAGAGGTCTAACATTAATCAAAATTACATGGAAGACCATGTGAATTGCAACGTATATAGAAAAAATTTAAAAAATCCAGGAAAAACACTGTTTCTGCCTGATTTCGAACAAGGGACCTTTTGTGTGTTAGGCAAACGTGATAACATACATGGATGTCAAAATGACATGAATGACCATGTTCATTGAAACGTATATAGAAAAAAATTTTTAAATAAAAAAAAAACTGTCTCTGTCTGGTTATGAACCAGTTAACTTTTGCATGTTAAGCAATCGTGATAACAAACATGGATGTCAAAATTACATGGATGACCATGTGCACTGAAACGTATATAGAAAAAATTAAAAAATCTAGAGGAAAACTCTGTTTCTGCCTGGTTTCGAACCAGGGACCTTTTGCGTGTGAGGCAAACGTGATAGCCGCTACACTACAGAAACCAACTTGTAGGCTAGTTGTGATCACGGAAACTAAACAATATCTAGAGGTCTTACATCAATCAAAATTACATGGAAGAACATGAATATTGCAACGTATATAGAAAAAATAAAAAAATCTAGAGAAAAACTCTATTTCTGCCTGGTTTCGAACCAGGGACCTTTTGCGTGTTAGGCAAACGTGATAACCGCTACACTACAGAAACCAACTTGTAGGCTATTTATGATCATGGAAACTGAAAAATACCTAGAGGTCTAACATTAATCAAAATTACATGGAAGGCCATGTGAATTGCAACGTATATAGAAAAAATGTTAAAAATCCAGGAAAAACACTGTTTCTGCCTGATTTCGAACAAGGGACCTTTTTTGTGTTAGGCAAACGTGATAACATACATGGATGTCAAAATGACATGAATGACCATGTTCATTGAAAAGTATATAGAAAAAAAAATTAAATAAAAAAAAACTGTCTCTGTGTGGTTATGAACCAGTTAACTTTTGAATGTTAAGCAAACGTGATAACATACATGGATGTCAAAATTACATGGATTACCATGTGCACTGAAACGTATATAGAAAAATAAAAAAATCTAGAGAAAAACTCTGTTTCTGCCTGGTATCGAACAAGGGACCTTTTGCGTGTTAGGCAAACGTGATAACCGCTACACTACAGAATCCAACTTGTAGGATATTTATGATCATGGAAACTGAAAAATATCTAGAGGTCTAACATTAATCAAAATTACATGGAAGACCATGTGAATTGCAACGTATATAGAAAAAATTTAAAAAATCCAGGAAAAACACTGTTTCTGCCTGATTTCGAACAAGGGACCTTTTGTGTGTTAGGCAAACGTGATAACATACATGGATGTCAAAATGACATGAATGACCATGTTCATTGAAACGTATATAGAAAAAAAAATTAAAATAAAAAAAAAACTGTCTCTGTCTGGTTATGAACCAGTTAACTTTTGCATGTTAAGCAATCGTGATAACATACATGGATGTCAAAATTACATGGATGACCATGTGCACTGAAACGTATATAGAAAAAATTAAAAAATCTAGAGGACAACTATGTTTCTGCCTGGTTTCGAACCAGCGACTTTTGCGTGTGAGGCAAACGTGATAGCCGCTACACTACAGAAATCAACTTGTAGGCTAGTTGTGATCACGGAAACTAAACAATATCTAGAGGTCTTACATCAATCAAAATTACATGGAAGAACATGAATATTGCAACATATATAGAAAAAATTAAAAAATCTAGAGAAAACCTCTGTTTCTGCCTGGTTTCGAACCAGGGACCTTTTGCGTGTTAGGCAAACGTGATAACCGCTACACTACAGAAACCAACTTGTAGGCTTTTTATGATCATGGAAACTGAAAAATATCTAGAGGTCTAACATTAATCAAAATTACATGGAAGACCATGTGAATTGCAACGTATATAGAAAAAATTTAAAAAATCCAGGAAAAACACTGTTTCTGCCTGATTTCGAACAAGGGACCTTTTGTGTGTTAGGTAAACGTGATAACATACATGGATGTCAAAATGACATGAATGACCATGTTCATTGAAACGTATATAGAAAAAAAAATTAAATAAAAAAAAAACTGTCTCTGTCTGGTTATGAACCAGTTAACTTTTGAATGTTAAGCAAACGTGATAACATACATGGATGTCAAAATTACATGGATTACCATGTGCACTGAAACGTATATAGAAAAAATAAAAAAATCTAGAGAAAAACTCTGTTTCTGCCTGGTTTCGAACCAGGGACCTTTTGCGTGTTAGGCAAACGTGATAACCGCTACACTACAGAAACCAACTTGTAGGCTATTTATGATCATGGAAACTGAAAAATACCTAGAGGTCTAACATTAATCAAAATTACATGGAAGACCATGTGAATTGCAACGTATATAGAAAAAATTTAAAAAATCCAGGAAAAACACTGTTTCTGCCTGATTTCGAACAAGGGACCTTTTGTGTGTTAGGCAAACGTGATAACATACATGGATGTCAAAATGACATGAATGACCATGTTCATTGAAACGTATATAGAAAAAAAAATTAAAATAAAAAAAAAACTGTCTCTGTCTGGTTATGAACCAGTTAACTTTTGCATGTTAAGCAATCGTGATAACATACATGGATGTCAAAATTACATATATGACCATGTGCACTGAAACGTATATAGAAAAAATTAAAAAATCTAGAAGAAAACTCTGTTTCTGCCTGGTTTCGAACCAGGGACCTTTTGCGTGTGAGGCAAACGTGATAACCGCTACACTACAGAAACCAACTTGTAGGCTAGTTGTGATCATGGAAACTGAAAAATATCTAGAGGTCTAACATCAATCAAAATTACATGGAAGACCATGTGAATTGCAACGTATATAGAAAAAATTTAAAAAATCCAGGAAAAACACTGTTTCTGCCTGATTTCGAACAAGGGACCTTTTGTGTGTTAGGTAAACGTGATAACATACATGGATGTCAAAATGACATGAATGACCATGTTCATTGAAACGTATATAGAAAAAAAAATTAAAATAAAAAAAAAACTGTATCTGTCTGGTTATGAACCAGTTAACTTTTGCATGTTAAGCAATCGTGATAACATACATGGATGTCAAAATTACATGGATGACCATGTGCACTGAAACGTATATAGAAAAAATAAAAAAATCTAGAGGAAAACTCTGTTTCTGCCTGGTTTCGAACCAGGGACGTTTTGCGTGTGAGGCAAACGTGATAGCCGCTACACTACAGAAACCAACTTGTAGGCTAGTTGTGATCACGGAAACTAAACAATATCTAGAGGTCTTACATCAATCAAAATTACATGGAAGAACATGAATATTGCAACGTATATAGAAAAAAATCTAGAGAAAACCTCTGTTTCTGCCTGGTTTCGAACCAGGGACCTTTTGCGTGTTAGGCAAACGTGATAACCGCTACACTACAGAAACCAACTTGTAGGCTTTTTATGATCATGGAAACTGAAAAATATCTAGAGGTCTAACATTAATCAAAATTACATGGAAGACAATGTGAATTGCAACGTATATAGAAAAAATTTTAAAAATCCAGGAAAAACACTGTTTCTGCCTGATTTCGAACAAGGGACCTTTTGTGTGTTAGGTAAACGTGATAACATACATGGATGTCAAAATGACATGAATGACCATGTTCATTGAAACGTATATAGAAAAAAAAATTAAATAAAAAAAAAACTGTCTCTGTCTGGTTATGAACCAGTTAACTTTTGAATGTTAAGCAAACGTGATAACATACATGGATGTCAAAATTACATGGATTACCTTGTGCAATGAAACGTATATAGAAAAAATAAAAAAATCTAGAGAAAAACTCTGTTTCTGCCTGGTTTCGAACCAGGGACGTTTTGCGTGTTAGGCAAACGTGATAACCGCTACACTACAGAAACAAACTTGTAGGCTAATTATGATCATGGAAACTGAAAAATATCTAGAGGTCTAACATTAATCAAAATTACATGGAAGACCATGTGAATTGCAACGTATATAGAAAAAATTTAAAAAATCCAGGAAAAACACTGTTTCTGCCTGATTTCGAACAAGGGACCTTTTGTGTGTTAGGCAAACGTGATAACATACATGGATGTCAAAATGACATGAATGACCATGTTCATTGAAACGTATATAGAAAAAAAATTTAATAAAAAAAAAACTGTCTCTGTCTGGTTATGAACCAGTTAACTTTTGAATGTTAACCAAACGTGATAACATACATGGATGTCAAAATTACATGGATTACCATGTGCACTGAAACGTATATAGAAAAAATAAAAAAATCTAGAGAAAAACTCTGTTTCTGCCTGGTTTCGAAACAGGGACCTTTTGCGTGTTAGGCAAACGTGATAACCGCTACACTACAGAAACCAACTTGTAGGCTATTTATGATCATGGAAACTGAAAAATACCTAGAGGTCTAACATTAATCAAAATTACATGGAAGACCATGTGAATTGCAACGTATATAGAAAAAATTTAAAAAATCCAGGAAAAACACTGTTTCTGCCTGATTTCGAACAAGGGACCTTTTGTGTGTTAGGCAAACTTGATAACATACATGGATGTCAAAATGACATGAATGACCATGTTCATTGAAACGTATATAGAAAAAAAAATTAAAATAAAAAAAAAACTGTCTCTGTCTGGTTATGAACCAGTTAACTTTTGCATGTTAAGCAATCGTGATAACATACATGGATGTCAAAATTACATGGATGACCATGTGCACTGAAACGTATATAGAAAAAATTAAAAAATCTAGAGGAAAACTCTGTTTCTGCCTGGTTTCGAACCAGGGACCTTTTGCGTGTGAGGCAAACGTGATAACCGCTACACTACAGAAACCAACTTGTAGGCTAGTTGTGATCATGGAAACTGAAAAATATTTAGAGGTCTAACATCAATCAAAATTACATGGAAGACCATGTGAATTGCAACGTATATAGAAAAAATTTTAAAAATCCAGGAAAAACACTGTTTCTGCCTGATTTCGAACAAGGGACTTTTTTGTGTTAGGCAAACGTGATAACATACATGGATGTCAAAATGACACGAATGACCATGTTCATTGAAACGTATATAGAAAAAAAAATTAAATAAAAAAAAACTGTCTCTGTGTGGTTATGAACCAGTTAACTTTTGAATGTTAAGCAAACGTGATAACATACATGGATGTCAAAATTACATGGATTACCATGTGCACTGAAACGTACATAGAAAAAATAAAAAAATCTAGAGAAAAACTCTGTTTCTGCCTGGTTTCGAACCAGGGACCTTTTGCGTGTTAGGCAAACGTGATAACCGCTACACTACAGAAACCAACTTGTAGGATATTTATGATCATGGAAACTGAAAAATATCTAGAGGTCTAACATTAATCAAAATTACATGGAAGACCATGTGAATTGCAACGTATATTGAAAAAATTTCAAAAATCCAGGAAAAACACTGTTTCTGCCTGATTTCGAACAAGGGACCTTTTGTGTGTTAGGCAAACGTGATAACATACATGGATGTCAAAATGACATGAATGACCATGTTCATTGAAACGTATATAGAAAAAAAAATTAAAATAAAAAAAAAAACTGTCTCTGTCTGGTTATGAACCAGTTAACTTTTGCATGTTAAGCAATCGTGATAACATACATGGATGTCAAAATTACATGGATGACCATGTGCACTGAAACGTATATAGAAAAAATTAAAAAATCTAGAGGAAAACTCTGTTTCTGCATGGTTTCGAACCAGGGACCTTTTGCGTGTGAGGCAAACGTGATAGCCGCTACACTACAGAAAACAACTTGTAGGCTAGTTGTGATCACGGAAACTAAACAATATCTAGAGGTCTTACATCAATCAAAATTACATGGAAGAACATGAATATTGCAACGTATATAGAAAAAATTAAAAAATCTAGAGAAAACCTCTGTTTCTGCCTGGTTTCGAACCAGGGACTATTTTGCGTGTTAGGCAAACGTGATAACCGCTACACTACAGAAACCAACTTGTAGGCTGTTTATGATCATGGAAACTGAAAAATATCTAGAGGTCTAACATTAATCAAAATTACATGGAAGTCCATGTGAATTGCAACGTATAAAGAAAAAATGTAAAAAATCCAGGAAAAACACTGTTTCTGCCTGATTTCGAACAAGGGACCTTTTGTGTGTTAGGTAAACGTGATAACATACATGGATGTCAAAATGACATGAATGACCATGTTCATTGAAACGTATATAGAAAAAAAAATTAAATAAAAAAAAAACTGTCTCTGTCTGGTTATGAACCAGTTAACCTTTGAATGTTAAGCAAACGTGACAACATACATGGATGTCAAAATTACATGGATTACCATGTGCAATGAAACGTATATAGAAAAAATAAAAAAATCTAGAGAAAAACTCTGTTTCTGCCTGGTTTCGAACCAGGGACCTTATGCGTGTTAGGCAAACGTGATAACCGCTACACTACAGAAACCAACTTGTAGGCTATATATGATCATGGAAACTGAAAAATATCTAGAGGTCTAACATTAATCAAAATTACATGGAAGACCATGTGAATTGCAACGTATATAGAAAAAATTTAAAAAATAAAGGAAAAACACTGTTTCTGCCTGATTTCGAACAAGGGACCTTTTGTGTGTTAGGCAAACGTGATAACATACATGGATGTCAAAATGACATGAATGACCATGTTCATTGAAACGTATATAGAAAAAAAAATTAAAATAAAAAAAAAACTGTCTCTGTGTGGTTATGAACCAGTTAACTTTTGAATGTTAAGCAAACGTGATAACATACATGGATGTCAAAATTACATGGATTACCATGTGCACTGAAACGTATATAGAAAAATAAAAAAATCTAGAGAGAAACTCTCTTTCTGCCGGGTATCGAACCAGGGACCTTTTGCGTGTTAGGCAAACGTGATAACCGCTACACTACAGAAACCAACTTGTAGGATATTTATGATCATGGAAACTGAAAAATATCTAGAGGTCTAACATTAATCAAAATTACATGGAAGACCATGTGAATTGCAACGTATATAGAAAAAATGTTAAAAATCCAGGAAAAACACTGTTTCTGCCTGATTTCGAACAAGGGACCTTTTTTGTGTTAGGCAAACGTGATAACATACATGGATGTCAAAATGACATGAATGACCATGTTCATTGAAACGTATATAGAAAAAAAAATTAAATAAAAAAAAAACTGTCTCTGTCTGGTTATGAACCAGTTAACTTTTGCATGTTAAGCAATCGTGATAACATACATGGATGTCAAAATTACATATATGACCATGTGCACTGAAACGTATATAGAAAAAATTAAAAAATCTAGAAGAAAACTCTGTTTCTGCCTTGTTTCGAACCAGGGACCTTTTGCGTGTGAGGAAAACGTGATAACCGCTACACTACAGAAACCAACTTGTAGGCTAGTTGTGATCATGGAAACTGAAAAATATCTAGAGGTCTAACATCAATCAAAATTACATGGAAGACCATGTAAATTGCAACGTATATAGAAAAAATTTAAAAAATCCAGGAAAAACACTGTTTCTGCCTGATTTCGAACAAGGGACCTTTTGTGTGTTAGGTAAACGTGATAACATACATGGATGTCAAAATGACATGAATGACCCTGTTCATTGAAACGTATATAGAAAAAAAAATTAAATAAAAAAAAAACTGTCTCTGTCTGGTTATGAACCAGTTAACTTTTGAATGTTAAGCAAACGTGATAACATACATGGATGTCAAAATTACATGGATTACCATGTGCACTGAAACGTATATAGAAAAATAAAAAAATCTAGAGAAAACCTCTGTTTCTGCCTGGTTTCGAACCAGGTACCTTTTGCGTGTTAGGCAAACGTGATAGCCGTTTCACTACAGAAACCAACTTGTAGGCTAGTTGTGATCACGGAAACTAAACAATATCTAGAGGTCTTACATCAATCAAAATTACATGGAAGAACATGAATATTGCAACGTATATAGAAAAAAATCTAGAGAAAACCTCTGTTTCTGCCTGGTTTCGAACCAGGGACCTTTTGCGTGTTAGGCAAACGTGATAACCGCTACACTACAGAAACCAACTTGTAGGCTTTTTATGATCATGGAAACTGAAAAATATCTAGAGGTCTAACATTAATCAAAATTACATGGAAGACAATGTGAATTGCAACGTATATAGAAAAAATTTAAAAAATCCAGGAAAAACACTGTTTCTGCCTGATTTCGAACAAGGGACCTTTTGTGTGTTAGGTAAACGTGATAACATACATGGATGTCAAAATGACATGAATGACCATGTTCATTGAAACGTATATAGAAAAAAAAATTAAATAAAAAAAAAACTGTCTCTGTCTGGTTATGAACCAGTTAACTTTTGAATGTTAAGCAAACGTGATAACATACATGGATGTCAAAATTACATGGATTACCATGTGCAATGAAACGTATATAGAAAAAATAAAAAAATCTAGAGAAAAACTCTGTTTCTGCCTGGTTTCGAACCAAGGACGTTTTGCGTGTTAGGCAAACGTGATAACCGCTACACTACAGAAACCAACTTGTAGGCTATTTATGATCATGGAAACTGAAAAATATCTAGAGGTCTAACATTAATCAAAATTACATGGAAGACCATGTGAATTGCAACGTATATAGAAAAAATTAAAAAAATCCAGGAAAAACACTGTTTCTGCCTAATTTCGAACAAGGGACCTTTTGTGTGTTAGGCAAACGTGATAACATACATGGATGTCAAAATGACATGAATGACCATGTTCATTGAAACGTATATAGAAAAAAAAATTAAAATAAAAAAAAAACTGTCTCTGTCTGGTTATGAACCAGTTAACTTTTGCATGTTAAGCAATCGTGATAACATACATGGATGTCAAAATTACATATATGACCATGTGCACTGAAACGTATATAGAAAAAATTAAAAAATCTAGAAGAAAACTCTGTTTCTGCCTGGTTTCGAACCAGGGAACTTTTGCGTGTGAGGCAAACGTGATAACCGCTACACTACAGAAACCAACTTGTAGGCTAGTTGTGATCATGGAAACTGAAAAATATCTAGAGGTCTAACATCAATCAAAATTACATGGAAGACCATGTGAATTGCAACGTATATAGAAAAAATTTAAAAAATCCAGGAAAAACACTGTTTCTGCCTGATTTCGAACAAGGGACCTTTTGTGTGTTAGGTAAATGTGATAACATACATGGATGTCAAAATGACATGAATGACCATGTTCATTGAAACGTATATAGAAAAAAAAATTAAATAAAAAAAAAACTGTCTCTGTCTGGTTATGAACCAGTTAACTTTTGAATGTTAAGCAAACGTGATAACATACATGGATGTCAAAATTACATGGATTACCATGTGCACTGAAACGTATATAGAAAAAATTAAAAAATCTAGAGGAAAACTCTGTTTCTGCCTGGTTTCGAACCAGGGACCTTTTGCGTGTTAGGCAAACGTGATAACCGCTATACTACAGAAACCAACTTGTAGGCTATTTATGATCATGGAAACTGAAAAATATCTAGAGGTCTAACATTAATCAAAATTACATGGAAGACCATGTGAATTGCAACGTATATAGAAAAAATTTAAAAAATCCAGGAAAAACACTGTTTCTGCCTGATTTCGAACAAGGGACCTTTTGTGTGTTAGGCAAACGTGATAACATACATGGATGTCAAAATGACATGAATGACCATGTTCATTGAAACGTATATATAAAAAAAAATTAAAATAAAAAAAAAACTGTCTCTGTCTGGTTATGAACCAGTTAACTTTTGCATGTTAAGCAATCGTGATAACATACATGGATGTCAAAATTACATATATGACCATGTGCACTGAAACGTATATAGAAAAAATTAAAAAATCTAGAAGAAAACTCTGTTTCTGCCTGGTTTCGAACCAGGGACCTTTTGCGTGTGAGGCAAACGTGATAACCGCTACACTACAGAAACCAACTTGTAGGCTAGTTGTGATCATGGAAACTGAAAAATATCTAGAGGTCTAACATCAATCAAAATTACATGGAAGACCATGTGAATTGCAACGTATATAGAAAAAATTTAAAAAATCCAGGAAAAACACTGTTTCTGCCTGATTTCGAACAAGGGACCTTTTGTGTGTTAGGTAAACGTGATAACATACATGGATGTCAAAATGACATGAATGACCATGTTCATTGAAACGTATATAGAAAAAAAAATTAAATAAAAAAAAAACTGTCTCAGTCTGGTTATGAACCAGTTAACTTTTGAATGTTAAGCAAACGTGATAACATACATGGATGTCAAAATTACATGGATTACCATGTGCACTGAAACGTATATAGAAAAAATAAAAAAATCTAGAGGAAAACTCTGTTTCTGCCTGGTTTCGAACCAGGGACGTTTTGCGTGTGAGGCAAACGTGATAGCCGCTACACTACAGAAACCAACTTGTAGGCTAGTTGTGATCACGGAAACTAAACAATATCTAGAGGTCTTACATCAATCAAAATTACATGGAAGAACATGAATATTGCAACGTATATAGAAAAAAATCTAGAGAAAACCTCTGTTTCTGCCTGGTTTCGAACCAGGGACCTTTTGCGTGTTAGGCAAACGTGATAACCGCTACACTACAGAAACCAACTTGTAGGCTATTTATGATCATGGAAACTGAAAAATACCTAGAGGTCTAACATTAATCAAAATTACATGGAAGGCCATGTGAATTGCAACGTATATAGAAAAAATGTTAAAAATCCAGGAAAAACACTGTTTCTGCCTGATTTCGAACAAGGGACCTTTTTTGTGTTAGGCAAACGTGATAACATACATGGATGTCAAAATGACATGAATGACCATGTTCATTGAAAAGTATATAGAAAAAAAAATTAAATAAAAAAAAACTGTCTCTGTGTGGTTATGAACCAGTTAACTTTTGAATGTTAAGCAAACGTGATAACATACATGGATGTCAAAATTACATGGATTACCATGTGCACTGAAACGTATATAGAAAAAATAAAAAAATCTAGAGAAAAACTCTGTTTCTGCCTGGTTTCGAACCAGGGACCTTTTGCGTGTTAGGCAAACGTGATAACCGCTACACTACAGAAACCAACTTGTAGGCTATTTATGATCATGGAAACTGAAAAATACCTAGAGGTCTAACATTAATCAAAATTACATGGAAGGCCATGTGAATTGCAACGTATATAGAAAAAATGTTAAAAATCCAGGAAAAACACTGTTTCTGCCTGATTTCGAACAAGGGACCTTTTTTGTGTTAGGCAAACGTGATAACATACATGGATGTCAAAATGACATGAATGACCATGTTCATTGAAAAGTATATAGAAAAAAAAATTAAATAAAAAAAAACTGTCTCTGTGTGGTTATGAACCAGTTAACTTTTGAATGTTAAGCAAACGTGATAACATACATGGATGTCAAAATTACATGGATTACCATGTGCACTGAAACGTATATAGAAAAATAAAAAAATCTAGAGAAAAACTCTGTTTCTGCCTGGTATCGAACAAGGGACCTTTTGCGTGTTAGGCAAACGTGATAACCGCTACACTACAGAAACCAACTTGTAGGATATTTATGATCATGGAAACTGAAAAATATCTAGAGGTCTAACATTAATCAAAATTACATGGAAGACCATGTGAATTGCAACGTATATAGAAAAAATTTAAAAAATCCAGGAAAAACACTGTTTCTGCCTGATTTCGAACAAGGGACCTTTTGTGTGTTAGGCAAACGTGATAACATACATGGATGTCAAAATGACATGAATGACCATGTTCATTGAAACGTATATAGAAAAAAAAATTAAAATAAAAAAAAAACTGTCTCTGTCTGGTTATGAACCAGTTAACTTTTGCATGTTAAGCAATCGTGATAACATACATGGATGTCAAAATTACATATATGACCATGTGCACTGAAACGTATATAGAAAAAATTAAAAAATCTAGAAGAAAACTCTGTTTCTGCCTGGTTTCGAACCAGGGAACTTTTGCGTGTGAGGCAAACGTGATAACCGCTACACTACAGAAACCAACTTGTAGGCTAGTTGTGATCATGGAAACTGAAAAATATCTAGAGGTCTAACATCAATCAAAATTACATGGAAGACCATGTGAATTGCAACGTATATAGAAAAAATTTTAAAAATCCAGGAAAAACACTGTTTCTGCCTGATTTCGAACAAGGGACCTTTTGTGTGTTAGGTAAACGTGATAACATACATGGATGTCAAAATGACATGAATGACCATGTTCATTGAAACGTATATAGAAAAAAAAATTAAATAAAAAAAAAACTGTCTCAGTCTGGTTATGAACCAGTTAACTTTTGAATGTTAAGCAAACGTGATAACATACATGGATGTCAAAATTACATGGATTACCATGTGCACTGAAACGTATATAGAAAAAATTAAAAAATCTAGAGGAAAACTCTGTTTCTGCCTGGTTTCGAACCAGGGACCTTTTGCGTGTTAGGCAAACGTGATAACCGCTACACTACAGAAACCAACTTGTAGGCTATTTATGATCATGGAAACTGAAAAATATCTAGAGGTCTAACATTAATCAAAATTACATGGAAGACCATGTGAATTGCAACGTATATAGAAAAAATTTAAAAAATCCAGGAAAAACACTGTTTCTGCCTGATTTAGAACAAGGGACCTTTTGTGTGTTAGGCAAACGTGATAACATACATGGATGTCAAAATGACATGAATGACCATGTTCATTGAAACGTATATAGAAAAAAAAAATAAAATAAAAAAAAAACTGTCTCTGTCTGGTTATGAACCAGTTAACTTTTGCATGTTAAGCAATCGTGATAACATACATGGATGTCAAAATTACATATATGACCATGTGCACTGAAACGTATATAGAAAAAATTAAAAAATCTAGAAGAAAACTCTGTTTCTGCCTGGTTTCGAACCAGGGACCTTTTGCGTGTGAGGCAAACGTGATAACCGCTACACTACAGAAACCAACTTGTAGGCTAGTTGTGATCATGGAAACTGAAAAATATCTAGAGGTCTAACATCAATCAAAATTACATGGAAGACCATGTGAATTGCAACGTATATAGAAAAAATTTAAAAAATCCAGGAAAAACACTGTTTCTGCCTGATTTTGAACAAGGGACCTTTTGTGTGTTAGGTAAACGTGATAACATACATGGATGTCAAAATGACATGAATGACCATGTTCATTGAAACGTATATAGAAAAAAAAATTAAATAAAAAAAAAACTGTCTCAGTCTGGTTATGAACCAGTTAACTTTTGAATGTTAAGCAAACGTGATAACATACATGGATGTCAAAATTACATGGATTACCATGTGCACTGAAACGTATATAGAAAAATAAAAAAATCTAGAGAAAACCTCTGTTTCTGCCTGGTTTCGAACCAGAGACCTTTTGCGTGTTAGGCAAACGTGATAACCGCTACACTACAGAAACCAACTTGTAGGATATTTATGATCATGGAAACTGAAAAATATCTAGAGGTCTAACATTAATCAAAATTACATGGAAGACCATGTGAATTGCAACGTATATAGAAAAAATTTAAAAAATCCAGGAAAAACACTGTTTCTGCCTGATTTCGAACAAGGGACCTTTTGTGTGTTAGGCAAACGTGATAACATACATGGATGTCAAAATGACATGAATGACCATGTTCATTGAAACGTATATAGAAAAAAAAATTAAAATAAAAAAAAAACTGTCTCTGTCTGGTTATGAACCAGTTAACTTTTGCATGTTAAGCAATCGTGATAACATACATGGATGTCAAAATTACATGGATGACCATGTGCACTGAAACGTATATAGAAAAAATAAAAAAATCTAGAGGAAAACTCTGTTTCTGCCTGGTTTCGAAATAGGGACGTTTTGCGTGTGAGGCAAACGTGATAGCCGCTACACTACAGAAACCAACTTGTAGGCTAGTTGTGATCACGGAAACTAAACAATATCTAGAGGTCTTACATCAATCAAAATTACATGGAAGAACATGAATATTGCAACGTATATAGAAAAAAATCTAGAGAAAACCTCTGTTTCTGCCTGGTTTCGAACCAGGGACCTTTTGCGTGTTAGGCAAACGTGATAACCGCTACACTACAGAAACCAACTTGTAGGCTTTTTATGATCATGGAAACTGAAAAATATCTAGAGGTCTAACATTAATCAAAATTACATGGAAGACAATGTGAATTGCAACGTATATAGAAAAAATTTTAAAAATCCAGGAAAAACACTGTTTCTGCCTGATTTCGAACAAGGGACCTTTTGTGTGTTAGGTAAACGTGATAACATACATGGATGTCAAAATGACATGAATGACCATGTTCATTGAAACGTATATAGAAAAAAAAATTAAATAAAAAAAAAACTGTCTCTGTCTGGTTATGAACCAGTTAACTTTTGTTTGAAATATTTTTATTAATTTCACAGTTCAGAGAACTGTTTTTAACAATCGATATGATAGGAGGGGTGAGGGGTCCGGGGTGGGGAGGGGGATTGGGGTGGGGACACATGTAACAGGTTTCAATACAGTCAGATAACAGTGTTACATCCTTACATTTACAGTCAGAGTATACAAAATAATTATGCATGGTTATGCTAAATAGTGAAGGTTATGCTTCATCTGGTTAGGAGAGGTGTGAGATAGATTCCTCCTTCTGCTTCTCGCCTGTCAATAATTATCGGGTGTATTATATTCATTAAGCTACTGCGTCGCCTTTAAATTTTTAGGTGTAATGTAGCTTGTGTTGGCTTCGACGCTGTATTATCGGTATATGTCTTAGCTTAGGTCCAGGTGGGTCCTGATTACTCATTTCTATCTATCTATCTATATGTGATTTACATTCTTCTGATTCCACAAACTGGAGCCAGGGGAGCCAGTGGTGGATATTTTCAAGCCCTTTATCTGACGTTCCTGTTAATAGCTCTTCCATCTTCCTCAACTCCTCGACGAGTCGATCCAGTCTCTTATTGTAGGTGTGTATTTGCTTTTCCAAAATTTGGGTATCACCGTTTTAGCTGCGTTGAGTAGCTTAATAGTAAGTGAGCGCTTATAAGTAGTAATGGAATGAGCGTTGTGGTGTAGGAGAAATGCTTGGGGTGTGAATGGGATTTGTAGGTCTGAGTTTGTATCAATTATGTGGGCTATCGTAGACCAGAATTGTTTTATTGATGGGCATTCCCACCATATGTGTAAGAATGTACCCCTATGAGCGTTACAACGCCAGCATACGTCAGGTGTGTTAGGGAATATCTGGTGTAAAGTCGAAGGGACTTTGTACCATCGGGTCAGGAGTTTGTATGCGTTTTCTTGTGTTCTGACAGAGGGGGAGCATTTGTGAGTTAATATTGCCATCTTTTCCCACTGCTGTTCGGTGAAGATGATTCCACAGTCATTTTCCCAATATTTTATAAAGTGCGGTTTAGTGTTGGGAAGCATGTTTGTGAGGATAGATTGGATGGATGAGATCAGTCTTGTAGGGGTATCTCTGGATAAGCACAGGGATTCGAAGGTGGTTACAGTTCTATCACCCTCCTCATGAGGGGGTAAAGTGTGGAAGTAGTGATGTAATTGAGTGTAAGTCCATATAGGGATGGGTGGTTGGTTGGGGGTTTGTAATTCTGCCCGCGATTTAAGGGATTTGTCATCATTTAGGAAATGTCCTAGTCTAGGGAACGGTGTGGGTGTTGGTAATAAGGGTTCAAGTGCTTTTCCAGAATATCCTGGGAGAAAATCCGTGTTGTGGGAGAGGGAAATAAGAGGTGATGGGATGCTAAGAAGACCTCGTTTGATTGATAACCGTTTCCATACTGTCAGGGTGGAAGGGATAGTAGGATGTTGTTCGTCATAGGTTATGGTTTGTTTAGGTGCTACCCATCCTGCTATTGGAATAGGTACTATTAGGGAGTTGTGCTCTACCGAGACCCATAGTTTATGTGCAGGACGGGTCCACTCGACAACTCTGGCTAAGATCGTGGCTTGGTAGTACAATTCAACGTCCGGCAGCCCTAGTCCGCCTTTGTTCTTGGGTCTAATCAGGTAATCATACTTTAGGCGTGGTGTTTTGGAATTCCATATAAATCTGGTGATCATAGATTTTAAATCTTTAAAAAATTGCTTGGGGATTGCTATGGGGAGCGTCTGTATTAAATATAGAAGTCTGGGTAGGATGTTCATTTTGATTGTCGCTACTCTGCCGAACCATGAGATATGTCTGGATGACCATTTGTGTAGGTCCTCTTTAATATTGCGCAGCAGCGCCTGGTGGTTGAGGTTGAGTAGTGAGCCTAGTTGCGGTGTGAGAAAGATCCCCAGATATTTGAGTTTGGTAGGTACCCATTTAAACTTAAAGGATTGGTGAAGGGTAAGAATGTCTTGTTGGGGGACGGATATATTCAGGGCCTCGGATTTGGTCGTGTTTAGTTTGAAGTAGGATAGTTCACTATAGGTCTGGAACTCCTTTAGAATGTTAGGTAGTGATATATTGGGCTGTGTGACTGTTAGTAGTACGTCGTCTGCGAAAGCAGCTATTTTGTGTGTGTGCGGGCCTATGGTGAGTCCATGTATAGAGGGGTTGTGTCGTATGGCATTTAGGAGAGGTTCTAGCGTGAGGACAAATAGAAGTGGGGAGAGAGGGCATCCCTGACGCGTGCCATTTGACAGGGTGAGCTGGTCTGATAGAGCGCCATTTACCCGTATCCGTGCCGTCGGGGCGTGGTATAGGGCACCTATTAAATTGAACATGGTGTCTCCGACCCCCACCTTTCTCAGGACAGCTCTTAGGAAATCCCAACTCACCCTGTCAAAGGCTTTTTCCGCATCGGTGGACAAGAGAATCAGGGGAATGCCCTGTGCGGTCGCGTGGTGTATGAGATTTATTGTCCTCACTGTGTTGTCCCTGGCCTCTCTGTGAGGTACAAATCCAACCTGATCTCTATGTATGAGATGGGGGAGGGCCTGGTTTAGTCTGGAGCTCAGTACTTTTGCCAGTAATTTAATGTCGACGTTTAGTAGAGAAATTGGTCTGTAGTTGCTACATAGTCCTGGGTCCCTTCCTGGTTTGTGAATTAAAGTGATGTGTGCTTCTTGTGACTGGGTTGGGAGGGTTTCTCCGGAGGCTAGAGCGTTGCAGACTTTGACTAAAGGTTTTAGGAGGATGTCTTTAAAGACTTTGTAATATAGTGTAGTTAATCCGTCTGGACCTGGGCTTTTTCCAACAGGGGTGCTTTTAAGAGCTTCTGATAGTTCCCCCTCAGTGATTGGGGCTTCTAGTATCTGTGTCATGTGTGTTGGAATCTCCTTGTGTATGTGTTTATCTAAATAGGTCCTAATTTTCTGGTAGGTCGAGGGATGGGGGGGTGATCCTCCTAGTTGTTTGATGTTGTATAGGCCTGAATAGTATTCTTGGAAGACCTTTGCGATATCTGGTGTGGAATGTTTGGTCTTGCCATGGGTATCTTTAATGTTTGGTATGAACGTGGCCATATGTTTTTGTCTGAGAGCTTTGGCCAAATGTTTGCCTGGTTTATTTCTGTATAAGAGAGAAGAGGTTTTAAGTTTTCTGGCAGTCGTCAGAGTCTGTGTGTTGCATAGCGAATTCAGTTCCATTCTTAGCTTGGTCAGTTCGATATAAGTGGTGGGGGACATGGAGGATTTGTGTTGGGTTTCCAGATGGTGAATTTGGTGAAGTAAGGAGGTTAATGTGCGGGTGTGTAGTTTCTTGAGGTATGCCCCGATCTTAATGAAGTGGCCCCGTATAACCGCCTTATGCGCTTCCCAAATTATCTGAGGTGAGACGTCAGGTGTCATATTTTCCTCGAAATAGTGTGTCAGGGTGTCTTTTAGGGCTTCTACATGAGTTGGGTCACGGAGTAGGGACTCATTAATTCTCCAGTTGTGGGGTTTCGTGTATAGAGATGGGTGAGTAATTGTGAGTGAAACTGGAGAGTGGTCACTCCATGTAATGTTTGAGATGTCAGAATTGTGTAAAAGATTAAGGTGTCTGTGGGATATAAAAATGTAATCTAGTCTTGTATATTTGTGATGCGGGTGTGAGTAAAATGTGTAATCTCTGGTTAGGGGATGTACTATTCTCCATCCATCTGCCAGTTGTGAGTGGTGTAATGCCTTTTGTACCTGTTTCAGTTTGTGCTTTTGGACTGGAGACGTCTTGGTCGAGGAGTCAAGTTCAGGATTCACAGCCAGATTAAGGTCTCCCCCTAATATCACCATGCCTTCTGCGAAATTGTCTAATTCTTTAAGGATAGAGCGGAGAAAAAAATGTTGGTTAACATTGGGAACATAGATGGATGCAAGTGTTATCTTGTCACCGCCTAGAGTACCTTTAACAAACAATGCCCTACCATCGTTATCAGACCATTTATCTGTGACATTGAAGGGGAAGTGTTTAGATAGGAAAATTGCTACACCTTTGGATTTGTTAAAAGGGGAATGTGAATAGAAGGCCTTGGTATATGTATAATCAAAACAATGTGGCGCTTTATTGCGACAAAAATGAGTCTCCTGGACAAAGCCCACATCTGCTTTTCCAGATCTCAATTCCCTAAATAAGTGGGCTCTCTTCATTGGAGAATTCAAGCCTTTCGCGTTAATGGTTAGGAATTTGAGATGTGGTTTACGGTCTTTAAGGTGGTTTGCCATCATGATCAGTTGTGTGTGTTTTATGAAACCATGGGATGAGTACTAGGTCGGAATGTATGCATTCGTGTTGGATGTGTCCTGTTCCTATGGGGGTGAGGGGGGAGCGTGTGAGGGGGGTAGGTAAGGTGGGGTTAAGGTGGCGTTGCTTAGAAGTGTTCAGCAACATTGTGGGCAGCTGTGCCCTCTCATATAGGGATAGAGCTAGTATGTCTAAGGGAGATCGGATCACTCGGTGGGACACCGGGTGAGGAGCTCCCTGATGTACATGGACATAAAGCTTTAAAGGGGTGTGAGTGGCCATCAAGTGGGGTGCAATCCGCATGGTTGCTATCTCCCGCCACCTCTATGCATTAACTTGGGTGGTGTATGTCGTGGTTGTGGACCACAGAAATGGGTAGATTAAATTGTAGTAATAGTAACATCAACAGTAACTTATTAAACAGTTAAATCAGTTATAGTAGTTGCCACCGGGTCGGACCATGTCCTGGGGGTGCAAAAAGCTGGATGTTCAAGTCCTTAGGGACTGGTTGTTGGCTCTTCATCTGCCGCGACGGTCCTTTAGAGGATCTGAGGGTCCCGTGTGTGGAAAGAGTCTTGCCGTAGTTCTCATAGTAAAGGGCGCATAGTCAAGATGGTTGGAATGTGGTTTCGCGGTCTACTAGTTTGGTTCGAAGTCTTAAGGTCAAATCTCTGGTGGGATTATTCGAACAGGGGTTCGAAGGGCATAGTCCGGCACCGGTGGGGTGCATTGTTCAGTTATTGAGTCATATTGGGGGTTCTTCCCGTTCCTCCTCGTGGTGTGGGTGGTCCCGGGATCCTATAGGTAGGCGACGGCGGCGTTTTCTCTGCGGACGGGGTATCCATCCATTGTGGTCTTGTATGTTGTTGGCATATCCCAGTGCGTAGTTCGTCCAGTCCTCCATTTTCGGGGCTTGCAGGTTCAGGGCCGTACAGAATTGTTCTAGATCGTCTGGATGGTGAAGGTGGATTAACGCACCATCTCGTCTCACTGATATAGATAGTGGGAATCCCCATCTGAATTGTATGTTATTTTCTCTCAGGAGGTCTGTCATCGGTCGAAGGTGCTTTCGGAGTTGCAATGTGCCCCAGGCGATGTCTGGGAGTATCATAATGTCTGCACCGTTGAATTGGATCTGCTTCTGTTTTCTTGCTTCCCTGAGTATGGATTCTTTTGTGGTGTAAGAATGAAGCCTGGTTATAATATCTCTTGGGGCGCCAGGTCCAGTCGTTTTTGGCCTGAGAGCTCTGTGAGCTCGGTCAATCAGTATGTTGGTCTGATTTTCACCTCCGAGGATCATATGAAAAATGTTTAGTGTGGTTTGTAATACGTCTTCTTTTCCCTGTGCTTCAGGGACCCCGCGTATCCGCAGGTTCTGTCTGCGGCCCCTGTTGTCTACATCTAGTAGTTGATGTGACAGTTGTGTGGTCAGGGATCGTTGGGCTTTGAGTTGTTGCGATAGTGAGGAGACCGTTACCCTTATGGCTTGGACTTCTCCTTCCACGGTTGATATCCTGGTATTGTGGTCTTTCAACTCACTTTTCAACTCTGAGAGCTCACTGCGGATGGCTTCTCTTATTTGGTCGACCGCTGTGTTAAAGTCTTTCTTGAGTTCATTGGTAAAGAACTGCAAGTCGTTTTTGAGGTCGCTTATTCCCATCGCCACCATAGTTTCATTCTCACCTCTGTCTCCAGGTTGAATAGAGGTAGAGGAGTCGGAGTCAGAATCAGAGGTGGGTTCCCGCTCTTCCGTCGCCATCTTGGCGGGATGCTGTGTCGCGGTTTTCGCCGGGATAAGGTAAGTTGATAACGTATTACCTGCAGGGAGTTTGGGTTTTCTAGTTGACCCCGGAGGTGGGGGCTGTTTTTTCCCGTTCTTTCCCATGTCTTTTTGAGGTATATCTGTGTCCACAGTCGTTGATAAAGGAGTTTAGTGGCGGGAGCTCTAGCGAGATGCGTCTACTCCATTCGGCTTGCTGGCCACGCCCCTGAACCAGTTAACTTTTGAATGTTAAGCAAACGTGATAACATACATGGATGTCAAAATTACATGGATTACCATGTGCAATGAAACGTATATAGAAAAAATAAAAAAATCTAGAGAAAAACTCTGTTTCTGCCTGGTTTCGAACCAGGGACGTTTTGCGTGTTAAGCAAACGTGATAACCGCTACCCTACAGAAACAAACTTGTAGGCTAATTATGATCATGGAAACTGAAAAATATCTAGAGGTCTAACATTAATCAAAATTACATGGAAGACCATGTGAATTGCAACGTATATAGAAAAAATTTAAAAAATCCAGGAAAAACACTGTTTCTGCCTGATTTCGAACAAGGGACCTTTTGTGTGTTAGGCAAACGTGATAACATACATGGATGTCAAAATGACATGAATGACCATGTTCATTGAAACGTATATAGAAAAAAAAATTAAAATAAAAAAAAAACTGTCTCTGTCTGGTTATGAACCAGTTAACTTTTGCATGTTAAGCAATCGTGATAACATACATGGATGTCAAAATTACATATATGACCATGTGCACTGAAACGTATATAGAAAAAATTAAAAAATCTAGAGGAAAACTCTGTTTCTGCCTGGTTTCGAACCAGGGACCTTTTGCGTGTGAGGCAAACGTGATAACCGCTACACTACAGAAACCAACTTGTAGGCTAGTTGTGATCATGGAAACTGAAAAATATCTAGAGGTCTAACATCAATCAAAATTACATGGAAGACCATGTGAATTGCAACGTATATAGAAAAAATGTTAAAAATCCAGGAAAAACACTGTTTCTGCCTGATTTCGAACAAGGGACCTTTTTTGTGTTAGGCAAACGTGATAACATACATGGATGTCAAAATGACATGAATGACCATGTTCATTGAAACGTATATAGAAAAAAAAATTAAATAAAAAAAAAACTGTCTCTGTCTGGTTATGAACCAGTTAACTTTTGAATGTTAAGCAAACGTGATAACATACATGGATGTCAAAATTACATGGATTACCATGTGCACTGAAACGTATATAGAAAAAATAAAAAAATCTAGAGAAAAACTCTGTTTCTGCCTGGTTTCGAACCAGGGACCTTTTGCGTGTTAGGCAAACGTGATAACCGCTACACTACAGAAACCAACTTGAAGGCTATTTATGATCATGGAAACTGAAAAATACCTAGAGGTCTAACATTAATCAAAATTACATGGAAGGCCATGTGAATTGCAACGTATATAGAAAAAATGTTAAAAATCCAGGAAAAACACTGTTTCTGCCTGATTTCGAACAAGGGACCTTTTTTGTGTTAGGCAAACGTGATAACATACATGGATGTCAAAATGACATGAATGACCATGTTCATTGAAAAGTATATAGAAAAAAAAATTAAATAAAAAAAAACTGTCTCTGTGTGGTTATGAACCAGTTAACTTTTGAATGTTAAGCAAACGTGATAACATACATGGATGTCAAAATTACATGGATTACCATGTGCACTGAAACGTATATAGAAAAATAAAAAAATCTAGAGAAAAACTCTGTTTCTGCCTGGTATCGAACAAGGGACCTTTTGCGTGTTAGGCAAACGTGATAACCGCTACACTACAGAAACCAACTTGTAGGATATTTATGATCATGGAAACTGAAAAATATCTAGAGGTCTAACATTAATCAAAATTACATGGAAGACCATGTGAATTGCAACGTATATAGAAAAAATTTAAAAAATCCAGGAAAAACACTGTTTCTGCCTGATTTCGAACAAGGGACCTTTTGTGTGTTAGGCAAACGTGATAACATACATGGATGTCAAAATGACATGAATGACCATGTTCATTGAAACGTATATAGAAAAAAAATTTTAAATAAAAAAAAAACTGTCTCTGTCTGGTTATGAACCAGTTAACTTTTGCATGTTAAGCAATCGTGATAACATACATGGATGTCAAAATTACATGGATGACCATGTGCACTGAAACGTATATAGAAAAAATTAAAAAATCCAGGAAAAACACTGTTTCTGCCTGATTTCGAACAAGGGACCTTTTGTGTGTTAGGTAAACGTGATAACATACATGGATGTCAAAATGACATGAATGACCATGTTCATTGAAACGTATATAGAAAAAAAAATTAAATAAAAAAAAAACTGTCTCTGTCTGGTTATGAACCAGTTAACTTTTGAATGTTAAGCAAACGTGATAACATACATGGATGTCAAAATTACATGGATTACCATGTGCACTGAAACGTATATAGAAAAAATTAAAAAATCTAGAGGAAAACTCTGTTTCTGCCTGGTTTCGAACCAGGGACCTTTTGCGTGTTAGGCAAACGTGATAACCGCTACACTACAGAAACCAACTTGTAGGCTATTTATGATCATGGAAACTGAAAAATATCTAGAGGTCTAACATTAATCAAAATTACATGGAAGACCATGTGAATTGCAACGTATATAGAAAAAATTTAAAAAATCCAGGAAAAACACTGTTTCTGCCTGATTTCGAACAAGGGACCTTTTGTGTGTTAGGCAAACGTGATAACATACATGGATGTCAAAATGACATGAATGACCATGTTCATTGAAACGTATATAGAAAAAAAAATTAAAATAAAAAAAAAACTGTCTCTGTCTGGTTATGAACCAGTTAACTTTTGCATGTTAAGCAATCGTGATAACATACATGGATGTCAAAATTACATATATGACCATGTGCACTGAAACGTATATAGAAAAAATTAAAAAATCTAGAAGAAAACTCTGTTTCTGCCTGGTTTCGAACCAGGGACCTTTTGCGTGTGAGGCAAACGTGATAACCGCTACACTACAGAAACCAACTTGTAGGCTAGTTGTGATCATGGAAACTGAAAAATATCTAGAGGTCTAACATCAATCAAAATTACATGGAAGACCATGTGAATTGCAACGTATATAGAAAAAATTTAAAAAATCCAGGAAAAACACTGTTTCTGCCTGATTTCGAACAAGGGACCTTTTGTGTGTTAGGTAAACGTGATAACATACATGGATGTCAAAATGACATGAATGACCATGTTCATTGAAACGTATATAGAAAAAAAAATTAAATAAAAAAAAAACTGTCTCAGTCTGGTTATGAACCAGTTAACTTTTGAATGTTAAGCAAACGTGATAACATACATGGATGTCAAAATTACATGGATTACCATGTGCACTGAAACGTATATAGAAAAATAAAAAAATCTAGAGAAAACCTCTGTTTCTGCCTGGTTTCGAACCAGAGACCTTTTGCGTGTTAGGCAAACGTGATAACCGCTACACTACAGAAACCAACTTGTAGGATATTTATGATCATGGAAACTGAAAAATATCTAGAGGTCTAACATTAATCAAAATTACATGGAAGACCATGTGAATTGCAACGTATATAGAAAAAATTTAAAAAATCCAGGAAAAACACTGTTTCTGCCTGATTTCGAACAAGGGACCTTTTGTGTGTTAGGCAAACGTGATAACATACATGGATGTCAAAATGACATGAATGACCATGTTCATTGAAACGTATATAGAAAAAAAAATTAAAATAAAAAAAAAACTGTCTCTGTCTGGTTACGAACCAGTTAACTTTTGCATGTTAAGCAATCGTGATAACATACATGGATGTCAAAATTACATGGATGACCATGTGCACTGAAACGTATATAGAAAAAATAAAAAAATCTAGAGGAAAACTCTGTTTCTGCCTGGTTTCGAACCAGGGACGTTTTGCGTGCGAGGCAAACGTGATAGCCGCTACACTACAGAAACCAACTTGTAGGCTAGTTGTGATCACGGAAACTAAACAATATCTAGAGGTCTTACATCAATCAAAATTACATGGAAGAACATGAATATTGCAACGTATATAGAAAAAAATCTAGAGAAAACCTCTGTTTCTGCCTGGTTTCGAACCAGGGACCTTTTGCGTGTTAGGCAAACGTGATAACCGCTACACTACAGAAACCAACTTGTAGGCTTTTTATGATCATGGAAACTGAAAAATATCTAGAGGTCTAACATTAATCAAAATTACATGGAAGACAATGTGAATTGCAACGTATATAGAAAAAATTTTAAAAATCCAGGAAAAACACTGTTTCTGCCTGATTTCGAACAAGGGACCTTTTGTGTGTTAGGTAAACGTGATAACATACATGGATGTCAAAATGACATGAATGACCATGTTCATTGAAACGTATATAGAAAAAAAAATTAAATAAAAAAAAAACTGTCTCTGTCTGGTTATGAACCAGTTAACTTTTGAATGTTAAGCAAACGTGATAACATACATGGATGTCAAAATTACATGGATTACAATGTGCAATGAAACGTATATAGAAAAAATAAAAAAATCTAGAGAAAAACTCTGTTTCTGCCTGGTTTCGAACCAGGGACGTTTTGCGTGTTAGGCAAACGTGATAACCGCTACACTACAGAAACAAACTTGTAGGCTAATTATAATCATGGAAACTGAAAAATATCTAGAGGTCTAACATTAATCAAAATTACATGGAAGACCATGTGAATTGCAACGTATATAGAAAAAATTTAAAAAATCCAGGAAAAACACTGTTTCTGCCTGATTTCGAACAAGGGACCTTTTGTGTGTTAGGCAAACGTGATAACATACATGGATGTCAAAATGACATGAATGACCATGTTCATTGAAACGTATATAGAAAAAAAAATTAAAATAAAAAAAAAACTGTCTCTGTCTGGTTATGAACCAGTTAACTTTTGCATGTTAAGCAATCGTGATAACATACATGGATGTCAAAATTACATATATGACCATGTGCACTGAAACGTATATAGAAAAAATTAAAAAATCTAGAGGAAAACTCTGTTTCTGCCTGGTTTCGAACCAGGGACCTTTTGCGTGTGAGGCAAACGTGATAACCGCTACACTACAGAAACCAACTTGTAGGCTAGTTGTGATCATGGAAACTGAAAAATATCTAGAGGTCTAACATCAATCAAAATTACATGGAAGACCATGTGAATTGCAACGTATATAGAAAAAATGTTAAAAATCCAGGAAAAACACTGTTTCTGCCTGATTTCGAACAAGGGACCTTTTTTGTGTTAGGCAAACGTGATAACATACATGGATGTCAAAATGACATGAATGACCATGTTCATTGAAACGTATATAGAAAAAAAAATTAAATAAAAAAAAAACTGTCTCTGTCTGGTTATGAACCAGTTAACTTTTGAATGTTAAGCAAACGTGATAACATACATGGATGTCAAAATTACATGGATTACCATGTGCACTGAAACGTATATAGAAAAAATAAAAAAATCTAGAGAAAAACTCTGTTTCTGCCTGGTTTCGAACCAGGGACCTTTTGCGTGTTAGGCAAACGTGATAACCGCTACACTACAGAAACCAACTTGAAGGCTATTTATGATCATGGAAACTGAAAAATACCTAGAGGTCTAACATTAATCAAAATTACATGGAAGGCCATGTGAATTGCAACGTATATAGAAAAAATGTTAAAAATCCAGGAAAAACACTGTTTCTGCCTGATTTCGAACAAGGGACCTTTTTTGTGTTAGGCAAACGTGATAACATACATGGATGTCAAAATGACATGAATGACCATGTTCATTGAAAAGTATATAGAAAAAAAAATTAAATAAAAAAAAACTGTCTCTGTGTGGTTATGAACCAGTTAACTTTTGAATGTTAAGCAAACGTGATAACATACATGGATGTCAAAATTACATGGATTACCATGTGCACTGAAACGTATATAGAAAAATAAAAAAATCTAGAGAAAAACTCTGTTTCTGCCTGGTATCGAACAAGGGACCTTTTGCGTGTTAGGCAAACGTGATAACCGCTACACTACAGAAACCAACTTGTAGGATATTTATGATCATGGAAACTGAAAAATATCTAGAGGTCTAACATCAATCAAAATTACATGGAAGACCATGTGAATTGCAACGTATATAGAAAAAATTTAAAAAATCCAGGAAAAACACTGTTTCTGCCTGATTTCGAACAAGGGACCTTTTGTGTGTTAGGTAAACGTGATAACATACATGGATGTCAAAATGACATGAATGACCATGTTCATTGAAACGTATATAGAAAAAAAAATTAAATAAAAAAAAAACTGTCTCTGTCTGGTTATGAACCAGTTAACTTTTGAATGTTAAGCAAACGTGATAACATACATGGATGTCAAAATTACATGGATTACCATGTGCACTGAAACGTATATAGAAAAAATTAAAAAATCTAGAGGAAAACTCTGTTTCTGCCTGGTTTCGAACCAGGGACCTTTTGCGTGTTAGGCAAACGTGATAACCGCTACACTACAGAAACCAACTTGTAGGCTATTTATGATCATGGAAACTGAAAAATATCTAGAGGTCTAACATTAATCAAAATTACATGGAAGACCATGTGAATTGCAACGTATATAGAAAAAATTTAAAAAATCCAGGAAAAACACTGTTTCTGCCTGATTTCGAACAAGGGACCTTTTGTGTGTTAGGCAAACGTGATAACATACATGGATGTCAAAATTACATGAATGACCATGTTCATTGAAACGTATATAGAAAAAAAAATTAAAATAAAAAAAAAACTGTCTCTGTCTGGTTATGAACCAGTTAACTTTTGCATGTTAAGCAATCGTGATAACATACATGGATGTCAAAATTACATATATGACCATGTGCACTGAAACGTATATAGAAAAAATTAAAAAATCTAGAGGAAAACTCTGTTTCTGCCTGGTTTCGAACCAGGGACCTTTTGCGTGTGAGGCAAACGTGATAACCGCTACACTACAGAAACCAACTTGTAGGCTAGTTGTGATCATGGAAACTGAAAAATATCTAGAGGTCTAACATCAATCAAAATTACATGGAAGACCATGTGAATTGCAACGTATATAGAAAAAATGTTAAAAATCCAGGAAAAACACTGTTTCTGCCTGATTTCGAACAAGGGACCTTTTTTGTGTTAGGCAAACGTGATAACATACATGGATGTCAAAATGACATGAATGACCATGTTCATTGAAACGTATATAGAAAAAAAAATTAAATAAAAAAAAAACAGTCTCTGTCTGGTTATGAACCAGTTAACTTTTGAATGTTAAGCAAACGTGATAACATACATGGATGTCAAAATTACATGGATTACCATGTGCACTGAAACGTATATAGAAAAAATAAAAAAATCTAGAGAAAAACTCTGTTTCTGCCTGGTTTCGAACCAGGGACCTTTTGCGTGTTAGGCAAACGTGATAACCGCTACACTACAGAAACCAACTTGAAGGCTATTTATGATCATGGAAACTGAAAAATACCTAGAGGTCTAACATTAATCAAAATTACATGGAAGGCCATGTGAATTGCAACGTATATAGAAAAAATGTTAAAAATCCAGGAAAAACACTGTTTCTGCCTGATTTCGAACAAGGGACCTTTTTTGTGTTAGGCAAACGTGATAACATACATGGATGTCAAAATGACATGAATGACCATGTTCATTGAAAAGTATATAGAAAAAAAAATTAAATAAAAAAAAACTGTCTCTGTGTGGTTATGAACCAGTTAACTTTTGAATGTTAAGCAAACGTGATAACATACATGGATGTCAAAATTACATGGATTACCATGTGCACTGAAACGTATATAGAAAAATAAAAAAATCTAGAGAAAAACTCTGTTTCTGCCTGGTATCGAACAAGGGACCTTTTGCGTGTTAGGCAAACGTGATAACCGCTACACTACAGAAACCAACTTGTAGGATATTTATGATCATGGAAACTGAAAAATATCTAGAGGTCTAACATTAATCAAAATTACATGGAAGACCATGTGAATTGCAACGTATATAGAAAAAATTTAAAAAATCCAGGAAAAACACTGTTTCTGCCTGATTTCGAACAAGGGACCTTTTGTGTGTTAGGCAAACGTGATAACATACATGGATGTCAAAATGACATGAATGACCATGTTCATTGAAACGTATATAGAAAAAAAATTTTAAATAAAAAAAAAACTGTCTCTGTCTGGTTATGAACCAGTTAACTTTTGCATGTTAAGCAATCGTGATAACATACATGGATGTCAAAATTACATGGATGACCATGTGCACTGAAACGTATATAGAAAAAATTAAAAAATCTAGAGGAAAACTCTGTTTCTGCCTGGTTTCGAACCAGGGACCTTTTGCGTGTGAGGCAAACGTGATAGCCGCTACACTACAGAAACCAACTTGTAGGATAGTTGTGATCACGGAAACTAAACAATATCTAGAGGTCTTACATCAATCAAAATTACATGGAAGAACATGAATATTGCAACGTATATAGAAAAAATAAAAAAATCTAGAGAAAAACTCTATTTCTGCCTGGTTTCGAACCAGGGACCTTTTGCGTGTTAGGCAAACGTGATAACCGCTACACTACAGAAACCAACTTGTAGGCTATTTATGATCATGGAAACTGAAAAATACCTAGAGGTCTAACATTAATCAAAATTACATGGAAGGCCATGTGAATTGCAACGTATATAGAAAAAATGTTAAAAATCCAGGAAAAACACTGTTTCTGCCTGATTTCGAACAAGGGACCTTTTTTGTGTTAGGCAAACGTGATAACATACATGGATGTCAAAATGACATGAATGACCATGTTCATTGAAAAGTATATAGAAAAAAAAATTAAATAAAAAAAAACTGTCTCTGTGTGGTTATGAACCAGTTAACTTTTGAATGTTAAGCAAACGTGATAACATACATGGATGTCAAAATTACATGGATTACCATGTGCACTGAAACGTATATAGAAAAATAAAAAAATCTAGAGAAAAACTCTGTTTCTGCCTGGTATCGAACCAGGGACCTTTTGCGTGTGAGGCAAACGTGATAACCGCTACACTACAGAAACCAACTTGTAGGCTAGTTGTGATCATGGAAACTGAAAAATATCTAGAGGTCTAACATCAATCAAAATTACATGGAAGACCATGTGAATTGCAACGTATATAGAAAAAATGTTAAAAATCCAGGAAAAACACTGTTTCTGCCTGATTTCGAACAAGGGACCTTTTTTGTGTTAGGCAAACGTGATAACATACATGGATGTCAAAATGACATGAATGACCATGTTCATTGAAACGTATATAGAAAAAAAAATTAAATAAAAAAAAAACTGTCTCTGTCTGGTTATGAACCAGTTAACTTTTGAATGTTAAGCAAACGTGATAACATACATGGATGTCAAAATTACATGGATTACCATGTGCACTGAAACGTATATAGAAAAAATAAAAAAATCTAGAGAAAAACTCTGTTTCTGCCTGGTTTCGAACCAGGGACCTTTTGCGTGTTAGGCAAACGTGATAACCGCTACACTACAGAAACCAACTTGAAGGCTATTTATGATCATGGAAACTGAAAAATACCTAGAGGTCTAACATTAATCAAAATTACATGGAAGGCCATGTGAATTGCAACGTATATAGAAAAAATGTTAAAAATCCAGGAAAAACACTGTTTCTGCCTGATTTCGAACAAGGGACCTTTTTTGTGTTAGGCAAACGTGATAACATACATGGATGTCAAAATGACATGAATGACCATGTTCATTGAAAAGTATATAGAAAAAAAAATTAAATAAAAAAAAACTGTCTCTGTGTGGTTATGAACCAGTTAACTTTTGAATGTTAAGCAAACGTGATAACATACATGGATGTCAAAATTACATGGATTACCATGTGCACTGAAACGTATATAGAAAAATAAAAAAATCTAGAGAAAAACTCTGTTTCTGCCTGGTATCGAACAAGGGACCTTTTGCGTGTTAGGCAAACGTGATAACCGCTACACTACAGAAACCAACTTGTAGGATATTTATGATCATGGAAACTGAAAAATATCTAGAGGTCTAACATTAATCAAAATTACATGGAAGACCATGTGAATTGCAACGTATATAGAAAAAATTTAAAAAATCCAGGAAAAACACTGTTTCTGCCTGATTTCGAACAAGGGACCTTTTGTGTGTTAGGCAAACGTGATAACATACATGGATGTCAAAATGACATGAATGACCATGTTCATTGAAACGTATATAGAAAAAAATTTTTAAATAAAAAAAAAACTGTCTCTGTCTGGTTATGAACCAGTTAACTTTTGCATGTTAAGCAATCGTGATAACATACATGGATGTCAAAATTACATGGATGACCATGTGCACTGAAACGTATATAGAAAAAATTAAAAAATCTAGAGGAAAACTCTGTTTCTGCCTGGTTTCGAACCAGGGACCTTTTGCGTGTGAGGCAAACGTGATAGCCGCTACACTACAGAAACCAACTTGTAGGCTAGTCGTGATCACGGAAACTAAACAATATCTAGAGGTCTTACATCAATCAAAATTACATGGAAGAACATGAATATTGCAACGTATATAGAAAAAATAAAAAAATCTAGAGAAAAACTCTATTTCTGCCTGGTTTCGAACCAGGGACCTTTTGCGTGTTAGGCAAACGTGATAACCGCTACACTACAGAAACCAACTTGTAGGCTATTTATGATCATGGAAACTGAAAAATACCTAGAGGTCTAACATTAATCAAAATTACATGGAAGGCCATGTGAATTGCAACGTATATAGAAAAAATGTTAAAAATCCAGGAAAAACACTGTTTCTGCCTGATTTCGAACAAGGGACCTTTTGTGTGTTAGGCAAACGTGATAACATACATGGATGTCAAAATTACATATATGACCATGTGCACTGAAACGTATATAGAAAAAATAAAAAAATCTAGAGGAAAACTCTGTTTCTGCCTGGTTTCGAACCAGGGACGTTTTGCGTGTGAGGCAAACGTGATAGCCGCTACACTACAGAAACCAACTTGTAGGCTAGTTGTGATCACGGAAACTAAACAATATCTAGAGGTCTTACATCAATCAAAATTACATGGAAGAACATGAATATTGCAACGTATATAGAAAAAAATCTAGAGAAAACCTCTGTTTCTGCCTGGTTTCGAACCAGGGACCTTTTGCGTGTCAGGCAAACGTGATAACCGCTACACTACAGAAACCAACTTGTAGGCTTTTTATGATCATGGAAACTGAAAAATATCTAGAGGTCTAACATTAATCAAAATTACATGGAAGACAATGTGAATTGCAACGTATATAGAAAAAATTTTAAAAATCCAGGAAAAACACTGTTTCTGCCTGATTTCGAACAAGGGACCTTTTGTGTGTTAGGTAAACGTGATAACATACATGGATGTCAAAATGACATGAATGACCATGTTCATTGAAACGTATATAGAAAAAAAAATTAAATAAAAAAAAAACTGTCTCTGTCTGGTTATGAACCAGTTAACTTTTGAATGTTAAGCAAACGTGATAACATACATGGATGTCAAAATTACATGGATTACCATGTGCAATGAAACGTATATAGAAAAAATAAAAAAATCTAGAGAAAAACTCTGTTTCTGCCTGGTTTCGAACCAGGGACGTTTTGCGTGTTAGGCAAACGTGATAACCGCTACACTACAGAAACAAACTTGTAGGCTAATTATGATCATGGAAACTGAAAAATATCTAGAGGTCTAACATTAATCAAAATTACATGGAAGACCATGTGAATTGCAACGTATATAGAAAAAATTTAAAAAATCCAGGAAAAACACTGTTTCTGCCTGATTTCGAACAAGGGACCTTTTGTGTGTTAGGCAAACGTGATAACATACATGGATGTCAAAATGACATGAATGACCATGTTCATTGAAACGTATATAGAAAAAAAAATTAAAATAAAAAAAAAACTGTCTCTGTCTGGTTATGAACCAGTTAACTTTTGCATGTTAAGCAATCGTGATAACATACATGGATGTCAAAATTACATATATGACCATGTGCACTGAAACGTATATAGAAAAAATCTAGAGGAAAACTCTGTTTCTGCCTGGTTTCGAACCAGGGACCTTTTGCGTGTGAGGCAAACGTGATAACCGCTACACTACAGAAACCAACTTGTAGGCTAGTTGTGATCATGGAAACTGAAAAATATCTAGAGGTCTAACATCAATCAAAATTACATGGAAGACCATGTGAATTGCAACGTATATAGAAAAAATGTTAAAAATCCAGGAAAAACACTGTTTCTGCCTGATTTCGAACAAGGGACCTTTTTTGTGTTAGGCAAACGTGATAACATACATGGATGTCAAAATGACATGAATGACCATGTTCATTGAAACGTATATAGAAAAAAAAATTAAATAAAAAAAAAACTGTCTCTGTCTGGTTATGAACCAGTTAACTTTTGAATGTTAAGCAAACGTGATAACATACATGGATGTCAAAATTACATGGATTACCATGTGCACTGAAACGTATATAGAAAAAATAAAAAAATCTAAAGAAAAACTCTGTTTCTGCCTGGTTTCGAACCAGGGACCTTTTGCGTGTTAGGCAAACGTGATAACCGCTACACTACAGAAACCAACTTGAAGGCTATTTATGATCATGGAAACTGAAAAATACCTAGAGGTCTAACATTAATCAAAATTACATGGAAGGCCATGTGAATTGCAACGTATATAGAAAAAATGTTAAAAATCCAGGAAAAACACTGTTTCTGCCTGATTTCGAACAAGGGACCTTTTTTGTGTTAGGCAAACGTGATAACATACATGGATGTCAAAATGACATGAATGACCATGTTCATTGAAAAGTATATAGAAAAAAAAATTAAATAAAAAAAAACTGTCTCTGTGTGGTTATGAACCAGTTAACTTTTGAATGTTAAGCAAACGTGATAACATACATGGATGTCAAAATTACATGGATTAGCATGTGCACTGAAACGTATATAGAAAAATAAAAAAATCTAGAGAAAAACTCTGTTTCTGCCTGGTATCGAACAAGGGACCTTTTGCGTGTTAGGCAAACGTGATAACCGCTACACTACAGAAACCAACTTGTAGGATATTTATGATCATGGAAACTGAAAAATAACTAGAGGTCTAACATTAATCAAAATTACATGGAAGACCATGTGAATTGCAACGTATATAGAAAAAATTTAAAAAATCCAGGAAAAACACTGTTTCTGCCTGATTTCGAACAAGGGACCTTTTGTGTGTTAGGCAAACGTGATAACATACATGGATGTCAAAATGACATGAATGACCATGTTCATTGAAACGTATATAGAAAAAAAATTTTAAATAAAAAAAAAACTGTCTCTGTCTGGTTATGAACCAGTTAACTTTTGCATGTTAAGCAATCGTGATAACATACATGGATGTCAAAATTACATGGATGACCATGTGCACTGAAACGTATATAGAAAAAATTCAAAAATCTAGAGGAAAACTCTGTTTCTGCCTGGTTTCGAACCAGGGACCTTTTGCGTGTGAGGCAAACGTGATAGCCGCTACACTACAGAAACCAACTTGTAGGCTAGTTGTGATCACGGAAACTAAACAATATCTAGAGGTCTTACATCAATCAAAATTACATGGAAGAACATGAATATTGCAACGTATATAGAAAAAATAAAAAAATCTAGAGAAAAACTCTATTTCTGCCTGGTTTCGAACCAGGGACCTTTTGCGTGTTAGGCAAACGTGATAACCGCTACACTACAGAAACCAACTTGTAGGCTATTTATGATCATGGAAACTGAAAAATACCTAGAGGTCTAACATTAATCAAAATTACATGGAAGGCCATGTGAATTGCAACGTATATAGAAAAAATGTTAAAAATCCAGGAAAAACACTGTTTCTGCCTGATTTCGAACAAGGGACCTTTTTTGTGTTAGGCAAACGTGATAACATACATGGATGTCAAAATGACATGAATGACCATGTTCATTGAAAAGTATATAGAAAAAAAAATTAAATAAAAAAAAACTGTCTCTGTGTGGTTATGAACCAGTTAACTTTTGAATGTTAAGCAAACGTGATAACATACATGGATGTCAAAATTACATGGATTACCATGTGCACTGAAACGTATATAGAAAAATAAAAAAATCTAGAGAAAAACTCTGTTTCTGCCTCGTATCGAACCAGGGACCTTTTGCGTGTGAGGCAAACGTGATAACCGCTACACTACAGAAACCAACTTGTAGGCTAGTTGTGATCATGGAAACTGAAAAATATCTAGAGGTCTAACATCAATCAAAATTACATGGAAGACCATGTGAATTGCAACGTATATAGAAAAAATGTTAAAAATCCAGGAAAAACACTGTTTCTGCCTGATTTCGAACAAGGGACCTTTTTTGTGTTAGGCAAACGTGATAACATACATGGATGTCAAAATGACATGAATGACCATGTTCATTGAAACGTATATAGAAAAAAAAATTAAATAAAAAAAAAACTGTCTCTGTCTGGTTATGAACCAGTTAACTTTTGAATGTTAAGCAAACGTGATAACATACATGGATGTCAAAATTACATGGATTACCATGTGCACTGAAACGTATATAGAAAAAATAAAAAAATCTAGAGAAAAACTCTGTTTCTGCCTGGTTTCGAACCAGGGACCTTTTGCGTGTTAGGCAAACGTGATAACCGCTACACTACAGAAACCAACTTGAAGGCTATTTATGATCATGGAAACTGAAAAATACCTAGAGGTCTAACATTAATCAAAATTACATGGAAGGCCATGTGAATTGCAACGTATATAGAAAAAATGTTAAAAATCCAGGAAAAACACTGTTTCTGCCTGATTTCGAACAAGGGACCTTTTTTGTGTTAGGCAAACGTGATAACATACATGGATGTCAAAATGACATGAATGACCATGTTCATTGAAAAGTATATAGAAAAAAAAATTAAATAAAAAAAAACTGTCTCTGTGTGGTTATGAACCAGTTAACTTTTGAATGTTAAGCAAACGTGATAACATACATGGATGTCAAAATTACATGGATTACCATGTGCACTGAAACGTATATAGAAAAATAAAAAAATCTAGAGAAAAACTCTGTTTCTGCCTGGTATCGAACAAGGGACCTTTTGCGTGTTAGGCAAACGTGATAACCGCTACACTACAGAAACCAACTTGTAGGATATTTATGATCATGGAAACTGAAAAATATCTAGAGGTCTAACATTAATCAAAATTACATGAAAGACCATGTGAATTGCAACGTATATAGAAAAAATTTAAAAAATCCAGGAAAAACACTGTTTCTGCCTGATTTCGAACAAGGGACCTTTTGTGTGTTAGGCAAACGTGATAACATACATGGATGTCAAAATGACATGAATGACCATGTTCATTGAAACGTATATAGAAAAAAATTTTTAAATAAAAAAAAAACTGTCTCTGTCTGGTTATGAACCAGTTAACTTTTGCATGTTAAGCAATCGTGATAACATACATGGATGTCAAAATTACATGGATGACCATGTGCACTGAAACGTATATAGAAAAAATTAAAAAATCTAGAGGAAAACTCTGTTTCTGCCTGGTTTCGAACCAGGGACCTTTTGCGTGTGAGGCAAACGTGATAGCCGCTACACTACAGAAACCAACTTGTAGGCTAGTTGTGATCACGGAAACTAAACAATATCTAGAGGTCTTACATCAATCAAAATTACATGGAAGAACATGAATATTGCAACGTATATAGAAAAAATAAAAAAATCTAGAGAAAAACTCTATTTCTGCCTGGTTTCGAACCAGGGACCTTTTGCGTGTTAGGCAAACGTGATAACCGCTACACTACAGAAACCAACTTGTAGGCTATTTATGATCATGGAAACTGAAAAATACCTAGAGGTCTAACATTAATCAAAATTACATGGAAGGCCATGTGAATTGCAACGTATATAGAAAAAATGTTAAAAATCCAGGAAAAACACTGTTTCTGCCTGATTTCGAACAAGGGACCTTTTTTGTGTTAGGCAAACTTGATAACATACATGGATGTCAAAATGACATGAATGACCATGTTCATTGAAAAGTATATAGAAAAAAAAATTAAATAAAAAAAAACTGTCTCTGTGTGGTTATGAACCAGTTAACTTTTGAATGTTAAGCAAACGTGATAACATACATGGATGTCAAAATTACATGGATTACCATGTGCACTGAAACGTATATAGAAAAATAAAAAAATCTAGAGAAAAACTCTGTTTCTGCCTGGTATCGAACAAGGGACCTTTTGCGTGTTAGGCAAACGTGATAACCGCTACACTACAGAATCCAACTTGTAGGATATTTATGATCATGGAAACTGAAAAATATCTAGAGGTCTAACATTAATCAAAATTACATGGAAGACCATGTGAATTGCAACGTATATAGAAAAAATTTAAAAAATCCAGGAAAAACACTGTTTCTGCCTGATTTCGAACAAGGGACCTTTTGTGTGTTAGGCAAACGTGATAACATACATGGATGTCAAAATGACATGAATGACCATGTTCATTGAAACGTATATAGAAAAAAAAATTAAAATAAAAAAAAAACTGTCTCTGTCTGGTTATGAACCAGTTAACTTTTGCATGTTAAGCAATCGTGATAACATACATGGATGTCAAAATTACATGGATGACCATGTGCACTGAAACGTATATAGAAAAAATTAAAAAATCTAGAGGACAACTATGTTTCTGCCTGGTTTCGAACCAGCGACTTTTGCGTGTGAGGCAAACGTGATAGCCGCTACACTACAGAAATCAACTTGTAGGCTAGTTGTGATCACGGAAACTAAACAATATCTAGAGGTCTTACATCAATCAAAATTACATGGAAGAACATGAATATTGCAACATATATAGAAAAAATTAAAAAATCTAGAGAAAACCTCTGTTTCTGCCTGGTTTCGAACCAGGGACCTTTTGCGTGTTAGGCAAACGTGATAACCGCTACACTACAGAAACCAACTTGTAGGCTTTTTATGACCATGGAAACTGAAAAATATCTAGAGGTCTAACATTAATCAAAATTACATGGAAGACCATGTGAATTGCAACGTATATAGAAAAAATTTAAAAAATCCAGGAAAAACACTGTTTCTGCCTGATTTCGAACAAGGGACCTTTTGTGTGTTAGGTAAACGTGATAACATACATGGATGTCAAAATGACATGAATGACCATGTTCATTGAAACGTATATAGAAAAAAAAATTAAATAAAAAAAAAACTGTCTCTGTCTGGTTATGAACCAGTTAACTTTTGAATGTTAAGCAAACGTGATAACATACATGGATGTCAAAATTACATGGATTACCATGTGCACTGAAACGTATATAGAAAAAATAAAAAAATCTAGAGAAAAACTCTGTTTCTGCCTGGTTTCGAACCAGGGACCTTTTGCGTGTTAGGCAAACGTGATAACCGCTACACTACAGAAACCAACTTGTAGGCTATTTATGATCATGGAAACTGAAAAATACCTAGAGGTCTAACATTAATCAAAATTACATGGAAGACCATGTGAATTGCAACGTATATAGAAAAAATTTAAAAAATCCAGGAAAAACACTGTTTCTGCCTGATTTCGAACAAGGGACCTTTTGTGTGTTAGGCAAACGTGATAACATACATGGATGTCAAAATGACATGAATGACCATGTTCATTGAAACGTATATAGAAAAAAAAATTAAAATAAAAAAAAAACTGTCTCTGTCTGGTTATGAACCAGTTAACTTTTGCATGTTAAGCAATCGTGATAACATACATGGATGTCAAAATTACATATATGACCATGTGCACTGAAACGTATATAGAAAAAATTAAAAAATCTAGAAGAAAACTCTGTTTCTGCCTGGTTTCGAACCAGGGACCTTTTGCGTGTGAGGCAAACGTGATAACCGCTACACTACAGAAACCAACTTGTAGGCTAGTTGTGATCATGGAAACTGAAAAATATCTAGAGGTCTAACATCAATCAAAATTACATGGAAGACCATGTGAATTGCAACGTATATAGAAAAAATTTAAAAAATCCAGGAAAAACACTGTTTCTGCCTGATTTCGAACAAGGGACCTTTTGTGTGTTAGGTAAACGTGATAACATACATGGATGTCAAAATGACATGAATGACCATGTTCATTGAAACGTATATAGAAAAAAAAATTAAAATAAAAAAAAAACTGTATCTGTCTGGTTATGAACCAGTTAACTTTTGCATGTTAAGCAATCGTGATAACATACATGGATGTCAAAATTACATGGATGACCATGTGCACTGAAACGTATATAGAAAAAATAAAAAAATCTAGAGGAAAACTCTGTTTCTGCCTGGTTTCGAACCAGGGACGTTTTGCGTGTGAGGCAAACGTGATAGCCGCTACACTACAGAAACCAACTTGTAGGCTAGTTGTGATCACGGAAACTAAACAATATCTAGAGGTCTTACATCAATCAAAATTACATGGAAGAACATGAATATTGCAACGTATATAGAAAAAAATCTAGAGAAAACCTCTGTTTCTGCCTGGTTTCGAACCAGGGACCTTTTGCGTGTTAGGCAAACGTGATAACCGCTACACTACAGAAACCAACTTGTAGGCTTTTTATGATCATGGAAACTGAAAAATATCTAGAGGTCTAACATTAATCAAAATTACATGGAAGACAATGTGAATTGCAACGTATATAGAAAAAATTTAAAAAATCCAGGAAAAACACTGTTTCTGCCTGATTTCGAACAAGGGACCTTTTGTGTGTTAGGTAAACGTGATAACATACATGGATGTCAAAATGACATGAATGACCATGTTCATTGAAACGTATATAGAAAAAAAAATTAAATAAAAAAAAAACTGTCTCTGTCTGGTTATGAACCAGTTAACTTTTGAATGTTAAGCAAACGTGATAACATACATGGATGTCAAAATTACATGGATTACCTTGTGCAATGAAACGTATATAGAAAAAATAAAAAAATCTAGAGAAAAACTCTGTTTCTGCCTGGTTTCGAACCAGGGACGTTTTGCGTGTTAGGCAAACGTGATAACCGCTACACTACAGAAACAAACTTGTAGGCTAATTATGATCATGGAAACTGAAAAATATCTAGAGGTCTAACATTAATCAAAATTACATGGAAGACCATGTGAATTGCAACGTATATAGAAAAAATTTAAAAAATCCAGGAAAAACACTGTTTCTGCCTGATTTCGAACAAGGGACCTTTTGTGTGTTAGGCAAACGTGATAACATACATGGATGTCAAAATGACATGAATGACCATGTTCATTGAAACGTATATAGAAAAAAAAATTAAATAAAAAAAAAACTGTCTCTGTCTGGTTATGAACCAGTTAACTTTTGAATGTTAAGCAAACGTGATAACATACATGGATGTCAAAATTACATATATGACCATGTGCACTGAAACGTATATAGAAAAAATTAAAAAATCTAGAGGAAAACTCTGTTTCTGCCTGGTTTCGAACCAGGGACCTTTTGCGTGTGAGGCAAACGTGATAACCGCTACACTACAGAAACCAACTTGTAGGCTAGTTGTGATCATGGAAACTGAAAAATATCTAGAGGTCTAACATCAATCAAAATTACATGGAAGACCATGTGAATTGCAACGTATATAGAAAAAATGTTAAAAATCCAGGAAAAACACTGTTTCTGCCTGATTTCGAACAAGGGACCTTTTTTGTGTTAGGCAAACGTGATAACATACATGGATGTCAAAATGACATGAATGACCATGTTCATTGAAACGTATATAGAAAAAAAAATTAAATAAAAAAAAAACTGTCTCTGTCTGGTTATGAACCAGTTAACTTTTGCATGTTAAATAAACGTGATAACATACATGGATGTCAAAATTACATGGATGACCATGTGCACTGAAACGTATATAGAAAAAATTAAAAAATCTAGAGGAAAACTCTGTTTCTGCCTGGTTTCAAACCAGGGACCTTTTGCGTGTGAGGTAAACGTGATAACCGCTACACTACAGAAACCAACTTGTAGGCTAGTTGTGATCATGGAAACTGAAAAATATCTAGAGGTCTAACATCAATCAAAATTACATGGAAGACAATGTGAATTGCAACGTATATAGAAAAAATGTTAAAAATCCAGGAAAAACACTGTTTCTGCCTGATTTCGAACAAGGGACCTTTTTTGTGTTAGGCAAACGTGATAACATACATGGATGTCAAAATGACATGAATGACCATGTTCATTGAAACGTATATAGAAAAAATAAAAAAATCTAAAGGAAAACTCTGTTTCTGACCAGGAACCTTTTGCGTGTGAGGCAAACATGGTAACCGCTATACTACAGATACCAACTTGTATTCTCGTTGTGATCATGGAAACTGAACAATGTCTAGAGGTCTTACATCAATCAAAATTACATGGAAGAACATGAATATTGCAACGTATATAGAAAAAATAAAAAAATCTAGAGAAAAACTCTGTTTCTGCCTGGTTTCGAACCAGGGACCTTTTGCGTGTTAGGCAAATGTGATAACCGCTACATTACAGAAACCAACTTGTAGGCTAGTTGTGATCATGGAAACTGAAAAATATCTAGAGGTCTAACATCAATCAAAATTACATGGAAGACCATGTGAATTGCAACGTATATATTAAAAAATTTAAAAAATCCAGGAAAAACACTGTTTCTGCCTGATTTCGAACAAGGGACCTTTTTTGTGTTAGGCAAACGTGATAACATACATGGATGTCAAAATGAAATGAATGACCATGTTCATTGAAACGTATTTAGAAAAAAAATAAAAATAAAAAAAAAACTGTCTCTGTCTGGTTATGAACCAGTTAACTTTTGCATGTTAGGCAAACGTGATAACATACATGGATGTCAAAATTACATGGATGACCATGTGCACTGAAACGTATATAGAAAAAATCAAAAGGAAAACTCTGTTTCTGCCTGGTTTCGAACCAGGGACCTTTTGCGTGTGAGGCAAACGTGATAGCCGCTACACTACAGAAACCAACTTGTAGGCTAGTTGTGATCACGGAAACTAAACAATATCTAGAGGTCTTACATCAATCAAAATTACATGGAAGAACATGAATATTGCAACGTATATAGAAAAAATTAAAAAATCTAGAGAAAAACTCTGTTTCTGCGTGGTTTCGAACCAGGGACCTTTTGCGTGTTAGGCAAACGTGATAGCCGCTACAATAACCAAACCAACTTGTAGGCCAGTTGTGATCACGGAAACTAAAAAATATCTAGAGGTCTTACATCAATCAAAATTACATGGAAGAACATGAATATTGCAACGTATATAGAAAAAATTAAAAAATCTAGTGAAAAACTCTGTTTCTGCCTGTTTTCGAACCAGGGACCTTTTGCGTGTTAGGCAAACGTGATAACCGCTACACTACAGAAACCAACTTGTAGGCTATTTATGATCATGGAAACTGAAAAATATCTAGAGGTCTAACATTAATCAAAATTACATGGAAGACCATGTGAATTGCAACGTATATAGAAAAAATTTAAAAAATCCCGGAAAAACACTGTTTCTGCCTGATTTCGAACAAGGGACCTTTTGTGTGTTAGGCAAACGTGATAACATACATGGATGTCAAAATTACATGGATGACCATGTGCACTGAAACGTATATAGAAAAAATTAAAAAATCTAGAGGAAAACTCTGTTTCTGCCTGGTTTCGAACCATGGACCTTTTGCGTGTGAGGCAAACGTGATAACCGCTACACTACAGAAACCAACTTGTAGGCTAGTTGTGATCATGGAAACTGAAAAATAACTAGAGGTCTAACATCAATCAAAATTACATGGAAGACCATGTGAATTGCAACGTATATAGAAAAAATGTTAAAAATCCAGGAAAAACACTGTTTCTGCCTGATTTCGAACAAGGGACCTTTTTTGTGTTAGGCAAACGTGATAACATACATGGATGTCAAAATGATATGAATGACCATGTTCATTGAAACGTATATAGAAAAAAAAATTAAATAAAAAAAAAACTGTCTCTGTCTGGTTATGAACCATTTAACTTTTGCATGTTAAGCAAACGTGATAACATACATTGATGTCAAAATTACATGGATTACCATGTGCACTGAAACGTATACAGAAAAAATAAAAAAATCTAAAGGAAAACTCTGTTTCTGACTGGTTTCGAACCAGGAACCTTTTGCGTGTGAGGCAAACAGGATAGCCGCTACACTACAGAAACCAACTTGTATTCTCGTTGTGATCATGGAAACTGAAAAATATCTAGAGGTCTAACATCAATCAAAATTACATGGAAGAACATGAACATTGCAACGTATATAGAAAAAATTAAAAAATCTAGAGAAAAACTCTGTTTCTGCCTGGTTTCGAACCAGGGACCTTTTGCGTGTTAGGCAAACGTGATAACCGCTACACTACAGAAACCAACTTGTAGGCTAGTCGTGATCATGGAAATTGAAAAATATCTAGAGGTCTAACATCAATCAAAATTACATGGAAGACCATGTGAATTGCAAAGTATATAGAAATTTTTTTTAAAATCCAGGAAAAACACTGTTTCTGCCTGATTTCGAACAATCGACCTTTTGTGTGTTAGGCAAACGTGATAACATACATGGATGTCAAAATGACATGAATGACCATGTTCATTGAAACGTATATAGAAAAAAAAATTAAAATTAAAAAAAAACTGTCTCTGTCTGGTTACGAACCAGTTAACTTTTGCATCTTAGGCAAACGTGATAACATACATGGATGTCAAAATTACATGGATGACCATGTTCACTGAAACGTATATAGAAAAAATTAAAAAATCTAGAGGAAAACTCTGTTTCTGCCTGGTTTCGAACCAGGGACGTTTTGCGTGTGAGGCAAACAGGATAGCCGCTACACTACAGAAACCAACTTGTAATCTAGTTGTGATCATGGAAACTAAACAATATCTAGAGGTCTTACATCAATCAAAATTACATGGAAAAACATGAACATTGCAATGTATATAGAAAAAATTAAAAAACTCTATTTCTGCCTGGTTTCGAACCAGGGACCTTTTGCATGTTAGGCAAACGTGATAACCGCTACACTACAGAAACCAACTTGTAGTCTAGTTGTGATCATGGAAACTAAAAAATATCTAGAGGTCTAACATCAATCCAAACGACATGGATGACCATGTTCATTGAAACGTATATAGAAAAAAAAATTTAAATTAAAAAAAAAACTGTCTGTCTGGTTATGAACCAGTTAACTTTTGCATGTTAGGCGAACGTGATAACATACATGGATGTCAAAATTACATGGATTACCATGTGCACTGAAACGTATATAGAAAAAATAAAAAAATCTAAAGGAAAACTCTGTTTCTGACTGGTTTCGAACCAGGAACCTTTTGCGTGTGAGGCAAACAGGATAGCCGCTACACTACAGAAACCAACTTGTATTCTCGTTGTGATCATGGAAACTGAAAAATATCTAGAGGTCTAACATCAATCAAAATTACATGGAAGAACATGAACATTGCAACGTATATAGAAAAAATTAAAAAATCTAGAGAAAAACTCTGTTTCTGCCTGGTTTCGAACCAGGGACCTTTTGCGTGTTAGGCAAACGTGATAACCGCTACACTACAGAAACCAACTTGTAGGCTAGTTGTGATCATGGAAATTGAAAAATATCTAGAGGTCTAACATCAATCAAAATTACATTGAAGACCATGTGAATTGCAAAGTATATAGAAATTTTTTTTAAAATCCAGGAAAAACACTGTTTCTGCCTGATTTCGAACAATCGACCTTTTGTGTGTTAGGCAAACGTGATAACATACATGGATGTCAAAATGACATGAATGACCATGTTCATTGAAACGTATATAGAAAAAAAAATTAAAATTAAAAAAAAACTGTCTCTGTCTGGTTACGAACCAGTTAACTTTTGCATCTTAGGCAAACGTGATAACATACATGGATGTCAAAATTACATGGATGACCATGTTCACTGAAACGTATATAGAAAAAATTAAAAAATCTAGAGGAAAACTCTGTTTCTGCCTGGTTTCGAACCAGGGACGTTTTGCGTGTGAGGCAAACAGGATAGCCGCTACACTACAGAAACCAACTTGTAATCTAGTTGTGATCATGGAAACTAAACAATATCTAGAGGTCTTACATCAATCAAAATTACATGGAAAAACATGAACATTGCAATGTATATAGAAAAAATTAAAAAACTCTATTTCTGCCTGGTTTCGAACCAGGGACCTTTTGCATGTTAGGCAAACGTGATAACCGCTACACTACAGAAACCAACTTGTAGTCTAGTTGTGATCATGGAAACTAAAAAATATCTAGAGGTCTAACATCAATCCAAACGACATGGATGACCATGTTCATTGAAACGTATATAGAAAAAAAAATTTAAATTAAAAAAAAAACTGTCTGTCTGGTTATGAACCAGTTAACTTTTGCATGTTAGGCGAACGTGATAACATACATGGATGTCAAAATTACATGGATTACCATGTGCACTGAAACGTATATAGAAAAAATAAAAAAATCTAGAGAAAAACTCTGTTTCTGCCTGGTTTCGAACCAGGGACCTTTTGCGTGTTAGGCAAACGTGATAACCGCTACACTACAGAAACCAACTTGTAGGCTAGTTGTCATCATGGAAACTGAAAAATATCTAGACTAACATCACAACAAATATCTAGGTCTAACATCAATCAAAATTACATGGAAGACCATGTGAATTGCAACGTATATATTAAAAAATTTAAAAAATCCAGGAAAAACACTGTTTCTGCCTGATTTCGAACAAGGGACCTTTTTTGTGTTAGGCAAACGTGATAACATACATGGATGTCAAAATGAAATGAATGACCATGTTCATTGAAACGTATATAGAAAAAAAAATTAAATTAAAAATAAACTGTCTCTGTCTGGTCATGAACCAGTTAACTTTTGCATGTTAAATAAACGTGATAACATACATGGATGTCAAAATTACATGGATGACAATGTGTACTGAAACGTATATAGAAAAAATTAAAAAATCTAGAGGAAAACTCTGTTTCTGCCTGGTTTCGAACCAGGGACCTTTTGCGTGTGAGGCAAACGTGATAACCGCTACACTACAGAAACCAACTTGTAGGCTAGTTGTGATCATGGAAACTGAAAATTATCTAGAGGTCTAACATCAATCAAAATTACATGGAAGACCATGTGAATTGCAACGTATATAGAAAAATGTTAAAAATCCAGGAAAAACACTGTTTCTGCCTGATTTCGAACAAGGGACCTTTTTTGTGTTAGGCAAACGTGATAACATACATGGATGTCAAAATGACATGAATGACCATGTTCATTGAAACGTATATAGAAAAAAAAATTAAAATAAAAAAAAAACTGTCTCTGTCTGGTTATGAACCAGTTAACTTTTGCATGTTAAGCAATCGTGATAACATACATGGATGTCAAAATTACATGGATGACCATGTGCACTGAAACGTATATAAAAAAAATAAAAAAATCTAGAGGAAAACTCTGTTTCTGCCTGGTTTCGAACCAGGGACCTTTTGCGTGTGAGGCAAACGTGATAACTGCTACACTACAGAAACCAACTTGTAGGCTAATTGTGATCATGGAAACTGAAAAATATCTAGAGGTCTAACATCAATCAAAATTACATGGAAGACCATGTGAATTGCAACGTATATATTAAAAAATTTAAAAAATCCAGGAAAAACACTGTTTCACTGTTTCGAACCAGGGACCTTTTGCGTGTGAGGCAAACGTGGTAACTGCTACATTACAGAAACCAACTTGTAGGCTAGTTGTGATCATGGAAACTGAAAAATATCTAGAGGTCTAACATCAATCAAAATTACATGGAAGACCATGTGAATTGCAACGTATATATTAAAAAATTTAAAAAATCCAGGAAAAACACTGTTTCTGCCTGATTTCGAACAAGGGACCTTTTTTGTGTTAGGCAAACGTGATAACATACATGGATGTCAAAATGACATAAATGACCATGTTCATTGAAACGTATATAGAAAAAAAAATTAAATAAAAAAAAACCGTCTATGTCTGGTTATGAACCAGTTAACTTTAGCATGTTAAATAAACATGATAACATACATGGATGTCAAAATTACATGGATGACCATGTGCACTGAAACGTATATAGAAAAAATGAAAAAAATCTAAAGGAAAACTCTGTTTCTGCCTGGTTTCGAACCAGGGACCTTTTGCGTGTGAGGCAAACGTGATAACTGCTACACTACAGAAACCAACTTGTAGGCTAGTTGTGATCATGGAAACTGAAAAATATCTAGAGGTCTAACATCAATCAAAATTACATGGAAGACCATGTGAATTGCAACGTATATATTAAAAAATTTAAAAAATCCAGGAAAAACACTGTTTCACTGTTTCGAACCAGGGACCTTTTGCGTGTGAGGCAAACGTGATAACTGCTACACTACAGAAACCAACTTGTAGGCTAGTTGTGATCATGGAAACTGAAAAATATCTAGAGGTCTAACATCAATCAAAATTACATGGAAGACCATGTGAATTGCAACGTATATATTAAAAAATTTAAAAAATCCCGGAAAAACACTGTTTCTGCCTGATTTCGAACAAGGGACCTTTTTTGTGTTAGGCAAACGTGATAACATACATGGATGTCAAAATGACATAAATGACCATGTTCATTGAAACGTATATAGAAAAAAAAATTAAATAAAAAAAAACCGTCTATGTCTGGTTATGAACCAGTTAACTTTAGCATGTTAAATAAACATGATAACATACATGGATGTCAAAATTACATGGATGACCATGTGCACTGAAACGTATATAGAAAAAATGAAAAAAATCTAAAGGAAAACTCTGTTTCTGCCTGGTTTCGAACCAGGGACCTTTTGCGTGTGAGGCAAACGTGATAACTGCTACACTACAGAAACCAACTTGTAGGCTAGTTGTGATCATGGAAACTGAAAAATATCTAGAGGTCTAACATCAATCAAAATTACATGGAAGACCATGTGAATTGCAACGTATATATTAAAAAATTTAAAAAATCCAGGAAAAACACTGTTTCTGCCTGATTTCGAACAAGGGACCTTTTTTGTGTTAGGCAAACGTGATAACATACATGGATGTCAAAATGACATAAATGACCATGTTCATTGAAACGTATATAGAAAAAAAAATTAAATAAAAAAAAACCGTCTATGTCTGGTTATGAACCAGTTAACTTTAGCATGTTAAATAAACATGATAACATACATGGATGTCAAAATTACATGGATGACCATGTGCACTGAAACGTATATAGAAAAAATGAAAAAAATCTAAAGGAAAACTCTGTTTCTGCCTGGTTTCGAACCAGGGACCTTTTGCGTGTGAGGCAAACGTGATAACTGCTACACTACAGAAACCAACTTGTAGGCTAGTTGTGATCATGGAAACTGAAAAATATCTAGAGGTCTAACATCAATCAAAATTACATGGAAGACCATGTGAATTGCAACGTATATATTAAAAAATTTAAAAAATCCAGGAAAAACACTGTTTCTGCCTGATTTCGAACAAGGGACCTTTTTTGTGTTAGGCAAACGTGATAACATACATGGATGTCAAAATGACATAAATGACCATGTTCATTGAAACGTATATAGAAAAAAAAATTAAATAAAAAAAACCCGTCTATGTCTGGTTATGAACCAGTTAACTTTAGCATGTTAAATAAACATGATAACATACATGGATGTCAAAATTACATGGATGACCATGTGCACTGAAACGTATATAGAAAAAATGAAAAAAATCTAAAGGAAAACTCTGTTTCTGCCTGGTTTCGAACCAGGGACCTTTTGCGTGTGAGGCAAACGTGATAGCCGCTACACTACAGATACCAACTTCTAGTCTGGTTGTGATCATGGAAAATAAACAATATCTAGAGGTCTTACATCAATCAAAATTACATGGAAGAACATGAACATTGCAACGTATATAGAAAAAATTAAAAAATCTAGAGAAAAATTCTGTTTCTGCCTGGTTTCGAACCAGAGACCTTTTGCGTGTTAGGCAAACGTGATAACCGCTACACTACAGAAACCAACTTGTAGGCTAGTTGTGATCATGGAAACTGAAAAATATCTAGAGGTCTAACATCAATCAAAATTACATGGAAGACCATGTGAATTGCAACGTATATAGAAAAAATGTTAAAAATCCAGGAAAAACACTGTTTCTGCCTGATTTCGAACAAGGGACCTTTTTTGTGTTAGGCAAACGTGATAACATACATGGATGTCAAAATGAAATGAATGACCATGTTCATTGAAACGTATATAGAAAAAAAAATTAAATTAAAAATAAACTGTCTCTGTCTGGTCATGAACCAGTTAACTTTTGCATGTTAAATAAACGTGATAACATACATGGATGTCAAAATTACATGGATGACCATGTGCACTGAAACGTATATAGAAAAAATTAAAAAATCTAGAGGAAAACTCTGTTTCTGCCTGGTTTCAAACCAGGGACCTTTTGCGTGTGAGGCAAACGTGATAACCGCTACACTACAGAAACCAACTTGTAGGCTAGTTGTGATCATGGAAACTGAAAAATATCTAGAGGTCTAACATCAATCAAAATTACATGGAAGACCATGTGAATTGCAACGTATATAGAAAAAATGTTAAAAATCCAGGAAAAACACTGTTTCTGCCTGATTTCGAACAAGGGACCTTTTTTGTGTTAGGCAAACGTGATAACATACATGGATGTCAAAATGACATGAATGACCATGTTCATTGAAACGTATATAGAAAAAATAAAAAAATCTAAAGGAAAACTCTGTTTCTGACCAGGAACCTTTTGCGTGTGAGGCAAACATGGTAACCGCTACACTACAGATACCAACTTGTATTCTCGTTGTGATCATGGAAACTGAACAATGTCTAGAGGTCTTACATCAATCAAAATTACATGGAAGAACATGAATATTGCAACGTATATAGAAAAAATAAAAAAATCTAGAGAAAAACTCTGTTTCTGCCTGGTTTCGAACCAGGGACCTTTTGCGTGTTAGGCAAATGTGATAACCGCTACATTACAGAAACCAACTTGTAGGCTAGTTGTGATCATGGAAACTGAAAAATATCTAGAGGTCTAACATCAATCAAAATTACATGGAAGACCATGTGAATTGCAACGTATATATTAAAAAATTTAAAAAATCCAGGAAAAACACTGTTTCTGCCTGATTTCGAACAAGGGACCTTTTTTGTGTTAGGCAAACGTGATAACATACATGGATGTCAAAATGAAATGAATGACCATGTTCATTGAAACGTATTTAGAAAAAAAATAAAAATAAAAAAAAAACTGTCTCTGTCTGGTTATGAACCAGTTAACTTTTGCATGTTAGGCAAACGTGATAACATACATGGATGTCAAAATTACATGGATGACCATGTGCACTGAAACGTATATAGAAAAAATCAAAAGGAAAACTCTGTTTCTGCCTGGTTTCGAACCAGGGACCTTTTGCGTGTGAGGCAAACGTGATAGCCGCTACACTACAGAAACCAACTTGTAGGCTAGTTGTGATCACGGAAACTAAACAATATCTAGAGGTCTTACATCAATCAAAATTACATGGAAGAACATGAATATTGCAACGTATATAGAAAAAATTAAAAAATCTAGAGAAAAACTCTGTTTCTGCCTGGTTTCGAACCAGGGACCTTTTGCGTGTTAGGCAAACGTGATAGCCGCTACAATAACCAAACCAACTTGTAGGCCAGTTGTGATCACGGAAACTAAAAAATATCTAGAGGTCTTACATCAATCAAAATTACATGGAAGAACATGAATATTGCAACGTATATAGAAAAAATTAAAAAATCTAGAGAAAAACTCTGTTTCTGCCTGGTTTCAAACCAGGGACCTTTTGCGTGTTAGGCAAATGTGATAACCGCTACACTACAGAAACCAACTTGTCGCTAGTTGTGATCATGGAAACTGAAAAATATCTAGAGGTCTAACATCAATCAAAATTACATGGAAGACCATGTGAATTGCAACGTATATATTAAAAAATTTAAAAAATCCAGGAAAAACACTGTTTCTGCCTGATTTCGAACAAGGGACCTTTTTTGTGTTAGGCAAACGTGATAACATACATGGATGTCAAAATGAAATGAATGACCATGTTCATTGAAACCTATATAGAAAAAAAAATTAAATAAAAAAAAAACTGTCTCTGTCTGGTTATGAACCAGTTAACTTTTGCATGTTAGGCAAACGTGATAACATACATGGATGTCAAAATTACATGGATGACCATGTGCACTGAAACGTATATAGAAAAAATTAAAAGGAAAACTCCGTTTCTGCCTGGTTTCGAACCATGGATCTTTTGCGTGTGAGACAAACGTGATAGCCGCTACACTAAAGAAACCAACTTGTAGGCTAGTGGTGATCACGGAAACTAAACAATATCTAGAGGTCTTACATCAATCAAAATTACATGGAAGAACATGAATATTGCAACGTATATAGAAAAAATTAAAAAATCTAGTGAAAAACTCTGTTTCTGCCTGTTTTCGAACCAGGGACCTTTTGCGTGTTAGGCAAACGTGATAACCGCTACACTACAGAAACCAACTTGTAGGCTATTTATGATCATGGAAACTGAAAAATATCTAGAGGTCTAACATTAATCAAAATTACATGGAAGACCATGTGAATTGCAACGTATATAGAAAAAATTTAAAAAATCCCGGAAAAACACTGTTTCTGCCTGATTTCGAACAAGGGACCTTTTGTGTGTTAGGCAAACGTGATAACATACATGGATGTCAAAATTACATGGATGACCATGTGCACTGAAACGTATATAGAAAAAATTTAAAAATCTAGAGGAAAACTCTGTTTCTGCCTGCTTTCAAACGAGGGATCTTTTGCGTGTGAGGCAAATGTGATAAACACTACACCACAGAAACCAACTAGTAGGCTAGTTGTGATCATGGAAACTGAAAAATATCTAGAGGTCTAACATTAATCAAAATTACATGGAAGACCATGTGAATTGCAACGTATATAGAAAAAATGTTAAAAATCCAGGAAAAACACTGTTTCTGCCTGATTTCGAACAAGGGACCTTTTTTCTATATACGTTTCAATGAACATGATCATTCATGTCATTTTGACATCCATGTATGTTATCACGTTTGCCTAACACACAAAAGGTCCCTTGTTCGAAATCAGGCAGAAACAGTGTTTTTCCTGGATTTGTAAATATTTTTCTATATACGTTGCAATTCACATGGTCTTCCATGTAATTTTGATTGATGTTAGACCTCTAGATATTTTTCAGTTTCCATGATCATAACTAGCCTACAAGTTGGTTTCTGTAGTGTAGCGGTTATCACGTTTGTCTAACATGCAAAAGTGAAAAACTCTGTTTCTGCCTGTTTTCGAACCAGGGACCTTTTGCGTGTTAGGCAAACGTGATAACCGCTACACTACAGAAACCAACTTGTAGGCTATTTATGATCATGGAAACTGAAAAATATCTAGAGGTCTAACATTAATCAAAATTACATGGAAGACCATGTGAATTGCAACGTATATAGAAAAAATTTAAAAAATCCCGGAAAAACACTGTTTCTGCCTGATTTCGAACAAGGGACCTTTTGTGTGTTAGGCAAACGTGATAACATACATGGATGTCAAAATTACATGGATGACCATGTGCACTGAAACGTATATAGAAAAAATTAAAAAATCTAGAGGAAAACTCTGTTTCTGCCTGGTTTCGAACCAGGGACCTTTTGCGTGTGAGGCAAACGTGATAACCGCTACACTACAGAAACCAACTTGTAGGCTAGTTGTGATCATGGAAACTGAAAAATATCTAGAGGTCTAACATCAATCAAAATTACATGGAAGACCATGTGAATTGCAACGTATATAGAAAAAATGTTAAAAATCCAGGAAAAACACTGTTTCTGCCTGATTTCGAACAAGGGACCTTTTTTGTGTTAGGCAAACGTGATAACATACATGGATGTCAAAATGATATGAATGACCATGTTCATTGAAACGTATATAGAAAAAAAAATTAAATAAAAAAAAAACTGTCTCTGTCTGGTTATGAACCAGTTAACTTTTGCATGTTAAGCAAACGTGATAACATACATGGATGTCAAAATTACATGGATTACCATGTGCACTGAAACGTATACAGAAAAAATAAAAAAATCTAAAGGAAAACTCTGTTTCTGACTGGTTTCGAACCAGGAACCTTTTGCGTGTGAGGCAAACAGGATAGCCGCTACACTACAGAAACCAACTTGTATTCTCGTTGTGACCATGGAAACTGAAAAATATCTAGAGGTCTAACATCAATCAAAATTACATGGAAGAACATGAACATTGCAACGTATATAGAAAAAATTAAAAAATCTAGAGAAAAACTCTGTTTCTGCCTGGTTTCGAACCAGGGACCTTTTGCGTGTTAGGCAAACGTGATAACCGCTACACTACAGAAACCAACTTGTAGGCTAGTTGTGATCATGGAAAGTGAAAAATATCTAGAGGTCTAACATCAATCAAAATTACATGGAAGACCATGTGAATTGCAAAGTATATAGAAATTTTTTTTAAAATCCAGGAAAAACACTGTTTCTGCCTGATTTCGAACAATCGACCTTTTGTGTGTTAGGCAAACGTGATAACATACATGGATGTCAAAATGACATGAATGACCATGTTCATTGAAACGTATATAGAAAAAAAAATTAAAATTAAAAAAAAACTGTCTCTGTCTGGTTACGAACCAGTTAACTTTTGCATCTTAGGCAAACGTGATAACATACATGGATGTCAAAATTACATGGATGACCATGTTCACTGAAACGTATATAGAAAAAATTTAAAAAATCTAGAGGAAAACTCTGTTTCTGCCTGGTTTCGAACCAGGGACGTTTTGCGTGTGAGGCAAACAGGATAGCCGCTACACTACAGAAACCAACTTGTAATCTAGTTGTGATCATGGAAACTAAACAATATCTAGAGGTCTTACATCAATCAAAATTACATGGAAAAACATGAACATTGCAATGTATATAGAAAAAATTAAAAAACTCTATTTCTGCCTGGTTTCGAACCAGGGACCTTTTGCATGTTAGGCAAACGTGATAACCGCTACACTACAGAAACCAACTTGTAGTCTAGTTGTGATCATGGAAACTAAAAAATATCTAGAGGTCTAACATCAATCCAAACGACATGGATGACCATGTTCATTGAAACGTATATAGAAAAAAAAATTTAAATTAAAAAAAAAACTGTCTGTCTGGTTATGAACCAGTTAACTTTTGCATGTTAGGCGAACGTGATAACATACATGGATGTCAAAATTACATGGATGACCATGTGCACTGAAACGTATATAGAAAAATGAATAAAATCTAGAAGAAAACTCTGTTTCTGCCTGGTTATGAACCAGTTAACTTTTGCATGTGAGGCAAACGTGATAACTGCTACACTACAGAAACCAACTTGTAGTCTAGTTGTGATCATGGAAACTGAAAAATATCTAGAGGTCTAACATCAATCAAAATTACATGGAAGACCATGTGAATTGCAACGTATATAGAAAAAATGTTAAAAATCCAGGAAAAACACTGTTACTGCCTGATTTCGAATAAGGGACCTTTTGTGTGTTAGGCAAACGTGATAACATACATGGATGTCAAAATGACATGAATGACCATGTTCATTGAAACGTATATAGAAAAAGAAATTGAAATTTAAAAAAAACTGTCTCTGTCTGGTTATGAACCAGTTAACTTTTGCATGTTAGGCAAACGTGATAACATACATGGATGTCAAAATTACATGGATGACCATGTGCACTGAAACGAATATAGAACAATTTTAAAAATCTAGAGGAAAACTCTGTTTCTGCCTGGTTTCGAAACAGGGACCTTCTGCGTGTGTGGCAAACGTGATAACCGCTACACTACAGAAACCAACTTGTAATCTAGTTGTGATCATGGAAATTGAAAAATATCTAGAGGTCTAACATCAATCAAAATGACATGGATGACCATGTTCATTGAAACGTATATAGAAAAAAAATTTACAATTAAAAAAAATCTGCCTCTGCCTGGTTATGAACCAGTTAACTTTTGCATGTTAGACAAACGTGATAACCGCTACACTACAGAAACCAACTTGTAGGCTAGTTATGATCATGGAAACTGAAAAATATCTAGAGGTCTAACATCAATCAAAATTACATGGAAGACCATGTGAATTGCAACGTATATAGAAAAATATTTACAAATCCAGGAAAAACACTGTTTCTGCCTGATTTCGAACAAGGGACCTTTTGTGTGTTAGGCAAACGTGATAACATACATGGATGTCAAAATGACATGAATGATCATGTTCATTGAAACGTATATAGAAAAAAGGTCCCTTGTTCGAAATCAGGCAGAAACAGTGTTTTTCCTTGATTTTTTACAATTTTTCTATATACGTCGCAATTCACATGGTCTTCCATGTCATTTTGATTAATGTTAGACCTCTAGATATTTTTCAGTTTCCATGATCACAACTAGCCTACTAGTTGGTTTCTGTGGTGTAGTGTTTATCACATTTGCCTCACACGCAAAAGATCCCTCGTTTGAAAGCAGGCAGAAACAGAGTTTTCCTCTAGATTTTTAAATTTTTTCTATATACGTTTCAGTGCACATGGTCATCCATGTAATTTTGACATCCATGTATGTTATCACGTTTGCATTACATGCAAAAGTTAACTGGTTCATAACCAGACAGAGACAGTTTTTTTTTTATTTTAATTTTTTTTTCTATATACGTTTCAATGAACATGGTCATCCATGTCATTTTGATTGATGTTAGACCTCTAGATATTTTTAAGTTTCCATGATCACAACTAGACTACAAATTGGTTTCTGTAGTGTAGCGGTCATCAAGTTTGCCTCACACGCAAAAGGTCCATGGTTCGAAACCAGGCAGAAACAGAGCTTTCCTCTAGATTTTTTATTTTTTTCTATATACGTTTCAGTGCACATGGTCATCCATGTAATTTTGACATCCATGTATGTTATCACGTTTGCCTAACATGCAAAAGTTAACTGGTTCATAACCAGACAGAGATATTTATTTTTTAATTTTTTTTTCTATATACGTTTCAATGAACATGGTCATTCATGTCATTTTGACATCCATGTATGTTATCACGTTTGCCTAACACACAAAAGGTCCCTTGTTCGAAATCAGGCAGAAACAGTGTTTTTCCTGGATTTTTTAAATTTTTTCTATATACGTTGCAATTCACATCGTCTTCCATGTAATTTTGATTAATGTTAGACCTCTAGATATTTTTCAGTTTCCATGATCATAACTAGCCTACTAGTTGGTTTCTGTAGTGTAGCAGTTATCACGTTTGCCTAACACTGAAAAGGTCCCTGGTTCGAAACCAGGCAGAAACAGAGTTTTTCGCTAGATTTTTTAATTTTTTCTATATACGTTGCAATTTTCATGTTCTTCCATGTAATTTTGATTGCTGTAAGACCTCTAGATATTGTTCAGTTTCCATGTTTGTAACTATACTTTAATGCAGTTTCTGTAGTGTAGTAGTTATCACGTTTGCTTTACACGTAAAAGGTAACTGGTTCAAAACCAGGCAGAAACAGTGTTTTTTCTGGATTTTTAAATTTTTATTACATACATTTCAATTCACATGGTCATCCATGTAATTTTTCCATCCATGTAGCGGTTATCACTTCTGCCTAACACGCAAAAGGTCCCTTATTCAAAACCAGGGAGAAACAGTGTTTTTTCATGATTTTTTTCTATATACGTTTCAATGCACATGGTCATCCATGTAATTTTGATTGCTGTAAGACATTTATATTTTGTTCAGTTTCCATGTTCGTAAATAGGCTTGAAGGCAGTTTCTGTAGTGTAGTGGTTATCATGTTTGCTTTACACGCAAAAGGAAACTGTTTCAAAACCAGGCAGAAATAGTCTTTTTTTCTGGATTTTAATATTTTTATTATATACGTTTCAATTCACATGGTCATCCATGTAATTTTGATATCTATGTAGCGGTTATCACGTCTGTCTAACACGCAAAAAGTACCTTGTTCAAAACCAGGGAGAAACAGTGTTTTTCAGGATTTTTTCTATATACGTTTCAATGCACATGGTCATACATGTAATTTTGATTGCTGTAAGACATCTATATTTTGTTCAGTTTCCTTGTTCGTAGATAGGCTTGAAGGCAGTTTCTGTAGTGTAGTCGTTATCACGTTTTCTTTACACGCAAAAGGTAACTGGTTCAAAACCAAGCAGAAACAGTGTTTTTTCTGGATTTTTAAATTTTTATTATATACATTTCAATTCACATGGTCATCCATGTAATTTTGATATCCATCTAGCGGTTATCACGTCTGCCTAACACGCAAAAAATACCTTGTTCAAAACCAGGGAGAAACAGTGTTTTTCAGGATTTTTTCTATATACGTTTCAATGCACATGGTCATCCATGTAATTTTGATTGCTGTAAGACATCTATATTTTGTTCAGTTTCCATGTTCGTACATAGGCTTGAAGGCAGTTTCTGTAGTGTAGTGGTTATCACGTTTGCTTTACACGCAAAAGGTAACTGGTTCAATACAAGGCAGAAACAGTGTTTTTTCTGGATTTTTAAATTTTTATTATATACATTTCAATTCACATAGTCATCCAAGTAATTTTGATATCCAAGTAGCGGTTATCACGTCTGCCTAACACGCAAAAGGTCCCTTGTTCGAAACCAGGGAGAAACAGTGTTTTTTCAGGATATTTCTATATAAGTTTCAATGCACTATAGTCATCCATGTAATTTTGATTGCTGTAAGAAATCTAGATATTGTTAATTTTCCATGTTCGTAACCCAGCCTCCAATCGGTTTCTGTAGTGTAGCGGTTGTCACATTTGCCTCACGTGTAAAAGGTCCCTGGTTTGAAACTACGCAGAAACTTTGACATCCATGTAGCGGTTATCATGTAAAAGGTCTCTTGTTCGAAAACAGGCAGAAACAGTGTTTTTCCTGGATTTTTTCTATATACGTTTCAATGCACATGGTCATCCATTTTTTCATATATACGGGATGCAAACAGAAGTGTGTCATCTAAGTACGCTTCTATCATATTTTATGAAATTCGTTTTTAGAAATGTTTTAAATGCACGGATATAATATGTTGTAATTTTCTTCTACTTTCATAATTAAAAAAAAAAAAGAGGGAAAAGCCCTTTTAAATGCTCAGCTATCCTTTGAAGTGGTGGTCCTATTATGGGTTATAGATTACTAAGGTGAATGGACACTGTTTAGAGCAAAATGGATTAAGGCAATCCTAAGAATACATGGAAGAAAATGGAATTAAATGAAATAAATAAAATGTATTCAAGCTTTTGTATTTATCCTTATAATTGTTTTTTTTATTTGTTTTGTTGGTCCATGTTGCAATTTATATATATTGTTTTCTATTTGTGATTAATGATTTAGCTGTGTTAATGGGATGTATCATGTATATTTAGCTATTTCCAGTAAATCCATATATAAGGCCAGTTGCCGCTGCGGATGTTAAAACCCAGAAGATGATTTGTCAGCTAAATGATCGTCGTTGGTGTGTGTGGTTGATGTTACATATTATTTCTATGTTTCCTTGCATTGGCCAATGAACAGCTAGTACAGTCTCCAGAGGAGTTCACAGGGTTAGAATCAGTTCCCTAGTGTGTATATCTATGAGTGGTGGAATTCAGTTCCTTTCGGTTAGTTTTGGCTGCTGTTCACATATTTCCAGATGGGACAGAAGGGGCAAAGCCTAGGGTCGCAGACGGCTGGGTGCAGGTTTATACTGTGCACCTCCAGGTGGGCGTGGTTATATTATTAGCTCCTCCGCTTCACAAATGTCAATTCTACACATGCCTGTTTCTATGACAACAGTCCCACCTCTCATGTTTAAGCTCCATTTTTTTTTGCTTCACTTCCTTATTGCATAATAAATGAACTGGTTACAAATGTTTACAGTCAGAACATATAACATTACTTAAGTTACTTAGAAAAGATACATTTTTTTTAAGTAACTGTATGTTTGTTAATGTATATTTTTATAAATTAAATGATTTTTTTTTATGGTTGTCTTATACCGATTAAACATTTTTTCATTTACCATATTGTCACCACCTTATATTCTATCTTCTCCTAAGAGCTTGCGCCCACAATAGCTTCCCTTTGTACTTGCCATGTCTCTTCTGAACCTTGGAACAATGATCACTGTTAGTAGTCAGCAACAGCTCAATCATTTCATTAGTCTCTTCCCTACACTTTCTTCTTTTTTTCTACGAGTTGGCGCTGACTGACATTTCCTTACATATGCAAACATGCCACTCTCACATGCAAAATCTGCCATTTACTCAGAAACATATGTGTCAACCTGTCTCATATCTACTATATACTTTAATCAGAGATCAAGGGGGCACATAAACTCTATTCAGTGGTTAGAAGGGCAAGCAGCACAAACTCCCCCTCTCTCCTCTGCTCCCTGACGCCTGGGTAAGGCCCTGCACATTGTGGTGAGTATTATTGCAACCTTTCCTAAGATGCTCAGCAAGATTAAATGGAGACTTTTGTCTGGTTGCGAATCATCTGAACGGTAACAAGTAACACCTCTATCCAGAGTCTCATTTCTGTAGTGTCTCTCTCAGTTCTGTAGAGTCTCTCTCTCATTTCTTTAGCATCTCTCTCAGAGTTCTGTAGAGTCTCTCTCTCGCTAAGTTCTGTAGCGTCTCTCATTTCTTTAGCGTCTCTTTCTCAGTTCTTCAGCGTTTCTCTCTCCTTTCTCTAGCGTCTCTCTTCTCAGTTCTGTAGCGTTTCTTTCTCTCTCCTTTCTGTAGCATCTCTCTCTTTGTGATTTCTGCAGTGTCTCTCTCCCCCCTGTATAGTCTCTCTTCCCTCTGCAGTGTCTTTCTCCCCCCCTTCCCCCTGAAGTGTCTCCCACATAGTGCCTTTCTTCCCCCCTCTTCCCCTTTAGTGTCTTTCTCCACCCTCTTGCCCTTATAGTATCTCTCACTCATCTTGCTTCCTCCGCTCCCCATCCAGTGCCGGAACTCCAGTCCCCAACAGCATCAGCAGCCCTCCTGCTCCACCAAAAATACCATCAGTACCCTGTTACCTCAGCATCATAATGATTAGCCCCTCTGTCCCACCAACATTATCATCGACCCCCGTCTCCCCAACATCATCAGCCCCCATGTGGGGTTGAATTTGACACAGTCCAATTTACCTCAATTATGTATAATAAACGTTTTCTATTTTTGTATTTATTCTTGTCCTTCCTATTTTTCTGAGTGTGGCATTTATAGACCCACTTTTAGTGGGGGTTATATCTCACACTATTTTATTTGGATAGATTGCTTTTAGGTCTTATTATCAACCTACCCTTCCATGTAGTTACTTTCTGCCTCATGAGGGGTGGTATAGATTTTGGGGTAAGGGGCAGTAATTTTAAATTATAATACTAGTTCTTACAGAGAATATAAAATGAAAGATAAACGACAGCATGGTTTAAAATATAGGTATCGACAGGGACAGGTGAGGAAAATTCACTGAAATACACACATGAAGATACGTTTGTCATCCAGAACAATCGAGCAAAATCTAAGCACAGTTATTAGGTAAAAATAAAAAAAAGCCGTTCAAGAACATCGTAAAGCTATGAATATTTTTATGGAAACGAACTCCAGTCTGTTGTAACATTCCTCTTCATTTGTTATCAGGGTGATTTTCTGTTTAAACAGTCTAAGACAGTTTTCGTCGCTAGGCAACTGAACGCGGAAGAGGAGGAGGTTGGGAACTACGTAAGTCAAATGCTTGCGGGGTGACGTTAGATGACGCCGAACTCGTAGAGTTACAGGGTTGCTCTTACACAATAATGATTGTAGTAGCGCTGCGCTTTCCAGGCAGTTACTAATATAAACATTTACCTGTCTTTTTATTTATTTCTATTCTTCAAGCCGGTACGTTGAAGTGGCAATTAAGCCTGCGTTGGTTCGGATACATACAGTAAGTCAGAGTGTTAAATATTCGTTCTGTTAAAGGAGAAAATAACAGTGATAACTATTTTGTAGACTACTCTTCCTTTGAGTCTCGGTACGATAAGGGATTTGGGTAAGACAAAATCTGCAAAACGGCATAGCAGCTTCTTTGGTGTTATTTCCTGGTTTTTGGTTTGTTTGTTTTTGAAAGGATAGTGCGTTTTAGCATATAAATAGATGAATCAAAGTTGAAGTTTGAGTCTTTTATTTTTTTCATGACCAAGTTGATAATTTACCTACCTGAAAATAGGGGTATGTTTTGCTCCTAAGGTATACAAATATAATATTTCATGTTCAGGGTATTGTCTGTAGGCTGAAGAGACCGTTATCGATAGTCTGAGGACTGAGGAAGGTCTTGAAAACTTGCAAACACATTCTCAACCAGTAAGTGGTATCATTTAAACTGTAGTTTTTTCTTGACTATCAATGGTTCTCAGTAGAGCGGTCCATTAACAGTTGACATTACTTTTAGCTGAACTTTGTGAATTATCCATTCGTCTTTGTTAAAATTTAAAATAGATTTCCTGGCTTTAACTTAATATGTGGTGAAATCCAGTGCCCCTATGCTTCATGCCATTTACTTACTGCCTCTTTAAATTCTTCTAGCAAAATATGTTTTTCCACTATTCTATCAGTTGTACTGCAAACAACCATTCTTCTCAATCACATTGCTGTTGACTTGCTACCCCCTGACTGCATTTTACCTTGCATTACCATGCATACCTATTACACCCATTTTTTAAAGGACATATCCACACTGCATTTTATACAGGCCTGACTTTCACTTTTTCTTTATTTATATAGAAATTAGTGTTTCTTTATCATATCAAATCACACAGTGGTGTCATCAGAGATGCACATAAACTAATTTTTCTCTAACTCTAGGCAATTGCTTGAAATTTTGCTAAAACAAATATTTAGATAATTTTTCCTTCTCTACATTCACAGTACAAACAATGTTTAAGTGACTGAATCCATTTTAAGCTATACATTATCTGCAACATTGTGAGAATTTTGAGAAATGAGTTTGATAACTCATGTTGTGTGTCGTGGCATCACAATGGTTGGTGTTACCCCCAGTGACCGCCTTCTGTACTAGACCATACAGAATCCTTAGTAAGGATTCACTCACCAATGCCACATATCCAGGCACAGACAGTAGTGTACACAAAGACACAATACCGGCAGCACTATTGACTAGTGACACCTGAACTACATACTGACAGACTTGTGAGACATCATGACATCTAGATACCTGTTCCTTGCCCCAATGTGACATCCAGTGCTCAGACTCTTTTTCATGCCGGGCGGCCGCCAGCCGCCAGCCAGGTAGTGTGTGCCAATGCAGAGTCTTTATCCCCTCAAGCTGTTTCTCCATCCATCCCCAAAGTGGCACTTTTAGAGAGGTGGCAAATTGCATTGGCACCACCGCAGTGTGCGCTTATAGCGTGAGCAGACAAAACCACGTTATTAGAAGCATCATTATAATTGAGTAATAATGACTGGAGAGAGCATCCGCATTAGAAGGTCCAAAAAGTAAATTAGCATAGAGTTTTAGCCTAATAGTAGGTATACTGATACAGTACATGTAAGCTTTACGAAAAAAATGTTTTTGTGGTTACAGCTAACTACAGGTATGTGTTTATTTTTTTTTTTAATAAAAATTTTGGCAAAAACCCTACACACAAATTTTGGTGTCATCTGGTACGGTCCGCATCCCCTGTATGTCCTGGTGTTGCCACTGTTGTGTGTCTTGACTTTTTCTTCCTTCATGCAAGCTAAAACAAGTTATTAGTAAATGACATTGCATTAATTTACTGGAACATCCTATTTCAAGAAAAATGATAGTAGGAAACGGTACATATTATGTTTTAGAAGATCGATGCTCTTACTTATGTGGGTAGATTTTTAGTATGGCTTATTCACTGTAACCAGTTGTTAAAATGCATAAAATTTTTTAGAATTGTGTCTTTTCTAAGTATTGTTTCTGTGACATTAATATTTTTATAATATGCTTGTTTTGCAGCATTATTTTAAGTCTTTTGTGAAACAATGTCTGCAACAGAAGAAGATACAGAACTGAGGGATCTCCTGATTCAAACACTTGAAAATAATGGTGCACTCAACAAAATCAAGGTGAAAGCTGAGAAATACACCATAAATATGTATTAACCCCTTTGTGACGCGTGGTGCTTCCGTCTTATGAAGCAACTCAAAGTGGCCTCATCTGACTGGTAGGATCCCACTGTAATTCCCAGCAACGGGAGCTGAGGAAAGCTTGCGATGAGCTGTTAAACGCTAGGACATTCTATGTCGTCCTAGCGTCTTTTAGGACCTGTAAAATTAGGACAGCATAGAATGTCCTGGAGACGTGAAGGGGTTAACCTGTGAAACCTGTGCCACAATTTTGTTTATCAACTGTGTTGGTACCTCTAGAAGCAGTCGACAACATTGCACTAAAAAAAAACCTTGGTTAGCTGTAAGCCTAGGGGTACATTTAGGCTTTGTATTAGGTTGATTATTATGGTTGGGGTCCAGGAGAAAATGGTTAGGAAATAGCAATTCACTATTTTCAATTATTGCCCTATAACTTGCAAAAAAAACCATGTGTGAACATTGACTATTTCTAAACTCAGGACTAATATTAGAATCTATTAAGCATGTTTTTCCATGAGTTTTGTAGATAAGTAATACATTTTTCATGTAAAAACCAGAAAGTTATCCCCCCCCCCCATTAAATTACATCTAAATATTGGTATCTAAAGAAAGGTCTTCTTATCCCGCCAAATAACCCAGTATATAATTTGTCTGGGTACAGTAAATAGGTTGAGAAGGAAATTACAGCTAAACACCAATACCACAGAAGTATAAAAACCTATACTTCTGTCCTTACAGAAGCAACATTCCAAAAACAGTCTTGTCTTCAAGGGGTTAAACAGAAGTTACAATTAAAGACAAATATAATGAAAGAAAAAAACCTGTATCTAAAATGTACCTTATTTTTCTGTTATCATTTTAGGCAGAGCTAAGAGCATCTGTGTTTTTGGCCATGGAAGAGCAAGAAAAAGTGGAGGTAAAAATTTTAATTTTCTTCCTTATTGAAGCGTTTATGCATATTTGCATAAATCTGTTTGCACAACTGTAAACAAAAAAACATAAATCCTCATAAAGAGGGGGGAAAAACCATTGTAAATATAAGTGTTTGTTCACGTGTTTTAATATACAACTTTTTTTTTTTATTTGAAACCTAAGCCTGGATATTTAACAGTAAAATTAAAAACCTAAAACAATTTAATTGAAAACCAAAACACTGTTTGCCGGTGTTAAGGTTACCTTGTGAGCTTGGCCTTACTCCAGAAATTCAAATTTATCTTGCCTTGCTCTTTCTATTACTTTTGTACATTCACAACCTCAGAATGTATTATAGTACTTCAAGGAACAGTTTTTTTTTTTCTGGTTTCACACTTGTAGCTTCTTTTTCCTTCACTGAGAACAGTACTGACCTCCATGAATGCAGTAGTGAGCATGACAGGAGGGGCTCTCTTAATGTGCCCCATATGGCGCACTGAAACATTGGGGCTTAGTTTCTAAAACTGAACTCACAAGGAAAAAGCAGGCGTTAATAGCAGATTTGGAATAACATGTCCAAGTTTCCTGGGATATTAATGCCTAAAGTTTGCAGTTGACTTGTTAGATGAGTATGGCAATAGCTCTCATTGTGGCTCACTCTGAATGCCATGCTAATTTTTCTATGATGGAGTTAGCCTATTACCATGAGGGATTATTCAATATCCCCAGATCTGGGCCAAAATCGGGCTAATAGCCAAATTGTGGAGGAATCCACAATTCGACAACTCCATACTTCATTTATGCTGAATTTTGGCTGACAAGGGGGAAGCCCATTTCTATTCTGGCATGACTGTGCCCCAGTGCACAAAGCAAGGTCCATAAAGTTGGATAAGTTTGACAGGGCCATCACAGATCCCAGACCTCAACTCTGTCAAAGACCTTAGGGATGAACTGGAACATAGATTGCAAGTCAGGCATTTTTGTCCAATGTAGTGACCTCACAACTGGATGAATAGGCAAAAAGTCCCACAGAAACACCCCAAAATCTTGTGGAAAGCCTTCCCAGAAGAGTGGAAGCTGTTAAACGCGGAACCAACTACACACTATGGATTTAGAATGTGATTTCTTAAAATAAATACATATACCACATAATACATACATATATATATATATTCATCCAACATGCATAAGCACTCCACTCTCCGTGTACGATGTACAATTTCTATTGCCCGGGTGCTATTCAGTCTACTATCCACAAATCTACAGGTAATGAAAAGCACTCACGGGACTTGCACGATAATCTTCTACTGTGGATTTGTGTGTATATATATATATATATATATATATATCGATCCAAAGTACCAGCACTCTGCCCAATTTAAGTCATAAAAAATGCCAAAACTTGCCTGGGTGCAATCCACATCAATCTACAAAATCCAAAACAGAAAAAGAATGCACTCACAGGGCTTCTAAAGACAGTCATTCAGGTTTTAATGCAGGATGATCGTCAGCATAGTTTTTTCAGCGACGTTTCAGGCTGTTAAGCCTTTTGTCAAGCACTCCAAATGAGAACAAACAAACAAACATATATGCACATCTAATCAAACACTTACCAGCAGCAGCTGGAGAAACACCCTTCCCACACCACGATGTGTCAATCAATTAGCAGGGTGTGGTACGGGGTAAGTAAGTTTGCGTTCCATCTTGCGTGTCACTTATGCCTACCCGTTGCTAAGCGACGCTGTGAAGGCGTCTAGTAATCCAGCGCGTGAGCGTGTATATGGACAGAGGCTAAAGCCACATAATGACACCGGGAGGTAGTGCAAAGGCATGACTATGTGTCTGGGAGGCATACTGTTAAGCCAAGTGCACTAGCTGAGCACCCGGTCAGTGACTGGGGATTCACTGCACCGGAGCTGTGTCTAGATCCAGACACAGCTGTACCTACCGTGTCAGAGACTAGAAGGGGTTGGTTAATGTGCGCGATTCCCCCAATGGGAGAGACTAATACAAAGCAGACTTGGAAGGCTGTTGATAAGATACTTACTATCTCTAATTGGGATGTAGTGGGCATGTTGAAACTACATAACCGGGTACCCTGTGACATGTTAGCATATATAAGTGGTAACATAATATAAAGAAAAAAAGAGTGATAATATCCAATAGTGTGTAAACTGTGGGAGAATAGAGAAAAGAGCAATGCACGTTCAAAGAAAAAAGAAGGAAAAACGAAAAAGGGAGAAAAAAACAAAAGAAACCTTAAAAAGAACGAAAAACAGAATGAACCAAACAAGGTGAAATATAGATATGTAGATCAAATATACATGATAGCGAAAAACAGAAACAACAACCTAAATAAAAAAATAAAATAATAGCAGAAATAAGCAAAAATAAGCAAAAAGTCCAGAACATTGATTATGAGAGCAATCTGATGATGAGAGAAATCCCAAAACAAGGGACCAAAAATGAAGAAAAATTGAAAACGGGTGAAAACACCTTTTTAAAGTCCAACAGTGTGTCCAGGGGCCACTGGGTGTGGAGCATCTGGGGTGCATCCCCACCATAGTTGTTTGTGACGACTCTCAAAGGATAGTCCAGTTCGCATCTACTAAGCTCTTGACGGGAGGAATGGGTGGAAAAGTAGTTGTTCATTTAAGCCTCTTGGGGCTACTGTGTCCAGTGTGAAAATCCATTTACACTCACGTTGGAGAAGAAGTTTTGCTCTATCACCCCCCCTCGGGAGTGGAGGTATATGATCGATGACAATGAATCGGAGTTGTGATAAAGAGTGTCGTTTTTCAAAAAAATGTTTGGCCACTGGCTTGTCTGTCACCTTATCTCGATAGGCTGTTCGTATTGATGAACGATGGCCTCTGATCCGATCCCTGACAGTCATAATTGTTTTGCCAACGTATGATAGACCACATGGGCACGTTATCAGGTATATTACGAATTCAGTTGTACAGGTAATACGATGGTTGATTTTATATTGGTGTCCTGTGTGAGGATGTGAGAAATGTGTGCCGGATACCATATGGGAACAAGTCACACATCCAAGGCAGCGGTAACAGCCTGTACGTTGGTATTGAGTATTAAGTGAATAGCAATGTGTTGGATCTGACTTGACTAATCTATCTCGTAGATTCGTCCCACGTTTGTAACAAAGCATCGGTGGTGTATCCACTATTCTGGGCAGCGTATTGTCGCCCGTTAAGATATTCCAGTTGTGTGTGATCACTTCTTTTACAGACGGAGAGGAAACATGGAACTTCGTCGGGAAGACTATCCGGGATTGTTTTGCTTCATGTTGATGTATAGGTACATATTTGAGTGCTTTGGCAAGAGCTCGTTGTACGTCAGGACGTGGGTAACCTCTCTCATGAAATCTTTTGGCCATTTGATCCAATTGTGTTCTCATATTCATGGGATCCGAGTTGTTCCTGATTACTCGTAGAAATTGTGAGTAAGGTAATGATTTTTTTAACGGCGGAGGATGAAAGCTATTAAAGTGTAGTAAGGTATTCCGATCGGTAGCCTTCCTATACAAGGTATAGCCCAATCTGTCTTGATTTGTATAGATCAGTACATCCAAGAACTGTATTCGTTCAGTTGAAAAATCCATAGTGAATCTTATAGGTGACGATATCTGGTTCAGAGTCGTCAGCATCGACTGTAAGTGTTCTGCTGTTGATGTCCATACCAAAAATATGTCATCTACAAACCGATTGTACATTAAAATATGTGTTGCATACTTAGAGATGATATGTTGCATTTCATATACATACATAAACATGTTTGCATACGTGGGTGCCATCGCTGCTCCCATGGATGTACCAGATGTCTGTATATAGTATTTGTGTTCAAATTTAAAAAAATTATTCGATAAACAGAAGAAGAGCATCTGACACAAAAATTCAACGGGAGGTCCCGTGTAAGTAGTCGACTGAGAAAGGAGTGTCCTCACTGCCTCCACTCCTTGATCATGGGGTATCACTGTGTACAGACTCGAGACATCCATTGTGACTAGCAGGATTTCAGATGTAGATAGTTTAATGTCCCTTAACTTCTGCAGAAAGTCAGGAGTATCTTTCAAGCATGTAGTCAACTGGAGAGCCGTCTCCTTAAGGTGAAAATCGATCCATTGAGTGATCGGCTCCAATAGGCTGCCTTTCGCCGATACAATTGGTCTTCCTGGGGGTTTCCTTGGGTTTTTGTGGATTTTAGGTAGAGTGTAGATAACCGGGCAGATCGGAAATTTCTGATGTAAGAATTGGTGCGTATGGTCATCAATGTATAGGTGTTGTTGAGCATCAGACAGCAGATTAGTTATTGCCTGTTGGACATTCGGAGTGGGGTCTCGAGATGTACTGCGGTAGGTGTCTCTATCTTGTAATTGTCGAAGGATCTCTCCCCGGTAGTCTGCATAGTTTTGTATGACAATAGCACCGCCTTTATCGGCTGGGCGGATAATTATCTGTGGGTCTTTTGCCAAACACTGAAGTGCATATGTTTCATCTTTTGTTAAATTGTATTCTGTTCCAACGGGGCTGGTACATATTTCACGGATTTGTCTCTCTGTGATATTGGAATATGTTTTCAGCGCAATGTTTTTGGTGTATGGATCGAATTGGCTCTTCAATTTGAATGGTGCTACAGCTCCGTTCTGTGTTGGTGCACGGTGGAAGAATTCTTTTAATCTTAGAGATCTATTAAACTTGTAAAGGTCAATCTCTTGTTCAAAATGGTTAGGAAGATTCGTGGGTACAAACGATAGTCCCTTCGAGAGAAGGCTTGTTTCAGCTGGAGATAGGGCTCTATCAGAGAGGTTGAAAATGGGTTCTAATGTTTGGAGATCGGGGGTTTGCTTCTTAATGGGGTGTAGTTTCCCCTTCTGCCCACGTCTTGTGTGTGGTCTCTTCCTCGATCTCGTTGTGCTCTGGTTAATACACCTAAGGTCGGCCACTCTGTCGAATTTGTTTGATCTAAAAAAGATGGGAGTGGTTTGGTTCGCGGATTTATTGCTTCTGCATCTGAGGCTGAGTCCCCTGAGGACACATCTATTGTCGTTACTGATGGTTTCTTGATTCTCATGCGTTCTCTCCTCACACCTCGGTTTTGTGATTCCCCACTGCGTCCACTGAGCCAATGATAGACGTTGTGATACTGGTAATCATTATTAACTTGTGTCATTTTTTGTCGTTTGAATCTAATGATTTCATTCTTGTATTGTAGTACTTCTTCCTGAAGTTTATTCATCATGTCTGTGGCTGGTGTGGACGATAATGCAGTAGCTTTCATGGTTTGTATTTCTGTTAATTTATTTCGTACCTCTGTAAGTTCCTTAGTTATTTCTTCAATGACCAGGATCAATAAATCCATAGAGCATTTATTTAGAATGCCTATCCACCTTCTACAAAATTCGGGGTTGGTTCGGCCGTTCCATGTTTCCTCTCCGTCTGTAAACGAAGTGATCACACACAACTGGAATATCTTAACGGGCGACAATACGCTGCCCAGAATAGTGGATACACCACCGATGCTTTGTTACAAACGTGGGACGAATCTACGAGATAGATTAGTCAAGTCAGATCCAACACATTGCTATTCACTTAATACTCAATACCAACGTACAGGCTGTTACCGCTGCCTTGGATGTGTGACTTGTTCCCATATGGTATCCGGCACACATTTCTCACATCCTCACACAGGACACCAATATAAAATCAACCATCGTATTACCTGTACAACTGAATTCGTAATATACCTGATAACGTGCCCATGTGGTCTATCATACGTTGGCAAAACAATTATGACTGTCAGGGATCGGATCAGAGGCCATCGTTCATCAATACGAACAGCCTATCGAGATAAGGTGACAGACAAGCCAGTGGCCAAACATTTTTTTGAAAAACGACACTCTTTATCACAACTCCGATTCATTGTCATCGATCATATACCTCCACTCCCGAGGGGGGGTGATAGAGCAAAACTTCTTCTCCAACGTGAGTGTAAATGGATTTTCACACTGGACACAGTAGCCCCAAGAGGCTTAAATGAACAACTACTTTTCCACCCATTCCTCCCGTCAAGAGCTTAGTAGATGCGAACTGGACTATCCTTTGAGAGTCGTCACAAACAACTATGGTGGGGATGCACCCCAGATGCTCCACACCCAGTGGCCCCTGGACACACTGTTGGACTTTAAAAAGGTGTTTTCACCCGTTTTCAATTTTTTTTCATTTTTGGTCCCTTGTTTTGGGATTTCTCTCATCATCAGATTGCTCTCATAATCAATGTTCTGGACTTTTTGCTTATTTTTGCTTATTTCTGCTATTATTTTATTTTTTTATTTAGGTTGTTGTTTCTGTTTTTCGCTATCATGTATATTTGATCTACATATCTATATTTCACCTTGTTTGGTTCATTCTGTTTTTCGTTCTTTTTAAGGTTTCTTTTGTTTTTTTCTCCCTTTTTCGTTTTTCCTTCTTTTTTCTTTGAACGTGCATTGCTCTTTTCTCTATTCTCCCACAGTTTACACACTATTGGATATTATCACTCTTTTTTTCTTTATATTATGTTACCACTTATATATGCTAACATGTCACAGGGTACCCGGTTATGTAGTTTCAACATGCCCACTACATCCCAATTAGAGATAGTAAGTATCTTATCAACAGCCTTCCAAGTCTGCTTTGTATTAGTCTCTCCCATTGGGGGAATCGCGCACATTAACCAACCCCTTCTAGTCTCTGACACGGTAGGTACAGCTGTGTCTGGATCTAGACACAGCTCCGGTGCAGTGAATCCCCAGTCACTGACCGGGTGCTCAGCTAGTGCACTTGGCTTAACAGTATGCCTCCCAGACACATAGTCATGCCTTTGCACTACCTCCCGGTGTCATTATGTGGCTTTAGCCTCTGTCCATATACACGCTCACGCGCTGGATTACTAGACGCCTTCACAGCGTCGCTTAGCAACGGGTAGGCATAAGTGACACGCAAGATGGAACGCAAACTTACTTACCCCGTACCACACCCTGCTAATTGATTGACACATCGTGGTGTGGGAAGGGTGTTTCTCCAGCTGCTGCTGGTAAGTGTTTGATTAGATGTGCATATATGTTTGTTTGTTTGTTCTCATTTGGAGTGCTTGACAAAAGGCTTAACAGCCTGAAACGTCGCTGAAAAAACTATGCTGACGATCATCCTGCATTAAAACCTGAATGACTGTCTTTAGAAGCCCTGTGAGTGCATTCTTTTTCTGTTTTGGATTTTGTAGATTGATGTGGATTGCACCCAGGCAAGTTTTGGCATTTTTTATGACTTAAATTGGGCAGAGTGCTGGTACTTTGGATCGATATACTAGTTGTAGACACCTCATCAGTGTCTGTACACAGCACCGCAAATTGTTATTTAGTAGCAAGCTTGCCTTGCTATATTTAGATTTTTGTCTGATTGTTTACTATATCCGTAGCTCATCACTCCAGCGAGCACGGCGAAACATAACACCCACATGGAAGATTTTTTAGGGAGAGCAGGCGCTCTGTTGGAGCAAGCCGAGACCATTCAGATCTCGGATGCAGAGGCTGCTAGCGCTCTATGGTCTGAAACTCAGCTGGACCTGCCCAGCACCGAGACCATCAAAGATGTATATATTGATATCCTTAAACTGAAAAAGAGGGAAACAGATTTAGATCTACATGGCCTGTTTTTGTCTGACTATTTTAAAGCAAAAAGGATACCGAGAGGTTTTAGGGTCAGAAATATACCAACCATTGGCCGAACCAACCCCGAATTTTGTAGAAGGTGGATAGGCATTCTAAATAAATGCTCTATGGATTTATTGATCCTGGTCATTGAAGAAATAACTAAGGAACTTACTGAGGTACGAAATAAATTAACAGAAATACAAACCATGAAAGCTACTGCATTATCGTCCACACCAGCCACAGACATGATGAATAAACTTCAGGAAGAAGTACTACAATACAAGAATGAAATCATTAGATTCAAACGACAAAAAATGACACAAGTTAATAATGATTACCAGTATCACAACGTCTATCATTGGCTCAGTGGACGCAGTGGGGAATCACAAAACCGAGGTGTGAGGAGAGAACGCATGAGAATCAAGAAACCATCAGTAACGACAATAGATGTGTCCTCAGGGGACTCAGCCTCAGATGCAGAAGCAATAAATCCGCGAACCAAACCACTCCCATCTTTTTTAGATCAAACAAATTCGACAGAGTGGCCGACCTTAGGTGTATTAACCAGAGCACAACGAGATCGAGGAAGAGACCACACACAAGACGTGGGCAGAAGGGGAAACTACACCCCATTAAGAAGCAAACCCCCGATCTCCAAACATTAGAACCCATTTTCAACCTCTCTGATAGAGCCCTATCTCCAGCTGAAACAAGCCTTCTCTCGAAGGGACTATCGTTTGTACCCACGAATCTTCCTAACCATTTTGAACAAGAGATTGACCTTTACAAGTTTAATAGATCTCTAAGATTAAAAGAATTCTTCCACCGTGCACCAACACAGAACGGAGCTGTAGCACCATTCAAATTGAAGAGCCAATTCGATCCATACACCAAAAACATTGCGCTGAAAACATATTCCAATATCACAGAGAGACAAATCCGTGAAATATGTACCAGCCCCGTTGGAACAGAATACAATTTAACAAAAGATGAAACATATGCACTTCAGTGTTTGGCAAAAGACCCACAGATAATTATCCGCCCAGCCGATAAAGGCGGTGCTATTGTCATACAAAACTATGCAGACTACCGGGGAGAGATCCTTCGACAATTACAAGATAGAGACACCTACCGCAGTACATCTCGAGACCCCACTCCGAATGTCCAACAGGCAATAACTAATCTGCTGTCTGATGCTCAACAACACCTATACATTGATGACCATACGCACCAATTCTTACATCAGAAATTTCCGATCTGCCCGGTTATCTACACTCTACCTAAAATCCACAAAAACCCAAGGAAACCCCCAGGAAGACCAATTGTATCGGCGAAAGGCAGCCTATTGGAGCCGATCACTCAATGGATCGATTTTCACCTTAAGGAGACGGCTCTCCAGTTGACTACATGCTTGAAAGATACTCCTGACTTTCTGCAGAAGTTAAGGGACATTAAACTATCTACATCTGAAATCCTGCTAGTCACAATGGATGTCTCGAGTCTGTACACAGTGATACCCCATGATCAAGGAGTGGAGGCAGTGAGGACACTCCTTTCTCAGTCGACTACTTACACGGGACCTCCCGTTGAATTTTTGTGTCAGATGCTCTTCTTCTGTTTATCGAATAATTTTTTTAAATTTGAACACAAATACTATATACAGACATCTGGTACATCCATGGGAGCAGCGATGGCACCCACGTATGCAAACATGTTTATGTATGTATATGAAATGCAACATATCATCTCTAAGTATGCAACACATATTTTAATGTACAATCGGTTTGTAGATGACATATTTTTGGTATGGACATCAACAGCAGAACACTTACAGTCGATGCTGACGACTCTGAACCAGATATCGTCACCTATAAGATTCACTATGGATTTTTCAACTGAACGAATACAGTTCTTGGATGTACTGATCTATACAAATCAAGACAGATTGGGCTATACCTTGTATAGGAAGGCTACCGATCGGAATACCTTACTACACTTTAATAGCTTTCATCCTCCGCCGTTAAAAAAATCATTACCTTACTCACAATTTCTACGAGTAATCAGGAACAACTCGGATCCCATGAATATGAGAACACAATTGGATCAAATGGCCAAAAGATTTCATGAGAGAGGTTACCCACGTCCTGACGTACAACGAGCTCTTGCCAAAGCACTCAAATATGTACCTATACATCAACATGAAGCAAAACAATCCCGGATAGTCTTCCCGACGAAGTTCCATGTTTCCTCTCCGTCTGTAAAAGAAGTGATCACACACAACTGGAATATCTTAACGGGCGACAATACGCTGCCCAGAATAGTGGATACACCACCGATGCTTTGTTACAAACGTGGGACGAATCTACGAGATAGATTAGTCAAGTCAGATCCAACACATTGCTATTCACTTAATACTCAATACCAACGTACAGGCTGTTACCGCTGCCTTGGATGTGTGACTTGTTCCCATATGGTATCCGGCACACATTTCTCACATCCTCACACAGGACACCAATATAAAATCAACCATCGTATTACCTGTACAACTGAATTCGTAATATACCTGATAACGTGCCCATGTGGTCTATCATACGTTGGCAAAACAATTATGACTGTCAGGGATCGGATCAGAGGCCATCGTTCATCAATACGAACAGCCTATCGAGATAAGGTGACAGACAAGCCAGTGGCCAAACATTTTTTTGAAAAACGACACTCTTTATCACAACTCCGATTCATTGTCATCGATCATATACCTCCACTCCCGAGGGGGGGTGATAGAGCAAAACTTCTTCTCCAACGTGAGTGTAAATGGATTTTCACACTGGACACAGTAGCCCCAAGAGGCTTAAATGAACAACTACTTTTCCACCCATTCCTCCCGTCAAGAGCTTAGTAGATGCGAACTGGACTATCCTTTGAGAGTCGTCACAAACAACTATGGTGGGGATGCACCCCAGATGCTCCACACCCAGTGGCCCCTGGACACACTGTTGGACTTTAAAAAGGTGTTTTCACCCGTTTTCAATTTTTTTTCATTTTTGGTCCCTTGTTTTGGGATTTCTCTCATCATCAGATTGCTCTCATAATCAATGTTCTGGACTTTTTGCTTATTTTTGCTTATTTCTGCTATTATTTTATTTTTTTATTTAGGTTGTTGTTTCTGTTTTTCGCTATCATGTATATTTGATCTACATATCTATATTTCACCTTGTTTGGTTCATTCTGTTTTTCGTTCTTTTTAAGGTTTCTTTTGTTTTTTTCTCCCTTTTTCGTTTTTCCTTCTTTTTTCTTTGAACGTGCATTGCTCTTTTCTCTATTCTCCCACAGTTTACACACTATTGGATATTATCACTCTTTTTTTCTTTATATTATGTTACCACTTATATATGCTAACATGTCACAGGGTACCCGGTTATGTAGTTTCAACATGCCCACTACATCCCAATTAGAGATAGTAAGTATCTTATCAACAGCCTTCCAAGTCTGCTTTGTATTAGTCTCTCCCATTGGGGGAATCGCGCACATTAACCAACCCCTTCTAGTCTCTGACACGGTAGGTACAGCTGTGTCTGGATCTAGACACAGCTCCGGTGCAGTGAATCCCCAGTCACTGACCGGGTGCTCAGCTAGTGCACTTGGCTTAACAGTATGCCTCCCAGACACATAGTCATGCCTTTGCACTACCTCCCGGTGTCATTATGTGGCTTTAGCCTCTGTCCATATACACGCTCACGCGCTGGATTACTAGACGCCTTCACAGCGTCGCTTAGCAACGGGTAGGCATAAGTGACACGCAAGATGGAACGCAAACTTACTTACCCCGTACCACACCCTGCTAATTGATTGACACATCGTGGTGTGGGAAGGGTGTTTCTCCAGCTGCTGCTGGTAAGTGTTTGATTAGATGTGCATATATGTTTGTTTGTTTGTTCTCATTTGGAGTGCTTGACAAAAGGCTTAACAGCCTGAAACGTCGCTGAAAAAACTATGCTGACGATCATCCTGCATTAAAACCTGAATGACTGTCTTTAGAAGCCCTGTGAGTGCATTCTTTTTCTGTTTTGGATTTTGTAGATTGATGTGGATTGCACCCAGGCAAGTTTTGGCATTTTTTATGACTTAAATTGGGCAGAGTGCTGGTACTTTGGATCGATATACTAGTTGTAGACACCTCATCAGTGTCTGTACACAGCACCGCAAATTGTTATTTAGTAGCAAGCTTGCCTTGCTATATTTAGATTTTTGTCTGATTGTTTACTATATCCGTAGCTCATCACTCCAGCGAGCACGGCGAAACATAACACCCACATGGAAGATTTTTTAGGGAGAGCAGGCGCTCTGTTGGAGCAAGCCGAGACCATTCAGATCTCGGATGCAGAGGCTGCTAGCGCTCTATGGTCTGAAACTCAGCTGGACCTGCCCAGCACCGAGACCATCAAAGATGTATATATTGATATCCTTAAACTGAAAAAGAGGGAAACAGATTTAGATCTACATGGCCTGTTTTTGTCTGACTATTTTAAAGCAAAAAGGATACCGAGAGGTTTTAGGGTCAGAAATATACCAACCATTGGCCGAACCAACCCCGAATTTTGTAGAAGGTGGATAGGCATTCTAAATAAATGCTCTATGGATTTATTGATCCTGGTCATTGAAGAAATAACTAAGGAACTTACAGAGGTACGAAATAAATTAACAGAAATACAAACCATGAAAGCTACTGCATTATCGTCCACACCAGCCACAGACATGATGAATAAACTTCAGGAAGAAGTACTACAATACAAGAATGAAATCATTAGATTCAAACGACAAAAAATGACACAAGTTAATAATGATTACCAGTATCACAACGTCTATCATTGGCTCAGTGGACGCAGTGGGGAATCACAAAACCGAGGTGTGAGGAGAGAACGCATGAGAATCAAGAAACCATCAGTAACGACAATAGATGTGTCCTCAGGGGACTCAGCCTCAGATGCAGAAGCAATAAATCCGCGAACCAAACCACTCCCATCTTTTTTAGATCAAACAAATTCGACAGAGTGGCCGACCTTAGGTGTATTAACCAGAGCACAACGAGATCGAGGAAGAGACCACACACAAGACGTGGGCAGAAGGGGAAACTACACCCCATTAAGAAGCAAACCCCCGATCTCCAAACATTAGAACCCATTTTCAACCTCTCTGATAGAGCCCTATCTCCAGCTGAAACAAGCCTTCTCTCGAAGGGACTATCGTTTGTACCCACGAATCTTCCTAACCATTTTGAACAAGAGATTGACCTTTACAAGTTTAATAGATCTCTAAGATTAAAAGAATTCTTCCACCGTGCACCAACACAGAACGGAGCTGTAGCACCATTCAAATTGAAGAGCCAATTCGATCCATACACCAAAAACATTGCGCTGAAAACATATTCCAATATCACAGAGAGACAAATCCGTGAAATATGTACCAGCCCCGTTGGAACAGAATACAATTTAACAAAAGATGAAACATATGCACTTCAGTGTTTGGCAAAAGACCCACAGATAATTATCCGCCCAGCCGATAAAGGCGGTGCTATTGTCATACAAAACTATGCAGACTACCGGGGAGAGATCCTTCGACAATTACAAGATAGAGACACCTACCGCAGTACATCTCGAGACCCCACTCCGAATGTCCAACAGGCAATAACTAATCTGCTGTCTGATGCTCAACAACACCTATACATTGATGACCATACGCACCAATTCTTACATCAGAAATTTCCGATCTGCCCGGTTATCTACACTCTACCTAAAATCCACAAAAACCCAAGGAAACCCCCAGGAAGACCAATTGTATCGGCGAAAGGCAGCCTATTGGAGCCGATCACTCAATGGATCGATTTTCACCTTAAGGAGACGGCTCTCCAGTTGACTACATGCTTGAAAGATACTCCTGACTTTCTGCAGAAGTTAAGGGACATTAAACTATCTACATCTGAAATCCTGCTAGTCACAATGGATGTCTCGAGTCTGTACACAGTGATACCCCATGATCAAGGAGTGGAGGCAGTGAGGACACTCCTTTCTCAGTCGACTACTTACACGGGACCTCCCGTTGAATTTTTGTGTCAGATGCTCTTCTTCTGTTTATCGAATAATTTTTTTAAATTTGAACACAAATACTATATACAGACATCTGGTACATCCATGGGAGCAGCGATGGCACCCACGTATGCAAACATGTTTATGTATGTATATGAAATGCAACATATCATCTCTAAGTATGCAACACATATTTTAATGTACAATCGGTTTGTAGATGACATATTTTTGGTATGGACATCAACAGCAGAACACTTACAGTCGATGCTGACGACTCTGAACCAGATATCGTCACCTATAAGATTCACTATGGATTTTTCAACTGAACGAATACAGTTCTTGGATGTACTGATCTATACAAATCAAGACAGATTGGGCTATACCTTGTATAGGAAGGCTACCGATCGGAATACCTTACTACACTTTAATAGCTTTCATCCTCCGCCGTTAAAAAAATCATTACCTTACTCACAATTTCTACGAGTAATCAGGAACAACTCGGATCCCATGAATATGAGAACACAATTGGATCAAATGGCCAAAAGATTTCATGAGAGAGGTTACCCACGTCCTGACGTACAACGAGCTCTTGCCAAAGCACTCAAATATGTACCTATACATCAACATGAAGCAAAACAATCCCGGATAGTCTTCCCGACGAAGTTCCATGTTTCCTCTCCGTCTGTAAAAGAAGTGATCACACACAACTGGAATATCTTAACGGGCGACAATACGCTGCCCAGAATAGTGGATACACCACCGATGCTTTGTTACAAACGTGGGACGAATCTACGAGATAGATTAGTCAAGTCAGATCCAACACATTGCTATTCACTTAATACTCAATACCAACGTACAGGCTGTTACCGCTGCCTTGGATGTGTGACTTGTTCCCATATGGTATCCGGCACACATTTCTCACATCCTCACACAGGACACCAATATAAAATCAACCATCGTATTACCTGTACAACTGAATTCGTAATATACCTGATAACGTGCCCATGTGGTCTATCATACGTTGGCAAAACAATTATGACTGTCAGGGATCGGATCAGAGGCCATCGTTCATCAATACGAACAGCCTATCGAGATAAGGTGACAGACAAGCCAGTGGCCAAACATTTTTTTGAAAAACGACACTCTTTATCACAACTCCGATTCATTGTCATCGATCATATACCTCCACTCCCGAGGGGGGGTGATAGAGCAAAACTTCTTCTCCAACGTGAGTGTAAATGGATTTTCACACTGGACACAGTAGCCCCAAGAGGCTTAAATGAACAACTACTTTTCCACCCATTCCTCCCGTCAAGAGCTTAGTAGATGCGAACTGGACTATCCTTTGAGAGTCGTCACAAACAACTATGGTGGGGATGCACCCCAGATGCTCCACACCCAGTGGCCCCTGGACACACTGTTGGACTTTAAAAAGGTGTTTTCACCCGTTTTCAATTTTTTTTCATTTTTGGTCCCTTGTTTTGGGATTTCTCTCATCATCAGATTGCTCTCATAATCAATGTTCTGGACTTTTTGCTTATTTTTGCTTATTTCTGCTATTATTTTATTTTTTTATTTAGGTTGTTGTTTCTGTTTTTCGCTATCATGTATATTTGATCTACATATCTATATTTCACCTTGTTTGGTTCATTCTGTTTTTCGTTCTTTTTAAGGTTTCTTTTGTTTTTTTCTCCCTTTTTCGTTTTTCCTTCTTTTTTCTTTGAACGTGCATTGCTCTTTTCTCTATTCTCCCACAGTTTACACACTATTGGATATTATCACTCTTTTTTTCTTTATATTATGTTACCACTTATATATGCTAACATGTCACAGGGTACCCGGTTATGTAGTTTCAACATGCCCACTACATCCCAATTAGAGATAGTAAGTATCTTATCAACAGCCTTCCAAGTCTGCTTTGTATTAGTCTCTCCCATTGGGGGAATCGCGCACATTAACCAACCCCTTCTAGTCTCTGACACGGTAGGTACAGCTGTGTCTGGATCTAGACACAGCTCCGGTGCAGTGAATCCCCAGTCACTGACCGGGTGCTCAGCTAGTGCACTTGGCTTAACAGTATGCCTCCCAGACACATAGTCATGCCTTTGCACTACCTCCCGGTGTCATTATGTGGCTTTAGCCTCTGTCCATATACACGCTCACGCGCTGGATTACTAGACGCCTTCACAGCGTCGCTTAGCAACGGGTAGGCATAAGTGACACGCAAGATGGAACGCAAACTTACTTACCCCGTACCACACCCTGCTAATTGATTGACACATCGTGGTGTGGGAAGGGTGTTTCTCCAGCTGCTGCTGGTAAGTGTTTGATTAGATGTGCATATATGTTTGTTTGTTTGTTCTCATTTGGAGTGCTTGACAAAAGGCTTAACAGCCTGAAACGTCGCTGAAAAAACTATGCTGACGATCATCCTGCATTAAAACCTGAATGACTGTCTTTAGAAGCCCTGTGAGTGCATTCTTTTTCTGTTTTGGATTTTATATATATATATATACACACACACAAATCCCCAGTAGAAGATTATCGTGCAAGTCCCGTATATATATATATATATATATATATATACACACACACACATACAAACATATGCACTTTGAAAGCCGGACAATTGGGAATCCAGAATACAGCTGTTATAATCTCCCTCTGATTTTACTATCTAAAGCTAATCTAAAAGAGGAGTCCTGTAAATATTTTGCACTTTCACCATAAAATTGGCCAGCAGATAAACTATTCTGAACATAGAGAAGAGTGGAAAATTATTGGATCTAAAGTGATAGTCATTACATTTGGCATCCAAAAGAAACCAAGAACAAAAAACAAGCTTAAAAAAAGATAAGGATAACAAAACAAAAAAACCCTGGACGGCTAATAGAAACGTCTTGTCACTAGCTAAAAGGGATATGATCCCAAATCCCATCTGCTATACAGAACAGGGTCACTCAATTTGAGAATTAGAAAATTGCACAGACTAGGCCAAATGGTTCGTATCTGCCGACACATTCTATGTTAATCCCCCATTGCCAGAATTTTGAAAGAGGACTTGGCAAATAATTGATATGAGTCTTTTTTGCCTCTCTTTCTCTTTTGTTCTTTCATTTTCTCCTTTCTTGTGACCACTCACTAGGAACTTTATATTGTTCCATTTTTGTAATTTTCCAATTTTTTTTTTAGAATAGTATGCATGACTTTTATATCCATAGGGACTGATGCTGATGCTGATTCTGGTTTGAATGGGATGAATGCTGTCTACTCTTGGGGTATGGAAATATCTACAAAATTGGAATTCTGAATGGTTGATAAAACAAGCAAAATCCTGGCATATTGAGTGGCTAAATCCTGGCATATTGAGTGGCTAAAATTCTGGCATATTGATTGGCTAAAATTCTGGCATATTGATTGGCTAAATCCTGGCATATTGAGCGGCTAAATCCTGGCATATTGAGCGGCTAAATCCTGGCACATTGAGCGGCTAAATCCTGGCATATTGAGCGGCTAAATCCTGGCATATTGTGCATAATGGAAAATATTATAGTCCAAAGCAGCTGGGATGCTAAAGGTTAGTCACCACTGCAGTCTTATGGGGTAAGTCACAGGGATTGCTAATGTTTGGCTGGTGCACACTGCATTTCTCATGCAGAATGGTGTGCCTAAGGTTAGCTGCTCTCTAGCTTTACTCGTTACCACTACTTTTGGGAGATAAGAATTTAGTAAAGATCTGTTCTAAATGTGGTTTTCTTGTTTTCCTTCGCTAAAAACTAGGTGCATCTTATGGTCAGATGTGTCTTATGGAGCGAAAAATACGTACTTGTAAATATGAATGCACCAAATGTAAATTTTAACCCCTTAACGATAGATGACGTGCCAGGCACGTCACGGCAAATCATGGACTTGCCGACAGCTGACGTGCCTGGCACGTCATGCACTAAATGGAGTAAAGAAAGCGACCAGCGGTCGCTTTCTTTACTCTAACGGTGTTGCTACAATGCCTCTAGGTAGAGGCATTGTGCAACACCCCCCAAATGTGCAGGGGCGCGCTACGGAGTGATCGTAGCAGCCATTTAAAAATGGCTGCGCCCGCTGCACACATGTGCTTAGAAAGCTGATGAGCACTTACCATACTGTCAAAGGCAATATTACTAAATATTGCCTTTGACAAGTATTGATCTGCCTCCCTCACCTTACTACTTTTAGTAAGGGAGAGAGACAGATCAGATCAAGTAAAAAAAATTAAATAAAATAATAAATTTTTTTTTATAAAAGCCATTTAACCCCTTCCCTACCATTGATCGCTGTGTACGCAGTGATCATACACAGCAGCACATTTTTTGCTGTCTGTGCATTTTTTAGGGGTTATTTTTTTTTACTGTAATTCATTACAGTATAAAAAAACCTCTTTTAAGAGAGATTAACCCCTTTCTTGCCGTAGATCACTGCCTAATCAGCGATCTGACACAAATGCAGCAATCTTGCTGCAGAAGCATTTTTAATTTTTTTAAAACTTTTTTATTACACCCGTCACGTGTTAATTATACCCGCTAGGGGACTACGTTTAACATAAAAAATTTTTTTTAGCTGTCTGAGCGCATGTATAGCGATCAGTAACAGCTGATAAGTGACAATGGCGGGTTGGCGTTTGCTCAGATGAGCATCACCATTCGTCTGGTTAGATCAATATGTGTAAATATTTGATCTGACCCGTGTAGATCTGCCTCCCTCTCACTTGAGTTTTAGTGAGGGAGGGAGACAGAGCTGTATAATGTAAGTTTTTAATTATAATATATTTAATAGAATTGAGACCCAAAGGCTTTTATAAAAGCCGTTTCCAGTATTTAACCCCTTCCCTTTAATTGATCGCTGTGTACGCAGTGATCTTACACAGCAGCACATTTTTTGCTGTCTGTGCATTTTTTTAGGGGTTATTTTTTTTTACTTTGATTTATTAAAGTATATCAAAGGCTCTTTTAAGAGCTATTAACCCCTTCCTTGCCGTATATCACTTCCTAAGCAGCACATATGGTCACTGCCTAAGCAGTGCATATGGTCACTGCCTAAGCAGCGCATATGGAGCAATCTAGTCGCAGAAGGATTTTTTTTTGCTATCAGCATTTTTTTTGTCAGACTCACTAGGGGTTAATTATACCCACTAGGGGATTACGTGTATTCCTTTTGAAGCTGTCTGAACGCGTGTATAGCGATCAGTAACAGCCGATCAGTGGCAAAGGTGGTTTGGTGATTTCTCAGATGAGCATCACCATTCGTCTGGTTCGTAAATATTGTTCTGACCCATATGGATCTGCCTGCCTCTCCTCACTTGAGTTTTAGTGAGGGAAAGAGACAGATCTGTATAACATAATTTTTAAATTGTAATAAATTAAATAAAATGTTAATAAATTGTGAGTCCCAAGGGCTTTTATAAAAGCCATACCTTTTGTATAGTGTAGTGTATTAACCCCTTCCCTGCCACTGATCACTGCACAGCAGAACATTTTTTCTTGTCTGTGCATTTTTAGGGGTTAATTTTTTTGTACAGTACTACAAAGGCTCTTATAAGAGCTATTAACCTCTTCCTTGCTCTACATGTTCAAATTCCAAGTTTGAAAATCAAAAAGCGCACCTCTCAAATGTAGCCTTTCAACCCCTAACAAAGCTGACAAAGCTATGCATGGGTGGTATCCCTGTGCTCGGGAGATGTTGCTGAACATATACTGTGGTATTGTTTGTCAGTGACACATACCGAAATATGTGAATTTGTGTCTAAAGTGCAATGTATGTGGGAAAAAATACACAATAAAATGACTACCACAAACTTTGACAAAGGCTGGTGGTAGAATTGGTGCATGGAAAGTGTTAAAATAACACCATTTAAAATAGCCTAGGGTGTCTACTTTTACAAAATATATACTTTTTGGGGTAAAATACACTGTCCTACTTAAAAAAAAAAAAAAGTCCCAAATGAAAGATGGGCTCAGGCTGACTACACGTCAATATTCCAAGTTGAAAATGCGCACCTTCACAATGTGGCCCTTTAGCCCCCAAACAACCCAACAAACCTATGCATGGGTGGTATCCCTGTACTCAGGATATGTTGTTGAACACTTATTAGGGTGTTATTTGGCAGTGACACATACCAAAATCTGTGAATTCATGTCTGAAGTACAAGGTTTGTGAAAAAAAAACACAAAAAAATTACTACCACAAAGTTTGACAAAGGCTGGTGGTAGAATTAGTGCATGGAAAGTGTAAAAATACCACCATTTGAGATAGCCTAAGGTGTCTTCTTTTAAAAAATATATGGGTTGATGGGGTAAAATACACTAGCTGGCTTCAAATATGTCCCAAATGGGACATGGGTGCAGGCTGTCTGCATGTAAAGATTTCAAGTTGGAAAACAAAAAACTGCACCTCAAAAATTTGGCATTTTAGCCCCCAAACAACCCAACAAACCTATGCATGGGTGGTATCCCTGTACTCAGGAGAAATAGTAGAATCTATTTAGCATGTTTTTTCGTTCGCTATTGTCGATGAGGAGAAGTTGTTTCAAATAACAAAGAAATTTGTGTATTTTTTTTTTTTTTTTACCATATTTTATTATTTTTTATAATAATATGATAAGATATGATCAAAAAGATGGCATCCATAGAAAGCCCTTCTTGTCCCGATAAAAACAATATATAATATGTGTGGGTACAGCGAATAACAAAGAAGAAAATTACTGCTAAACACAAACAGCACAGAAATGTTAAAATAGCCATTGTCCAGAAAGGACAAAAATGTTTCAAAGGCTCTGTCCTTAAGGGGTTATTAGGATTTTTTTGCAGAAAATGTCACAAATACGGTAGGCAGTCAAACACACACAAACAAGCAGTTTTGGGCATTTTAAAAATAAAATAAAAAGTGGGTTTCTCTTTCCACAATGTATCCCCCTTCCCTGCTGTATGATCTTATCGCTGGCAAGGCATGCATTTCTTTTTCAACCTGGTCTGTGCTGCTCACACAGACGCAGACTATTTCGAAAGTGTGTCACGTGTGCACACATTCCCTTCTTCTTCTATGTTTGAATTGATTGCATGTAAAAGTAAAAAATAAAATTTGGTGTCTCCAGCATCCATTCAGAGAATATTATACATGACGCAACATTCTCCAAAATCTTCCAGCAAGTCTCACAACTATGGCCAAAGCCTACATGATGATGTCATAAGATACACCCCTGCTCTCTTACTGGCTCCTGTGTATCATAGTGGGCAGGACTAGGTGGCTGTGTACAAATTTTTTTATTACCTGCCTTCCATCACAAAGAGAGGAAATTTACCTGGTCAAACAGTATTATAACTCCGTCCCCTTGTGATGTAATAGTTCCATTACCCTCCCATTCAATTCAAGTCGTTGATCATAATTCCGACTTATCGAGTGCTGTAAAGTCTCTGGGGGTGGCACCCAAAAACACTATTTCACACTTGTTTAGTAAAATATTTCATGAAATGAATTCGCATTGCAAAAGCAAGACATATCTGAAATCAGCAATCAAAATAAAGACAATAAACCCTTTTCATTTTTTGGTGGGAGTGTCCCTTTAAACAAAAAAAAATTGGTCCTAGGTCTCAAACATGGTAAGGAAGTCCCCCTTGATGTTTAATCTGCTTTGTTCCATGTTGGTTTGCCCCAATAACAATTTGAATACGGATACCTAATAATAAATGAGTGGATCTCCTTGAAACTTCTAGTGAGAAATTGCAAGTCTCTTAAACCTCCTAATATTGAAGACTGGACAATTCAATTAGATTGTCAGGCATCTATGAAGAAGGGCAAATATTAAAATAATATGTTGAGTCTGGACTGATATTTCAAAATATGGTCTCCTGGTTGAAAAGGAAAACAAAAAACAAACCATAAAATAATAAAAATAATTCTAATCATTCGAGTGCAAGTGGTAGAAGGGATTGCAAGGCAAGGGCAGAAAAAGGATGAGAATACAATATTAACCATCACTAAAGCACACTTAATTTCATTCCAAGAGTCGGGTATGAATGGAAGTATGGAGTTGGGCTACAGTAGGTAAGAAAATGATTTGAACAAGAAACTATGTATGTTTGTTTAATGATACTGTGTTAATTATTATATTTATGTAATTTAATATTTTGCATAATAAAAAAAATACATGTAGGTATTATACTGCCACTATATCAACCTTATTTAACACTTTGTTAAAAAAACTAAAATGTTTGTATTGTTCCATTCGTAGAAGTGTAAATGTGTCAGGATCTGCCCCGCAGTAGCTCCCCCACATATCCGCTACTACTTACCCAGCCAGGATCCAACGGAGATCTCCCAACACGCGCGCTTGCAAGCACACTGATGCCAATGATTCTCTCTCCAGTACAGGGGCACAGGAACATTTAAAAGGCAGAATTACCAAGCACTCATTGCTTGGTGATTCTCATTTATTTGAAGCCTAGTGTTTTCTGGTAACTTGACCTTGGCTTCTTTAACGTTTTGCTGATTTTCTGATACTCCTGATCCTTGTCTGTTTATATCGTTCTGCTGTATATCTGGTAACCCCGTCCCTGGTTTATCAAGTAACTCTCCTGCATTAACTATCTCAGTGCTGGAGTATAGTGTTTGGGGAGAGGTCAAGTACCATACTTCAACCGGAGAAGTTCTCAGGCGATAGAAATATAAAGTGTCGTACCTTCATCACATCTTGTCAAATCCTGTCTAATCTCCATCCACGAACCTACGCATCTGACAATGTGAAAATACATACTTTGATCTCTCTTCTCACGGAAGAACCCCAACTATGGGCTCATCACCTCCTTCACATCAATAGTTCAGTACTTGACACTTGGGAATCTAAAAGATGAATTGGCACATGTCGCTATACCCTCCTCGCTAGATGATCTTACACGTCTACTAACCCAGATGGATCGCAGATTACGTGAAAGCAGAGCAGAACGGTACACCACTACTACTCCTGCAGGATCAGCCCACAGTCCACATCATTACGAGACCAGAACCTCTACCCTGCAAAATACTGAGGAGCCCATGCAGATTGGCCTAGTTTGAGGCCCTCTCACTACAGAAAAGAAGACCAGATGTTTAAGGTCTGCCTTAAGGTTTACCTACAGATCCTGCATAGTGACCTCTATCCAGCATCCCAATCCTCACAAAATGTAAAAAAGGCAGCAGAAATTCACCATGTGAGAAAAACATAGACCCCCAAAGTAGAGGAGTGAAACGCAAGACACGTTTCACACTCAAAAGCATTTAATCATTGGCAATAAATATTCTCTGCAGACACCATGGCCTCTTGTGTTTTCCTTCAGGTAAGGGGCCCAGCTCACCTCTGTTTTGTGTATAGACTTATCTGTGCCTGGGACGCCAAGGGCATGCAGACTTTTCTCTTTTGCCTCGGCCTGTTCACCTTTTTTTGTGTATATTTAAAAAAATGTGTACCCTGGTAAGTTTTCTGACCAATGCAAGAAATCTAAACAAAAAACCAATGGTTAAATATTGTTATGGTTTAATAAAGTATTTATTAAACCATAACACCAGTACTTTTAACAGTAAATGCCTGTTAATCCTCTGACCATCAGCAGCCATGCATCATAGGAAGCAGGCAGCCTGGTCAGGTCACAGACTACCTCTAGGAGACCCTTGTTTTTTTTCATGGGTTCAGAAGGGAGATTTTAACTACATCCTCTCTGCTGATCCAAATCAAAAATTAGGGTCTCTCTCCGCACTAGCAGAGAGAGCCCCAGAAAATCTGCGGTGCACACGCTGACACTGTAAGTTCTTGTATCTCTTAAGATATTACATAACCATTTATTTATATAGCGCCACCAATTTACGTAGCGCTATATACAGAGCATAGAGGGGAACTACATATTAAGTTAGATAAACTAGAACAGACTGGTACGTGAAGATGTGTCTGGTTTACTTGGAAGACGTAGGACGTTTTTTTAACCCTTGCTTCCTTTTAACCGGTCTAAATTTAAGGTTTTTTTTTTGTTTGTTCCCCTCCCCCCCCCCCCCCCCCCCCCCTTAACAGAATAAAACACCACTGGTAAATGAAAGTTTGAAGAGGTTCCTAAGCACAAGAGATGGTAAGGCTGATCCTTCATTGCAATTATTATTGTGGGTATTATTCAATTTGTACCTACTCTAAAGATAACAGAGTGCTAAAATTCTGTAGAGATGTATGTCATCTGTACAGCTGTAGAGATGTATGTCAAACGAACAAACTCTAGATAAATACTATTTCATTTCTGCTCTGTAATGTTTGATATGAGAAAGAGATCTACGTAAATTATCTACTGTGGCAGGCTGGCCAGGCCTTGGTACATAAATAACGAAGAGGAGTTTTTTAAAAACATTTTTTATATATAGAAATATTTAAAAATACACTATTTTTACTCTTTACATTATACTCTTGTGTTTGTTAATATATATATAATTGAAAATACTTGGCAACGACAGACATTTAGACAAAAAACAGTTAATATAAAGGACATAAAGTTCTCTTCCTAAAGGATTGGGGGAGTGTAAAATAGATTTAACTAAAACTTTTATTTATCATTCCAAGTTCCAGGTCTAGCTTAGCATCCAGGGGGCAAGATCCTAAAACCGGTCAAAGTACAGTTTGATATTTAACAAATTTCATAGGGTTTCCGACATTTTATAAAAAAAAAAAAATCATACTGACCTTTAGTTCTATATATCCCTTCTTCCATAGACTTTTGATAGTCAATTTGAGTCACTATATGATTCCAACATACAGGGTTGTTTAGTTTCCATTTCCTAGCTATGCACAGTTTAATAGCAAGCAAAATATGTGCTATTAAATATTTTACTTCCTTGTTACAATTTGGTATATCAATATGAAACATAAATAATTGAGGCATGAGGGAGTCTATGGATGGAATCGTAGTCTGTTTCATGCAATGTTAGATTCTTAACAACAGCGTACAACACATACAGTCACAACAGATTCCGGAATCTTAAATAGGTGTATAGTTCAGATTGTGGTAAATTTATATTTAGCTTATAGGTCTGAAAATGGAAGTATAGAGTCCTCCTGGGAAAATCTGTGTTTTTCTAAAAATGTCTCTTGATTCCCATAATTTAAAGCTAATTTCCTGGGTACACCAGGACAATGTATCAAGCGGAGACGTTTGGAGGATCCCCATAGGAATTTGAAAGATTTTTTTTTCCCCGCCTTTACATGAGTAACAATTGTATTTAGAATAATTGGGATCAAAGATTGTATATTTGAGTAGATGTCACTATCAACCCAAAAAAAGGTAAAAGGGGTTAAATATTTCAAAAGCCTCCCTTTCGATCTGGTACCAATTTGTATTTAAACATGACTTCCTATTCCATTTCAAATAGTGGGACCACATAGATATTTTAAGATTCAATGTTAGGTCTGATCTATGTGAATAATCTCAAAAATAACCATCGTTAAATGATCTGCAAGAATTTTTGTAAATATTTTAATATCTAAATTAATTAGCAATATTGGCCTATATTTTGGCATGGTGGCTGGATCCTTTCCTGGTTTTAGTATGGGGGAAATGGTAGCCCTAAGCATCTCCAAAGGAATAGCATTTCTTTTAGAGATTTCTCTAAAAGATCTCCGCAAGAGGGGGGAAAAAATATCTAAGAAAACCTGATAGAATCTAGAAGAGTACCCGTCGGACCCTAGAGCTTTTCCCCGCCTAATCCATTAATAACCTGCCGAATCTCTCCCAATGTGAAGGGTTTATTTAAGAGTTCTAGTCCCTCTAGACTAATTTTAGGAAGGTTTTGATTTTTCAAAAAGGAAATAATATTGTCACAAGGTGCATTCCCTCCTGCGGGTTATACACAGAGTGGTAATATTCTCTGAATGTTTTTGAAATATGTTTAGCAGACAATATTGTTTGGGAACCAATCGCCAATCTTTTAATAGTGTCAGATTTCCTCTTTTCTTTTAATTTATTAGTTTATAATTTGTCTACTTGATTAGCTCCTACATACCATTTTTGTTTAAGGATACATAAGGTTCTTCTAGTTTTTTCCTCTATTTTTATTTTAATTGTTTTTTGTTTTTGTATATCTGCAATAGACTTAGAAAGGGGAGATATTTTTAACCAATATGTGTTGGGCTTTATTCAGCATGCAGGCCATACTTCAGGCTTGACAAAACATTAAAACAAATGCAAATAATATCCTACTCCACTGTGGTGACTGACTAATATAGGCCCCATTAGTTCAATAGTCACAAATAAAGACTTGCAAACTACCCTTGCTTGCTTTATAGTTTGGCAGTTTCTTTGTCTCTTGAGCTCACAGCTTCTATGTCTCAGCCCAGGTCTTCACAGGCCAGAGACTGCATGTTCTTTGCATAGGGTTTATTCATGCTCTAAGAGCAATCTGGAATTATACCCCCTCTAGTCAAGGAAAGCTGAAAGTACCATTCAGGGGCTAATAAAGTAGTGTTCACTCACACTGCCACACTAATTGTTGTATTTGCTGGACCCTAAATTATAAGATGACTTAAACTTAATTTAGGGAGTAAAAAAGAAAGCCTGACTAGAAGACTATCATATAGGAAAAAAGTTTTACTAGTAAATATTAATTCACATATAAATAGATTTTTCATATTTAATAAAAAATTATGATGGAAAAAATTCTTGTTTTTATTTTATTTTATTTGCCAGTACATCCACATACTTTCCAATCTGCCCTCACACTTGCCTTTTTGCTGTCTACTCCCCACAGACTTGCCAATGCTCCTCCAGACTATCTTGTGTTAAATGGGGGCAGCGATGCGTGCAGACATCCTCCGATGCTACCTGATACTTCCGCCAGGGCTTCTGCAACAGTACATCAGGAGGTCACTTGACCACAGCGTTCCGTTGCAGGAGCCCCGATGGAAGTGCTGGGCAACATTGACAGAAATCTGTGCGCATCCCGCAGGCATCCACGGGCTGCATGCAAAGAGGATCCAGATCCAGTGCAGTTCTGCGGGGGACCTGGATCCTAGTATTCTAGTCAGACCTCTATTTGAGGTTTGATTTATAAGTGGAAGCTCAATTATAATACAGTAACTACATTTTTAACATGCTTAGAATGCACTGTATTGGGAAAAATAATGGCTTGCTTTGATAGTGAAGAAATGTCCTGAATTGCTTAGACTTGACAGAATGTAGAAATTACATGTCTGATTGGGGTCTGTCAGTATTGGGAATCCTCTACTTAAGGCACAAGAAACTTTTTTTGTGTCCTTTTTAAAAGCTAGAGGAAAAACTTGTATTATAATATTCATGAATATTTTCTTAAAAACTCCCTTAGTTTTTGTTTTGGTATTGTTTTTATACGCTTGATTTTCACTGTAGTATGGCATTATCTTTTTATAGGTTGCTTGGTTGCAAGCCTTTTTACTGAATTTCTCCAGTTTTTCAATCTTGATTTTACATTGGCAGTTTTTCAACCTGAAGCATGTCTGGTAAGTACGATTGATGCATACTAATTAATTTGCAGATAATCATACTTCTGTTTCCTTGTGGTATCTGCTAGCAGTGACATCTGACTATCAGTTCACTGATTTTTCTCTCTGTTCTTTACTACTCATATTGGTGAACCTGAGATTTCATATCTACATGATATTTTTATGTTTTTCATGTTTAAATGGCTGTCCTGTAACTGAGCATGTGTAGGCTTTTTTATTTTTATAACTCCTTGGGGGGGGAAGGGGGGAGTCTAACAAGTGTACTTCCTTTTAGTTGTGCATTGCTACCTCTTCAACTTACAGTGGGCTGCTGGGTACTGCCAGTTTGTGACTGGCAGTCTTTTTTTCAATTTATTATTGATTTTTATTCTTTTCAGTAATGTTTTTAACAAATGCTTAATACATAACACAAACATTTGATATATGTGGGTGTGAGGAGAAATGAAAATACCACTGGTGACCTCAGTGACATGTTGTTAATGTGCAAAAAGCATTTCCATGCATCTCTGTATGAGCATTGGTGCTCATACACTTCTGTTGCATGCTCCAATATGTATAGTTTTTGCATTGTCCTGTTTGCAGTGATGAGGATTTATTTAAAAACTCAGAACATTATTGAGAAAAAAACAAAATAAAAAAAACATTAACATATTAGATCATTTGTGTATAATGCAGTATTGAAATCATGAAAATGGTCATAGACAAAACTTGCCAAAATGCAACTTTTTTGTTTTTGTGTTTTGTCTTTTATTTTCGTTTGGTTTTCTTTTAGGGGAATACAACAGACAGTCGAAATCATTTGGCAAAAGATCTTGGCATCAAAGAATCAGAGGGAAGCAAAAGTGGCCCATTGATACTTGAACTGGTTAAAAAATGCCACCACAAAGACAAGATTATTAGTGGAGAAGTAAGTCGAATATATATATATATAATATATAAATTTAAATATAGTCCAAAAAAAACGCCAATAAAGTATTACTGACACAGATGCTGTTAGTCAACAGCATAAAATGCAATGCCTAACTTTAAAGTCAACCTAGTGGTGTTCACTCTCTTCTGAGTTGTTGTAACATGTTCATCACAATTATAGTGACTATACAAATAGTATTTTATTTATTTATTTAGAAAGTGTTTTACCTGGAAAAATACATTGAGATTTCTCTCCATTTCAAGTATGTCCTGGGGACCCAGTCCAGAATGGAGTTACACATTTAACAGTAGATTCAAAAATACATACATACATTAAACAAGTTGGAAGGAGAACATACAGGGTAAATCATTATTGATACAAAAAGGAACAACATGTACAGTATACGAAAGAGTTTGTAAACTAAAAACAGGTACAATCTGTTTTGAGGATTTGGGAGATACTTATTTTCAGGGATCTTAGAGTAGATGATGATTCAGCAGAAACAGGAAGGATATTCCACATATGAGGAGCTCTGAAAGAGAACGCACCTCTACCTGCTTCCTTTTTGAAGTGGGGAATCGCTAGTGAAGGGTTGGTGCAGGATCTGAGATTGTGGGATGTGCAGGGAGTAAGAGCGAGCATGCCGCTCAGGTAGGGGGGGAGCGTTCCAGAGAAGTGGTTATGCACTAAGCAAGCTAGGTGGAGAGTACGCCTGGAGGCAAGCGTCAGCCAATTTAACTCTTTTAACATTTTACAGTGATGTGTGTTATAATCACACTGTAGTGCAAAACGACACAATGTATTGTACATAGTGTCGAGTTTACCGAGATGGGTCTGCGGGGCAGAATCATACACAACATCTCCATAATCTAAGATCGGCATTAACATTTGCTGCACAATATGTTTCCTTACCGTGGAATCTAGGTTAGATTTGTTTCTATACAGAAAGCCGATCCTAGGATATAGCTTTGACACAAGCTTATCAATATGGAGACCAAAAGATAGGTTTGGATCTACCCACATGCCAAGATACTTATATGAGTTTACCTGGGTCAGGTTATAACTGGTTTTGGTCTTGATGGTTAATTGAGGATTGTTTAATTTAAGTAGTTTGGCATTTGTCCCAAACAACATGGACACAGTTTTTTCAGCATTGAGGAATAATTTGTTGTTAGCTATCCAATTTTCAACTTTAGAAAACTGATCCTGTAGCACGGACTCCACTTGCGATAGTTGAGTACCACAAGTATACAGGGAGTGCAGAATTATTAGGCAAGTTGTATTTTTGAGGATTATTTTTATTATTGAACAACAACCATGTTCTCAATGAACCCAAAAAACTCATTAATATCAAAGCTGAATATTTTTGGAAGTAGTTTTTAGTTTGTTTTTAGTTTTAGCTATTTTAGGGGGATATATGTGTGTGCAGGTGACTATTACTGTGCATAATTATTAGGCAACTTAACAACAAAATATATACCCATTACAATTATTTATTTTTACCAGTGAAACCAATATAACATCTCAACATTCACAAATATACATTTCTGACATTCAAAAACAAAACAAAAACAAATCAGTGACCAATATAGCCATCTTTCTTTGCAAGGACACTCAAAAGCCTGCTATCCATGGATTCTGTCAGTGTTTTGATCTGTTCACCATCAACATTGCGTGCAGCAGCAACCACAGCCTCCCAGACACTGTTCAGAGAGGTGTACTGTTTTCCCTCCTTGTAAATCTCACATTTGATGATGGACCACGGGTTCTCAATGGGGTTCAGATCAGGTGAACAAGGAGGCCATGTCATTAGATTTTCTTCTTTTATACCCTTTCTTGCCAGCCACGCTGTAGAGTACTTGGACGCGTGTGATGGAGCATTGTCCTGCATGAAAATCATGTTTTTCTTGAAGGATGCAGACTTCTTCCTGTACCACTGCTAGAAGAAGGTGTCTTCCAGGAACTGTCAGTAGGACTGGGAGTTGAGCTTGACTCCATCCTCAACCCGAAAAGGCCCCACAAGCTCATCTTTGATGATACCAGCCCAAACCAGTACTCCACCTCCACCTTGCTGGCGTCTGAGTCGGACTGGAGCTCTCTGCCCTTTACCAATCCAGCCACGGGCCCATCCATCTGGCCCATCAAGACTCACTCTCATTTCATCATTATCATAAAACCTTAGAAAAATCAGTCTTGAGATATTTCTTGGCCCAGTCTTGACGTTTCAGCTTGTGTGTCTTGTTCAGTGGTGGTCGTCTTTCAGCCTTTCTTACCTTGGCCATGTCTCTGAGTATTGCACACCTTGTGCTTTTGGGCACTCCAGTGATGTTGCAGCTCTGAAATATGGCCAAACTGGTGGCAAGTGGCATCGTGGCAGCTGCACGCTTGACTTTTCTCAGTTCATGGGCAGTTATTTTGTGCCTTGGTTTTCCCACACGCTTCTTGCGACCCTGTTGACTATTTTGAATGAAACGCTTGATTGTTCGATGATCACGCCTCAGAAGCTTTGCAATTTTAAGAGTGCTGCATCCCTCTGCAAGATATCTCACTATTTTTGACTTTTCTGAGCCTGTCAAGTCCTTCTTTTGACCCATTTTGCCAAAGGAAAGGAAGTTGCCTAATAATTATGCACACCTGATATAGGGTGTTGATGTCATTAGACCACACCCCTTCTCATTACAGAGACGCACATCACCTAATATGCTTAATTGGTAGTAGGCTTTCGAGCCTATACAGCTTGGAGTAAGACAACATGCATAAAGAGGATGATGTGGTCAAAATACTCATTTGCCTAATAATTCTGCACTCCCTGTAAATGACCGTATCATCAGCATACATATGCACACGAGCCAGGTCACACACCGAGGGTAGATCATTTATAAATAGCGAGAATAGCAGAGGCCCAAGAACAGATTCTTGAGGCACTCCACACTTGATTGACAACGGGAGGGAGGCAGTATCAGCCATGAACACATATTGAGTTCTATCAGACAAGTACGAACGAAACCAGCAGACCGACCTCTCATTTACACCGGAACAACTTAGCTTGTTTAGCAGCAGCTCATGATCAACCGTGTCAAAGGCCTTTGCAAAGTCTAGGAAAACTGCACCTGTGAGTTCGCCACTCTGAATGTCATTGGTCACCTTTAGGGCAGTTATCGTGGAGTGATTTTACCTAAACCCAGATTGAAGCGAGGTTAGATAGTTGGAGCGTTGATAATATATTTATGTTGGTTACTTTGAGACTTCCTTCTGTCTTATAACAAATGTGTTCTATGTGTTCTCCAGACCTGATTTAGAAGATTCCATGGTAGTATGTACAAAACAGAAATAGCAATGTTCTCGAATACCTTACGCCACAAGATATATTGTGATTTAAGGGTATATTTAAAAAGAAGGTAGTGCACTTCCCTGCGAGTAAAATTATAAAAGACCAGTATTACTGTACTAACCAGCATAACGTGTCTTACTGTAGTAATTTGTCACATTGATGAGTCCTTGTAATAATTAGCACATAAGATATATATAGTTCACTCGCACTTTAGAGGTGTAATTGTAATCCACCTCAAAGGATCTCAACGCATGTAATCCAAAAAAGTGTGCTTTTTTTATTTTTAAAAATGTTTTTTTTCCCATCATCCCTAATCTTTGCAGTCTTGCAAGGGGCATTAACAAATCTCAAATTTTTAGACTGTTTAAAAATGAATGCCTCTTGACACCGAAAATGCCCAGAAATATCAAAAAATTGCATATGACACGTTCAAAATATTTCCAGGATCCAGACCAAATGTTATAAATGTAGTAATCCAAATACTTTTTGACCAAAAGTCCATAAAGGCTTTAAATGAGTAAGAGCTTCTGCTTCAATGCCTTGCACTTATTCCTGCACCAAATGGTTTCAGTAAAACCTTTTTATTTAGTAAAAAGGTGCATTTTTTTTTTTTTTTTTAAGAGCACTCAGTGCAGTTGTCCTTTAAAGCGGGAGTAAACCCTATTTCTCTATTTTAATGAGGCAGAAGGATACTCTCATTTCAGACACCTGAATGATGCACTACTTGCTTTTGCAAAGACCTTTTAATGTCCAGAGCAAGTTCCACACAACCAGTCAGTGGGGAGAAGATCATCTCCTCCCCTGTCGGAGAAGTTCTCCCAGGTTGCTGATAACACACACGACTGCCTGGAATTCACGGTTTGATTTCCAACAGAAGTCCATACATCCTCTAAATGATGCTCCATAGGAAGCTGTAGAAGTTGCCTTTTGTGTGATTGAAAAGATGTTTATAGAATCCCTCTTTAAGTGTTCATTTATCTGTGTCAGTAACCATAGCCTTAGGACCACTGTTTATTGTTGATGCTATCAAAGTTGTTTGTTACTTGATATTGTTGATCAGGTGAAAAGCCTGTTTATTATTATGGCATTTATTTAATTTTCACTGGCTCCTACTGCAATATTTCTTTATTTAATACACATGTTTGTGCATTTTTGTTTAGCTTCTGCAACATTTTATAGAACTTTAATTCTTCTTTTGCTTTCTTTAACAGGGTGATAAACTTCTCTCTCTTCCTAAGGTATATGGGCCTATATTTTCCTCACTTTTGTTTTGCTTCTTACTCTTGACGCTTCATTATCATTAAAGGTCCACTCTAGGCAAAAAAAGGATTTATTTTCAATGTTTTTTTTATTTGTATCCTAAGCAGCCAGCTCACCCTTTCTGAATTGCTATGGTTTTCTTGCTATCAACCCTACTTTAACTCCACCTACTCTCTTTATCCATGCATATATATGTATGATCGGCTATTCTGTTTGTGGTGCACATACAAGTCCTCCTTGGTTAAATAAATAGTTACCCCCTGGCCAATTATTTATTTAGGCCCTACAATAATATAGCCCATTGGGCAAGTCCAATTCTGGTGCTAATATAATGCTCCAGCTGTTGCACACATTCTAGTTATTTACAACAGAGAAGTATTTTTGCTTTTATTGTTAAGTACCGTATTTGCTTGAATATAAGAAAAGGTTTTTTTTAAGAGCAAATTCTCCCCTCAAATAGAGGTCTGACTATAAGAATGGGATCCAGGTCCCAGCAGAGCTGCAGAGGACCTGGATCCCCCTCACAGACAGCCGGTGGATGTCTGCACGTTAACATCCTCTGCTGCTTCCCAGCACTTCCACCCGGGACTTCTATGACAGACCGCCGGGAGGTCAAGTGACCGTGGTCAGTCATAAAAGGCCTGGAAGAGTCGGGCAACATCGGAGGATGTCGGCGTGCATCGTGCAGACATCCACAGGCTGCCCCCATTGGACACCAGGGAGACAGAGCAGCATCTGGAAGGTTAAGTCTGGGGGGGAACAGCATGTACTCATAAGTGGCTGTGTTGGGGATGCATTAGCTACATCTGGTGGCAGTGTGGGAGCATATTGGCAAATAAAAGGAAATAAAGACTAGAAATGCATTTTTTTTTTTTTTTTAAAGTAAAACTTTTTTCATATAGGGTAGTCTTAGATTCAGGCTTTTTATTTTTTCCCTAAATTAATATTAAAACTTTGGAGGGTCGTTATAATCTTATATTCAAGCAAATATGGTAATATGATTTAGATGAGGGATTGTATTTGTTTTTAGAAACCATACAGAACTTTTTTAGAAGTCAATCTATTAAGCAAAATAATAATTACATGGTAAGGTGCCAGTTGTAACTATTTACAGAAACAATGTTCCTGCATTAGACAAACTCATTGTATAAATATTTTTCCAAACCATTATTTCAAATTTTTTTTTTTTTTTTTTTTTAATGCATTTTGAGTAATTCCACTTAGGATGTCAAAATTCACTTCAGGCCAAAGTAGACTGATGTTTGTTCAATAGCATATAGGGAAATTAAAATTGTATTTGTAAAAGTTATTGGACTTGCCTAACTTTATTTTTCATTTTTATCTTTTAGTTTTCTTGCCACAGGCCGTGATTTGCATTCTAAGTCTATGCTAAATACAGCAACTTACAAAGTAACTTGAAATATTACAGTGTATTTTTAAAAATGCAAAAGAACAGACAAGGCCCCTCACATTTGCATGTATTTAAATTTATCTCTGTGTGCATGTCTACTTAGAATGTTTTTGTTAAGCCTTTAAGTTAAAAATGTATGCTACAATTTCTTGTGAATGCAGTTTTGTGCCTCATAACTTTTCCGATATTTCATATGTGGTTGTATGGATAAATTCTTGTGTACTGCTATTTTTGACTAAAATATACTTCTCTCTGGTTCTATTATAGGAGTTATCGCCAAAGCAAATAGCAGAAGCACAGAAAAAGTTTGATTTATATGATAAGGTTTGTCTTTTGTTATTCACATTTAATGAGTTATGGCTGGGCTTGAAAAACCCCAGGGCGCCAGGTTTCCATGGTGACCAGGAAATCTGATCTGGCACCCGTGTATTGTAAGCCTTGCATGGTGTCTTCGTCGCTGATGTGATTTATTTTATTTTTTTCTTTTCAACAGCGCCGTGCAAGGGAGCAGAGCATGCACCGGCTGCACATACTTCCTGCTCCTCCCCCTCATGCACCACACTGTAGTACCTGAGAGCAGGGCTAGAAGCAACTATTTTCTGTGGCTTTGTAAGAGGCACAGACCAACCTGGAACGAAAATGCCCCCTTCCCTGCAATGAGTAATAGCAGCAGGGAAGGAGGACATATTGCTTGATCAACAGGTTGTTTTTTTTTTTTTAAGATTAAAAAGAAAACCGCATGTCTTATCTATGCCTGACTGTGTGTGTGACACTGACTGATGGACTGTGTGTGACTGACTCACACTCATATGGACTGTATCTTGCTCCATGTGTTTCTGTGTATGTGCCATTTGTCTGGCTCCTGGATTTTTTTGCTGGCTCCTAAAACTCCGTTTGTCAAGCCCTGAGTTATGTAGTTGTTTATATAATGTTTTTGCTTCTAGTGTCACATGTTGTAGCCACAGGCTACAAAGGACATTGTGCAGTTAGGTTGGCGATGAGGAACAGGATAAATCACTAGCTGGATGTTGGTAGTAAGGTTTTAACCCCTTCATGACCAGACTGTTTTTGGAATGTTGTGCGTTAGTGACCGAGGCTGTTTTAACACTTCTGAGGTGTTTGTGTTTAGCTTTAATTTTCTTATTTGTCAGTTGCTGTACCCACACATATTATATATTGTTTTTTTTCAGGACAAGAAGGGCTTTCTTTTCATGACATTATTTTGTTCATATCATTTATTGTATTGTGTAAAAAATAGTAAAATATGGTTAAAATTAAAAAAAAATAAACACTTTTCCTGACTTTTCTTTGTAAATTCTTTTACTAAGCTTCAAAAGCTAATGAAAAAACGTGCTAAATAGATTCGACTATAGGTCCTGAGTTCAGAAATACCCAATGTTTATATGTTTTTTTGCTTTTTTTTTTTGCATGTTTTAGGTTAATAAATACAAGTAGCATTTAGCTGTTTCAAAACCATTTTTTTAAAATTAGCGTTAGTGACACTGTAACACCGATATCTGATATGAATCACTGAATAACCCCCCACATGTACACATTTTTATAAAGTAGACATCCCAGGGCATTCAACTTGGGGTAATTTGACACTTTTCACTCTGTCATTTTACCACCAATCTTTGACAAGTTTTGGCGTAGTAATTTCGTGTGTGTTTTATTTCCACACACTTTGAAACTTAGGTATGAATTTAAAGGGACTGTTTTATTTTATTGCCAAACAAAACCCCAATATATGTTCAGCAACTTCCCCTGAGTATAGTGGTACCCCACATGTATAGGTCTGCTAGGTTTATGTGGCAGGTACAGGGCAAAATTTAGGATATGGTTATTGCAGCTATAAAACGTGTATTTATTATGTAATACTTGTGACTACATTTCCTATCATGCTCAGCCAGCCAAAAGCTACCGTAGCAGAATAGGAAATGTAGTCTATAGTAGGAAGCACCGATTTTTGCTATCCTGCGGCTGCATGGATCAAATATCCAGCTGCTGCGGGCCCCTATCTACTGCTGGGGGCCAATGCAAAGCACTGGCCCCACTAGCAGTCTTTTTAAAAAAAATAAAATATCCCTAGAGGACCACAGACAGACATAACATGTCACTGGTCCTCTACGGAATAACTTCTTATTTGTATACAATTTATTATTTTTAATTTTTTTATTTATTTAATTTTTTATTTTTTTACATTTTTTACATTTTTATTTAACTCTAACCTTAACCCTTTGGTTAGGGTTAGTACAAACCCTAATTCTAACTCTAGGATTAGGGTTTTGATGAACTCTAACCCTAACCCAAGAGTTAGGATTAGCACAATAGGAAAAAAAAAAAAATTAAAAAAAACAAACATTTTTTTTTTTAATTAAAAAAATCCTTTGGGGGGCTGGTTGTTACTGGGGGGGACCAGGGGGAGACTTCACACATTATATTTAGTCTCTCTCTGCCCCACGACATGGAGCAGGGAGAGACTATAGCTGTCAAAGCAGGCACCTGCTTTGACAGCTATTAGCATCCGGGCGCGGTGATTGGCTCTCACAGTGCCCGGATGTTTCAGGGGGAGTCCTCAACCGGCATGGCTGAAGTGTCTCGGTACCGAGACACTTAGCCATGCCGTTGGTAGCGCGATCGCGGTATGCCAGCGTGCATACCGCGATCAGACCTGCATGACGATCCTGGACCGTCATCGGTCACTAAGGGAGTTTTTCCCCATGACGGTCCAGGACCGTCATCGGTCGGGAAGGGGTTAATTAACACATTTTCTCTGGAAGTTGTCAAACACATGTCATATCTTCCTGGACACATTTCATTCCTCTATCTCACTTCAGCTTAATTATGATACTTCCTTGTTTTGGATGACTATATATTTTGATTTCAAAATGCTATTCGGCTGTGATTGATATTTTATTTAACTTATATATGAGATGTCTGTCGACAAGCTTATATATTGAAAAGCCTAATCAATATTCTCAAACGTAAATCTGTTTGGCGAAGCGGCTTGTGGTCAAATGTTTCAGTAGGTCTTGAAATGATTTGCTCTTAAGGCTCCCACACCTATTGGTCTGTGGTGGCATGGGCACAGACCAACTCCTTTCATTACTTTTTTATAAGACAGCACACCGGGCTGGAGAGCGGGTTAATATAATAGTTCATATTTCCGTTTACCTATCTAATTGGCCAAGAGCTGTAAAGCAAGTTATAAGAATAGGTTTGTGCTGGAAATTATGATTGACATGTTGGACATTGCAACTTTTTTCTTCCCTTCAGGATAGGAATGGTGAAATTAGTAAAGATGAACTTCGAACCCTTTTCATCGATCTTTTCCCTCATTTTCATAGGTAAGATAATGTATTTTTACTCTGTTTGTAGATCTTTGGTTCATGAAAAGGTTACATAATTACCACAGTACTTTTATTTTGGTTATTTTTTTTTTTTTTTTTCCCACACCACACTTCAACTCGATTTAATGTACCAATTTTAAATAGTTTTTTGATCATTTCAGTTACTTTTTCATAAAGTATCTGATCTAATGTATAACAGGAAAACAAAAAGTATCGAACATCTTTATTCATTTTATTGTTTTTATTTGTACATTTTTAATTCACCATCTACAACACAATTAATGCAAATAATCTGATGTGTTCTATTTTTTCATCATAGAAATATGTTGGAGAGATATGTAAATGATGAGTTCAAAGCTGCTGATAAAGACTTGAACAATGGTATGTAGTGTTTATGTCCACTTTTCTTTGTTTTTGATTGCATATTTCAATGAAAGTGAAAAGTGAATTATTCTTTTTTTTAAGTTTCCATGTGTTACATGTTAATAAAATATGATTTTTTGCATAATTTCCCATTGGGAAAACCCGCTTTTATTTTTTATATATGAAAATTAATTGGTTGTAAATCGGACTTCACTTCAGAATTTCCATTTAGAACTTTTGTAATATGTACAAATTTAAATATTTGATATTGTATTGCCAAGTGGTCTATTATTTAATTCAGGATTTCCATTATCATCATTACCTGTTTTATGCTTTCTTTTACAGGAATCGACTTCCGCGAATTTATTGGAATGTACAAGCGATTGTTTATTCATTGTAGGAGCGTTGTAAGTATGCCTCAAATAAATGTGATATTTGTGTATCATAAGTACACAAAATACAAGACATACAATTCTCCAAGGTTATAATTCTTACTCAACGTAGAAGTAGGTAGCATTGGAGTATACAAAATGGAGTCTTTTCATATTGTTTGTCTGAAATGAAAACTATTACCCATCATGCTGACCCACACTGTGAGATCTAATTATGGAACACTGGTTTACTTTGTCCAAGCAAAACACAAGGGGAGCTATTCATTAAAAGGGAGGTTTTTTTGTAAATGTGTAATTATGTACATTTTGTAATGGATATATGTAAAGTATTTGTTTTATTGGTAATTTACAGTTAATTCTATGGAATGTACTTTTAAGCCTTCAAAGATCTAACTATGCATTATATTCTAGCAGGAGAAATAGCAGGTTTGTCCTTGAACAATTCATCTTACTGACTTAACCATGCATTGTACATCTCACCTCAACTCAGCTGTACCTCACTTTTAGTGAAAGCTCCTTGTGTGTTTCCTTGGACAAAGAAAAACGATTCATTAACATGAGTGGAAGAACATATATAAGTGTAATAGTAGAACAAACCTATTTCTAATAACAAACCTCTTTCCTTTGTTTTATGAAACAGTCACACTCACAAGTGTAACACACATTGTAAAAATGAACTAAATGAAAATAATATAATGGGACTTTGTCACCTAAAAACTTGCTTATACTGTTACTCTAGGGAAAGGGTAATGCATTAAAACGGAGCATTGGTAACTGTATCAACAACTGTAGGTAGTGCTAATGCAAACTTTTTATTTTGCCAGCTTTTGTATGTCACTGCAAAGTTTAACCATACTTGACCATTGGTGTAATTTAAATTAGCCCCTTTTATATGAATCTACTTACTTTCCTTCTACTCCTAATTATAGAAAATCAAAATGAGATCTAACTGACTGGAGTTTAACCTGCTTTTTTAATCGGATTTCTTTTGCGCTGATGTGGTTATGCACAAAGGGGATGATTTATAAAAGTGTTTTTTAAGCTGCCCCAGTACCTACTTTTTTAGATAACCCCCATTGTTCCTTATTTTCCTTTTTTTGAAATTCTAATTTGCTTTTGCTTTTCTCAGGTAGCCCATGATGTGTCTGAAATCATAATCTCGCCAAGGAGACTACTAGATGGGAAGACAAGCACACAGGGTTCATTTGGCAAAGTAAGTTAGGATTACTGATCACTTGCAAATGTAGTTATGGGGTGCCAGGAATCATGCTGGTTTCTTTACGGTCAGTGCAACAAAGAACAAAAAGCTGAGCTGGACAAGCTTAGATTAGGGAGCACAACAGCACAAGCTAACAAAAAAATCAAATGACAACTGTGGACAAAAAATTAAGTTCTGTTTATTTGAAAGATTGCATTAAGTACAACGTAGTAGAAATGCTTTAATGAAAGAATATGAATAAAATACCTTAATGAGGCCAACATATTGGATCCATTCTCCATGGAACTCAGTGGTTCCCAAACCAGTCCGGACATCCTCCTTAAAAGTGCAGGGTTTGAGGTTTACCTAGATGAGTTTAAAAAAACACTCATTTTATTTTGGTTTTAACACAAGTTGGTAATCCTGAATTGTTAGGGAGGGGTGTGAGGACAGGTTTCAGAACGCCTAAAGTAAACCATGATTCTCCTTGGGTGGATAGTTGGAAGTGGGAAGAAACTCTGTGACTACAGATCATAGGGATCCACAAATTCCAACCATCTGAACCAGGTTCCCAGTTAATTCTTAAAGCTATTATGAGCAGTCAGGACGAGTTATTAGCTTTTACCCAAGATTCTAAACAACATGTCTGCCCCGATAGAGTTTTAGAAGCAAAACAGCTCAATACTGTACTTATTTGTATTCTTTCATTTAAATATTTCTATTTAAAAATGCTTATATTTCATGTAATCTTAAATTAACCATTTAAGGACATGTACATCCTATGTCTGAAGCAATCAATAATCGCTCCCCCCCCCCCCCCTTCAGACCATGTTGCTGTAATGCCTTGATGACGAAGCATCCAGCAATCACAAAATCAAGGCTCCAGTGGCAATAAAATCACTTACCGACTGGAGTCATCACAAACGCCATATTGGAAGGCAGCTTGCAACATTACAGTTAAAAAAAACAAAAACAATACAGCCTAGTTCGCCGCAGATTTTATGGTTGGGGTTAAAAGGCCAATGTAAGATAAAATGGTTAGGTTAAAGCAATACACTACTTTCAGTCATTGCCCTATAACAGTGATGGCGAACATTTTTTTTTGGCCCGGTTGCCCAATTTTTGCCCAAAACAGATTGCAGACCTCAAAGTGCAAACACACTTATAATCATACTCATGCACGCGCATGCGCTTATACGCATTCACACGCTTATACACATGCACGCGACAACCAAAGTTATGTCCTGCTGCTCCGGTATAAACCGGATTTGAATGTTAATAGATGTACGCGGCTTTAGTCTCACAACTGAGTTACTGAAGGTCTGGAGGCTGGCATGTGCAGTGTCAGCGTGCACAGCCAGCTATAAGCACAAGTGAAAAATAAAGTTTAGTGTCCCAAGCAGTATAAATAAGCAGCTGCTCAAATGGAAGGGAGCAAAGCATGTATTAATAAGAGACCAACATAAAGTCAAAGAAAGAGCGGAAGTAGTAATATTTCAGTGATATTCAGGTGGCAAAAGGATCTCTTTCCAAAAACATCCGATGTATGGTAAACATGGGATCAACTCCTATACCACAGATACGTTACTATATAGATTAGATCAGATTTTAATGGTCAAATTATGACAGGAGATCACTTATCTGGAGAATTCTTAAGATACCATTATTTTCATCATATCTTTACTATAAAACCAATCATAAAATATGATACATTAAAAAAAAAAAACACTTTTACACAATTACAAACGGTAAAAAAGACCCAGTGTAAATAGACTGGCTCCATTCTTTCATCACTGTTCTAACATACAGTTGTGTGCAGGTCACCCTGTCTATATTACCCAATGAAAAGCAAAATATTAGTAACTTAGTAAGTGATTTTTAAGCACCATATTTATGGCAAATCACTTCTTGTCTACGCTAAAGATTAGGCAAACAGGTTGCAGATAACATGAAACTGAATGGTATATTGTACATGGCAATCTTACAGCAGAATATATTCTTGCATGGTTCACAGACTGAAAGCAGCATTGAAAAAACTAGTTCTGTAATTAAAGAGACAAAGAAGAAAATGGAGAACTACATACCAATCAATGATCTTAAACCTGATTCAAGACTGACGAAGCTTTCATTTGAGCCTATGAAAAGACAAAATCTTCAACTGGATGATGATAATACTGAAGGGGATTCATTTTTTGATGATCCAATCCCCAAACCAGAGAAAAACATATGGTGAGTCTATGTTCTGTCATAAAGGTTAATGTTTGGCATTATGGCGCTGTGCAATAACCAAAGACAAGGATTAAGATGTATATGATCCAGTATGTTTTTAGGTGCTGCATATGTAAAAAATGACAAGTAATTTATAATCTTTAGTTATGTGTTTGGAATGTGTATGTTTGGCACATTGCCTGCTTTTGGTAAAAAAATATTTTTTCATGTAGTACATGACAACCTGATCTTGCATTAACTAAAAAAAAAAAAAATGACATTTAAAGATCAGCAAATCTAGTCCTCATTTGGTCACGAGTTGTCTGTTATTTGCAACAAAATATAAGAATTGCTGACTATGGTAGTTCTACAGCTGTATTCGAGTAGAAACATACATTTACAGGTATTGATTTGCAAGCCCTTATATATATATATATATATATATATATATATATATATATATGTATATGTATAAATATATATATGTATATATATGTATATGTGTGTGTGTGTATGTATGTGTGTATATATATATATATATATATATATATATATATATATATATATATATATATAATCATGCATATGTTGGTAGAAGGAGATTTCAGGGGTTTTTTTTAGTGTAATTTTACTTTTTTTTTTTTTTGTATTGCTCAGTGCTTTGACCTGTAAAAAAAAAAAAAGTTCTTTATGACTGAAAAAAATGGATCCTGCACATTGTCTTTTGAAAAAAAAAGTCTATTAAATGTCTGTATTGATAATATTTGAAAATGAATACTCATCTACTAGATACATCAGTATGTTATCCAATCTGCCAAATAAACAAGTTTTTATTTTTTCTCCTACATGCAAGCAGCAACCTCACAGTGAGTTGCTTCACCTATCTTCAACATATGACCTGTGCTTTCATTTTGACAGCCTTGTGTCTTTTCCCTACAAAGCTGGTGCCGCAGCCCTTTTATTCCCAGTCATTTCACAGCGGCAGGTGTTGGTTTACTTGTTAGCTCAAGGTATTTTGTTTTCCATTCCCATGTTGTTTGGTCTGGATGCCAATTATAAATATTACCTGAGGGTTGGTACTCTGTATACATAACAGATCTCTTGTATCATTGACAGCGCTCTAAAAATGCCAAACTGGGGTAGTCCTGTCAGTGGTCTCCATGGCAAAAAACCCTTTTCATGCAAAAGTGGTAAATGAAACGTCGGTTATCACGTTGGAGAAGCATGAACAGCAGAATGCTTGGGTTTATACAAAGCCTTCTATTTCAAGTGCTACTCCTTATGTCTGCAGTGTACTGCTATATTCTCATGTGGCATCCTGAAGGGTTTATCATTATTTATTGTTACAGGATATCTATCAACCCATTCAGGACCATCAAGGGAGATAAGATTTAACTTTTCAAAAATGCATTTGATGAATTACTCACCTTTTGGCCAAAAGAGTTCTAAAAATAACTTATTTTATTCCTGCCTAACATGTTTCCTTAACTTTTTTTTTTTAGTTTTTACTATCATTGCTGATTTCTGTTATCTCCCATCACACACTGCACTTTAGTGTCTGAGTCGCCAGGTGTCGCATTACATCCTGGCGCTCAGCAGGAAAGTTAAGAGAGATAGAGGGATATAAAGATAAGTGATATTGCCCTAGAAACAGTGTTAATTTTGACGGCAAATGTTTATTTAATTTTAGTGATATAGTATTTGACTGTTCAAGTGTGCCTTGCATTGGCAGGTGTATGAATTGACCAAAGCATAATTAAGCTCTGTTTTATTTTTGTTTACACTGTATTGCCAATAGCACTTTATTCACAGCATCCTCACACTTGTTTGCTAGGCCTAATTTAAACATGTATATTATTTGAGCCTGTGACTTAGCGCACCAGTATCTTTCTTTTCCCTGTTTGTACTGTCTTGAGGTTGTCGACTCCTTAGTCTGGTTGTAGCTTGTTTTCCTGTGGTTAATTGGCATTACACCTCCTCCAACACGTTAAAAAGTCTTTGGTAGCGTTAATGCTGCTTTGTGTACTCTATAGGAGGTATGATTAGGTTCTTGCCATAGCAGATGAGCTTATTTATGCTTTGGACAATTCATATAACCAAAACCTCTCATTTATATTATGTTTATACAAACGTTGAGAACTTTTTTTAGGGTGAGAAGAGCAAACAGTGTTTTTGTTGTTGTTGTTGTGTTTCCTTTATTACGAAGGGCAGACATTTTATTTTTCTTTCTCTAGATTTTAGAATGCATGTTCACTTTGTGGCACCTGTTCTTTGGAATTCACTAGACCTTCTCTTTAAATCAACCCCATTCCAGAAGTCCAAGGACAAACTCCACATGAACCTTCCATGTTTTACCTGTTGCAGCTCTAAAAAGATATTAACGGCAGTGGCAAATACAGTATGCAACCAGGAGTTTTACCTTGCTGGGTGTAATGTTTTTGTCAAGTTATGTTGTTGCAGTAAAACACTGCTTTGGATGTCATTAACTTACCACTGAGTATGCTGTTTGTCAGGTGTTGCTAGCAAATAGGATTTGTTTGGTTTATAATATGAACTGTGATCATCTGCAAACTGTTAAAAAGGAGCGATGTCTGCAAAATTGTTGATTTGTGTTTCCATCCCCCACTTTTTCTGCTTGCCTTTCATTAACTGGAATGCAACAGTGAAACAGAAGATGTGTTAGATGCAAATGTAATGCTGAATTCTTCTGAAAGGTGAGAGATATATATTAGTCACAATTGTGATCCCACTTAATATAAATGCTGCTTTCAAGGTATTGAGCACCATCTGCTCAGTTTTGTAGCTCTTCTTAATTGCCAGTCCCTAGTTTCAGAGGCATATTGTTTACTTCACCTGAGGCACATAAAAAGAGACCCAGTATCATGGAGACACACAAATTACGGTATTTGTTAAACAGATGTTGTTGTGTTTTGTTTTTTTCATATATTCTGTCTGTAATATTAAAAGTGAGTCATATAAAAGATCTCATAAACACTGAATTAGGAAATGTGGGTTATTAGTCACCCTTACGGTTCTTGAATTACTTATGTTCATTTGCCGGCTTCCAGAGCCGCCACAGTGGATGACAGGCGATACACCTGTCACGGGTGGACTCGCTCAGGGAGCCTTTAAAAAATCTCCCCTCACCAGCTGTCTGCAGGTGAGCACAAAGCATGTCTATGCTCTGTGTCAGGTACACAGACATTGTTCCAATGCTGCCTCTCTCATTCCCCCCAAGCCTGACATCTGAGCACCAGGTGTTCAGTGACCTGTCAGCGGTTAGAATTCAAACTACATGGGGGAGTACAAAAGGCAGCATGCACAGTCACCATGCTGTGGGTGCTGGCTGGGATAAGTCCTGGGAGTGCATTGTGGGTGAATGGGAATGTGCTGTAAGAGCGCACACCGCAATTTAGTGCCAGGTGTCACGTGAAATCCTGGTGTTCAGCAGGGCTACGACTAGGCTGCAGCCGAAATGCCTCCCTCCCATGCAATGAGGTACTTTTTTTCTTTATTATAAATTCATGCTGTGCTTCTACAACTCTGTTCTCTCTGTCCAAACAACACTATTTCTCAAACTTAATATCAACCCGCTCATCAAATTCCAAACGTCTCGTCTCTTCTTGACATTTAACGTTCTCTCTACCGAAAATCATGCCCCTCATTCCAAAAACAAAGTTGATGCTATCAGGTATGCTTTTCTCCCCTCAACTAGCTCCACTTTGAATCTCTTCTCCCCTGTAGCTGAGAAAGCAGTAAATAATCTGCTCTCCTGCTCGAAACCTACAGCTTGTGCTCTAGATCTTATTCCATCTGATCTTGTCTACTCTCTATCCCCTCTACTCAGCCCAACTCACCTCATTAACCCATCTCTGTCCTCTGGAATAGTACTGTCAATCTTTAAGCATTCACAAATCATACAGAAAAAATCCTCCCTATATATCCCACACTTATGAACTACTCTGCCACTTTTCAGTAATGATCCTCTTGGATCTCTCTGCTGTCTTTTGACATGTTGACCACTGCCTTCCTTCTTAAAGGGAGCTGTCTGATGTCCAAAATGCATGTTCCAATTGTTAATGTATATTTGTGTGCTTTCAAGGGAATTTAAAATGCATGTTTTACATTTTGCATTGCTTAAAATTTAAAATACTTACAGGGAGATGAAATTGTGAAATTACAGCAAACACTGGGGGAGGTTTTAAATCAAATATTAAAAGTGTGATTTATGCAGAATAGAAAAAAGGCCTGTACACTATACAAGCAGTAGTCTTCAACGTGTACTAAAGTGAGTTTGGGGACTGGACTGTCCTTTTAACAGACTATCCTCAATCGGCATAGGTGGAGTGGTGCTCTCTTGGATTGAACTGTCCCCATGTTCTTTTTTCTCCTCATTGTCTCTTGGTGGAGAGACTTCATCACCTGTTCCGCTTTCTATTGGTGTTCTGCAAGGGACACTTGGACCGGTGTTGTTTTACCTGTACACCCCTTCTTTAGGAAAATTCATCTCCACCTCAATGTCTGATCGCTACCTGAAACATAATCTTTCTAAAACTGAGCTGATCCTATTCCCTCTCTGTACCTAACTCAGCTGTCACCTTTGTTGATAAAATGTTTATGTAATGTAACTGAAAGTGAAATGGCTTTAAGAAAATGGACATGAAACGAAATATCTAATAGTGAATTGTGAGAGATTTCATTATTTATTTCACTGTGCTTATTTTTGTTTATTTTGATTGTTTTACAAGGACCACATTTTGTATATTAATTGTTTTTTTTTATGTTTCTATGCTCATACAGCAACTCTTTGGTGTTTTAATGTATATGTATAATGGCAACATTATGGTAGTTATTAGGTCATAAAAGGAAGGGGACTGGTACTAAATAACTTTAAAAGACTTACCTAACTGAGCTGAAGCTATTCAAGGGAGCCCAAAGGTAGACCAGCAGGCCCAAATGTATCATTCAGATTGGCTGTAAATGAAAGGTGTGTGTGTGTGTTTAATTTTTTTAACCCCATGACGACATAGGACGAACTAGGTCAGTCCTGTCTGGCAAAGTTCTGCCGACATTGGACGGACCTAGTCCGTCCTGCGGATAAACGAGTGGTGTTTGCGATCTAAGATCACAAGCACCACTCAAACGGTGATGCTTTAATGCCTCAAGGTTGAGGCATAAACCATCAACGAAATCTGGTTCCCAGGGCACCCGCGAATCCCAGAATGCTCCTCCAATATGAAAAAGATTCACTTCTGTCGCTCTGCCTCTAGGGGCAGTCTAGTAACATTATCAGTCGGCAACATTGCAATGTAAAAAAAAAAAAAAAAGACTTAATTAGCTAAAATTCTAGGGTTAGGGTTACAATTAAATTCAGGTTAGCATAAGGGTTAGGGTTAAAAATAAATTAAAACTAAAATAAATTAAGGGTTAGAGTTAGGGTTAAATTTAGGGTTGGGGTCAAAAGGTCACTGTAGGGAAATAAGAAAACACTATTTTTGGATTTTTGCCCTATAACTTGCAAAAAACTGCAGAACAAACATATTTCTAAACTTGGGATACAATTTAGAAACTATTTAGACAGGGTCTTTTTAAATTGTATTTGTGTAAATTATTTTTTAGGTCAAAGTTAGAAAAAAATTTTTTTTTATTTTTTCATCATATTGTATGATTCTTTTTGTAGTAAATTATAAAATATGGTGAATATAATGATATTTAATGAAAGCCCTTCTTATGATGATAAAAACAATATATAATGTTGTTTGTGTGGGTACAGTATTTGAGAAAGGAGAAAATTGCAGCTAAACACAAACACACCAGAAATGTCAAAACAGCCCATATCACCAAGGGAAAGACCAGGTCAAAAGGTCATGCCATTAAGTGGTTAAAACCTTTTTGTTTTACAAAATATTTTTTTGCTTTTATGTAATGTGTCCTGTAGTCTTCTCTCTTCCACATTTGCATCTGGTATTGGAGGGGGAAATGATGGCAGAGCAAGATGGTGCCTATTACACACTATTCCACTTATTGGAGATGGACTATGTGTGACTATTTACTATACATAATTTTGCTAATACATTTGTTTGTTGTTTACTTGTTTTTATTTGGATGAGCTCCATTTTGATAAATTCTGTTTTAAATTGACCATTGGGCATGTTTACCTCAGGAAAGATGAACCAAGCAAGTCTGATGATGATAATCTTTCTACACATTCACCAGCATTGAAGATGGATTCTCTTTCATTGTCAGCAGCACCAAATAAAAAAGATTCTGACTGTAAGTTGAAAATCTTGTGTTTGAAATGCTTTTGTACAAATTTTTTTTTAATATAAAAATGTGTTTATATTGAAGTTTATAATCTATAATTATTTTTCTATTTTAAATCCTCTGACACTTTATTGTTTGACCTCTGCAGCAAAAACCCATGCTACCTTTTTGAGGGAAATTAAAACTACCACCAGCAAAATAGCTTCACTTGAGCTAGGTAAGAAATACTTCAGATTTTCTGTGTAACAGCTTGAAACCAATGGTTTTCAGTTTTCATATTTCATATACTTAAACTGTGTGGATCACAAAAGTTTTTTTTTTTTTAAATGTTTTTACTCACTAATAGAAGTTAGTGAAAATCCTGGTGGCACGTGCCTGGAGTAATCCTGACCTGTATATGCAGTTTTACTGAGGCAGTAGCTTTTTGGATACTGGTGCACATGCTCTCAACCAATCAAAGCGGTTGACTCACTTTTGGCTGGGATCTGTCGGGTCTAACAGTCTTCCAAAAGGTTATATATATATATATATATCTTCACTAGAATGGTCCTTGAGTACCTATATATAAGTCCTCGCTCTATGAGCCACGGTACAAAATCCCCCGCCACTTCCCGGAAGAAGACTGCCTCAATACAAGACAGGCTTCCTGGAGCCTGCTCTGAGCACTTCCGGGGCATACAACTGCAAATAATAGCAGGGATTGTATGCTGCCTGGCTTTGACACAGGCATTTAGGCAGAGACAATGGTGTCACAGGCATGATGTCAAGGGGTTAAGATCTCCACATATCAAATTTCAAATACTTGACTGGGTACAGTCCAGTTTAACTTCTGCATAGGACCATTAGATATTTTACATGTTTTTCTAAGATATTTGGGGGGTGGGAGGGAGTTAACTGGTTCTTTAACTTAAAGTGATCAAAAGAAGGCAAAACAACTGTTAGTAAGCTTAGGTGCACTATGCTATTCTCTGTTTTTAAGTACGGCCTGGAGATGTTACTTTTGTATTACATTCAGGGCATGTTACTTTTGTGTTCCACACAAAAGGTTACTATACAATTTGACTGAAATAGGCTTAGGGCCAAATGTTTGTTTGTGGATTGGCAATTGGTTGAAAGATAGAATGCAATGGGTGGTGGTAAATGGGAAGTTCTCAAACTGGACAGATATGATAAGTGGCGTGTATCGAGAAGGCTAGGCAGCCCAGCTGTTAATTCTCGTTTTGTAATTCAAAATCTCCTCAGCCCAAGTCTTAACCTTTATTGTGTTTGGCCACCTAGGGTGCTTCACTGCCAGGGAACCATAACAGTCTTGAAAGGGGCAGAATCACTGGTTGTAATTCTGTTTTGCCTCACCTTTTCGATACATTTCGGTTCCCTATTCTGGGGTTAAGATCAATAGAAATGAGAGCTACCCTTTAACTCACAAGCCAATCCCCATTCGAGCGACATTGGGCCGGGGTTGCAGGATTTTTCAACGGACCAATGGCTCCGTAGCCTGTATTCCAGGTCTGCAGAAAAACAAAAGCAACACCGGCTCTAGTCACAGGAACAAAAGTGCAGGAGGTGGGTGGGTGCTCCACAGTGCTGATTAGGCACAACAATTAAGCATTAAGTAGAACAAATTGTGCACTCCACTCGCCAAGTAGTGAATAAATAAAGTGCTTTAATGCTTTCAAAAAATCCAAACAAACAGGGTAAGGTACAATCCACGGATGATAAAGTGAAAAGGGAAGGCCACCTAACGCGTTTCGCGTGTCACCACGCTTAGTCATATGACTAAGCATGGTGACACGATTCTTTTGGATCAACAGCAGTAAACAAGGAATAGGAAAAGGGTTAAAATGGATGGACCCAAGTCTTTTTTTCAACCTAAACTACTATGCAACTCAATTTAATAGTACTTATTTCATCCACCTTACACAAGGATAAAGGGCTGAATCAGCCCCACCAGGAATTGTACAGGTGGTGTGTTCGCTAACAGCTAAATCACCCATATTTTAATATTGATAAATATCAAATGCCCCACCCAATAGTTGAGAGCCTCTATACATTTTGTGTTTGTTTAGTTTGCTGTTCTGTGTCTATTTAAAAATTCCTGCACGCAATAAAACAGGTTTGTGAATTTTTGTCATATGGATACAGTAGTCACAACCGTGTTAATTGTTCAATACTAAGTTTTTTGAATTATAAAGACAATGTCATTATACAGCCTGCTTATTAATGTTCTGTTGCCATGCAATTTATATTCATATAATAAATTATAATTTAAGTTAAATTTATATATATATATATATATTTCTTTTTCTAGGGCCTGGTAATGAAGATGATTACTATTTAGATGACTTTAACAGGTAAAATGTCATTCACTTTAAGCAATTTATACGAACAAAACCATGATTCATGTGTTGAGCGTAATCCTAGTTTATATGTGATGCTTTTACAAATGGTATTTCTAACGGAATAGAACGATTATGCTTATTTTATAAATCATTTCACTATTAAAATGGATCTGTCTTATGAAGTGAAAATTAAATTTTATTAAATGTGTGAGATGTACAGGTGTTTTCCTTTTTAGTAAACTAGGCTTACACTGTACCAACACTTGTATTTATGCCACATTTTTACCTAGCATATCTCTGGAAAGATATTCATGTATCCACTACAAACAAATTGGAAGAAGATACTATCTAATTAATCAAAAAATGTATGCTGGTAGTTATGGAGTACAAACCCACAGCATGTTTCCATAAAAACTAGTAAAGAAACAAAAACGCTATTACATTTTTCATCCTTCAGTAAATGCCTCTCAGATAATTTTAAACAAATGGTAATTTTATGAAATCTGTACAAAAACAAGCATGATTCTGTGATCATTTCATAACCTATTTTCCTTGAAGCACAAGTCATAGGTCAGACAAAAGTGAAGTCAGTATTGGAGAAGAAATAGAAGAAGATGATTTATCTGTAGATGACATAATGGGTAGTGACAAGGTAAGCTGCATAATTGTGACTCATCTTGTTACATCTTGAAAAAAAACTGACTTATTTCAAAGGTGACATACTATCACAGTACTAAGCTTGAATTCACTGAGCTCTTCAGAATGACGTATTTTTTCCACAAATGTTTGTAAATCCAGACTGCATGGCTAGGTGCTTGCCTTTAAACACCTGTGGCAATGGGTCTAAGTGAAACACCAAAATTCAATAATTAAGTGCTGTGTCCCAATACCTTTGTCCATATTGTGCAGGAATGCAGAACCTGCGGCCCTTCAGATGTATTTCCCAAACTCCTCTGCCAGCCTCTTAGCTGAAAGAGCATTGAAAGAGATGTAGTTCATAAGCAGCCGGAGGTCCGCAGGTTCCCCACCCCTGATATAGTGTAACAGCAACTTGAGTGCAAAATGGTTAAATATAACTGTTTCCCATTGTGCTTATACAAAAGCTTCATGAACATCATGAGTGCAAAAGGTCAACCATCACAGTTCTATGAACAAATGCATATGTGTATGTATCCATTTATATAAGTGTCACTGAACACATCTATATATTTTTTTATCAAGCTAAGGGAGAGGATTTATGGGCAGGGAATGGTGGGCTGTACTACAGGAATGGGATGGGGATCACTGGGCAGTCAGCTGAAGTTACAGAATTGTCTTGGTGGCACATGAGCCGAGGCTTGCCCGGGATCCAATTTACATGAAAGATGGACTCACTGAGGCTGTAGGTAAAACATTGCTTTTATTCAAGCTTTTAAACGCATATAAAAAATGTGGGGCCTCACATTGAGATTATAATAGTACAGGAGGACAACCCTTTTTGGATTATTTCCTTCTATTTGCAGTTAACAGACTTTGCGATTGTGGGGTTTAATGCCTTTGGACCACAGAATGTATTGTAGGATTTCTTTACAGGCTATTTGGCACCTTGGGTTATTCTTTACACAAGATTGATTAAATTAAAGTAGGTTTTGGAACAACAATGGCTCCTGAGTCACCGATCTATATTCTGCTACTCCCTTACTCTGTTATCAATTACTCAAGTATCAGAGTGTCACTGCTCATCTTGACACTTTAACTATAGGCAAGGCAAGGACCATGAATCTCTCCCTGTGGTTGCATGAAGAAGTAAACAAGTCTAATGTGACAAACGTTTTCTCTGACCCCTTACAATAACTAGCTTCCTGAATTATGTCTTCTAATGTCTACAAATAGTTGTCCATGTATATCTTATTTTTATATTCTCTCCTCTATCCCCCTCTTTTCAGCTTGAAGACCTAACATCAGATCACACTATATCCCAAATCAGCGATGTTGCAGATTACTTGGAAGAAGTTTCAGAGACTCCTCAGTAACTTTATTTTTTGAAACTTTTGGATGATTAGATAAGACATTATTTTTTTTACTAGCCTTCTGGAATCTACTGTAGTTACTGAAAAGCAACATTTGCTTTCTGTCTGATACAAACAATTTGCTGGGAGGAGTGCACATTGACCTGCATTTGGCTTAAATGATCACAAAGCCTAAGGATGAATTCCACTGTTCATGACCGATTTCGGGGGGACTTTACATTGATATCTTCCAAAAGGCCCATGACCCATTGAGACTCCAAGTTTGACTTTGTCTTTGGTTTGACCTTTGGAAACCCAGATGTCTGGGAATATTTCTGGACTTCTAGTTACCCAGCATGTGTTTTTGTTTTGTTTTTATCCAAAATGTCTGAATAAGCTTACTTTGCTTGATATACTGCGATAAGTGCATATAGAAAATTATTCTAATGCTGTTCATGTATTTATTTTCCTCCCTCCTTTTAGGGAGGAAAAGAAGAAAGTTTATTAACCTGACCAATTTAATCACTAGTAAAATATTTTGTTTGCTATAGTTATCAGCTAAGTTTTCAGTCCTGATTTAAAATATGACCGCTGAAAACATTTTACTGATTTTGCATTTATGGAAATGACAAAATATAGTTGAGCTTTGCAAGATGGTATCAAATTCACACTCCAACATAAAAACTGTTCAATAAATCTCACAATCTGTAAGTGCTAAGAAGCGTGGTTTGCAGCATCTGTTACATATAATTAGACATGACATCGGAATCTTACACCATTTTATCATCCCCCCCCCCCCCCCCCCACAGTTCTAGTTTTAGTAAGAAATGTGGCTCATATTATTCCAGGAAAGGTATTGTATGTCAGATTGATTTAGAACTTTTACCAAGTTAATGGAATATATTTCCTAAACTTTTATGTAAGAAGGGCGCTTTAACTAGGCATATCGCCCAGACAACTGAAGCAACCTGGTGTTTAAAAGATGTTTCACATTTTTCCAAGTGTTCTTGTTATGTTGCTAAATCAGCTGTTAAGTAAAAGCCCAGACCAAAGAGCTATACAAAATCTGTGGAATTATTTGTAGGATTACAGTGCTGAATGTAAAACAATTTGCCTATTTACACCTTATAGCAAAGTCAAAATAGGGCAGTTTACAGCTGGTGCTTTCCTGCAGTTAATAACCCAAGCCTGAGATGCTAATTAAATGCATAAATTATCCTGGAATGATCACTTATCTATAGAATAAAATGTACTGTCTGCTTTCACCATCTGTTTATGTATAAAATTGGAAGGTTGCAATTGCATATATTAATACACTTTAATCACATTTGTGCAGCTGTTTTGTAGGTAGAATTTCTGTGATTTATTTTGAAATAAAATTATATTTGTGGTATTACATTTACGCGAAAATGTTATGTGAAATTCCTAATTCATGCATTCTTAAATAGACAAGAGAATGGCCAATTATCTTTCTTTTCTTGCAGTGTTTTCCATTTAATATTGAGGACGGTAAGCGAGCAAATTCAGAGATGTTTTAAAAAAAATAATAATAATCAAGACACGCAGACTTCCTGGACAATAAAATGAAAGTAAGAAATGCCAGTATATTTTACTGATGGGGATGCTGTTAATTTATTCTCATATGCTTTTTCTGTTCAGTGACCACAGTGGGCATTGTAACTGATTTCAAAAGGAAGCTGAACTGAAGGCAGACTCTATTTTAAATAGTTTCATTTTATTTTTACCTGTCCATATATTTTTTTTCTCTTTGTTAGTCAACTACTTTCTTTAAATTGTAAATATGTGGGTTTTTATGCTTTGGGTAAAACAGCTTAGAAAGTCTATACATACATGAACATATTTGTTCCATAAAAGCAGTTTAAGGCATTATGAACGGTTAGATTTCAACTACTATTATCTTTAATGAAGATAAATTAGCAATATAAAACATATTGTGTAATATTTTTTAAATGCTACACCTGTGTACTCTTACAGCGGAAATGATGGTGACCACATTGCTGTTTTATTCTTAATTATTACGCTTGTGGTAAATTCATACTTCAGTGCCGCATAGGTTAAATTGATGTCCGTAGACTGATCTGTATTTGACTGACAGCCCTGCAAGATACATTTATTATCATAAGCGTACTTCCCTTAATAAATCCGTGATGTAGTCACCATAGTAGGAATACACAAATACCGTAAACTGAATCAACCCATAGAATTATCTTAACATAAGCATCTTTGTATTTATGATATATAATATAAATTTTGGTTGTTCATTATGACATTTTTATATATATTATCCGTATTATAACTCACACTTAGGCAATTTCTAAAAAGTTTCAAATGGCAGTATATTTTTTCTAGTTTTCACTGCTCAAATAAAATCCTGCATAATTTGTTTAACTGAAGATGCATATTTATCCTCTTAAAATGACTGTCAACCTCCATGAATTAAATAACGTAAGGTACCCAACAAAAATTAAATTTAAGTTAATTATCGACTCAGTGTTGAAAACCACTGGGTCAAAAAAAAAAAAAAAGGTTAGTTTTCCTTTAACCCCTTCCCGACGCTAGGACGTTCTATGCCGTCCTAATTTTCTAGGTCCCAAAAGACACTAGGATGGCATAGAACGTCCAGCATTAAACATCTCTTCCTGGCTCTCTGCAATGAGCTGTGCTCAGATCCTGCAGCAGGGACTTGCAGCGAGATACTACCTTTCAGATGAGAGTGGCCTCAGTCTGACAGGAAAAATGTAGCCGGTGCTCAAACCAAGCACCGCCTAAATTTCACTAATTCACGATGTGCCCGAACTTCTGGTTTAGGCACGCTTCTGTGACTTCAGGAGGTCTCGCGATCTTTTGTCAGGGACACACAGGGTCTATTAAGACCCTCATCGGGTCTCTGCCCTTGGGGCCAGGAACAAAACGTGGCATTTTGGTGCTTGCGTCGTCTGGGCGCAAGCACCATGCGTCACAAAGGGGTTAAGGCATGACTTGTACCTACAAATACCTAGAACCAGAGATCCTTAAATCCATAATGCTGGCTCCTAACTTTTTTTACATTTTTTTTAGGATCTGTTGTAGATGCAAAATACAGACTGTGGAATCTTTTAATACATTTTTGGCATCACACCATGCAGCAAAACGTGCTGGAAACTATGCCACCACGTGTTCAAATAATGCTGCCGTTTACAAAAACATGACATACAACATTAACCCCTTGACGACACAGGACGGACTAGGTCCGTCCTGTGTGCCGAGGCGTTAGTGACACAGGACGGACCTAGTCCGTCCTGTGTCAAAACGAGCACTGAAAGCGGAGTTTTTCCGCTTTCAGTGCTCTAAGGGCATTGTAACGATGCTTCCGTGTGGAAGCATCGTACAATGCTAAAAAAAATGCCCGTCGGCATTTCGATCGCTCCGGAGAGCGATAGAAATGCCGGTTTTAAAGGCACAGAGCCTTTAAAACACGTGCATTAAAAAAGTGAGCATAGGAAGCAGAGGCGTCGCTAGGGGTGGGCTACTGGGGCTATAGCCCCGAGTCCCCCCTTCATAGCCCCGAATGGAGACTCTGGGGCTAAAGTATTCTTTAGCCCCGAGACTCCAGGGCTATAAATATAAAAAAAAAAAAATCCCCGGTGAGCTTTACTCCGTCTGGGACATAGTCCCAGAATCGGAGTATTAACCTCACGCGGGGGTGAGGGCCGATCGGGAGGAGAGGCTGCTATAGGGAGCTCGCTCCCTAGCCTCTCCTCCTGGCCATAGAGATCACAGCGCGACGGGTGCAAGCTCCGCCCCCGTCGCGCTGTGTCAGCTGCTTGCCGGATGTCAGGTGGACGGACATCCGGCAGAAGGTCCTGGATGACGGACCAAGTGTAAGGTAAGTAAAAAAAAAAAAAGTGTGACTGTGTATGGGTGTCTAGGTGTGTGTCAGGGTGTCTAGGTGTGTGTGTGTGTGTGTCAGGGTGTCTAGGTGTGTGTGGGTATTACTGGGTTCTGAGTGACACAATATTCTTGGGCTATGATTGGCACAATATTACTGGGTTCTGAGTGGCACAATATTCTTGGGCTATGATTGGCACAATATTACTGGGCTCTGAGTGACACAATATTACTGGGCTCTGAGTGGCACAATATTACTGGGCTCTGAGTGACACAATATTACTGGGCTCTGAGTGACACAATATTACTGGGCTATGATTGGCACAATATTACTGGGTTCTGTGTGGCACAATATTACTGGGCTCTGAGTGACACAATATTACTGGGCTCTGAGTGACACAATATTACTGGGCTATGATTGGCACAATATTACTGGGTTCTGAGTGGCACAATATTACTGGGTTCTGAGTGGCACAATATTACTGGGTTCTGAGTGGCACAATATTACTGGGTTCTGAGTGGCACAATATTACTGGGCTATGATTGGCACAATATTACTGGGTTCTGTGTGGCACAATATTACTGGGCTCTGAGTGACACAATATTACTGGGCTATGATTGGCACAATATTACTGGGTTCTGAGTGGCACAATATTACTGGGCTCTGGCACAATATTACTGGGTTCTGAGTGGCACAATATTACTGGGCTCTGAGTGACACAATATTACTGGGCTCTGAGTGGCACAATATTACTGGGCTCTGAGTGACACAATATTACTGGGCTCTGAGTGACACAATATTACTGGGCTATGATTGGCACAATATTACTGGGTTCTGTGTGGCACAATATTACTGGGCTCTGAGTGACACAATATTACTGGGCTCTGAGTGACACAATATTACTGGGCTCTGAGTGACACAATATTACTGGGCTCTGAGTGACACAATATTACTGGGCTATGATTGGCACAATATTACTGGGTTCTGAGTGGCACAATATTACTGGGCTATGATTGGCACAATATTACTGGGTTCTGAGTGGCACTATATTACTGGGCTATGATTGGCACAATATTACTTGGTTCTGATTGGCACAATATTACTGGGCTATGATTGGCACAATATTACTGGGTTCTGAGTGGCACAATATTCTTGGGCTATGATTGGCACAATATTACTGGGTTGTGAGTGGCACAATATTACTGGGCTATGATTGGCACAATATTACTGGGTTCTGAGTGGCACTATATTACTGGGCTATGATTGGCACAATATTACTGGGTTCTGAGTGGCACAATATTACTGGGTTCTGAGTGGCACAATATTACTGGGCTATGATTGGCACAATATTACTGGGTTCTGAGTGGCACTATATTACTGGGCTATGATTGGCACAATATTACTGGGTTCTGAGTGGCACAATATTACTGGGCTATGATTGGCACAATATTACTGGGTTCTGAGTGGCACAATTTTCTTGGGCTATGATTGGCACAATATTACTGGGTTCTGAGTGGCACAATATTACTGGGCTCTGAGTGACACAATATTACTGGGCTCTGAGTGACACAATATTACTGGGCTCTGAGTGACACAATATTACTGGGTTCTGAGTGGCACAATATTACTGGGTTCTGAGTGGCACAATATTACTGGGCTCTGAGTGGCACAATATTACTGGGCTCTGAGTGACACAATATTACTGGGCTATGATTGGCACAATATTACTGGGTTCTGAGTGGCACAATATTACTGGGCTATGATTGGCACAATATTACTGGGTTCTAAGTGGCACAATATTACTGGGCTCTGAGTGACACAATATTACTGGGCTCTGAGTGACACAATATTACTGTGCTCTGAGTGACACAATATTACTGGGCTCTGAGTGACACAATATTACTGGGCTATAAGTGACACAATATTACTGGGCTCTGAGTGACACAATATTACTGGGTTCTGAGTGGCACAATATTACTGGGCTCTTGAGTGACACAATATTACTGGGCTATGATTGGCACAATTTTACTGGGTTCTGAGTGGCACAATATTACTGGGCTCTGACTGGCACAATATTACTGGGTTCTGAGTGACACAATATTACTGGGCTATGATTGGCACAATATTACTGGGTTCTGAGTGGCACAATATTCTTGGGCTATGATTGGCACAATATTACTGGGTTCTGAGTGGCACAATATTACTGGGCTATGATTGGCACAATATTACTGGGTTCTGAGTGGCACTATATTACTGGGCTATGATTGGCACAATATTACTGGGTTCTGAGTGGCACAATATTACTGGGCTATGATTGGCACAATATTACTGGGTTCTGAGTGTGCACAATATTCTTGGGCTCTGAATGGTACAATATTCCTGGGCTCTGAGTGGCACAATATTCTTGGGCTATGATTGGCACGATATTACTGGGCTATGATTGCCACAATATTACTGGGTTCTGAGTGGCACAATATTACTGGGCTCTGAATGGTACAATATTCCTGGGCTCTGAGTGGCACAATAATACTGGGTTCTGAGTGGCACAATATTACTGGGCTATGATTGGCACAATATTCCTGGGCTCTGAATGGCACAATATTCCTGGGCTCTGAATGGCACAATATTCCTGGGCTCTGAGTGGCACAATATTACTGGGTTCTGAGTGGCACAATATTACTGGGCTATGATTGGCACAATATTACTGGGCATCTGATTGGCACAATATTCCTGGGCTCTGAGTGGCACAATATTCCTGGGCTCTGAGTGGCACAATATTCCTGGGCTCTGAGTGGCACAATATTACTGGGTTCTGAGTGGCACAATATTACTGGGTTCTGAGTGGCACAATATTACTGGGTTCTGAGTGGCACAATATTACTGGGTTCTGAGTGGCACAATATTACTGGGTTCTGACTGGCACACTATTACTGGGCTCTGATTGGCACAATATTACTGGGTTCTGAGTGGCACTATATTACTGGGCTATGATTGGCACAATATTACTGGGTTCTGAGTGGCACAATATTACTGGGCTATGATTGGCACAATATTACTGGGCTATGATTGGCACAATATTACTGGGTTCCTAGTGGCACAATATTCTTGGGCTATGATTGGCACAATATTACTGGGTTCTGAGTGGCACAATATTACTGGGCTCTGAGTGACACAATATTACTGGGCTCTGAGTGACACAATATTACTGGGCTCTGAGTGACACAATATTACTGGGCTCTGAGTGACACAATATTACTGGGTTCTGAGTGGCACAATATTACTGGGCTCTGAGTGACACAATATTACTGGGCTATGATTGGCACAATATTACTGGGTTCTGAGTGGCACAATATTACTGGGCTATGATTGGCACAATATTACTGGGTTCTGAGTGGCACAATATTCTTGGGCTATGATTGGCACAATATTACTGGGCTCTGAGTGGCACAATATTACTGGGCTCTGAGTGACACAATATTACTGGGTTCTGAGTGGCACAATATTACTGGGCTCTGAGTGACACAATATTACTGGGCTATGAGTGACACAATATTACTGGGCTCTGAGTGACACAATATTACTGGGTTCTGAGTGGCACAATATTACTGGGCTCTGAGTGACACAATATTACTGGGCTATGATTGGCACAATATTACTGGGTTCTGAGTGGCACAATATTACTGGGCTCTGACTGGAACAATATTACTGGGTTCTGAGTGGCACAATATTACTGGGCTATGATTGGCACAATATTACTGGGTTCTGAGTGGCACAATATTCTTGGGCTATGATTGGCACAATATTACTGGGTTCTGAGTGGCACAATATTCTTGGGCTATGATTGGCACGATATTACTGGGCTATGATTGCCACAATATTACTGGGTTCTGAGTGGCACAATATTACTGGGCTCTGAATGGTACAATATTCCTGGGCTCTGAGTGGCACAATATTACTGGGTTCTGAGTGGCACAATATTACTGGGCTATGATTGGCACAATATTCCTGGGCTCTGAATGGCACAATATTCCTGGGCTCTGAGTGGCACAATATTACTGGGTTCTGAGTGGCACAATATTACTGGGCTATGATTGGCACAATATTACTGGGCATCTGATTGGCACAATATTACTGGGCATCTGATTGGCACAATATTCCTGGGCTCTGAGTGGCACAATATTCCTGGGCTCTGAGTGGCACAATATTACTGGGTTCTGAGTGGCACAATATTACTGGGTTCTGACTGGCACACTATTACTGGGCTCTGACTGGCAAAATATTACAGGCATCTGACTGGCACACTATTACTGGGCTCTGAATGACACAATATTCCTGGTATCTGACTGGCACAATATTACTGGGCTCTGAATGGCACACTATTCCTGGTATCTGACTGGCACAATATTACTGGTATCTGAAAGGCACAATATTACTGGTATCTGACTGGCACAATATTACTGGGTTCTGAGTGGCACAATATTCCTGGTATCTATAATTGTACAATTTTCAAACACTGAAAAATTTGTGGGTGTTTTCTTACATTTTTATTATGGGGTGGGGGGTGCAACACTCAGGGTCCGCCCCGGGTGCCAAATGCTCTAGGTACGCCCCTGTGTGTGACCGAGCTCATCTGGGCTCTAGCCCCAGATCATCCGAAGACCTAGCAACGCCCCTGATAGGAAGCAAATTTTTCGCTTCCTATGCTCAGAAAGTGTTTCTGATTGCCTCGCAAGTCGAGGCAATCAGAAACACACAAAAAAAATGCACGATCTTGGTCACTGGGTGACCAAGATGGCGCTGCCCTTCTAAGGGCAAGAGCACAGGAGGCAGGAAGTACCTGCTTCCTGTGCTCTCTGGCTGTCACACGATTGCCTCTTCACAGAGGCAATCAGTGACTGCCAGGCACACTGACAGGCAGTGGGGATGCTCTCCTGAACATCCCCACTGACTGGTCAGATCAATATTAACTCTATATTGATCTGACCAGTTATGATCTGCCTCCCTCTCCTCACATTTTTTTGAGGGAGGGAGAGAGACAGATCAAAGTTGTAAAACTTAAAAAAAAAACAATTAATTCACAACACACAAATAATAAAACAATAAAAAAAAATGTATTAAAGCAATTCCCTGCGTTTAACCCCTTCCCTGCCACTGATCTTGCATAAGCAGTGATCGTGCACATCAGCGCATTTATTTTTGCTGTTTGTGCATTTTTTAGGGGTTAATTTTTTTTGTACTGTAATTTATTACAGTACTAAAAAGGCTCTTCTAAGAGTTATTAACCCCTTATTTGCCGTCGATCACTGCTTACGCAATGATATTGACGCCAAAGCAATTTTTTTCTGTCTGCATATTTTTATTTTTATTTTATTTTTTTACACATACCCGCTAGGGGATTACATGTAAAGTAAAAATATTTGAGTTTTTTTTTTTTAAGCTGCCTGAGCGCATAGCGATCAGTAACAGCGAATTAGTGGCAAAGGCGGTTTGGTGATTTCTCAATTAAGCTCACCATTCGCCCTGGTCAGATCAAAATTAATCGGATCAATATTCACAAATATTGAATTGCCTCCCTCTCCTCACTTACATTTTTGTGACGGAAAGAGACAGATCAGTATTAGTGATATAAAATAACATTTTATAAAATTGGCAGGTTTTATGAAAGTCTTTCACTGTGTATTAACCCCTTCCCTGCCATTCATCACTGTGTAAGCAGTAATCTTGCACAGCAACAGTATGTTTTGCTGTCTGCACTGTTTTATGGATTAATTTATTTGTACTGTAATGTATTACAGTACTAGATAGGCTCTTCTAAGAGCTATTAACCCCTTCTTTGCTCGAGATCACTGCTTACGCACTGATTCTGAGGCCGCGGACTCGGTTCGATTTTGACCCTATTCAGCTTTCTGATACATCATCTAGCGATGTATCGGTGGCTGCTGAGCCCTTGCCACAAGTAGTGATGGGGGTCTACTGATAAAAAAATATATGGTTTGGTGGGGGTAAATTACATTGGCTGGCTTCAAAGATATATCCCATAAAGGACACGGACGCAGGTTGGCTACATGTCAAAATTCCAAGTTGGAATTTTGAGATTCGCATCTCACAAATGTTGCCTTCTAGCCAAAAACAAACCAACAAACCTATGCATGGGTGCTATCCCTGTACTCGGGAGATGTTGCTGAACACATATTGGGTTGTTGTTTGGCAGTGATATATACCAGAATCTGTGAATTCATGCCTGAAGTACAATGCATGTGGAAAAAAAACTCCCAAAAAAGTACTACCACAAACTTTTACAAAGGCTGGTGGTAGAATTAGTACCTATACAGTATTAAAATACCACCATTTGAAATACCTTAGGATGTCTATTTTCCAAAAATATATGGTTTGATGGGGTAAAATTCATTGGACGGCTTCAAAAATGTTCCAAATGGAACATGGGCGCAGGCTGACTACATGTCAAAATTCCAGGTTGGAATTGCGCACCCCCTAAATGTGGAATTTTAGACCCAATACAAACCAACAAACCTATGCACCTGTACTCAGGAGATGTTGCTGAACACATATTGAGGTGTTGGTTGGCAGTGGCAAATACCAGAATCTGAAAATTCCTGCCTGAACTACAATGTGTGTGGGGAAAAAATGACATCCCAACCCTTTGACATAGGTTGGTGGTAGAATTAGCACTTGGAAAGTGTTAAAATACCACAATTTTAAATACCCTAGGATGTCTAGTTTTCCAAAATATATGGTTTTATGGGGTAAAATACTTTGACAGGCTTCAAAAGTGTCCCAAATGGAACATGGGCGCAGGCTGACTACATGTCAAAATTCCAAGTTGGAAATGCACCCCCCCTAAACGTGGCCTTTTAGCCCCCAAATAATCTAACTAACCTACACATGGGTGGTATCCCTGTACTCAGGAGATGTTGCTGAACACATATTAAGGTGTTGTTTGGCACTGACACATAATAGGATCTGTGAATTCATGCCCGATGTACAATGAATGTGAAAAACAAATTACTATTCATAACATTGACATAGGCTGGTGGTAGAATTAGTGCATGAAAAGTGTTAAAATACTACCATTTGAAATACCCTAGGGTGTCTAGTTTTCAAAAATATATGGTTTTGTGGGGTAGAATACACTTTTTGGCTTCAAAAATGTCCCAAATGGGACATGGGCGCAGGTTTTCTGCACGTCAGAATTCCAAGTTGGAAAACCAAAAAGCGCACCTCTCAAATGTGGCCTTTTAACCCCCAAATAACCTAACCAACCTATACATGGGTGGTATCCCTGTACTCAGGAGATGTTGCTGAACACATATTGAGGTGTTGTTTGGCACTGACATATAACAGGATCTGTGAATTCATGCCCAAAGTACTATGTATGTGAAAAAAAATTACTATCCATAACATTGACATAGGCTGGTAGTATAATTAGTGCATGGAAAGTGTTAAAATACTACCATTTGAAATACCCTAGGGTGTCTAGTTTTCACAAATATATGGTTTTGTGGGATAGAATACACTTTTTGGCTTCAAAAATGTCCCAAATGGAACATGGGCGCAGGTTTTCTGCACGTCAGAATTCCAAGTTGCAAAACCAAAAAGCGCACCTCTCAAATGTGGCCTTTTAGTCCCCAAATAACCTAACCAACCTATACATGGGTGGTATCCCTGTACTCAGGAGATGTTGCTGAACACATATTGAGGTGTTATTTGGAAATACCCCTTCACATTTTAAGGTAATGTTTGCCTAAATTGCAATATATGTGAAAAATTAAAAAAAAAGATTTTTTTCTGCAAACTTTGGCATAGATTGGTGGTAAAATGGCTACATGAAATGTGTCAAAATACCCCAAGTTAAATGCCCTGAGTTGTCTAGGTTTCAAAAATATGTACATGTTGGGGGTCATTCATGGATTTAGTACAGAAATCAGTGTTACAATGTCACTATCGCTAATTTTGAAAGAAAGGATTTTAAAATAGCTTTGCACCACTTATAGTTCTGGCCCTGTAACATGAATAAAAAAGCATAAAAACATGGGCTATTTCTGAACTCAGGACATATATTAGAAACTTTTTAGCAGTGTTTTTTTGTTGTCTCTTGTACATGAGTGTTGCCCAAATCGGGGGTTCTACCTCTGTTTCACGGAGTCAATTATGAGACAGAGACGGAGAAGCAGGAAAGTTGTCTTTATTGCGCAATCAAGGAGAGTCGACCGGGAGGTGGGAAAGCCTCTTTCAGTCAAGTCTGATTTGCATATTACACACTTCAGTATTTATACATTTTAAATCAATTAGTTAAACATTAATCATAAAAGTAATTTATGCTCAGGTGATGTTTTAAGACATTAGGTCATCTGGTCAAATCATGCTTATTCCGCACGATCTGACCACAGGTTTTTATTACTATGTTATTCAATTCTTTTATTAGGGTCTCAAGTACAGAATACGTGTGACTTTAATTATTGCTGATGAGTGTCTCTTTATAAATGTATCTTTATATTAGTCATTAGTGATTAGAGGGAGTTTTATGGTTTTATCACATTTAATCAAGTCAAGCTAGTCCTAAGTTCAGTACTGACTAGGTGTGTTCAGTACTGTCAGCAAAAGTGAGAAATAATCATTTTTATTCTTTTAAACATAATGTGATTCTTTAAGCAAGATATAAAGCATTTATATATATATATATATAGGATTTCTGGTGTTTAGCTCACATGAGTATACGATTTTTCAAATAAAAGTCATAAAAAAATAATTTTTTCAAATTTTTTGCCATATTTTATTATTTTTTTTACATCAAATTATATGCTATTATCAAAAAAATGGTATCAAAAGAAAGCCCTTCTTATAACGATAAAAACGATATATAGTTTGTGCGGGTACACTAAATGAGACAGAAATAAATTACAGCAAAACACAAACACCTCTGAAATGTTAAAACAGCCCATGTCACCAAGTGTCGGACAAGCCAAAAAAGTCATGTCACTAAGGGGTTAAAGAAGTATACTCCTGCACATCAAAAAATGATGAACCAAGTGTGAAATAGGGTGTTACACTGCTGAAACCTGCCAGCAATTGAATAAGAAAATGAATCTGCACAGACATCCCATCAATCACCAGAAAGGAAAATCATTATTGCCCCCCCATCCCCCAGTCAGACACCACTTAATTAAAACAGGTCATTCCATATACAACCTTAAAATCAAAATACTGTGAGGAAAACATTTGAAGCCAAAATGTATGATTTTTCAACCGCAATGTGGATTTGGGGTCCAAATTCAAGCTGTATAAAATTAATTAAACAAAAGCCCCCTTCCTTCCGCCCAATAAAACATAGCTTTTAATAAGTTTGGTTATATCTATGATTTATGTGCCAAAAACGTGATACAAATTCACCACTACAGTATGTAACTCTCCCATGTGAAAAAATACTTCTAAGCGATAAAACACAAAAGACTCTTAGTTCACAGTAAACTGAGCTGTTTATAAATCTCTGTAATAATGAAGCCTGTCACAATCACCATAGCATATGCCAAGGAACCCTTTCAATTATATCAGCACTTGCAAAGACCGTTACTAACAATAGTTAAAAAAACAAAATCCTCCGTGTTAACTAGAATTGCTCAGACCCAAAACCATTTTTTAATAATTACAAATCTTGATAGATTAGTCCTCACCTACACTGCTCCCCCATCCCCCCATCATTTTTAGGGTACAGTGGGGACAGTATTTTTATAGTGAAGATAAGCTTGGGAAAATACAAATGGGCTTTAGGGAAATTCAATAAAGGTCTGCACCAAGGAAAAATAGAGCTAAAACAAAAGAAGCAGAACAAAATAGAATAAGTTTCCAAGCAAGCAACTGCAATTCCCAATACCAAAGAAGAGAATAGAAAAAAAAACATGCAATCACAGGAAATGATGTACAAAATATTGCTTGATGATAAATGATGCCTATCAACAATAAATAGAAATAGTACTGATGGGTTTGCCCTATTGGAGCTTCATCAGAGGTCAGTGGAATAATAAATATCCTGTTTAAGGAAAGCAAAAAATGGGGGTGGAAAAGGCAAATGAACAGTAAGAGAGGCAGTAGTTCAGAATGTTCACACAAAGCTTAGGTACAAATACATTAATACAAAATTATCCAAACCATACAATAATATTGATACAGTAAATTGTAATTGTTAATGGATAATAAGAGAATTTAGAAGATGTAAATGCAGGCTTTGAAGCAAAAGACAAAGATAATGTGTTTATGGCTTTTGACATCAAGCAACATGTAGAATTGGTCACTGTGAATTATAAGACAACCACAAACTCATTATGATAAGCCAATTATTACCTGTAAATATTTATTTCTTTGTATCAAAAAGCCTCATTTAGCCAGAATACATTTTGTTACATCCTTGTCTTCATATTGATACTGCTAACTCATAAATCATTATTTTAATTTACTGTGTTTCATACAATCATATAAATGTTTCAAATTTCTATTCATTCTACTAATTTAGTTTTATTTCTTTATATCAAAAAGTCTCTAATTTAGTAGGGATTTGTGAACATTTATTGGTAGTACTAACATATACAGCATTCATAATTATTATATGTTATTGTCTTCCATACACACATTCACATTAATTCTTCTAATTATGTTATCTGTTTAGGTTTATTTATTTATCTCTTTTCTATCTAAAAAGCCTAATTTAGTCAGAGTACATTCTTGTCTCCACATCGGTATTACTAATACAGCACCTTGCATTTAATTCTCACACACACAGAACAAAACAGAGAGAAGCCTCTCACTTTACATAATAAATAAATACCACCACACAATTGTAAGTTCATATTTTTAGTTTAATTTTTATCTCATTACCAAGATTATTTATTGTTTTAAATCATTCCCCATTTGATTTATCAAACTATATTAATACCAGGAGAATAATCATTGTATACGTTCATAACTGTAGCTCCCACTATATCTTTTTTTTTTTAGACGTCTTGGGCATCATTATCTGGCAGAGAGAGGTAATCTTCTTTTTCTCATCACTGTCACTATTGTTGCATTTAATACTGACACATTAACAGAAACTGAATAACTACCCAGGGCTGCGTCACTACTGGGCCTTGTAATTAGTTATCCATTCAGGCAGTACATATTTAAATTTAATTTAGCGGCTTACAAATATCTTTAACTATTATGCTTACAGTCGTTTTACCTGCCTATATTTACATATATAGGCCAGAGAATATATTTATATCTGTGTACTCTTTTATACATGTTTATTTATACATATTTGTAAGCATGTGTATTTCAGCACCATCATATGCATGGCTTTTATCTATAGAAATTATACCATGTGAGGATTGTAAACATGATTCCCAGCAATATTTACAGATGTGTTCTTGTATATTTGTTAAATAATTGGGTTATTATACTGAGTTTTGTCTTCAAAATCACAGTGACCAATTGTACACTTTGCCTTATGCTTTATGTCAAAATCCATAATCACATTTATTATTCCTTTTTTTTTTTTTTTAAACCTGCATTTATAGCTCCTAAATTGTCTTATTAATCCATTAACAATTATACTTTACTGTATCAAGATTAATGTATGGTTTAGAGCATTTTGAATTAATGTATTTGTGCCTGAGCTATGTGTGTATATTCTGAACTACTGCTTCTTTTACTGTTCAAATATATCCCCTGGTATCAAAATTTGACTGTCTTTAGTCTATTCTGATTTTTCTCTTTTTCTCCCCCTATTTATGTATTCTACTTATCTCTGATTTCTTGACCAGTAGTGTCAAGTATCTTTCTACTCATTTTGCTAGACACCATTTAACATCAAGTAGTATTTATAATTTTGTGCTTTTTGACAACTAGATGTGTTAGTGCTGCGATTGAATTTTGAATATGTTTGCTGGTTAACCTGAGCCAATAGAAGTTGAACATTTGTTTACCTCTGTCAAAATTGAGACAAGAGGCTGGTGCAAAAGGACCCCATTATCGCTGACTGCATATGCAGAGGGTGTCACAAGTCAGATAGGTAGCCAATAGAGGTGTCATTCTTGTGATAGGCAGTTGCATATTCAGTAAGATTACAGCTACTGATAGATGTGAGATATGATTGTGGGGCTATAAAGGCTATTTGCACCTTACTGTAAATGTGCTATGTGTTATTAGATCTGTGCCATGACGTGATTAAACATGTGTCCTTAAAGTATCCAAATTATATATAGATATAAACCTATATTAAAATGTAAAACAGACTGGGGTGAATGTTCAGGGCCGCTTTAAGACCCTGGTGGGCACTGGGCAAAGTTTTTAGCAGTGGGCCCCCCTCGATCCAACTTTTCTAAAGTCGCAATGTAAAAAACTGTATGCAAATGTAAACTTTTTAATATGCAACTATTTTCATAACACATTCAACTATTTGTATATGTAATAAACATGTTATTGAAAATTACATTCTTTGTTTTTATTCCATTTTCTGCACCCCACATTGCACCTAAAGGACTTAGCACAACACCATACAGTATCCGCAGCACTTGCCATGCACCTATATTGCACCCATAGCACTTGGCTTGCACTCATATTGCACCCACATGATTTGGCATGGCAGTGTCAATTTGCCCCACAGAACAGGCCCTGCAGAACATTGATTTTCCCTCACAGAACTGGCCCTGCAGAACATGCCACTTTGCCCCACAGTACGTTATTTTGCCCCACAGAAGATGCCACAGAATTACTTTGCCAATTAAAATGAACCACAGTCATTTACCAATTAAAATGCCACAGTCATTTTGCCATTAAAATATGCCACAGTTTGTCCATTAATATGCCACTTGTGGTTTGCCAATTAATATTCTATTGTTAATTTTCTCATTAATATGGCACAATCAATTTGCCCACTAATATGCCATAGCCAGTATGCCCACTAATATACCACAGCCAGTATGCCCCTTAGAATGCCACTCTTTGCCGATTAACATGCCCCAGCCAGTATGCCCAGTAACATGCCCCAGCCAATATGCCCACTAATATGCGTCAGCCAGTATGCCCATTAGACTTCCACTCTTTGCCAATTAACTTGCTCCAACCAGTATGGCCACTAATATGCCACAGCCAGTATGCCCATTAGAATGCCATTCTTTGCCCATTTACATGCCCCAGCCAATATTCCCAGTAACATGCCCCAGTCAGTATGCCAAGTAACATGCCCCAGTCAGTATGCCCAGGAATATGCCCCAGCCATTATGCCCATTAGAATGCCACTCTTTTCCCATTAACATGTCCCAACCAGTATGCCCAGTAATATGCCACAGCCAGTATGCCCAGTAGAATGCCACTCTTTGCCCATTAACATGCCCCAGCCAGTATGCCCAGTAACATGCCACAGCCAGTATGCCCATTAGAATCCCACTTTTTGCCAATTAACATGCCCCACCCAGTATGCCCAGTAACATGCTCCAGCCAGTATGGCCACTAATATGCCACAGCCCCTCCCCCCCAGTACTTACCTTGCTGCTCTCTCAGCCTCCTCCTCCACAGTCTTCTTTCTGCCGTATATGCTGTCATATCGAGTAGCACAAACAGTAAGCTGGAGTGCATCCGCTGGATGCGGCTTCCGGCTGCTGCAGACGTGACTGTCTCCATGTGAGACAGTCACGCAGGCAGCGGGGCGGGCATGTTGGGCCAGCGGGGGGCCCTTTAACCATATGTTTTGTATATTTTCTATTACAGACTTCCATGTTTTATTCACTTATTTATTGATGGTATGTATAAATACCAGACTTGTTTACAAAGTGTTATTTTTATGTTATTTGCAGGAAATCTTTGGGTTTGGCTTAGATTTATATTAAATAACATTTGGTTTAGATGATATTTTTACTGATGCAGATTGGCTTTGAATACAAAGATTATGTATTTACTGATACAGATTGACTTCATGTACAAAGTATATGCATATATTACATATGTGCTATGATAAACAAAAATATAAGGATTCCATTAGGTTTTTAAAATAAAAAAGGGTTCCACGGCTTAATTTAATTGGGAAACATTGATCTAAAGGTACACAGCTAAACAAATCCAGTCACTGTAATTAGCTTTTGTAGATGTGCAAAAGATTTTTAAAGTAAGTGCTCAGGCGGTGTTGCTGTTATGCCTCGACGTTGAGGCATTAAGCAATACTGAAATTCGCAGGTAATTTGACCCGTAATCACTTCCTGGAGAGTACGTAGATGCTATATTGGAGAACAGAATCCTTGAATATGGAGCTGCCCTCTTGTGGGCAAGAGCTTTGGAACACTTCTTACTTCCGTCATGCTGTTGCTAGACTGCCCCTAAAGGCAGTGAGCAACATTGCAATACAAAAAAAGGCTACATTCGCTTTAGATCTACGGTAAGGGCTCGCATAAGTGTTGGTGCTAGGGTTAGATTGGGTTAGGGTTAAGGTTGGGACTGAGGTCAAAAGGTCACTGTAGGAGAAAATGGTTTGGAAACCAAAAAAACTACTAGTTGAGGAAATAGCTAAAATGACAATGAAGGGAGAAGTGATCATCATGGGTGACTTTAATCTTCCTGATGTGAACTGGAAATACAAAACAGCTACTTGTGCCAGGAGTACGCATATCCTAAACTCCCTACTGGGATTATCTCTAAAACAAGTAGTGGAGGAGCCAACTCGAAAAGCAGGCCATACTAGACTTAGTGTTCACAAATGGAGATTTGTTATCCAGACAGTGTGGTTTAATATAAGAACAGTGACGCAGTCACACCACACAAAAACAAAAGTTTTAGATTTTAGAAAAACAGACTTTTCTAAAATTAGATTAGATGTGAAGGAGTCATTATCAGCCTGGAGCAATTTAAATGGAGTCCAGGAGAAATGGGATTATCTAAAAGTTGCACTACTGAAGGCTACAGAAAATTGCATAAGGCTTGTCAGTAAGAGCAAAAAATTGAAGAAACCACTGTGGTACTCTGCAGAGGTGGCTAAAATAGTAAAAAATAAAAAGCTAGCATTTAGTAATTATAAAAATACTCAGAGTGAGGAAGATAGAAAGATCTATAAGAGTAGGCAGAAAGAGGCAAAGCAAGCTATAAGAGCTTCCAAAGCACACACAGAAGAGACTATAGCCCAGTCAGTGAAAAAGGGGGATAAAACATTTTTTAGATACATAAATGAGAAAAGGAAAGTAAAACAAGGATTAGTTAGATTAAAAACAAAAGAAGGATGCTATGTAGAAGAGGATAAAGGCTTAGCAGACTGCTTTAATGAATATTTTTGTTCAGTTTTTACAAATGAAAATGAGGGTAAGGGACCTCATTTAGGGAAAAAGACTAATGAGTCTTTTGATGCATGTAAGTTTACAGCGGAAGAGGTTTTACTTCAGCTGTCTAAAGTAAAGACAAATAAGTCGATGGGACCTGATGGGATACATCCAAAGTTATTAAAAGAACTTAGTGGTGTACTAGCAAAACCGTTAACAGATTTATTTAACCAATCATTGTTAACGGGAGTAGTTCCAGAAGATTGGAAATTAGCTAATGTTGTGCCCATTCACAAGAAAGGTAGTAAGGAGGAGGCGGGCAACTATAGACCAGTAAGTCTTACTTCAGTAGTGGGGAAAATAATGGAAACCTTGTTAAAGAATAGGATTGTTGAACATCTAAAGTCGCTTGGATTTCAAGATCAGAGACAGCATGGGTTTACTTCAGGGAGATCATGCCAAACTAATCTTATTGATTTTTTTGATTGGGTAACTAAAATAATAGATCAGGGTGGTGCAGTAGACATTGCTTACCTAGATTTCAGTAAGGCTTTTGACACTGTCGCACATAGAAGGCTTATCAATAAACTGAAATCTTTGAGTTTGGATTTCAATATTGTTGAATGGATTAGACAATGGCTGAGTGACAGGCAACAGAGGGTTGTAGTCAATGGGGTATATTCGATGCAAGGTCTTGTTACTAGTGGGGTACCTCAGGGATCTGTTCTTGGACCCATTCTCTTTAATATTTTTATTAGCGATATTGCAGAAGGTCTTGTTGGTAAAGTATGTCTTTTTGCTGATGATACAAAGATTTGCAGCAGGGTTGATATTCATGGAGGGATAAGCCAAATGGCAAATGATTTAGCTAAACTAGAAAAATGGTCAGAGCAGTGGCAACTGGCATTTAATGTGGACAAGTGCAAGATTATGCACCTTGGGCGTAAAAACCCAAAAGCAGAATATAGACTATTTGGTACAGTCCTAACCGCAACATCTGAGGAAAGGGATTTAGGAGTAATAATTTCAGAGGACTTGAAGGTAGGTAGGCAATGCAATAGAGCAGCAGGAAATGCTAGCAGAATGCTTGGTTGCATAGGGAGAGGTATTAGCAGTAGGAAGAGGGAAGTGCTCATGCCATTGTACAGAGCACTGGTGAGACCTCACTTGGAGTATTGTACGCAGTACTGGAGACCTTATCTCCAGAAGGATATTGATACTTTGGAGAGAGTTCAGAGAAGGGCTACTAAACTGGTTCATGGGTTGAAGGATAAAACTTACCAGGAAAGGTTAAAGCATCTTAACATGTATAGCTTGGAGGAAAGACGTAACAGGGGGGATATGATAGAAACATTTAAATACATAAAGGGAATCAACACAGTAAAGGAAGAGAGTATATTTAAAAGAAGAAAAACTACCACAACTAGAGGACATAGTCTTAAATTAGAGGGGCAATGATTTAAAAGTAATATCAGGAAGTATTACTTTACTGAGAGGGTAGTGGATGTATGGAATAGCCTGCCAGCAGAAGTGGTAGAGGTAAACACAGTCAAGGATTTTAAGCATGCGTGGGTTAGACACAAGGCTATCCTAGCTATAAGACCGGGAACGGGGGACTAATAAAAGTACTCAAAAAAAAAAAATTGGGCAGACTAGATGGACCGAATGGTTCTTATCTGCCGACACATTCTATGTTTCTATGTTTCTATGTTTCTAAAACCTACTTTGTTATTGCCCTATAACAAAATTTACAAACTATTTTTATCATTTGTAATTGTGTAAAAAAATGTTCAGGTCAAAGTTGGAAAAAGTGTTTGTTTTTTTTCTTTGTTCATCATAGATTTTTTGGTACTAAATTACATAATATAATGAAAATATTGGTATCTAAATAAAGACCTTCTTATACTGATAAAAATGATATATAGTAAAGTAAATGAGAAATAAGAGAATTACAGTTAAACACAAAAAATTCAGAAAAGTAGAAAAACAGCCCATGTCACCAAGGGAAGATTAAGGGGTTAAATGTGTCTTTGTGGCCTTCGTTTTAACACACATCAGATGAGGTCATAATCCGGAGCAGGGCCGGTGCAAGGATTTTCGTCTACACAGGCGAAGGTGCATGTTGGTGCCCCTCTCCTCTGACCTGCCACGCCTCCCACACCACCAACCCTCCATATATTTTATATATATATATAAAAGTATAATGTATACAATAAAAAAAAAAATACATCTAAATATTCAACTCGCACGCTCTAAATTTGTCACACATTGACACCCTAACACACATGGAAACCCTTAAACACAAAGACACCCTTGTAGTCACACACAGAGACACACTTACACCCTTACACAGACACAGTGACACACATACACACACCCTTACACAGACAGTGACACACTTACACACACACACCCTTACACTGACACAGTGACTCACTTACACACCCTTACACAGAAAGTGACACACTTACACACACCATTACCACTTACACACACACAGTGACACCAATACACACATAACCTGAGACACACTATTTTGCCCCTCAATATGCCATTCTTGTGCCATTTAATATGCCAATATTTTGCCCCTCAATATGCCATTTAATATGCTAGGATGTTGCCCCTCCAATATGCCATTTAATATACCAGGATTTTGCCACTAAATATGCCAGGATTTTGCCCCTCCAATATGCCAGGATTATGCCACTTAATATGCCAGGATTTTGCCACTAAATATGCAAGGATTTTGCCCCTACAATATGCCAGGATGTTGCCCCTCCAATATGCCAGGATTTTGCCACTAAATATGCCAGGATTTTGCCACTAAATATGCCAGGATTTTGCCACTCCAATTTGCCAGGATTTTGCCACTAAATATGCCAGTATTTTGCCCCTCCAATATGCCAGTATTTTGCCCCTCCAATATGCCAGGATTTTTCCCCCCTCCTCCCCCCTTCCCAGTACTTACCTCCTTGCTGCTCTGCAGGTCCGCGGCTTTGAGGGAAGCGTTGTGTGCTCCCCTCCAGCCGCGCGGCTTCAATAAAGTTTTTTTTAAAAACAAACTTTATTGAAGCCGCACGGCTGGAGGGAGTGCACAACGCTTCCCTCACAGCCGCGTGGATTTGTAGAGCAGCAAGGAGCAAGTAAACTCCCTTACTGCGGGCCGGGGGGCGATTTTCTCACCCCCCCTTGTGGCGCCCTAAGGCAGCCACCTGTGCTGCCTTACAGTAGCGCCGGCCCTGATCAGGAGTCACTGCAGACTCTTAAAACACATTTTTCTCTGCATCAATTAACACAATTTATAGGTAATTTTTTTATCAAGTTGTGTTCACTGCATTCACAGAATAATTAAAGTTTAGGTGTTTTAGGTTTTTTTTGTCTACTCATGTCTGCTTGGGAGCTAGGCCTTTAGCTGCTACCAGAAATGGTATCTGAGAAGCTTGTACAATATACCTACACACAGGGCCGATCCTAGGGTCACGGGCGCCTGGGTGCAGGATTTTTTTGCCGCTCCCCAGGTAGGCGTGGCTATATGATAAACTCCTCCCCTTTACACATGTATGTTCCAGGCATACCAATTTTTCATTATTAGTAGGGGGGGGGGGGGGGGGGAGATTGTTGTGGAGAGCACAAACTTTATTTTTAGGTGAAGGACCAACACAAGCTTTTATTTTAAATAAAGATATTTATTTGGCCATAAAACAGTGTAGTGAAAACTATATAGTCAAACTATATGAAAGAGACTATATTATCTTTTAACACGATCCAATGCCAAAAAAATCTCTCTACTCACACACAGATGCTCAATTTCCACACACGTGCAGAAAAACACAGAAAATACTCCTTAACATCAGATAGATAATGGAGATGCCCCACAAGCAAAAGGAGATTTCTTACACACCAGGTGGTCATGTCCACTCATCAAACCTATTTAGGTGGTCATCTTGCGAATAATTGTAAATCTCAGAGACTCTTATCTCCCCCCCCGCCCCCCCCCCAAAAAGAAACAATGTATAGGTTACTTAACCAAACAGCCCATCGGGCAAATATAAATGTTCTTTAGCAATTCCTCTAGTGTCGCCAAGTTTTCTTATCCCAAGACGGTGGAAATAAATCCAAATCTCCCCCCACCACTATTAGGTAATGGATGGCCTCTGTGGAGTCAATAATGTTCAAGAAAATGGTCCTGTTCTCCCAGGGTAAAGGTACGGCACACATATCCAGGATGCATAAACATAGAACCGGTCCAAGACTCATAACTAGGAGTTATATACACCACCACAATATAAAGGATTGCCTCCTCACATTGGCATGCTGGAAATATACATAGCCCTGCACATACCCTCCTCCCTTGTCCCCACTAGGGATCGACCGATTATCGGATTAACCGATATTATCGGCCGATATTCACAGTTTCCTAAATTATCGGTATCGGCATCTAACTTTACCGATAATGCCGATAATATTTGAATGAAGCCGTTTTCGCGATCAACGATCGCGAAAACCGCTTTAACAGTGCTGGTCTATTGCCTCGACATCGAGGCAATAGCCAGCACCGAAATTTCTATTTTGGGACCCCCACGATCGCCCCACGGAGCGATCGTGGGGAGCCATATTGACGGAGCATGCTGCTCCGTCAATATGGCTAAGTCCTCTGCCGGTCTGAGCTTCGGAAGTGAAAGTAACTTCACTTCCGTCGCTCTGAATATGCTACTTGACTACCCCTAGTGGTAGTTTAGTAGCATTGCAATGGAAAATAATTAAAATACATATTTAATTAAATAAAAATAGGTTATTTAGCTATATTAGCCTATAGGGTTAAAATTAAATATTTTTTAGCATAAGGGATAGGGTTAAAATTAAATTAAAGTTAAAAAATATTAAGGGATATAATAAGGATTAGAGTTGGGGTTAAATTTAGTGTTAGGGTTAAATTTTGGGTTCGGGTTGGGGTCAAAAGATCAATATAGGAAAAAACCAAAAAACACTATTTTTGGTTTTTGCCCCATAACTCGAAAAAAAATACCGAAAAATATGGAAACATGCATATTTTTGAACTCGGGACAACATTTAGAAACTATTTAGCCGGGGTCTTTTTTAATGATTTTATTTGTGTAAATTATATTTTAGGTCAAAGTTAGAAAAAGTGGGTTTTTTTTAATTTTTCATCATATTTTATGATTTTTTTGTAGTAAATTATAAGATATGATGAACATAATGGTATCTAATGAAAGCCCTTCTTATGACGATAAAAACAACATATAATTTGTGTGGGTACTGTATGTGAGAAAGCAAAAAATTACAGCTAAACACAAACACCCTAGAAATGTCAAAACAGCCATTGTCACCAAGGGAAAGTCAAGGTGAAAATGTCTTGTCACTAAGGGGTTAATTAAGCTGTTTTGATGCCTTGCTTATATTTACTGTAGTGTCCCTTTGATATAATTGCCTATGTCATTGCTGCTCATTTTACTAAGATTTAATCTAAGTATGGACTATGTGCAATTGAACATTGTTGTTCTTGTTACCTTTTGACTGATATTTATTTAAAAAAAAAAAAAAAAAGTGGTCCAATTTGTTGTATTTGACCATATCACCATTGTTTTTCTGCATTATTTATTTTTATTTAGCAATGAAAAAGATTTACAAAAAAAAGCTAAACGTTAACAATAAACATGTTCATTTAACAGCAGATTTGTGTAGAAATTGTTTTTTTCCCCAAAAAATTAAAATGCACAAAATATCGGTATAAGTTATCGGCTATCGGCCTGAAAGTTCACAGGTTATCGGTATCGGTATCGGCTCTAAAAAATCAATATCGGTCGATCCCTAGTCCCCACCTCTGCCGATATCCCCATTTCTGATTTTTATGTCACTTGAGAGGACGCCTGGCATTAACCTCCCATGGATGTCTATCCGATTTTGTATTCTAGCGTGTGCAGTGCCACCAAATACGGTTATTTCCCTGTGATTTACTTAGTTGCACTGTAAAAGTAATCACAATTGTTACCAATTATTCTTTGTATAACTAGTATTCTGAACTGAGGGCATATCATTATCTCAAAATGGTTTACTTTTTTTTATCCCCCCCCCCCTCCTTTCTGTTGAAAACCAATAAAAAGATATTAAATACCCCCCCAAAAAAACCAAAAACATATTAGCCAAATGTCATATTTGCTATCCTTGCAGTAAATTTTACATGACCATTGAAAAGACCTATGATTATACCAACACATTTTACAATGATGTTTAATAATGTATATATTAAACATATAAAAATAATAAGCACACATGTATAAAATGAAATAAAAAAACACTACATAATATTGTGACACACAGACTGAGGGCCATGGTAGTGTCTGAAATTAATTCTCATTGTCTATACAATCCTCATTTTTTAGAGTAGGTCGAGCAGGGTGTGTTTGTGCATGTTCTCTTTAATTGTTCAGTCTATTGTCAACTACAAGTGGAACCAGTCTCTTGAGCGTGCACCACAAAACATTTGCAAGTTTACAGCCCAATGAGCTCGTACAGTCTATTGCAGCTTTTCATCCAAGAGTTGGAGCACAGGTTTTATGTTTTATTTGATGACCTTGGATTGCTTAATTGTCTTTATATCTTTGCCACTTAAAATCAATGCACCATTCTTAAATTTTCCAACATGACCTGTTGGAACAACTGCTCCAGATGTTCTGGCTTTTTTTGTCTTCCTAGATCTGGAAAAGAAAATAAAAAGCATATTTTTTTTAGCTATAGTAATTGACAGTCTATAATATGAATTAAATACAAAATGTATTAAAAAGTAACACCTATACTTTGGTAAATAAAAACAAAACAAAAGAAATGTGTTTTTCCTTGCTTGATAACATTATTACCTGCTAACCACAGTATTCAGCCATACGAGAGACCCCTGATCCAATTTACAATTCTGATTTCTGCTATAGTGTGGTATGCTTTTGTGTTAAACCCTTACTGGCCGGACTGTTTTTAAAATGTTATACCCTTCGTGATAATGGCCATTTTAACACTTCTGCAGTGTTGTTTTTAGCTGTAATTTTCCTCTCTCATTTAATGTACCCACACATTTTATATATTGTTTTCATTGGCATAAAGAATTGTTTTCTTAAGATAACATTATTTTCAATCATATAATTTACTATAACAAAATCTGAAAAATTTAAAAACCAAAAACATCTTTCCTTCCTTTGACATGAAAAATCTTTTATACAAATGGTAAAAGAGACCCCGTCTATATAGTTAATATTAGTCCTGAGTTTAGAAATACCAATGTTGACATGTGTTTTTTTTTTTTTTTCACATTTTAAAGTCAATAACCGAAAGAAGTGTTTATTTGGTTTTCTAATCATTTTCACCTACAGTGACGTTTTGACCACAAGCCGAAATCTCTGGTTAGTTTGGACTTTTTTTTTTTACTGCAATGTTGCCGAGTGCCTGTAGAGGCGATGCCCTGGGTGGCAAAATATTGGTGTTGTTTATGTTCAATGCCTCAAAATCAAGGCATTACAGCAATACCATTTGATCACTGATAGATTCCACTTCTTGTTTTAACACAGGATGTGTATAATTATCTATCTATCCATACATACATACACACATGTATACACAACTATTGCAGTAAATACCAATAAAACACGGTTATAAGAAATGCTCATCTACTCGAATACTCACCGCCCTCCCTCTCCATGTTTCTTCCTTTTCTTGGTAGCTTCAAAATTATTTTCCTAAAAAACAAATGTGTATATAATAAAAACCACATCACCAAAAAAAAGGGAAATAATTGCGTAAACAACATTTAACAAGGCAATAATAATAAAAAAAATTAGTAACTAATTCACAATGTAATGTCACCCAATTACAATAAAGCTATGTTTAGGGTCTACAATGATGTACGCAGCATTCATAATTTCCTCCTTTTACAACATTCTCCTCTAGCTATTGAGCTCTTTTGAATACATTTCCTTCTGTACTGACGTTAAATTGAATATCTGTGAAAAGGAACACAAATGTGCCCAACAAAGAAGGTTACTCAAACACACTACAAGACCATAAGCACATGGACACCTTCTATATCGGCCACCACCACAGGCATATAAGATCAAGCACAGTCATGCAATTTCCATGGAAAAATGGTAAATGTATGAACAAACAATACCACAAAATAAAAAAATACAAATTAAGCATTTTTATTCATTTAGACTTAAATTAGCAAAAGCAACAAAACAAAAAAATTTGGAATAAGAACCCTGCAAACATTTTAAATTAATAATACAGCTGTATGCTTAGAATGGAGTATGCTTAGAATGGAGCATGCCTAGCACTTCCCCTACTAGGTAAACAATTGGACATGCATTACAGAGACATGCGATGTGCTATCCGACAGTTTGTTGTGGACAAAATGTGTATATTTGTTGTGAAACAGGAAAATGTATTAAACAAACCGTTCTGCTCTCTTCTCTCTTTTGTGCTTCCTTTTCTTTGATCATCTCTTGGTAGACTTTATAATTGAAATACTCCTTCTTCGGGGGCTGAAAATAAAAATAAACACACATGTGCTTATAGGGCTGGAAGTGTTAAAATAAACACAAATCTCCATTTGCCACTACACTCTCACATGCTCCATTTTACATTAAAGAAGGTAGCAGCTATTAAAGGGACTCATTGATTTTAGAGTGTGTAGAGAATAATAATTAAAAAAAATAAGTAAAAAAAGCATAATTGCATGTAAATTCTTACATCAACATACATGTGTTTTAAAGAACAACTGTTGGCAAAAACGTGATGCAGTCCATTTAAGGGTTCCTAACTTCATTAAGTGTGAGGTAATGAATGTTTATGAGATCCATGCTCATTGGATACAGACTACATACATACTGGATTATGTACAACAAATGTCATAGTCTTACCCTAGCACCCAACATAATTGCTCTTTCTTTTTCAAATGTCCTTTGTTTATCCTTTTTGTATCCAGTGATACCAAACTTGTGAACATCCAAACGTGCCTTAAAAAAAAAAATACAGATGCACACACAATATTATAAACATTACTTTTTGTATTCTTCACATTCACAGTAAAACCAATCAAAACATTATCTATACATTGTTATCAGAATTGCAAGCAAGTGTATAACTTAGGAAAAAATGTGTTTTAAATGCATCTGTAGCATCTCCTGTTTCATATGCATATCAAGGCCACAGGTGATGTCATAAAAATGAGACACCACAAACACATTTAAAACCGATCCCAATTTAGGCATTTTCTTGAAATTCTGCCAACAATAATGTATAGATCATTTTGATCTTTTTTTCTTCTCCACATTCACAGTATAAACAATGTTTAGGTGACAAAGTCCCTTTACAATAGTTTTATATTTAATATTATAAATACATTTTATTTATTGCCCAAGAACAAAAAAAAAAACAAAACATGAAAACACAAAAAATCCCAGCAATATTCTAAAGTATTTCAATCTGCAAAACGCAAAGTATGGCATGCGATAATTATGCTTGCAATGTGTGCACAATTGCATCAGTTGTGCAGGTAGGGTTGCCAGGTAAGTCAGTTATATGCTGGACATATAGCCGTTACATGCTCATCTACAAAATTTAGAATGCAGGTGTGGACAGGAGGGAACCAGCACATTAATCAAGGAGTAGGTCCCAAAGGAACTACATTGATTATCTCCTTGGTGACTGGACTGTTTTAGCCATGTTGTACTCTTTGTGACAATGGCTGTACACGTACGGGCTTCACATGTGAAAGGCTACCAAGGAAAGGGTTAAAAAAAAAAAATAAAAAAAAAAAGACAACCGGTTCCGGCCAAGGGCGGTCTTAAATTGCAAGGCCAGTGACATTTGTCACTGACCTGTCAATCACGTCCTCACCCTATACAAATCTAAAACACCCAGAACAGTGTCTGTCTTAAACTGCCCATAGCATGAAGAATGTGATTACCGAAAAGGCTAATCACAATCCATTGCCATCCTCCCCCACATCTGAGCAGTATAATGCGTCCTGCCACAAAGCAAAAATGGATACAGGAATGGTTTGAGGAACACAACAATGCGTTCAATGTATTAACTTGGCCTCCAAATTCCCCACTCTCATCCAATCAAGCATCTGTGGTATATGCTGGACAACAAGACTGATCCATGATGGCCCCACCTTGCAACTTACAAGACTTTAAGAATCTTCTGCTAACTTCTTGGTGCCAGATACCACAGCACATCTTCAGATGTGTCAAAAGGGGACCTACGCATTATTAGGCAGTCAGTCATAATGTTATGGCTGATCGGTGTTTATATTTCTTGATCCAGGCGGATATCTGACTTTTGGGGAATAGAAGGAATTACTTCCAGTTTTGAAGCAAAACTGAAAAGCCACTTGGATTTTTTATTTTATTTTACCTTCTTTTCAATTTACAGCAGGAATAGGTATGTGTGGAAACATGATTAAAGAGCTTATGGCAGTTGGAAGTTGCTATAGAGTGCAGTCAAACAGTTTGAAATCCCCAGTAACAGAATAAGCTCACCTTCTCAAGTGATGATAAGCAGGGGCAACTTAGGAGCATATTGGGTTTATAAATAAAGTTTTAACAGTTTCAAAACAGAAAAAAAACATACCTTTTCAAAATTAAAGATTTCCCTGCTTTTTTCTTTCTCATTGTTCTCCAGGTTTGTCTAAAAAATAAGGTGAAATAAAGTAAATAATGTCTGGCTCCTAAAAAAAAGTTTCTGGCTCCTACACCAAAATGAAATTTGTCAAGCCCTGCTCTACATCATATGCTTGGCATACTCTGAAATAAAAAACAGTAAAGAACATTTTACATACTGACAATATATGTACGACAAAGTAAAAGGTACGTTTTTGTGCTATGGGCAAACATCTGCAATGGATTCATCCCACACTAATAGTATGAACGGTATAAATGAATAAGCATCATGTAAATTCTAGCAGTTGTGTGGTAATAGTCTATTCCTAGGTCCATTGTTCCTATAACCACAAATATAAAGCAAACCTTTGTCTAAAAGAACCACTAACAAGTTGGTTTTGAGGCACCAGGAATCATGTTTAATGCATGCAACCCTTTACATTTTTACCTCCGTATTCATCCTCTTCTCATCCTGTACTTTGATTTTCTTTTTTTTCCTGTAACTACTGAAGGTAACTATTTCAATACTGTGTTCTCCTTGCTCAGAGACAGAGCCATCATGGCTTTCCACAACTTTACTCTGTCCACTCAGTTCATCCTTAATTGCTTTAAAAAATAATGATGCATTCTTTTTCTTTCCTTCAGAGCAGACTGTGGATGGGGCAAGATATTCCTCAGATCCACTGACATTCGCTGTAACCTCTGACTTTTGCAAGCGCTGACTTTCTTGACATGCAGGGTTTGTGTTTGTCTTTGTTTTCTTCTTCTTCCCACGAGACACAAAACCATCACCTTGTGATAATAAATGAAAAATAAAAATGTCAGGTATATATATATATATATATATATATATATATATATATATATATATATACACACACACACACACAAACACCTCAAGTATTTGATGGAGTATATTTACTGATAATATAAAACAAGCAATACAATGAAAACTATGCATGCACATTTATGCATCTGTAATGCACAACTTATTGGAAAAGTGCCTTTGAAACATTTTTGTCCTTTCTGGACAATGGCTATTTTAACATTTCTGTGCTGTTTGTGTTTAGCAGTAATTTTCTTCTTCGTCATTTGCTGTACCCACACATATTATATATTGTTTTTATCGGGACAAAAAGGGCTTTCTATGGATGCCATATTTTTGATCATATCTTATCATATTATTAAAAAAAAAAAAAAAAAAATATGGTAAAAAAAAAAAAAAAAATACACAAAATTCTTTGTTTTTATTTGAAACAACTTCTCCTCATCGACAATAGCGAACGAAAAAACATGCTAAATAGATTCTACTATTTCTCCTGAGTACAGGGATACCACCCATGCATAGGTTTGTTGGGTTGTTTGGGGGCTAAAATGCCAAATTTGTGAGGTGCAGTTTTTTGTTTTCCAACTTGAAATTTTTACATGCAGACAGCCTGCACCCATGTCCCATTTGGGACATATTTGAAACCAGCCAGTGTATTTTACCCCATCAACCCATATATTTTTTAAAAGTAGACACCCTACGCTATTTCAAATGGTGGTATTTTAACACTTTCCATGCACTAATTCTACCACCAGCCTTTGTCAAAGTTTGTGGTAGTAATTTTTGTGTGTTTTTTATTCACAAATATTGTATTTTAGACATAAATTCACAGATTTTGGTATGTGTCACTGCCAAACAATAACCCAATATGTGTTCAACAACATCTCCTGAGTACAGGGATACCACCCATGCATAGGTTTGTTGGGTTGTTTGGGGGCTAAAAGCCACATTGTGAAGGTGCACATTTTCAACTTGGAATATTGACGTGTAGCCAGCCTGAGCCCATCTTTCATTTGGGACTTTTTTTTAAAGTAGGACAGTGTATTTTACCCCAAAAAGTATATATTTTGTAAAAGTAGACACCCTAGGCTATTTTAAATGGTGTTATTTTAACACTTTCCATGCACCAATTCTACCACCAGCCTTTGTCAAAGTTTGTGGTAGTCATTTTATTGTGTATTTTTTCCCACATACATTGTACTTTAGACACAAATTCACATATTTCGGTATGTGTCACTGACAAACAATACCACAATATATGTTCAGCAACATCTCCCGAGCACAGGGATACCACCCATGGATAGCTTTGTCAGCTTTGTTGGGTGTTGAAAGGCTACATTTGAGAGGTGCACTTTTTGATTTTCAAACTTGGAATTTGAACATGTAGGAAGAAGGAAGGGGTTAATAGCTCTTATAAGAGCCTTTGTAGTACTGTACAAAAAAAATTAACCCCTAAAAATGCACAGACAAGAAAAAATGTTCTGCTGTGCAGTGATCAGTGGCAGGGAAGGGGTTAATACACTACACTATACAAAGGGTATGGCTTTTATAAAAGCCCTTGGGAAATTATGTTATACAGATCTGTCTCTTTCCCTCACTAAAACTCAAGTGAGGAGAGGGAGGCAGATCCATATGGGTCAGAACAATATTTACGAACCAGACGAATGGTGATGCTCATCTGAGAAATCACCAAACCACCTTTGCCACTGATCGGCTGTTACTGATCGCTATACACGCGTTCAGACAGCTTCAAAAGGAATACACGTAATCCCCTAGCGAGTCTGACAAAAAAAATGCTGATAGCAAAAAAAAATCCTTCTGCGACTAGATTGCTCCATATGCGCTGCTTAGGCAGTGACCATATGCACTGCTTAGGCAGTGACCATATGCGCTGCTTAGGCAGTGACCATATGTGCTGCTTAGGCAGTGACCATATGTGCTGCTTAGGAAGTGATATACGGCAAGGAAGGGGTTAATAGCTCTTAAAAGAGCCTTTGATATACTGTAATAAATCAAAGTAAAAAAAAATAACCCCTAAAAAAATGCACAGACAGCAAAAAATGTGCTGCTGTGTAAGATCACTGCGTACACAGCGATCAATTGCAGGGAAGGGGTTAAATACTGGAAACGGCTTTTATAAAAGCCTTTGGGTCTCAATTCTATTAAATATATTATAATTAAAAACTTACATTATACAGCTCTGTCTCCCTCCCTCACTAAAACTCAAATGAGAGGGAGGCAGATCTACACGGGTCAGATCAAATATTTACAAATATTGATCTAACCAGACGAATGGTGATGCTCATCTAAGCAAACGCCAACCCGCCTTTGTCACTTATCAGCTGTTACTGATCGCTATACATGCGGTCAGACAGCTAAAAAAATTTTTTTTACGTTAAACGTAGTCCCCTAGCGGGTATAATTAACACGTGACGGGTGTAATAAAAAAGTTTAAATTTTTTTTAAAATGCTTCTGCAGCAAGATTGCTGCATTTGCGTCAGATCGCTGCTTAGGCAGTGATCTACAGCAAGAAAGGGGTTAATCTCTCTTAAAAGAGCTTTTTTTTTTATACTGTAATGAATTACAGTAAAAAAAAAAAATGAACCCCTAAAAAATGCACAGACAGCAAAAAATGTGCTGCTGTGTATGATCACTGCGTACACAGCGATCAATGGCAGGGAAGGGGTTAAATGGCTTTTATAAAAGCCCTTGGTGTTTAAAATTTTATGAAATATTTGTTTTATTATTTTATTTTATTTTTTTACTTTATCTGATCTGTCTCTCTCCCTTACTATAACTAGTAAGGTGAGGGAGGCAGATCAATACTTGTCAAAGGCAATATTTGCTAATATTGCCTTTGACTGTATGGTAAGTGCTCATCAGAGCACTTACCATACATGCCTGCACACAGATCACAAAGATCTGTTGTGCCGGCATCGATTGGCTCCCCCTAGAGGATCGGAAGTGAAATACTTTCACTTCCGATGCTCTTGCCATTAGAAGGGAAGCGCTGCCTGTACAGGCAGTGTTCCCTTCTACTGAGCCGATGGGGTCGCTCAGGAGAGCGACCACCATCGGCTCTGGGCAGCCTGAAGGTGTTGTTAAGTGCCTCGCTGGCGAGGCACTTTAACAACACCGGAGATGCTTAGAAAGCGAACGATCGTTCGCTTTCTAAGCACATGTGTGCAGTGGGCGCAGCCATTTTTAATCCGTGGAGTGATCGTAGCGCGCCCCTGCACACCGTTAGAGTAAAGACTGGGATCCAGGTCCCCCGCAGAGCTGCAGGGGACCTGGATCCCCCACGCTAACAGCTGGTGGATGTCTGCGCAATGTTTGCAGACATCCTCTGCTGCCGCTCGGCACGACCGCTGGGACTTCTATGATGAAGCCCGGTCCTTCCGGACCTTCTGGCTTCATCATAAAAGTCCCGGCAGAAGTTTTTTAAAAGTATATATATATATATATATATATATATATATAGATATAGATATAGAGAGAGAGAGAAAGAGAGAGAGAAAGAGAGAGAGAGAAAGAGAGAGAGAAAGAGAGAGAGAAAAAGAGAGAGAAAAAGAGAGAGAGAGAGAGAAAAAGAGAGAGAAAGAGAGAAAGAGAGAGAGAGAAAGAGAGAGAGAGAGAGAGAGAGAGAGAGAGAAAGAGAGAAAAAGAATTTGTTTTTTTTATTTATTTTTTTATTTTAAGGCTTTGAATCTAGCCTACTTCTCGAAAAATACCTACTGGAACCACAAGAGACAAGTAAATAGGTGAAAAAAATAAGTATGAATAGAGGTGAATAGCTGAAATGCCTGATGCAAAACTGGACACCTGGGACTCCTATCGACATCTGCATCTAATTGGCTAGAAGAATACCTCTGGTCTATGTGGTGTGAATTTCCAGTGTGATCCGACCATAAATAAGTGGCAGCGGTGGCACGGCTTGACATATCTTTGTAGTCTTTAGGAGCCACACAGACTAACTCATGAACTATACATAAGGAACTTCTTTAAAGTGCAATGTCAAACACGATAGCAGCCAGCAGTCAGGTTTTAGAGGTATTGGCTACCTGGGATTTGTCAGACTTCAAAAAGGGGTGCAATGCTATAGGGCCCTGGGTAAGGGAGTGTGATTATGCCAGGGCTCGACAAACCCCAGGCGCCAGGTCGCCATGGCGACCAGGAAATTAGACCTGGCGCCTGGGTGCTGTCAGCCTGATGGTCCATCTGCCGCTGCCATCCGATTTTTCCGCAGGCACAGACTGCAAGCTCCGCCCCCTCGCGCAACGCGTGTCTGAGTGCCGGGTGTCGTCACGTGACATCCTGGCACTCAGCACGCCGACCAACTGAGATCAGCAGCAGCATGAATGTCCCCCTCCCCTGCAGTGAGGTAAAGCAGCAGGGAGGGGGACACATCAAGAAGAAACCCCCAAGAAAAGACTGTGTGAGGTGTGTGTGTGTGTATGTATTGTAAAGTAGGTGTGTGTGAGGTGTTTGTATATATGGGGGGGTGTGTGTGAGGTGTTTGGATATATGTGTATATGTAAAGTAGGTGTGTGTGAGGTGTTAGGATATATGGGTATATGTAAAGTAGGTGTGTGCGAGGTGTTTGTATATATGTGTATATGTAAAGTAGGTGTGTGTGAGCTGTTTGGATATATGTGTATATGTTAAGTAGGTGTGTGTGAGCTGTTTGGATATATGTGTATATGTAAAGTAATTGTGTGTGAGGTATTTGGATATATGGGTATATGTAAAGTAAGTGTGTGTGAGGCGTTTGGATATATGTGTATATGTAAAGTAGGTGTGTGTGAGGTGTTTGGATACAGGGCCGGTGCAAGGATTTTTGCCGCCCTAGGCAAAATAAAATTTGCCGCCCCCCCATTATCATATTATTTTCCCATATCATGACATCACATGTTCCACCCCTTTATCAGCAATTACATTAAAAGAGAGTTAAAAGAGTTACATGTTGCAATAAAGCACCCTATTAAGAATGGTGGAGAATAAGTACCATAATTTAAGCCTCAATATGCCAGGATTATTCACCTCAATACCCCAGGATTATGCCCCGCAATATGCCAGGATTTAGCCACCCAATATCCCAGGATTATGCCCCGCAATATCCCAGGATTATGCCCCGCAATGTCCCAGGATTATGCCCCGCAATGTCCCAGGATTATGCCCCGCAATGTCCCAGGATTATGCCCCCACCATATGCCAGGATTATGCCCCCACCATATGCCAGGACTTGGCCCCCACCATATGCCAGGACTTGGCCCCCACCATATGCCAGGACTTGGCCCCCACCATATGCCAGGACTTGGCCCCCACCATATGCCAGGACTTTGCCCCCACCATATGCCTGGACTTTGCCCCCACCATATGCCTGGACTTTGCCCCCACCATATGCCTGGACTTTGCCCCCACCATATGCCTGGACTTTGCCCCCACCATATGCCTGGACTTTGCCCCCACCATATGCCTGGACTTTGCCCCCACCATATGCCTGGACTTTGCCCCCACGATATGTAAAAAAAACTTTACTGAAAGCGCATTGGCTGGAGGGGAGCGCACAACGCTTCCCTCTCAGCCACAGGCGGCCCAGCACCGGAGACGCAGCAACGCCGATTTTTTTTTTTTGACACAGGGTTCCGGCGCCCCCAGCCAAAATGCGCCCTAGGCAGCTGCCTAGGTCGCCTTACTGGTGGCGCCGGCCCTGTTTGGATATATGTGTATATGTAAAGTAGGTGTGTGTGAGGTGTTTGTATATAAATTTTTCTGGCTCCTAAAATCAAATTAAATTTGTCAAGCCCTGGATTATGCCCACTTGTGGTCCCTCTGCTATCAACATAGTGAAAGAATGCCCAGAGGTGTGATGTGACCAATACACACTGCCATTAAAGGACAACTTTTTCATATGGAAACACATTAACGATATAATACAAATAAAGGTCCTTATTGAGCCGTGATTGCTCTGTATAGCTCTATCAGGGGGTTGCTTAGAGTCTTGAATCAGATGAAGGAAGATCTAACCCAAGATTGCGAACAACATGTCAGCCGACTGTATACGGAGCAAAGAGGGCTCAATAAGATAGTTTATTTGTATTCTTTAAATTAAATTTAACACATTTCTAATTAAATTGTCTACACTACATGGAACTTTATTTAAAATATGTATTTTTTTTGGCAACTAGTGTCCTTTAAATGTGGACCAGAAGTCATGTGTGTGTGACATTAAGCATTGTTGGTCTTGCGGCTTATGGCTGGATGCGCATAATGGGAAATGTAGTCCACAGTGTAAAGGCACTGATGCTATGTGCACCACATTAGCTAACTAAGCATTATACGCTGTGTAGTCTAGACAACTGGAGTGCCAAAATTAATTAATTTGAGGCATTAAGCAACACTGAAATTTGGTGCTCAGGGCACCTGAGATCACACCACGGAACCAATTGTGGGCACCTCACATTTGGCACTGCCCTCTTGTGGGATGAGCGACGGAAGTGATGAATCATGACGCTCTATTGCTAGACTGCTCCTAGAAGCAGTCAGCACCGTTTCAATAAAAAAATAAAAAAAAAAGTCTAAATTAAATTAGCCTTACATCTAGGTTTAGAATTAGAGTTAAGGTTACAGTTAAATTAGGATAGGAGTTGGAGTCAAGAGAGGTCACTGTAGAAGAAAATGGTTAGGAAAAACCCCCTACTACTTTTGTTTATTGCCCTATTACTTGCAAAAAAACAACAGAAAAACGTGGAAAGTTGCTTATTTCTAAATATGAAATATATATATATATATATATATATATATATATATATACACTATATTTATAAATATGAATAGTTTCAATTTTGAAACTGTTTTAAAGAGGGTTTTTTTTACCGGTTGTAACTGTGTAAAAGATTTTTCAGGTCAAGGTTAGAAAAAGTGTTATTTTATGTTTATTTTCCCCAGTAAATTATGCAGATAAAAGAATATATAATTTATGTGGGTACAGTACAAGAGAAAATGTATTTTAAGCTAAACACAAACACAGCAAAAATTCAAATAGTCATGTCACTAAGGGTTAAAGTTAATTTGGGATTACAATTTTCGTAATTTTCATTTAAAATCATATCTAAACCTCAATCATAGTTATTGCGTAACTACCATGACACTATTTATTAAATATAACAGCGGACGGTGAAATATATTGCGCATTACACTCACCAAAATCATACAGGTTACTGAGCACCGATTGTAACTGATCGCTCATTGCCACGCTGCCTTCTTTATCTCCCATTGTGAGGTCACAGACACGTTCGAAATTTCTCTAAATATAACAGTATCGATAGTCTACTGTTATGCCTCAAATGCAAAACACACGTGTAAGGAAAAATTGTTTGAACTGGTATACGCGGAAGTTGATTATGTTAGAGCCCATGCGACTTCCGTAGTTTCCAACCGGAAATTCTAGTGTTCTGACATTTCCCTCGACATGTCAGTACGGTGATGTTCTGTTAGGCTTCCGTAGCTGTCAAACTGAACGAAGCAGTTACAGTAGCAATGGTCTCCGCCTCTTCCTGCGCGTGTTTCTGAAACTTCATATAACCCGTGGGATACGCTTTTCCTATTCTGTTATGCCAATAAAAATTAAGATTTAGTTGACGAAGGAGGACTGCAAATATGTCTGGACTGAAGAGTACACTGTATTCAGTGAGTTTAAATAACTAGCTACAGTATTTTCATATCACATTGCTGTTAAATATGTTGTCAGAGGGCCGGCTAGGCACTGTGTAATTTTAGAATGTAGAATTTACACGTTACTTTTTCTAATAATGTCAATATATGCAATGCTAATTTATATTGAAAAGTAACTCAGTTTGCAGGCTGTGAATAATCATTATACATCCAAATAGTCCTGTAAGAAACCATTTAACGGGTTAAAAAAAAAAATCACATTCAGAGAACTTTCATTTTTACCATCACATTATGATATAGTTATGTAAAACTTTTTCTCGTGATCAAATTCGATTTCTGTAACAAAACTATGTAAACAGGAACCTGCACTTTGTCTCAATTTTTTTTGGCTTAATAACGATAACTTACTTTACTTTGGAATTGGCAGGATCCTGCTGATTATTTTCTTTATCTTTATGCTTGTAGTTATGGACTGGGATCCCCAAATTAAATTGCATAATCTGGCTCTATAGGCAAGCACTGGCCCACATAATATATTTAAAAGACCCTAGAAGTATAATATTATATACATATATATGCAAATACTTATATTTATTGGTGTTATTTGTTAACTTTTGTGTTGTGTGAACAATGTTTATACTGTGTTTTGATATTCTTTGCTCTATGCATTCAAGTATACATTGTGTTAGCAGAATTGCAAGTATATGCATAATTTTACCCCTTAAGGGAATGTCCGTTTGGGACATTTTTGGTTATTCTGGACAATAGCTGTTTTAAAATTTCTGAGGTGTTTGTATTTAATCAATATTCCTCTTTCTCATTTAATATACTCACATATATTATATTCTGCTTTTTATTGCCATGAATTGTACTTTCTTTAGATTCCATTGTTTTCATCAAATCATATATGATTTACTATAAAAAAAAAATCATAAAATATGATCAACAAGTGCAAAAAACACCACATATATTAACATTGACCTGCACTAAATTACAAACAGTAACAAAGACCTGTCTGTATAGTTATCAATATTTATGCTGAGATTAGAAATACCAATGGTTACATGTTTTTCTGTTTTTTGCAAGTTCTAAGGCAGTAGTATTTTTTGTTTCCTAATCATTACCGTAACCCTCATGTTAGATTCCCCCTCCTGTGTTCTTGATCTCTTTCCTTTTGTTATCCCATCTCGTTGTCCTCCTGTGTGCCCACTTGCCTCCATGTATGAGGATGGTGACAATGCACTGAGATCCTAAGTGGCTCCTCAGAGGCTTCCCAGTGCCACATGTTGCAACCATGCCATAGGTTCACCATCACTGCTGTAGGCAGTCAAGCAACAGTAAGAGATTGATGGAAGGGTTTTCTTATCACTTCCGTCGCTCTTGCTGAATATGGGCATGCTCCTCTCCAACATGGTGCCACCATCACCTTCTAAGCATAGGCAACGACTGTTGATCACTGCCTATGCAGCATTTACCACTTGACATGCCATGCACGTCAATTGTCACCAGGTGCATGTTTTTGGGTGATGTGGTGTTAAGAAGGGGATAAAGAAATATATTTTAATTATGGAGTGTTCATAGTCATCTTTGATTTGTGTTGTTTATGACAACTTTGTGGATTTATATGCATATAACACATTTCTCATTGGAAGTAGAAATGATGAATTATGTTGTTTAAAATAGTCATGGTAAAAGAGGAAATATTTTATGACAAGTAGAAGGACCAAGATAAAATATATGCACACCAAAAGGTTACAAAATAAAAATGAAACCGTGTTTTCTTTAGTAAATAATTCCACTTGAGTTTGCACATCTGTCACCAACAGCAAACAGAGCTAAGGAGCAAGAATAGAGATGTGTTTGAAGATATATTGGAAGAGCGCCGGCAGTCCAGTGATCTACGCTATGCCATGAAATGTTACACACCAGTGATTTACAAGAGCCTTACTCCATGCAAGCCAAGTGCCTTAAAATCTATTGTTTTAGAGTCTTATCAGCTAAAATGTGTCATTAAACAGGTAAATTGCTTCTTGATTTATCTAATGCTATGCAAATAGTTGGTGGACAGTTGATCCAATGGTTCAACAACAAGCTCAACTGAACTGATGATGAAAGACATTCAGTTTTATAGCTTTCTTTATTTTTGTAAATTCCATAATAAAATACTGGAGATTGCTTTTTGCTAACCTTTTTTTAAATGTTTAAAATAAAATCTGGGGTGTGCTTGACTGATATGGTCAAAGCTGCCTTTACTGTAATTAGCCAATCGTGGGTCAGGAAGATACTATCACAACAATCAGTTGTGACTGAGGGAACCTCCGCAGATAAAGTTGGAGTGCCTCGGTCCATGTCTGTTTTAGCGTGATCGTGGTACAGCATTATGTGCCAGGCACGTCTGAAGTCAGCAACTGCATTGTTTGCCATCACATGCTTGGCACCTCCAGTGTTGTTAATGGGTTAACATACATTCATCCAGTTTGTTTGCTTCTTATTGAGGTCGCGTGTCACTTTAATAACCCTTTTTAAATGTTGTAGAAGATGCAGATTTTATTTTTTAGCAATGATTTTTTTTTTTAAATTACATATATTCTTGACCTTGAGTTTGGTGCCATCTGATATGTAGATATCATTGGAATCTGGCGAGTCTTCGGATGTTATCCAAGAGCACGCAGCCGAGATACTTGATGAAATGGGTCAAAACCTAAACCTGGGAGCTATCCGACTATTTGCCCTGAGTTTGACCAAAATCTTCAAAAGACTTTTCCAGAAAGTTTGTGTGAATGAAGAAGGCATACAAAAAGTAAGTGTTGTTCGACAGGAAGCTTGGGAAATTAAGGTAATGCTGTATTTTTTTTTTAAACGGATACAAAATTATATGTTTGATCCAAAGTCTGCCCAGGACATTGTAATGATATTGATATTAAGCTGGTTTTGGAGTCCAGCAGCTGGATCAGCAAGGTCTTCTGCCAGTAGTAGCCACTCTTTAACCAGGTGGTTGAGCCCCTAAGTTTTGAGGGACAATCTGGTCTTAAACAAAAGCTAGAAGAGGAGTCAGGCAAGCCAAGGTCAGTGGGTAGGAGAAGCCACAAAGTCAAATGGTTAAAGATCAGCAACCAGTTAGGGGGGTGGGGGGAAACCTAGCTACAGGCTTGACTATAAAGGCCACAGGAATCACAATAATCAGTTTTTATTGTCTTCAAATAGTTTACCGTGGGAAAAAGTGTTTATACAAAGCCATTCACAACAATTCTGTACTTATTAGCATCCATTCCTTCATGGATGTAGACTGTAAACACAATGAGGAAGATAAATCAAAGTAGTGCACACTGAAGTAGCACTAAATAGTTTCACAAACTTTACACTCTGTGTGCTGGTCTTGAACATTCAGGGTTTTCCAGTTCTTTGTAGAAAATAGAGTGCAGTAATGTGCCTTAAATTGCATGAAACATTTGTGCACACTTACCACTTACAGTTGATCGTGGAATATCTAGCAGGGATGAAATTTCATGAACTGATTTATTGCAAAGGTGGCATCCTATCACACTACCAAGCTTGGATTCACTGAGCTTTTCAGAGTGACCCATTTTTTTCAAACATATTTGTAAATGCAGACTGCATGGCTAGGTTCTTGATTTTATACACCTGTGGCTATGGGCCTGATTGAAACACATGAATTCAATAATTAAGAGATGTGTCCTAAATCTTTTGTACTTCTAGTGTAGCATGTTACTATATTGTGGGACAGTTTTTTTTTAACATGGTTCCAGGAGCTTTCTACCAGTTGGAACACCTTCTGTTAATCCTTATGGGCAGAAACATCTTGGGCAAGACTACCATCTGGACTAAAGGGAAAGCAATTTGATTGCAAGACAAAGTTAAACAATTTCCTATTCACATGTATTTTGTGCAGCGTGAATATGTAAAGAGAAGAATAAAAAAAACTGATGTCTTGTAAATATGTGTGTGTGGCTTTAAAAACAAATGTACATCCAAATTGTTAACTTTTTAGTGAAATGCCCACATAAGAAAAGTAATTTTTACTGTGATTTTATTTTATTTTTTTGTGTAGCTTTTATAGGGCTTTTCGCATACCTCTCAACATTTCAAATAGTCAAAGCGGAACACTTGTTTTTAGGGGAAATGGCTGAAGGCATGACTATGAGCGGGATATTTGACTTTGTGGGCTTTGTATGCAAATTACTAAATAATGTTAGAAATGGCGCAAAAATAAGCTTCAAAAGCAAATAATCACAATTACAAACATCAAAGGGCTTCTAAACTTTTATACTCTTGCTTCCTTAAAAAAAGAAACATGGGGTCATGTAAAAAAAAAAATCAATATTCTGAAATAGTAAAAAAAATATGTTTCTTTTAATCCTACAGCTAACTCAGGCTATTCATGAGTATCCTGTTGTTCTCCTGCCCAGCCATCGAAGTTACATTGACTTTTTAATGATGTCCTATATTTTGTACACATATGATTTGGCGCTTCCTGTCATTGCTGCAGGAATGGGTAAGTAACTCCTACTATGCAGTTCAAATTCATATACGTTTCTTTGTAAAAAGGATATGTTATTCAGTAGAACCTCAACATTATATATGTTGAATAAACATTTTCAAATATTTGAAGGTACATTTAATTATACAGTTGCATGTATTTGCATGGGAAACTTTATGCTTTTTTTTATTTTTTTATACAGGATTCTATGCGTCTTATAATTTTCAGAATAAACCTGATCTCTTCTTCCTAATTTTGCTTTCTGTACTATAAAATTTTTCTAATTCATTTGATTTTTTTTCCTGAACTTATAATGCTGGAGTTCTTTTTCAAAGAGTATCTTTTCTGTGTATTTTATATGTAAAATATATTAATAAAATATTTTAAATCATTGAACCCTCTCAAGATGTTTTAACATAATGCATGTATGTTTCTGCTCTGTATTGATTCATATAAATTTGTTGTAAGGTGGCATTACCAGCTGCCATCAAAATATTACATATTATTGCAAATAATTGACGAAATATCCACTTCCTAAGCGTATTTACATGGACTTTTAATTTAAATGTGTCTGTTTGATTTGTTTAAAGGGTCTCCATTGCCTACACATTTTTAATACTTTGAATGTTTTGGTTAACTTGCATACATCAGGATATTTTAACAGATTGAGTCCCTTTGGTTTTAAGTTGCACCTTGTTAATGTTAATAAAAACTGAAAACCTTGGATAGTATTATTTATTGGGTGCATTATGATGAAGAGGATAGTAGCCACCACACCCTCTGTCTTTCATGTAAGCAATATGTGTATCATTTCTGTAGGCACTGTAAGCTACAAATATATTTTCAGAGCAAATATGTAAAAGTGATTTGTGAAACTCCTAGCACTTTATTAGTGTTTGAGTATCTGTAGCTTCATAAAAGGTACATTTAATGAATTAATTTTCAAAATAGTGCTAGAACTAAAAGCTAATGTTTTGAGTATTTGTTTGTGATGATGATTTTTTTTAGTAGTACATCATGTTTTTCTGTTGCAGATTTCATGGGTATGAAAATTGTTGGAGAATTACTAAGGATGTCTGGTGCCTTCTTCATGCGACGTACTTTCCGAGGGGACAAACTGTACTGGGCAGTGTTTTCAGAGTATGTGAAGACTATGCTGCGGGTCAGTATATCTGTAATACATTTAGGATTTTAGATTCAAGCTTGGCTGTACTTTTGATTATGTATTGCTGTTTTCCTCAAATTGTAAACAGGAATAGTTTGTGCCTTAATCTGTGTGCCTACATGAATCTAATGCTAACTTAAAAGGGACAGTCTAGTTCCCAAACTCACTTTGGTGCAAGATGCAGATTACTGCTTGAAAACTGCACAGGCTTTTCTCCAGTGTGGTTTGATGCAGGCATTCTGCATAAATCACTTTTTACAAATATTTGCCTAAAGCCCTCCCCCAGTGATTACTCTGTATGTTTAGTGCAAGTGTGGCAGCACTGATTATATAGACACTAAAGACAAAGTTTTTAGTTTCATTTAGTCACTTCCTGTGCTCCTGAAATCGAATACACTGTGTGAAATCTAAGTGACCTTGCTCTTTACACAGTAGGATTTCTTAACAGTGCAGCATGTTGTCCTATGACATCACTAGAGAAACAGGATAGTTCATTCATTTGAATGAATTTATTCTCATTGGTTCCTGCAGCAAAAAAAAAGGGAAATTGACTTTTACTCAGCTAGTGTGGGTTGTCTTTCTTCAACCTGCTGTAATTTCATCTAGCTGTAAGTATTTTATATTTTAAGCAATGTAAAACATGCTTTTTAAATTACCTTTGAAAGCACATTAAAATGCATTAATATTTGGATGATGCATTTAGGGCACCAGACAGTCCCTTTAAGGTGGTGTTTACTTCTATAGACCTTCCTTTTGAATTTGTATAAATTTCAATAACAATATAACACAACAACAAAATTAAAAAGATGGAACATATTGAAGTTTCCATCTCTTTCCTCTCCAGCAGTCCAGGAAACGTACACTTAGATTCCTCCTGGTTTTCATGTCAAATGGGCCTTCCAACAAATATTCTACAAACTCTGCGATAAAAGTCAACTGTGGTGAACTGACTGAACTGCAAATATCTGGCATTAATAGCTGAGTTGTAGAAATTATTATATTTGCTTGTCGTTCCATTTCAGCTGCTAATGCCTGCATTTTTCAGTTCGCTTGATAGGTCAGTGCATTTACTTTTTTAGTGAATAGTGTTGCAGACTATAAACAGCGTAAAATCACAATTTATTTTTCTGTTTTTCAGTAGAATCTTATATTTTCCCTGCATACTTGGGGATACCCCAAACTCTTCGTTTTCCAAATAGTACTCATGCTTTTTTAATTAGATTGGTCCTACAGTTTAACTTTTTTGATTGTAGTATTTTTCTGGATACCTTAGATTGGAACATTTTGCTTTTGTAATTAGATTGGTCCTACAGTTTAACTTTTTTGATTGTAGTATTTTTCTGGATACCTTAGATTGGAACATTTTGCAAAGGTAAATTCAATTAAACCAACATAATATAAAGCAAAATAACCTCATTGCATTTTAAGCCAACATCCATCTCCTGATGTCTTTGCTCAACTATACTTAAAATATAAATTTTCGCATTGAGTCAGCTATACTATAACTGATAATATTTACCTATCTTGTTTATTTTAATGCAAAGATTTAATTTGCAGAATGGGTATGCTCCAGTAGAATTCTTTGTTGAAGGTCAGAGAAGCAGAACATGCAAGACATTAAATCCAAAGTTTGGTATGTATAAAGCGACTTTATCAAAGGTTCACCTGATTCTTCTTATGTGCTTGATGCGCACAGACATCCTCTATGCTGCCTCATGTGACATATTTCCGCCCCCTCTCGACACCGAGGAGAACAACTGGGGTAACATGTTGCTACATAGCACTGAAAAATTCTGGGGGTGCAGGAGCATGGAAAGTCCTGTGGGTACAGTGTCCTGTCCTGGGAATCAGGGCCAAACTGGGAACAAAAACCAGCCCTGGAAAAAATTGGTATACCAGCCCCATAGCATAACATTTTTAAACCAGCCCCATAGCATAATATAATTTTTTTTCTATCGTAGATTGGCAGTACTTTACAAGTGGGTTTTCTCCCTCTTGGACAAGTTACCTATGGGACTTAAGATATGTTGTTAGCTCCTCCTCCCAGTCTCCTATAAGAGCCCCAGTTACCTGATCTTCCCCAGTTCCTTCTTGTCCCTTCACAGGGACGGATGAAAGTTACACGGACGTTTTTTTTTTTCTTTCTTCTTTCTTCTCTTTCACCTGCAGGTGCGGCACACGGGTTGTTGTTGGGAGGACCTCCACCAGGATCCGATCACTGCCCGGGAGGTAAGCAGAGAGATCCAGCTCTTACCCTCTTCAGGGTTACAGAGCTAGATCTCTTATGCCGGCTTTAAAGGCATCCGGGCGATGCCTGATGCTTTCAGCAGGCTGGAGTCTGCACACAGCGGTGGAATGCATGCCCGGGTGGTGTTGTATTCCACCTGAGATCCTCTCGCGCTACTGAGCATGCGCAGAGCAGATTTCACGAAAAAGCGCCAAATTCAAACTTGAAAAGCTGTGCAACTCCTTCTGACAGCATTGGATGCTTGTCAGGAAGGAGTATATCGTGTCACCAACCCCCACACGACTGAGAGGTATAGTTAAGGTAAGAATAAATTTATTTTTTCTTAGCTTACCTCTATTTTTTTCGGTATGCAGGTTTATTTTTTTATTTTAATTTTTTTTGGATTATGCAGATGTCTAGTCCTGCTTATCCAGATAAGCAAACTTTTGTTGCCTTTAACAAATCAGTGGCAGAAACCTCCGTTAAGCCTACCCTTAAATCTGGCTCTAAGACCACGGGCCGGCATAAGAGACAAAGATCACCTTCCTCACCTGAAGGATCCTCTATGGAGGCTGAATCCTATGTGTCTGACGAGGAAGACTCAGACATGGAAGAGGTTTCCCACAATCCGAATTTAAAAAATTCATTAAAGATGTTTCTTCAACGATTCAGGATCTGCAAGATATTCCTGAAAAAGTTAAAGGATTTCCTGTTCTTCCGAGAAATGTGGAACTGATTAATAGAGAGTGGAAATATCCTGCAAAGAGAGTATTTATTTCTAAACATGCCAAGCAACTCTTTAAAACCCAGAGTGATGATCAATGGGAAGAAATCCCAAAAGTGGATGTGCAGATTGCGCAACTGGCTAATAAGACAACTCTCCCCATAGGTGAAGTGGCCGGGCTAAAAGATCCAATGGATAGACGGGCGGAAACCTCCTGCAGGAGAATTTACCAGACAATGGGTTTCCAATGCAGAGCAAGTCTGGGAGAAGCGGACGACTAAGTAAGCCAGCTTATTAGAAACCTCAGACTCTCTAACGAATTTCTTCTGGACATGACAGATGAAGTCCTTAAACTAGTGGCCAAAACAATGGGATTATCATCTGTTGCCAGAAGAGCCCTATGGCTAAGAACATGGTCAGCTGACACGGCCTCTAAATCATCGCTGTGCGATTTACATTTTGAAAAAACAAAGATGTTTTGGTCCTCGTTAGAAGACATGATCAAACAAATGTCGGATACAAAGAAAGCACTTGGAGAATGCAATGGAGGAGGAGATACCCTTTCAAACCCCAAAATACACCTCAAGCCTCTGAAAGATTTCGGAATTTTCGTCGCCCCAACTGTGAATTCACAACAAATTCAATATAGGGGAAAAAAGAAGAAAATTCTGACAGAGTAGGAGCCAGACTGCTAGCATTTGGGGAAGCTTGGGAGAAAATTACCACCAATCCATGGGTTTTAAACACGGTCAAGACGGGATATGTAATAAGATTCATCAGTCCTCCTCACTTCCTCCTTTCCTTTTATCCAACAGAGGTCAGGAACGCTTTGCTTCTGGCGGAGACTATGCAACTGCTTCGAAAGGACGTCATAGAACCAGTCCCGCCATCGCAACATTACAAGGGTACTTACTCCCAGTTGTTCCTGGTCCCGAAGCCGGATGGATCCTACCGCCCGATTATGGATCTCAAGCAAGTCAACAGGTTCATACCGTACGTAAGGTTCCGAATGGAAACTATTCTGTCAGTCACCCACATCCTTCAACAGGGAGACGTCATGGCAACCCTCGATCTGAAGGATGCATATCTCCATGTCCCCATGGCTGTCTCAAGTCGAAAATTCCACAGGTTTGCGGTCAAATCAGGATCCAGAATCCTTCATTTCCAGTTCCAGAATATAACTTTCGATCTAGCCTCAGCCCCCCGCATATTTACGAAACTTCTGATCCCTTATCTAGACGATTGGCTTCTGAAAACAACCTCTCCAGCTCTACTCCTTTCCAACATTCATACGGCGATTTCAACGCTGCAAGACCTGGGCTGGATTGTCAACTGGAAAAAATCCAGTCTATCCCCGACAACAAACATCCACTTTCTGGTTTCTCAGTGGATTACAATTCCCTTTCAATTTTTTTATCGGTCAACCAGACAAACAAGATCAGGAAAGGGAAAGCACTCCAGGTGAATCCATCATGCTCCATCAGAAGGGCTATGAGCGTCCTGGGCCTATTGACAGCCGCTACACCTGCAATCCGGTGGGCGAAGGCTCAAATGAGACCCCTCCAGCAAGAAATCCTAAGAAACTGGTCTCGCAAAGAGGAAGACATGGATTCGGTTTTCAGCCTATCTCTGGAAGTTCGGAACCAGCTGTCATGGTGGAAAAAAACTCACATCCTGACAAGAGGGTTGTCTTTTCAACCTATCCATTGGACAATTCTCACCACTGACGCCTCTGGGACAGGGTGGGGAGCACACCTACGCTCCCTATTTCGGCATGGTCACAGGTCCTCCCACGAAGCTGTGTTCCGGGCGCTATTAGCTCTGGCTCCATGGCTACAAAGCAAGGCAATCAAGGAACAATCTGACAATCGTACTACAGTCACCTATTTAAACCGCTAGGGGGGCACAAGAAGCCTACTGTTACAGGTTCTATGTTCCAGAATTATGGACTGGGCTCAAAAACATCTCTGGATATTTCAGCAGTGCATATAAGAGGCAAAGACAATTTGATTGCGGACGATCTCAGCAGAGGAAAATGGACTCAGAAGGAATGGTCTCTACACCCACAAGTTTTTTTACAACCTTACCAAAAAATTTGGCCGGCCCAATATAGATCTTATGGCCACAAAGAAGATGCAAAGGTCAGTTGTTTCGCCTCTCTTCACTCTTCAGATCATGCCTTTCTCCTAGACAGCCTGTCAATTCCATGGAAATTCCAACTGGCATACATTTGTCCTCCAGTGGCACTAATTCCTCGAATTCTGCAAAAGATCCGTACGGATCATGCGAGGGTATTGGCAATCCTGCCCTACTGGCTAAATTGAAGTTGGTTTTCCGACCTGAAGGCGTTATCCCTGGCATATGCAGTTCTACCACACACACCCCCACTGTTGGAAGACCAGTTAGTCTCACAAAAGACGTTACAGATGTTCCAGTTGATGGCCTGGTTGCTGCAAGGCTAATTCTCACGGAGAATGGGGTAAAACCAGATTTGTTCAGTGTCATCCTAAATTCAGTCAGACCATCTTCTTTAAAAATCTATCTCAGATATTGGAGGAAGTTTTTGGAGTGGTCCAAGGTCCAAGGTATTTCTGCTTGGAATCCAGACGTCTCCTCTGTCCTACTTTTCCTACATGAGGGTTTTCAGTCTATTGGCAGTACTGGTTCCCCCCCTTATTTTGACATGAATAAATTAAGTTTGTTTTGCAGTAAACCAGTGTCTTTTTATGGAACTGGGGAAGATCAGGGAACTGGGGCTCTTATAGGAGACTGGGAGGAGGAGCTAACAATCTTTCTTAGGTCCCATAGGTAACTTGTCCAAGAGGGAGTAAACCCACCTGTAAAGTACTGCCAATATACTCAGAAAAAAGGAATTTATGGTAAGTAAAATTCATGTTTTTGTTCATAGAAGGGAAAATCATGCATTTTAAAAAGCACAAATGAACAGTGTATTATTTATAGATAAGACTGATATATAAGGCTGCCTAGGGCAATATATATACCTCCAGTATGTACACAAAGTTATATGTGCAGAGGTATAAATCAGGGCAGTGTGTGAGACATATCCTTGTGTACATATTTCTGTATTGTCTCTCTCTCATTTCTGTAGCGTCTCCCTCTCATTTCTGTAGCATCTCTCATTTCTGTAGCGCGTCTCTCTCGCATTTCTGTAGCCTCTCTCTCGCATATCTGTAGCGTCTCTCTCTCTCTCTCGCATATCTGTAGCGCGTCTCTCTCTCTCTCGCATATCTGTAGCGTCTCTCTCTCTCTCTCACATATATTTAGCGTCTCTCTCTCTCTCTCACATATCTGTAGCGTCTCTCTCTCGCATATCTGTAGTGTCTTTCACCCCATCCTCCCTGTAGTGTCTTTCTCCACCCCTTCCCCCTGTAGTGTTTTTCACCCACCCCCCTTCCCCCTGTAGTGTCTATCTCTCACTTACCTTGCTTCCTCTGCTCCCCATCCCGCGCCGGAACTGCTGCTGCAACATCCGGTGGCAGCAGGCAAAATTCTTAAAGCGGCGGCGGCCTCCGAACTTCTTAAAATGGCCCACTGCCACTTTAAGCAATTCGGCGGCTGATGCCGCTTTAAGAAATTGGCCTGCTGCCGCCGGTTGTTGCAGCAGCCGAACTTCTTAAAGTGGTGGCCGCAGCCGATTCACTGTAACTGGCCAAGGCGGCCCCGGGGCAGGCGGCCCCCCCGGGATTTTTCCTGGTATCCCGGTGGGCCAGTCCGGCCCTGCTGGGAATGCAAGCATATGGTTGTATGGCAAGTCCTATGGGTGCTGCAGTGTCGTCCTGTGGCAAGTTATGAGGGTGCAATATGGTTTTGTGGGTGCCATGGCAAGTCATGTGTGAGCAATAATGACAAGATCACACTCAGACGTGAGCCCCTCCTATGAATGTGCACCAATACTGCTTCAGTTGAGAAGAGCTCATATCAGCTGCAAACCTAGAAAGGCTTTTCACCCACCAGGCTTGTGGGTTTCCTGCCTGTTTTATACGGAGAATTTTAAGATTTTGCTAAGTCATGATGTTAAGTCATGATTTATAAATACACGGAGGCGAGTATTATGCATAAACTCTTTCTTTAATTCCCTCAGCAACAAAATACAATAACATGTACTGAACTTGAAAAAAATGTGAACCAATCAGATAACATAATAACATAAGCCCCTCCCTCCCTACTATAAAACCCAATGTCCAAGCATAGCTCCTCCTCTTTCTTTGATGCCATGCTCAGCCGATCCAACTGTAAGTCATCAACAGTCCTTCAACTCAGAAACTGAACCACAACGAGGAGAACTAGAATGACATCCAGATGACAAGGCATACTGAAAAAATCCAACGAATAATCTTCAAACTGTGAAGAAAAAGGAGAGAGAAGACTGGTAATATTTTGTGTATGGATTCAAAATATATAATCTAAAATAATCTCAAATCTGACATAAGAAAACATATCTATATACATGACACCCTTCAGGGTTCATCAATAAATCCGGTACTACCGGTAGTATGCATGGCCAATCTATCGACATCTCCTGGAGCGTCGGGAACCACGGTTGAGACTCCCACCAAGGTGTTATTAGAACCGCCAACGTCCTGTATCTGCGTAGATAGACCAATGTTCTGGCTATGAGGCAGAACAGAGGAAACAAATAGTGTCTGTTCTTTGGCCAAAACTGTAGGAACGCATCTGTGGCTAAAGCCTCGGGGTCCGGTCTCCAACTGTAAAACTTTGGACACTGTGTGTTTAGCCGGGAGGCGAAGAAATCGATATCCAGTGGACCCCACAGTCTTTGCAGGCTTTGGAAAATCGATGGAAGGAGTTGCCAATTGCTCGTATCTCTGAGATGTCGAGAACCCCAATCTGCTTCCGCATTCTCCAGTCCTGGAATATGTATGGCCTGCACCGATATATTGTGTTCTAGACAAAAATGCCAAAACTCCATCCCTAATTGCGCGAGGACCGGAGACCTTGTGCTACCTAGGGGGTTGATGTAACGCACTGCTGACACATTGTCCATACAAAGTAACATTGAACAGTTTGCTAAACTGTGTGTAAAACTTCGGACTGCGAATGTACCTGCCAAAAGCTCCAAGCAATTTATATGCAACTCTTGTTCCTGGAGAGACCACCATCCTCCGGTGAAAGAACTGCTGCAATTGGCTCCCCATCCGCGAAGACTGGCATCCGAAGTGATCACTAAATGTGGAGAAGAACTGAAAATCGCTCTGCCGTTACAGGCTTCCATGTGTCTTAACCACCACTTCAGTTCTTCTGCCGCCTCGCATTCCAAAGAAACTGTCCGATCGTATGTCCAACTTTGATGTAATGCTCGAGTTTTGAGTCATTGGAGAGCTCTGTAGTGCAGTGGGCCAGGAAAAATTGCTTGAATAGATGCCGACAGAAGGCCTATGATACGAGCCAAATGACGAATCGTCAAAGTGGATTTTGATAAAGCTCCCTTTATCTCTTTCTTGATAGTTTTGATTTTCTCTTTCAGTAGGTGTAGAGAACCATGTATGGAATAGATCAAGAAACCCAGGAATTCCATCCGCTGTGCAGGGCTTAATATAGATTTGTGAAAAAAAATGTAATGTCCCACGAACTGGCAACTCCAGATTCACTTCCTCCAGCCCCATAAGACACAGCACGGGTGAGTGCAGCTCGTTAACGGTGTTCCCAGCCGTGAATGATAGATAGACAAGTTAGTGAGCAATCGGTGCACCTCTCCATGCGCAAATGAAGTAAATGAGTTAAATAGGCAGACTTGGTGCTATAATCTTCAAAGTTTTAATGGTCAAAAGATCAGAATACAAGCTCAGTCTCACGCGTTTCGCCTGTGAGGCTTATTCATAGACTGACAAATAGTGAAAAAAATTGGTTTAAGAACATTACTGGGAACACCCTTAGAGTGCTCCAATTGGTTGATGCAAAATTAACATGTGAGTTTCATTAAAAACAAATAGTTGCTGTTGTTCATTTAAAGATATAGAGAAGGAAAGAGAAAAACTGCCCTTCTAGAGTAAGGTAAAGTAAAACATTGTGACAGGTAAGTTACACTTAGGTTATATCATATAGTTATGTCACAGACAAAGTGTTGTTAATCTGTCCCAAATAGAACTCACAGAAGATCAAAAAATAGTATTATCTAAGGGTTTGTCTTTCAGTCCTACCTCTCATTTTGACTTATTTAAAACCATGTTAGATGTAAATAAGTTTGTCCACAAATTGATTCTAAAAAAGTTTTTTTCCACACAGCATGACAACGATGCCCTTGATGGTGTGGTAGATGATAATCTGGTGGACTCCATGGATCTCTCTGCCCTGTCAGTTTGTGTGGAGGGGTGAGGCCGGGAGATCCAGGGGGCTCACCTGCTGGAGGTAACTGTAATACTGATGTTGCCTCCCACACTGATATGTATAACGTCTATGATTCTGACATACATTTTGATACCGAGTCCACAATAAAGGTGGACACTAATTTGTTTCGTGATGAATGTGGACTGATCACTTTGGAGTCTCTTGGTCTGGAATCAGGCCCTATTGGCGGTCCAGACATAGAGACTCGCAGTCACATTTTCAAGAATAAATCTGATTTCTATCCTATTCATATTCGGGGAGACAGTGTCCAATTATACCAAAATGTAGTTGAACAGGAACTTCTTTTCCTGGAAAACAAAATTAGGAGCACTAGGGACCACAACAACAATTTGACCCCCAAACAACAAGCAGCTCTCAGGGATCTTAAAAAAGATAATCGTATAGTGATTAGAAATGCAGACAAGGGGGGCTCTGTGGTAATACTGGATAAAGAGAATTATATTGCTGAATTTAATAGACAGGAGATGCAGAAACTTATATCAAATTGAATAGTAATCCTACTCAAAAGTTTAATTGAGAACTTCTCCAACTACTAGAATCAGCTGAACTAGATTTGCTAATTACTGGGGAGGAGAAAAAATTAATATATAAAGAAAAGCCCATTACCCTTATCTTTCATCATGTCCCCAAAATTCATAAAAATCCAGTGTTGCCACCGGGCAGACCCATAGTGGCAGGAATTGGCTCTCTGGGTGATGGTCTATCCAAATTTGTAGACTTTCATTTACAACCCTTGGTAAAACAACTTAAGGGCTATGTACAAGACACTAGACATGTACTGTGACAGTTGGAACTGGTTGCCTGGCAGGAGAACTATGGATGTGGCCTCTCTTTACTCCTCTATTCCTCACTCATGGAATACAGGCAGTGAGATTCTATCTAGAGAATTTCAGTAACTACTCAATTGATTTAATTGAATTTTTGATTAAGTCTATACATTTCTTACTTACTCACAACTTTTTTCTTTTTGATGGGACCTATTATCTCCAAAGGCGTGGGACCGCGATGGGGACATGTTTTGCTCCCTCATACGCCAACCTGTTTTTCGGTTGGTGGGAAGGGTCCCACGTATTTGGAGATGAGAACCCATACAGGTCATCGATAGCCTGGTATGGCAGATATATCGATGATTTGCTCTTTATATGGCAGGGGGACTCGGTATCCCTATCTAATTACCTTACTTTTCTTAATCACAATGATATCAATTTACAATTTACTCTAGAATACAGTCCAAACGACATCTCTTTTTTGGACATTAAACTGTCACATGACAAACATAAAGTTCATACTACTAGCTACAGAAAACCAACAGCAGGTAACACGGTCTTACACTATACCAGCTGTCATCCAGAACATGTCACTCGCAATATCCCCTTTGTAGAATTCCTGAGAGCCAAAAGAAACTATACATCCGATATAGATTTCGAAAAACAAGCCGAAGATTTACGTAAGAGATTTGTTGGTAGAGGTTATCCCCCTCATATCATTAGCAAAGCCTATATAAGGGCTAAACACAGAGACAGATAATCCCTTATTAACTCTGCTAGAGAAGAACGTAAACAAAAATAATAATAGGAGCAAGTACGATAACAAAATCTACAACACTGATGGAGACCCTGTCACCAAAGATAACATGGCTGTAACTTTTGTTACTGATTTCAGCATGGAATTTAAACAAATAAAACAAATAGTCCAAAGTAATCTCCCCTTACTCAAAGCAGACAAAAAACTTTGTGATATTTTTCACGACAATTTAGACATTGTTTGTATCTAGAAAAGCCTGTTCCCTTCAAAACATTTTGTCACCCAGTTATGTGGTTGGGAATTCTACCCAGCCACAAGGATGTAGCTGGATTAGAACCCAAGGTATGTACCCATGTGGCTCCAAAAGATGTGCCTGCTGCAAATTTGTTAATGTGTCCAAGAACTTCAGGTCCACTTCCAAATCAGATAAATTTGATGTTATGGACTATGTAAACTGTAACACCAGTGGGGTCATATATCTCATTACCTGTACCAAATGTAAAATCCAATATGTGGGTCGTACCAGCAGGAAATTTAGGACCCGCATGGGAGAACATATTTCGGACATCCGATGTAAAAACAACAGGTCCCCTATAAATCGACATTTTCAAACATGCGTGTGAGGAGATGTATAATACTTCTCATGCATGGATATTGAAAAGTGCAAATTAGGGCCTCGGGGTGGAGATATTAAATCTGTCCTGGCTAGAAAGGAGGTCTTCTGGATTTTCAAGTTGGGCACTAAATCCCCCATGGGCATCAATAGAGAATGGGAACTCAACTTCTACATAGAATAACCATATGTATGTTGTTTTTCTCTTCCCCCTCCTTTTTTTTTTTTTTTTGTTATTCTGTTTATTTATTTATCTACTGCATTATATGTGTCTATCACTGGAGTTCTAGACTCCTCTCCCCCCTTTTTTTTTCCTCTTATTTCGTGTGTCAGTTTGTCAATCTATTTATTTATTGTATTATATGTGTCTATCACTTGAGTTTCAGACTCCCCCCCCCCTTTTTCTCCCTTTCTTTCTTTTTTTTTCTCCCTTTTTTTTCTCTCTTATTTCGTGTGTCAGTTTGTCAATCTAATTATTTACTGTATTATCTGTGTCTATCACTCGAGTTTCAGACCCCCCCCCCTTTTTTAAATTTTTTTTTATTTTATGTGTCATTTTTGTTAATCCATTTATCTACTGAATTATATGTGTCTACCATTGGAGTTCCAGATTTAAAGCAGACATTCATGCCCAAGCACTCTCTCTTTAAATGTCCTTTCTATATTGTACTCTGTGATATTGCAACTGTCTCTAAAAATAATGCCTATATCGAGAGTCAAACACAATTCTCTGATTCTATTATGTATGCGCAGTACAAAGAAACAAGGAAATGTGCAATATGTAAACATATGAAAATGCTCACCAAAGGAATAGACGTTTGTGACATAACTATATGATATAACCTAAGTGTAACTTACCTGTCACAATGTTTTACTTTACCTTACTCTAGAAGGGCAGTTTTTCTCTTTCCTTCTCTATATCTTTAAATGAACAACAGCAACTATTTGTTTTTAATGAAACTCACATGTTAATTTTGCATCAACCAATTGGAGCACTCTAAGGGTTTTCCCAGTAATGTTCTTAAACCGATTTTTTTCACTATTTGTCAGTCTATGATTAAGCCTCACGGGGGCGAAACGCGTGAGACTGAGCTTGTATGCTTATCTTTTGCCATTAAAACTTTGAAGATTATAGCACCAAGTCTGCCTATTTAACTCATTTACTTCATTTGCGCATGGAGAGGTGCACCGATTGCTCACTAACTTGTCTACTTAATATAGATTTGTCCCAATTGATGAGAAAGCCCAGACTTTGTAGGAGATCGATGGTACATGTCATATGAAGGTGAAGAGACCTTATGTCTTGTGACATGATGAGTATGGCGTCTAGATAGATAATGAGTCTCACGCCCTTCCTGTGTAACTTTCCCACCACCGGCCTTAGTAACTTTGTGAAGCACCAAGGGGCAGAGGAGAGATGGGAGGCATACAAACTTCCAGGTCTTGCCACGCCATAGAAAGTGGAGATACTTTTGATGATCCTCCAACACCGGGACTGTTAGATATGCATCTTGAAGATCCAGCTTTACCATACAGTCCCCTAGGCATAGAAGATCTCAAAGGCATTGGATTCCTTCCATCTTGAAGTGTTGGTACCGTACGAATTTGTTCAGTGGGCGAAGGTTGATGACCGGTCGAGAGCCTCCACCCTTCTTGGGTACCACAAATATATTGCTGAGAAAACTGGAGCTGCTCCTTTCGGCTGGTACGACAGCCTTTTTTGAAATCAATGTCATGATTTCCAAATCTATGAGTTGGCGATCTTCGTGTAACAGTACCAACCTTTTGGGAGGTACAACTTGACGAGGGTATGTTATAAACTCTATACAAAAACCCCTTACCGTCTGCAACACCCAATGATCTGTTGTGGTACCAGATGTCTGTGCAGTAAGCTAGCCTTCCCCCTACCATAATTTGAGATGTTCGGGGAAGAGACACATGACTTACCGTATGTACGTCTGTGTTTCAAGGAACCGCGGACACCTCTGCTTTGCCATGGTCATCTGCTCTGTGGGAAGTACTGGGGGGTAGGTTCCCTAACTTCTTGATAGACCACCGGTCTTTGTTGCATGAGGCCTCTGGGGATCCGTGGAAGACCCCTGTTACCACGGCCGGCCAGATGGTCTCTGGATCTGACGGACTTATGAAAAACTCTAGGTTGAAACACCCTGCGCATAGTATTTTGCGCCTTATCCAATGCAGAAAAGGTTTGCACAAAAGAACCTAAGTCTTTCACGAAATTATTGCCAAAAAGCATCCCGGTCTGTTTTAGTTAAAATTTGGCCACTTTTGGATCAACCTCAGGGGTTTTGCAGGCTGAATTAGGAACAGGGGGCCTGGGTCATTCGGCCATCAACTTGTCCCTAGTGGACTTATCCAAGGGTTTATTCACCCTCATGGCGATATATTCTGCCACATGAGCAGACGGCACCCACTGTGAAGATCTGGAGTGGTGAAGTTGTTCGGGGTCGAAGAGTGGGATGCCATTAGGGTCTAGTATACAGCCTGATATTGACCCGCCATAATTGGGGTAACCCCATCAGAATCATTGGGGGACAAAAGTTGCATTCCAATCTCATCTTGGTCAGAGGAAAATGACCCATCTGATGCCCCCTCTGAAATGGACTCTGAGTCCTCATCTTGCAGGGCTCTAGCCTTTTTCCAGTTACGCATCGATTTCGCCTGATGCAGGGCTCTTTTGCGCAGTAACGCGCCATCTGGGACATGACGTGACACGTCTGGTGATAGGGGTCTGAGGGCATGTTTCACCTTGGCAGTAGCCTTACGATCCATAACCTGCTTGCTGGGTTCACCAGATTGTGGATCATCCACTTTCTGGAAAGGGTCTTGCGCAGCCTTTAAGGCCGAGGAAATAGAGGACGCTAGGATGGACGACATCAGACCCATAGTTGAATGAACGGCCTGGGTAACTGACTTCACCATCATCGCGTCCAACAAATCCTGCAGTTCTTGGGACCCCAGAAAAATCAATTGAGGAACCCTGGGATTGCGGTCCCACTGAGACCTGTGAGGTCTCTGCCCTGTCAGATTCTTTATTAGGCTGCATGGTAAAATAGTGCAAGCAATAAAATCCCAGCAATAAAAAATATTAGCACAGGGTAAATATAAAAATACACTGCTCAAGGTATAATTAGTATAAACAAATGGCTAAATGTAAATAATCAAGGTCAAAACCTCACACTGCTCAAGTTTATGCATAATAGGAGCCTCCGTGTATTTAATAATTAAGGATTATTTGTACACAATCATGTCTTGCTGTTGATTTGTTTCTGGAAGATTAGGGCCCTGTTTTCCATGTTCCTCCCTTTTTTTTTTTTTTTACTGCTTTTGTATGACTGGAACACCGCCAGGAGCTTTCTCTTCTGGATGACTCTATAATGGTGTATGATTGGTCTGCAAACTGTGGCTTTATTATTACTTTAGAGATACATGCAGGTTTACTCTGAACTTTAAAGATACATGTCTGGTTTACTTAGGGAATGTCACATAATTTTTTTTTTTTATTTTTTTTTTTAATTTTTCTTCTATAGGTCAAAAAACTTTTAGTGCCTCTTTAATTTTACCCATATCTCCAGAATATGGGAATATGTAGAATAAATAGAATATACAGAGAATGTAGAGGCACATGATTTTAAGGCTGTTTTTCTGGAACATTGTGAAAGGGTAGTTTAAATCACATGGACTTGTGATCTTTACCCTTTTTGGAGTTATTTTTCTTGCTGCTAGAAAATAAAAAAGCAAGCAAAGACAATTGGCTATGTGAACTTGGGTTATAAAATAACAGTTGGTAATCCACATGCTTGTGAATTAACTTTGTAATTAACAATATATGTTTTTTATTTCACTACCATTTATCTTCATGTGGTGATCAATGTTTTTGTTCTTTGGACTATATGTTGTAGGTTTGCTAAAAGTTATAATGGAGCCATTCTTCAAAGGTGAAGTATTTGACATATGTCTTGTACCAATCAGCATCAGTTACGACAGGATATTGGAGGAATCTCTCTATGCACATGAGCTCCTTGGAGTACCCAAACCCAAAGAATCAACATCTGTAAGCTTAAATATTGACATAACCACATAGTCTGAATGCAGTCATCCTGCATCACGATTAGTCATATTGTATCTTTTATTCCTACCTTGCAGGGTTTGATAAAAGCCAGACGAATTCTTAATGACAACTTTGGAAGTATTCATGTTTCCTTTGGGCAACCTATGTCACTGCGGTCACTAGCTTCAGGGAGAATAAATCGTGCTCAATATAATCTTATACCCAGGTACTGTATTTTTTGCTTCATTGTGGATATGTACATCAGGGCTTGACAACGTTAACTGACTTTTAGGTGCCAGACAACAGCAGATATACACAATCGCACACAGTCACACATACATACACAAAGATTGTCAGTCACACATACACACACAAATACTGTCAGTCACACATACACACACAAATACTGTCAGTCACACATACACACACAAATACTGTCAGTCACACATACACACAAATATACTGTCAGTAAGTCACACATACACACACATATACTGTCAGTAAGTCACACATACACACACATATACTGTCAGTCAGTCACACATACACACACATATACTGTCAGTCAGTCACACATACACACACAAATACTGTGTCACACATACACACACACAAATACTGTCAGTCACACATACACACACAAATACTGTCAGTCAGTCACATACACACAAATACTGTCATTCACACATACACACACAAATACTGTCAGTCACACATACACACACAAATACTGTCAGTCAGTTACACATACACACACATATACTGTCAGTCAGTCACACATACACACACACATATACAATCTAGGAGCCAGACAACAGCAGATATACACAATCACACGCAGTCACACATACATACACATAGATTGTCAGTCAGTCACACATACACACACAAATACTGTCAGTAAGTCACACATACACACAAATATACTGTCAGTCAGTCACACATACACACACATATACTGTCAGTCAGTCACACATACACACACAAATACTGTCAGTCACTCACACATACACACACAAATACTGTCAGTCACACATACACACACAAATACTGTCAGTCACACATCCACACACATATACTGTCAGTAAGTCACACATACACACACATATACTGTCAATCAGTCACACATACACACACATATACTGTCAGTCAGTCACACATACACACACACACACAAATACTGTCAGTCAGTCACACATACACACACAAATACTGTCAGTCACACATACACACACAAATACTGTCAGTAATTCACACATACACACATATACAGTCAGTCACACACACACTCATACAGTCACACACAGTCACTCATACAGTCACACACAGTCACTCATACATACAAGTGAGCGTTTTTGTAAATTTTTAATCTTAAACATTTAAAAAAAAAAATCTATCAATGTGTACCCCCTCCCTGCTACTATACCTCACTGCAGGGAAGGGGGGCATTTTCAGTCTACGTTGGTCTGTGCACAGGCATTCGTTGCTTCCAGCCCTGCACTCGGGCACAACAGCGCTGGAGGATTAAAGTTTAAAAAAAAAAAAAGATCCATTGAGAGGGACTACAGTGTCAGTAGGCTTTTGCCGGATCAGCAGTAGCAAGGTCGCAGAATATCTGGCTCCACAATTTGGAGGGTTGCATCGGAGAATGCAGACAAGGAACTTGGGACAAATGGCATGTGGTCAGAAATCTCAGACTATTGAATTGGTATCTTTCAATAGTTTGAGATTTTCTGCATGTCACGAATGCCAATCAGTAATCTCACACAACTGTGTAAAAAAAAATGTACTTATTAGCGTCATAATGTTGCTACTACACATGCTCATGGACTAATGACCCAGTGTACAGTTAAGCAAATTTTCCAGAAACACTGTACAAAAGTAATAATGCAAACAAACCGAAACAGGATCCAAAAGATCTCAACATATCCTATAAATGAATTATATAATATTATACTTTAATAGTATAAAAAAAGAAACCGAATATAACGCAAATTATTGTTTTATGCACCAAGCACTATCTGCTTTTTACATTGCTAGTGTCCTGGTCTATTGAACCTTACCTTGACCTTTCCATGGTTACATCCAGAAATCATCACCAGGATAGCAGTTTTGTTTAAAATAGAACAATGCACGGATCTAGACGTTCTTGGAGATAAAGATAATTACTTTACACTCGTCTCCTCTTCTGGTCTCATTGTTTTACCTTTCTAATTTTTAAACCAAGACACGTCTGTAGGAGTTCAATTCCTTGAGACAGTCATGGTCAGCCGTGGTCATGTTAGTATCCGGACTGTTTTAGAAAAAAATGGTACCCTACATTTCTGCGGTGCTTTCTTTCTCAGTTCAATATACCCACACATAATATATACTATTTTTATTGCCAAAAAATGTCTTTCTAAGCCTAGCACAATAAAAGTGATCACTGATCATTGGAGCCCTTGCAATGCTGCCATCCAATATGGTGCCTGCGATTGCACTACAGAGTCCTGGACGGCCATATTTTGGCGGTGTTTGATGCCTCGATATTAAGGCATCTCAGCAACACCGGTTAAACATAGGAAGTGACCATTGACTGCTGCCTATGCGGGTTTCCCCACAGGACGGACCTGGTACGTCCATTGTTGCGAAGGGGTTAAGAACTGAAAAGGTTCCTATACAAATTTGGTGTCTACCTTTTTAATGTTCCAGACATTATACCAAGCAGTGCATATTTAGGAATTAAAAATGGAGAAGCAAATGTGACAGAATTCAGGGTTTTGTACTAGAGGCTAGGTCCATAGGACCCAGAAGTCCAGAAGGTTGACTTCATTGTTGTCTGTGGGTGCATCTTTTTGTAAAATGAGTACCATTAAATTGGGCAGTGGTAACATCCCTTGAAAAATGTTTGTTTTTTTACACCGTCGAAGAAGGCTATCTTTCAAGCCAGATTTATACTTAATCAAGCAAAATGTACCATTTCAACAGTATTTATAGCTCAAGCTAACATGTGACATGAAAAAGGGTGCACACCGAATAGCAAAAAGCCTTTTGACTTTTTGGTATTCAGAGCAAATGAAACTCAAATCATAATCTCAGACCAGAGTTTATCCCCTGTCTGCTACACAATATAGACTGAAAATTGTAATAAACTGTGTCTTATATTTTTAAATACATATTTTAACTTCTCAGAATGGTTTCTATTATGTTGAAGTGGAATCATTACTATGTAAGAAAAAGAAAATGCATAGCACATTCATTCACAGTTGTATTAATGTAAAATGTTATAATTTTTATTCTTCACTCTTTTTCAGACATCTTTCTGAGCGACCATCTGAAGATATGCAAACTTTTGTAAGTGATGTAGCCCATCACATAGAACTGCATCAAATTGCAAACATGGTTATCAGCCCAGGGGTTTTAATAGCAGCCATTTTGATCCAAAATTTGCCATCAATTAACTTCAATATTTTAGTTGAGAAGACTCTTTGGGTTAAAGATTTAACGGAAAAGTTTGGAGGATGTCTGAAATGGCCTGGTAAGCAAATGTGTTATGTTATAATTATTTTATACACTTGTGCACTCTTTAATGGTAATGGGGCCCTATGTACATTCTCTTATGTCTTATTCTCCCTCCCTTAGTGGCAGCATAGCTTTTAACCCTGCCTCCCTCAACCCATCCCTGCAGAGCAGTGCCCTTGCAAATACATAGAAATATATATACACACATTCAGTACATAGACCAGTCTTGGCTAACCTTTTGCTTTGTAATGGTTGTAGACAAAATATAAAAGATTGACATCACTGTGCATAAATAATATGTATGTTTGCTTTACTGTTGTAAAAAGAACACTGGGAATTGATGTTTCAATCGTTGTCTTCAGGATTACCAAGTGCTGAACAAAATCACATATAAAAAGAGTATAGGGCACCATAACAAGATTACACTTGCCTACCACCTGTGTGCTCACCCCACCAATTACTAAGCAACCAAAGAACTCACTTTTTAGTCACTGCCGTTTCACACTTTGATTAATTGCTAAGCGTGTGTGTGTGTGTGTGTGTGTGTGTATATACACACACACACACACAGACTGAGCAAAAAAAAAAAGTTATGCTTAATTGAAAGATTGTATCAAGTGTAGGCAATAGGGTTACAATATACGTGATGCAATCTTAAACCTAACTTATTTTTTTGCCTACAGTTGTCCTTTTTAAAGAAGGACCAAGCTCTCCCCCAAACACCTTTTAATCAGACAGAACATTACTTCTGTCTAATACTTCTGATTAAAAAGGCTTTGAATGATGCTAGTAGGTAGTGATTTTGATAACCAGAGTGCGTTTTCAAAGAGCTTGAAGTCCATGACCCGCAGCAGAGATCCGTGTTTAGCATCTGAGACACCAACAGCTGGTATGATTGACAATGCCCACAAACCAGTGAAAGAAACACCTTTCTCTAATTTCTCGTCTGTCAATGGCAGCTACCTACACTTAGCTTTTGATTAAAAAAAAGAAATGACAAAAGCAGATATAATGTATCTAGACAAGAGAAGTGGAGACTTTGGAGATGGTTATATGTCAGTTTAGCCTGTTAGAATGGGAGTATATTATGTTCCAAGAGAAACCTAGTATTGGTATTTTAAAAACACTATCCTCTTAGACAATGCAAGTTAATACGATAAAGAATCTGCTGAAATGTACCATGCATTGATATAGTTGGTATACTATTCATTGGTATAGTTTTCCATTTTGGTCACTTTGACAGTACAGATCATATCAAAGCACAATAGAACATTTGCTCAGTAATATTTGTATGGTTCCTTGTTTTCTAGATAACCTGTCTGCTAGCAGAGTTGTGCGATCCAACCTTGATGTCCATTCGAACATAATGAAACTTGTTGATGGGCATCTGATTTTGGCTGATCATGAACAAGGGGGGGTACTCAACGAGGAGCTGATGTTTAAAAGGGCGGTTTCTGTACTTATGTGTGCATCGTACAGGAACCAGATGGTCAATCTCTGTGTCCGTCCTGCTCTTGTGATGCTGGCTTGTAAAGTCTCTAACTGTTTCATGAAAGGTACTACTTAACATGTAAAATGCTTTGTGTCATGGGTAGGTGTGAATCTCAGAAATCAGGCATAAAAAAAAAAAAAAACATTAATAGCAGAGATGGAAAGAATGACAAGTTGGAGATTTTTTCCAAATTGGCTTTTAAAGTTCACTTATCAGTTCGCTTTTAGTAAAGTACTTGTGTTTAGATAAGGTCTCGAGTATTTAATCACAACATTTTGGCCAATTGTGCCTTGGGTGTGAAGGAAAAAGTTACCAAGGCCACTGGAGCCCACTTGAATTTCAAAAGTCCAGTGATTCAAAAAGGCAAACAAAATTGCTACTGAGTTAACAAAATTTATACTTTCATTTCTGTCATCTTTTAGGCAGCATAGGGACCTGTTTGTGAGTGGCGATGAGATGAACTTTCCTTCTCACTGACTTAACTGTGTGTTGGGGTGAGTTTCTCATGCTAGTAGAGTTCAGTTGACCCTACATAATGAAAACTTTTTATCTTTAAAAATTGCACTGGGCAAAGCAAACCTTCTTCCTTATACAGGAGAAATTTATCAGGTTTGGCCCTTTATAAAGGATAGTTAAGTTGGTGAGAAAATATTCATCTCCTCTAAAGTCCTCTGCAACTCGCTTTTTATTCAATAACTCCTGTATTGTCTAATGATAGAAATATAAAAACAATAGAGAGTATATAATAGAAATGTGTACTTTTTTGTTTGAAACCAGCCCAATGAACACATTTTAAGACGTGAATAGTTTTCTTTTACTTGTAATAGAAGTTTCTTTCCTCACAGAATCTGATTTTCTTTTCAGAGGAAGTGTACAAATCATTTAAGTTCTTGAGAAGTGTTTTTACCAAGGAGTTCATCTTCTTTCCTGGGTTTGAAGAGAAGGTAAACAGACCCATTTATCTTTATATTTATGTAGTAAACATATTCCTAATTACATCTCTATGTTCAAAGTTAGGCCTGGTACTTTTGTATTTGTGCATAGTACAGAAGAGACTATAGCCCGGTCAGTGAAAAAGGGGGATAAAACATTTTTTAGATACATAAATGAGAAAAGGAAAGTAAAACAAAGATTAGTTAGATTAAAAACAAAAGAAGGATGCTATGTAGAAGAGGATAAAGGCTTAGCAGACTGCCTTAATGAATATTTTTGTTCAGTTTTTACAAATGAAAATTAGGGTAAGGGACCTCATTTAGGGAAAAAGACTAATGAGTCTTTTGATGCATGTAAGTTTACAGAGGAAGAGGTTTTACTTCAGCTGTCTAAAGTAAAGACAAATAAGTTGATGGGACCTGATGGGATACATCCAAAGTTATTAAAAGAACTTAGTGGTGTACTAGCAAAATCATTAACAGATTTATTTAACCAATCATTGTTAACGGGAGTAGTTCCAGAAGATTGGAAATTAGCTAATGTTGTGCCCATTCACAAGAAAGGTAGTAGGGAGGAGGCGAGCAACTATAGACCAGTAAGTCTTACTTCAGTAGTGGGGAAAATAATGGAAACCTTGTTAAAGAATAGGATTGTTGAACATTTAAAGTCGCTGGGATTTCAAGATCAGAGACAGCATGGGTTTACTTCAGGGAGATCATGCCAAACTAATCTTATTGATTTTTTTGATTGGGTGACTAAAATAATAGATCAGGGTGGTGCAGTAGACATTGCTTACCTAGATTTCAGTAAGGCTTTTGACACTGTCGCACATAGAAGGCTTATCAATAAATTGAAATCTTTGAGTTTGGATTTCAATATTGTTAAATGGATTAGACAATGGCTGAGTGACAGGCAACAGAGGATTGTAGTCAATGGGGTATATTCGATGCAAGGTCTTGTTACTAGTGGGGTACCTCAGGGATCTGTACTTGGACCCATTCTCTTTAATATTTTTATTAGCGATATTGCAGAAGGTCTTGTTGGCAAAGTATGTATTTTTGCTGATGATACAAAGATTTGCAGCAGGGTTGATATTCATGGAGGCATAAGCCAAATGGCAAATGATTTAGCTAAACTAGAAAAATGGTCAGAGCAGTGGCAACTGACATTTAATGTGGACAAGTGCAAGAGTATGCACCTTGGGCGTAAAAACCCAAAAGCAGAATATAGACTATTTGGTACAGTCCTAACCTCAACATCTGAGGAAAGGGATTTAGGAGTAATAATTTCAGAGGACTTGAAGGTAGGTAGGCAATGCAATAGAGCAGCAGGAAATGTTGGCAGAATGCTTGGTTGCATAGGGAGAGGTATTAGCAGTAGGAAGAGGGAAGTGCTCATGCCATTGTACAGAGCACTGGTGAGACCTCACTTGGAGTATTGTACGCAGTACTGGAGACCGTATCTCCAGAAGGATATTGATACTTTGGAGAGAGCTCAGAGAAGGGCTACTAAACTGGTTCATGGGTTGAAGGATAAAACTTACCAGGAAAGGTTAAAGCATCTTAACATGTATAGCTTGGAGGAAAGACGTAACAGGGGGGATATGATAGAAACATTTAAATACATAAAGGGAATCAACACAGTAAAGGAAGAGAGTATATTTAAAAGAAGAAAAACTACCACAACTAGAGGACATAAATTAGAGGGGCAACGATTTGAAAGTAATATCAGGAAGTATTACTTTACTGAGAGGGTAGTGCGACAAGCCAGAACCGCAGGGGAACACGTGAGGTGCACGGTGGGCCGATGAGAGACAGCAATAATACAGTTCATCGGTTGACTCACGGTTAGCAGAAAGCTTCCCTGGGCCGGTCGCACAGTGAAAGGGAAGATAGCACGAAATCCTCCGGGGCACGCTCTGCGATAGGGAAACGCCAGCCGAGATGGTGGTTGAGGTGCCCGTGATGACAGGGGTGTTTAGAGTGCTTGTGGCGGCTGGGTCCCTTGATGATATTTGTCGTGACGCCAGTACCGTTAATGGTAGTACAACCAGTTGTAGTAACAATGTTAAAGAATGAGGTAGACAGTGGCAGAATACAACTCACAACTTTTACTGTGTCCGGTTTTGGTTGCAGTACAAACATCCAGTTAGAATACAGTCTCTGGGTAAATAGAGGAGTTCTGCTGATCCACTGCTAATAGGCTTTAGTGGGTCTGGACTCAGGCTGTGGTTCAGTAATAATGCTTACTTGTGTCTGGTCCTTTTTGAATCCAGTGACATGGGTGAGGTTGCCGGAGGCTAATAAATCCTTCACCTTTATACTCAAAGGCCTTTGTTGCCGATTGATGGCTTTTATCCTTTGATTTTATCAGTTTAAATGTGTCCCTTCTCTGGACTGACCTTCTCTCACCTTCACATTTTTCATTTTTTTTTTTTTTTTTTTCCACACTGCTTCCTGTACTCAATCACTGACCACAGATAAGCCTGAGCTGGGATAGATTTCCCAGAGTGGTGTTATCCCCATCTTGTGGTGGGAAGTATAAAGCACACCTGACCAGCCTATGAACAGGGATATCACAGGTATACAATACAAAATGACATGCAATAAAGCAATGACAAAGAAGTAATACTTTTGCAAATCCCACATGTCTTGAGTGGGACGCTGCACACCCCCATGGTAAAACGTGTGTCGACCTCGGCACACTTTTGACTCGATGTTGTGTCTTCCTGTAAGATATAAGAGAAATGGAAAAGCATGCATGCATAGGAAATAACAATATAACCCCATTCTTGTACTTTTTGTATCTGCAAGTAAAATGGGTTAGGCAAACATATCTCAGGCAACAACGAAATGTGTCAAAAGGTGACAAAAAGGGTGTAGTTTTTCCTCTGAAGACTGGTGATGTATGGCAAAACCAGAATAGTCCACGATGAGATGGAAAAAGAAAATCAAAACAAAAATAACATCTCAGGAGGCTCACAGGGTATGAGTCCGTTCCCTGGGCACAGGAAGATGTCAACAGATGAATATCACGGAGGCTCAGGTACGTGAAAGTCTATCTCCGGGTGCAGGCTTGAACGTTACAAAACAGTAGGTATGTAGTCCTTTTGAAAAGTTCTTTAAAGGAAATAAACATAATATCCCAAGTAAGTCTTCTTCTCACTCTGGAACTTCAGACGATGTAAGGATGCACTCAACGATGAGATGACAGAGTTGGTAGTCGACTTCTCGGCTGCTGGTGCAGGTAATCCTCCAAACGGACAGGTAGTCGCCCTCTTGTAGTTCTGTCAGATCTTCTTAGCGGCTGAGTTTCTACAGGCCTTGTTTCAAGGGAACTTGATGTCTCTTGAGCTGTAGTAGACACTTCTTGAGATAGCTCTTCTGGTTGAAGTGCGATTGTATTGGTCTTGGCAGGCACTAAGATATTGAGCCATGGTGTAAGGAACCATTGTAAAGGATCGGAGTCTAATAATGCTTTTCCAAAAGACTGTAGTGGATTCTCTGAATCAGATGGTTTTGTAGGCTCTGGTTCTATGGATTGTGTTTCCTCTTGGACAGCTTCTTCTTGAGTACTTTCCTTGAGACATAACTTAAGGCGATTGCGATGTACTACCCGTGATTTGTTTTCTTTGGTGATCTCATAAGTATCAGTCTCTGGATTGAGAATAGCTGTAATGGTGTAAGGTTCTCTCTCCCATTTGCTATCTAACTTGCTGGTGCGATGGTTGTTTTTTAACCATACATGGTCACCAATTTGGAGAGGTTCTGCTTTGGCAGATTGGTTATAATCTCTTTGTTGCTTTTCATGAGCACGTTCCATGCGATGTTGAACAATTTCTTGTGCATCAATTAGACGTCTTTGGTGCTCACTCACCCAATCAGTCTTTGGTAGAGGGTTGATTGCATCAGGCACTTGTACGCCCAAAGTATGGTCAGCAGGTAGTTTACCTTGTCGGCCAAACATTAGATAGTAAGGTGTATACCCAGTAGAACAGTGAATGGTGTTATTGTAGGTGTACATCAATTGAGGCAATAGAGTAGGCCAATCACTTCTTGTAGCAGGTGATACTGCTCTTAACATCTCAATTAAAGTTTGGTTCATTTTCTCGCAAAGTCCATTCCCTTGGGGGTGGTAGGCTGTGGTCCTGATTTTCTGGCAATTGTGAAGTGTACACAGTTCTTTGAAGAGTTGCGACTCAAAGGCAGATCCCTGATCTGTAAGGATTCTTTCTGGGCATCCATATGGCAGTAGGAAATGTTTCCAGAAGGCATCTGCAGTTGTTCTAGCGGTCAGGTCCTTGACAGGTACGGCTACAACAAACTTGGTATAATGATCAATGATGGTCATGGCGTATGTGTAACCTGAGCGACTTGGTTCCAGCTTCACATGGTCGATTGCAACTATTTCTAGCGGCGTTCGACTTACAATGGGATGTAAGGGTGCTTTTTGGTCATGTTTTTCATTCCTTCCAACAGCACAGGTGGAACATTCTCGACACCATTTTTCAATGTCTCCTCTCATCCCAATCCAGTAGAATCTTCTACGGATGGTGGCTTCTGTCTTCTGCACGCCAAAGTGTCCGGATTGATCATGATACATCTCAAGAATGATTCTTGCATCTCGGCGTGGTATTAAGATTTGGTATAGACAATCCGAGGTAATTGGGTCTAAAGTTCTTCTTAATAGTAGGCCCTTCTGTAGGAAGAGATGTTTTCTGTGTCTCCAAAGTTTTGACAATTCTGGATCAGCATTTCTTCTGCGAATTCTTTCAGGTGTTCTTCCGCTGGTGAAGAAATCTTGCAGTTCTCCCAACACTCTGCTTTCATTTTGCAGCTTGATCCACCTTTCTTTGTCCACTTGGGATCTTGGATCCACTTGTTGTTGAAGGTTAAGAACTTTTCTTCCTTTGATGGTGATAAGGTCTTGTTGGGCAAAATTTTTGTAAAAAGCTGGCATTTCTACCTCTTCCCAAACATCTTCCTGTGTAGTAGGGTCTTCTTGGGTAGGCAGACGGGATAATGCATCCGCATTTTCATTTGCTTTTCCTGTTCTGTATTTTATGGTGAAATCGTAGTTAGCTAGGCGTGAGGCCCATCTTTGTTCTAATGCTCCCAACTTGGCGGTATTCAGATGTGCTAGCGGGTTGTTATCTGTGAAGGCCACAAATGGTGTTGCGGCAAGGTAATCTTTAAATTTGTCTGTAACAGCCCACACGAGTGCGAGGAATTCCAATTTGAAGGAACTATAGTTTTGGTCATTTCTTTCAGTACCTTTAAGAGATCTACTAGCGTAGGAAATAACTCTTTCTTTTCCTTCCTGTACCTGCGATAGGACAGCTCCCAGGCCTTTCTTACTAGCATCTGTGTAAAGATGAAATGGCTTCTGGTAATCTGGATAGCCTAGGATTGGTGGTTCTGTTAACTTCTTCTTTAGGAGCTGGAAGGCAATTTCTCTTTCTGTGTTCCATTCGACTGGTATTGAAGACTTTTGGTATCTCTTGGGATGTCCTCTCAGAAGTTCTAATATTGGCCCCGCAATTTGGGCAAAGTGAGGAATAAAGCGTCTGTAGTATCCTGCGAAACTGAGAAAGCTCCTCACTTCTTTCACTGTAGTAGGAGTAGGCCAATTTCGGACTGCGGCTATCTTCTCTGGATCCGGTTTAACACCTTCAGAGCTTACGATATGCCCTAAGTATTTGACTTCTGTCTTCAGTAGATAGCACTTAGATGGTTTGACTTTGAGTCCATGTTTGATGAGGATTTGAAAAACTTCAGCCAAATGTTTCAAGTGATCTTCATACGATTTGGAGTAGATGATGACATCATCTAAGTACAACAGGACAGTTTCAAAATTTTTGTGTCCTAAAAAATGTTCCATTAATCTTTGAAAGGTTCCGGGCGCATTGCAAAGTCCAAAAGGCATGCGGTTGAACTCAAATAGGCCCATCGGGGTGGTAAATGCAGTCTTCTCACGATCTTCAGGTGCCATGGGTACTTGCCAGTATCCACTGGTTAAATCAAGGGTAGAGAAGTAGGCTGAAGATCCTAGAGCTGTCAAAGATTCCTCTATGCGTGGTAAAGGGTAAGCATCCTTGTGGGTGATTTGGTTAATTTTTCTGTAATCCACACAGAATCTGATGTTACCATCCTTTTTACGGACAAGGACTAGAGGTGCAGCCCATGGACTATGGCTGTCTCTAATGACATTGGAGTCCTTCATCTCTTGGATCATTTGCTTTACAGATTGGTACATAGTTGGTGGTATAGGCCGATATCTTTCCTTGATCGGTGGGTGTGAACCTGTAGGAATGGAGTGCTTGATGATATCCACTTCTCCATAGTCTGTGGAATGCTTACTGAAGGCAAGGTGAAGCTCCTTCACAATTTTTAGTACTCCCTCCATTTGGTTTGCTGGTGTGGAAGCGTCTCCCACATGAAGTTCTTTCCACCAGGATGTGTTTACCTTTTGGTCCTGGGGGTTCTGTCTCTTGGGAATTTGCTCTGTGGTAGCTGTAGCCACACTGATGACATCTTGAAAAGTGACTTGGATTAGCTGTGCAATAGGACGGTGTTTTGTTAGTGTTACACTGTTATCACTCAAGTTTAGGAGTCGTATAGGCACTTTACCTTCAGAGACGGTTACTAGACTCCTTGCAGCTCTAACTAGAGGATAGTCTTCCAAAACAACAGGCTCTACCAGGGCTTGGTAGTCGTGACCTTGGATTCCGACTACAGCTCGGCACCACAAGAGAGTTTCGGTATTGGGTTTGAGGATCACAGGTTGCTTATCCCGGATGCGAGCACAGCAAATTTCTCCTTTTTCGTTGGTGAATCTCTGTTGCGCATTTAGTACACGGATGGTTTGTTGGATCACCTTCTTAGAATCAGGAGGGGCAGTAGGCACTAACTGGTGCAAGGCTTCTAGCATCTCAACATAACAGTTCCTGAGGACATTCATTCCTAGGACTATTGGAGGGTTAGGGTTATTGTCTCTGACTTGTACCACAATAAGGCCTTGTCGAGGTAATGTAGTTCCTCCTACTTGAATGGTAGGTTCCCAATAACCATGGACTGGTATGGGTTTGCCGTTACTGGCTATGAGACTCAGCCAGGATTCTGGAGGCTGGGTAAGCTGATTTTGATCCCAGTATTTTTCAAAGGTTGCTTGTTGGATGGTGGTGACTTGGGATCCGGTGTCAACTAGGGCAACAAAAGGGACTCCATTTATTTGAAGTGCCACTTCAGGACGGTATCCAACGTATCTTGGCATCCAGTGGGGATCTTCTGGACCTATTGGTTTACCTCCCGAGGGGTGGTCCTTGGCCTCGGGGGTTTCCCGTTTAACTGCCAGCAGGTTGCTTCTGTATGGCCTGGTTTGTGACAGTACGTGCAGATAGGCCGCTTAGGGGTACTAGTGTGGTCAGGAGGGCGTCCGCCAGAATTTCTGGAATAAGTCTCTCTAGAATTAGAGGGGAAGAGTCTTCTGGACACAGGTTTCTCATTCTCTAGCATTAATGGTTTCTCCCATTGTTCCAATTTTTGGTGGACTTTCTCCAGACTTTTAGTCAGAAAACGGACTTGCTCCGTCAAGGCAGCAACTGCGTCAGGAACTGGAGCTTGGGTTGCCTGACTGACTATAGGTAAAGACTTTACAGGGGTAACCAGTTGTGATACAGGTACGTCAACAGATCTAACAGGTTCTGTTGGTGGGTTTTTTCCCAGTATGCTGATAGCTAGTTCTTTAAAATCTAAGAAGGTAGCGCTTGGATGTTGGGCGGCTAACATTCTTAGTTGGCTCTTTAGATTGTCTGTATGGACGCCTTCAATAAATTGTTCTTTCAGGGTTTTGTCCTGATTTTCTGCCTCACGGGGGTCTACTTGGACAACAGCTCTAAGGGTTTCCTGCAAAGATAATGCAAAGTCTCTGAGTGACTCACCAGATTGCTGTCTCTTGCTGAAGAACCTCATCTTGACCTCTGACACGGTTCTGGGTTCAAAGGTGGTATAGAGACGTTCAAAAATCTGCTCCATGGTCTTTCTCTCCGAGCTCGGCCAGGATTTCACTTCTCTGAGCGCAGCTCCTTCCAATTGCGCAAGAAGAATCTCCATCTGCTGCTCTGGGGATACAGGGTACAATCTGAACATAGCCAGAATTTTCTCTTTAAAGTCCCTTAAAGTATGAATTTCCCCAGAATATCGTGGGAACCAGGGGGCCCCAAAATAATAAGGCATGGTTAAAGGCATTAAACTTGGTGCTGCAGCGGTTGGTATTGCATTGGGACCGACTGCGGCTGATGCAGGGGGTCCTCTGAGGTCGGGCTGCACGTCATCTCCTTGCACAGACATGGTAACAGCAGGTGCGTTCTAGTTAGGTAAGTCAAATGCGTTTTTAGACACTTTTTGTGCGGTGTTACTATGGGCAACCGCTGTCTTGCGGGTGTACGGCCCTTTAAGAATTTAATGCCAGCTGAATACAATGTTGCAGCAATGTTGATTTTGAGTCTCTGGCAGAGTTTCAGGTCTCTGTGCCCTTATAGTTAGTAGAGGCAACTGACAGGTTGCGATTACTGCTCGGACGGCAAGCAATGCGATTATTTTCTCTCCTTTTGCTCGCATGCAAAGTCTCGCGACTTCTGGGGCGTGCGTTTGTCACACTTCCCTCCCAGGGTTGACACAGCAAAGGTCAGGTGATTTTGCATGAATGGGTGGCACCAAACTTTCCCGCTCTTCAGGGGGTGTCACTAACCTATCCACAGTGATGGCGTAGGAATTTTTTTTTTTTTTTTGAACAAGAAGGTCTCTGGCAGCCATTTTAAGTGAATGGAAATAGTCAATTCAAATACTGCATGCAGTAAGTAAATAGTCTCTCAATAAAGCAAAAGGGCTTATTCTGATACGACAGTCTTTTAGATAAGGCGCAGGGGTAAACCTATCCTGTTCGTGACGCCAATTTTTTTTTTATGCGACAAGCCAGAACCGCAGGGGAACACGTGAGGTGCACGGTGGGCCGATGAGAGACAGCAATAATACAGTTCATCGGTTGACTCACGGTTAGCAGAAAGCTTCCCTGGGCCGGTCGCACAGTGAAAGGGAAGATAGCACGAAATCCTCCGGGGCACGCTCTGCGATAGGGAAACGCCAGCCGAGATGGTGGTTGAGGTGCCCGTGATGACAGGGGTGTTTAGAGTGCTTGTGGCGGCTGGGTCCCTTGATGATATTTGTCGTGACGCCAGTACCGTTAATGGTAGTACAACCAGTTGTAGTAACAATGTTAAAGAATGAGGTAGACAGTGGCAGAATACAACTCACAACTTTTACTGTGTCCGGTTTTGGTTGCAGTACAAACATCCAGTTAGAATACAGTCTCTGGGTAAATAGAGGAGTTCTGCTGATCCACTGCTAATAGGCTTTAGTGGGTCTGGACTCAGGCTGTGGTTCAGTAATAATGCTTACTTGTGTCTGGTCCTTTTTGAATCCAGTGACATGGGTGAGGTTGCCGGAGGCTAATAAATCCTTCACCTTTATACTCAAAGGCCTTTGTTGCCGATTGATGGCTTTTATCCTTTGATTTTATCAGTTTAAATGTGTCCCTTCTCTGGACTGACCTTCTCTCACCTTCACATTTTTCATTTTTTTTTTTTTTCCACACTGCTTCCTGTACTCAATCACTGACCACAGATAAGCCTGAGCTGGGATAGATTTCCCAGAGTGGTGTTATCCCCATCTTGTGGTGGGAAGTATAAAGCACACCTGACCAGCCTATGAACAGGGATATCACAGGTATACAATACAAAATGACATGCAATAAAGCAATGACAAAGAAGTAATACTTTTGCAAATCCCACATGTCTTGAGTGGGACGCTGCAGTAGTGGATGTATGGAATAGCATTCCAGCAGCAGAAGTGGTAGAGGTAAACACAGTCAAGGATTTTAAGCATACGTGGGATAGACACAAGGCTATCCTAGCTATAAGACCGGGAACGGGGGACTAATAAAAGTACTCAAAAAAAAATTGGGCAGACTAGATGGACCGAATGGTTCTTATCTGCCGACACATTCTATGTTTCTATGTAGTATAAAGGGTAAATGGTTTTTCATTGGTGAAAAGGCTCTAAACCCATAATACACTTAATAAATCAGTATTGTTCCTAGGGCAATGATGTCTTAGTTGGAACGGCAAATGTCTGTGAACTGTATATTCCATAGTGCCAGTCATGTGTATATTCAAGTGTATATTCCAATAGAGTCAGTCATAATGCTAGGTGACAAGTATGATCCCTAGGTGACAGATCTCTTATTTTTCTGGTTGTATCCTGTCAAATTATTTTGAGCTTTAATGGGTATTTCAACCCCCCGCTGATCTGGTACAGACTCCTGCGTGCTCCACTGAGGTAAGAACATAATGTTGTAGGATCACACAGCATTATTTGGAGTCCCATGACACTATATCCTATTTGGGTTTTAGTTGGTACATATGCAAGAGGGGAAATCATCTGAAAGGGAAGGAATAGCGGGCAATGCTTATGTAAAAGGAGAAGTTGAATAAATGATTCAATAACCATTTTTTTCAGTTCAGCATTACCAAGTGCCATGTTTTTGCTTCACAGGATTTTGAAGAAGGCTGTTTATTGCTGACCAAGTGTGATATCATTCAACTAACATCTCATGAAATTATAATGACTGAAAAAGGTGCTAGTGCAGCTTTGTTTTTGTCAACAATGTTCCAGCCCTTCCTTGAAGGCTACCAGGTATGTCAAAACTACTTATGTAAATATTCATAAAAATTATTTCTTATACTAATAGAATTCAGTAATTATTGAACAGAAAGTGCAATTAAAATTTGAAATTATTAAAACTAGCACTGCACTATTTGGATTTATTTTTATGACGGAATAAATCTGTATTAACACCATTGTTTCATAAAAAAATATAAAGTATTAATGTATTATATTGCAAGTTTATTTTTCTTTGTCCACTATGACTGTTAAATGTTGTGTGTGTCTGCTAGCCCAACCAGCTTGAATATTATATTGCTATACATTTTATAAAAGCAAGAATAATCCTAATGGTCAAAACAATCTCAAACAATAAAGACTGTTCTTGAAAATTATTTTTAAAAATAATTGAAAAGTTAGCAGAGAGCAGTATGGTCCCCAGATGCCCCCTTGGCTTATTGTGGGCTGAGGATCCTTTGTTGGCTCTGCTATTTTTCTCAACCTATCCAAGGGATGCCCTTCAATATAGCATGCCAATTTTGTTATAGGCAGCTGAAAGTTGTTTGGAGAGACACGTTGGCATGCTTTTTTTAATAAAAAAGCCGGCCCCTCCTTGGTTTCATTGTACGATTGAAATAAAAAACCCATAACCTGATAACTCTGTAAGGACATACAATATTATGCTGAGTTATCAATACATCAGTAGGCATTTCTCAGCAGCACTACATTTTACCAAAAAGATACACTGAACTTAGAAACACCCTCTAATGACTTCACATATCACTAGAATAACAACTAATATATTTTCCTCTATTAAAACTTGTATTTCATTTATTACTTAAATATATCCAGGATCACAAATGGTCCAGTATTATGTGTTTATATATTGAGCGGATTCATACAAGTATTATGTGTTTATATATTGGGCGGATTCATAGTCTAACTTCATAGCGCCTTATGGAAGAGTGGTAGTTACAGCATAATCCTTTGGAGGTAATTGTTTATCATCTGTTATAAAGAAATCAAGTCCACTTATGTTACCCACAAAGTCTCAAGGGTCTGGAGTAAGATAAACAACAAGTTTTAGGAGAAGGGTTCTACCCCTACAATAAACCCAGAGATGCGATTTGGGGGAAAAACACATGCAAATGGATATATATATATATATATCACACGCATACACACACATACCGTACTAGAGACTACCTATATATACCATCTGCAACAAACTAATGTACCAACTGTACCAACTAATTCATGATCCAGGACCCTCATTTGACTGCCAAGTCAGTCTACCCGCTGTTTTATATATGTATAGTTTTATACAGGACTGTGTTCTATTTATATGATACTTCTGTATTATTGTCATGCTAATTCTTAACAAATAAAACTTTTTTTTTTTTTAAAAGAGAAAAACTTGAATTACACGTGTTTTGCTATGTACATCTATACTTCTGCACACAAGCTTTCTCTTCTGAATAGAGAAATAATATGAAACTGCATCTTTAGTATTGATTTGACTTTTATCAATTATCTGTGACTGCACACAGGATGCCAAAATTGAATGGGATAAATTTGCAGTGTCTTTTAATTGTTCTACTTTACAAAAAAGCATTAAGAAAGTAAAGTACCGTATTTGCTCGATTATAAGACGATGTTTTTTTCAGAGCAAATGCTCTGAAAAACCCCCCTCGTCTTATAATCGAGGTCTCTTATAATCTGACCTCAAATTGAGGTCAGATTATAAGACATGGATCCAGGTCCCCAGCAGAGCTGCAGGGGACCTGGATCCCCCTCTCTAACAGACCGTTGGGGCTTCTGTGAAGAAGCCGGGTACTTCCGCTTTCGTCACAGAAGTCCCGGCGAGCGTGCCGGGCGGCAGCAGGGGAGGTCTGCGCTCATCGCATAATATTTTATTAAAAAAGCAATTTACATGTGGGTATATATAAGTTTAACTTTTTTCCTATAGGGTAGTCTTATATTCAGGCTTTTAGTATTTTTCCTAAAGGAATATCCAAGTTTGGGGGGTCGTCTTATAATCAGGATCGTCTTATAATCGAGCAAATACGGTACTTATACAAAAGGTTAACTATTTACCAGACTTGCATACAAAATGGATGGGGGGAAGGAAACCCAACATACGAGAAAAGCATTGTAATTGTCTGGGCAGGCAGGTGCAGATCTAACTTTAAATATGCATTTTTCCTGGCAAACCATGGCAGCAGTTACGTATGGGTTAGCTCCACCCTCAAGGTAGGCAGGACAGAAACAAAACTATAAGAGAGTCCCCACCCCCCGTCTCCTCAGTCTTTTTTCTGTCCTCATTGGTTGTTTCAGGACGAGGGCCTGTTTAGTCTTTTGAATTTTTTAATTTTTCTACTCATCTTCCGGGAAGTTCAGCCTCTTTCTTCCTGAAGCCCGGTTCCTTACCCTCTGGAAGGTTACCTGGGAATTCCTATTCCTCCGTACACTTACTGCAAGTTTGTACTGGAGATGGGGCTGGATTATTGTTACTATGCATAGTGTTCATATTCCTCCGTAAGCTTACTGCAAGTGGTACTGGAGATGTATTATTTTTTGGCCAGAAGTCACATACCTGCTTTTTTGGGCTAGCTGAGTTTTTTACCATGTTTTGTTTTGTTTTTTTCAGGTATTTTTCTTCAAGTTCCTGCATCACTGTTCAGGTTAGTTAATCTTTCCTTTTCCTTCCGTTTTTGGGGGAGTGAAACGTTTTTTTATGTTCCACTGCTCCCCATGTTTTTTGTCTTCCTGGGCTCCCCTAGGGTGGTGGAACGCTTCTGCGCTCCACACCTTTTACTTAGCCCCTTTTTCGGGGTTTTCTCAGTGTTCTTTCTTCTCCCCTCTGTTCGGCGGTGGAATGCATATGCCTCTTTTTTCTCTTTCCTTTTAACTGCTGGATCGCATTTGCGTTCCAGCACTCGTTTCTTGCCTTTTTTCGGCACTGGAACGCATATGCGTTCCAGGCCTCACTTGTACTGTTTCCTGTTTCGGCCGCCCCCTGGAACTTCCGGATTTTAGGCTTAGGGTTTAGGGTTTTTTTCAGTTTTTTCTGCTGGATGGCCCTGTACTCGTTCTTCCAGGTACCACCACTGATTTATGTTGCCTCCTTTGTTTCATCCCTCGTTTCTTGCCAGCCCCAGGTAAGCCAGTTTGATTTGGTGTCCTTTTAAAGTCTTTTTTCCTTTTGGGTTTTTATTCCCTGATTGTTACATTTTTTTTTGCATATTTTATCTCAGCCTGCCCATTTCTTTGCTACGATGTCCTCCTCATCTAAGAGGTCTCGTTCTCGTCAGGCGAGGTGTGTTTTTTTTGTCCTTTTTTAATTTTAATTTTTTTATGTATAAGAGAGCACGTTGAACTTATCCTGTCTAATTCTGGTGTATGTTTACCAGCCCCAGACATGATTCGGATCCTCCCAGGAAAAGGACGGAGAAGCGTCTACGCTGTTTAGCCTGTGATGTCACCCCCTTGGAAGGCAAATGCCTCTGCGGTGACTGTCTATCCCATGCTGCTGTGCCTCCTGATCCTTCTCCCAATCTAGTACACCTCGTCAATCAGGCTGTGGAACGGAGTCTAAAGGAGCATCTGAGTAATTTTTTCCCGGCCCAGCATGATTTGTTCCCGGATCAGCCCGACCCTGTTGCTCCATATGCGACAGATGACCATTACTCCTCGGCTGAGGAAGACGGCGATACTGGGGTCGTTCTGCATTCGTCCCTCATCGACCACCTCATTGGGGCTGTTTGTACTACCCTGGGTATTACCGAATCTCTTCCCGAGGCTGGAGTTGCGGACAAGTATTTTTCTAACCTGCAGAGGGTTCGCACTACCTTTCCGGTTCATGGGTCTATTGAGGAGCTTATCACCTCCGAATGGAGAACCCCTGATTGAAAAGTTTTTCATCCGGCCGAAGACTCTCCAGACTATACCCGGTCGCAGCGGAAGATGCGGCCTCCTGGACTTCTCCACCGGCCGTGGATGCTCGCTTATTCGGGTTGTCCGGCGATCATCTTTACCACTAGATGGTCCGGCTCTCCTGCATGACCCAATGGATCGACGGATTGAAGCCTCACTTACCAGGGCTTATGTTGCTGCAGGTGCGATTTGTCAACCCACGGTCGCTTTGACTTCGGTCTCTCGGGCCTTGAAATGTTGGGTCCTCGACCTCAAGGAAGACATTGAGGGTGGTGTTCCCAGGGAGAAACTGTTGGATTCCCTCTCTGACATTAAATTGGCGACGGAATTTTTTATCGAATCTTCCTCAGACTTCCTGAAGTCGCGGCCAGATGTATGGGCCTGTCGGTGTCGGCTAGACGTGCCCTATGGATGAAGCACTGGCATGCTGATAATGCCTCTAAGAATTCCCTGGTGTCCATTCCATTTGATGGGAAGCTATTGTTTGGTAAAGTCCTAGAGGATGCCATTCGTAAGGCGGCAGAGGGATCCAAGGTTTTTTTGCCCCAGGAACGGAGACGCCTTCCCAGGGCGGTTTGGAATGATCGTCGCAACTTCCGTTCCTCCTTTCGGGATTCCAGGCAATACAGACCTGGGAGAGAGGTGGCCCGCTCATCTACATGGAGAAGCGGTTCCCGCTTCCGCCCTGCCTCTTACTTTCGTGGGAAGTTCCAGTCCTGAAGTCCATCCTGCCCGGGCTGGTCCGGTCGGTGCTCGCCTCCTGGCGTTCTCGGCAGTCTGGGCAGGGTTTTCCTGGGATTCCTGGGTCCAGAACATTCTTCACAACAGCTACAGTCTGGAATTTCTTTCCTGTCCAACTCCGGCTTTTATCTGTACCAACATCCCGTTAGATCCGAGAAAAAGAGAAGTCCTTCTGAAATTTATACGATCCCTTCTTCAGGACAATGTTATTACTCCTGTGAAGGGGCCCGATCGGTTCAGAGGGAATTATTCTCCCCTATTTTTTGTGACCAAGGCTTCGGGGGACCTACGACCGGTTCTCGACCTCTCTATCCTAAACAGATCATTGATGGTCAGAAAATTCAGGATGGAGTCCCTCCGGTCTATCGTGCCATTCGTTTTCCACGGCGATTGGATGGTCTCCATCGATCTCAAAGATGCCTACTTCCAAATACCCATCAGACTTCAGCACCAACGGTTCCTGCGTTTTGCCATAGCCGACCGTCATTTCCAGTTTCAGGCTCTTCCCTTTAGTCTCAGCACGGCTCCTCAAACTTTTTCCAATGTTCTGGTGGTCTGTATTGCGGAGCTTCGCAAACGGGGCTGAATATTTTCCACTATCTGGACGACATTCTCATCGTGGCTCCCTCTCCGGATCTTCTGGCCACCCAGAGAGACTTGGCCTTGTGTTTCCTGCAGGAAGCAGGTTGGGAGATCAATTTCGGGAAAAGCCAACTCCGTCCATCCCAGTCCCTGGTTTTTCTAGGTGCGGAGTTCGACACTCTCTCCGCCACCGTTTCTCTGTCCCTGGACCGCCAGTCCCGTTTGATTTCAGCCGTCCGGAAGGTCGATCTGCCCGGTTGGTTGCCCATCAGGCATCTCATGTCCCTCCTGGGTGTCCTGGTCTCCACTATCGGCCTCGTTGGGCCCAGTGGCACACTCGGTTTCTCCAATCCCTCCTGCTGTCTCGTCTTCCGGTTTCCCAATCATCGCTGGACGAACTGATTTTTTTTACCGAGGGAAACCGCTCACTATCTGGCCTGGTGGCGGAAGGTTCATCACCTCAGGAGAGGTTTTCCCCTGTCAGATGTTGTCTACAGGGTGATTACCACGGATGCGAGTGCTCATGGTTGGGGGGCCCATCTGGAAGATCTCTACGCCCAAGGCGAGTGGTCTCCGGCAGAACGGGTTCTTCATGCGAATATCCTAGAACTCAGAGCGATCTACAGGGCGTTACTGGCTTTTCAGCAGTCTGTTCAGGGGCACTGGGTGAAAATACAGACGGACAACAAGTGTGCGGTAGCCTACATAAATCATCAAGGGGGTACCAGGAGCCTATCTCTGAGCCTGGAATTTGCTCCTATTGGAACATCTGTCGGCAGTATGCCTCCCGGGTTTGGAGAACACGGTAGCGGATTTCCTGAGTCGCACCACTATCAGCACGGGGGACTGGAAACTCTCGCCTCAAGTGTTCCATTGCATTTGTCTACTATGGGGTCTTCCAGCGGTGGACCTGATGGCCTCTGCCTCAACTACTCAGGTCCCTCGTTTCTTCTCCAGGACTCCTCATCACTTAGCAGAAGGTGTCGACGCTCTGTCTCTCCCGTGGCCGATGGAATTGCTCTACGTTTTTCCACCTCTTCCTCTGATTCCCCGCATCCTGAAGAAGGTTCGGCTGGAGAGGGCGGAAGTGATAGCCATCCTCCCTTGGTGGCCCAGGAGACCTTGGTTCCCTCTGGCGAACCGATTGTCCACCCGAGACCCTTGGATGTTGCCCCTAGTTCGGGATCTTCTATCTCAAGGCCCGATTTTGCATCCTCGCCCTCACTCCCTTCAACTGGAGGCATGGCGATTGAGCGGCAGTCACTACGGTCCCGTGGTCTGTCGGAAGGCGTGGTCTCTACCCTGTTGAAGGCTAGGAAGCATAACACCTCGAACACATACCATCGTGTCTGGTCCGCCTTCCTTGTTTGGTCCAAGGATAGGGTTTCTGACCCGTTGTCCCCTTCACTACCTGATATCCTGGGATTTCTACAGGCCGGCCTGGATCGGGGTTTGGGCTCTCTCCGTGTTCAGGTTTTTGCCCTGTCTGCGCTGGGCTTTGGACCCGTTGGTTGTTCGCTTTTTCAAGGCTGTTCTCAAGCTTCGTCCTCCGGCCCGATCATTTGCGGCCCCCTGGAGCCTTCCTCTCGTCCTTCAAGCTTTAACTGGACCTCCTTTCGAACCCTTGCCTGATGCATCCCTGTGGTTGGTTACTCTGAAAACCCTATTGCTATTGGCATTGACTTTTGCTAAGCGATGTTCAGAACTGCAAGCTTTTTCGGTGGATCCCCCCTATACTGTCTTCTCTACGGATCACGCCATCCTCCGCCCGGTCCCGGAGTTTCTGCCCAAGGTCGTGACCGCGTTCCACCTTAATCAGGAAAGTGTGTTGCCTGTGTTTTGTCCGAATCCAGCTACTCCCGAGGAATCCCGCTGGCATACCTTAGATGTGGTAAGTTGTCTACAGATCTACATTTCCGCTTCCTCAGCGCTGAGAAACACCTCCAGACTCTTCATTCTTCCACTGGGGTTCCGCCGGGGCGAGGCCGCCTCTGTGTCTACTTTACGGCGCTGAATTGTTGCGGCTATTTCAAAGTGTTACATCTCCTGTGGTACTCCGGTCCCTCCTGGGCTCAAGGCTCACTCGATTCAGGCTATTTCGTCCTCATGGGCGGCTGAGGCTGGTTCATCTGTGGCAACAATTTGCAGAGCTGGGAACTGGTCGTCCGCTTCCACCTTTCTCCGGCACTACCGTCTGGATGTTCGCCGGTCTCAGGATTTCTCCTTCGCCCACTCTGTGTTGACCTCTGTCTCCTCTCAGTAAACCTTTTTTCAGTTTTGCAGCATTTCTCGTGTGTCTGTGTTTTATTGCTTTCTGTGTTGCCCTCCCTGGGTTGTTTTGCTTGGGTATGTCTTTTCCTGGTTATTATCCATGGCAGCAGTGAGTTCCCTCCCTTTTTCTATTTTTTTTTATTTTTTTTTGAGGAGCTTGGAACTTAGACTGAGAATGGGGGGGTTGGGGGCTCTCTTATAGTTTTGTTTCTGTCCTGCCTACCTTGAGGGTGGAGCTAACCGTAACGAAAATTACGGTAAGTATGAAACAATTTTCAATTATGTGTGACTGGAAGAGAATAGACTCTCAAGGTTTGTAGTGGGGAAAGATTGGTGATCAAGATCAAGACACATAAACCTGCACTGAAGCTTTTCCAGAAATAAACAATTTTTTGTTTTCCACAAAGACCGTTGATGTCTTACTCTTTCCTTCCACAATTTCATATTCTTGTTATTACTAGCACTAGGGTGATCAAAACACGTTTTGGCTGCCCAGTATGAGTGTGTGTGTGTTTTTATTATATATATATATATATATATATATATATATATATATATATATATATATATATATATATAATATAAATAAAACACACACACACTCATATTGGGCAGCCAAAACATTGTTTGATCAACCTAGTGCTAGTAATAACAAAAATATGATATGTAAATGTGTGTGTATGTATGTGTGTATATATATAATTTAAAACACACACACTCATATTATGTGTGTGTGTGCATGTAGACAGAGGCATAATATATTTTTATTATTTTATTGGTTCTTTTTCTTTTTCAGTTAGCTTGCATGTACTTGGCAAAGGGGTTTTTTGAGACATTTACAGAAAAGCACTATGTAGCTGGAATGAGGAGTTTTATTTCTCAAAATATCCTAGCAGGTGAGTACAGTAATTTCATGTGTTTCATGTGAGACGCAAGTCTGTTTATATGCAAATGCCCAAATGCAGTGTTTCCATGCAAAACAAACCGCATCAGCTATTCTAGTAGAGCAGAAACAAAAACACTTGAGTATTTGTCAAAAATAGAAAAAAAAGTACCCCGTTTCCCATCCCGAAAAGGACCGATTTTAAAATTCTCACTGCAAAGTAATGGTCAGGGGAAGCAAGGGGGCAGAGCCATAATGGATGGGGTCATGTTATTTTACACAACGCTTCATAACCCCGCAAAACTGAGATCCAGTCTTGCCTGTATAAGTAACAGGAGCAATTTTTTTTTAAAAGGGATCAAAATCGTAGCCAGGCAATTACAGACCTGTAAGCTTGACATCTGTGGTGGGGAAACTGTTTGAAGGGTTGCTAAGGGAATATATTTAAGATGTCTTCTAGAATGAGGATTTCATTAGCAGAAGCAAACATGGCTTTATGAAAGACAAATCTTGTATAGTAACTTAATTACATTATACGAAGAACTGAGTAAAATTATAGATGGGTGCTGTGGATGTGATATATTTAGAATTTGCATTTTATATCGTTACACACAAAATGTTACTGTACAAAGTGACTGAAATAGGCTTAGGGTGAAACGTTTGTGTGTGGATATGTAATTGACTGAAAATTAGAATGCAAACAGTGGGGGTCAAATTGGCTCCATAAAATATTGGCATGTATTAAAAGGGGTATTGACTTGAGGAAGATCTTATTATGCCTCTTTACAGGTCTATGGTAAGGCACTTAATATGCGGTTCAATTTTTAAAAAAAATTTCATTATAGAACAAGTGCTACAAAATTATTAAGCGGAATGGAAAGTTTTAGTTATGAAGAAAGGCTAGAAAAGTTACATTTGTACACTTTATAAAATGGTGCCTTAGAGGGGATATAATAATGTTGTATAAATATGTACATGGAATTCACTGCCTGGAGAGGTAATGCCTCTTACCTTGCATAACTTAAATGCACAAGAAAATTTAAATTGCTTGTCGCTTCCCCCCTATTCTGCCTAGGAGAGCAAAATAGTGTTCTAATGGGAGAGGAATATATGAACACAAAAAGTGGGACGGGAAGGACCCTTGGGGGATCCTTTTTTATGGTGTCAGTGTTTAAGGCCAGGGTATGGCTTATTTATGTTATATGTTTGTGTGTTAGGGGTAGCGCCCGAAGGAGTGACAGTGTGCAAAACTGGATGAAGAAGTCGCGGTTTATTCCAAATGTTTAAAATAACTTCATTAAATGTACGAGGGCTAAATTCCCCACAGAAAAGGCACATGCTGGTGAACTATCTTATTGAAAACCAAATAGACATTGGGTTTATCCAAGAGACCCATTGGAATACAGAAAAATCTTTGATTAAAAACAAGAATTTCCCCATCATTTTACTCTCCCACTATGGAAAGAAAAATAGGGGAACAGCTATATTTGTGTCAAATAAAGTTGCATATACTGAAACATATAAGGACACAGATAGAGAGAGTAGATATTCATTTTTAATATGTATGATTAATGACCGGATATTCTCCTTCTTAAATATATATGCACCTAATGAGTCCCCAGTGGTCTTCTTAAATAAAGTTATAAACAAAGTAGAAAATCTTATTCAGGGGACATTTGTAATGGGGGGCGATTTTAACTGTGTCCTGGATGAGACTATAGACAAAAAATTACCAAATGGTCACAAAATAGACAAACAAACAAAAATTAAAGCCACAAAATTCCAAAAGTTTCTGGATAATAATAACCTATATGACACATGGCGGACAATGAACCCAAATGAAAGGGATTACACATTCTTTTCCTTCCCTCATATGTCATATTCTCGCCTGGACTACTTTTTGATGAATCCAGATGCATTGCAATTCTGTAAAGAAAGTGAAATTAGGGAAGTTGTATGGACCAACCACTCAGCAGTTCATCTAGAGCTCTTGGATAATAAACAACTAACGAATACAACATGGAGATTGAATGATAATCTAATAAAGAATAAAAAAAAAATATCGAATATCTAGCAGAAATGGCCGGAAGATATTTTGTTGAGAATTCAGATGGAGGAGTAGCACAGACTATCATATGGTGCGCATTTAAATGCGTAATGAGGGGTTATTTGATCAAGCTGGGGGCAGAAGCAAAGAAAAGGCGGGGGCTTCCCCTTAACCAGTTGTATTTAGAATTAAATAAATTACAAAGATTAAATAAATTTACCCCAACAGCCGATACCACTCAGGATATCTCCAATCTCAATAACAAAATCAATTCCAGATTAATGGAAAAAGCAAACTATGCAATATTGAAATTAAATCAGATCTGGTATCAAAAAGGAAATAGGATAGAAAAAATACTAACAAACAAATTAAAAAACAAAAAGGCTAAAGGAAGAATAAGTAAAATCGTGGTGCAAGATCAAACATTAGTACTACCAAAAGATATAGGGAGGGCTTTTAATGAATATTACTCAACTTTATATAATCTACCAGATAAAGATATCCCAAATAAGTGAATACTTAAAAAAAATAGACTTACCCAAATTAACAGAAGAACAAGTGGCATACCTGAACTCTGATATAGAAGAAAGTGAGGTGATGGAAATAATTTCAAAATTAAAGAAAAATAAAGCCCCAGGTCCGGACGGATTCAGCAACCTATTCTACAGTACGTTTAATAAGAACCTGGCCAAACAGTTAACAACCCTTTTCAATAATATAAAAGAAACAGGAAATATACCGGCTGAAATGCTTCAGGCTACAATATCACCTATTCTCAAACCTGACAAAGATAGTTCTAAAACAGTTAATTATAGGCCTATATCCCTTATAAACTGTGATATAAAAATATATTCGGCAATTTTAGCTAATAGATTCAAACAGGTGATTCCAAACCTTATCAATAAAGACCAAGTTGGATTCGTTCAGGGGAGACACTCAGAAAATAACATCCGTAGACTGTTGAGTTTGTTGGGACATGTTGAGAAACAGGGGATACCCCAGCTGACCCTGTCACTTGACGCCGAAAAGGCTTTTGACAGGGTCAGCTGGAGGTTCCTGGACCAGGTGCTTGAGAAGTTTGGGTTTGAGGGCCAAATAAGAAAAGCAGTAATGGCATTATACACGGTCCCTACGGCAAGAACGGTGGGACCGGGTATGGTGTCAGACTGGTTCAAAATTTGTAAGAGGTCTAGACAGGGGTGCCCATTATCCCCCTACTATATATACTGTCCCTAGAGCCCTTTGTATCTAGGATTAGACATAATCAAAAAATAAAGGGGATTAAAATTAAAGGAGCAGAGTATAAACTGTGCCTCTATGCAGATGACATTGTGATGACCCTTATTGAACCAATAATTTCCTTACGCGAATTCTTCCAGGAGATTAAAAGTTATGCACTTGTTTCAAATTACAAACTAAATGTATCCAAAACAAGAGCTATGCTTATAAACACAGAACAGGATACAAGGGATAGACTGATTAAGGAATATTCCTTTGACTGGTCTAGAGACGAGGTAAATGTTCTTGGAATTAGCATCGTAACAAATACGATAGATATAATGAAAAATAATTTTGATAACTTATTTGAGGATACAAAAAACAAGTTAACCAAACAATGGAAAAATTTGGAGATATCCTGGATGGGCAGGTTAAATACGGTAAAAGGTTATGTTCTTCCAAGATGGACCTATCTCCTGAGAATACTCCCACTATATATTCCGATAAAGAAATTACAAAACCTACAGAAACTCCTACTTCAATATATTTGGGCCGGGAAAAAACCTAGAATAAGTAAAGAACAAATGATGAAATCTACAAAAGTAGGAGGACTCGGGGTCCCAAATATTAAGAAGTATTATGAGGCGAATGCCCTGTACCATATTCGAAAATGGCAAAGGAGAGAGGAAAGGTTAGAACCAGGGTACAGGATAGAGGCTGACATAATGGGTCAGGGAAATATAGAGATGATCCTATTGTCAAAAAACGAACTAAACAGAATTATGAGCGGATCACAGACACCAATGCATGTGGATTTTTTATTACAAAAGTGGCAACTCTTTAAACAACAAAATAATATAAGTGGAAAGATTCACACAAATTTACCACTAGAGATTCTAAAATATAATGTGGAAGATCTAAACCTTAAACAATGGAAAACCAGGGAAGATACTGTAATACTAGACATAGCCCCCGGGAGGAGTATTAAAACCTTCGCACAACTCCAAATCGATCTTGATCTCCCTAATAGTGAGATCTTCACTTACTTAAGAATTAAAAATTTCTTATCAAAAAATACAGTTCTGAACTGGGGAGAAGATGATCTTGAGAGAAACCTAGAAGAACTATTTGGAAAAAAGACAAAAGGAAAAATCATGCCGAGGATATACACCATTCTAGGGATAAAATAAAAAAATATGAGATCTAAAGCGTGGAATTCCTGGGATAATGAGTTAAAAACCCCTATAAATGATAAACAATGGTGTGACTCTATAAAAGAAGTTAGGAAATCAGTAAAATGTCTTAATCTAGTGGAATTACACTATAAAATGATATACAGATGGTATCTGGTCCCTAAAATAATGAATAAGTTAAATAAAAACAACTCTAGTATATGCTGGAGATGCAACAGAGAAGAAGGTAACTATAAACACATATGGTGGGAGTGTGCAATGATCAAGAATATATGGAAAATAGTATTTAGGGAAACGATAATAGTGATAGACGAATATCTCGAAATGTCACTTGAAACTGCTCTATTCCATATCTTGGATAAAAAAGTACACTATGATAAAAAAATACATCCTTATTCATATAATGTTAGCGACATGTTAGCAAAATGGTAATCTCCCGATTATGGAGAACTACGAAAACACCAACATGGTCTCAAATAAAAATCCAAACTCAATATCAATATAAAATGGAAAAAAATATGGCGTGTTCCCTGGGAAATGGTACTGCTTTCGAACGAAGATGGTCTAAATGGCTAGCACACCATCCGGAGGAATAGAGTAATCTTAGCAACCTCGACAAAAACATTAAATTTTAAAACCTAAGACTTCTGGGAATAATTCAACTGTCAGGACTTGGGCGCTACCCCACATGTGCAATGTATTAGAAGCACTCTCACATAGCTAGATTATTGGAAAGATCACTAGATAATAATGCACTGCACTTTTTCCTTGTCTGTCTTTTTTTAATGATTCTATGTAAAATACATCATGCATGTTAAATGTTTGTTTGTCACAAGATAAAAGAAAATGAATAAAGAATAAATTTGTTAATAAAAAAAAAAACTTAAATGCACAAATCTACTTTGTATATGATGCCAACAAGCAGCAAATGCATACACTAATTATATCATGCCAATGAGCAGGACATGCATAAACTTTGCATAGCATGCCAATGAGCCATCTTTTCTCCAAACAGCCTGCCTGTGCAATCTTTGCCTCCAAACAGCTTCAGTGCTCAATAACTGGCTGTTTGTGCCATCTTGCCACCAAACATATTCAGTACCCCCAAAACAGCCTGTCTGAGTTTTGATTTTTCAATGCACAAACATGCCTAAAGGAAAGGTAAAATAGGCCCTGATCTAAAATGACATCTTTCAGCAGGCGTCCTGTTGATAAACGATGCTATATGTGTTTCAGAGCATTGTGACAGAGATTAGTGACTCTGATGTTTGGAAATCGTCGGGCTAATAACTCAACTTCTTCAGGAGCAATACACTGTAATCATACATTCTTGGAAAACTTTTAAAATAATGTATAGCCCAACAAACTGCACTGGGAAATACATTATTTTAAAATTCCCTATGTTTTCTAAGCACGTACGCTAAGTAATGTGATAGATGAGCCTAGATATAACAGGCTCTACACTTGTGTGTGCATCCCTTTGGGGGGAGGGGAGCTGTATATACATACCTGGGGTGTATTTAAACATATTGCACTTCTGTTTTCTTTTAAGTGTCATGGAGCTTCCAATTGGATTGCTGGAGATGCCCTATATTTATATTGTTTGTGCACCCTCACTTTTATGCACGGTCATAAAGCATTTTAATCTTGTTTTTACAGGGTTTTTTTTTAAAAAAATTCTTGAGTTATGAAATGGCATGGAAAATTACCTGCCTTGTTTTTGAAAAGATAATGGTTGAAGTGTGTTTCTGTATTGTTGTTTTTCATTTTTATGGAGGTAACTAAATTGCGAGAAAAAAATTAATGTTCAAAGACTTTGGTCTGACGGCAGCAGTGAAAAAGTATATAAAATTAGATTTTTGCTTTCCTAAAAGTAAAATTGAATTTAAAAAAAAGCCACCATGTGGATTTCTAGAATTTGGTGACATAAACTGCCAACAATTTGGGGATTTTGTTTCTCATGCATGAAGGGGAAATTGTATGCAACACTTCCATTTATAAAGAAGATATTTACTAGTATCATAAATTGCTCTCAGTGCTATCTCAGGACTAGTAAAGTTATAGTGATGTATTTGATTTAAATTGCAAACCTTTTTTAAGCTTTCTGCAGGGGACGTCCAGTTCAAGAATAAAATGCGCATCCCCAGCATCTCCTGGGAGCCAGAGGTCTCCCATAAAGATGCATGGGGATGCCTACTGCCCATGTACAGGAAGTCGGTGATGTCAACAGTGACATCACATAACTCTCCTCTCCCACCAGTCACTGAATTCTCAAATTAAATCATGGGACCGTTACCAGATTCTGAATGACGTTATTGCACATGTTTGTTGCAAGATACTAGGTCATCTGAACTAAGTCAACAAAAGATGGGTATATTCCCTGCATCTATTTGTATGCAAAAACAAAACAAAACTACAAGATGTAGCAACGATTTAATTCCTGAAGCACACCCTTAAAAAGGGTTCAATGTTTCTGGAAAATGTACTTGAACCCCCAATCTTTGTGCCAGTAACACAATCTATAAAAACACATGGGTAATTGATACCCAAGGCTATGTTGGCTGATTTCAAATGAATTAAATAGAAATAGTATTTATATTATGTGGCTGTGCAGAAACTACTTTTATCAATTACCCATGTCTTTTTAATAATTACAACATGTATATGTTTTTGACATTTGAGTAGTGTTGATTGTACTGTACATTTTACAGGTGTAACCAAATGTTATGAAGCCTTATCATCTGATATGCAAAAGAACACACTCTCTTCCTTTGTACAACTGGGAGTTGTAAAGAGTATTAAATCGTGAGTACAACAAATTGCTTTGTTTCTGCTTTTTATCCTTAACATTTGTATACTCTAGGCTGGGCTCTTTGTGAAATCACTTTAATGGGTCTCACCAGTGCCATCTCTTTTTCCTTTTTCTATTTCTGCTGTGTTGGCCTTTGTAAATGTCACAGAAAAAATGGTAGTTACTATGGGGGCTGTTGATCAACAGTACAAGTAACAGCACATACCCACGAACCCGTAGAGCAGTAAAATTGCTCGAGCAAGGGGGAAATTTGTGCGAACATTTAGCACATGATATTTTAGGTGTATCACATTTTTGCTTGAGTTCTATGACTAGTACAACTGACATACTAACCTCTTGTCTGATAGCTGTATCAACGCCACGACAGGTATTGAGACAGATTTTCAGTGACATATATAATGACACAAGTGTGGAAGAAAGTGACATAACTTACATGATCCCAATTTACGCATATTGCAATAACTGCAGAGATACGTACGATTTGTGGCCCAACATGACGCAAATTAACACCATTGACATCACCAGGGGTGACGTGTGTTACAACATGACATGTAACCGAGACAGGATTCCTAAATGCAGGCAACTGAAGTTGCAAAAGACAATTAACCGTACCCCTGACCAGGACACAATGTGTAACAGCAGAACTGACATGATGTGCCTCAATGTAACCAATACTATGCTTTGCAACTACACTATCACACAGGCCAGTCACATCAAGCATGTAAAATTACTTATAGGTTGGATGTTTTCCTGTGGTAATACTACTTACACTTATATCCCCGCTAATGTGACAGGAGGCCCATGCACACTCACTCGCCTAGGCATGACATTGTTCAAACAGGAATGGTTGCAAACATCACATCTTAAGTCACGGGCAAGGCGGGACACGGTAGCTCTAGACCCAGACTGTATCAGTTCCCTACCACTTCTGAGCGAATCACAAATAATTGGTTTGGGAGCTTGCCTAGTAGGTGTGTATGGACTTGCCATATACAATGGAAGGGTCATTAACTCTCTGGCCTGTGGTGTTGCAAAAGGGTTAAACCAAACTTCACAGGCAATTGAGGAACTATTGGTAGATGCAAAAGGTATGAGAAGAGCTATCCTACAGAACAGACCCGCCATTGATTACTTATTGGTTGTCAGGAATTTGAAGGAATATGTTGTTTTAATCTTAGCACATAGCCCATGTTTTATGTTTTTGTGCTTTTTTATTCATGTTACAGGGCCTGAACTATAAGTAATGCAAAGCTATTTTAAAATCCTTTTTTTCAAAATTAGCGATAGTGACATTGTAACACTGATTTCTGTACTAAATCCATGAATGATCCCCAACATGTACATATTTTTGAAAACTAGACCACTCAGGGCATTTAACTTGGGGTATTTTGACACATTTCATGTAGCCATTTTACCACCAATCTTTGCCAAAGTTTGCAGCAAAAAATCTTTTTTTTTTTTTCATTTTTCACATAGATTGCAATTTAGGTAAACATTACCTTAAAATGTGAAGGGGTATTTCCAAATAACACCTCAATATGTGTTCAGCAACATCTCCTGAGTACAGGGATACCCCCCATGCATAGGTTTGTTGGTTTGTTTTGGGGCTAAAAGGCCACATTTAGGGGGTGCGCATTTTGGTTTTCCAACTTGGAATTCTGACATGCAGAAAACTTGTGCCTATGTCCCATTTGAGACATTTTTGAAGCTAGAAAGTGTATTCTACCCCACAAAGCCATATATTTTTTAAAACTAGACACCCTAGGGTATTTCAAATGGTAGTATTTTAACACTTTCCATGCACTAATTATACTACCAGCATATGTCAATGTTTTGGGTAGTAATTTTTTTTCACATACATTATACTTTGGGCATGAATTCACAGATCCTGTTATGTCAGTGCCAAACAACACCTCAATATGTGTTCAGCAACATCTCCTGAGTACAGGGATACCACCCATGTATAGGTTGGTTATGTTATTTGGGGGTTAAAAGGCCACATTTGAGAGGTGCGCTTTTTGGTTTTCCAACTTGGAATTCTGACGTGCAGAAAACCTTCGCCCATGTCCCATTTGGGACATTTTTGAAGCCAAAAAGTGTATTCTACCCCACAAAACCATATATCTTTGAAAACTAGACACCCTAGGGTATTTCAAATGATAGTATTTTAACACTTTCCATGCACTAATTCTACCACCAGCCTTTGTCAAATTTTAGGTTAGTAGTTTTTTAATGTTTTGTTTCCACATACATTGTACTTTGAGCATGAATTCACAGATCCTGTTATGTGTCAGTGCAAAACAACACAGAGTACAGGGATACCACCCATGCATAGGTTTGTTGGGTTGTTTGGGGGCTAAAAGGCCACGTTTAGGGGGGGGGTGCATTTCCAACTTGGAATTTTGACATGTAGTCAGCCTGCGCCCATGTTCCATTTGGAACAGTTTTGAAGCCTGTCAAAGTATTTTACCCCATGAAACCATATATTTTTGAAAACTAGACATCCTAGGGTATTTAAAATTGTGGTATTTTAACACTTTCCAATTGCTAATTCTTCCACCAACCTATGTCAAAGGGTTGGGATGTCATTTTTTTCCCACACACATTGTAGTTCAGGCAGGAATTTTCAGATTCTGGTATTTGCCACGGCCAACCAACACCTCAATATGTGTTCAGCAACATCTCCTGAGTACAGGGATACCCCCCATGCATAGGTTTGTTGGTTTGTTTTGGGGCTAAAAGGCCACATTTAGGGGGTGCGCAATTCCAACCTGGAATTTTGACATGTAGTCAGCCTGCGCCCATGTTCCATTTGGAACATTTTTGAAGCCGTCCAATGAATTGTACCACATCAAACCATATATTTTTGGAAAATAGACATCCTAAGGTATTTCAAATGGTGGTATTTTAATACTGTATAGGTACTAATTCTACCACCAGCCTTTGTTAAAGTTTGTGGTAGTACTTGTTTGGGAGTTTTTTTTCCACATGCATTGTACTTCAGGCATGAATTCACAGATTCTGGTATATGTCACTGCCAAACAACAACCCTATATGTGTTCAGCAACATCTCCCGAGTACAGGGATAGCACCCGTGCATAGGTTTGTTGGTTTGTTTTTTGGCTAGAAGGCAACATTTGTGAGATGCGAATCTCAAAATTCCAACTTGGAATTTTGACATGTAGTCAACCTGCGTCCGTGTCCTTTATGGGATATATCTTTGAAGCCAGCCAATGTAAATTTACGGCCACCAAACAATATATTTTTTTAACGGTAGACCCCCATCACTCCTTGTGGCAAGGGCTCAGCAGCCACCGATACATCGCTAGATGATGTATCAGAAAGCTGACTAGGGTCAAAATCGAACCCTGAGTCCGCGGCCTCAGAATCCGTGCGTAAGCAGTGATCTCGAGCAAAGAATGGGGTTAATAGCTCTTAGAAGAGCCTATCTAGTACTGTAATACATTACAGTACAAAGAAATTAATCCATAAAACAGTGCAGACAGCAAAACATACTGTTGCTGTGCAAGATTACTGCTTACACAGTGGTGAATGGCAGGGAAGGGTTAATACACAGTGAAAGACTTACATAAAACCTGCCAATTTTATAAAATGTTTTTTTATATTACTAATAATGATCTGTCTCTTTCCGTCACAAAAATGTAAGTGAGGAGAGGGAGGCAGATCAATATTTGTGAATATTGATCCGACCAATTTTGATCTGACCAGGGCGAATGGTGAGCTAAATTGAGTAATCGCCAAACCGCCTTTGCCACTAATTCGCTGTTACTGATCGCTATGCGCTCAGACAGCTTAAAAAAAAAAAACTCAAATATTTTTACTTTACATGTAATCCCCTAGCGGGTATGTGTAAAAATAAAAAAAAAATATGCAGACAGATAAAAATTGCTTTGGCGTCAATATCATTGCGTAAGCAGTGATCGATGGCAAAGAAGAGGTTAATAACTCTTAGAAGAGCCTTTTAGTACTGTAATAAATTACAGTACAATAAAAAAAATTAACCCCTAAAAAATGCACAAACAGCAAAAATAAATGGGCTGATGTGCACTGTGCCTTTAAAACTGGCATTTCTATCGCTCTCCGGAGCGATCGAAATGCCGACGGGCATTTTTTTAGTATTGTACGATGCTTCCACACGGAAGCATCGTTACAATACCGCTTGAGCACTGAAAGCGGAAAAACTCCGCTTTCAGTGCTCGTTTTGACACAGGACGGACTAGGTCCATCCTGTGTCACTAACGCCTCGGCACACAGGACGGACCTAGTCCGTCCTGTGTCGCCAAGGGGTTAATGATATACGACAAAATGTTGGTTTTGATTGGACCTTTGGGCTAGGTGCCTGGTTGGGCGAAATTGGTAGAAAGCTGCTTATGTTCTTTGTGACTGTGATCATTACCCTGGGGGGGATTTATATGCTTATATCTTGTCTTAGGTGTATGGTAGACAAGGCTTTTTCCCCACGACAGCGACGACCAGAAGTGTATGCTTACCACAATATCTATAGACGAGCATTGAATAGTTATCTATTTAAAAATAGATAAAATAGTGGTATTGAAGGGTTAATTTGGATCTGTGAGGGTTAAAAGCCGACAGTGTGTCAAAGAAGCTGATGTCTGCAGCAGCTTCTGGAAGGCCAGATCACGCCAGTAGCGTAATTGTTATGAGAAAGGTCTGATCTTACTATTCCAAGGCCAGAACAGAGGTTTCTGGAACATCAACATATTGTCTCTGAAAGTTCTGTATTTTCCATAAGAACGACTTTTGTAACACTATTTTACGTTTGACATTTTAAGTGCATTTTCTTGTAAAACACGCCTTTCTACATATTAGAATATTAGAATAACCAATTATATTGTAGTAACTAATGCTTTTATCTTCGTTTATATACGCTTGTCTAAACAATTAAAATCAGAGTTAAGGAACACAAAGCATCGTCTAGTCTTTTCCTTCGTCGTCCTTTGCTCTCCAAGGCCTTGCCTGGTCTCATCATCAGCACGGTAGTTCACATCAGTCTGGTGTTACAGGTCTTAGAGGTGGCTGAACAGACTACCCCGCGGTCGGTCCCTTTCAATCAGTTCCTTAGTTAATGTAAATCACCTCAAGTCTAGATAGTAAACTTGCAAGCACTAGTTACCTCATGTATTGGTCTATCTCTTTGTGTCTAAGGTAGTATGCAGTCCCCTTCTGTGCTCTGTACCAAGTGCTGCATATATTGTTGGTGCTATGTGAATAAATATTCCTATAATGTAACTCACCAACAATTAACCTCTTAGTGAAAAGATCCCACTATTTTTTTTTCCTACACTTTGTGATAAGATATTTAGCAGATCCATGCTGACATCTTAGAGATAATTTTTTTAAACTATTACAGTGCTTTATAGTGATCTTGCACATTCACACTCCCACTATACTCAGCCTTAATCCGCAATTGTGCAAGCATAAGGTGTTTCTACATATGACCAAACTCAAACAGTTTTCCAAATAACACACTTGTTTCTTTTTAGATACCAATAGTGGCATGTATGACCCACATCCTCAGACTTGGAATTATGAAATCGTACCTGTCTTATAGAAATCTCACGAACAGAAACATCCAGAATACTCTTACTCTTTATAAATTACATAGATTTTATTTGCATCACAATCCTTCCTTAAAATAGGTTTCCATTAATAACCAATTCCTTCTTTTTTAGGGTTAATGGAGCAACCTTCTTAGTAGATCAAAGAGCTATAAGGGAAATGGCAGAAAAGCTTGGTAAGTTTTAAACCATTTACTGTCTTGTTCAATGTGCTTACTTAATTTATAATAAATGCTCTCAAGTCTTCATGTAGTTACTATGGAGCAATTAGTACCTAAATTGCCTTCTCCTTTCCCAACCAAAACTTTAAATCCAAAATCTGTTGTTCGTGATAATCAGTGAATTGTTCATTTATCTTCACCCAAGTAACGGTAATGTAATCCTCCCTGTAGTCCTATTCAACAGCATACAGTATTACTAAGTAAAATGTTAATACACATATAAGACATATGGGAAACATATTTAGCAGAAAATGTATGTACAAATATGTGGATCTAAATAATATAAATGAATTACAGGGTTTCATTACACATGGCGGGCAATTCTGGGGCACAGTTTTATAAAAGCTGAGCAAAGCCATGGAAGGGTTGTGATAGTTTCAATTTTAGCACTTCATAACAGAATTAGTCTTATTCATAACATCCCGTGTTTGTAAGTAAAATTGATGTACGTATGTATGTATGATATGTTTAGTACAGTAAAGAACATGATAGCCAAAATACTCTTCTGTGGTAATGACAAGCTGGATGCTTGGTGGTGCAGAGAAAAACATTATTTGTGCCTGAAACAATTTTGCAAAAGGAGAAAAAAAGCAGCCTGCATGACTAAAATAAAATTTTTAAAAGCTGTCCAATTGGGTAATCAATGACCGATTTGTGCTGTTTACATATAGTTTGCGTGTCGGCTCAATAAGCTGTTTAGTGAATAGACCCCAGTGTTACCCATTTAAACTTATTTATACATAAGCTTATGTCCAGGAGAGCTTGTACTACATAAGGATGCAAATGTAAACCTTTAAAATGGATTTAGAGGCTAACGATGATAATTGTTAACTGGATGTGCATATGCCTACCCAGAATCTCTTGCAGTGGTGGTAGCACTGTGAATGTGTGATTTCTATGGGAAAAGAAAACCTTCTGGCTTGTTTGTTGTGTGTTGATTTGTGTTTGCCTGTTACCCAGTGAATTTTGGGTGGCGGGGTCTTTCCATCACCTTTTCCCCACCATTACTTAAAAGGTTTGTTCTTCATTTAAACATATAAATGAAAATGCAAAAAATACAGACTAGAGAGCCAGTACAAGAAAGAGGTAGAATCCGGGTAAAAAAAGGTTATTTATAAAGATTATTGGTAATTGCATCTTCATGGATTTACTATTGGTGGTTTCTGTAAGATTCATCACTGACTTCATTGAGTTTTTACGAAATTAAGTTGGTTGGATCCATTGCTTCTACTTCTTATTACTTAGAATATGGGTTACTAAGAATGGGGGGAGTACAGCAGACAGTCTCAACTGATACTCCCATATGCTGTTGCTAGGGTTTAAAGAGTTAATTTGAGTTCAGACATTTTACATATACACTAATAAATTGTTGTATTTTCACACTTTTGCAGGTTTGCAAATACACACAGAGAAGTTCCTCCCAGCACGACTTTGAGTGATTCAGAATTCAAAGAAGCCAAATCGAACAAGTGACCTGTTCTGCAAGAAATAATTGCAGACAAGCATTGATTTTTTTTTTTTAACCTAAAAATAGTGTTAACATGGTTGTCGTATATTTCATAACAAAGATGGTACCCTCCCCATCTTCTGCACCAACACAGAAACACATCAGGCAAAATGAGAACCTATTTAAAAAAAAGTTGCACTGATCACAATGACCATGAAAAGCAGTGTTCATGAACAAACAGTCGCTGCTGTAGTGTTGTGCAATTACATTTTTAGCAACAGAGTAGGAGGTGTTTGCACTTGTCATTACATTGGATATGAAACTTTACTGTTAATAACCTTATGGCACCAAGTCCCAAATGCAAAAAAAAAAGTATTTTTAATACTGATTAAAAAAAAGACTAAAAGCTGTGCAAATTTACAAAAATCTGTAAATTGGCAACTACAGAATACCTTCTGAATATCATCCTAATTAAAATTATTGAATAAATGAATTGCATTTAAAAAGTATTTACAGTATAACAGAAAAGCTTTGTACTAAGTAAAACTACATTTTTCTTTCCTTGCATGCATTCAATCCATGTTCTCAAACTTATAATGAACTCATGAACAGCTTCTTGCTTCATTTTATTACATTTATAAAATCAGTTCTAGACTACATAGCACAAATATTTCTGCACCCAGACAAAATTCTGATGTTTCATGGTTGTGGCAGCTAAATGAAGACCTTGTTCATATGTTTTTATTGTATCTCAATGCCATTGATATGGTCAGTTGTGTGAATTTATAACTTGAAAGATGTAAATTATACACATTAAAGATGTACACTGGGTTTGCAGATATTGTTTACTTATCATTTATTGATTATTATAGTAGAAGTGCATAGAGCGTATTTTTTCAGTTTGTCAGGGTGAAAATATTTAGTACTATTTATATACCCTGAGAAATGTTCTGCTTTTGTAAAGAAAAATACTTTTTGTCTATTTAAAATAACCTGAAATAGATCAGAAATACAGTGTAAACACTGTTAATGTTTTAAATGACTATTGTAGGTTTAAATGGCTGATTTGTATGGAATATCTATATAGGCATTCAGAGGGCCATTATGTTAGCTAATTCAAATTCATTGTTTTAGCGGTTTAATTGATCATCATTACAAAAAACTTTTTTCAGTTATGGTAGCACAACTGAAAAGTGTGCTGATTGAAGAATTAATAAAACTGACCTTCTTTAGACTAGTTGAGTATTTTGAGCAGCATTTGTGGATTCATTTAGAGGCTCAACAAGGCCAGAAACCAATAACTTTCTTGTGAAACACATCAACCTATTCTTGTTCTAAAAAAATAAGATTATTCCATTCAAGAAACTGTAGATCTCACACAACGCTGTGTACTACTCCCTTCACAGAAAAGAGCAAACGGTCTCTAACCAGAATAGAAAGAGGAGTGGGAGATTCTGGTGCACACTTGAGCAAAATGACAAGTACATTAGAGTGTCTAGTTTGAGAAGCAGATGGCTCACAAATCTTTAACTGGCAGCTACATTAAATAGTACCCACAAAATTCCAGACTCAAATTCAGTAGTAAAGAGACAACTCCAGGATGCTGGCTTTCTAGGTAGAGTTGCAAACAAAAAGCCATATCTCAGTCTGGCCAGTGAAAAGAAACGTTTAAGATGGGCAAAACAACACACTGGACAGCTGAAAATTGGAAAAAAGTGTTATGGACAGACAAATCTAAGTTTGAGGTGTTTGGATCACAAAAACGAACATTCGTGATATGCAGACCAAATGTAAAGATGTTGAAGGAGTACTTGACACCATATGTCAAGCACAGTGTAGGAAATATGATGATGGTAAAGTGGGAGATTTACACAGAGTAAAAGGGATCTTAAAGAAGGTAGGCAATCACACCGTAATGCCATGTCATACACTTCTGACAGTGCTCTACTTAAGCCAATTTCCTCCTACAACAGGATTATTAACCAAAGCACGGCTTCAAACTATGCAAGCACTATTTAGGGAAGAAGTGGTCGGCTGGTGTTCTTTAAAATGGAGTGGCCAGCAGTCACCTGCTCTCAACCCTGTTGTGGGCTTGCATGAATGGTAAGTAAGAAGTTCCCCTCAAGTCAATCCAACTTGTGGGAGGTGCTTCAGGATGAATTGAGTGAAATCTCCAGATTGTCAGCTGGAATGCCAAAGGTATAATAGCTGCAAATGGATGATTCTTCAGCGAAAGCAAAAACTGAGGGACACAATTAATATTTAAATTAAAAATATTGTTTTCTAGCCATGTCGGTGTCTTGACTGTATTTCCTGTTCATTTTGCTACCAAGTTGATGTATGTGTTCAAGGACATTTCTAAGTGACCCCAGACTTTTAAACAGTATTGTATTATGTAATTTTGGCCATTTTATCCAGTGCAACTATTGTGTACCAGGTAAAACTCCCTTTTGTCTTTGTAACTTGAAAAAGGCCAAAGTAATTGTAAAAAGTCTCCCAAATCTTGGCTAATCTTTAACCTTAAGATTTAAATTCTCGGGTCGATTCCCCACAGTTATCTCTTTCACAAATAGTCTTACATCTTGCTTTTCTCCTTCTAAACTCCGACCAAATGCTGAAGGAGGGGTCACCCTAAGTTGAACACCTGATATTTGTGAGTAATTTAAACTTTATACCGTATTTGCTTGAATATAAGACGACCCCCCAAACCTTGGATGTTTCTTTAGGAAAAAACTAAAAGCCTACCCTATAAGACTACCCTATAGGAAAAAAGTTTAACTTGTATAAATTCACATGTAAACTGCTTTTTTATATTTAATTAAAAATTATGATTTAAAACAAATGCTATTCATGTTTTTATTTCCTTTTATGTGCCAATGCCCCCCCCCCCCCCCCAGACTTGCCGAATGCTGGCTCTCTATCCCCCCCTCCCCCAGTGTTGTCTCTCCCCCCCCCCCCCCCGAGTTGCCTGTCTATCTCCCCCCTCCCCCCAACATTATATCCCTCCCCCCAACATTATATCCCTCCCCCCAACATTATCTCTCTCCCCCCCGCCCTCCAACATTGTCTCTGTCTCCCCCCAACGTTGTCTCTGTCTCCCCCTCCCTCCCCCCAACGTTTTCTCTTGTTTCCCCCCTCCCTCCTCCAGGTCTTGTGACCTCCTGGCTTCCGTCATAATAGAAGGAAGTGTCGGGCAGCATGGAGGAGTCTCCCTGGTGGGTGGTGGGGGCAGACGGAGGATGCCTGCATGATACGTGCAGACATCCTCTGCTGCTGCCCAAAGGGGTTAGCGAGGGGGATCCAGGTCCCCTGCAGCTCTGCGGGGGACCTGGATCCCAGTCTTATAGTCAGGCCTCGATTTGAGTTCTGATTATAAGACGAACCTCGAATGAAAGACGAGGGGTCTATTCAGAGCATTTGCTCTGAAAAAAACTTTGTCTTATATTCGAGCAAATACGGTAATACAGGTATTCAATTTTTTTTTTCAAGACATGCATACCCTTTTATAATTATCTTTTAGTATAAATGAAAAAAGGTAGATCATTTTCAAGTTATAATGGTACCTTAAGCTGCACCATTGCCTGTGAAGTTTGTAAGACAAGTTGAGTATCCCAAATCTTGAAATCCGTTATGCTAAATGATCCGTTATCCTAAATATTTTTGGAGTTTGCAAACTAGTAGCAAATTCCACACACAACTGTCAGAATGCAAGCACAGACCAGTTTATTCAGTGTCCATCCCCTTTAAGCTGCAATATAGCCTTCCTGTGCATGCTCAGGTTCCCCCACTTCCGCAATGGGCAAATAGCACATGGGCAAGCCTTATGCACCAATGTCAGTATCACAACACCGTAGAGCAATTTAAGAACCAGAGTCAATTTCAGTCACTAAGATGATCTAAATAATTGGTGGCAAGTACTTTTATAACATCTGCTCAAGTCCAACAGCTGACTTCATTTTTTTTTATTAAGGGCTACTCCGAATATGATCAGTCACTTTCTTTAGAAAGAGATGAACACCCCGTTGCACAGGACCACCTGTTTTTCACAAAAAGGTATACAGAATGTATGTCAAATCTATAAAGTCCAATAACTCTTAGATATGTCTGTTTCGGTTAGCCCAGAAAACAATTATAGACTCTACTCATGAAACAATATCTTTTCTCTCAGAAGGTAAGTGTTAATTTAACATATAATATGCTCTCTCAGTTTTAAAGCATAAAACTGTGCGAACACCTTAAATTTTATCAAATCAACCCCTTGGCGACACTAGGTCCGTCCTGTGTACCGAGGCGTTAGTGACTGTGTCAAAACCAAGCGGTATTGTAACAATGCTTCCGTATGGAAGCATCATACAATACTAAAAAAAAATGCCCGTCGGCATTTCGATCGCTCCGGAGAGCGATTGAAATGCTGGTTTTAAAGGCGCAGCGCCTTTAAAACGCGGGCATTTAAAAAATGAGCATAGGAAGCAAATTTTTCACTTCCTATGCTCAGAAAGTGTTTCTGATTGCCTCGCAAGTCGAGGCAATCAGTAACACAAAAAAAAATGCACGATCTTGGTCACTGTGTGACCAAGATGGCGCTGCCCTTCTAAGGGCAAGAGCACAGGAGGCAGGAAGTACCTGCTTCCTGTGCTCTCTGGCTGCTACACGATTGCCTCTTCACAGAGGCAATCAGTGACTGCCAGGCACACTGACAAGCAGTGGGGATGCTCTGCTGAGCATCCCCACTGACTGGTCAGATCAATATTAACCCTATATTGATCTGACCAGTTATGATCTGCCTCCCTCTCCTCACATTTTTTTTAGTGAGGGAGAGACAGATCAAAGTTATAAAAGTAAGTAAAAGTACAAAAAACAATAAATACACAACACACGAATAATAAAACAATAAAAACATTTTTATTAAAGCAATTCCCTGCGTTTAACCCCTTCCCTGCCACTGATCTTGCACTTTTTTTTACATCAAATTATATGCTATTATCAAAATAATGGTATCAATAGAAAGCCCTTCTTATAATGATAAAAACGATATATAGTTTGTGCGGGTACACTAAATGAGACAGAAATAAATTACAGCAAAACACAAACACCTCAGAAATGTTAAAACAGCCCATGTCACCAAGCGTCAGACAAGCCAAAAAAGTAATGTCACTAAGGGGTTAAATAATATGAATCATAAATCCTTCCAGTTATAAAATATTAAAATGGAAATAAATCACTATATTTATAAAATGTCATGTGTCGTTGAAGTAAACTATATTTCATATTTCCACTTGATGTCACTAATAACACAGGGATTTGACATTACTACACTATATTTGAATTTCTAACTCCTCTGCATTGTTGCTACTAGAGTTGAGCGGATACCTGGATGTTCGGGTTCGTCGGGTTTGAGGAGGCGGTGACCGTGGTGGTGTAAGTGGAAGCAGCGGTGGAGCAGGAGGTAGCCAACACTGTTTTTTATTTGTTTTTTAATTGGGGTAGCCCCCCAAATATTGGGACATATAAAAAAAGAAAACAAAGAATAAGTGCACTTGAGTATAACAATGGCTGGGTGAGGCCGGTATAAATGTCTATTCTGCACAAGGTACAGGCAAGTCTGGTGGGATCCATGCCTGGTTCATTTTAATAAACGTGAGCTTGTCCACGTTGGCTGTGGACAGGCGGCTGCGCTTGTCTGTGCTAATGCCCCCTGCCGTGCTAAACACACGTTTAGACAATACACTGGCTGCAGGGCAGGCCAGCACCTCCAAGGCATAAAGGGCAAGCTCAGGCCATGTGCCCAATTTGGAGACCCAGAAGTTGAATGGGGCAGACCCATCAGTCAGTACGTGTAGGCCTGTGCACACGTACTGTTCCACCATGTTGCTGAAATGCTGCATCCTGCTATGACGTTGCATATCAGATGGTTGTTGTGGCGTGCTGACAAAGCTTTTCCTCATTTTGGCCATGCTAACCCTGCCTTCTGAGGTGTTGGTGGTGCCCCAGCTGCGTTGGCGACCTCTTCCTCCTCCTCCTCTGCCTTCGCCTTATGCTTCCATTGAGCCCCCGGTGTCAGTTGGCTGGTAGTCGCGCATCTTCCGATCACGCTCCAGTGAGGGAATTATGGATGGCACGTTGTCCTTGTAAAGGGGATCTAGCAGGGTGGCCACCCAGTAATCAGCACAAGTTAGAATGTGGCCAACTCGGCAGTCGGTGCGCAGGCACTGCAGCATGTAGTTGCTCATGTGTGCCAAGCTGCCCAGAGGCAAGGACAAGCTGTCCTCTGTGGTAGGTGTATTGTCTGTGTCCTCCGTACCCCCCCAGCCACGCTCCAGTGATGCCCACGAGCTGCGTTGGGTGCCACCCTGCTGTGAACACGGTTCCCACTCATCATCCTCCTACTCCTCCAGAACTGTGTCCTGGCTGGACAATTGTGTACCTGGCCTATGCTGATGCAAGAACTGTAATAAAAAGACTTACCTGCCGCCACGAGGTCCGCACCTCCGCCACCGCTGCCTCTGCAAACAAGGCAGGCGGGCAACGGAGACTCCGTTCGGCGTCTCAGCCCTCCAGGGCTGCAGACGCGCTCCCTGCTTCCCCTCGAACGCGCAACAAACAGAAATGCACATGCGCAGTACCGCTACACACAGAAAGTTAGCATATCTTAAAGAGCTATACATTTACTTTTTGGGGGATCTATTGGGGGTGGGTTTTACCACCTAAATAGTATTTAAACCTTCAGTTGCTACTCAGACCTTGCCTGAGATAGTTCCCTGTGGCTTGATCTAGCGTTTATTCTTTGATTATTTGATTCTCCGGTTTTTTACTCCTGCCTCGTTTTGCCTCGTTACTCCCTGCGTATCCCTGCTCCAGTGTGCGTTGCAGTCAGTGTACCAAGTCCTGGGTGGTCATTTACCTGAGGCTCAACCATAGGGTATAATACCATTCAGGTGAAAATACACTGTTCTGTCTCCAAACCTGTTGCAGTTAGACACCAGGTCATCGCATTGTGGTTCCTATCATCTGATACTACCACATCTGTGACATTATCTCAGGCTTACTATGGATCCCGCGGACCTGGTCCGAGTTTCAGCTAAACAGGAACGCCATGACAAGATCCTGACCACGCACGCCTCACATCTACAGTCCCTTAAACAAAAATTGGATACCGTTACCGATCTTTTACGGTCACTCACCACTCATGTGAATCCGGTCCAGCCTGCTCCTACCATGTCTGATGTTTTTCTGCCATGGGGGCACCTAGCTTAATAAGACCACCAAAGATGCCTATGCCTGAAAAGTTTGCTGGCTCACAACGTGAATGTAGAGGTTTCCTCAACCCTTGTCTCCTACATTTTCGCACACAACCTGAAGCCATCTCCACATCCACCGCAAGAGTGGCTTTTATTGTGAATCTCCTGAAAGGAGAGGCCTTGAACTGGGCATCCCCTTTGCTAGAACAGAACTCTCCTCTGTTAGATGATGCAGATGCATTTATCGCAGCCTTCAAATCTGTTTTTGATGCCCTAGGAAGAAGAGAGTCTGCGGAGACTCATCTCATGGAGCTTCAGCAAGGCAAAAGATCTGTGGGTCAATATGCCGTAGAATTCCGTACCTTGGCATACGAGACAGTGGAAACAGAGCGCACTAAAGGAAGCATTTCGTAGAGGTCTTAATGATACCCTCAAAGATGCTTTAACATATAGAGATCTTCCAGAGGACCTTGAATCTCTTATTGCATTATGTCTGAAACTGGATGCTCGTGGCCAGGAAAGGAGGTTGGATCGAGATAGAAACCCAAGACACTTTCAACCTAAGTTCTATCCTACTACCAAAACTCCACCACCTGAAACTAATCAAGTTATAAGTGAACCTATGGAGATCGGTCCTATACTACGACTTTCTGATGAAGAAAAATCTTGTCGCAGGAGATTAAACCTATGCCTGTATTGTGGTCAAAAGGGTAATTTTGCTCTAAAACTTTTACCTCAGCTAAACGGAATTATGATGTGGGCAACCGAAAGGTATTGGCCATCTAGATGGCTCTTGACGAATGGCGCCATCTTTTTGAGGGTATTCAAATTCCTATCACTATTCTCACTGACCAAAAAAATTGCTGTATATAGAAAAAGTCAAGAGATTGAATCCTAGACAGGCCAGATGGACCTTGTTTTTTACCCTCTTTAATTTTTCTACCACATACAGGCCAGGGTCAAAGAATTGCATGGCGGATGCCCTGTCTAGACGTTTTGAGACCGAGTCTGCTCCTTCTGTGGTGGACCCTATTGTACCGGCCTCTAAGATCATTGCCTCTGTGTCCACCTCCCTCCTATGGAGAATTTCCAGATCCCAATTCCCTAGGCCCACCAATTGTCGCCCTCCTGTCGGTTGTTACTTTGTCCAATCCAACCTCCTGAGACAAGTCCTGTCCTAGGCTCATGCTTCCTCGGTCGCTGGTCACCGTGGTGTACGCAACACTAAGTTTCTCATTGACCGGAAATTTTGGTGGCCATCCTTGCATTCGGACGTTCGGGATTTTGTTCGTGCTTGCATCGTCTGTGCCAGATGCAAAACTCCAAACCGTAACCCAGCAGGCCTGTTATGTCCTCTTCCTGTCCCTGAGAGACCATGGACTAATATTGCCATGGATTTCATCACGGACCTTCCTTTATCCCAAGGATTCACGACCATACTTGTGGTAGTCAACCTGTTCTCTAAACAAGCTCATTTTGTTACTCTCCCCAAGCTGCCCTCGGCATCTCAGCTAGCCACAGTTGTCATGAAGGAAATCGTTCGTCTGCATGGGGTACCCCAAAGCATTGTTTCTGATCGTGGCTCGCAGTTTGTGTCCTTGCTCTGGAGGTCACTTTGTGCTCAGCTGGGCATCTCTCCTTCATCTTGCGGAACTGTCATATAACTGCTCTTTTCATGAGTCGTTGCAGAAATCCCCATTTTGTACAGCCTTTGGCTACGAGCCTACTCTTTGGCCAGACTTGGGATTGCCTTCGGAAGTACCGGCTGCTGATCATCAGGTCCAGGATCTCAAATCTCACTGGCTTCTGTTTCCTCTCAATTTTCTCGGGCTAAGGTGTTGCAAAACAAATCTGCAAACATCGTTCGCCATTTCCCGTGCTTCTCCCTGGGGACATTCCTCCAGGACTTTTGGTCCCAAATATATCGGTCCTTACAAGATTCTGTCCAAGATCAACGATGTGGCCTATGCCTTGCACCTTCTTTCATGTATGCGTGTCCACAACTCGTTTCATGTCTCTCTCCTCAAACCGGTTGTAACTAATCGTTTCTCTGACGTCCGTATAGTTCCTAAACCTGTCCTTTTTCAGGGGCATGAGGAATATTTGGTACAATCAATTTTGGATTCTCAGGTACGTCATGGTCTCTTGCAGTATTTTATCCATTGGCAGGGCTACGGTCCTAAGGAAAGATCTTGGGTACCAGCATCCGATGTTCATGCTCCTTTCAAAGTTTCTTTGTTTCATCGTAGATTTCCTCTCAAACCAGGTCCTGAACACCGGTACGGCATTCGTAGAGAGGGGGGTAGTGTAATAAAAAGACTTACCTGCCGCCACGAGGTCCGCACCTCCGCCACCACTGCCTCTGCAAACAAAGCAGGCAGGCAGGCAACGGAGACTTCGTTCGGCGTCTCAGCCCTCCAGGGCTGCAGACGCTCTCCCTGCTTCCCCTCGACGAATGAGCAGTACCGCTACACACAGAAAATTAGCATATCTTAAAGGGCTATACATATACTTTTTTGGGGATCTATTGGGGGCGGGTTTTACGGCCTAAATAGTATTTAAGCCTTCAGTTGCTACTCAGACCTTGCCAGAGATAGTTCCCTGTGGCTTGATCTAGCGTTTATTCTTTGATTCTTTGGTTTTTGACTCCTGCCTCATTTTAACTCTGCTGTTTGCTGCCTGCCCCGATCTATTTGCTTGTTCGTGACCTTGCCTCCTGAAATACCTTTATCGTACCTTGTTCCCATTGTGTATTGACCCGGCCTGCTGACTATCCATCTCATCCTGTACTCCCTGCGTATCCCTGCTCCAGTGTGCGGTTGCAGTCAGTGTACCAAGTCCTGGGTGGTCATTTACCTGAGGCTCAACCATAGGGTATAATACCATTCAGGTGAAAATACACTGGTCTGTCTCCAAACCTGTTGCAGTAAGATACCAGGTCATCGCATCGCGGTTCCTATCATCTGATACTACCACATCCGTGACAGGAACCCACCCTCTAAGCCACTTGTGAAAGGCCTAAGTTATGCTGCAACGCAGACAGGCGAGCAGCAGCAGGGTGAGAATGCTGAAAGTGCGCACAGACAGCCCTCACTTTCTGCAGCAGCTCTGATATATCTGGGTAGTTTTTCAGGAATTTCTGCACCACCAAATTCAGCACATGCGCCAGGCAAGGGATGTGCGTCAAACCGGCTAGGCCCAGAGCTGCTACGAGATTTCGCCCGTTATCGCACACCACCAGGCCGGGCTTGAGGCTCAGTGGCAACAACCACTCATGTATGTTGTTCCATGCCTGTCCACAGCTCCTGCGCACTGTGGTGTTTTTCCCCCAAACATTTGAGTTTTAAAACAGCCTGCTGTCGTTTCTCCCTGGCTGTGCTGAAGTTGGTGGTGTAGGTGTTACGCTGACCGGATGAGGAGGTGGTAGAGGAGGAGGAAGCGGAGTAGGAGGCAACAGGAGGAAAACATAAATGCCCGGCAATCCTTGGTGGCGGAAGGACATGCGCCAAAGTGCTATCCGCCTCAGGCCCAGCCGCCACTACATTTGCCCAGTGTACAGTTAGGAAGATATAGCGTCCCTGTCCGTGCTTATTGGTCAACATATCTGTGGTTATGTGGACCTTGCCACAGATGGTGTTGTGCAGATGGCCATGGGCTGCAGGTGCCAACTCTGAGCTTTCAGCAGGGGACCGGGTGGGAGACAATGTCAAGGAACTAGAGGCACTCTCAGCCACCCAATTTACTATCGCCTGTTCTGGCCTCACCATTCTAAGAGCGGCATTCGGCCCTACCAAATAAAGCTGAAGGTTATGTCGCGTACTAGCACCTGAGGAAAGTGTTTCACTTGTGTGCGTGTAGCTGGCACAGATCGACCACGTCCTCTCCTTGCAACAGGAGCTCCACCAACACCAGCAGCACCACGACCAGGGCCATGTCCCTTTTTTGATGCTCTCCTCATTTTTTGCGTTCACCCACCAAACTAACAGATGGTTTATGTCAGGCGACAATGTAACCGCCAATAGTCAACAATTTTTATTTGTATTTTTTTTTTGTTTATTGGACTTCAAGAAATGCACCGCAGGCTGCAAATGTACTATTTAACACCCAAAACAATTAGAATTTTTCAAAGTGCGCTGTAAGCACAGTATTTGACGGTTCTATTTGACTCTCAGATATGAAGTGCAGGCTGCAAATGTACTATTTAGCACCAAAAACAATTAGAATTTTTAAAGTGCGCTGTAAGTACAGTATTTGACAGTTCTATTTCACTCTCAGATATGAAGTGCACCGCAAGATGCAAATGTACTATTTACCACCCAAAACTATTAGAATTTTTCAAAGTGCGCTGTAAGCACAGTATTTGACAGTTCTATTTGACTATCAGATATGAAGTGCAGGCTGGAAATGTACTATTTAGCACCAAAAACAATTAGAATTTTTCAAAGTGCTCTGTAAGCACAGTATTTGACGGTTCTATTTGACTCTCAGATATGAAGTGCAGGCTGCAAATGTACTATTTAGCACCAATAACAATTAGAATTTTTCAAAGTGCGCTGTAAGCACAGTATTTAACAGTTCTATTTGGCTATCAGATATGAAGTGAACCGCAAGACGCAAATGTACTATTTAACACCCAAAACAATTAGACTTTTTCAAAGTGCGCTGTAAGCACAGTATTTGACGGTTCTATTTGACTCTCAGATATGAAGTGCAGGCTGCAAATATACTATTTAGCACACAAAACAATTAGAATTTTTCAAAGTGTGCTGTAAGCACAGTATTTAACAGTTCTATTTGACTATCAGATATGAAGTGCACCGCAAGACGCAAATGTACTATTTAACACCCAAAACAATTAGACTTTTTCAAAGTGCGCTGTAAGCACAGTATTTGACGGTTCTATTTGACTCTCAGATATGAAGTGCAGGCTGCAAATGTGCTATTTAGCACCCAAAACAATTAGAATTTTTCAAAGTGTGCTGTAAGCACAGTATTTGATGGTTCTATTTGACTCTCAGATTTGAAGTGAACCGCAAGACGCAAATGTACTATTTAACACCCAAAACAATTAGACTTTTTCAAAGTGCGCTGTAAGCACAGTATTTGACGGTTCTATTTGACTCTCAGATATGAAGTGCACCACAAGATGCAAATGTACTATTTAACACCCAAAACAATTAGAATATTTCAAAGTGCGCTGTAAGCACAGTATTTGACGGTTCTATTTGACTCTCAGATATGAAGTGCAGGACGCAAATGTACTATTTAGCACCCAAAAGAATTAAAATTTTTCAAAGAGCGCAGTAAGCACAGTAATTGACCGTTCTATTTGACTCTCAGATATGAAGTGCAGGACGCAAATGTACTATTTAGCACCCAAAAAATAGCAGTATTTAAAAATGCCTAGATGTTGCCCGCTGAGCTACCAGAACAGGATTAAAGTCATGTGCCTGGCACGCATGCAGTTGCAAGTGCATTGCACTCTCTGTGGCACTGGGCTCAGGGCAGAGTACAAAAATGTAGTATAGCACCCACTAAAATAATCGCTGTAGTTTGAATAATCACTGTAGTTTGCAGATTCAACACCAGACACCTGTCCCTCACAGCTGGAGCATCCTCTCCGTACACTAAAAATAGCTTATGTGCAGTGACTCCAGCTTATATATAGAGGCTGGGTCACATGCTGCACTGGCCAATCACAGCAATGCCATTGGTAAGCATGGCTGTGATGACTTCAAAGGGCAAACGAGTCAAACGCTTGTTGATTGTTGAAATCGCCGACCCCGAACTCCAACCCGAACATACAGTGAAATGTCCGGGGTCCGAAAACCGTAATGTTCGGTACGAACCCAAACTGTGCGGTTCGGGTTTGCTCAACTCTAGTTGCCACCGATAACATGGACAATTAAAAGTGCAGGAGTGTACCTGCATTTAAAAACCCATTATTTTAAGCAATCTTATTATAACACTTAAAAATAAAATATTGGAGCATGCGTTTTCAAGTGTTCGCCATCTGTGAGAGTGAACAAAACTTACCTTGGCAAGCTGTGACTTTTGTGTCTGAACCAGCGCTGCGTTTAACTCAAGGCAAACAAGGTAAGTATTGCAACCTTTCTGAGGGGAAGTTTTCAAGACTATGCATTTATTGGGATATTTAGAATTTTCTATTTCACCAACATCTGCCCTTTTACATCACACGGACTCGTATTGCTAGAGGTTGGAAACAAAGCTCACCACCTACTTATGTATAGTGGATAGACAAGGTAGAACTGTCATGAGCAATAGAAGATTTCATGTATTCAAGTCAAGGGCATTACGTAAAATATCTAAATAAATGATCCCCATGGCAGAAGTTTATGGAGTCTAATGATATGAAGGAATTTCTAGGTTAAATGAATATAATGTTAATGTGTTAGCACTGCTTATCCAATTTTTTTTTTATGGCTCCCGTTTTTTTTCTCTTTTTTTCTTTCCTTTTTTGTCTCTATTCTCTCTTCCCCTTTCTTTCTTTATCTTTATTTTTCTTCTGCCTCTACCTGTATATATGCATAGGTTATTGATTGTGTTGTGTATTTTTATTTGTTGAATTGAGAAAAGGAATACACTTAAATAACAAAAATAAATAAATAAACCGTGAGATTTCAGGGTTTTTTTTTTTGTACCTTTACAATTTTGGGTTACCCCCATATTGTATTACATGATCTGTATATATTTTTTCTTCTTTTTTTATGAAAAACTATCCATAATGAAGTATTCTATTTATATAGATAAAAATCTCCTAATTTGTTAGTTCATCTTTCTTGTTTCTTTGAAAGTATTTATAGTTTTGTTTTAAAATGATGCTTATAAACTTTCAGTGGGAAACAACCAGGCAGATCCAGAGAGAGCAAGCAGAAATTCTTAAAGCACTCTCTGGATCAAGGTATCCCACTCCCATAAGCTGGCTCAGCAATACAATAAAAGTAATGCTTGCAAAGAATAGTCCAGTTCAAAATGATTCTGAAAATGTAAGTGTTCTTTATTTCAGCGGTGAACCTGACATTATGTATACTGAGTGGCCAGTGTATGTTTGTTTCTAAATTTGACTTCAAGAAATAAAGCATACTTTTATATGTTCTAAATGTTGGGACCAGTCTTATTTTGATCCGGAGTATTCTTTTCAACCATTTGTTTGCAAAATGATGCTCATCAATAATCCTTTTCATAACTTGTACTACAAAAAAAGTGAAGAAATGCTTTGTAAATAGTTGTGGTAGGTTCGATCAGCAATACAAATCGTATTCAGGGTTGAAAGAGGCATTAAAGACCTGGTATAATAAAGTAAACATTTTATTACTGAAAGTCACTGGAGGGAGCTCAAGGATCAGCACTGAACAACGTTTGTTGAGAAATGCTGTAGCAATAAAACAAAGATGTGGTTCTTTTGAAATTAGCCATGTATGATTATCACCAGTCACCATTAAATGTACGGTAATTTATATTCTCATAGTGATTCTGATTAATAATATATATTTTTCCTGAAATTTAGATTGTTTTCCATTTTATGTGTTGAAAAGGATATTATGGAAATAGGAAAAGTGTAAAGGAGAGCTACAAAATTAATAAGGGAATCTTAGTTATGTAGAGAGACTTAACAAATTGCATTTATATATGTTAGAAAAAAGGCATCTCAGAGGGGATATGATAACATTATATAAATATGTGTAGAGCCAATATAAAGAGCTCTCCAATGACCTGTTCATTAATAGAAATATACAAAGAACAAGAGGTCACCCCTGAGACTGGAAGAGCAAAGATTTCATAGACGGCAAAGGAGGGGATTCTTTACGGTAAGGACAATAAAGTTATGGAACTTACTGGCAAGAGAGGTGGTGCTATCAACTACAATTACAACTGCAATGCATTTAAAAATGGTCTGGATGTTTTTTTGGTTTGTTTTTTTAGAAAAGCTGAACATACAGTGCTACTAATAATAGAATAAGTATTAATAAAAGAGCTTCTTGATCCAAGGAGAAATGTGACTGCCCTTTGGAGTCAAGAAGGATTTTTTTCTCCCTAGGAGGCAAAATTCGGAATAGCTTCCTTAGGGTTTTTTTTGCCTTCTTTTGGATCAAAATCAGGAATGATAGGTAGAAGGGTTGAACTTGATGGACTTGTGTCTATGTTACTATGTACCCTGGCACCTGAGAGACAGCAAACCATTCGGTTGCTGCGATTAAAGTCACAGATTACCCTCTCTTAATAATAGAGTCCCCTACCACCACAACCTTCCTAGGCTTCACTTCCTTCTGGATCCCCTCTATGCTAGAGGAGCTATCATCCTGGTTGTTAGGGAGAACATTATTCTCCAGCAAATCCACTTCTGAGCCTACCTCCTCAACATCTTTAAGTGAGCATATTTGTAAGGGAAAAACTCAGAACTGGATGCCCTCTTCCCTCCCCTGCTACAACCACGTCTAATAATCACACAACTGTGTGCTTGTTTCTGCACAAGACGCTGAAGATCTGGCAACTCCGCCTCAGAATTCACTAGGTCAGATGACACATCTGGCCTTGGTGTCAGCAACCTCTTAACCTGTCTACTGTAAGTCAGGCATACCAATACATGTGCATGTATGTGTATGTCACTGTAGCAGAAACATGTGCAACAGATAAGACTTGATTATTTGTGAATAGAGATCCAAAGTTATGACCAAAAAAGACGACTTGAAACAATATCAGCAGCTCTTCAGAATGATTACATCACGGCTTCTATGGCCTTGACTTGGGAATTCCATTCATCATAACATGCAATTCCCTCTTTTATGAAGGAAGCCCAGTGAAAATGTTGATTTTAGTGTTGATATATTGAACATTCTTCTTCTATCTACTGTCGTTATAATAGAGACCCTTACTAACACACCCTTCCTAGGCTTCACTTGTTTCTGGATCCCCTCTATGCTATAGGAGCTATCATCCCAACTGTTAGGGAGAACAGTTTTTTTCAGCAAATCCACTTCTGAATCTGCCTCCCCAAAATCTTCACTCAAGTGTGTAAATTTGTTAGGATGGTGTAACTTAGGACAGATTGCCCTCTTCCTCTCCTCTCCACTGCTACAACCACGTCTAATGGTCACTCAACTATCTGCCTGATTCCCTTCTGGCTGATCTTCTCTGTCATTATTAGGTGACCCAACTAACCTCTGCTCAGTGAGCAAGAGACCAGGGGCGTATCGTGCCCCTGAGTGACAGGTGTGTTGTCCGTCCTGTCACTCGGAGTCGCGATGTATCTCGTGTATTTCTGGGGGTTTGTGTGCTGCGAACAGCCAGCATACAAACCCATGTAAATACGCAAGTTACATCCAAGCCCGACGGCAGCTGTGAATTCGGCAAAAGAGTAACTCACTCTGTTGCCAATTTGACAAGCACTAAAAGTATCCAATGGATGTATTTCCACAGTTTGTGTGCTCTCTGTTTGGAGCACACAAACCCCAGAAATAGATGGTGAACACCTAGCACACATTAAGCATCCGCCACTGCAAGAGACTGCTTTCAAGGTTGTCAATATCCCTCAGTGTTGCAATATGCCTCTCCAGAGCTCCAATCTGAGCTTCCAGAGAGGCCACTTGCTCACACTTGCCACAGTGATATGGACCCCGGAACAGCTATTCCATGTGTTCATACAACAAGATGTGCACTGAGTGAGATCTTACAGCTTGCTCACCATGTGTGGTGCAAGTGTGAGTACTTAACAAACTGTAAAACTGGACTTATCTCTGTATAAGAATATATATATTGGTGCATCAACTGCAAGTTCTCAGCAATGATAGTTGCAAAATGAAGAGGAGGCTTATTTTATACTATTTTTAAATTGTGCCACAGACTCAGTACCTTTCCTTGTTGCTATGGAACCCTTGGTTACTTACCATTCCTATCACTTGGTTGTACTCCAGATTCCTAAAACCTGGTTGTACTACTCTGCTGACCAACTCTGCACCCCCACTCACTCTTCCCTCCCTGCCCTGGGCTTGTTTATAATTTATTTTTGATGACAAAGAAAAAAACTATTTTTTCTAATTAACCACTTCACTACAATGGACGTGTCAGGTACCTCCTGCCGGGAACTCTGTTCCCGACAATGGAAGTGCCTGGCACGTCCTGCGGTGAATCTATGTCTGCAGTTTCAGACATGGATTCAGCGATATTGAGTGGTCACATTTTGGAGATTTGTGAAATTCGGCTAAAGTGACTGACCCAAATCCAATTCGGGACATATCAGTGTTTATTGAGTCAACCATTATATTTAATACCACCAGCAACCTTACTATACAAAAGCAGACAGCTCTCAAATAATTAGCCGATGACCAAAATGATCATTTAACACAATCAGACAAGAGGGGAAAGACATTGGTCATGGGCTAACTGCATACCTCACATTGGAGCACACACACGCATAGGTTTCAATGGTTGCCTCTTCCTCGTATTCAAGCATCCCCCATGTCCTGGGAGTTGAGGCTACTCAATTCTTCTTGTCTAAATAGTTAGACTATCCAGAGGATCTACAGGCCTTCATCACTGACTGCATACCATTCTTACTGTGCCATAACCTTTTCATTTCTAATGATTCCTTCTTCAAAGAAGTGGCACCACCATGGAGGCTCGCTTTGATCAATCATTCATGAATGGAGCCACATTTTTGGAGATTATAAACAACGTATGTAGGTATGTAGGTACACTGATGCCCTTCGATTGGTATGAAATGGCACACAGACTAAATTGTTTTGTAGCCTGTGCCAAATACAAATGAGCTGATTCTAACATTTACGAGATTCTTAGAAATACACCCAATACACAAATTACAGCTGAGATGTACAGAAACAGCAGGTATATATTTTGACTGGCACAAGTAAAAAGGACAAAACAGAAATGGGACAAAATCATACCATAGGTGGTTCCTGGAGTCTAGCGTTGTTGTGGCTTTTGATGGTAAAAACGACTCTCCCTCATTATCCCTTGCACACCACTATATCCCCCTCTGTCCCTAGTTAAGACAGCCCCACCTTATCACCTGAAAAGAGGATGGGCATAAGTGGCTTAGCAGATTATAACCTCCTTAAGGCGGGGTCATAACTGCTAAATTTGTGCCTTACAACACAAAATATGTAATAGAAGGTTCCCTGTGTGGCATAATTATGACACTGGGCTCATCTTAATACCCTGTTCCAGCTGGTCAGTTTAAGATCACACATGACATGTATGCACCTAGCCCAAATGTCATATTTTCATATCTCCCATGCCATCCGCCACCTCCTATTACTGTTTGGTGTCCCTCAAAAACCTGGACTATGCTGATTTCAAATATATATTGATTATGAACCTCATCCCAACCTGTGTCCAGATACAGCAATTTCTAGAACTATGTGGGCATTTGTTTCTGATCTCTGGGCCAACTGTATCCTGGGACCCCCCAGGGTTGGTTGATGCCAAAATGTCTTATTTTGGTACTGGAGTACAGGATGCTACAATTACCAATAAACAGATCACACCTTAGTGTGAGTTTGCCTGGGATGGATATGCATAGGCCCATTTGCTGTTCCCTAGAAGATGTTAATTAGTAATTAGTCTACAAAGAAACTTATTAGACAATAGGACTCCAGTACACACACCATAGAATATGAAAACACACACCACACAATATGAAATACAGGACCTGTATAGGCCCAAATCATGACAGTGAAGCAGACAATATACAATTTTTTTGGGACTGGGTTATAGAGACTGTACCTTTGAATCACTGAGCAGTTATCCTCATCGGCGTAAACTAGAAACCACTGGGTTCTAGTGCAAAATTGCCCCCTGATCCCACGCAAGGAACCACATTATATTACAGTTCCGTACACCTACACTTTTCACAGTACCAGCTTTTCCCAACATCACTAGGAATAGTGCTAGCTCTTCCCACACATCACTTGTCACAGAGCCAATTTTGCCCAACATCACTTATTGTGCAAGCTTTGCCCCACATGATTTTTTTTATAGTGCCAGCTTTGACCCACGTAATTTTTCAGTGCCAGCTTTTTACCCACACAATTTTCACAGTGCCAGCTTTACCCCCAGATCACCAGCTGTCAGTGCCAGCTTTTTCCCCACATAACTTGCCAGTGGCAGCTCTGCTTCCAAATCATTTTTCAGTTCCAGCTTTACCCCCTTATAATTTTTCAGTGCCAGCTTTATTGCCACATCACTGTTGTCATGCAAGCTTTGCCCCACATGATTTTTTTTTTTAGTGCCAGCTTTGCCCCCTCATTATTTGTCAGTTCCAGCTTTGCACCCACACCATTTTGTATAGTGCCAGATGTAGCGCCACATTGCTTGCGATATAATTACATCCACATCACTTGTCACTAGCCCAACTTTCCACATTATTTGACAGTGTGGTTTTAACCCACATAACTTGTAAATACCAGTTTTGTCACGGCATTGTCAATGCAATGTTTGCCCTCACAGTACTTGTCAGTGCCAGTTTTGCTTCCACAGCGGTTGTCCAGTGCCAGCTTTCCCCTCCCAACACTTACATGTGATCTGGTCCCGAGACAGTCTCTGCACGGAGTAATGTATTAAAGTGTCTTGAGAAGATATCCCTAAATGCTGCCTACTTGTAGGGCTGTTTTAACACACTTGTTGCTGACAGACATGGGATTAGCAGGGATACATTCAGGGGAGGGTCAGCAAGTGAGGTAGAGGAACAGTTACCCCCAGGTTTGCTTTCTAAAAATTAAATATGTATATACCATTATAATATATTAATGTTATTTATTATAACAGTATATTTACCTTACTATAAGAATTTTGAAGTTTTATACTATTATATGTTCATTTATTTTTAGGTATTTCATCTATCATGTTATTTTTTAATTATTATCTTTAATGATTTGTATTTTATTACACTTTGGGCCATTTTGAGATGACAGCTTTTTCGGCTACAGCCGAAGTCCTACCATTGACTTGTATGGAAGGAATTCAGCTATATTTGTAATAGCCGAGGTCCTCCAGAAATTGCCCCCGAAATAAGATGAGGTCCTCCCCATAGAATAATCACCTGTGATAAAAGCCACTGCAAACAAACAGAACCACACATATGGTTAATAAAAACATATACAAATAAATTAAAAGCATACCAATAAATATTACTAAATCAACCCTAGAAGATCTTCAGAGAAACATCATAAAGTTTATATGGAATAATAAAAAAAAACTATTGATTAAGCTAAGCTAAGTAATTCATATTTTATTTTAGTTTTTTTCCCCCTTTTATTAATATTAAGTTGTATATCTGATATCATATACTATATATGTAAATAATTCTGATAAAATCTATAATCTGTTAAAAATGTGATAAATGACACGTTGACACAATGTAATATTTAGAAGATAAGTTTATAACCTAATAAATCCAAATCAAGATATATGGTATAAAACAAAATACAAATAGGTAAATTGTGTCAAAAAAGAATTACAACAACCAATCACACAATATAAAAAGCTATAGTGCAAATTGTGCACAGTTGAATAATTTCCACATGAAACTTGTTAGGTAGCTAGTGTGTATTGCAAATGTCCGACACTATAAAGTTATCTGTTTTAAATGGATGCTTAAAGGGATATGATAAGTAAAAAACTTCCATCTTTCTTCTGTTCTTGTTTTACTATTTTTTTTCTGTAAAGGTAATTTAATATTTCATGCAACCGACATGTTTTAATGCTTGGCTATGATGAATGCTTGAAGGCTAGTTATCTGGAGGAAGCAGGCGAATACTGAGCCAGGCGAATCCAGGTGAACATCTACTAAAGTGAACAAGCTGCTTAAGTGGAGGAGTTAGAAGCAAAGAAGGAGTTAAAAGGCAAAAAGGAGTGTAAAGTATAAATCCTTGTTTATTCTATTTATATTGGGTGTTTTACATTAGAGAGCATGTTGGACAATGCCACTAAGTGCATGTCTTGCAGCATGTATGCTGTCTTGGAGCAAGTTCCCCAGGGTCCATACCGCTGCTGCAGATGTGAGCAGATTGCTGCTTTGGAAAATATCATACTAGATCTAAAGAGGCAACTGGCAGCACTTAGGGACATAAGAAACATGGAGCGGAGTTTACTGGTCACGGAGCAGGCATTGGCTGGGGCCAGTGTAGAGGAGGGTGATGATGGAGGAGAAGAGGTTTCTAGGGCAGAGAGCTGGGTTAGTTGTGTAAGGGGCAGTAGGGGTCGGAGAGCTAGGGAGGCTTCTTCTGAGCTGGTTCACCCCAACATGTTTGCCAGCTTGTGTGAGGATGCTGGGTGGATTAGCTCAGAAGAGGCATTTCTGGGGCAGGCGGACTGTCCTAGCAGCCAGGTGAGTAGCCTCTCCAGCACAGTTGGGAGCCAGGACACTAGGAAGGCTAGACAGGTTGTGGTGGTAGGGGATTCTATTATTAGGAAGGTAGATAGGGTAATCTGTCGCCAGGACCCTGAATGCAGAACTGTATGTTGTCTCCCGGGTTCTCGGGTTCGGCATGTTGCGGACCGGGTAGGCAGATTATTGGGAGGGGCTGGGCATGATCCAGCGGTCATAGTACACATTGGTACTAATGACAAAGTTAATGGTAGGTGGGGGGTCCTTAAAAATTATTTTAGGGAACTAGGAAATAAGCTGAAGGAAAGGACCTCCAAGGTAATATTCTCGGAAATATTACCAGTACCACGCGCTACGTCAGGGAGACAGCGGGAGCTTACGGAGATTAATGTGTGGTTGCGAAGGTGGTGCAAGCAAGAGGGATTTGGGTTCTTGGAGCACTGGGCAGACTTTGCAGTCGGCTACAGACTCTTTGGACGGGATGGGCTGCACCTCAATGATGAGGGGCTGCATTATTATGGGAGAGGATGGCTAGAGGGTTATATGAGCTTTTAAACTAAGCTCTGGGGGGAGGGTCAAGATCAAAATGAAGCAATGGCAGCTAGAGTAGATTGGAAGGTGGGTCTAGCTATGGCAAAGGAGGAGGAAAGCGCTGGTGGGGCTAACATAGATCATAGGGAGGTACATATAATTAAACCTGCTGGCATTACGTGTTTGTCAACTAAACAGAAAATGGGTAGTAATCTTAAATGTCTTTTAGCAAATGCAAGAAGCTTGACAAACAAAATGGGTGAGCTGGAGATACTGGTAAGTGCTGAACAGTATGATTTAATCGGAATCACAGAAACGTGGTGGGATGAGACCCACGACTGGTCAGTTAATTTACAAGGCTACTCACTTTTTAGAAAGGACAGAGTAAATAGAAAAGGGGGAGGGATTTGTCTATATGTAAATCCTAAAGTAAAGCCCAGTATTAAAGAAGGTGTGCATGACGTAACTGGAACTGATGTGGAGCCACTGTGGGTGGAGATTAGCTTAGACGCTAAAAAGAATCTCACATTACTTGTAAGTGTATTCTACAAGCCACCAAATATTAGCATTGATGGAGAAGATCAGCTTTTATTACAAATTGAAAAGGCTGCAAATCTGAATGAAGTTCTAATCATGGGAGATTTTAATTACCCAGATATAGATTGGAATTGTGGCACAACTAGTTCCGCTAAGCGCAGCAAGTTTCTGAACCTGCTTAATAACACATTTATGGCACAATTAGTAGACACCCCAACTAGAATGGATGCCTGTCTGGATTTGGTAATAACAAACAATGAGGAGCTTATCTAAAACATCAAAGTAAGAGAACACTTAATGAATAGTGACCATAACATTGTTTCGTTTGAGATTAATGCAAAAAAGCAAATTGGTAACTACGCCACCAAAACACTTAATTTTAGAAGGGCCAACTTTGATGGACTAAGGGCATCAATTGAACATTTAGACTGGGAACGATTGTTTTCTGGACTAAACACAGAAGACGAGTGGAATGCCTTTAAGCACACATTACAAAAGTACACATCCAAATAAATACCTTTGGGAAACAAATACAAAAGACACAAATCAAAACCAATGTGGCTTACCGGTAACGTGAAACAGGAAATGCAAAACAAGAAAATGGCATTCAAACATTATAAAAGCAAGGGATCAACATTATAATTTATAAAATACAAAGATGCCAACAAAGCCTGCAAAAAGGCAATTAAAATGGCTAAATTGGAAAACGAGAAAAGGATTGCTAAGGAGAATAAAATGAACCCCAAATTTTTTTTATAAGTATATAAATGGAAAAAGGCTAAAGAGGGAAAATGTTGGGCCCTTGTTATCCCAAATGGGAAATTTGGTAAGTGAGGACAGAGAAAAAGCAGACATTTTAAATACTTTTTTTTCTTCTCTTTATACTAAGGAAGAACAGATGGATGAGCCCCTGCTACCGGAAGTTACGCAACAGTCACCGAAAACATGGGATTGGCTGACACAGGAAAAAGTGTTTAAGCAATTAAACTCTGTTAAGATAGATAAGGCCCCAGGGCCAGATGGTATACACCCAAGGGTCCTTAGAGAGTTAAGCATAATTCTGGCCAGACCAATATTTATGATCTTTAGGGATTCTTTCAGTTCAGGTATAGTGCCAACAGACTGGCGAAAGGCGGATGTCATTCCAATATTTAAATCAGATCAAAATCTCTGCCTGGTAATTATAGGCCAGTGAGCTTGACATCTGCAGTGGGGAAATTATTTGAAGGTTGCTAAAGGTGTACACTCAAGAATACATCTTGAATCATAATATAATTAGTAAAAGTCAACATGGTTTTGTGAAAGACAGGTCTTGTCAAACAAACTTAATAACATTCTATGAAGAGGTCAGTAAAAATATAGATCTAGGTGTGGCAGTTGATGTGATCTATTTGGATTTTGCTAAAGCATTTGATACAGTTCCACACAAAAGGTTACTCTACAAATTGAGAGAAATAGGATTGGGGGCAAATGTATGTATTTGGATTAAAAATTGGCTAAAAGATAGAACACAGAGGGTTGTTGTAAATGGAAAAGCCTCAAATTGGACCAGGGTATTGAGCAGAGTACCTCAGGGGTCTGTTTTGGGACCTCTTCTTTTTAATATGTTTATTAATGATCTCCCATGTTGTGCTGAGAGCCATGTCTCAGTGTTTGCTGATGACACAAAATTAGGTAAGGTAATAAAGACTAATCTTGATGTTTTTTCTTTACAGGAAGACTTGGACAGAGTGGGCGACTGGGCAAGAAAGTGGCAAAGGAGGTTCAATATAGACAAATGTAAAGTTATGCATTATGGGAAAAATAATAACAAAGCAACATATACGTTAAATGGTATTTCCCTGGGAGAAACTACTAACGAAAAGGATTTAGGAATCATTGTAGATAACAAACTTGGCAACAGTGCCCAATGTCAGTCAGCAGCTGCAAGGGCCAATAAGATATTGGCATGTATAAAACGAGGTATAGATTCACGGGAGGAGGACATCATCTTGCCTCTTTACAAATCAAAGGTAAAACCTCACCTTGAATATGCAGTACAATTCTGGGCACCAGTCCTTAAAAATGATATTAAGGAACTAGAAAAAAAACAAAGGAGAGCTACAAAATTAATAAGGGGATTGGATGATCTTAGTTATGAAGAGAGACTTAAAAAATTGCATTTATTTACTTTAGAAAAAAGGCGTCTTAGAGGGGATATGATAACATTATATAAATATGTGCAGGGCCAACATAAGGAGCTCTCCAGGGCCTGTTCATTAACAGAAATGTACAAAGAACAAGAGGTCACCCCCTGAGACTAGAAGAGCAAAGATTTTATAGACAGCAAAGGAAGGGATTCTTTAGTGCTATCAACCACAATAGATGCATTTAAAAATGGTCTGGATGTTTTTTTTTTTTAGAAAAGCAGAACATACAGGGGTATTAATAATAGAATAAGCATTAATAATAGAGATTATTGATCCAAGGAGAATTCGAAATAGCTTCCTTATGGGTTTTTTTGCCTTCTTTTGGATCAAAATGCTGGAATGATAGGTAGATGTGTTGAACTTGATGGACTTGCAGTGGCGTAGCGTGGGTTGTCAGCACCCGGGGCAAGGCAAGTAATTTGCGCCCCCTAACCCGTGGATTTTAGCACTCGAGTCTCTTCTACTAGATTAGTTAAAGAAACCCTTACCCCCCAAGCACATGTATTGTTTGTTATGAAAATACTTATGTAATTAAAGTAAAATGCATCTAAATACAAGTTTATTTTCCAACACTTTATTGAGTGCGAACATGCATTACACACATTCTCCACATTTTCAGCAGGTCTATGAATACAAATATACACATGTAGTAACCTAGCATGGGCCATGCTATTATATGTCGTCTCACAACCATCGTAAACGACAAAAAATATCAAGAACAAAAACTAAACATCAAAATGGAACCATACCCTGGAGATGATCCAAGACTGGGCTAGATGGAGCCAACTTCCTCAATCCTGTACCTCTAATGTTACCCCCCCCCCCACATACACACACACATATGCCATAATTGTTGTGCCATTCAGATGCCAGTAATATTGTAACTTTCGGATGCCAGTAATATTGTGCCAGTCAGAGCCCAGTAATATTGTGCCAGTCAGAGCCTAGTAATATTGTGCCAGTCAGATGCCTGCAATATTGTGCCAGTCAGATGCCTGCAATATTGTGCCAGTCAGAGCCCAGTAATAATGTGCCAGTCAGATACCAGTAATATTGTGCCAGTCAGATACCAATAATATTGTGCCAATCAGATACCAGGAATATTGTGCCTGTCAGAGCCCAGGAATATTGTGCCTGTCAGAGCCCAGGAATATTGTGCCTGTCAGAGCCCAGGAATATGGTGCCTGTCAGATGCCTGTAATATTATGCCAGTCAGATGCCTGTAATAGTGTGCAGTCAGAGGCCAGGAATATTGTGCCAGTCAGATGCCTGTAATATTGTTTCAGTCAGATGCCTGTAATATTATGCCAGTCAGATGCTTGTAATAGTGTGCCAGTCAGAGGCCAGGAATATTGTGCCAGTCAGAGGCCTGTAATATTGTGCCAGTCAGATGCCTGTAATATTGTGCCAGTCAGATGCCTGTAATATTATGCCAGTCAGATGCCTGTAATATTGTGCCAGTCAGAGCCCAGTAATATAGTGCCAGCCAGATGCCTGTAATATTATGCCAGCCAGATGCCCAGTATTATTGTGCCAGCCAGATGCCCAGTATTATTGTGCCAGTCAGATGCCCAGTATTATTGTGCCAGCCAGATGCCCAGTAATATAGTGCCAGTCAGATGCCCAGTATTATTGTGCCAGTCAGATGCCCAGTATTATTGTGCCAGTCAGATGCCCAGTAATATAGTGCCAATCAGATGCCAAGTAATATAGTGCCAATCAGATACCCAGTAATATAGTGCCAATCAGATGCCCAGTAATATAGTGCCAGTCAGATGCCAAGTAATATAGTGCCAGTCAGATACCCAGTAATATAGTGCCAATCAGATGCCCAGTAATATAGTGCCAATCAGATGCCAAGTAATATAGTGCCAATCAGATACCCAGTAATATAGTGCCAATCAGATGCCCAGTAATATAGTGCCAATCAGATACCCAGTAATATAGTGCCAATCAGATACCCAGTAATATAGTGCCAATCAGATGCCCAGTAATATTGTGCCATTCAGATACCCAGTAATATAGTGCCAGTCAGATACCAGGAATATTGTGCCAGCCAGCCCCCCCCCCCCCCTGTACTTACATGAAGCTGCTCCGTGTCCCCCGCCGGATGTCTCCTCCGTGCAGTCTTCCCTCTTGCACGGAGGAGGGAAACAGAAACCGGATGTGACGCGACGTCACATCCGGCGGCAGTTTTTTTTTTTTTTTTTCCGGCCGTCGCATCCATCGGATGCAGCTTGCCGGAAAAAAGCGTTCACAAGCGCAATGCGCTGTGAACGTGGCAGCAGGGGCTGGGGGCCCACGGGACAGCTGCCTTGGGGCCCCCCAGGAGTAAATGGGCCCAGGGCAGCTGCCCCGTTTGCCCCGCGTTAAAGACGGCCCTGGCGGCCGCATAGGGCTAGTGCGCCCCCCCAGATATTGCGCCCGGTGCGGCCGGCCCCCCCTGCACCCCCCACGCTACGCCACTAGCATTTACTATTACTATGTTACTATGAATGGCAGTAAAGGATAGCCTTTGCATACGTTCTTTTTATAAGTTAAAAAGTTGGACAGTTAATTAGGTTGAAAAACAGATATGTAGCCCCTCAAGTTCAATCCTTCCAGACACCCTTATTTGTTGATCCAAGTAACATATTAATCTTTTTATGACACACCCTCCCTAAAGTAGCTTTTATTTCTTATCATCTGTTTCTGCCTCTGAAGATCTTTGTGTGTATTGGCCTATGTTTAATTGTGGAGAGCTGTAATTTCATGAATGGTTTCTTATCATTTTTATTGTTATTATTCAAATTGATCTCTTCATCTTTGGGTCATAAATATTTTCATTTGAAGATATACTTTATTGCATTTTGCCATCTGTTCACTTTTGAAGAATGAACTATTACAGATTTAAATGCCCCTTAACCTCAATTTGTGTAATTTTCTTCTTTCTCTGTATATATAAATGTTGGTTGTCAGTGTAATAACAGAGACCATAACTGGTATTCTAATTTTATGTACAGCATGCTTTCCAGATATGAACATGCTGACCTTAGAAGTCATTGTATGCTGTGTCAACATGGTGTGTGCCCAGACATTGTTACATTGTGGATGCATCTGGATGCTCTTTCCTCTGAGTCAAAAGAAGGCGCTTTGGGTAATAAAATAGAAAGACCTCTGAGAACATTTAATATGATCATTTCCCCTGAAGGAACCCATTATTTTTATTAGCATTTACAGTTTTAATTTACTTATTAGACATAAACAAAAAATAATATAATCTATATCTATAATTGTAGATATAGATCTACAAATCTAGTAGTATATGAAAAATATATTTTATATTAATTACTGCACCTTATGGGCATAATTTTATTATCAACAATTATCATCAATCTTTACACACAATGCCAAAATAAAATCATCACATATTGGGATCAACTGAGGGAGGTTCTCAGACAGATGCATCTCTGTTGACCTGATGCATTTCACCTAAATATCTTCCTCTGAAGTCTTTGAGACAAATATAAACACAAGAGTTCTTGCTATATAAAGGCAGATATCAGTGTTGCAAAATTTAGCTGGGACAGTTCCTTATCGTTATGCCTTGAGCATTAACTTTTGATATATGTCAGTGTGATGAATGCAGACATAAATATAGTTGAGCACATTCACTGAAACATATGATTAAGTATAATTATGTCTGCATCCAGCACAGTGAAATTTGTTTGAGAGCCACATCTACACAATTATTGAGTTTAAATCTTGATGCTCTAGGCCAGGGGTCTTGAACTTTGACCCACAGGCCATGTATGGCACACCACAAGTCTTTATCCGCAACTTGAAACCTCCTGTGATCATTGGTGTGCCGAGTCAGCTTGCGCAATTCACATTACAGAAATGAGAAAATCGGTCAAGGCAGACTACAGCACTCATAGTTAGGGAGAACCTGTGAGGGGGCAATAGCATCACCGCCTCTGACCCCTAATAAAAACTGGCTGGGGGAGTCAGTAAGTCTACTTAAGTATTATGCCCTTTATTTGTGCTGTTTAGCGGTATGCTGTATATAATATATGTTTTTATGCATATGGGATGCTGTTTTGGGGTCCAGAATGCAGAAAGAGGCTGTTTAGGGGCACAGCTTGCAGATACAAGCTGTTTGGCGGCACATATTAATAAAACATATTTTTTTAATTAATTAATAAAAACATATTCATTCCTGCGAAAATGGATAAAATATATATACAATGTGTCTCTCATACTGAAGAGTATGGAGACCTGTACTCTAGGCATTACCACAAAGGACTGCATTTTGCACCGTTTGTATCAAAAACTGTTGTGTACATAGTGATCTGAAAGTTCTCTGAGGAAGTCATTGATGTGAAATGTGGCAGGACAACAGAGATGCATTTGTCTGACAAACTACCTCAGTTGATCCTAATATGTTGTGATTTTACTCTGACATTGCATGTAAAGATTGATGATTTTACAATTATGATATTTTAAAAAGTGTTCCTTAACTAAATTTGATTTGTACAGAAATCAAGATCTAAGATATATTATAAACTTTTAAAATAAGTACACACTATACCTGTATACATAGAGATAACTAACACATACCAACATAAACATGTATTAAAACCTCACACTCCCAATGTAATGCTAGTTAATATTTCACCACTTAACACCCATTAATGGCAGTCACCCAACATGATTTTCGTATAATGGAGTTAGGGTTGTCCCCTTTAGTAGTACAACCAGGGCCGGCCTTAGGGGTGCGATCGCACAGGTTGCAACACCCCAGGGGGCACCCGCCCGACTAACAAAAAAAAAAAAAAGTTAAAAAGAAAAAGGTTTGCCGGTGGAGGGAGGGGGCGGAGCTCACCAGTGAGAGGTGTAGCTCCGCCCCCACCCTGCTTCACGGGTAGCCGCGGCAGCATGAGAATGTGCTGCTCGCGATCCCCACACACAGTGATTGTGCAGGGTATCGGAAATCCAATGCCCTGCATAATCACTGTGTGTGGGGAGCGCGAGCAGCACATTCTCATGCTGCCCGTGGCTCCCCGTGAAGCAGGGTGGGGGCTGAGCTACACCTCTCACTGGTGAGCTCCGCCCCCTCACTGACAGAAAAGAACAAGGGGAGGGGGCAGAGACAGAACAGGGGAGGGGGGGAGAGAAAGTACAGGGGAGGGGGAAGAGACAGTACAGGGGAGGGGGGAAGAGACAGTACAGGGGAGGGGGGAAGAGACAGGGGAGGGGGGAAGAGACAGAAAAGGGGAGTGGGAGACAGAATGAGGGAAGAGGGAGAGACAGAACAAAGGAGAGATAGAACAGAGAAAGGGGGAGAGAGAACAGTGAAAGGGGGAGAGAGAACAGAGAAAGGGGGAGGGAGAAAAGAACAGGAGGGGGAGAGAAGAGAACAGAGGAGGGGGGAGTAAAGAAAACGGAGAGGGAGAAAGAGAGAGAACAGATATGGGGAGGAGGGGGAGAGAGAGAACAGATATGGGGAGAAGGAGGAGAGAGAACAGATATGGGGGGAGGGGGAGAGAGAACAGATATGGGGAAAGAGGGGGAGAGACAGACATAGCAAGGAAGTCCAAAGGGACAAACATGGGAAGGGAGAGACACATACATGGAGGGAGAGGAAAGAGACGGGGGGGCACCACGGGGGAGGTCCGCACAGGGCGCCGGAACACTTAAGGCCGGCCCTGAGTACAACCATAAACTTGCTAAAAAGCATAGCCATTCTCCCACAAGGGTGACCCTACAGTTATTCTTGCAGACACAGCCCTTGATACACTGGCAATGGTCAGTAAAGGCACTCTACCTATTTCCTTAAAACTGGTGGATTCATGGCTTTACCCCACAATCCGTACACCTCTGAACTTCACCTCTTCACCAATATATGGTTTTTATAAATCTCTGTAATGAATGTCAAATAAATGTACACACCAGTCTTTAGAGTCTTTGTATCTTTAGTACTGGTTGAATATATTGACTTTAGATGTGTGCAAATAAGTAGAGTTTAGGCCATTGATATACAACTGTTTTTGTGATTTTTCTTATTTTGTATAATGTAATAAACTTGATATTTAACCTTATTTGGTGTGCAACCTCTATTGTCTAGTTTATATATATATATATATATATGGTGGTTTCTGGGAACAAGTCTATTTTTCATATTTATCGATGGTAAATACCTACCTTATTGTATATTCAATAAAAAACAACAACAGACAGACATGTTGTCTACCTGAGAGAAAAGACTCGGTAGTGCTTGTTTATAGGGTATGTTCAATGGTAGTCAAAGGGGGAGGATTTTGGAGGATCAGAGCCCACCATTCTCTGGTATTGGCAGTTCAAGCCTGGCCTTCTACCACAGACTGTAGTCAAGTATATTTATTATTAATTTAGATTTTTTTGTCTACATCAAAGTGATATCCTTTTGCACCCTATAATTTCCTTGATGGCAGAATAACACTAAAATGCTTACAAGGACAACAGGTGTGCCTGGTTAGTGAGAAACTGGATTGACAGTAAAAAGGGTATTACATGACCTAGTTAATCTTTTTCTTCCTGGCCTGCTATGTACACAGCTTATCCCAAGATAAGCAAGCCTGGACTGTGTGCCTGTGTATACACAGTAACATAATAACATAGTCTTACAAGGCCCTGCAATAAACCTTGCTCACCTGCTTCTCTTAACTAAACTCCTTTCATCAGCAGAGGTTACATAGTGACAATCTGAACATAATGCTTTTTAGAACCATCTCCCTAATCTACTTGAAACCATAAAACACAGAGACTAAACACCTGCTTGAAGTGCAGCTATTTTATGATCAGTGTTAACCAGATTTCTCCAGTGGCGTATTTTGGTTTTGTGCTGCCCTAGTCTTAACTAAACTTGTGTACCCCCTGTTACAGAATTACCTTCCCCTGGATATCTACAGTTACTGTTGTTACATTTGAACACTTTGTTTCACACAAACAGTCTTGTATATCAGAACTCTGGCACATCGTTTGTGAGATAGGAGAGCAATGCATACATCTTGTGTGCTCAGACCTGAGCTATCTGGCGAATGGTCACATTACCTATTTTCATCTTAAAATGTCAAAGGTATATGTTTTTATGTTATTTCCTTTTATGGGTGTAAAATGCAGTAGTTCCATGTGCTTGGAGATGATTAGGTTATTGTAACCGTTAAAGCCAATTATCTCCAAGCTAGGCAGGGACCTTTTCAAATGTTGGATTGGATAGAATATGTGATTGTCCTGTGTACCTTCAGGGGGGGAGTGGGCTGTCCCTTGGTCTGTAAGGCTGTATAAATTGTCCCACCGGGAGCCATTAAAGGTGTGTTCGTGTTACCGTCAAATCGCAGCCTCGACTCGTTTGGTAGGGAAGAGTAGCGGTGCCAAAGCTAGTGGGATGTTACCACAATTGCAGGTTTTTGCCGATTGATACAGCGTTCATCTCTCTGGATTCGGGACCAGGGTATCCAAAGCCGTCCAACTTCCAGCAAGCCTGGGACAACCATAACACCCCCTAATGAACTTTTTAATATAATATTCAACTTTTTACATATATAATAAACATGTTATTGAAAATATGTATTTCTTGTCTTTATTTCCTTCCTCTACACCCATTGCACCTCGGACTTATCCCAGCATCCAGATTTCACCCAAAATTAACCTCAGTACCTAGATTTCATGCAGAATTTATCCCAGCACCAAGACTACATATACACATTTTTGTATTGCATTTTATATTCATAATATTTTTCTTTTTGTGGTCGAATGTGTTTTTTCTTTTTTTTACTGCATTCTTAACTTTATTCTCCTTTTAGTAGGATATGCCTTTAAATTAATTGCAAAGTTGTTGTGATTTTTTGTATATAAAGATGGTTAATTCTGTCATCAACATTCACCCTGAGGAAGTTGCAGAGCGACTAAATGTGTTGGCTTCTATTTTGGCTCTGCGAAACTTCCATAGTGAGTCTTCTGCAGTGTTGTTTTCATTGGGACGCAGGGTGGATAGGGTCCCCTGCAGTGCTGTATTTACCGCGAGGCATCCTAGGTGGATGCCTAGGGCGGCAAATTTTGGGGGGCGGTAGCGCCCCCCCCACAGCACTGAAGAAAAAAAAAAAAAAAGGTCGCGCTTGCAGGCAGAGACGGAGGTGAGAAGGGATCAGAAGATCCCCCCTCACCATCGCTCTGCCTGCCAGGCTGCACTGGGAGCTGAACAGGCAGCACAGACTCCGTGCTGCTTGTTTGGCTCCCCGTGCAGTGTGACACGGAAGTGCCGACAGTCACGTGACCGGTGCGCTGAACGTCATACGCGCGCCGGGTCACGTGACCTGTCGGCACAACCGCCTGGGAGCCGAACAGGCAGCATGGAGGACTCCATGCTGCCTGGCACTAGCCACCAGGGAAAAAGGTAAGTGCTGGGGTGATGGGGGGATTTGGCCAAATCAGGGGCTTATTAAATAGCAAATAACACTGGCATATTGGGCAAATTAGCAGGGGCATATTAAATGGCAAATTGGCTGGGAACATTAAATGGCAAATAACACTGGCATATTATTGGGAAAATTAGCAGGGGCATATTAAATGGCAAATAACACTGGCATATTATTGGGCAAATTGGCAGGGGCATATTAAATGGCAAATAACACTGGCATATTATTGGGCAAATTAGCAGGGGCATATTAAATGGCAAATAACACTGGCATATTATTGGGCAAATTGGCTGGGGAATATTAATGGCAAATTATACTGGCATAATATTGGGCAAATTGGCAGGGGCTGATTAAATGGCAAATACTGGCATATTATTGGGGAAATTGGCTGTGACTTATTAATGGCAAATAATACTTACATATTATTGGGCAAATTGGCTGGGGCATATTAATGGCATAGGATACTGGCAAATTATTGGGCAATTAAGCTGGGGAATATTATGGGCAAATAATATTGGCAATGTGTATGTAATGGGGCGATAGAGGCATGTCCTTGGTGTGCAACGTGGGTTATGGGTCATGTCGTGGGTGTGCTTCGTGGGTAGGGGGGGTGCCCAAAATTTGTCTGCCTAGGGCAGCACAAAACCAAGATACACCACTGGCTAGGGGGGGTGCCCAAAATTTGTCTGCCTAGGGCAGCACAAAACCAAGATACACCACTGGTCCCCTGTGCCCAGGCTCTTTGTCTGACAAGGGTGCATCAGCGGGATTCCAGCACCAGGCTCCGCCCCTCACGCTTGTGTCTGTGTGTGAGTGGCAGAGTGTAAGTGTGTGTCAATGGCAGAGTTTAAGTGAGTGTGAAACCCAGTGTGATTACTAGAAGAAATGTGATTATCACAGTCAATATAAATAATAGTAATTAATCAAAAGCAGTCAGCACTTACCCCAGTGCCCAGATTTGCACTCTCAGGACATACTGCCGCACCCAGATTTGCACTTACAGGATTTACCCAAGCACCAAGATTGGCACTCATGAGAATTACTGCTGCATCCAAATTTGCACCCAGGACTTACCCTTTCACCCAGATTTGCACTTCCACTATTTACCCCAGCACCCATAGTTTCACTCAGCACTTGTTCCAGCACCCATATTTACACTCAGGACTTACTCCACTGAGGATTTGCTCCAGTACTTTTGATGTCTGCAAGGGAATGGAGCATGTAGTCTATGTCTATGTCACTGGCACAGACCGAATCCCCTCGTGCCACACTACCTACACATATAGAAAACATGGTAGGCAGGCACACCCAGAACCGGCATATATAATATAGTGTGCTACTGAAGTGAGCAACACAGATACACAATACATGGGGAAGTCAGCGAACATAGATACACGATTCATAGGGAAGTCACACAAATAAAAACAGATGCAATGACCCCTCTTAAAGTGTTGCCAGATGTTTGGGAACTACATACCCCATGATGCTCAGTCATCCCTAAGGCCAGGGGCGTAGCGTGGGGGGTGCAGGGGGGGCCGGCCGCACCGGGCGCAATATCTGGGGGGGGCGCACTAGCCCTATGCGGCCGCGCGGCCGCAGCCACAACCGCGCGATACTTCCTGTCAGCCGCCGGATGTGAGCGGCAAATGACGGCGTGACGTCACATCCGGCGGCTGCGCGGCGGAGGCTCTTCTGAAACTGCATCGCGGCCTTTCTTCCCTGAGCTGTTGGAAGTGGAATTTGTAAAGGTAAGAATAAAGGGGCTTGGGGGACCTATTGTATTATGTATTGAGGAGGGGGTCATTAATGTATTGGAGAGGGGGAGGGGGTCATTAATGTATGGGGGAGGGGAGGGGGGTCATTAATGTATGGGGGAGGAAGGTCATTAATGTATGGGGGAGGGGAGGGGGGTTCATTAATGTATGGGGAGGGGGGTCATTAATGTATGGGGAGGGGGGTCATTAATGTATGGGGGAGGGGGGTTCATTAATGTATGGGGGAGGGGAGGGGGGTTTATTAAATGTATGGGGGAGGGGAGGGGGGGTCATTTAATGTATGGGGGAGGGGAGGGGGGTCATTTAATGTATGGGGGAGGGGAGGGTCAGTAATGTATGGGGAGGGGGGAAGTAATGTATGGGGAGGGGGGAAGTAATGTATGGGGGAGGGAGGGAAGTAATGTATGGGGGAGGGGGGCAGTAATGTATTGGGACGGGGGGCAGTAATGTATTGGGGAAGGGAAGAAGGGGGGCAGTAATGTATTGGGGAAGGGAAGAAGGGAGGCAGTAATGTATTGGGGAAGGGAAGAAGGGGGGCAGTAATGTATTGGGGAAGGGAAGAAGGGGGGCATTAATGTATTGGGGAAGGGAAGAAGGGGGGCAGTAATGTATTAGGGGGAGGGGGGTCAGCAGTGTATTAGGGGAAGAGGGGGGGGATGGGAAAGATCTGACTTGGGAATTTGAGATGAGGCAATGATTATATTTTTTACATTTGTGGCCTAATGAATAATCTATATATATGTGTGTATGTAGAAGGAAATGTAAATAGGTGGGGCTACAGGGGTGAGGGAATTATATTTGTAATATATTTATTAGGAACTGTGGAGGGAAGGGGGTTGGATGAGAGCATTAAATATCATAGCATTAAATATTATATTTATGGGGTAGGAACTGTATTATATATTTTTGGTTTAGTGCAGGGGTAGGTAACCTTTGACACTCCCTTTGTTTTTTGACTACATCTCCATTAAGGCTTGCAAAGCATCATGGGAGGTGTAGTCCACAACATCTGGAGTGGCAAAGGATGTCTACTCCTGGTTTAAAGCATAGGTGTATAACCATTTGGCTTCCCCAAGCCAAAATAACCCCTTAAACTCTTAAAGGATCACTATAGTGTCTGGAAAACAAAGCGGTTTTCCTGACACTTTAGTACCCTGAGGGTGCCCACACCCTCAGGGTCCCACTCCCGTGGCGCTGAAGGGGTTAAATTCCCTTCAGTTACTTACCTTAATCCAGCGCCAGGCTCCCTCGGTGCTGGTGACCTCTCCTCCCTGTCTGACGTCAGCTCCCCGTCCGACGTCACTGGAGCTGAATGCGCATGGCTGCGCGCGCATTCAAAGTGTCCATAGGAAAGCATTTCTCAATGCTTTCCTATGGACACTCTGCGCGATGGAGGCGAAATGTGCCTCCAGGCTCCAGCGTCGCAGATGCGCCTCTAGTGTCTGTCCGGAAGACAGCCACTAGAGGCTGCCTTAACCGCAAATGTAAACGTAGCAGTTTCTCTGAAACTGCTATGTTTACATGTGAAGGGTTAAAACCTGAGGGGCATTGCACCCAGGCCACTTCATTGAGCTGAAGTGGTCTGGGTGACTATAGTGTCCCTTTAACGCTGTTAGGGCGTTATATGCCGTCCGCATTTTAATGGGCTGTTAAGCTGAATTCTGATGACTCCGCAATGCTATGGGGCTGGTATGTAATTTTTTCCAGGCCCTGGTGCGAAGAGAGAGCGAGGGACTATCTGGGGGAGGGACAGTGCAGCGGCCGCCCAGCGCAGCACTGAGCGCGGGAGAGAACCACACCAGACCAGCCCAGGCAGCAGCAAGAAGAAGCTGGCAGCGGCGGCAGGTGACACAGGCCAGAGAGGAGAGAGGGAGCCAGTGGTGACAGACGCTCTAGGAGGACCTGGAGGAGAAAACCTAGCCTGCTGACTGCTGTAATCGGGTCCGGGACAGCCGGTGAAAAAAAAGATAGGAGTCAGGACTGACTGGAGTAGTACTGGGCTCAGTGGGCTGGCTGTGTAGTGCTAGCAGAGGCAGAGCATCTCCCAAACTGAAGTTTCTTTGCGATGTTCCCGGTCTGCAGGTCAAGACTGGCATGTTGAGCTGACCAGATGGATTGAAGTTTGGTTGGTTCAACAGTGACGAGACAGATTTCGATCCATATGTAGCTGCTCCAGCTCAACATAAGTTGATGTAAGCCAGTGGGTCTAGCAACCTTTAATTTATTTTTATTTTTTTGCTGAAAGAGTAAGGCAATAGGCATGAAGGTGAATAAACATTATGTTAAGAGTAAAGAAATGGTTATACAATGAAGGGGTGCTAAAAGTGCAGCAAGGCAAGAAAGTGATTTTCTTTTTTTAGAATTTTAGCAGAATACTACTGTCATGTCATACAAAAAAGAATCTGGTGCACAAGGCAGGAAAAGGAGAAAGATAGAGACAGAGCAACAAGCTAAGTTAGCTGGAAGCCTTCACCGGTTTTTGGTGAGTACTGCTGAAATTACAGCAGGACCATCAGCAGCACCACAGGAGACTCGTAATCCTGATCCTGTGTCGGTAGACATTCCTGTTCCTGCATTAGAAGCAGAGACAGTTCCATCTAAGGATGTTTATACTCAGCCAAATCTGCCAGAAAATATTGACCAAAAAGTTTATACTGATATTGGCTATTGGCCTGAAACCATGGATGAAACCTTGAAAACTGAACTTGTCAGGCGAGGGACAGAGGAACTGCAGAATAAGGATGCATGGTTTCCAAGAGACAGTAATGGCAGGTCATTTTCCAAGGATTGGTTCTACATACATTTGGACAATGGTGAGACTATGTTAAGGACATGGTTGGTGTTTTCTCCTGTAAACAATGCTGCATATTGCTTTCCTTGCATGCTTTTTCAGAAGGCTAAAGGGAAAAGTTAATTTGGAAAGTCAAGTGGATTTAATGCATGGAGAAAGTTAAGCCCTAGATTACTAGAGCATGAGCGCAGTTCATATCACTTGAGTGCATTTACAATATGGAAAGAATTAGAAATGCGGCTGCATAAACAGGAGACTATTGATGCTGCTGCCCAGCTTGCACAACAGAGGTCATTTGAAAAATGGAAGGCAATCTTAGTCAGAATACTTGATTGTATTCTGTATCTAGCCAGGCAAACCTTACCCTTACGTGGTCACTCTGAAGATTTAAATACAGATGGTAACTGTGGAAATTTCTTAGAAACTTTCAAGTTACTCGCCAAATATGACCCAGTTGCCAAACAACATCTTCACAGAGTACAACGCACAGATGGTTACATTGTGTCCTATCTCTCTCCACAGAGCCAGAATGAGTTTATTAGCCTGCTCGGCGATCACATTCGAACAGTCATCTTTCAAAATATCATAAAGGCCAAGTATTTTGCTATAATGTTTGATAGCACTCCTGATATTTCACACACTGACCAAATGTCCCAAGTGATTCGATATGTGCATATTGAAGATTCAGGAGTCCATGTGACAGAGTCTTTCATTGACTTTATTCAGTTATATGGGAAATCAGCTGATGTCATTACAAAACAAATTTGTGACAAGTTGCAAGCTGATGGCCTTAAACTAGAGCATTGCTACGGCCAGGGATACGACAATGCTGCGACTTTGGCTGGACACATTAGTGGTGTACAAAAACGTATTTTGGATATGAATCCCAAAGCAATGTTTGTGCCATGTAACAATCACTCGCTCAATCTTGCTGGCATGCATGCAGTTGGTGTTGGGACAAAGTCTGTTACTTTCTTTGGCACTGTGGAAAAGGTGTATTCATTTTTCTCAAGCTCCACCCACAGATGGGATATCCTTAAGAAACATGTACCAATTCATGTAAAGCGATCGTGTAACACAAGATGGAGTTCAACGCATGAAGCTGTATGCGTACTTGCTGAACACACTGAGAAAATAATAGACGCTTTGGAAGCGTTGAGAGATGGCCCGGGAGAAACCTCTGAAACCAGGGGTGATGCAGGAAGTCTTTTAGTTTGCATAATGACATATGTTTTTTTCTCTTTCTTGCATTTTTGGAACCCAGTACTAACCGAAGTAAATGATACTCAGATCTACCTGCAGCAAGAAGGACTTGCGCTTGATCAATGCGTGCAAAAGTTAAAAGCATTGACTTTATTTTGTCATGAAAAACGTGATAGTCTAGTGTCAAAGGCAACTGAGAAAGCTTTGCAGGTATGCAAAACATATTGCATACCTACAGAGAGAAGAGTTGGAAGACGCAAGAAGATGGATGGTGAGAACAGTTGCGATGCTGGCTTGACCTTAATACAGGAAACAAGCAGAGAACAACTGGAAGCAATTGATCAGCTTCAGACAGAAATTAAAAAACGTACTACGCAGATGAATACGCTGCACCAGCGATTTGCTTTTTTGCAAATTCAAACATTGTTGGATACTAAAAAAGATGATTTTATTAAGAAACAAATTCAGCACACGTGTGCTCAGTACACGGAATTGAATGCTGCATCTCTGCTCACCGAAATAACTCGACTTCGGCACCACATTATCTTGTATAAGGAGGTCAATCCTGATGAGCAGGTTGCAAACTGGTCAGCTTTAGATTTGCTTCGCTGGGTGTATAAGTGGAAGCTGCAAGAAAGTTTAACTAACTTTGTTGTCACATTAAGAATCTTTCTTACTATCACTATTTCTACAGCGAGTTGTGAAAGAAGTTTCTCAAAACTTAAACTAATTAAAACATATCAGAGATCTACAATGAGCCAAGAAAGACTGAGTAATCTAGCAATACTGTCCACTGAGAGAGACTTTAATGTAGATTTCAATTCCGTTGTTGAAAAATTTGCGCTAATTAAAAGCAGGCGAATTTAAATTAATCTGTATATTATATACAGATTGATATCTTGCACTTCTATTAAATAATTAAAATTAGAGGTACAGGTTTGAGGAAGTTGGCTCCATCTAGCCCAGTCTTGGATCATCTCCAGGGTATGGTTCCATTTTGATGTTTAGTTTTTGTTCTTGATATTTTTTGTCGTTTACGATGGTTGTGAGACGACATATAATAGCATGGCCCATGCTAGGTTACTACATGTGTATATTTGTATTCATAGACCTGCTGAAAATGTGGAGAATGTGTGTAATGCGTGTTCGCACTCAATAAAGTGTTGGAAAATAAACTTGTATTTAGATGCATTTTACTTTAATTACATAAGTATTTTCATAACAAACAATACATGTGCTTGGGGGGTAAAGGTTTCTTTAACTAATCTAGTAGAAGAGACTCGAGTGCTAAAATCCACGGGTTAGGGGGCGCAAATTACTTGCCTTGCCCCGGGTGCTGACAACCCACGCTACGCCACTGCCTAAGGCTTACTGTTCATTATGGGATATGAAGCTCCTACAGTGCCAAGACTAGCCATCATCCATCTAGGATGACCACATACTGGATGGATGATGGTTTTTCCTGTTAGAAGAACTCAGTTGGCCCTGCATTAGAATTCATTGTTAGATCCAGGGTCTAGCCTGGGGTAACTGATGCCTGGGTAAAAGTTTTTTTTTCCGGTCCCCCTAGATTGGTTTGGCTATATTGATAACACTTCCCCTTCACAAACAAAGACTTCTATCCAAACCCATTTCCATGGCAACCATTCCATTTCTTTCTCTAAAAACAACACCACTTTTTCCAGTCAGACTGCATTCACAATAATTACAAACAACAGTGCCACATTGCACCAACTGCACGTCATTGGTTACACTGCCCCCGCAGCACTTGACACAGTTTCATGCTGTGCTCTTAGCAATTGGTAGGGTGTCAAACTGCCCTCTTAGCACTTGGCAATACACCTGTCATAGTTCAGAGATGCTGGCTGCAGTGCACAGACATGCCCAAGATAGTTTTCCCAGTTTTCCTCTCACGGTCAAAGAGTGGCATATTATAGGGAACATTGGCTGTGGCAAATTAATTGAAAAATAGTGGCATAATAATGGGCATACTGGCTGTGGCATATAAATGGGCAAACAGTGGCATATTAGTGGGACAATTGATAGTGGCAAATTAATGGGAAAACAGTGGCATATTAATGAACAAACTGTCTGGGGCATATTAATGGGCAAACTGGCTGTGGCATATTAATGGGCAAACTGGCTGTGGTATATTAATGGGCAAACAGTTGCATATTCACAGGAAAACAGGCTATGACATATTAATGAGGTATGTCCTGGGGTGCATTTAAATCATTGGCATGATATGCAAAGACCTCGATAAAAGAACTTTGGGAGGGTAGGGGGGCGAAAGTGAGATTTAGGGACGAGGCCCTGAAATTTCTTCGTCTGACCCTTGCACTGACCTCATGCGCAGGTTTAGTTTAGTTTGCTGTTGTGAAGTGTAAAGTACATGTAAACTGATTTGACAAAGACAGATTTGTTCTAATCATGCTTGTTTCGATACCGAAAGACGGATTTTTTGTCTTTTCGCTCTTCAGGCACACAGACATCTCCCATGCTGATGCTTGTGCTCTATGCATGTGTTCTGAGGTCAGAGTGCTAGGAGTCGTGTGACCAGCCAGCGCTCAGACTTTAGACCATGTGGAAGCAGGAGAGACTGCATGGTAAAATATCTTGGAGTTGTGGGTGGGGTAAGTCCTGGTTGTGCATTGTTAGTGATGAGGAAAATGCTAGGGTGCTGGAGTAAGTGCTGGTTGTGCAATGTTGGTGAAGAGGCATGTCCTGGGGTACTGGGATAAGTCCTGGGTGTGCAATGTGGGTGAGGGGGCACGTCCTGGGGTGCTAGGGTAAGTCATGAGTGTGCACTGTTTAATAGCTTGGCTGCTCTTCAAAGAGCTACTTTTCAAAGAGTATATTTTAGAGATATTCTGGAGGTAGTCTGAGGTATATAAGAGGTGAGCAAAACTAAAAGATCTTTTTGATTTAAATTCTTAAAATGGCAGATTTCGTTTACTGTGATAATTGTTCTGCATTTGTTTCACGTTCCATTTTTTGGAGGTTTGGAGGCTGTCTAATCTGTCGACAGTTCTCAAGATTGCAGCAGAAGATTGCATTTTTAAAGTCCGAGATTTGTAATTTATCTGTAAAACAAACTCGGGTTGAGACTGTTGCGAAGTCACTGCCACAGAGGCCATTGCCACAGAGGCTTCCTAGGAATGGCAGGTGGGTTACTGTTGGATCTGGTAGGCTTAGAGTTGTGGATAAAAGGCATGTCCCGCAGTCTGTGGCTGTCCAGAATTCATTTTCAGAACTTTCAGAGTGCAGTGGTGTTGTGGAGGAAGGATCAGACACGGAGTTTCAGGAATCACTCTCCTATGTGGCTAAGGTGTGCAAGGAGAAGGTGAGGCCTGGTAGAAAGCAGTTGTTGTTGGGCGATTCTATCATAAGAGGTGCGGAGTTGGAAAGTATTGGCTTAGTGAGATGTCTTCCCGGAGCTACTGCTCGCAGAGACAGGAGGCGTATTTCTAATATTGTTAAGCAAGCAAATCAGGAGGGAGAATCGGATGTACTGTTTCATCTAGGGACAAATGATTTGGCTTGCAATGAGGTTTCAGAGGTGAAGGAAGCTTTTCGTGTTCTTGCCAATGATATAAGGCAGGTTGTGTCCACACTGTCCTTTTCTGAAGTTATGCCTGTGCATAACATTCAGAATGATAGACAGATGCGTATTAAGGACTTTAACTTGTGGCTTGGGGAATGGTGTCTGGAGCAAGGATTTGGCTTTGTTTCTCATGGAAGTTCACTATGGGATAGAAAGGAACTGTACAAAAAAGATGGTTTGCATCTTTCTCAAAAGGGAACGAATGTTCTCAGTGAGCATTTCAGAGGTTTTGCTAGGAGGTTTTTAAACTAAAAGAGGGGGGCAAAATGGCGATAAAACATCAATCCAATTGCCCCCCAAAACAGGGACAGAAGGTACCTGTAGTAAGTGTGCTGAAAAATGATAAGCTTAGGGTCATGTCTACAAATGCTCGCAGTTTAGGGAAGAAGATCCATGAACTTGTGGCAATATTGGCAACTGAGAATGTAGATTTAGTGGCTGTTACTGAGACATGGTATAATGAAAAACATGACTGGGACATATCAATACCAGGGTACTCTTTATATAGAAAAGACAGAGAAGGTAAAAAAGGGGAGGGGTGGCCCTGGATGTGAGGGATAGCTTAAAATGTAACGTAATACAAGTTAGTGAGTCGAACATAGAGTCAGTTTGGGTTACATTAGAATTTGGTAATCATATGGTAACTCGGGTAGGTGTGATTTATAGGCCCCCTGGAAGAATAGAGGAGTTAGATAATCTACTAGTTGAGGAAATAGCTAAAATGACAATGAAGGGAGAAGTGATCATCATGGGTGACTTTAATCTTCCTGATGTGAACTGGAAATACAAAATAGCTACTTGGGCCAGGAGTACGCATATCCTAAACTCCCTACTAGGATTATCTCTAAAACAATTAGTGCAGGAGCCAACTCGAAAGCAGGCCATACTAGATTTAGTGTTCACAAATGGAGATTTGTTATCAGATATTACTGTAGGTGAAAGTTTAGGATCTAGTGATCACCAGAAGTGTGGTTTAATATAAGAACAGTGACGCAGTCGCACCACACAAAAACAAAAGTTTTAGATTTTAGAAAAACAGACTTTTCTAAAATTAGATTAGGTGTAAAGAAGTCATTATCAGACTGGAGCAATTTAAATGGAGTCCAGGAGAAATGGGATTATCTAAAAGTTGCACTACTGAAGGCAACAGAAAATTGCATAAGGCTTGTCAGTAAGAGCAAAAAAATTAAGAAACCCCTGTGGTACTCTGCAGAGGTGGCTAAAATAGTAAAAAATAAAAAGCTAGCATTTAGTTATTATAAAAATACTCAGAGTGAGGAAGATAGAAAGATCTATAAGAGTAGGCAGAAAGAGGCAAAGCAAGCTATAAGAGCTTCCAAAGCACACACAGAAGAGACTATAGCCCAGTCAGTGAAAAGGGGGGATAAAACATTTTTTAGATACATAAATGAGAAAAGGAAAGTAAAACAAGGATTAGTTAGATTAAAAACAAAAGAAGGATGCTATGTAGAAGAGGATAAAGGCTCAGCAGACTGCCTTAATGAATATTTTTGTTCAGTTTTTACAAATGAAAATGAGGGTAAGAGACCTCATTTAGGGAAAAAGACTAATGAGTCTTTTGATGCATGTAAGTTTACAGAGGAAGAGGTTTTACTTCAGCTGTCTAAAGTAAAGACAAATAAGTAGTCGATGGGACCTGATGGGATACATCCAAAGTTATTAAAAGAACTTAGTGGTGTACTAGCAAAACCGTTAACAGATTTATTTAACCAATCATTGTTAACGGGAGTAGTTCCAGAAGATTGGAAATTAGCTAATGTTGTGCCCATTCACAAGAAAGGTAGCAGGGAGGAGGCGGGCAACTATAGACCAGTAAGTCTTACTTCAGTAGTGGAAAAAATAATGGAAACCTTGTTAAAGAATAGGATTGTTGAGCATTTAAAGTCGCTTGGATTTCAAGATCAGAGACAGCATGGGTTTACTTCAGGGAGATCATGCCAAACTAATCTTATTGATTTTTTTGATTGGGTGACTAAAATAATAGATCCGGGTGGTGCAGTAGACATTGCTTACCTAGATTTCAGTAAAGCTTTTGACACTGTCACACATAGAAGGCTTATCAATAAACGTAAATCTTTGAGTTTGGATTTCAATATTGTTGAATGGACAATGGCTGAGTGACAGGCAACAGAGGGTTGTAGTCAATGGGGTATATTCGATGCAAGGTCTTGTTACTAGTGGGGTACCTCAGGGATATGTACTTGGACCCATTCTCTTTAATATTTTTATTAGCGATATTGCAGAAGGTCTTGTTGACAAAGTATGTATTTTTGCTGATGATACAAAGATTTGCAGAAGGGTTGATATTCATGGAGGGATAAGCCAAATGGCAAATGATTTAGCTAAACTAGAAAAATGGTCAGAGCAGTGGCAACTGACATTTAATGTGGACAAGTACAAGATTATGCACCTTGGGCGTAAAAACCCAAAAGCAGAATATAGACTATTTGGTACAGTCCTAACCTCAACATCTGAGGAAAGGGATTTAGGAGTAATAATTTCAGAGGACTTGAAGGTAGGTAGGCAATGCAATAGAGCAGCAGGAAATGCTAGCAGAATGCTTGGTTGCATAGGGAGAGGTATTAGCAGAAGGAAGAGGGAAGTGCTCATGCCATTGTACAGAGCACTGGTGAGACCTCACTTGGAGTATTGTATGCAGTACTGGAGGCCGTATCTCCAGAAGGATATTGATACTTTGGAGAGAGTTCAGAGAAGGGCTACTAAACTGGTTCATGGGTTGAAGGATAAAACTTACCAGGAAAGGTTAAAGCATCTTAACATGTATAGCTTGGAGGAAAGACGTAACAGGGGGGATATGCTAGAAACATTTAAATACATAAAGGGAATCAACACAGTAAAGGAAGAGAGTATATTTAAAAGAAGAAAAACTACCACAACTGGAGGACATAGTCTTAAATTAGAGGGGCAACGATTTAAAAGTAATATCAGGAAGTATTACTTTACTGAGAGGGTAGTGGATGTATGGAATAGCCTTCCAGCAGAAGTGGTAGAGGTAAACACAGTCAAGGATTTTAAGCATGCGTGGCATAGGCACAAGGCTATCCTAGCTATAAGACCGGGGACGGGGGACTAATAAAAGTACTCAAAAAAAAATTGGGCAGACTAGATGGACCGAATGGTTCTTATTTGCCGACACATTCTATGTTTCTATGTTTCTATGGGGAATGTCTTGGGGTGCTGAGGTACTGGGGCAAGTCCTGCATTTGCAATGTGGGTTCTGGGTTAAGTCCTGGGTGTGCAGTGTGAGTGTTGGGGCATGTCCTGGAATTATGCGGTAAGACCTGGTTGTGCAATGTGGGTGATGGGCATGACCTGGGTGTGCAGTGTGAGCGATGGGCATGTCCTGGGGAGCTGGGATATGTCCTGGGTGTGCAATGTTGGTAATAGTGCATGTCTTTTTGTGTGCAATGTGGGTTGTAACTGGGGTAAGTCATGGGTGCACAATGTGGGTGCTGGGGAATGTCCTGGAATGCTGGGACAAGTCCTGGGCATGCAATGTGGGTGCTGGGGCATGTCCTGGAATGCTGGAATAAAGTCCTAGGTGTGCAATGTGGGTGATAGGGCATGTCCTGAGAGTCCAATGTGAGCGATGAGGCATGTCCTGGGGCACTGGCTTACTGGGGTAAGTCCTGGATGTGCAATGTGGGTGATGGATGATGACCTGTGTGTGCAATGTGGGTGATTGTGAATGTCCTGGGGTAAGACGTCCTAGGTGTGCAATGTTGGTGATGGGGTATGTACTGGGGAGCTGGCCTACTCGAGTAACTCCTGGGTCTGCAATGTGAGTGATAATGCATGTCCTGGGCCAGGCCTTACAATTGTCCTGCTTTATGCAGGCCAGTTCCAATTCGGGACTGCAATCCTGTGGATCCAGTTTTATTCTCTGGGGTCCAGGACACTGGATAATGCATTCTGCGCATTTGCAGAATTGTGTGAATGTGCAATAGTGCTGCCAGTTTGACTGACAGCATGTGTGACTTGCCAAGCTATGACCCCTGTCATTAGATTCACCGGGCCTTGAAGTTAAGTAGTATGCTTGTCTATGCCTGTGTGACTGTGTGGGGGTGTGAAAGTTTGTGCGAATACGTAAGTCAGAGTGACTGTGTGACTGACCTTGTGTGTATGTGGTATGTGTGTGGAGAATGGCGGGGCAGCATTTCAATTTTGGACCCAGACAGCACAATGTCTTGGGCCAGCTCTGAGAAAATAACCAAACTGCTTTCGTTCCAGAAAATAATGCTCTTCTATAGATGCTATGTGTTTGATTTGGGGTTATAAAGTACATGTAAACTGATTTGACAGAGACAGATTTATTCTAACCATGCTTGTTTTTATACCTAGAAATTTAAATTGTGATAGACAATCTCAGCAAAGTAAATGAATTTTGAGTTAACTTAAAGGACAACTGTAGCAAAAAAAATGAAGTTCTGTTTAACTGAAAGATGGCCTCAAGTGTAGGTATTTTATATAGAAATGCTTTAATAAAATAATACAAATAAAGTACCTTATTTAACCATCTTTAATGTATAGCATTTTTGGTCAAAAGGGTCAGATCATCTGAACCAAGGTGAGTGAAGAGCTGACCCAAGAACATGTCTGCCCGCTGTGAGAACTATATGGGGTAAGGAAGGCTTAATAACGTACTTAATTTGTATTCTTTAATTAAATAATTTCTCTATAAATCATCTGCACTTGATACAATCTTTCAATTAAATATAAGTTATTTTTTTTGCTACAATTCTCCTTTAATCTCTGTTCTGAGATGAGCCACAATTTTCTAAGACTATGCATAATTTTATATTTACTGGTCCCTAAAGTTTCTGATTGTGGTCTTTGTCACTAAGATGACAGTTAAACAAATATCCTTTGTTAGGTATTACATCTTAACTGCTCTGCAATAAATAAATCCAACTAAGATTGGCAGACCTTTTGCATAAATTGCACATTATAATTGTATTATAAATATACTATAAGCTATTTTTATCTAAATTACTAAAGCAGTGCTTGAGGTGCCGATAAATTATTCAGGAGTAGAAGAAAAAATAACATCATTATCTTCACCTGCCATCTTTAGCTAAACACTTAACAATTCTTAAGCTTAACTAGTATGGTTTATAGTGAAAGAGCTTTATCTGTCTGGGAGGAGGACAAGTAACCACCTGCTGGAGAAAACATTCTTAAAGAAATTGTTACCTGTTTCACATATTTCTATAAACCCATTTTTTTCTTTCTCTTGCTTTTCCAATATCCCAACCAAGAATGTAAAATCAACATATATTCTAAATAAAAAATGAACAAAAAAGAATACAGCAACCACAGACCTTGGCCTCGTCAGTGTGGTATCCCTCTAGGTACGTCTGTGGTTGCTGTGTTCCTCGTGCAGAGGAGACCTGCCAGGCATTTTGGATCAGGACTGACCTTATGGGTGGGACCAGTCTGATATGCTAATGGAGAGGATTCCTCTGTAATGGTGCAAGCGAACAAAAAATGGTGATTCCTCTCCTGAGTAGGGTACATCCTATAGGGCTGGCTATTCAGCTTTTGCCTGTTCTCGCTGAGAGGGATCCCACACCTTGTGTTTTGTCTTTAGGCCAAAGCAGCCGAGTTGGAAGAATTCTCCAATGCAGAAATATGTATCCAATTCAACTAATTTGACCTTAAGTTTGAAATTCCGGTCTCAATTGTAAAACAGTTATATAAAATTGCTTAGCGTGCCCCCTCCCTGATAGTCCACTCGCATTCAGGTGAACAGATTACTGCTTATCTGTACTGGCTCCAAGAATCCCTCACTGGACCAACAATGGTAGAAGTTGCTCTCTCAGTGCAACAAAGAAAAATCAAAGGAGCAAGGGTTAGGTAAGTATTACAAATTTATTGCAATAAACACATCCCTTGTTTACATTTAAAAAATAACACTGCTCCACAAGAAAGGAATAAAAGTCCAAATGCCAGAAGACATGTGTCTATTGCAAAAATAGTCTAGATAAAACACCAGGAAGTTGCATACAGAACCCCATTTGAAAATACAACTATTTGTTAAAATATCCCCTAATTCCTCATACATTTCATATCTCAATGTTTCCTTACCATCTTTGCCTCTTAATAAAAATGGGAGGTGGTCTGTGTTTAAAGTGTATCTCTCATGTCACTTTATAAAAGTATTTCTATACATTACGCTAGTCATATTGATAGCAAAAGCAGGCGGGGGCATGGGGTAGGTAGGGACGTTGAGAGGGACATAACATGGGGGGGGGCAGGGACAGCGAGAGTGGAAAGGGTATTTGGTGATAGGAACAGTGATGGGACAGAGCATGAACATACAGGGACAGCAGCAGAAGACAGGGTGATGGGAGGAGGGAAAAGGGAAGCATGATCATTGAGAGCAGGCAGGACAGGGACAATGAGTTGGGACAAGGACAGTGAGTTGAGACAAGGCAGGGGGCAACAGGAAACCTAAATGGTCATTGACAGCTTAAATTTGACACATTAGCAATTAATTATCATTAACTATATAGGAAGCAAAATTATAAATAGCTTCCATGGTTTTTTTTGCCTTCTTTTCGATCAAAAGCGGGAATATTAGGTAGAGGGTTGAACTTGATGGGCTTGTGTCTTTTTTCAACCTAAATTACTATGTTACAATGTTACCCAAATTGTTGACTAAACATCATGGGAAGCAGAATCAAACAAGTGGGGTCAAAGCAGGGAGAGACAGGGGTAGTGAGGTTGGACATTAATAGCTAACTTTTGGCACACCAGCTGTTATGGACTATAAAGCTTGCAGAGTTTGCACTCTTTTCTTGACATTTTGTGTCATGCTCGGTTGATTAGTTAACTAACCTTTGAGTTCTGTGACTCATTAATATCAAATACAAATAAGTACAGCCACTGGTTGCCTCCTCACCTGCTGATAGCACAAACTTAAAGGGATAATTACCTTGGTTATCAACCAGGAGAACAATGTTTCTGTGAATTGGCCCAAACTGAGTGCCAGTTGCGCTTGGGTTTTATCATTTGTAAAATATACACTGTTAAATATAGTTTTATAATGGTAAGCAAGCAGACCACTTTCAATGCATTTTTTGTCCTCTAGGAGATGCTGTTGGTCTGTTTAGCAGGTAGGATTGTATTAATTTTCAAAATCACTTGTTAATTGTGCAGAACAGGGCTGTTTCTCAATACAGCTGAAAAGGATATAATTCAAACAAAGCAAAGCAGGAAATTAAGTTGTCAGAATGAAAATTACATAAACTAGATCACAACAAATAAAGATTTGGATGCACCTGCTGTAGCTAGCCATTTCTGTGCCCAAAGCAAGAACATTTACATTATAATTTTATATTGGTTATTTTGCACAAAAATAAAACCAGATATGCTGCTTGGGGGGCTCATTAACACATTGCTGGTCCTGGTGGTGTCTAAGGTGCAGTAGATTTTCGTCTCTTCCATACACCAATCAACCTGTTTTCATGAGATATAGACACAAATAGACAAGACAGATACAGTACAAGAAAAGGTACAGAGATTTATAGGCAGACAAGGCAACTGGTTAGATATGACAGATACAGCCGTGGTTGGACCTGATTGCATTTGGCAGTTTCCACTGGCCTTTTATCTCACCTTCTTAATCTCAGATCCAGAAAAGCAAAGGAGATGGTGAATGCTATAAACTCTTCTCTCACACAGTGCATGCGTATGTGGTCTGTGTGGATACACAAAACATTAGGTTTTTCTATCTTAACATACTGATCCCAACCCAAGCATCCCCTGATGGAAGATTTAGTGGATAATGTACTAAACAAGTGCAGTGGGGAAAAAAGTAGGTAAACCATGAGTAAGGAGCAATTTGTGACTATTTGTAACATTCTGCGCTTTTTTTCCTGATTTGTGCACCTTCCGTTTATTTTTATTTAGCATGAATTTTTTCCGGTTGCGCTAATAAATTGCGATTATATTTGCGCACGCTAAAGAGCTTTGTGAATATTTTGTGTAAAATAATTCTTATTTGCGTGTGAAAATTACGCCAGCTTTTAGCAAGTGCTATCAAAAGAGGTAGAAAAAATATTCGCAAAGTTGCCTGTTTTTATTCTCAGTTATGCCCGTTTTTAATCGCAATTTGCTCGGATGTACTATTTGAGTGTTAAATGTTTAGTACATTGCATAAAATGTATTTGAGTTTTTTTAAGTACGTGCCTCTCTGAAAAGGGAAAAGTGTTGCAGTCCTCAGGCCAGCCCATTGAGAACATGGTAGAGAGCAGCCCAGTCTGTAGCTGATTCAGCCTGCAGAGACTGTCTCCATTGTTATATTGCACCCACCAATGGCATTGACATATTCTAAGATGGTTTGTTATATGTTATTCTTCCTCATTTGAGATCTTTTTTTTATGCTGTACCCATTATGAAATCTGATTGCTGGCACACTCAGTGTACCAGCTCTTCATTTTTCGAATAGGTTCCTTCATGTTCTGCTTAAGTCTGATGCACCTGCTTTGATGCACCCTTCCTCTGCCTACTCATCTACCACTTGGAAGTGCTACATCCTTTTTGGCCAAAACAGCATGGTGGGATTTGTAGTTGGGCTTTTATGAAAGGACTGCAATGTTAATTATTATAAATGGGTTTGAGGCCTGGGGAATCCCTTGACCCATAACTATATATACATCCCCCACCCAAGTGGAGGGAACAGTACCTAGCTCCCCCTGATTATATGAATTGTTCATGTTCATTGGTGGTAGTAGTAGAGGAGGGTGGCTGTGTTGTCTCTGCCCTAGTACTATATAGTCTGGGAAACACCACTCTTTTTTTTAATTATTTGAGGAGGTTTCAGCTATCTGGCCAATGACACTGCTGGCTGGATTGTATATATATACACACACACAAACACACACACACACACACACACACACACACACACACAAGCTTTAAAATTGGATTAGAACAAAGTAATGCTGGGAATACACAATGGGGTTAGCTGCAATCCTCCCCATTAGTTAAAACATTGCAGTTAGCAGGATATTAATATGATGACTTTACCTGGATCAGGCAGGAAATATGGTTAGGCGCCACAAGGAGGGTGTGTTGGGTGCGGGCCACACCGAGTGACACCCATGCTGCCGGCATTGTCTTTGCAGCATATTGAGCTGCTAAACATTTTTTTTTCTTCGGCTTCCAAAAAATAAAAAACATATCATTGCTGGTTGTATTTCAAGGGAAGACTGCATGGAGGAGACGGCTGGGGACAAAGAGCAGCCAGGAAGTAAGTACTGGGGAAGGGGAAGGAGGGTGGCATATTAATGGGCAAATTTACTATGGCATATTAATGGGCAAATTGGCTCCTGTGTCAGGCATAATTAAGGGTGCTCTGGTATGTGACATATTTTGTGTGGCTCCTGTTTGTGGAATAATTTATGGGGCTTCTGTATGGCAAATTTAATGGGCCCTCTGACTGACATTACTAAGGAATCTGTCAGTCAGCACTGGTTGACACCAACCCTAGTGACACCTCTATTACCCAAGAAATGATTTTTTTTCTGGCTTTAGTCATATAACCAGAATACAGAGTTCATTATAAAGTTGCACTAAATCTTTGTACAATAATTGGTAGATCTTTAGGCCCAGAATAAGGATAATAGGGTCTACTCAATAAAGAGAGAATTGCAGATAATGGCAGATAATGGCAGATAATGGAGAAGGGAATCTTAAACTTAAGGCCAAATTAGCAGTTTTAAATTCCAATTTCATTTCCCTGCATTTCTCTCTTTATTGCGTAGCCCCTATAATTTTTAGATTGAGGAAATATTTAGCTTTTTCACTAACAGGTGCTGGCAGGAATTCAAATTCTGTAGTCCATGGGCCAGTATGAAATTGAAACCCCCAACTTCCAGGTATCAGTGCGAGTAAAGGATGTACCAATTCAACCCCAGGGTATGGGCATTGTCAGTGCCATATTATTAAAAGGAATTGGGAAAATGTCAGTCCTCGACCCCAGAATTATCTTTGGGTGAGAAAGCCGGGTTACACCTCTGTGTATTACTAGGAATGGATTTAAAATAGGGCATCCTTGCACTTTTAGTATTAGGTTTTACCCATGGGCTGGTGACGTGTATTACCAGTAGTACTGTTCCCATCATCTTCTGCCAGCTGCTTTGCTAGCTAAAGCATGAGCGGAGGAATGTGTGGCATCATCTACTTTATTGAGCTAGGGAAATGTAAAAGGAATCCACATTGCTTTTGAAAGTATTCATATGCAAGAATAAACTGTTTTTTTTTTTTTTTAGAAACTATAACTGTAAAAGTAGAATGGATGTAAATATAACATTTTATATTACATTACATTAATATTTATTTATACAGTGCCAACAATTTACATAGCAGTTTGAACAGAGCATAGAGGGGAACTACCAGGACAGATCCTAGGGTCACAGGTGGATTTGGAATCTGTATAGAGAGCAAACAGACTCCAAAAACATGGCCACCGTAGATAAAAAACATCTTCAGAAGTCACTTGACTTCCTGACTCCAAAAACATGGCAGCTGTAGATGAAAAACATCTCCAGAAGTCAGTTGTGACTTCCTGACTCCAAAAACATGGCAGCCGTAACAACATGAGAACTATGACGGCGTGAGGCTATAATACTAACTCCTCCCATTTAAAAATGTGTTCAGGAAATATAAATAAAAAATAAAAAAACTTTATTATAAATTATTGAAAATAAAAGTAGAAACCCAGTGGATAAAATATGAATAATCGTGATTAAACATGTTCTCTCATATATTCAACAATATTATTAGCACATGCCAACTAACAAGTTAACTACTTAAAACCCTAAGAAACTTTGCTCAGTACAAAGTATTATGTCTTATTAATTAAATGCATGGAGAAGGCACCACATGGCAACCTCCCATCACATTTATATTGGGGTATCCATTAAGTCAGTCTAGGGCACTGAAAGTTTGAGTTAACCAACCACCTTGGAATTAAAGGCAAGTAAAAATACTAGGCTTAAACCTAATAACATTCATTTACCTGTTTCTAGTTGGCTCAATCAGTGTCTGACTGGGATTGCTGTTTTTTTGTAGTTTGTTTCAACTGGACAGTGGCATCTCCAGAAATATATTATGGGTGGGGGGCAAGAGGTAGGGTGACCATGTGTCCCGGAATGCCCGGGACAGTCCCGAAATGGGACTTTATGCCTCAATCAGGGGCAATGCAAAGTACTGATTGAGAACACTGATAGAGGGAGTGTCAGACCCCAGTTCCATCCCATGCCTCCTGCAGGGACCCCCTACCTGGTCCAGCAGACTCCAGGTACCGTGCACCCCGCCGGGGGGTGCTCGATCGTGGTGTAGGCCGCATCCCCGGCCTGTAGTACAACCTGCCTCGTGTAACGCGAGTGCAGGTGTCAATCTGATGGCCCGGTAGTGTGCTCCCATTGGAGGATGCACGGGAGGTGTGGAGAGGGGGCAGGTCCTACTCCTGCCTTAACTATCTGGCTAAAGCCAGAGGGGGGCGGCGACCTGCAGTATGGTGGGCAGAGCAAAGGTCCTGGCACCCTATTTATACAGCAAGCACTGTTCAATCAGAGCTTGCTCATTTTCCAAGCTTGTAGTGTGGCTAGTCCCTCTACAGTGATTCCTACCCATATCTTTGCACCTTGTTACCCTGTGATTATTGATCTCCTGGCTACCGAACCCTTGGACTGTATTTTGACTATGTTTACCTCTCCACTCCTGACCACGGATTATCCATTACCTACTTTGAACCTTTTCTGCCTGCATTGACCCCTTGGACTGTATTTGACACTGTTCTGCCTTACCTAGGGTTGCCACCTGGCCAGTATTTTACCGGCAGGCCGGTAAAAAATTGCCATGAGGCCAATGTTAGGTCGGTATTTTTTTGAAGAAAAGGTGGCAACCCTAGCCTTACCCCTTGGAACTGCTGCCACTCCGGACTTTTCTAGTGTGCGCACCACCTAGTGCCAACAGCCTTGTGCTATGCGCCCAGGTACCAACCCTGACAGGGAGGTTTCAGCCAATCGGGTGAAACCTCTTAACTCTCCGTGTTGGCTGAGAGTTCAGAGGCCTCTCCTGATTGGCTCAGTTCCTCCTTCACACAGAGCTCAAAGCTGCAGCATCCTGCCAGCACTGGGTACGGAAGGCAATAACTCTGATGTGTGTATTTGTGAGTGACAGACTATGTATGTGTGAGTGGCAGACTGTATGTTTTTATGTGTGAGTGACAAACTGCCTATGTATGTTTGAGTGACAGATTTCCTATATCTGTCTAGCATTGCAGGGGTTAGGTCCACTGACCCTGCATATATCTGTCTAGCATTGCAGGGGTTAAGCCATCTAACACTGCCTATGTCTAAATAGCAATCCCGGGGTTAAGTCTTCTGACACTGGGTATATCTAGATAGCAACCCAGGGGTATACACACATATTATATATACATATATATCACATACTTATATACACAGAGGCATAAATAGAAATTACTGGGCCCTGGTGCAAAGGTTTCCACAGGAAAAACTTTAAACTACCACATTCTATACATCCAAACACCAGTAGTGACCATGATAAAAATGCCACTGTATATGAGTGTGGATTAATGAGTGTTTTAGTGAACGTTATGTGAGTGTGTGTTTGTACGTGTGTATTAGTGAGCATGTATTTGTGAGTATATGTTAGTGCATGTTATGTGAGTATTCACGGGGGTTATGTGAGTGTGTATTAGTGTAATTGTGTGTTAGTGTTATGTAGATGTTCTAGTGAACGTTATGTGTATTAGTGAGTGTGTATTAGTGCATGTTATATGAGTGTATACATACTGACACACTAACAGATAGTCACTCACAGATACACAAACACATACAGTCACTCACAGACATACACTCACCAATACACACAGACACTCACAGACATACAGTTTCAGATATACAGACATTCACAGACATACACTCACCGATACACACAGTCACTCACAGACATACACAGTCACTCACAAATACACACACATACACAGTCACTCACAGATACACACATACACAGTCACTCACAGACAGACACTCACCGATACACACAGTCACTCACAGACATACAGTTTCAGATACACAGCCACTCACAGACATACAGTTACAGATACACAGACACTCACAGACATACACTCACCATTACATAGTCACTCACAGACAGACACTCAATGATACAGTCCCTCACAGACATACAGTTACAGATACAGTCACTCACAGACATACAGTTACAGATACAGTCACTCACAGACATACACTCACTGATACAGTCACTCAGACATACACTCACTGATACAGTCACTCAGACATACACTCACCAATACACAGTCACTCACAGACATACACTCACCGATACACAGTCACTCACAGACACACAGTCACTGATACAGTCACTCACAGACACTCACCGATACACAGTCACTCAGACATACACTCAGCGATACACAGTCACTCACAGACACCCTTACACATACACTCCCATAGACAAAATGACACACACACCAACAGACACCCTCACACATACCCTTACACACACAGGCACCTTACACACACAGACACCCTTATAAACCTTCACTCACAGACACCCTTACACATACACAAAGACACATAAAAAAACACTTACACATGTATTTTTCTTTTTTTTACATAAAACTAAAATTTTATGATGTTTGTCCCCCTCCCTGCTCATTTACATTTTAGTTGCAGGGAGGGAGACTGTCATGCTGTCTGGGCTTCCAATCCCTGCAGCCGTATTTCTCTTCTTCTGAGCGCCATGATGTCAGCTGACATCCGGGCGCTGTGACATATCTGAGCGTGAGGGGGCGGAACATGTCCCACGATCGGAAATCAGTCCACAGAGGTGCGGTTACTGCTGCCAATCACACGTGGGCAGCACCTCCGTGTTTGGTCCGAGGAGGAGGATCATGATGCTCCGGCATGAGCAAGTGCGTAGCAGCGCTAGCTCTGCATGCCAGGCACCTTCATATTTTGCAGCTATACAGTACCCCGTGCACCCGCCCAGGATCAACCCTGGGAACTACATAATACAGAAAGTCCTGTTCGTAAGCTTACAATCTGGAGGACAATGATGCAAGGCTCCTAAAATCTCTAGTGCTGTATCTTAACTTTTTAAAATGTTTTACATAGAATGCTATGGATGTTCCATTTCCCTGGCTCTTAAAAATAATCAGGCTGGTGCCTGAATTGGTCAGTCTAACTCTTAAAGGCAACAGAAATTCTATTTGTCTTAATGGACAAATACAACTCTTTATCCTTTGGTTTGAGTAGCTATGCATCTGTTGAGTTAAAGGTGTGTCATTGTATCACTGCATTGTTATCTATTGTAAACGTGTTTTTGTTCTCTCATGTGCAAATCGCCACAATAAAAAAGTCTCACTATAATGCTAGTGTGAATTACAGGGAATGTATGTAATGCGATCACAATATACCCTTGTTCACTGACAGCTGTACAAGAGCACATGGACAGAAGAGGCATAAAAAGCAAAAGAGTACAAAAATCTAAATGGTCATTCTTATGTTTCTCAAAGATATGAAAGACTAGCCTTTTAGCAACTTTTCAGTATATTGCTACAGGTGAAACACAGGTAATCCAAGATACTGACATCTGGAAGGTATAATAGATAGTGTTCTGTTTTAATTAATCATGTACAGTAATTAACTAGGGTGTAATGAGATACAATCTGTCTAAAACAGTGTTCATTTATATCAACACTCAAGTATAATGTTTGTTATGCACCTGTTTCTGATCAAAGAACACGGTTGGACGACCATTAATGTGGACACAGTTCATTATGTGTTTGTTTGACAACTGATATCCATGTACATTGTGAGAAGCATAAACAATTCATGAATGTCTAAGCTTATCCTGACTTTTATGGATCTAATTACTGTAACTGTAAAATTGGTAATTATACAGTGAATTCCTAGTACAGGCATTATGTTAATGGTTATACATTATACCTCCCTTCCTTCACTAAAAACAAGAAACAACAAACTTTTACAACTGCATTGTAAAAATCAAATATGTGAATTATACAAATCAGCATAAAAATAAACGCCTTGATGTTTTCTCTTTGTGAGGGGGGGGCGGGGGGGTCTGGGGCAGGGTCAGATTTCATTGTAGTCATAAGAAACTATCATATTTTCTGCCTTTATAAAGTACCTCTTATGATAATGTTCTTCTAAAATTATCACTTATCACAAAAATGTTTATGTTCCAATAATTGTTACTTCGTTATGAAACACCGTGCTATGTAGGAGAAAACAAAATGTACAAGTAGTTTGCTACAAAACAAGCTTAGATATAATGGAACTAAAAGTGAGGATAGCCCTTCTCACACGAAGTTTTGGTTGTGGTAGCCCAGGCACTCTCAACTATCTAGAAAAGAAAATGCCAGTAAAATATCACATCTTGTAAAGCTGATTATCTCATGAGACATCCACTTACGTTTACTATAATCTGATATAATTAGGGTTGCCACCCAGCTGCCATTTTACTGGCAGACTGGTAAAAAACATTTGAGGCCAGGTCTACAGAGGCAATATCATGGCCAGTATTGTTTTGATGAAAAGGTTGTAACCCTAGTTGTAATCAGTGACAGAACAGGTTGCATTTCCGAACAATCAATTTACTTGTTAACTGATTGCCAGTGATAAGCAATGTGTCTGTGTAAGGACATAAGTGTAAGTGGCAAGGTTTGCAAGGTCTGTAGCAATTAAATTGTCCTTCACAAATCTGGTAAAAGTCAACCATGAGAAATATTGGTGCCTTACCCTTCTTGTTATGGTGGACAATTAATGAATTCAGACAGACCTATTAAGAGTGGCTTGTTGTTGAAAATAGATAATCTATCACAAGGTAAACTGCTACTTAGATTAATTTCTATACAGATACATTTATATGTAGGAAGGCTTACGTTGCTGCGCCAAAAAAGAGGGAAAGGGATTCTACTAATTACATTGGGGAATTAGTAACTCATGGTACCCACACAGCATAGTCATGTATAAATAAAATCTATGTAAAAGGAAATTTGCCAGCAAACTAAAATAGCTGCATCACTTCACAATAGGGTACCACATCATCAAATTTTACATGGCCCCTTACATGGCTCAACAAATATCTTCTTGTGATTGATATTGGTCTGAGGCTCACCTGTGGCAGTCCAACTTTTCTAGACTACAGTTCTAATGATGCTCACTCTTTTTGAAACCAAACCAATTTGAATTGAGTGAAAATCTTGTTGTACAGAAAAACAGATCAAAGAGAAAAATCTGATTGAGAGATGAGAGGGCGGACTGAAAGAAATGAGAGATAAGAAACATATATAAGATAATAAACTTATATAGAAGTGAAATAGATGCAGAAGAGAGAAGAAAGAGACATAGATAGCTGGTAAAGAAGAATATATGAGAGATGTATTGATTAAAAAGTTGAGGTTGAGATAAAAAGAGAACGGAGAGTAATAACTGTGAGAGATAGAGAGAGCTGAGAGATAGGTCAGAAAGAGACAGATATAAAAAGAGTTGAGAAATACAGAGAGGTATGATAGAAAGAAAAGCCTAAGAGGGAAGGAGAGAGAGAGACAGGTAGCAGAGAGAGGAAAGAAACAGAAGGACAAGGGCAGTTGAAATAAGATGTGACAAGAGACCGAAAAAGAAAACCTCACACATGCCTTGTGAAGCTGCAGCCCAGACCAAATAAGGCCCTGTTTAGAAGGCTCCAGGTGGAAGATGAAAGGAGAAAACAGCAGAACGTGTGCACATCTCCCACAGTACATTAGAGCAATGCACTGATCACTGCACAGGAATGGCCCTAAGATTAGACATAACAGCCAGAGGAAAAACTTGGTGAGGTGGGGCAAGGATAAATGGCAAGAGCCATATAATAAAAAAAAGGCTAGATCCAATAGATATCAAATTCATTTTGGTAAGAAGAATGCAGTGGAAACATGGCACTGAGATGCGTAATGGTTAAAGGGTCTACTCAATAAAGAGAGAAATGCATGGAACTGAAATTGGAATTTCAAACTTTAGGCCAATGTAGTTGAATGGAAAGATTATCCAGTGTAGCTGAATGGGACAATTTTTCCAACTGGGAAGCTTTGGGTTTACATTACTATAGAGAAAATATATTGTTTTGAGTGTGCAGATAACAAATCTCAAATGTTTAATAGGATCGTTTTTATTTACATGACATTTTCTTTGAGCTGTTTTTTTTTTTTTAGAAAATGGAGAAAAGCGAACATCTGGCTTCTTGAACAGACCAGGTGAACAATGGAGATTATATTTGAAAATATTTTTGTAGAACACTAATTTCAAAATTGGAGTCTTTGTAACCTGCACACTTTAAACAGTCATTCAAAAATACAATAAACCTTTTAATAATAGCTGGTGGGGTTAACTTACAAATGGGAGTTTGAAAATTTCAAAGCACAATCATCTTGTGTTTATTGTTGTTTAATGGGAAAGAACAAGTTGTAATTACATAATAAATACATAATCATTCGCATAATATAAAATGCATTTTATGGATGCAGCTAGCCACACATAGTGACAGCTGGAAACACTTCATTGCTTACACGGGAGATTAACAGGAAAATGTTATGTTCAAGAGACTAATTACAACATCTTCCCCTCAGGGAAGAAAAGATCAGATGTTTACTGGGGATTAATAATGAATGAAGTGAAGGGAAAAGAACTTGCTGAATACCATATTTAGTGTACTCATGTCAGCAGGTTGTAATTTACTTATTAAATGCTAGGTTGTAACGAACTGGGTCCAGGTGACATGGAGTCACATTGAAGATAGGAGACACAGAACCTAGTGAAGGATAACCACACTTGAGGCCCCAGGTTGGTTTGACCACATACCAGGGCCATGCGGTAGCAGCTGCTTCTCCAGTAAAGGCAAAATAGGAACTGAAGACACCCTGCAGACACCCTGGAGCAGGCATGGAACATACCAACTCTGACAGGATAAACGTGGTGCTACAGGCTTAGGCAGATAGTATTTAAAGGACAGAGTAGAAAAAAAATAACATAATACAGAATACAGGACTAAAGAAAGACTATAGAGTAAAAGCAGAATTGAAACAGACATGAGCCGGGAAAGGCAGAAACCAAACTGAAGATAAGAAATACTGGGCTTAAGACAAACAGGGAAAAGTCCGCTGAGGAGACAGACAGAGGACATGGCAACACAACTGTGGAGCCATATAAACAAAACCACAGACATAAAAACAGAACTAGCCTAGATGGTAACTAGTGATGGTTTAGTTATATCAAATGGCCATGAGATGATGAGATTTACCACCTGCGCCAAAGTACCTCACAATAGGGGAACGTTCCTTGCACTACAAACCTGCCAAAAATAATAACCAAGACTGAATTAAACATGGATGTGGGTTGGAGGAAGGGGGCTATTTACATAGTTGGTGGAGCTGTGGAGCTCTTCAACCACTGTAGGTAAATATTTAAACTCGAATGACCAAAAGATTTGGCTCAAATTTGGAATTATGAAGACTGAAACATACGTCTGTGGTTGCTGTGTTCCTCGTGCAGGGGACACCTACCAGGCATTTTAGATCTGGACTACCCTTAGCACAGACATGTCCCCATGGTGACTCTTGCACTCCTCTTTTGAACATCAGAGTGCCATTAGTCACGTGACCTGCCAGCGATCACGTGACTTGCTGGCAATGAGAGCGCGTGGGGACCTCAAGGCAGCATGGAAAGTCTGGTGGCAGATTTATAGGTCTGAGGGGCAGATTAGCAAGTTTGGGTACATTGGCAAGTCTGTGGGGCAGATTGGTAAATGTGGAGGCAGAATGGCAAGTCTGTGGGGCAGATTGGCAAATCTGGGGAAAGAATGGAAAGTTGGAGGGGCAGGTTGGCAACTAAAAGGACATAAAAACAATAAATGCATTTTTTCAGTCATAGGTTTTATTGAATATGAAAAAAATGTGAATTAATATTTACTGGTAAAACCCTTTTCCTGTAATTAATATCCAAAGTGTATAAATAACTGCTGATTTTGCCATGTCATGCCACATTTATACATTACTGCTGATTATGCAATGGTATGCCAAGTTTATTTGAAATGTTAAGTGAGGGGGTAAGTCCTGTGAGTGCAATCTAAGTGCTGGAACATATGTCAAGTAACAATCAGATATTACTGGTGGCTTCACAGTACCTGTAGCCCAGGGGCAAACAGTTTCTTAATCCAGATATTGATATGCTAATGGAGAGGTTCCTTCTGCAATGGTGTAAGGAAGCAAAAAAGAATGGTGATTCCCCTCCCAATAGGGTACATCCTATAGGGCTGGCTATTGGAGCTTCTGTCTATTTTCGGTGGAATTCCCAATTCTTTCTTTGTCTCTGTGATATGTAAATGACGTCATCCTCTGGAGGTGTCAGAAGGCATTCACACTTCTAGTGGGGTCTTGATGTTTGGTTTGTTGGCTGATCTATAATCTGATAATGGGATGGAAATTCTGTATCCGGGGAGAGGCCATACTGGTGAACATGCTCCACGGTACTGCCAAAATTATCCGTCAACGCGAAGTAGTCCCTCCCGTCGCAAGCTCTGGGACAGGATGGGACTACATTTCCCATGAGCACTGGCTCTAAATGTATAGTGAAGAATGGAGGGTGATGAAAAGGAGCTTCACACCCGGGCCATGAGGAAGGCGAGTATCCCTTATCCGAACTGACCCACATCCGAATTTTGTTTTTCAGGGACATTTTTTATCTTCAGATAAGGGATACTCAACCTGGATTACAATTGTAATTGGGTCATTTTGGATCTTCAGATAAGGAATACTTAACTTGTATTCAGGAACCCCGCAGAGCTGCGTGATGCATGCAGACATCCTCTGCCGCTGCTAAGCACTTCCGCTGGGACTTCTATGATGGAAGCCAGGAGGTCACTTTCCGGTGGTCGGTCATAGAAGACGAAGTGTCGAGCAGCATCGGAGGATGTCTGCACGCATAGAGCCCCCACTAGCCACCAGGGATAATGGCAGCAAGTCTGGGGAGGGAGAATCATTGGTGAAGGGTGGGGGTGGGTGGGAGAACCATTGGTGAAGGGTGGGGGTGGGGGGGAGTAGCATTGGTGAAGGTTGGGGGTGGGAGGGAGCAGTATTGTTAAGGGTGGGGGTGAAGGGGGAAGCAATGGTTAAGGGTGAGATGGGGAGGCAATGGTTAAAGGTAGGGGTGGGAGGGGGCAGTATTAGTTAAAGGTGGAGGTGGGCAGTATTGGTTAAAGGTGGAGGTGGGCAGCATTGGTTAAAAGGTAGGGGGCAGCATTTGTTAAAAAGTGGGGGGCAGCATTGGTCAAAGTCTGGGGGTTGGGTGGGAGCAGCAGCAGTATTGGCTAAGTCTGGGGTAGGGGTGGGGGCAGCATTGGCAAAGTATGGGGGTAGATGGCTGTGGGGTATGCATTGGCAAAATCTGGGGGGCAGATATCTCTGCGGCAATGCATTAGCTAAGTCTGGGGGGCAGATGGCTGTGTGGGTGGCAGTATTGGCTAAGTGTGGAGGTCAGATGGCTGTGCGTGGGAAGCATCGGGTAAGTCTGGGGGCATATGACTGTGTGGGGGGCAGTATTGGGTAAGTGTGGGGGTCAGATGGCTGTGTGTGGGATCCATCGGGTAAGTCTGGGGGCATTTGACTGTGTGTGGGGATGCATTAGCTAAGTCTGGGGCAGATGGTCGTGTAGGTGGATGCATTGGCAAAAAAAAAGAAATAAAAACAAGAAATGCATGTTTTTCTATCATAATTTTATTAAATATGAAAAAACTGTTTACATGTGAATATTAACAAGTAAAACCTTGGGGCGTGGCCAACTACCAACATGGCTAGACGTACTTTGGAAGAGCTCCGCGCCTGAAACGCTAACAAGGCGACCCTGTCGGTTCTGAACGCCCTTAGGTCATTCAGACTTACCAACACCGAACAGGCAAACTCCCCCGGAGCAACGAAGACGAGTCTCCAAAGGACTTCAGAGCGTGTACGTCCTCAAAAGATCGGACGCCAGCCAGCAGCCGCCCTCGATATCTGCGGCGGAAGAAGACCACACCGCTTGTGACCCTAACGTGTCGGAGGAGACAGATCTGAGACGGGGAGCTTTCCGGACCGACCCCCGCTTCGCCCCGTTTGGTTCTCGGAAAGCCGCCATTGAATCTTCTTCACGGAGGTTTCGGCGGGAAAATCTCCCGCGCAGAGGACATCTTGGTACTCCTGTCAAAAACGCACAGAGGCCTTTTAGACAAGCGGATTTCCACCGGACAAGGATCGATCTCCACCTCATTCGGATATTTATCTAGACCTTGGGGGACTACAGACTGGACCAGACTTTCTCTTCTTCCTACAGACTGGACCAGACACAGCACAAAATTCCTTAACCACATTGGGGCACCTTTACCAGAGACCTTGATCGCCATAGGACCTGGAAATCGAAGTGTTAAAGAACCTTCCTGGACAATTGAAGCCCAATAACTATCATTGGTGATATTTTGCAGCCTGCTGCACCACCAACTTGAAACCCGAAGATAAGAACAGGACAATTATATGCTAAAGCTCGTGCATAAACCTCCATCCTCAGGAAAACCAGTGCCCCTACATTGGGCTAAGTATACATTTACCTCTTGGGGAAGGGGGGATACATTTGATTGCTACTGGGTGTAATTTTCTTATTAGTCTCAAGACATAAGTGGGGCAGGGTGGGACACAGGGAGGGTTTCAACAGAAAAGGGGGGAAAGGTGGGGGAAGATAAAAAAGAAAAAAAAAAAAAAAAAAAAGAAGAGGGGGGGGCTAGTATTAAAAGGGAACGTATATTACCATACCATACCATGTACTGAATATAAGGGGATACTGTTAATGTGTATTTGTTTGTTGAACGCCACTATAATGGTCATGTAAAAAATGTTATTATATGCTCCAAGATAAATAGTATCAACATTATTCTATAAACCCACTTATACTATAGCAATTCACGCCCTGCCACCATATCTACAGGCACCACCAAGCTTTCGGTGGAGGGCATACTGACAACCAAATTGACCAATATCTATTAGATTCCAAATATCTCTCACTTACAGCAAAACTGTGATAGAGATCATCAATAGGAATCTATCTATTAATTTCCTCCTTAAGGCATTGGACCTTATTTGTTGATACTTTATCTTCACGGCAAAGACACATTTTTATCAAACTTGTGGTAACGATACGCTGTCACAATTGTCTAGGGTGTCAGTTACTTACATACAGTCTAGTCATAAATCTAATATTTTGATATCTGACACAATCGGTTAGGGTGTTTTGTTATTTACATACCGCTCAGTCAGAAACGTAATACCTTGGTATCCAAAACCTCGCCCTATTGGCACTAAAACTCATCCTATACTCCACCCCAAATATATCTTCCCACAAAAAAAAAAAAAAAAAAAAAAGGTATTTAGAACGTATCCCACACATAAAGCGACAACTGCAATTTTCTATCCACACCTAGATAAGACAACCACTCTTTTAAACAAACCCTATTGAGACCCATTCGTTGTCCTCTCCCCCCACGACTAGTGTGCAGTCAAAAGAGCTTGGGGACGCACTCCCTCTTTTTCCCAAAAACTCTTCGGATATTTTTGATACTGCCTAACACTTACTGCTAAATTTTATTGGACCACTTTCCCACACAGGGCTTTATTTCTACCATGTAGTTTGGCCACAATACAAACCTCCACTCCTCCCCGAAGTCAGCGAAATCTACTATGGACAAATTTGTGGACTCCCAAAAACGTCCTCAAAAAAACAAAGATACAGATAAAGACAAAGGCAAAGGCAAACAAAAACAAAGCAAAGAAGACCGTACCTTGCAGAAACCTCTCTCATCAGTCATAGCGGAAATGAATTCCTCACAAGACGAAATGATACCCTCTCAAGCCACAATAACCGCTCTGGAGGTCACTAAAACCTTGATGCCACTGCTAGATGCCCGTTTTGCAGAGCTCAAAGCAGCCATCGACACAGTATCTATCACCACCAACGCCAACGCGGCAAAGATCTCCGAACTGGAGACTAGACAAGGGGCTGCCGAGGAACAAACCCAGCATGTCCAGCTTGAACTCCAAAATCAGCAAACACTGATATCCACTCTCCAAGACAAGATTGATGATCTTGAAAATAGAGGGAGAAGGAACAACCTACGTTTCCTGGGACTACCTGAGTCTATACCGGTATCGGAGCTCTCTCACCTTTTACAACAATGGCTCCCAGATGCCTTGGCCCTACCTAGGCCACACGACAAAATGATAATTGAACAAGCACACAGAATCGGACCAGAACCTCCGGACAAATCTGGCAGACCCAGAGCCGTGATCGCAAAGTTTTTAAACTTCGCTGACAAGGAGGCGGTCCTAATCGGCTACCGTAAGCTGAGAGAGCTGGTTTTCAGGAATAAAAAAATTCTCATATTCCAAGATTACTCAGCAGCGGTCTCAACCAAACGTAGAGAATTTTCACAAGTATGTAAGGATCTTTTCTCATTGAAAATCCGCTTTGCCCTACTGTATCCGGCCAGACTTCGGATATCTCATGAAGGCCACACGGAAATTCTTGAAACGCCTCAACAGGCTCATGATTTCCTTCAAATGTTACGCAACAGGAGTGGAGGCTCTCAGGTTTTGTAACAACTCCAGTTTTATTGTCAACGGTGGCTCCTAATGGCCAACCCTAGGATCCTCATGGGCAATACTGCCCAGAAGCTTGGTGCGAAGACACCACTGAACATGAACATTTACGTTGTTAACACGAAAGTTAAGTTAATTCGTTGGTTCAAGTCTCCGTTTATTACACACGTAGTATCGACCAAGATCTACGGGGTTTTCGTTTCTGCTTGCTGGGATGGAAGCGACCCCACACACAAGAAATCTTCTCAAATATACCCATACATAGCCACAGGAATTGGCTAATCAACCCACGACTTCATCTAATACTTCAGGCTCTCGCACTCAACAGAACCTCAAAGTCATATCCTGGAACGTAAATGGTCTCAATTCCCGGTGAAAAGAAGAAAGATAACAACCCACCTAAAAAAACTAAACCCGGCAATCACATTCCTACAAGAAACACACTGGTCACAATCATGCACCACAATTTTGAGGGACTCCTGGATAGCTGAATGCCTCACTGCAAATCACAAAAGAAAAATTAGAGGAGTTGCCATCCTCATTAGCAACTCAATCCAACATGAGGTCCATCACCTTACTAAAGATCCACGCGGACGATACATTATATTAGAAGCTACTATCGATGGACAGAGATTATTATTGGCCAATATCTACGCACCAAACCAACCTAACCAGGAATTTTTGGCATCCCTGGTGAACGTCCTCTCGAATTTACCGGATCTGCCGCTAGTCGTGGGGGGAGACTTCAACACGGTCTCTGATAGTTCTATAGATACGTCCACTGGACATAGAACGCATCCTACACACTCTGATGAAGGGATTAATTTTGTAATGGGGCATTTAGGGTTGACTGACATATGGCGTATACTAAATTCTAATTCTAAAGAGTACACACATTTCTCCCAAGTACACAATTCTGAATCTCGCATAGATTATCTTCTGATATCGGATCACCTATTGTCACTTACCTCCAAAGCCATAATACACACAAGAGTACTATCCGACCATTCTCCAATCTCCCTCACCCTATCCGTAGGACAAACCACACACCGTCCAGGTAGTTGGAAATTCCCCTCATGGCTTTCCACGAGTGCTGACTTCAAGACGTTCCTGTCATCCACGTGGGCCAACTTTGTAGACGACAACTTGGCCCATGTGGATGACCCAGTACTTTTGTGGAACACCTCTAAGGCGGTGTTACGGGGACACATTTTGGGATACACTGCAAGTTTGGGCAAAGCTTGGAGGCAAAAATACGACTCACTACTGAGAGCGGTGGCACAAACTCAAAGACAATTTTTCTCCACAAAATCCGGGGAAGACAAGCAGATATACACAAACACTAGACAATTATTAGAAACATTTCTAACGGAAAAAGCCACCAGACTAATAGAGAGAAGCAAGCAACGTTTCTTCCAATGGGGTGGGAAGGCAGGTAGATTATTATCTAAAATGGCAAAAACCAGACAACCTCGTACCCACATCCTTGGTATTCGTACTAACGACAGACTCATTACTGACCAGACCGCCATCCTTTCGGAATTCACTAAATATTATACAAACCTATTCCAGGCAGACTTAGATAATAAAGATTTGGGTATTTCCATACTCCAACAGGCAAAACTGCAACGTATTTCCAATGCACACAGGGACCTCTTAAACAAACCAATAACACCAATGGAGGTGGCCTCCACGATCACTCTTTTACCAAATCAGAAATCACCGGGCCCAGATGGATTCACCACAGAATACTACAAAATGCTTAAACCAGATCTCATAAACACTCTCACAGCCCTGTTTAACGCCATATATATTGAACAGGCCCCGGCTTCTTCCCTACTTGACTCTAGAACCATCCTAATACTTAAACCAAACAAAGACAGGGAATCTATGGAATCCTACCGCCCCATCACATTATTGAACTCAGATATTAAAATACTCACAAAAATTCTGGCAAATAGACTACAACATATCCTGCCCACATCGCTTCATCATGCCCAATTAGGATTTTTACATGGCCGTTCCCCGACGGTGGGTATTAGATCGGCGTTAGCCGTCGCCACCCAAGCTTCCTTAACACAAACGCCTCACCATAACACACTGATACGTCTGGATGCCACCAAGGCCTTTGACAGTATCGCCTGGGTACACATAGTCCGGATTCTGAAATTTAGATTCTTTGGAGCCAACTTTTTATCCTTTTTCCGAAACCTTTATTCTAACCCTGCTACCACGTTAATGATAAACGGTTATCCCTCGTCTCCCATCCCCATTGAGAGAGGAGTACGCCAGGGATGCCCCCTGTCACCCCTTCTCTTCAATCTAGCACTAGACCCCCTATTACACATATTTCATAAACATCCGAACATCCCGGGAATAACACTAGGCTCTTCGACACTAAAAACAACGGCGTTCGCAGATGATATATTCCTATATGTGAATGATCCCGGTAGAGATTGGCCAGTCATTAAAAATACCATAGACTGTTTTGGTACGGTTAGCGGATTCTCCATTAATTACGCTAAATCCGAAGCTTTATATCTAGGAAACACACTCACCCCTCCACACATGCCCCCAACCCCCCTGAGATGGGCAGCCAACTCCATACAATATTTGGGGGTTCACATCCCTAAGAAACAACATAAACTATACTCCCTCAACTATACCCCAGTAATATCCAAAATTATCAACGAGCTTAAGTCATGGCACCTGTTGAAATTATCCTACACTGGCCGGGTGGCCCTGATCAATATGATCAGTTTCCCCCGACTCCTGTACCCGCTACAATCACTACCCTTAATACTTCGACACAAAGACATCAAACTCCTGAATTCAGCATTCCGCCACTTTATTTGGGAAGGAAAACGTCCTAGGATAAGCCTAACCAAATTACAACAGCCAACATCATTAGGGGGCCTAAACATGCCTGATGTCCGTGCCTATAATTTGGCAGCTCTGATGAGATACGCAATTGACTGGATTAATATGAGAACATATTACACAGACCCTACACTAGACCAAAATCTTTATCCAGCAATCAATCTAGCAGAACTGCTACACACACCGGTCGGTCTACTACCTAGAGAGGTACGTAACTCCCCATTACTATTTGGCTCTATAAGGGCGTGGCAACTCATACGCACACAAATAGGTTTAAGCTTTACAAATACTACCTTTATACCTCTTCTACGAAATCCACGCTTCCAACACGGACAAACCCAATATCCCCTTACCCAATGGCACAAATTTAATATACACAACATAAGACACATACTTTGCCTTCCCAGGAGAGAACCACTAAGTCTAACTAGTATCACAGAAAAGCTTCCTAATATACCTATACATTTCCTAGCATATGCCCAGGTGAAAAGCTTCACAACACAGGTCACAGCGAGTTTCTCCGAGACTGACTGGGATAACCCATTAGATGATTTTATCGAAAGAGCAAAGATATCCAAATATTCGACGACTCATATACGACGTTTCCTAGAAAAACCTATAGACTATTCCACCATGACGTCAGGCCCCAATAAATGGCTGCTGATTATGCCAAATGTGTCCACAGAGGATCTACTTAAGGCACATAACACCCTACTCACAACAATTAAAGCCACAGCATACAGGGATATGTTCCTAAAACTTTTTCACAGAGCATACATATCCCCGGCCCAGAGTAAACTTATGTTCAACAACACCCAAGATAATTGCCCAAAATGTAACAAGACGCAGGCTGATCTTAACCACTGCCTATGGCAATGTAAAATTGTATGTAAATTCCGAGCTAGGGTCCAACATTATGCGAAAACCACACTTGGGATTAGGTTCCCATTGACCGCAGCCTTCGCGCTCTTTGGCCTGACCCACAACCCGTTTCCGGGAGTGAAGATGGCCAGGGTGCTGATGGCCGTGGCCAATAAAACCATTCTACAAGTATGGATAAAAAATGAGGAACCTTCTCTTCACATGTTTAAAGACAAGCTATTCCAACTATTTAGAATGAATTGGCTCACAGCACGCCAAAACTCAAATCAAGCTACAAGAGGCTTTTTCGAAAATTGGCAACGCTATATTAACTCTCTATCCCCGACTATCAAACAACAAATTAAATCCTCTTTTCAACATTCGCCATGGTACATGGACCAAATCTTGCAAGGAAAAGACCCTATACCTTAATTAGACCAAATCTGTACTGCTTGACCTAAAGTTCCAGATGAGATCTTACCCAATTTTAAATCCCACCATACCTCACAACAGGGAGCCCCTGCTAACTTGATAAGCCTCTTGGTCATCCGATATCAGGAGACGAGTTTATATGTTTGTTTATGTTGGTTCACCCGTTTCTTTAAAAAAAAAAAAAAAAAAACATCTGAATCAGAAATAAAATAAACAAAAAACACAGGTTTACATAGGCTAAAGATAACAAGCGTAGATCTTGATAACCACGTCAAATACACGACTAAAATTGTATATCTTTTTGAATGATATTTTTATATTATAGTTCAATGTTTTACCCATAATTGATGTTTTATTCACACACTGGATTGCCAATCTGGTACTGTCTCTCCAAAACAAAAAACCTAAATGTTTAAATTGATATAACTATAGATTGTGAACTTGATACCTGTTATTGTAACCTGCAATACCATTTGTATTTTTATATACATTATTGGTCTATGTAACCCGATATATGTCTAAATAAAAATGTTTTAAAAAAAAAAAAAAAAAAAAACAAGTAAAACCTTTTTTTTGGGTAGTCTTATATTCAGACTTTTTCTTTTTTTCCTAAATGAATATCCAAAGTTTGGGGGGTCGTCTTATAATCAGGGTTGTCTTATATTTGAGCAAATACAGTATTCTCTAATTGACAACTGTTTGGCATGATTTAAACAAAATAGATTTAAACAAAAATAACAAAATAGCAGCAGAGTTGAAGAATTTTTCCAATGTGGAAATTGAGTTTTCAATTCACATGTTCTGTTTAGTGATTAAAGCTCAAATGTTGCTACATATGCAACAACTTGTTTAAATGCAAATCTGTGGTGTCATAACCTAGTGCCACATGTGTTTATATTTACATTTTGTTTTTTTGCTTGTAGCAGTGAAATCATAAGCTGAATCACTACTGATTCATACAGAGGGCCTAACTCACAAGCTGCTTAAGTAAGAGTGAGAGAGCTTAATATGTGCTGTTGTAATGTCACCTGAAAAGATGCCATTGTTTTTAAAGTAGCTTAATGGACAATGTTTACTCAAATTTTAAGGGCTGATGGTGATCCACGTAAATGCCGCGTGGTGCTACGTCAACTGTTAATTAGGGGCATTAGACAACCCCATCCTTGTACCTTGAAAGGAATAAGAGATTTACTTCCTGGAATACCTTCCTACAGAAGTGTTCTCCAAAAGAGAACTTAAACTGTATGCCCAAAGGATCTAGCTTTAGAGCATAACAATTATTTTGTGCCTTGTCTCTTGAGAATGATCATATGTATAATGGAAAAATCTTGCAAAGTTGTATGTTTATGTATTATTCATTTGACTTGTTTTATTATTCATGATTTACAGAGAAAATGAGATTTTTATTTACATGCAGCAGTATGTGTTTACATTAGTTTTTCTTTTACAAATTATTTTTACATAAATGTAGATTCCCTTATCTTTCAGGTGCACAACTTAGTCTGCAAAAAAAAACCTCTGCTAGTTAACTGTGGCTTAATTATGGCCATTTTTGCCTCTCCCAAAATGTAATTTAATAATATTTCTAAGCTATGCCAGCTATCATTGTAAGCTGGCCTTGTAATTGCCATATAAAATGACCGCATGTATTTATAATTTACTAGCCTCTGGTTTATGGATGCTCATTACAAGCTGTTAATGAGGTATCCTCTTCTCATAGAGTAATGGAGCAGACAGGCGGGGAGTGTAAGTATTTCGATTCTGTGCCAAGGGGATTGAATGCTTTCCTGGCACTGGAACAAACAGGTGTGATGCCCATGTAACTGTATAACAGTGCGATAGGCCTTGATAGTGGGAGGAGGAGAGGCCTGGAAAGGGTTAAGATTTAGATGATGTCATGATTAGGCGTAATTTATATGGACCCTTCATTTTGAAATTTAACCCCTTAGTGACACTTTTTTGGCTTGTCTGACGGTTGGTGACATGGGCTGTTTTAACATTTCTGAGGTGTTTGTGTTTTGCTGTAATATATTTCTGTCTCATTTAGTGTACCCACACAAACTATATATTGTTTTTATCGTCATAAGAAGGGCTTTCTTTTGATACTATTATTTTGATAATATAATATTTGAACATATAATTTTTTTATGACTTTTATTTGAAAAATCGTATACTCATGTACAAGAGACAACAACAAAACACTGCTAAATAGTTTCTAATATATGTCCTGAGTTCAGAAATAGCCCATGTTTTATGTTTTTGTGTTTTTTTATTCATGTTACAGGGCCAGAACTATAAGTAGTGCAAAGCTATTTTAAATTAGTGACATTGTAACACTGATACCTGTACTAAATCCATGAATGAATTTTTTTGCCAAATTCTTTTTTAACATTTTTCACATACTGTAGATTTAAATTTAGGTAAACATTACCTTAAAATGTGAAGGAGTATTTCCAAATAACACCTCACTATGTGTTCAGCAACATCTCCTGAGTACAGGGATACAACCCATGCATAGGTTTGTTGGTTTATTTGGGGGCTAAAAGGCCACATTTAGTGAGTGCATATTTGGTTTTCAAACTTGGAATTCTGACATGCAGAAAACCTGCGCCCATGTCCCATTTGGGACATTTTTGAAGCCAGAAAGTGTATTGTACCCCACAAAGCCATTTAAAAAAAAAAAAAATTAGACACCCTAGGGTATTTCAAATGGCAGTATTTTAACACTTTACATGCACTAATAATACCACCAGCCTATGTCAATGTTTTGGGTAGTAATTTTTTTTCACATACATTGTACTTTGGGCATGAATTCACAGATCCAGTTATATGTCAGTGCCAAACAACACCTCAATATGTGTTCAGCAACATCTCCTGAGTACAGAGATACCACCCATGCATAGGTTTGTTGGTTTGTTTTGGGGCTAAAAGGCCCCATTTAGGGGGTGCGTATTTTGGTTTTCCAACTTGGAATTCTGACATGCAGAAAACCTGCGCCCATGTCCCATTTGGGACATTTTTGAAGCCAGAAAGTGTATTCTACCCCCCAAAGCCATATATTTTTTAAAAACTAGACACCCTAGGGTATTTCAAATGGTAGTATTTTAACACTTTCCATGCACTAATTCTACCACCAGCCTTTGTCAAATTTTAGGTTAGTAATTTTTTAATGTTTTGTTTCCACATGCATTGTACTTCGAGCATGAAATCACAGATCCTGTTATGTGTCATTGCCAAACAACACCTCAATATGTGTTCAGCAACATCTCCTGAGTCCAGGGATACCAAGCATACATAGGTTTGTTGGGTTGTTTGGGGGTTAACATTTAGGTGGGGGGGGGGGGCATTTCCAACTTGGAATTTTGACATGTAGTCAGCCTGCTCCCATGTTCCATTTGGGACACTTTTAAAGCCTGTCAAAGAATTTTACCCCATCAAACCATATATTTTGGAAAACTAGACATCCTAGGGTATTTAAAATTGTGGTATTTTAACACTTTCCAAGTAAGTAACTAATTCTAATTCGGGTGCTCGGGTTCGGCATGTTGCGGAACGGGTAGGCAGATTATTGGGAGGGGCTGGGCATGATCCAGCGGTCATAGTACACATTGGTACTAATGACAAAGTAAATGGTAGGTGGGGGGTCCTTAAAAATGATTTTAGGGAACTAGGAAAGAAGCTAAAGGAAAGGACCTCCAAGGTAATATTCTCGGAAATATTACCAGTACCACGTGCTACATCAAGGAGACAGCGGGAGCTTAGGGAGATTAATGCGTGGTTGCGAAGGTGGTGCAAGCAAGAGGGATTTGGGTTCTTGGAGCACTGGGCAGACTTTGCAGTCGGCTACAGACTCTTTGGACCGGATGGGCTGCACCTCAATGATGAGGGGGCTGCAGTATTAGGGGCGAGGATGGCTATAGGATTAGATGAGCTTTTAAACTAAGCTCTGGGGGGGAGGGTCAAGATCAAAAAGAAGCAATGGTAGCTAGGGTAGATTGGAAGGTGGGTCTAGCTATGGGAGAGGAGGATAGCAGTGGTGGGGTTAACATAGACCAAAGGGAGGTCCATATAATTAAACCTGCACACATTAAGTGTTTGTCAACTAAACAGAAAATGGGTAGTAATCTCAAATGTCTTTTAGCAAATGCAAGAAGCTTGACAAACAAAATGGGTGAGCTGGAGATACTGGTAAGTGCTGAACAGTATGATTTAATCGGAATCACAGAAACGTGGTGGGATGAGACCCACGACTGGTCAGTTAATTTACAAGGTTACTCACTTTTTAGAAATGACAGAGTAAATAGAAAAGGGGGAGGGATTTGTCTGTATGTAAATCCTAAATTAAATCCCAGTATTAAAGAAGGTGTACATGATGTAACTGGAACTGATGTGGAGACACTGTGGGTGGAGATTAGCTTAGACGCTAAAAAGAATCGCACATTACTTGTAGGTGTATGCTACAAGCCACCAAATATTAGCATTGATGGAGAAGATCAGCTTTTATTACAAATTGAAAAGGCTGCAAATATGAATGAAGTTCTAATCATGGGAGATTTTAATTACCCAGATATAGATTGGAAGTGTGGCACAACTAGTTCAGCTAGGGGCAGCAAGTTTCTGGACCTGCTTAATAACAAATTTATGGCACAATTAGTAGACACCCCAACTAGAATGGATGCCTGTCTGGATTTGGTAATAACAAACAATGAGGAGCTTATCTCAAACATCCAAATAAGAGAACACTTGGGGAATAGTGACCAGTAATATGGTCTCATTTGAGATTAATGCAAAAAAGCAAATTGGTAAATACGCCACCAAAACACTTAATTTTAGAAGGGCTAACTTTGATGGACTAAGGGCATCGATTGAACATTTAGACTGGGAACGATTGTTTTCTGGACTAAACACAGAAGACAAGTGGAATGCCTTTAAGCACACATTACAAAAGTACACATCCCAATATATACCTTTGGGAAACAAATGCAAAAGACACAAATCAAAACCAATGTGGCTTACAGGTAACGTGAAACAGGAAGTACAAAACAAGAAAATGGCATTCAAACATTATAAAAACACGGGATCAGCATTATCATTTATAGAGTACAAAGAGGCCAACAAAGCCTGCAAAAAGGCAATTAAAATGGCTAAATTGGAAAATGAGAAAAGGGTTGCCAAGGAGAGTAAAACTAACCCCAAAATGTTTTATAAATATATAAATGGAAAAAAGCTAAAGAGGGAAAATGTTGGGCCCTTGTTATCCCAAATGGGAAATTTGGTAAGTGAGGACAGAGAGAAAGCAGACATTTTAAATACTTTTTTTTCTTCTGTTTATACTAAGGAAGAGCAGATGGACGAGCCCCTGCTACAGGAAGTTATGGGACATTCGCCGCAAACATGGGATTGGCTGACACAGGAAAAAGTGCTTAAGCAATTACACTCTGTTAAGATAGACAAGGCCCCAGGACCAGATGGTATACACCCAAGGGTACTTAGAGAGTTAAGCATAATTCTGGCCAGGCCACTATTCATGATCTTTAGGGATTCATTCAGTTCAGGTACAGTGCCAACAGACTGGCGAAAGGCGGATGTCATTCCAATATTTAAAAAGGGATCAAAATCTCTGCCAGGTAATTATAGGCCAGTGAGCTTGACATCTGTAGTGGGGAAACTATTTGAAGGATTGCTAAAGGTATACACTCAAGAATACATCTTGAACCAGAATATAATTAGTAAAAGTCAACATGGTTTTGTGAAAGACAGGTCTTGTCAAACAAACTTAATAACATTCTATGAAGAAGTCAGTAAAAATATAGATCTAGGCGTGGCAGTTGATGTGATCTATTTGGATTTTGCGAAAGCATTTGATACAGTTCCACACAAAAGGTTACTCTACAAATTGAGAGAAATAGGTTTGGGGGCAAATGTGTGTATGTGGATTGAAAATTGGCTAAAAGATAGAACACAAAGGGTTGTTGTAAATGGAAAATTCTCAAATTGGACAAGGGTATTAAGCGGAGTACCTCAGGGGTCTGTTTTGGGCCCTCTTCTTTTTAATTTGTTTATTAATGATCTGCCACATTGTGCTGAGAGCCATGTCTCCGTGTTTGCGGACGACACTAAGGCAATAAAGACTAATCTTGATGTTTTTTCTTTACAGGAAGATTTGGACAGAGTGGGGGACTGGGCAGTAAAGTGGCAAATGAGGTTCAATATAGACAAATGTAAAGTTATGCATTATGGGAAAAATAATAACAAAGCAACATATACGTTAAATGGTTTTTCCCTGGGAAAAACTACTAATGAAAAGGATTTAGGAATAATTATAGACAACAAACTTGGCAACAGTGCCCAATGCCAGTCAGCAGCTGCAAGGGCCAATAAGATATTGGCATGTATAAAACGAGGTATAGACTCACGGGAGGAGGATATCATCTTGCCTCTTTACAAATCAATGGTAAGACCTCACCTTGAATATGCAGTACAGTTCTGGGCACCAGTCCTTAAAAAGGATATTAAGGAACTAGAAAAAGTGCAAAGGAGAGCTACAAAATTAATAAGGGGTTTGGAGGATCTTAGTTATAAAGAGAGACTTAAAAAATTGAATTTATATACGTTAGAAAAAAGGCGTCTCAGAGGGGATATGATAACATTATATCAATATTTGCAGGGCCAATATAAAGAGCTCTCCAGTGACCTGTTCATTAACAGAAAGGTACAAAGAACAAGAGGTCACCCCCTCAGACTAGAAGAGCAAAGATTTCATAGACAGCAAAGGAAGGGATTCTTTACGGTTAGGACAATAAAGTTATGGAACTCACTGCCAAGAGAGGTAGTGCTAGCAACCACAATAGATGCATTTAAAAATGGTTTGGATGTTTTTTTAGGAAAGCAGAACATACAGGGCTATTAATAATAGAATAAGCATTAATAAAAGAGCTTATTGATCCAAGGAGAAATCTGATTGCCTCTTGGAGTCAAGAAGGAATTTTTTCCCCCAGGAGGCAAAATTCGAAATAGCTTCCTTAGGGGTTTTTTGCCTTCTTTTGGATCAAAAGCTGTAATGATAGGTAGAAGGGTTGAACTTGATGGACTTGTGTCTTTTTTCAACCTAAATTACTATGTTACTATGTTACTATGTTACCAACCTATGTCAAAGGGTTGGGATGTCATTTTTTCCCCACACACATTGTAGTTCAGGCAGGAATTTTCAGATTCTCGTATTTGCCACTGCCAAACAACACCTCAATATGTGTTCAGCAACATCTCCTGAGTACAGGGAAACCACGCATGCATAGGTTTGTTGGGTTGTTTGGGGGCTAAAAGGCCACATTCAGGGGGTGCTTATTTCCAACCTGGAATTTTGACATGTAGTCAGCCTGCGCCCATGTTCCATTTGGAAAATATTTGAAGCCGTCCAATGTATTTTACCCCATCACACCACATATTTTTAGAAAGTAGACATCCTAAGGAATTTCAAATGGTCGTATTTTAATACTGTATATGTACTAATTTACCACCAGCCTTTGTAAAAGTTTGTGGTAGTAATTTTTTGGGAGTTTTTTTTCCACATGCATTGTACTTCAGGCATGAATTCACAGATTCTGGTATATGTCACTGCCAAACAACAACCTAATTTGTGTTCAGCAATACCTCCCAGGTACAGGGATAGCACCCATGCATAGGTTTGTTGGTTTGTTTTTTGTCTAGAAGGCAACATTTGTGAGGTGCGCATCTCAAAATTCCAACTTGGAACTTTGACATGTAGTCAACCTGCGTCCGTGTCTTATATGGGATATATCTTTGAAGCCAGCCAATGTAATTGACCGCCACCAAACCATATATTTTTTAAAAGTAGACACCCATCACTCCTTGTGGCAAGAGCTCAGCAGCCACCGATACATCATTAGATGATGTATCAGAAAGCTGACCAGGGTCAAAATCGAACCCCGAGTCCGCGGCCTCAGAATGCGTAAGAAGTGATCTCGAGCAAAGAAGGGTTAATAGCTCTTAGAAGAGCCTATCTAGTACTGTAATACATTACAGTATAAAGAAATTAATCCATAAAACAGTGCAGACAACAAAACATACTGTTGCTGTGCAAGATTACTGCTTATGCAGTAATCAATGGCAGGGAACTGGTTAATACACAGTGAATGGCTTTCATAAAACCTGACAATTTTATAAAATGTTATTTTATATCACTAATACTGATCTGTCTCTTTCCGTCACAAAAATGTAAGTGAGGAGAGGGAGGCAGATCAATATTTGTGAATATCAATACCAATTTTGATCTGACCACGGCGAATTGTGATGCTCATCTGAGCAATCACCAAACCGCCTTTGCCACTAATTCGCTGATACTGATCGCTATGCGCTCAGACAGCTTAAAAAAAAAAAATCGAAAATATTTTTACTTTACACGTAATCCCCTAGCGGGTATGTGTAAAAAACTAAATAAAAATAAATATGCTGACAGATAAAAATTGCTTTGGCGTCAATATCATTGCGTAAGCAGTGATCGACGGCAAAGAAGGGGTTAATAACTCGTAGAAGAGCCTTTGTAGTACTGTAATAATTTACAGTACAATAAAAAAAAAACCCCCTAAAAAATGCACAAACAGCAAAAATAAATGCGCTGATGTGCACGATCACTGCTTACGCAAGATCAGTGGCAGGGAAGGGGTTAAATGCAGGGAATTGCTTTTATAAACTTTTTTTATTGTTTTATAATTAGTGTGTTGTGTATTTATTGTTTTTTCCCTCACTAAAAAAAATGTAAGGAGAGGGAGGCAGATCCCAACTGGTCAGATCAATATAGGGTCAATCAAGCTACATAAATACAGTGGTTCATTTATTCTCAACAAAAAGATGTTTAGCATGTTTCATATGCCCCCCTCTGCTTTCTATAAATTATAGAAGTTGACTTCAACAACAACAGCACAATAAAACTAAAAGTGAAAATGGGAATAGCACCTTTACAGTATCTGTTCTTGCAATTTACCAGGCCCAAATCTGATTGATGTAATTTTTTTCATCATTTGTGAAAAGGTCTCTAGCCAGCCTTGATCATCCGTACTGAACATATGTCCACAAATTCCCTTGGGCAGTGTTCCTAATGTGTGCATTCATGTGTCTGTATTTGTTTAGAGTGTGCTCCCACTGATCTAATTGGACCTTTCCCATGACCCACTGCTTCCTTTAGTTTGCCACTTGCTGCTACCAAATGAAGGAGGCTTTAACCAAAGGTGCCTAATGCAAATGAACCGGGCTAGATGCTCGGGCTGATGAGTATTATAAATGCAATTTTGCTGAGAACCTCTCTCCAGGACAGTTATAAAAAGATCCCAAACACATCCCATCTGTTACAATTCTGCACTGATTTATGGTAGCATTGGATTTGTTAGGAACCTACTTTCCCTGTAAATAAAGTTTTTTGTGAGAAAAGGAACTTGTTGAAAATAGAGCAACAAGGTTTGCAACATAGTCATTGTTGCTTAGTATTTTCATTTAGTGATTACATGTACATACATCATATATGCATGCACATCACATATGTATATATGCAGCACTGTGAATATATTGGTACTTTGTACGGAACTCATCAGCATTTGTTATATATTACTGTTGTATGCAAATGTTACAAACACATGTAATTATATATATAATTAATATTTTAATTAGAACTCTTGAATAATGGGAATTGTTCACTAAAACTGAACTAACACGTGAACTGCAAAAATCAGCCATTAAATGGGTTGGAAAAAGTGTATATCTTTATTTCAGTTGTTATGCCCTTAATTTGTCAGTTTACATGTCAGTTCAGTTTTAATGAATGTGTATTTAGTAGTGATAATACAAAAAGAGGGGAATGTAGAAAATCTAGCTATATATTTTATATATAGGTTGCCAATACACCATAGTTCACTGTTGAGTGAATGGACCTCCTATGTATACACATGTGAAATATTATATTTTAACCACTACGCACCATTCTACACTGATGTTAAGTGTACTATATTTACCAACATACTGGGCTTCAAATGAGGTTAGAGACAATGCTTACACACTTCAACCAGCCAGCAGATGTCCCCAGAAGAACAGATGTGTATGCCTCAATTATACCTCAGGCCGTGGGTGCTTGGGTGTATACAGTAGAAGAATGGCATGTGTGCTTATTATTTATGTCCTTCTAAACTTTGACCTCCAGTTACTTCATATTTAAAATATATGACATAAAACTTGAAGAATTTAACTTACTGACTAATGAAAAACACATATCTTGCAACATCACACCAAACACATTGCAGTTTAAAAATGGCTAAAATCAGCTTCAACTTAAAGCGTATTTGTTCAATATTAATAAGCCACTTAATATTTTTAGCTGAACCCAAAGAATGCACGTAGAGTGTGATAATATATAGGGCTTTATTCATGAAAGAGGGCTCTGACAAGGGAATTTGAAACTTAAAGGCAAAGTAGCTGAGTTGCTGTTCAGTTGTAGGCTACTTTGGCTTTAAGTTTGAAATTAATTTGTCAATTTCCTGAAAAAACCTATTAATGTGTATGTTATTGCTGCAGAGCGCTGTGAAATAACTCTCACACGCTGCACATTTCTGTGTGTTTTATTGCTATGGAGCTCTGTGATTACATTTGTATATATCTATATACACATATATATATACTAATGTAATCACAGATAATATATATATATATATATACACACACACACACACACACACAGCCCACAGCAGCAGGCAACCTGTGTGTATCTTTCCTAAGATGCTCAGAAAATAGAGGGATCTATAAAAAGTAATATCTGTCACTGTCACTGGATCCCTAGTGATCAAGTGGGCAGAACCCGCCTCCTCCTGCTTACATGCTATTCTGCACAAATGGTGTTGGGATGTAATTTGACACCCGCAACTCTCATTGCTAAAGGCACATGGCAGCTGGAGGAGGAGAGATCTGTGCTCACTGGCAATTGACCACCACTTCTGCATGCACACAGGAAGAAGCTGGTTAGGGAGCTTTACTTTTACCCTGTGCTATTCTGTAGTTAAAAAGCCCAGAGTAACCTCTCTAGGAACTGCACATACACATACTTAAGGGTCTACTAAAAAAAATAGAATTGCAGGTAATTGAGATGGAAAATTCAAAATTCAAAATTTAGGCAAATGTAGCCAAGTTGGAAAATTCTCCAATGCAGCTGTATGGGAGATTGTTTTCAACTCAGCTACAGCGGAAGAGGTGACACTTTAAGTGGAAATGATGGGAATTCCGGGAATTTCAAACATAAGGCCAAAGCTGCCAAGTTTGATCAATTTGCCAATTCAGGTGCATTAGTAAATTTTTTCAGCTTGGCAACTTTGGCCTTAAGTTTGAAATTCAATTGTCATTGCCCTGCAATTCCCTCTTTCATAAAGCCCAAAATGTTAAAGTTGTATGCAACATCAAGACAGCAGGGGCAGTGTGTAAGTACCTTTTTTTCCTTTATGTTCCGTTCCTCCCCATTAGATTGTTTTCTCCCTTTAACAAGCCCTATCCTTCCCCACAGCACCTGCTCCCTCACTGTCTACTATAACAGATGGCATGGCCTGAAGGCCTGCCTCAGCTGAGCCTCCTTATCTATGTTATTAGGAAAAAATAGGTAATCTGTATAGCTAAACTTACTTTTATCTGCTCTATCTGGTGGGATCAGTGACCGTCCTGTTTTTGTGAACTCACTTTCCCATTTTGCTGATGGAGTATTATAGTGAAAGTCATTCACAATAATTGAATGCTATAAGTAAACTTGATTTTTTTTGCATGTTTTATGTGTTACCTTTCCCAAATTGCCAAATTGTTGATAAAACCATCTTCTCCAGCATTCATGGCTTTATTTATGAAAAAGGGAATTGACAAGGGAATTGCAAAATAAAGTTCAGTCATTATTGGTCTAAAGGTTAGGAGTATTTGGCACCCATGACAGATCTGTGTTTGGTACCCCTCCCCAACTTCAAAATGTAAAAAACATCCACATATTTCTTTATGTCTTTATATAAGAATATTTATTGCACAAATTTGTAAACGGTGTGTCATGTTTGTGGGGGTTGGGAAAGGGGAGTTACTGTTAGGGGAATTACATACTATTGTAAATTGTTGATCCCCCATTAATGTATGCTTGTATATTTTTTGTGGAATAGAGGATGAAAGGCAATGGGAATTATATGGTACCGTAAATTGTTGATTCCGCACAGCATTCTGTGTAGCGTCGGGAGGTGTGATTACTGCTGCCTGCACCTCCATGTCCATCGGGCCACATTGGAGGGGTGTCCCTGGAAACATGGCCCATGTTGGCAACCATGCATTAGTAAGGGACAACAGGGTTCATAGTATGCTAGTAATGTCACTAGGTAGTGATAGTACTACATGATGCCTGGTTCCAAAGCTACGATCACTGGTGTCTGCCACAGAGATAAAATACCATGATTGCTTTTTTTTTCCCATTGCAGTGGTCACATGACCAGTACCGGAAACAGAAGAGTGTGGTCCTCAAGATATCCGGGCACCACGCACCATTTATGACCCACCCCTCTTACTTACCCTTCACATTGGGGCATAACAATTATGGTTGCAAGGTTCCCACTTTAGGGGAAACCGGCCGATCTGTGCGACCAAAGGTTGTCCTGTATGTATTCAAATTTACCTGCTCCAACACTGTGGTGCAGAATGGGGACGTAGGTGACACGGGGTGCCAACTGAGTGGGGACAGGGGTGCAGAGTGGGGTTGGGGTGACACTGGGAACAGAGGTGACACTGAGCAGTAGAGTGGGCACAGGGGTGACTCTGGGGAGCATAGTGAGCCGGTGGTACATGGGGGACACTGGGGAGCAGAGTGGGCACAGGAGTGACACTGGGAAGCCAAGGGAGGACAGGTGTGACACTGGGATGCTGAGCAGAGACAGGGTGACACGGTTGCAGAGTGAGCAGTGGGGTGCGCTCTGAACCCCCCAATAGCATGCCCATGTATCTGTTCAAAGCACACAAACCTTAGAAATACACAAAATACATTGTACCTCTGAGTGACAGGTGTGCGCCGTCATACCTGTCGCTCAGGGGCACCATACGCCCCTGACAAGAACTAATGGCTTAGCACCTGCAAGCTGACTTTACAGAACTGCTACAGCAATCATGGGAAGGCAGGCAAAGGTCAACATGGCATGTAGCTGGCAGAGAGAGTAATCCAAAGCAAGCAAGGGTAGGCCATAGGCAGTGCCAGACTGGGGAAAAAACAGTCCTGGAAAAAATTTGTATACCAGCCCATATAATGACATTATTTTTGTGTCATAAAAGGGAAAACCATGCATTTTAAAGCACATCTGAAGAATGCAATATTTATAGATACTGATCTATACCCCTGCCTAGGGCAATATACCACCAGTATGTACATAAGGTTATTTCTAACACAATGCCCTAATCACTTTCTCTCTCCCCCCATGGTGTCTCTCTCTCCCCCTTTAGTGTCTCTCTCTCTCTCCCCCTTTAGTGTCTCTCTCACTCCCCCTTTCCCTCTCTCCCTTCAATATCTCTCTCTACCCCCTTCAGTACCTCTCTCAGTCTCCCGTGTCTCTCTCCCCCTTCAGTATCACTCTCTCTCTTTCCCCCTTCAGTGTCTCTCTCTCTTCCCCTTTAGTGCTCTTTCCCCCTTTCAGCGACTCTCTCCTCCTGCAGCTCCTCGCCACCACCAGCAAAACACTGCTCTGCAATTTTTGGCCTCCCCCTGGCAACATCCGACAGAGACAGCCGCTGAATGTTTCAAAGCAGTGGTCGCTGCCAAATGTCTTAAAGTGGCCGCCACCGTTGAATGTGAACCAGTCTGGCCCTGAAGGCAGGTAGCTGGCAGAAAGAGTAATGCAAGGCAAACAGTGGTCAATATGGCAGACAACTGGCAGAGAGAATAGTCAAAGAAAGCCCAGGGTTCAATATGGCAGGCAGCTGGCAGAGAGAGAAATCCAAGGCAAGCAGAGGTCAGTAAGGCAGGAAGCTGGCAGAAAGAATAGACTAAGACAGTACAGGGATCAATATGGCAGGCAGCTGTCAGAAATTTCAGGGCCCCTTACTGAAAAAAATTCTGCCCCACCCCCCCGATAGTTTATAAATTAATATGTGACTAAAAGTTGGGGTACGCATCTGCTGGATGTCACATATTAATTGATAAACTATCGAGGGGGGGTGGGGGGCACCTAATGTGACCAGTGACCTGTCAGAGGAATTAACCCCTGGATTGCTTGACATATATAGGCAGTGTCAGATGAGTTAACCCCTGGATGGCTAGACAGATATAGGCAGTGTCGGACGAGTTAACCCCTTGGGTGGCTAGACAGATCTAGGCAGTGTCAGAGGCATTAATCCCTTGAGTGGCTAGACAGAGGCAGGATCAGGGAAGTTAACCCCTTGGTTGGTTAGACAGAGGCAGTGTCAGAGGAGTTAACCCCTTGGGTGGCTAGACAGATATAGGCAGTGTCTCTGAAGTTAACTCCTTTATAAACACACTCCCTTAAACACATATGCACTCAGTGTGTCACTCACACTGACACACAAACTCACTCACACTGACATACACACACACTCACTCACACTGACATACACACACACACTCACTCACACTGACATACACTCACTCACACTGACATAAACTCACTCACACTGACATAAACTAACTCACACTGACACACACTCACACTGACACACACACTCTCACTCACACTGACATACACACACTCTCACTCACACTGACATGCACACACTCTCACTCACACTGACATGCACACACTCTCACTGACACACACACACACACACTCACTCACACTGACTGAAAGTGCAGAGTGCTTATTGGGGAAGCTGCCACGTTAAAGGGCCAGCCTGGCGGGGGCCCACGGGGCAGCTGCCATGGGGCCCCCAGGAATTAGTGGGCTAACTCTGGCTATCTTACCTTGTTGCTTTCTCCAGTCCTGATCCTGGCTCATCCTCTGACCTTGATGGGGTTTTTTTCCGGTCCGGATTTTGGCGTGTCCTCTGATCTCAATCTTGTCTCTGCCCTTGCATTTACCTGGTTTTCTGGTTCTGGGTTCTGCGCCATACAATTACCCAACGGTTTGTATCCTGGGCACAACTTTTGGATACTTTACTGTCAGGATGAAAACCCCCACCCCAGTTCTGGGTCCTAGGGTCCCTCATTCAATGTATCTGCTAGTTCTGAAAAATCAGCCAATAGAAGGGCTGGAACAGGGTGGCTGATCTCAGCCAATCAGAAGCCTTATTTTGCCAATTTGAAATTCCAGAAAAGAAAGAAGAAACCAAAATTAAAGTACATTACTCTGTAAACTGAAGGGATATGAACTTCTGCACCAAACAGAATACTGAAGTAATGGAATAGTGGAACTGATATAAAAGGTGAGCGTTTTGCCCTCCTCCACTCTGACAAAAGATAGAACCAGTGCTGACCACTAGGTCAGGGTAACCCCGGAGAGGTAAATATATCATTCCAAATCCCGACTGGAGGAGAACTATATACTCGCTGCTGTTAAACACAGAGGGATACAAAGTATATTAACCTCTATACTAATGAAGGTGGAAATCTACCGGATAGGCTAAAAACCTCTCATTGATTAATACCTCTCATTAAGACAGTAGCCTAAAATATTTAAACATTACAAAAAAAAGGGGGGGAGAAGAGGGCAAGAGGGACAGAGTAAAGTAAATTGCTCAAATTGCTCAATACAAGAGGCCTAAAGTGTAGGAGGAAAGGACAGATAGGTGCAAAAAGGAAGAATGGCGGGGAAGAAACCACTAGATAAAACCACAAGAAGAGACAGAAAGGAAGAAAGGAGAGAGTTAAGAACCGAAAAGAGGTTATCATTCTTCTTGCCACAAACCCAAAAATTGGATCCGGAAAAAACAGATACAGAGACCCCCTTGGAAAGGACAAGTTCAACCGAGGGAGACCAGATCCAAGGGAGCCCGCAAATGATGGATTTCAAACAGATCATACAGGATCAATTGACGGAAGCTCTTAATTCTCAGTTTGAGAAAATAAAGAGCGAAATCCAACTACAAGTTCATGACCTAAAAACCGACTTTCTGTCAATAGCAAACAGGTTCAGAGCTAATGAAGATAAAATCCAATCATTAGAATTCAAACAAGACTCACGGGAGGAAGAACTAAAGAAAAACGGTATAAGAATGGATATGCTAGAACAAAAAATAGCGGACTTGGAAGACCGCTCTAGGAGAAACAACCTTAGAATACGTGGTATCCCAGAAACAATAACAAATGAGAAACTAGAAAACTTTCTTATGGAGTTTTTCCTGACCCTCGGAGTGAGACAAGAGGAAGAACCACATATATGGGAAAGGTGTCATAGAACTATGAGACCCTCTAACCTACAGAAAGATCTGCCAAGAGATGTACTGATCTGCTGTTCATCCTACAGGCTAAAAGAGAATATCTTAAGATCAAATAGGGATAAACCCCTACAGGAGCCATATCAAAACATAAAAATATTCCCAGACATTTCCTTTTATACAAGAGCCAAAAGGGCCCAATTTGCACATTCAACAGCGGTATTAAGACAAAAAGGCATCAGGTACAGATGGGCCTGGCCGGTTAAAGTTGTCCTCACATATAATTCCGAAACTCTGAGCTTTGACTCTCCAGAAAACCTTATAAAATGGATTGAGGCCAATTTAAATTAGCTCCTAATAATATAATACCAGGATCGGTGGGAGGGAGGTCTTTCTGTTTTTTTTTTGTTTTTATTTTTTTCTTCTCCCATATGGATTCTCACCACCACTTCACACCCACGATATAAATATAGTCACAATGAAGATCTAGAGAATCAGGGTTTTTTTTTTTTCCGGCATAATAGTTGAAGGAATAGACCGACACTTCTCGACGATATTTCACTTATGACACAAACACAGCTATAAAGAAGTCTAATTTATTTTTTACAATGTGAATGAACAGATTGATACCTGCACGTTTCCTTTTTTTTTTAATTTTTTTTATATATAGAATTTTTTTATATAGAATTTTTTTTTTTTTCCCTTTATAGAAATAATGATCGAGATATTTCCTATGTTAATTTCACGCTACACTCACGATATAAATATAATCACAATTGAAGACCTTTTTTTTTTGGCACCATAGTTGAAGGAATAGACCGACACTTCTTGACGATACTTCACTTATGACACAAATACAGTTATAAAGAAGTCTAATTTATCTTTTACAAGGTGAACGAATAGATTGATACCTGCACATGGTTTTTTTTCTCTAGATGATGAAGGATAGGACATTCTGACATAAAGGGAATGGAAGATAAGAGATAGGAAACACTGATGGACTCAATAGCCCACAATAGTAGTAGTAGATGTATATCACTTAGACTTTTTTTTTTTTTCTTTCCCTTTCCCCTTTCTCCCCTCCTCTGCACTCACCAGCAACCCCCCACCCCACTCCGGCACATAAAGAGGTAGAGAAAAAGCGAGGAAAAAGAAAAAAAGTGAAAATAAAAAGAGAGAGGGGGGAGGGGGTCAGAGGAAGGGGTGGGGAAAATAGAGGAAAATTAAAGATCAGTACCTGATATAGGATCTGTACGATGACAACGGCCCATGTCCTAACTCCCGGGTTCTCAAATTGCCATCGGTGAATGGCAAGTCTAGTCCACAGTTTGGCCAAGAGATCTAACTGTGGAAGTATGCAGCCCCATGGGGGAGAATCAGCATACAAATATATGTTTGTTTATATGTGTATGAATGAGTGTATGTCTTTGTGGACTCTGCCTCTCGTGCCCCACAGCTGCGGGAAGCCGCGATGGAGGGTGGGAATGAGTAAAAGATAATACTACGGGAAACATACTGAAGTTTGCTACACTTAATGTGCAGGGCCTCAACTCTGCTCAGAAAAGATCAATATTACTTAACAAACTAGCACAAGAAAGAATCGATATATGTTTCCTTCAAGAAACACATTGGAGAGTGGAAGATAAGTATAAAATAAAGAACCAGAAATTCCCATTATGTATAGAAGCCTCCTTGAAAAACCAAAAGAAAAGAGGTGTGGCAATTATCTTTTCCAAAGACCTGGAGGTAAAAATGAAACACTTAGACATAGACAAAGAGGGGAGATATATAATTGCAGTAGCAGAGATCAACAAAAAGACATACACCCTAGTAAATGTATATGCCCCAAACACGTCCCCTGTTCGCTTTTTAATAAACATTGAAAGAAAGATGTAATTGGTCAGACAGGGAGTTCTTATCTGGATGGGTGACTTTAACTGTATAGCAGACCCCTGGATGGATAGAAGTTCACAGAGAAATCCTAAACCAAATAAAAATACAATTTACCAGGCTCAAAGATTACAACATCTACTAGATAGATTAACCTTATTAGATATGTGGAGAGTCTTTCATACAACTGAGAGAGATTACACATGTTTTTCAAAAACATACTGTGCCTACTCACGTATCGATTATATTGTAGGAGAATATAATCTAGCTGCATTGATTCATAGAATCCACATCCAGGAGATAACAATTTAATAAAATATTAATATGATAATTATGGACTTTAAAGATCAAAATAGGGGATTAAAAACAGATTGGAGATTGAATAATACTCTCTTAAAGAAAGACCAAGATATAGAATACATTAAAGACACATCCCGACTGTTTTTTGAGGAAAACGATCTGGATGACATGGAGATATCGAATCTATGGTGCACATACAAAGCTGTAATTAGGGGACACTTTATCCGTCTAGGAGCATATGCTAAGAAACAGAGAGAGCTAGGCCTTTCAGATCTGTATATTATTTTATTCCAACTGAACAAAGATAATAAGAATACCCCAAATAGAGAAACCTCAAAGAAAATTTCCGATATCAAAGAAAAAATTAATTTACAATTAATAAACGAGGCAAATAAATCTCTGAGAGCTCTAAAGACCATAAAATACTATAGGGGTAACAAAGCAGACAAATTAATGACTAATCAGTTGAAGAAAAAAAGAACTAAACACAATATCTCTAAGATAATATATGAGGGAAAGACATATTCGGCACCAACGGAGATAGGCCACACTTTTAATGCTTTTTATAGTGCTCTGTACAACCTTCCACAAAATACCAAAGCAGAGGAAATACATCAATACTTTGAAGATAAACAATTCCCCAGGGTGTCGGAGCAGGCAAGGCTAGATTTAAACAAAGAGATCACAACAGAAGAAATACATGAAGTAATCAGAAAATTGAAAATAAAAAAATCCCCGGGACCAGATGGTTTTAATGCTCTTTTCTATAAGACTCTAAAAAATGTAATATCCCCATATATGGTAAGAATGTTTAATGAGGCAGTAAGAAAGGCATTACTTCCACAAGAACTATTGAAAGGTAACATCATTCCAATCTTGAAAACAGGGAAAAACCCTGAATTACTAACAAGTTATAGAACGATATCTCTCGTGAATATCGATGCCAAGATATACGCAGGGGTCCTGGAGGGGAGACTGAAACGAGTACTACCAGACTTGATTCACAATAATCAAGTAGGATTCACAATGGGACGATCTGCAACCAATCACATAAGAACCTTGGCAAACCTTATGGGAAAGAGGGAAGGACCAGGTGTGCCCCGGCTGATCCTGTCATTGGACGCAGAGAAGGCGTTCGACAGGGTCAGCTGGGGCTACATGTCAGAGGCTTTACAGGCTTTTGGGATAGAGGGAGAAATACACCGGGCAATCATGGCATTATATCAGGAACCAGAAGGTAGAGTAACCGGCTCAGGCATACGGTCAAACTGGTTCCTGCTAACCAAGGGCACACGTCAGGGCTGCCCCCTCTCACCTATTCTTTACGTCCTGGCATTTGAACTGCTTGCTAGGGAGATAAGAGAATGTCCGGAGGTAATAGGTTGGGGAAAGGGAGGCACCCAAAAAATAATGCTTTATGCAGACGATATCCTGCTTACAATACAGGAACCTCTCAACTCATTGAAACGAATAATGACGTTGCTTGATCAATATAGCTACCTGTCAAATTATAAGTTAAACATCACGAAATCAACTGCCCTTCCAATAGCAATGAATAAAATACAAAAAAGAGAGGTAGAAGGCTATGGCTTCATCCTGTCAGAAGAATCCCTCACATTTTTGGGGATTAAGATCTCAAAAGACCCAGAGGAGTGGCTCCAAATGAATCTCTTACCTATGATAAGAGAGATGAACAGCTTATTTAAAAAATGGCGAGGCCTATTCATATCTTGGATGGGCAGAGTCAATGCAGTAAAATCATACATCTTACCCAGATTTCTTTACATCTTCAGAATGCTACCTTTTGCCATCCCAAAAGGTTGGCTAGAACTTATTCAAGGATCTTTTAACAGATTTATCTGGGCTTGAAACGACCTAGAGTAAACTCAAAGATCTTAATGAAAAGTAAGAAACAAGGAGGGGTGGGACTGCCTTCAATACAAGAATATTCACAAGCAACACTACTGGCCCAGACCTTTGTAACATTAAATGAACGATCAAAAAAGGAACCCTGGTATGAGATAGAGTTGGGCGAAAACAAACTTGTTGGAGATTTCCCAACATATTTCTGGACTCCAGAAAGATATGTGGAAGGGAGGGGAAACACATTGATGGGCTACCCCCTCTCGCATATTTAAAGAAACTGGAGGACCATTAAAAAAAAAATAGGGTTGGGAGATAGGCTACTTCCCTTTTTGCCCCTGTCTATTGTTCAGAACCTGAACGTAAACCTGGACCCTAGGAAATGGGGGGAAAGGGGAATTAAAAATATCTCAGACCTGATGGAGGGGAATGTGATGAAATCTTTCATGGAGCTAAAAGAGAAATATTCCCTTAACGGAGAAAATATTTTTAAATACCTGAGAGTTTTCTTAGGGAACTAGTAATCGACATTCCCCTTACGAAACCCCAAAAGATCTTACAGGATACATTAGGGAAATCAGATCTCAATAAACTGACTACCAAAGCTCTAGACCTAATCAGGGCAATAAAACACCATAGGGTACCACCAGCTTTAAGCAAATGGGAGAAAGATCTAAATCTAATAATTGAAGAGAAGGAATGGAACAGAGCACTGTACTGTAATTATAAAGTAGTACATTGCCTAAACCTCAATGAACTCCATTTCAAAGTAATGCACAGATGGCACCTAGTACCCACAACGCTTGAAAAATGTCAGAGACAAACATACCTAACTGTTGGAGATGTGGCGACAGGAAGGGAGACGTAATGCACATATGGTGGAGTTGCCCAATAATAAGGCCCTTTTGGCAAAATATCTCTGAGAAACTATCCTGGAATATTGGGAAAGAATGGACTCCTCCATTTAAACTTTCCAAAAAAAAACAGGGAAAGAAACCTCATTTGTAATCCACTTACTCTTAGTAATAAAACTAGAAATAGCCAGGAATTGGAAGACCGCAGAACATCTAATATGGGCAAAAATTAAATTACAATTGATAGAGCAATGCTTAATGGAAAGAGGAATTATATCACAATTCAATTGGAATAGTAAAGGGTTCAAACAATGGGATGATTGGGTTAATTTTCTGAAGGAAGGCCAGCTAGATTAATGTGAGAGGGGTAATTATATATAGATATACGAATCAAACATCCCCACTCCGGAGTCCAGAGCGGAAAGAACGCAGGAGGTGGGAGAAACGGGAGCAGTAGTCTCACATGTATGAATGGAATAAATGTATGTACGTTACGTCTGATACAAGGCCCAACGTTCCTTCACACCTCACTATTAGAGATGGGGAGGAGAGGGAACTGGGGGAAAGGGGAGGGAGGGTGGGGAGGGGGAATGGGGATTCGGGGAGACCGGATTAATTGGCAGGAGAATAAACAAATCAATAAAAAACCCCACACATAAATTAGAGATGCTACACACGAATATACAGAAAGCTATAAGCAAAACTTAATTTATAACCACTATTTAATATACACAAGGGTCGATTAAGGGGGGGGGGGGGGAGAGGGATGGTTAAGTATTAAGGGAAAAGACAGATAAGGAACCTCCCCACCATATATGGTAGCAGACACAATGATGTAACCTACAGGCAAGTTATCTACCTAAAGCCAACACCGAGTGTCAAAGAAAAAAAAAATATGCCAGTAATATTGTGCCCTTAAGATGCCAGTAATATTGTGCCATTCAGATGCCTGTATTATTGTGCCATTCAGATGCCAGTAATATTGTGCCACTCAGACACCAGTAATATTGTGCCATTCAGAGCCCAGTAATATTGTGCCATTCAAATGCCTGTAATATTGTGCCATTCAGACACCAGTAATATTGTGCCATTCAGAACCCAGTAATATTGTGCCATTCAAAAGCCTGTATTATTGTGCCATTCAAATGCCTGTATTATTGTGCCATTCAAATGCCTGTAATATTGTGCAATTCAAATACCAGTAATATTGTGCCATTTAAATGCCTGTAATATTGTGCCATTCAAATGCCTGTGATATTGTGCCATTTAAATGCCTGTAATATTGTGCCATTTAAATGCCTGTAATATTGTGCCATTCATATGCCAGTAATATTGTGCCATTTAGAGCCCAGTAATATTGTGCCATTCAAAAGCCTGTATTATTGTGCCATTCAAATGCCAGTAATATTGTGCCATTCAAATGCCTGTAATTTTGTGCCATTTAAAAGCCTGTATTATTGTGCCATTCAAATGCCTGTATTATTGTGCCATTCAAATGCCAGTAATATTGTGCCGTTCAAATGCCTGTAACATTGTGCCATTCAGATACCAGTAATATTGTGCCATTTAAATGCCTGTAATATTGTGCTTTTCAAATGCCTGTAATTTGGTGCCATTTAAATGCCTGTAATATTGTGCCATTTAAAGGCCTGTAATATTGTGCCATTCAGATTCCAGTAATATTGTGCCATTCAGATACCAGTAATATTGTGCCATTCAGAGCCCAGTAATATTGTGCCATTCAAAAGCCTGTATTATTGTGCCATTTAAATGCCTGTAATATTGTGCCTTTCAAATGCCTTTAATAGGGTGCCATTTAAATGCCTGTAATATTGTGCCATTTAAATGCCTGTAATATTGTGCCATTCAAATTCCAGTAATATTGTGCCATTCAGATACCAGTAATATTGTGCCATTCAGAGCCCAGTAATATTGTGCCATTCAAAAGCCTGTATTATTGTGCCATTCAAATGCCAGTAATATTGTGCAATTCAAATGCCTGTAATATTGTGCAATTCAAATACCAGTAATATTGTGCCATTTAAATGCCTGTAATATTGTGCCATTCAAATGCCTGTAATATTGTGCCATTTAAATGCCTGTAATATTGTGCCATTCATATGCCAGTAATATTGTGCCATTTAGAGCCCAGTAATATTGTGCCATTCAAAAGCCTGTATTATTGTGCCATTCAAATGCCAGTAATATTGTGCCATTCAAATGCCTGTAATTTGGTGACATTTAAAAGCCTGTATTATTGTGCCATTCAAATGCCTGTATTATTGTGCCATTCAAATGCCAGTAATATTGTGCCGTTCAAATGCCTGTAACATTGTGCCATTCAGATACCAGTAATATTGCGCCATTTAAATGCCTGTAATATTGTGCTTTTCAAATGCCTGTAATTTGGTGCCATTTAAATGCCTGTAATATTGTGCCATTTAAAGGCCTGTAATATTGTGCCATTCAGATTCCAGTAATATTGTGCCATTCAGATACCAGTAATATTGTGCCATTCAGAGCCCAGTAATATTGTGCCATTCAAAAGCCTGTATTATTGTGCCATTTAAATGCCTGTAATATTGTGCCTTTCAAATGCCTTTAATAGGGTGCCATTTAAATGCCTGTAATATTGTGCCATTTAAATGCCTGTAATATTGTGCCATTCAAATTCCAGTAATATTGTGCCATTCAGATACCAGTAATATTGTGCCATTCAGAGCCCAGTAATATTGTGCCATTCAAAAGCCTGTATTATTGTGCCATTCAAATGCCAGTAATATTGTGCAATTCAAATGCCTGTAATATTGTGCAATTCAAATACCAGTAATATTGTGCCATTTAAATGCCTGTAATATTGTGCCATTCAAATGCCTGTAATATTGTGCCATTTAAATGCCTGTAATATTGTGCCATTTAAATGCCTGTAATATTGTGCCATTCATATGCCAGTAATATTGTGCCATTTAGAGCCCAGTAATATTGTGCCATTCAAAAGCCTGTATTATTGTGCCATTCAAATGCCAGTAATATTGTGCCATTCAAATGCCTGTAATTTGGTGCCATTTAAATGCCTGTAATATTGTGCCATTTAAAGGCCTGTAATATTGTGCCATTCAGATTCCAGTAATATTGTGCCATTCAGATACCAGTAATATTGTGCCATTCAGAGCCCAGTAATATTGTGCCATTCAAAAGCCTGTATTATTGTGCCATTTAAATGCCTGTAATATTGTGCCTTTCAAATGCCTTTAATAGGGTGCCATTTAAATGCCTGTAATATTGTGCCATTTAAATGCCTGTAATATTGTGCCATTCAGAGCCCAGTAATATTGTGCCATTCAAAAGCCTGTATTATTGTGCCATTCAAATGCCAGTAATATTGTGCAATTCAAATGCCTGTAATATTGTGCAATTAAGATACCAGTAATATTGTGCCATTTAAACGCCTGTAATATTGTGCCATTCAAACGCCTGTAATAGTGTGCCATTTAAATGCCTGTAATATTGTGCCATTTAAATGCCTGTAATATTGTGCCATTCATATGCCAGTAATATTGTGCCATTTAGAGCCCAGTAATATTGTGCCATTCAAAAGCCTGTATTATTGTGCCATTCAAATGCCTGTAATATTGTGCCATTCAAATGCCAGTAATATTGTGCCATTCAAATGCCTGTAATATTGTGCCATTCAGATACCAGTAATATTGTGCCATTTAAATGCCTGTAATATTGTGCCATTTAAATGCCTGCAATATTGTGCCATTTAAATGCCTGTATTATTGTGCCATTCAAATGCCAGTAATATTGTGCCATTCAGACACCAGTAATATTGTGCCATTCAGAGCCCAGTAATATTGTGCCATGCAAATGCCTGTAATATTGTGCCATTCAGACACCAGTAATATTGTGCCATTCAGACCCCAGTAATATTGTGCCATTCAAAAGCCTGTATTATTGTGCCATTCAAATGCCAGTAATATTGTGCCGTTCAAATGCCTGTAATATTGTGCCATTCAGATACCAGTAATATTGTGCCATTTAAATGCCTGTAATATTGTGCCTTTCAAATGCCTGTAATATGGTGCCATTTAAATGCCTGTAATATTGTGCCATTTAAATGCCTGTAACATTGTGGCATTCAGATTCCAGTAATATTGTGCCATTCAGATACCAGTAATATTGTACCATTCAGAGCCCAGTAATATTGTGCCATTCAAAACCTGTATTATTGTTCCATTCAAATGCCAGTAATATTGTGCCATTCAAATGCCTGTGATATTGTGCCATTCAGATACCAGTAATATTGTGCCATTTAAATGCCTGCAATATTCTGCCATTCAAATGCCTGTAATATTGTGCCATTTAAATGCCTGTAATATTGTGCCATTTAAATGCTGTAATATTGTGCCATTCAGATGCCTGTAATATTGTGCCATTCAGATACCAGTTATATTGTGCCATTCAAAAGCCTGTATTATTGTGCCATTCAAATGCCAGTAATATTGTGCCATTCAGATACCAGTAATATTGTGCCATTCAGATACCTGTAATATTGTAACATTCAAATCCCTGTAATATTGTGCCATTTAAATGCCTGTAATATTGTGCCATTTAAATGCTTGTAATATTGTGCCATTCAGATGCCAGTAATATTGTGACATTCAGATACCAGTAATATTGTGCCATTCAGAGCCCAGAAATATTGTGCCATTCAAAAGCCTGTATTATTGTGCCATTCAAATGCCAGTAATATTGTGCCATTCAAATGCCTGTAATATTGTGCATTCAGATGCCAGTAACATTGTGCCATTCAGATGCCTGTAATATTTTGCCATTCAAATGCCTGTAATATTGTGCCATTCAAACGCCTGTATTGTTGTGCCATTCAAATGCCAGTAATATTGTGCCATTCAAATGCCTGTAATTTGGTGCCATTTAAATGCCTGTAATATTGTGCCATTTAAAGGCCTGTAATATTGTGCCATTCAGATTCCAGTAATATTGTGACATTCAGATACCAGTAATATTGTGCCATTCAGAACCCAGAAATATTGTGCCATTCAAATGCCTGTATTATTGTGCCATTCAAATGCCAGTAATATTGTGCCGTTCAAATGCCTGTAACATTGTGCCATTCAGATACCAGTAATATTGTGCCATTTAAATGCCTGTAATATTGTGCTTTTTAAATGCCTGTAATTTGGTGCCATTTAAATGCCTGTAATATTGTGCCATTTAAATGCCTGTAATATTGTGCCATTCAGATTCCAGTAATATTGTGCCATTCAGATACCAGTAATATTGTGCCATTCAGAGCCCAGTAATATTGTGCCATTCAAAAGCCTGTATTATTGTGCCATTTAAATGCCTGTAATATTGTGCCTTTCAAATGCCTTTAATAGGGTGCCATTTAAATGCCTGTAATATTGTGCCATTTAAATGCCTGTAATATTGTGCCATTCAAATTCCAGTAATATTGTGCCATTCAGATACCAGTAATATTGTGCCATTCAAATTCCAGTAATATTGTGCCATTCAGATACCAGTAATATTGTGCCATTCAGAGCCCAGTAATATTGTGCCATTCAAAAGCCTGTATTATTGTGCCATTCAAATGCCAGTAATATTGTGCAATTCAAATGCCTGTAATATTGTGCAATTCAGATACCAGTAATATTGTGCCATTTAAATGCCTGTAATATTGTGCCATTCAAATGCCTGTAATATTGTGCCATTTAAATGCCTGTAATATTGTGCCATTTAAATGCCTGTAATATTGTGCCATTCATATGCCAGTAATATTGTGCCATTTAGAGCCCAGTAATATTGTGCCATTCAAAAGCCTGTATTATTGTGCCATTCAAATGCCTGTAATATTGTGCCATTCAAATGCCAGTAATATTGTGCCATTCAAATGCCTGTAATATTGTGCCATTCAGATACCAGTAATATTGTGCCATTTAAATGCCTGTAATATTGTGCCATTTAAATGCCTGCAATATTGTGCCATTTAAATGCCTGTATTATTGTGCCATTCAAATGCCAGTAATATTGTGCCATTCAGACACCAGTAATATTGTGCCATTCAAACGCCTGTATTATTGTGCCATTCAAATGCCAGTAATATTGTGCCATTCAGACACCAGTAATATTGTGCCATTCAGAGCCCAGTAATATTGTGCCATTCAGAGCACAGTAATATTGTTACATTCAAAAGCCTGTATTATTGTGCCATTCAAATGCCAGTAATATTGTGCTGTTCAAATGTCGGTAATATTGTGCCATTCAGATACCAGTAATATTGTGCCATTTAAATGCCTGTAACATTGTGCCATTCAGATACCAGTAATATTGTGCCATTCAGATACCTGTAATATTGTAACATTCAAATCCCTGTAATATTGTGCCATTTAAATGCCTGTAATATTGTGCCTTTCAAATGCCTTTAATAGGGTGCCATTTAAATGCCTGTAATATTGTGCCATTTAAATGCCTGTAATATTGTGCCATTCAAATTCCAGTAATATTGTGCCATTCAGATACCAGTAATATTGTGCCATTCAGAGCCCAGTAATATTGTGCCATTCAAAAGCCTGTATTATTGTGCCATTGAAATGCCAGTAATATTGTGCAATTCAAATGCCTGTAATATTGTGCAATTCAGATACCAGTAATATTGTGCCATTTAAATGCCTGTAATATAATGCCATTCAAATGCCTGTAATATTGTGCCATTTAAATGCCTGTAATAATGTGCCATTTAAATGCCTGTAATATTGTGCCATTCATATGCCAGTAATATTGTGCCATTTAGAGCCCAGTAATATTGTGCCATTCAAAAGCCTGTATTATTGTGCCATTCAAATGCCTGTAATATTGTGCCATTCAAATGCCAGTAATATTGTGCCATTCAAATGCCTGTAATATTGTGCCATTCAGATACCAGTAATATTGTGCCATTTAAATGCCTGCAATATTGTGCCATTTAAATGCCTGTATTATTGTGCCATTCAAATGCCAGTAATATTGTGCCATTCAGACACCAGTAATATTGTGCCATTCAAACGCCTGTATTATTGTGCCATTCAAATGCCAGTAATATTGTGCCATTCAGACACCAGTAATATTGTGCCATTCAGAGCCCAGTAATATTGTGCCATTCAGAGCCCAGTAATATTGTGCCATTCAAAAGCCTGTATTATTGTGCCATTCAAATGCCAGTAATATTGTGCCGTTCAAATGCCTGTAATATTGTGCCATTCAGATACCAGCAATATTGTGCCATTTAAATGCCTGTAATATTGTGCCTTTAAAATGCCTGTAATATGGTGCCATTTAAATGCCTGTAATATTGTGCCATTTAAATGCCTGTAACATTGTGCCATTCAGATACCAGTAATATTGTGCCATTCAGATACCTGTAATATTGTAACATTCAAATCCCTGTAATATTATGCCATTTAAATGCCTGTAATATTGTGCCATTTAAATGCTTGTAATATTGTGCCATTCAGATGCCAGTAATATTGTGCCATTCAGATACCAGTAATATTGTGCCATTCAGAGCCCAGAAATATTTTGCCATTCAAAAGCCTGTATTATTGTGCCATTCAAATGCCAGTAATATTGTGCCATTCAAATGCCTGTAATATTGTGCCATTCAAATGCCTGTAATATTGTGCCATTCAGATGCCAGTAACATTGTGCCATTCAGATGCCTGTAATATTGTGCAATTCAAATGCCTGTAATATTGTGCCATTCAAATGCCTGTAATATTGTGCCATTCAAACGCCTGTATTATTGTGCCATTCAAATGCCAGTAATATTGTGCCGTTCAAATGCCTGTAATATTGTGCCATTCAAATGCCTGTAATATTGTCTCATTCGGATGCCAGTAATATTGTGCCATTCAAATACCAGTATTATTGTGCCATTCAAATGCCTGTATTATTGTGCCATCCACTTATATTGTGTCGTTACCATGCTCGTTTTCTTCCCCCCTCCTCCCCCCTTCCCCAGTACTTACCGCCTGGCTGATCCTCTGTGTCCCCGGATGGACGCCTCCTCTGTGCAGTCTTCCCTCCTGCACGGAGGAGGGAAACACAGACATCGGATGTGACATAACGTCACATCCGGTAGCAGGGATTTTTTTTTTACATTTTTTTTTCCGGTGACCGAATCCAGCGGATGCAGCTGCCAAAAAAAAAAAAAAAAAAGTACAGCAGCACAATGCAGTGCGGGGACGCCACTGAAGGGTGGGCATTTAATTAAGGCATTATTTTATTCACAGGACACCCATTGTGTGCCAGGAAGGTGGGCAGTGATTTTCATGGCACTCAAGGTGTGTATTTTTTTTTTACAAGTACATATAATTCTTATGGACCTCCCACATGTGCTAGGCAGCTACTGGCAATGTTTTTAATATAGGAAGGGTGAGGTTACTTTTTACATGGAGGAAGGATTTTTTATTTTTTCACAACAGTTGGACTTGTCCTGAAAAGCATTTTTTCTTTCCCCTAGAGAAAGGAAAGGGAACACGTTTAATCTCGAACCTATTCATTTTGGCATGTTTTGCCTCATCTCAATATTTTCAAAATGGTTAGTGAATATCTTTTTTTTCATGGTTGAAATGAGGCATCCGAGTGGGTGGAAATGTGTCCAAAGTTGGAGGTTAAGATTAGTGCTAATCTTTTCCTCCAAACTTGGATTTTAGTGAATAGACCCCCCAGTGTTTGCTGATGGCACACAATTCAGTAGAGTAATACAGTCTAGACCTGCTGTTTCTTCCCTCTAGGAAGATTTAGACAAACTGGGGGACTGGGCAAACAAGTGGCAAATGAGGTTCAGTGTAGACACATGTCAAGGTATTTTGGTAAAAATAATAATGCAATATATACTTTAGATGGTATCTCCCTGAGAAAATCTACTAATGAGAAGTATTTAGGAATAGCTGTAGACAACAGATTTAACAACTGTGCACGATGTCAGTCAGCAGCTGCATAAAAAGCAGTATTGATTCATGGGAGGAGGATATCCTTTTTGCCAATAATTTTAATGGCTCTTGGATGCTTATATTGCATTGTTTAATGCACATCGGACAGTTTGATATGTTAATTGGTTATAATTAATTTATATATGTTTAAATACATTTTATGTATATATTTCAATCTATGGTATTTTTATTACCCCCCCCTGTGTGCATTATGCACATAAATGTAATTTGATGAATGGGTTCATTGCAATATGAATGTATTTATTGCCATAACTTTATTTTTTTTTTCTAATTGGAGAGTCTTGTGTGAGAGTCTCAACACTCACCTATTGATTCAGACAAAACACTTTGGTGGTTATATTAAAGCTGCAGAACACAAGTTGGCTCTTTCCAGAATACACACATTCTCTAACCATAGGTGCAGTTTGAAATGGACTTCCTATCTGTCTATTTGAAGTGCTATCATGAAATATCAAATCATCATTTCTGTCTACTATATTGGGCCCACTAGTGAGTTCGAATAGATTCACATGCCTCACTATTGAAAATTAATTAACTCTTCTGTGGACCATTTCCTTTTTAAGGGTCTTTGTGATAGAATTTTTACAGCATGGAGTCTATATTGCCATCTGTACATTTAGATAAGTGCCTGCATATTCACACTCACATTGAAGCTGATTTTGTGAGCCTGTTTTCCCACAAACTTATTTTATATCTACATGTATAATAAATAGTTGCTACTGTATTGAATGTTATCTTTTTTTTTTAGGTTGAGTCTAGAGATAAGTAAGTAACAATATACTGCCTGCATGAGTGTACCATTAAGTATGTGATTTTTTTACCTATTACACTTTGAATTGTTTCACTAATTCTTTCACTTCACATCTATTTTGTCTCTATAAATGTACGTATCAGAACCTGACTGGAGAACTATGTATCAGCTACCCCAGCCTTATAGTTTCTATGTACTCTAACTCTTCCACATGGAAGGTATAGATTCTTTACAAATTTCTGAAAAGATAACACAAGTGTTTTAAAAAGACACCAAATACTCAAATATATCTTTCATTTTGACAGTCAAATGTAACATAAAACTGTCTGTGCACTCATTACAGTTCTATTCAATATTACCATTGGCTCTGGCTTTTAGTGCTTTTAGAAACGACTCAATGTCTCTGACTGTAGGCGTAAAGGTGAGTGGAGTTATCTCATCATGTCTCATAGCAGTTGTATTTTTCTCTGTGACTATTGTCCTACTTGCTCAAAAACTGGGAAACTATATGTATGTCCCTCTACATTCCGTTTCTTCCCACCACCTTCCTTGAATCCACTAGTGAAGTTGGAACCAGTTTCAGTTTTGGTCACATGGTGGTGCCACAGTGCACAACAATTGTTTTTCTCTTTTCTCATGAAATAATCTGAAGATCCTCATTCTTCTGGTAAGCAAAACGTGTCTGCATGTGTTATCTCACGCACAGACCCATGGCATTTCATGTATATATATATTATATATATATATACATGAAAATTCATGAAAGAGAGAATTGCAGGGAATTAAGATGGGAATTTTAATCGCAAGGCCAAAATAGCAATGAAGCCAGCAGGAAGGAAAAATGTGCCTTTAAACAGGTTATTTTGCTGCTGAATCAAAGGACTGAAGGAAGTGAACCTGATGCTAGAACAAAGGGATGTTCTCACCAGGTTATTGAAAGGTAAATGGCATCAGGGACGGCCTTAGGGGTGTGCGACCTGTGCGAGCGCACAGGGCTCAACACCCCAGGGGGCGCCCGCCCGGCCAGTAGATAGAAAAAAAAAAGTAAAAAAAAAAGCCGGTAGTGGCACTGGCTGGGGGAGATCAAAAGATCCCCCCTCACCAGCCCTCTGCTCGGCATGCTGTGCTGGGTCCGGGGAGGGGGCGGAGCTAACCGGCACAGCGGTGTAGCTCCGCCCCCACCCCGGGAAGCAGAGCAGAGTCTGCTTCACGGGGAGCCCGGGCAGCATGAGATAGTGCTGCTCGGCTCCCCATGCTTGCATTAAGCATGGGGAGCCCGAGCAGCACCTTCTCTTGCTACCCATGGCTCCCCGTAATGCAGACTGTGCTCTGCTTCCCGGGGTGGGGCGGAGCTACACAGCTGTGCCGGTTAGCTCCGCCCTTTCCCTGGATCCACCTTTTCAGGCAAAGGTAAGGGAGGGGGGGAGAGAGACAGAACAGGGGTTAGGGGGGAGAGACAGAACAGGGGTTAGGGGGGAGAGAGACAGACAGAACAGGGGGAGGGGAGAGAGAGACAGACAGAACAGGGGTTAGGGGGGAGAGACAGAACAGGGGGAGGGGAGAGAGAGACAGACAGAACAGGGGGAGGGGAGAGAGAGACAGACAGAACAGGGGGAGGGGGGAGAGACAGAACAGGGGCAGGGGGGAGAGACAGAACAGGGGCAGGGGGGAGAGACAGAACAGGGGGAGGGGGAGAGAGAGAGAACAGGGGGAGGGGGGAGAGAGAGAGAACAGGGAGAGGGGGGAGAGAGAGAACAGGGGAGGGGTGGGAGAGAGACAGACAGAAAAGGGGCAGGGGGTAAAGACAGAACTGGCGGAGAGAGAGAGACAGAACAGGGGACGGGGGGGAGAGAGACAGAACAGGGGACGGGGGGGGGGAGAGAGACAGAACAGGGGACGGGGGGAGAGAGACAGAACAGGGGACGGGGGGAGAGAGACAGAACAGGGGACGGGGGGAGAGAGACAGAATAGGGGACGGGGGGAAAGAGACAGAACAGAGGGAGAGAGAGAGAGACAGACATTTCAAGGAAGAGGAAAGGGACAAACATGGGAAGGGAGAGAGACACAAACATAGGGGGGCGAAAGAGAGGGGGGGGCGCCACGGGGGAAGCCTGCACAGGGCGCCGGAACACTTAAGGCCGGCCCTGAATGGCATTATATAGTCATAGCCCTAGTTATCATTAAGAACATAACACTAATCAGAGGTATTCAGAGATCTACCTACATGACTGCAATAGAGCTGTCCAGTCACTATTTTATTGACAGATAAAATCCTCTTGGTGGGGTAATGATTGCAAGAAAATTCAACAATTAATTGTCAGTTGTTATGACTTAAAATTATTGCTTTTTTAAAAGTTATACAGTATATTTTCCCACCATCTTTTATATAGCTTAACTCAGGTGCATATCTTCTGTGTTCTTCTCCCACTTTACCACAATCTTTCTATTTCTTGTATGCCATTTTACTTTCACAGCTACTGGGCCAGTAACTGGTGAAGAAAGAGAAACTTTTATTATTCGTTTTAACGTACATGCTTTATTAATATGTTTTAATGTACATGCCAGTTTATTCTCTGGCATGTATGCAGTAAACTCTTCAAGTAAGTTAATTTATTGTCACCTCTCAATCACATATTAGACCCAGCACATATATGACAGGCACTAAAAATCCTGCACTTTGCAGATCATAATGTGATTTTGTTTAAGAATCTATTACAATACAAATACAGCATTAGGTTAAGGAGTGGTTGATAACATCACAAATACACAGACCACTATTTTATACGTAGCACAGTAGATTGCTTGCATTCATTGTCAAACTTACAAAGGCTAATTACATCTGATTTATACAATTGCTCATTATAACAATACAATAAAGTATGAATAGGAAGTGAAACAACATTCCATACAAAAATCCAACTTCTTGTTAATGATTAATGTACTTGTGGTTTGCAAAAACAGCCATTGCACCTTTTCCGTTGGAGTTCATATTACTTTTGTTCTTTCAGTCACGAAGATATTCCCTCAATGAAGCAACTCTGTTCTCCATGTAGCTCACACGGTCACTAACCACTAATGTCTCGGCACTCCAACAGCAGGTCTTTCTCCAGATAATCTGGATCTTGTTTCTGAGCCTACATATGAGACCCAAGAGCACCATTCACGAAGGCAACGTTCTGGGTGCGGTGTGTGATCCTGCCCCTCTCTATTAATATAAAGACCTTAACAATCAGGCTCATAGCAGTGAATCATGCTTCTGTGGATACAGGGCCGTCTTTAACGCGGGGCAAACGGGGCAGCTGCCCTTGGCCCAGTTACTCCTGGGGGGCCCAAGGCAGCTGTCCCGTGAGCCCCCATCCTCTGCTTGCCCTGGTCACAGCGCATTGCTCAAGTGAACATTTTTTTCCGGCAAGCCACATCCGCTGGATGCGACAACAGGAAAACAAATTAATACATAACTGACGCCGGATGTGACGTCATGTCACATCCGGTGACTGTTTCCCTCCCCCGTGCAGGAGAAAAGACTGCATGGAGCAGACGTCCGGCCGGGGACACGGAGCAGAAGCATTCGGTAAGCACTAGGGAAGCGGGGGGGGGGGGGGGGGGGGGAATTACAGGCATTGGAATGGCACAATATTACAGGCATCTGACTAGCACAATATTACTGGGCTCTGACTGGCACAGTATTACTAGGCTCTGGCACAATATTACTGGGCTCTGACTGGCACAATATTACAGGTATCTGGCACAATATTATAGGCACCTGACTGGCACAATATTACTGGGCTCTGACTGGCACAATATTACTGGGCTCTGACTGGCACAATATTCCTGGTATCTGACTGGCACAATATTACTGGGCTCTGAATGGCACAATATTACTGGTATCTGACTGGCACAATATTCCTGGTATCTGAATGGCACAATATTACTGGTATCTGACTGGCACAATGTTACTGGGCTCTGACTGGCACAATATTCCTGGTATCTGACTGGCACAATATTACAGGTATCTGACACAATAATTCAGGCATCTGACTGGCACAATATTACTGGGCTCTGACTGGCACAATATTCCTGGTTTCTGACTGGCACAATATTACTGGGCTCTGACTGGCACAATATTCATGGTATCTTACTGGCACACTATTACTGGGCTCTGACTGGCACAATATTCCTGGTATCTGGCACAATATTACAGGCATCTGACTGGCACAATATTACTGGGCTATGACTGGCACAATATTCCCAGTATCTGACTGGCATAATATTACTGGACTCTGACTGGCACAATATTCCTGGTATCTGACTAGCACAATATTACAGGCATCTGAATGGCACAATATTACTGGCATCTGAATGGCACAATATTACTGGCATATTAATGGGAAAAATGTCTGTGGCATATTAATGGCAAAATAATACTGCATATTAATGGCAAAATAATACTGGCATATTGATGGGCACATTGACTGTGGCATATTAAATGGACAAACTGTGTCATATTTTAACAGGCAAACTCTTTGTTACATGTGCAATGACAAAGTGACTGTGGCATGTTCTGTGGGGAAAAATAACATGTGCTATGGGGGAAAGTGACAGTGTGGCTTTTTTCAGCATGGGCAGTTCAGTGGAACATAGTGAAACTGTGGTATGTTCTGTGGGGAAAATTTACACTAATGCATGCGAAATTGTGTGGGTTCAATATGAGTGCAAGCCATGTGCTGTTGTTGCAATTTAGGTGCATGAAAAGTGCTGTGGGTGCAATATAGGTGCATGACAAGTGCTGTGGCTACTCTATGGGGCTGTGTTAAGTCCTTTAGGTGCAATGTGGGTGCAGAAAAAGGGAATAAAACAAGAAATGCAACTCTTCAATAACATTTTTATTACATATGAAAATAGTTGAATATAATATTAAGAAGTTCATTTAAGTATAAATGCAACTAGTGAGAGAGAGTGAGATGTGTATGGATATTTATAAATATATATGAACATATGTAAGTGCTCTCTAATATCTGTGTATATTTTTGTCATTTAGGTAAGGAGTAGTTGTAGTGCAGTGTTGCATAGTAAGATGGTATACATATTGCAGCCATATATACACATTTTGTATCCAAATATACAGTTTATACACTGCAATTATACACGTAATATACGCATTTTATACAATGCAATAAAAATACTCACTGCAAGAAAAGTCCAATTGTGTGTGTGCTTATTTTTTTAAATTTTTGTGTGTGTGGGGGGAGAGGTAACATTGCAATGGATGGCGATTGCATGCAGGGGAGGGGGCAGGGTCCAGGGGGCACAAGCACATGCTTGCCCAGGGTCCAATCGCTATAAAAGACGGCCCTGTGTGGATATATAGGTTCTTAACATGCCAGCAATATTATTCCAGTACCATAGGAACATTAGAAGTCAGAGCGGGCTTCTAATTAGATACCTAGGCATTGGTGTCAAATTTGAGATAGAAACCATAGTAGATCTCAATTATTTGGGAATTTATAAAGAATTTGAGGAAAAGATAAAATCTTGGAGGAAAATCCAAATCTCTTGGATGGGGAAAATTAATTTGATTAAATCTTACCTGCTTCCTAAACTGGAATATCTAATGCGTACTATCCCATTGAGAGTTCCAAGGAAGCTTTTGTTGATGTTTCATAGGTTATTTGTCGTGTACGTATGGGGAGGAAAAAACCCCAGAATTAAATCTCGCATAATGCTAAAACCCATGTCTCAGGGCGGGCTCTCCTTCCCCGATATATATCACATACATGATTCTATAATGTTTTCCCACTTTCTTTTGTGGGGAAACTCAAAATCCAAAAACAAAAATTGGTACCAAGATGAAAAGAGAATATGTGGTAATATAGATCCTTTCCTTCTTTTCTGGCTAGATAAACAAAGATTTGATAAATTGAAAATTCCAAATCCAATAATCTGTAATGTGTTCGCCTCTATAGCCCCGATCAAATCCAAATTTTTTCTCGACTCGCAAGTAAACTTTCAGGTCCCTATCAACATCTTGAAGTTTTTTATACAGGACTTAGACTTAGAAAATTGGAGCGGATCGGGCCTATCAGAGATTAAAGACGTACAACACGCTCTAAATGTTTATTCTTTTGCAGAATTACAACAGAAATATAAACTGCCAGCAAAATAATTCTTCTCTTATATTCGAATAAAGAGTTTTCTCTCTAACATACAGCTTAAATCAGATTCACCTTTAGATAAGATATTGTATGGCTCCCACAAAAAGATTTCTTCCCAATTACTAAAAGCACTTCAAGAACTAGAACCAGAGAATAAGAAACTGGAAACAATAAATAATGGGAAACCGATCTGAGGAAAAACTATCCAACTCAAACTTGGAATAGCACAATTGACACATTAAAAAAATCTATTCTAAATCTAATGTTTTTTTAGGAAAGCAGAACATACAGGGCTATTAATAATAGAATAAGCATTAATAAAAGAGCTTATTGATCCAAGGAGAAATCTGATTGCCTCTTGGAGTCAAGAAGGAATTTTTTCCCCCAGGAGGCAAAATTCGAAATAGCTTCCTTAGGGGTTTTTTGCCTTCTTTTGGATCAAAAGCTGTAATGATAGGTAGAAGGGTTGAACTTGATGGACTTGTGTCTTTTTTCAACCTAAATTACTATGTTACTATGTTATGTTATTCATTGTATTTCTCTACAGGAGTTATATATGAAACTACTCCACAGATGGTACTGGGTCCCGTCAAGATTAGCAAAATTTCAAATAAACACATCTCCACTTTGTTGGAGATGTAAAAACGAAATCGGAGATATTAAACATATCTGGTGGGATTGTCAAAGCCTTAACATAACACGTAATATTCTTTCTAAGATCCTTTCAGACCTACATTTGGATATGGGCAATTTTACTGCAGAGAAATTCCTGTTCCACCTTGAATTGCCTCATATGAATAAATTCTCCAAAAAATTAGCAATACATGTCTTGATGGCGACCAAAATTTGCGTAGCAAGGAAATGGAGGAAAACTGAGACACCTTCGGAATCGGAAATTCGATCACAAATCCGATACCAATGTGATATGGAAAAACTTTTTTATTTCGAAAATATGTCTCTCTCCTCCTATTTCAGAATCTGGGGCCCTGTTATTTCTTTGTTTTCAACTTTATAAGACTCAGAAACTGAAAATACCCGGATAATTGCAAGTTGGCGGCTCTCTGTGGACCATACCCGCTTCTCCTTCCAAACTCCGAACTCGGACAGATAAATTTCTTTTTTACCTCCCCCTTCCACCCTTCCCCTGCACATTTATGTAGATTAGCATGTAAGGAGGAAATGTCACCAATAAAATTTACTTATCGCCCATAATACAGATGTTAGTAGACCCATTCTAGAATCCTAGCAGTATTGACATCTTAACTTAAGTCACAATATCACAAGAATAATCGTATAACTTTTACTTTTTAACCATATTTGGTAAACTTATAACCAGAGATAAAATCTGGCTTAAAACTTCTCCTTTGCCAAAGCAATATTACCAGTAGTCTTGAAACATAAAACTACATAGGTAAATGGGAAATAACACAAGCACTTTATGCTTGTTTTATGTCTATGTAAACTTAAGATAAGAAACCTCCATTTGTATGTATTTAATTGTGTCATACTATTTTATTCTTACACAAAGTATCAGGGTCCATAATAACTCTAACATTGTAATTACTGTATAAACATTCCAACTTAAAGACTGTTTGTACTGCTCATGGGCAGATTGAATTATGATTGTCTTGTATGTAAGATTTTTACTTTTTTATATACAGAAAATTCAATAAATATAAATGAAAAAAAAAAAAAAAAGAAGTCAGAGCGGGCAGTCAAGCGGGGCAGGGGTATCCTCTGCTTCTGCTATAGACTCTATTATGGATGAAGAGAATCCAGAATTGCTAGCTGTGGGCAACTCTTTCAGCAAATAATACATTTCTGTGACTCCACCCTGCACATCTCACTCTCTGGATTTTTCCATTCATCATCAGGCATCCATTCTTGTGCCAATGCCCCAATGAAGCAACCAATCTGGCAGGAGTTATTCTAAGAACAAGCAGGTCATGCATACATCCAGGTTACCTGCTACCATGGCTAGGAAGCCTTCCGTGGTTGCACGGCCCCAAGGTAATCAATCTCTAAGTTGGGGTCATATAGATATCAATCTTTGGTTTTGTCTTATGATCTCTGTTAAGGCTAATACAAATGTGTCAGGCCCATCACCATTTCCAAGCAGTACTAATGAATTCTCCCAATCGACTGCGTCAGCTACTTAAAAGTTATGGGTATATTGGATATCTAAGGAGGGACACTGCAAATGGGGAACCTCATGCAGCTTTAAGCACAAGTGCTCTGGATGGGGAGTATCTCAGTCCCTTTCCTCTTATTTCAGTGACGGAAAAGGGAAGACTCCAGTGCTTCTAGAAAGGATACCACAATCAGAACTGCAGGGTGGTCCAGCCACATCCATTGTTGTCAACTGTACATGTTTTTTTGTTGTCAAGGGTTAAGAACCCCTACAATATGCAAACAATATAAATTGGGGTTTAGTCCACAGTTTCTTTTCATGTGTGCTCCAGGTAGTCTGCTTCATGAAATACTATACAATTTTCTTATGATACAGACGATAAGATGGAGTATGACACTGGTAATGGGCAGCAATCTAAACTGGATTTGTAATAGCAATCTGGTACTTAGAAATGGCATATTATATTAAGAAACATAAAATGTTGCCAGATCCAAATCCAGAAAAGGGATCAGACACACTGAGATCAGTTCAACTGCCCTTCTTGCCTCCTATGCCCCGGGGGTAGACAAAGTGTCTGTACAAGAGCACCAGTGTTCATGGGAAGGTCTGTGAAGGTCCACAAAACATCATTATATCCATCACAAAGTCTAGCAAATGTCCGCCAAGGTCCCTCTTGGTGCCTACTCGGGTAGCCTGCCCACATGACTGTGCCATGGACATGTAGCAAAATAGTTTTTGCTTCAGTCAATAAGGAAAAACAAAAACATTTATTAAAAAAAGTATACCTATAAGTAATCAACATGAGCAATAAATCACTGAGAAAAAAATGGGGTTGGAGCCATATTTCACCCATAATGGACAGCACTGAAATAGCCTGTCCTTTAGGATGTTACCTACTCAGAGGGGCATGACCATTGTTTTGCTTACTTGCACCATTACAGAGGAGACCTCAACATTAGCATATCAGACAATACATCACTAACTTGAAAGCAAATATTTTTGGTCCACAGGCTGGCTACAACATTAGGTAAGGTAATACAGACTAACCTTGATGTTTGTTCTTTATAGGAAGATTTGGACAGAAGGGGGTCTGGGCAATTAAGTGGCAAATGAAGTTCAAAATAGACAAATGTAAAGTCATGCATTATGGGAAAAATAATAACAAAGCAACATACACTTTAAATGGTATCTACCTGAAAAAAACTACTAAAGAAAAAGATTTAGGAATAATTGTAGAAAACAGACTTAAAAACAGTGCTCAATGCCATTCAGCAACTGCAAGGGCCAAATAAATATTGTATTATAAATGTATAAAACAAGGTATTGATTCATGGGAGGATGATATCATATTGCCCGTTTACAAGTCAGTGGTAAGACCATACCTTGAATATGCAGTACAATTCTGGGCGCCAGTCCTTAAAAAGGATATTATGGAACTAGAAAAGAAGGGCTACAAAATTGATAAGGGAATTGGAGGATCTTAGTTATGAAGGGAGACTAAAAGAATTGCATTTATGTACGTTTGAAAAAAAGGTGTCTCAGAGGGGATATGATAACATTATATAAATATGTGCAGTGCCAATATAAAGAGCTCTCAACTGACCTATTCATTAACAGAAATGTACAAAGAACAAGAGATCACCCCCTGAGACTGGAAGAGCAAAGATTTCATAGACAGCAAAGGACTGTGTAACTCATAGGTTCCGGGAAGGTAAGGCACCCTGAGCACCCTGAGATCAGGAGCTACGTTGCAGGGTGGAGACAGGGTGGGTAACTGCAATCCCTTGGAGGTTTGGGACCCCAAGTTTTTGCAGCCACAACCAGGCCCTGTGAAACAGCTGCTGTATCCAGGTCCAGGGCTTAAGAGGAAATTAATTCATGACAACTAAGCAGAGCTAAAACAGAAAAGTAAACTGGGTGATAGCAGAACTGAAATACAGAGTACCTGGCTACAGGACAGAGGCAAGACATAAGATAAAGCAGAAACCAAACTAAAGATAAATAATACAAGACACAGGGTAAAGGGACACAAGAGAAACATACAAAGGAACAAACATAAATACAGGAACTAGCCTAATACTAAAGATGGTAAAGGTGGGGGTATGGTTCACCAATTGGCCAATTTATAAAGACACGGAGCCTCGTATTTAGTGCAATCTCTTTCTTTAATTTCTCCTCAGCAGCAATTTTTTTTAAACATGGTAAAGAATTCTAAATATAACAGCCAATAATAATCCACGTATAACCTTGACCCACCCCCTATATAACCCTTAACATGACCTGGCTCCTTCTCTTTCTTTGCTGCTCCTCGAGCAGATAAGTATTCAATTTCATTCACTACATTATTTAACATTGATTTATTTGTGTTGTACGTTAGATTTATTGATAGCTAAGCTAGACTGCCGTATTTAGCTGTGAGCCGTTCGGAGGCGGTAGTGTCTCCGGGCTCATTTACTTTCTGTCAATTCCCACAGCGGGTTTGCCGAGCGGAGGCTCCGGAGCTGGCTGACATGCTTCAGTCAGCTGGAGGCACCGCTTGGTAGATTCGTTCCCCGACGGCTGGTCGGGTTTGTACTTTTGTTTTGTCACAAGGCGAATCAATCACTAGCGCCTTGTGACATACATCCGTCTTTCGGATAATTTCGGCTGCCGCGCATGCGCAGTGCATCGCGGCACCCGTTCGTAGATTCAGTCAGCCCTGGTCTCTGATTGGCTGAAACAGACGTCATTTCTGTGTCAGTTTACCCAAGTGTCAGTTTACCCCAGTGTGGTCCCTATTAACTAAATACAGATAATGGCTGAACCCAGAGCACAGCACATGGTTACAGACCCACCTTCCCAGCACAATGCTGGTAACAGGGACATACCTGACCACTTTGATGTAGGGGACTTTCAATCATTGTTTGATACAACGATGGCGAGATCGGTATCTGATGCTGTTCAATCAGCAATGGATAGAATATCAGTAAATATGACGTCATCTATCACGTCGGCCATTAGAGCCTCAAAAGCTCAAGATGAGCAGAGTATGGTACCACAGGGACGACACTATGGCCGCAAGGCCACGTCAAAAACCAAACACATTCCCAAAGACACTCAGAAGGACATGGTACGTCATGTCGTGGAGGACGTGTTTACAATGCGTAAAAGAGCCCAGCACCGGGCAAAATCGGTGCGCAGATGGAAGAGATCAAAAGCTCTATCAGAGTCAGACTCAGAGTCCTCAGATGAGAGGGAATTGATTAACTCCGACCATTCAATGGAGGAGGAGACACTGACACAAAATGACCCAGCTGGCTCTGAAGGGGATATTTCCCCAGAGACCAGCCTGACTATGGCGGACCCCTCGGCACCCCTGGATTCTAGAGGGGAGCCACTCTTCACCCCAGAGGACCTTCAAGACCCACGTTCAGCTGATTGGGAACCTCAATCCCACGTTGCAGAGTATCTTAAAACCCACATATGGAAGCCCTTGGACAGGGCCACACGTAGCAAGATGAGGGCAGAATGCCCAAGACCAACGGTTCCCAGCGAAGTATGCTCCACCCAGGCGTGGATAATAAAATCGCACAGTTCCTTGGCAAAACCGGGAGGAAATCCCGTAAAGGCCTGGATTTTTCACTAAGGAACTGTCAAGTGCTGGACATAGTAGGGCCCATTACGAAAATCTTTGAGTTGGCGGAGTCGGCTATCGATGCCAACACCCTGGTGTATCCAATCAATCTTAGAGGCTGGGTCCAGAGGGCCATATGCCTGATAGGCAATGCGAATTCCGCGCTGGCATCGGAGCGCAGGAAGGCCATTTTACTTAAAATTTAACCCAAATCAATAGACATGGCTATATCAGAGCCAGGCCCGAAAGCTAACAGCCTCCTTTTCGGAGATTCTTTTGTGAAAGAGCTTGGTAGTTTTGTGCAGACATTCTCTGCCTTGGATAAAGCGCAGTCGACTATGAGCAAAGTGTTCAACCTGAAGGTTTTTGCAGGAGCCACCAGATCTAGAGGCCGTCTGGCCGGCCACCAGTACAGGGGTCAATATCGAGGATCCCGAGGCTTTGTACAGAGTAGACAACCTCAACAGGAATTCAAGAGCCAAGGCCATTCATTCTTCCCGACCAGAGGGAGACCTTGGCAAGCGAGAGGCGTCAGAGGGGCGCTACAGCACAAAAGGGGATATGGTAAGTCTCTGCATTTTCCCCCTTTCTTTAGGGGACCCCCTACTTCTGATGGGGATCAGAAGTAGGGGGTCGACTGAGGTTCCATATCGACAGGTGGGAGACGATTACAGCAGATCCTTGGGTACTGCAGACAGTATGGGGTTACCATATAGATTTCATATCGTACCGGTACAGGTGTCCTTCCCCGTGCCCCTGACGTTCTCAGACCAAGACAAATGTACGATAACACAAGAGGTGGACAACCTTGCTCAGAAAAGGCCATCTTACCATCAACAGATCATATGACAAGCTTCATGGGCAATCTGTTTATGGTGGCCAAAAAAGGGGCCGGTATAAGACCAGTTATCAATCTCCGTCCCGTGAATTCCTTCATGAGATATCAGCATTTCAAAATGGAGGGTATCCACTGCAATATGGAGGGTATTCACCAATTGCTGAAACCAGTGGTGGCCCACATACTGTTGCTGTGCAAGATTACTGCTTACACAGTGATGAATGGCAGGGAAGGGGTTAATACACAGTGAAAGAATTTCATAAAACCTGCCAATTTTATAAAATGTTATTTTATATCACTAATACTGATCTGTCTCTTTCCGTCACAAAAATGTAAGTGAGGAGAGGGAGGCAGATCAATATTTGTGAATATTGATCCGATTAATTTTGATCTGACCAGGGCGAATGGTGAGCTTAATTGAGAAATCACCAAACCGCCTTTGCCACTAATTCGCTGTTACTGATCGCTATGCACTCAGGCAGCTTAAAAAAAAAAATCTCAAATATTTTTACTTTACATGTAATCCCCTAGCGGGTATGTGTAAAAAAAAAAATAAAAAAAAAAAATATGCAGACAGATAAAAATTGCTTTGGCGTCAATATCATTGCGTAAGCAGTGATCGACGGCAAATAAGGGGTTAATAACTCTTAGCAGAGCCTTTTTAGTACTGTAATAAATTACAGTACAAAAAAAATTAACCCCTAAAAAATGCACAAACAGCAAAAATAAATTCGCTGATGTGCACGATCACTGCTTATGCAAGATCAGTGGCAGGGAAGGGGTTAAACGCAGGGAATTGCTTTAATAAAAAATGTTTTATTGTTTTATTATTTGTGTGTTGTGTATTTATTGTTTTTTTTTAACTTTTACTTACTTTTACAACTTTGATCTGTCTCTCTCCCTCACTAAAAAAAAATGTGAGGAGAGGGAGGCAGATCATAACTGGTCAATGAATAGATAAGTGAACAAGAATTAAAGTAAACACATTTTGAACACAAAAATTATTAATATACAATATAATATAATAATATATTAACTTCTTCGCGACCGATGACGGTCCTGGACCGTCATGGGGAAAAACTCCCTTCGTGACCGATGACGGTTCAGGACCGTCATGCAGGTCTGATCGCGGTATGCACGCTGGCATACCGCGATCGCGCTACCAACGACATGGCTAAGTGTCTCGATACCGAGACACTTCAGCCATGTCGGTTGAGGACCCCCCGGACAGCCAATCACAGCGCCCGGATGTTAATAGCTGTCAAAGCAGGTGCCTGCTTTGCCAGCGATAGTCTCTCCCTGCTTCACGGTGATCGTGGGGCAGAGAGAGACTAAATATAGTGTGTGAAGTCTCCCCCTGGTCCAACCCAGTAACAACCAGCCCCCCAAAGGATTTTTTTAATTAAAAAAAAAAGTTTTTTTTTAAAAAGTTTTTTTTCCTATTGTGCTAATCCTAACTCTTGGGTTAGGGTTAGAGTTCATCAAAACCCTAATCCTAGAGTTAGAATTAGGGTTTGTACTAACCCTAACCAAAGGGTAAAGGTTAGAGTTAAATAAAAATAAAAAAAATGTAAAAAAATTAAAAATTAAATAAATAAAATAATTAAAAATAATAATAATAAATTGTATACAAATAAGAAGTTATTCCGTAGAGGACCAATGACATGTTATGTCTGTCTGTGGTCCTCTTTATTTAAAAAAAAAAAGACAGCTAGTGGGGCCAGTGCTTTACATTGGCCCCCAGCAGTAGATAGGGGCCCGCAGCAGCTGGATATTTGATCCATGCAGCCGCAGGATAGCAAGGATAGCAAAAATCGGTGCTTCCTACTATAGACTACATTTCCTATTCTGCTACGGTAGCTTTTGGCTGGCTGAGCATGATAGGAAATGTAGTCACAAGTATTACATAATAAATACACGTTTTAAAGCTGCAATAACCATATCCTAAATTTTGCCCTGTACCTGCCACATAAACCTAGCCAGGGCCGATCCTAGGGTCACGGGCGCCTGGGTGCAGGATTTTTTTGGGCGTCCCCAGGTGGGCGTGGCTATATGATAAACCACTCCCCTTTACACATGTATGTTCCAGGCATACCAAGTATTCATTATTGGGGTGGGGGGATTCTTGTGGAGAGCACAAACTTTATTTTTAGATGAAGGACCAACAAGAGCTTTTATTTTAAATAAAGATATTTATTTGGCAGTAAAACAGTGTAGTGGTTTTATTTATGTCTATGATGCTCAGCCATCAATATGGGAGACTTTTTGCTGGCTAGCAGTTTTAACTACAGTTCCCATGATGTCCAACCAGCCAAAGTCTCCCATTAGTCTGGCTGAGCATCATTGGAAAAGAAGTACACAAGGAGCAATAAATAATATTCCACCAAGTCAGTCACTCACTTGTCTCTCTCTTCCCATACCGCCATGTCTTTCTCCCTCTCCACTCATACCCTCATGTATCTCTCTCTCTCCACTCATACCCTCATGTATCTCTCTCTCTCCACTCATACCCTCATGTATCTCTCTCTCTCCACTCATACCCTCATATATAACTCTCTCTCCACTCATACCCTCATATATAACTCTCTCTCCACTCATACCCTCATATATAACTCTCTCTCTCTCAACTCATACCCTCATATATAACTCTCTCTCTCTCAACTCATACCCTCATGTATATCTCTCCCTTCATACCCCATATATTTTTCCATGTCTATCTTTCTTTTCCTCATGCTCCCCATGGTGGTCTTTTTTTCTGCATGTCTGTCTCTCCTTCTATACACCCATGTCTGCTGTCTCTTTCTCTTCATAACTCACATGTATGTCTCTCCCTCCTCATAATCCTGTGTATTTGCCTATTAATATGCCACAGCCAGTTTGCCTATTTATATGCCACTGCCAGTTTGCCCATTAATATGCCACAGATAGTTTTCCCATTAATATGCCACAGATAGCTTGCCCATTAACATACCACAGTTAGTTTATCCAATAATATAGCACAGTTAGTTTGCCCATTAATATGCCAGTGTCAGTTTGGCCACTAATATGCCAGTGTCAGTTTGTCCATTAATATGCCACCACCAGTTTTCCCAAGAAAAGCATTACCCCCTCCCCCCATACTCACCTTGCTGCTGCTGTTTCGTGTCTCCTCCGCACAGTCTTCCCTCTATGCACACTCAGAGTGCAGTGCAGGAGGCGGGAAATAGCTGCCGACTGGATGGGGACTGTTAAGTGGGCAGCGGTGGCCCCTTTAACCGGTTAAAAGTTGCCCTGCCTACATACACACCCACACTTACGCACATGGGTCATGCATAAATACACACAGTCACACTTACACAGACACACTTAGTCAGGGCCGCCACTAGGAATTTCAGGGCCCCTTACTGAACACATTTAGTCACCATTACACACAGACACCCTTATACACACACAGAGCAATACACGGTCACACTTATGTACACACACTTACATAGACAGTAACACACACATTGACTCACACAGAGAAAAACACATTCTCACACACACACACACACACACACAGTGAAACACACATTCACCCACACACACACAGTGAAACACATTCACACACACATACATACATTCACACACACACACACACACACACACACACAGTGAAACACATTCACACACACATACATACATTCACACACACACACACACACAGTGAAACACACACACACACACACACTTACATACATTCACACACACACACACACACACACAGTGAAACACACATTCACACACACACACTTACATACATTTACACACACACACAGTGAAACACACATTCACACACACACATACATTCACACACACACACACACACACACACACACAGTGAAACACACATTCACACACACACTTACATACATTCACACACACACTTACATACATTCACACACACAGTGAAACACACATTCACACACACACTTACATACATTCACACACACACACACAGTGAAACACACATTCACACACACACTTACATACATTCACACACACAGTGAAACACACATTCACACACACACTTACATACATTCACACACACAGTGAAACACACACTGAAACACACACACATACATTCACACACAGTGAAACACACATTCGCACTTACATACATTCACACACACACACACACACACACAGTGAAACACACATTCACACACACTGAAACACATTCACACACAGTGAAACACACATTCACACACACACACAGTGAAACACACATTCACACTGAAACACACACACTTACATACATTCACACACACAGACATACACATTGAAACACACACACACTACTTTTCATTTAAAAAAAAAAAAAAACACGTTTTTACTATCGGCCCCCCTCCCTGGAGGGAGGAGGACATTTCCGGACGGTGTCTGCAGAGGAGGCAGAACACCGTCATTCAGATCTTCTGCCGGATGTCACCAGAGACATCCGGCAATCAGACAGCGTGACGGGGCGGAGCTTGCACCCGTCGCGCTGTAATGAGATTAGGAGGTGCGGTGACCACAGGCGCTCACCTGCGGGCCGCACCTCCAGAATGAGGGAGAAAGGTGCTCATCGGAGCGCCTTTCCTCCCGGTGCGCCTTGCCGCGGTGCACCCCGTGCACCCGCCCAGGATCGGCCCTGAACCTAGCACACCTATACATGTGGGGTACCGCTATACTCAGGGGAAGTTGCTGAACATATATTGGGGTTTTGTTTGGCAATAAAATAGAACAGTTCCTTTAAATTCATACCTAAGTTTCAAAGTGTGTGGAAATAAAACACACACAAAATTACTACGCCAAAACTTGTCAAAGATTGGTGGTAAAATGACAGAGTGAAAAGTGTCAAATCCCCAGAAAAAGCAGACCCCGATCAAACAGCGGGATTAGCTTGCACCAGTCTCCAGACCTGCTCTGTCTCAGGTGTGAGACACAGAAGAGAGTAAACCTGGTTATATCTATTAACCCCTTCGCGACAATGGACGTGTCAGGCATGTCCTGCCGGGAACTTTGTTCCCGACAATGGACATGCCTGGTACATCCTGCGGTGAATCAAGCGTTTTTCGAAATCAATGATCGTGAAAACCGCTTCAATGTCGAGGCAATAGCCAGCACCGAAATGTCCAATCTGGGGCACCCACGATCGCCCCACGGAGCGATCGTGGGAGCCATATTGACGGAGCAGCATGCTCGTTAATATGGCAATGCCCTCTGGGGGTCTGAGCTTCGGAAGTGAAAGTAAATTCACTTCCATCGCTCTGAATATGCTACTTGACTGCCCCTAGTGGTAGCTAAGTAGCATAGCAATGTAAAAAAAATAAAAAAAAATATTTAATTAGCTAAAAACTAGTTATATAGTTAGATTAGCCTATAGGGTTAAAATTAAATAATTTTTAGCATAAGGGATAGGGTTAAAATTAAATGAAAATTAAAATATATTAAGGGATAGTATAAGGGTTAAAGTTGGGGTTAAATTTAGTGTTAGGTAAAATTTTGGGTTGGGGTTGGGGTCAAAAGGTCAATATAGGAAAAAAACAAAAAACACTATTTTTGGTTTTTGCAAAAAAATACCGAAAAATATGGAAACATGCATATTTCTGAACTCGGGACAACATTTAGAAACTATTTAGATGGGGTCTTTTTTAATGATTGTATTTGTGTAAATTATATTTTAAGTCAAAGTTAGAAAAAGTGGGTTCTTAAAAAATTTTCATCGTATTTTATGATTTTTTAAGTAGTAAATTATAAGATATGATGAACATAATGGTATCTAATGAAAGCCCTTCTTATGACGATAAAAACAACATATAATTTGTGTGGATACAGTATGTGAGAAAGAAGAAAATTGCAGCTAAACACAAACACCCCAGAAATGTCAAAACAGCCATTGTCACCAAGGGAAAGTCGAGGTGAAAATGTCTTGTCACTAAGGGGTTAAGATAAACATTAGGTTTACAACAGAGAAGCAGGACATATTGTTTAAACCTTCCTAAAAGTTAAATTGTCCTTTAAATCAGTTGTTATTTTGAATTTCTTTTAAATGATGTGGCAGAGCTCTGTTGGCTGTGCTATGCCTGGTGACACCTCCTGTGCTTAGACTTTGTTGAACTGTTGCAAAGAATGATGAGGAAGTGGTAAATTGTGAATGAGTTGAGTGCTGGGTATGGTCTGCCAGCACAGTCAGCAGACTATTCTGTTATGCAGTACAACTAATTAAGACTCCAGATCTGCTAGTAAATTCACAAATTGGCCCATTATGCAAGACATGGGGGTTGATTTATAAAGACTCCTATTATGCTTATCTCTACTATCTACTGCCTCAGGGTTTGTACCTACCATTGCTATACTGTGCTATTGTTATTGTTACCTCCACATAATTATGGAGAAACATTTTACTGGGCCACACTCATCCCCCATCATGATAACTGATTTCCTTAGGGGAGATGACCCCTCTGACTTCCTTAACTCGGAAGTATTTCACACAATCTTGGATTCCACTATGTCTAAGTCTGTGAACCAAGCTATACAATCAGCTATGGGGCTTATGTCCACCACCATAGCACAGTCCATATCCTCTGCCCTGTTGGCTTCCCACTCCCACACTACCCCTAGGGGAAAGAGGGAACTCACATCACGACCTGGTCGCAAGGCGTCCTGTAAATTACATAACACCGGACCTGTTGCCTCCAAAACAACTGAGACCGGCCTGGTTAATACCACCACACAGGCCATGCTCATACCATGGAAGCGAACCCAGTACCTGGCTAAATTTGTATGTAACTGGAAAAAGGCGAAAGCCAACCCCGATTCACCTCAGTCTGTGTCTATCTCTGATGAGGCTACTGATGAGTCTGATGACCCCAACATGCATACCCCTTCTGAGGACTATGGTAGATCCTGATACCAAAGTTGCTACTACACAGGCCTCTAACATGTTGGACCTTCAGGGAGAGTCCTTATTTGACCCTGACACTTTGCACCATCCTAGGTCTGCAGAATGGTTCCCTGCAAACCATATCACAAAGTACATAGCGATGAGGGTCCGTAAACCCCTAGATAAAATCACCCATAAAAAACTGCGGGCTGAATGTCCCAGGCCTACCGTAACTGAAATGGCTTGTGACACCACGGAAACTGACCATAAGATTGTCCAATTTTTGGGAAAGCAAAAGAGGGGCTTGACTTTAAGCTAAGAACTTCAAGATAAGATTCTAGACATTTTGGGGCCTTTTGCCAAAATATTTGAGATGATCGAAACCAGCATTTCCACTGACTCCCCTGTGGATATGTTTACTCTTAAGGGGTTGATCCAATGTGTCATCTGCTTGATCGGCAATGCCAGTATGGCATGAGCCACTGAGAGACGCAAGGCCATACTGCTCAAGATAGAGCGGAAATTGGTTAACATGGCCATTTCTGACCCTGGCCCTCAGGCCAAAGGCATGCTCTTCGGAGACAATTTTGTAAAGGAACTCGGGTCTTTAGTAAATAACCTCCTATCCAAACGGGCGATTGCCCCACTACCTTCCTATCATCACGGCTATCACAGCAACCTCTTCTTGGTCCCCAAGAAAGGTGGGGGTGTCAGACCAGTTATAAATCTACCACCTGAACCTGAATGCTTTTGTTGTGTGCCAACACTTCAAGATGGAAGGCATTCACTGCAGAAGAGATCTCCTCCTTCTGGGGGACTGGATGGTGAAGTTAAACCTGCAGGATGGATTCTTGACAGTCCCTATTGCGGCGGATCACCAAGATTACCTGCAATTCGCTTGGGAGGACAGAATTTGGGGTTTCACCTGCCTACCGTTCGATCTTTCATCCGCTCCCTGGTGCTTCACCAAACTGTTGAAACCAGTGATTAACTTTCTGTGCAGAAAGGGCGTATGTCAGACCTGGACGATCTATTGATCATGTCACAGGACATTCTGACGTTGCTCACACATTTGCATTGGACTGTAGACCTCCTTTAAAATCTAGGTTTCATGATCAATTCAGACAAATGTTCCCTATCTCAAAATATGGAGTTCCTGAGGTTCGACATCAACTCAACCCACGTTGCACCTACCTTCTTCCAAAGAGAGATCCATCAGTAAAGAGATGAGGAAGGTTCTGATGTGACAGGTGATTACCAAACGGCATCTCGCTCAAGTCACAGCTAAAGATTAGATCAGTACACCACGGTATGACTTATGACCAGTCGGTGCCTCTGGACCTTGATGTAAAAAAAGAGCTCTCCTGGTGGTTAACCCCCACAGATGCCCAGAATGGGCGTGCAATGTTTTACCCAGTCCCGGGTCTTATTGTGGAATCAGACACCAGCTTAACAGGCTGGGGTGCGCAGTGTGGTCATATATCCACAGGTGGTCAATGGTCTTAAGAAGAAAAGAATCTCCATATCAATGGACCTCAGCAGTGCGTTACATCAACCAGCTAGGGGGAACAAGGTCACTGATGCTATCACACCAAGCAACAGCCTTTTGGCTTTTTTGCCTGGCTCACAATATTTCTGCAGTTGTTTGTTTCCAGTGTAGCCTCCAGCAGTGGCCATTTCTTTTATCGACTGAATTGGACTCTGTTTTACACCTTGGACTATATCTACATGCACATTTGATCCAGCTTGTAAGTGGAATCCCAGTGGGGCCAAGGGTTGTGTCTATCTGGTCCTGCACATGTGTGTTCTTTTACTTTTTTAGAGATTAAACTAAGTTTTATACACATCCATTTGTGACAAGCTCCATCTATACTTCTATTTGTGAGTGTAATACTTACTTATTCAGATTATTTTGGGTCTATACTGTATCACACTATTAGTGTTTTTTGCATTAATATTTTAAGGTTCAACTTGATACTGCACCTTCCTGATTCCCCCCCCCCCCCCCCCCCCCCCGGTATTATCTGTATATTTTGGCACTTGGGAGAGTGCAATAGGGGGTTGCCTTCAAGTTTCTCAGCACGTATCATTGTAATTTTTGCCCGTTTTGTTTACACACGCTGTTTTTTATCCACACAATATTTCTGTACAAGCGAAGCATATCCCAGGTTTATCCAACATGGCTGCAGATTCGAACTCTCGCTATCTCAGAGATCCCAGGGATTGGAGACTACATTCAGATGTCTTCCATCAGCTAATGACTCTTTGAGGTCCTCTGGGCATCACTCTTTTTGAGTCTTGTCTGAATTCCCAACTGCCTTGATTTTACAGCTGGAGACCGGATCCAGAAGCGTTGGCATTGTATACATTTATGCAACCTTGGCCTCTGTCAGACATTAGGCATTTCCCCCATTCTGCCTGATCCGAAAAGGAAGGAGAGCCATCTGTTAACTCTGTGTTCTATCCATCTTTCCCCAAATAATCTTCAGTTGTGTCTGGTTCTTTGTTTAAAAGAATATGAAAAGAAGACTTCAACTCTCCGAGATCCTTTGCGTCTGGAGTTGTCTTTGGTGCTTCATAGACCTCATCAACCTGTTTGATTAGCACGATGGATCAAATAGATTTTACAAGAAGCTGGAGTTGATACCTCCATTTTCAAACCCCATTCCTCTAGTGGCGCTGTAGCCTCCAATGCATTTACTATGGGATGTTGATTAGAAAACTTATTGAAAGCGGCTGACTGGTCCCGCGGATCAACTTTTCGGGAATTTTATTTCAGACCTCCGTCTCACTTTACTGATTCTGTTATTGCTCAGCATTAGGGCATTGGATATACCTTCCTAGAGTTTACTAATAAATTATGATGTAAAATCATGATTTATAAAGACACAAGGCGAGTATTATTCCCACCTGACTTTGGTTTGTGGTTTAGATGTTTTTTCTTCCACCCGATGTATGAGTTGTGTTATTATTGCATATTATATGTTTTGCCATAGGCATTTTGATCATTATGTCTCCCAATTGCATTGATTATGCTACAACTTCGGTTGTCCATTTGATGATACGATTCCATTATGTGATCCTACTGCATACTTTCTCTCTTTAATTTCCTGCTTGAAGATAGGATGGTTGGTTCTTCTGACTTCTGGGATTATGTTTTCTGTGGAGATCTTCAGTTTGGTCATTCTCCTGTGATGATTGTTGTTCTGTGATCATGGATTGAGTTCCTTGTTTACAAGTTTTTTCGGGTTTGGTTGTTTTTTCACACAAAGAAAGAGGAAGTGTTAAGGATGCACTGGACTTTATAGGGGAGGGGAGGGAAGGGAGTTGTTTGATATCATTCTATTGGTCAAGTTTTTATTAAGTCTTTCATTGCTGCTGAGGGAAAATAAATAAAGAGATAAGCATAATACTTGCCCCCGTGTCATAATTTATTAGTCAAATCTAGGAATTAGCATCCTGCTGTAGTCACAGACTAATCATGTAATATCTTTAATCATGGTGGAGTAGAGATATTTGTATTTTTAGGAATTGCCTGTCTAATTGGAAATGGCTAGCATATGCAGGTAACATTGGTGATGCATACTGTGTCATTTCTGCAGGCGACAATTGCAGGGACATTTGCTCGCCACTAAAATTTTGGACAGATGGATAAGAGCCTATGTTTGGTAATGCGCATTTACAATTTTTTAATAAAATGATTTGAGTTATGCAAGTGTTTTATTAGACAGTAGTCAAGTGACAGAAGATGGTTTACATAATTTTGCCTTCTTTGTTTTATCTTTTCTAATATTTTGGTACACAGAATTCCTTCTTTGCTTTTTAGTATTTAAAATTAACATTGTTTGATGAGTTCAAAGTAGTTACTGTCTAAACTTTAATGTATTTTCTGTTAATCATACATGATGTGACAAAATAATTTAGGTAAACTAGAAAATGGTCAAAGCTGTGGCAACTGACATTTAATATGGCTAAGTGCAAGATAATGCACCATGGGTGTAAAACCCAAGGGCATAGTATAAAATAGTTGATACAGTCCTAACCTCAACAACTGAGGATTAGGTGTAATTACTTCAGAGGACTTAGGCTGTCTAGGTAGCTAGACAATGTAATATGGCAGCAGAAATGCTAGCAGAATGCTTGGTTATATCGGGAGAGGTATTAGCAGTAGAAAGAGGGAAGTGCTCATGCCATTGTACAGAGCACTGGAGAGACCGCACTACACATTGTACGCAGTACTGGAGACGTATCTCCAGAAAGGTATTGATAGTGGAGAAAGTTCAGAAAAGGACACTAAACTGGTGTATGGATTGCAAGATAAAATGTACCTGGCAGGGCCGTCTTTTATAGTGATTGGACCCTGGGCAAGCATTTGCTTGGGCCCCTGGACCCTGCCCACTCCCCTGCATGCAATCACGCCATCCATTGCAATGTTACCCCCCCCCCCCCCCCCACAAAAAATAAACATAATTTCACACAAATTCACTTTTGTTTCAGTGAGTATTTTTATTGCATTGTATAAAATGTGTATATTACGTGTATAATTGCAGTGTATAAACTGTATATTTGGATACAAAATGTGTATATATGGCTGCAATATGTATACTATCTTACTATGCAACACTGCACTACAACTACTCATTACCTAAATGACAAAAATATACACAGATATTAGAGAACACTTACATATGTTCATATATATTTATATATATATATTTATGTGTATATATATTTATAAATATCTATACACATCTCACTCTCTCTCACTAGTTGCATTTATACTTATATGAACTTCTTAATATTATATTCAACTATTTTCATATGTAATAAAAATGTTATTGAAGAGTTGCATTTCTTGTTTTATTCACTTTTTCTGCACCTACATTGCACCTAAAGAACTTAACACAGCCCCATAGAGTAGCCACAGCACTTGTCATGCACCTATATTGCACCCACAGCACTTGTCATGCACCTAAATTGCACCAACAGCACATGGTTTGCACTCATATTGAACCCACACAATTTCGCATGCTACAGTGTACATTTGCCCCACAGAACATACCACAGTTTTACTTTGTTCCACTGAACTGCCCATGCATAAAAAAGCCACACTGTCACTTTCCACCCTAGTACATGTTATTTTTCCCCACAGAACATGCCACAGTCACTTGCATATGTAACAGAGAGTTTGCCTGTTAAAATATGACACAGTTTGTCCATTTAATATGCCACAGTCAATGTGCCCATCAATATGCCAGTATTATTTTGCCATTAATATGCAGTATTATTTTGCCATTAATATGCCACAGACATTTTTCCCATTAATATGCCAGTAATATTGTGCCAGTCAGATGCCAGTAATATTGTGCCATTCATATGCCTGTAATATTGTGCCATTCAGATGCCAGTAATATTGTGCCATTCAGATACCAGGAATGTTTTGCCAGATACCAGTAATATTGTGCCATTCAGATACCAGTAATTTTGTGCCATTCAGAGCCCAGTAATATTGTGCCAGTCAGAGCCCAGTAATATTGTGCCATTCAGAAGCCAGTAATATTGTGCCAGTCAGATGCCAGTAATATTGTGCCAGTCAGATGCCAGTAATATTGTGCCATTCAGAAGCCAGTAATATTGTGCCATTCAGAAGCCAGTAATATTGTGCCATTCAGATGCCTGTAATATTGTGCCATTCAAATACCAGTAATATTGTGCCATTCAGATACCAGTAAAATTGTGCCATTCAGATACCAGGAATATTATGCCATTCAGATACCAGGAATATTTTGCCAGATACCAGTAATATTGTGCCAGTCAGATACCAGTAATATTGTGCCATTCAGAGCCCAGAAATATTGTGCCAGTCAGAGCCCAGTAATATTGTGCCAGTCAGATACCAGGAATATTGTGCCAGTCAGAGCACAGTAATATTATGCCAGTCAGATACCAGGAATATTGTGCCCGTCAGAGCCCAGTAATATTGTGCCAGTCAGATGCCTGTAATATTGTGCCAGATACCTGTAATATTGTGCCAGATACCTGTAATATTGTGCCAGTCAGATACCAGGAATATTGTGCCAGTCAGAGCCAAGTAAAATTGTGCCAGTAAGATACCATGAATATTGTGCCAGTCAGAGCCCAGAAATATTGTGCCAGTCAGATACCAGGAATATTGTGCCAGTCAGAGCCCAGTAATATCGTGCCAGTGAGATGCCTGAATTATTGTGCCAGATACCTGTAATATTGTGCCAGTCAGATACCAGGAATAATGTGCCAGTCAGAGCCCAGTAATATTGTGCCAGTCAGATACCAGTAATATTGTGCCATTCAGAGCCCAGTAATATTGTGCCAGTCAGATACCAGGAACATTGTGCCAGTCAGAGCCCAGTAATATTGTGCCAGTCAGATACCCGGAATATTGTGCCAGTCAGAGCCCAGGAATATTGTGCCAGTCAGAGCCCAGTAATATTGTGCCAGTCAGATGCCTGTAATATTGTGCCAGATACCTGTAATATTGTGCCAGTCAGAGCCCAGTAATATTGTGCAAGTCAGAGCCCAGTAATATTGTGCCAGTCAAATGCCTGAAATATTATGTCAGATACCTGTAATATTGTGCCATTCAAATGCCTGTAATTCCTAGGCATAATGCTTTCATAGATAAGGCCAGGAACTAATGAAAGTTTTCAAATGTATTCAGATGTTTTAAATTGTTCTTATTTACTTATTTATTTTAAATTGGGCAGACTAGATGGGTCGTATGGTTCTTATCTGTGAACATTATATGTTGGCAATTCACTAAAAATTGACACTAGCTAGAGAATGTGGAATTGGGTGGTCTAATTTGACTTTAAAAAATAGAAACCCAACCACCCAATCTGACCTCCCTCTCTTCCCACATTGCTAACTTGGACTTCCATCCTTAACTCCCTTTTGTGAAAAGGAAAAAAAATCGTTCTTCACTAAAACACAAACAAAGTTGGAATTGGGTGTCAGAAACCTTCTAAATAAATAAAAAAATGAAAATCCTCTCATCTGTATAAAATGGGTCTGAGTACTCCTGAAAGTGGCTCCCAGACTCTTAACACATATGGAGAGACCGGGCCAGTGACCCTGACCCCCCCCCTCCCATAAGAAATCTTGCCTAGGGTTCACCATAGGCTTTCACAGGGGGCTGGGTACCCAGTTTATTACTTACCCTGACCAAAAATCTCCCGAAACCCTAATAAAATATATTGGGGCCAGAGCTACTTGCTCTGACACCCCTATAGCAAATGGAGTCAGGAGATGGGCAAATGGTCCTGCCCCCCCCCGACCCCCCGAGTTAGGTGCTATCCAAGGGTCCCTAGCTCTGTTCACCCCTCAATATAGAAACTGGTGCTAAGATTTCATTAGGCATCCATCCTCTGCTGAGGGTGAAAAATTTAGGAAGAGCTCCGTCACATATTTTTTTTTGGGCGGCAGGATTTTTAGTGATAGGTAAATTAATTTTTATTTTTGGATGGCCCCTTTCACTGGGAAGAAGCGGAGGATCGAAGGACCTTGTGGGGCCCCCCGTTTGAGTGACAAAAATATACTTTTTAAAATGACGTCTGTCATTTGTAATGATGTACAGGTTTTCTTTTTTCCTAAATGGATACTGAAAATCCTTCCACCATGAATAAATAAACAATTAATAAATAATTACCGTATTTGCGCAAATATAAGACAACCCTGATTATAAGACAAACCCCAAAACTTAGAATTGATGGTAAAGCAAGAAAATTTGCTCACGATAACAGTTTTTTTTTGTGGGCAATGAAATACCAGAACTACAGGGTAATCTAAGAAATTGAAGATGACGTTCAAGTATAACAAATATTCTCAATTGAGGGGGGATTCACCCCTCTATTTGATTCACCCCCCTATTTTGCAGGGCACCCTTTAGGTGACAAGGGGTGGGCAGTGATTTTCACTTCCTACTCTCATGGTACTGAGTGTTTTTTATTACAGGTTAATTATAATCGATTCATCTTTCCTTTGATAAGCTCCCAGCACCATTTAATATAGGGGATCAAGGCAAGTTACCTTGGTCACAGATACATTAATATAGCGTGCCAGAACCTGGATCCTCCTCCCAGGCAGCTGGTGGATTCTGTGCAATGTGCACAGACTTTCTCAGACGCTGCCCAGCACTTCCGCAGGGACTTCTGTGATGGGACGCCAGAGTGGCTGCCCCTACTAGACACCAGGGAGTCTCGAGGGCTAAGGGGGCTATGAGTATGGGGGAATGCATTGGCTAAGTCTGGTGGGTAGATGACCAAGTGTGTAGGAGGATGCATTGGCTAAGTCTGGGGGCAGACTGGCAAATATAAGGAAATGAAAACAGTCATAATTTTCATTATTTATGAAAAACTGTTTACATGTGAATTGATATTTACTAGTAAAACTTTTCCCCTATAGGGTAGTCATATATTCAGACCTTTTCTTTTTTCCTAAATTGATATCCAAAGTTTTAGGGATTGTCGTAAAATCAGGGTTCAAGCAAATACGGTAATTGTTTATTATTATTTATTAATTATTTATTCATGGGGGAACGATTTTAAGGCCAACTCGACAGCCTGAAAATCCTTCCCCCATGAATAAATAATTCATTAATAATAATCAACAATTACATATTTGCTGGAAAATAAGACAACCCTGATTATAAGACAACCCCAAAAGTTAGAATTGATGGTCCAGCAAGAAACTTTGCTCATGATAACAGTTTTTCTTTTGTAGGAAATTAAATGCCAGAGCTATAGAGTAATTTAATAATTTGAAGATAAAATTCAAGTATAAAATATATTCTCGTATTACCGTATTTGCTCGAATATAAGACGAGGTTTTTTTCAGAGCAAATGCTCTGAAAACTACCCCTCGTCTTATAATCGAGGTCTCTTATAATCTGACCTCAAATTGAGGTCAGATTATAAGACATGGATCCAGGTCCCCAGCAGAGCTGCAGGGGACCTGGATCCCCCTCTCTAACAGCAGGGGAAGTCTGCGCGATGAGCGCAGATTCCCCTGCTTCCGCCCGGCACGACCGCCGGGGCTTCTGTGATGAAGCCGGGTACTTCCGCTTTCGTCACAGAAGTCCCGGCGAGCGTGCCGGGCGGCAGCAGGGGAGGTCTGCGCTCATCGCGCAGACTTTCTCTGCTGCCCCACTAGCCACCAGGGTGAATCGGGCAGCTGGGGGATGTCTGCACGATACGTGCAGACATCCTCCATGCTGCCCGACACCTCTGTCTATTATGACAGATCAGCTGTCCGTCATAATAGACGGAGGTGTCGGGCAGCATGGAGGATGTATGCACGTATCGTGCAGACATCCCCCAGCTGCCCCCACTAGCCACCAGGGAAAAAATCAAGGTGAGGGGGAGGGAGGGGGAATTAGACAGACAAGGGGAGGGGGAATTAGACAGACGAGGGAGGGGGGGAATTAGACAGACAAGGGGAGGGAGGTGGGAATTAGACAGACAAGGGCAGGGAGGGAGGAATTAGACAGACAAGGGGAGGGGGGAATTAGACAAGAGGAGGGAGGGGGGGAAATAGACAGACAAGTCGAGGGAGGGGGGAATTAGACAGACAAGGGGAGGGACGGAGGGAGAGGGGAAATAGACAGACATGGGGAGGGGGGAGATAGACAGACAAGGGGAGGGGGAGAGAGGGGCCGCATTGGCACATAAAAGGAAATAAAAACAACAAATGCATTTGTATATCATCATTTTTTTATTAAATATTAAAAAGCAATTTACATATATACAAGTTAAACTTTTTTTCCTATAGGGTAGTCTTATATTCAGGCTTTTAGTTTTTTTCCTAAAGGAATATACAAAGTTTGGGGGGTCGACTTATAATCAGGGTCGTCTTATAATCGAGCAAATACGGTATCTTATTTAGTTGGGAGCAGGGATGCTTAAATAAAGGCAGCAGAAGAAGAAAACAACAATTGTCTCCCTGGCATTATTCTCCCTTATTATGGCTCAGTGATGTTATAGGTCTTACAAAATATTCTAATGACAAGCTATCAACTGGCAGATGTCTTAAAATGTTACTACATAAGCTTTCTTTATTCTTGTATTAAACGAGGGCTCATCAAAGGAGGGTTTGGCTTCTCTGTAGTAACACTTTATTGAGCAGATGTGGAAGCCAAGATTTTTAGACCTGAAAGGATTTACCTAGCAAAGAAAGTGACCACCCTGCTGAAAAATCAATTCAGTACAATATGAATAAGATATAATGATTAAATACACTAGTAGTGGCTTGACTGCAGTATTATACTATTTAAAGACACTTAACTGACACTAACTGTAAATATTGTCTTTAATTGATGTATTTCGGATGTTAAACCATACAACTTTTATAAACTATGTATTTTCCACTAGCTTAAAAAACCCCCATCTTAAATTGTACCACATCAAATCCTCCTGGGGCTTTAATTGAGTAATATAAGCACATTAGATTGTCATTTAAACAATTCCCTGTGTGTGGCACAGGCACTAGTGTTTGAATTACCTCCTTATTTATCTAAACAGAAACAGATGTTAGTACAGCACAGCTGCAGAAGCTGTTCTTAAAACAGTAGATTATAACATCTGTTACATGGAACCAGAGCCAGTAAGGCAGCAGCTGCATCAGCTGGTGTTGTCAATCACTTATTAAATTAAAGGGTGCACACGTAGGGAACGCGCACTTAGCACACAGCACTATTTGTCAGGAGATAATCACTTTCATGGTCAGGATATTCCAATTTCTATAAATGTTTCTAGTGCTTGTTGCTCGCCTGCTTTCAGTTGCTATGGTTTCTGTATAGTGTTGTGATGTCTATTAGGCATTCAAAATAGCTCAATATATAAAGTGTCCTTTTATTTTGTGTAATGTTCAATTTATGGCAACTCAGGGCTGGCCCAAGACATTGTTCTGCCTGGGTCCATGATTGAAATGCTGCTGCCGTCCCCTTTCCCCTCCCATTGCAAAATTATTAAATAGGAACACATGGTTTTGAATCTCTTCATAATGGTCAATGGAATTTCCATCAGTATATAGCTAGCCAGACACAGATGTTTTATTATATAGCACATTAGTATAGAACTAGCCAGGCATAGATAATGCTACAGAATAGCTCCCATCAGTACATCAGGCATGGATGGCATGGAGGGAAAGTAATGCATTCATGGTTAGCATGGAGAGAGAGTGAGAATGAAAGTGGCAGAAGTGCATGTGTATGTCTGAGTCTGAGGCCGAATGTACATGTGAGAGTGGCAGGTTTAGATGTGTGTGTCTGAGTGAGTGGCAGAAAGTTTATGTGAGAGTGTCAGGATTGACAGACCCTCCAATGAAGTACATCTCCTGTGTACTGCGTTATTGCCACATACCTTAAGTCTGCACAGGAATTCCATTGCGTGGCACATGGGCTAGCTCGGCATGATGCCCCACCCACTTTGTGCAAAGATAGTTTAAAAAGAATCACCGCGCTTCCCACTGTGCATTTTTTCCTGTGATTCCTCAATTTTCAATTTTGATTTCCGTTAGCCTGTTTACTGTTCTGATCTTGTACCCCTGACTCCTGTCTGTCTGAATGTGCAAGTGAAAGTGGCAGTATTACATGTGTGTGTGAGTGGCAGAATGTACATCTGAGAGTGGCAGGTTTCATAAGTGTGCAGCGGCCAAGTTGGAGCCGAGTAAGGACTCTGGAAGGGAGGTCCTCAGTGCCGTGAGGAACAGCACAAAAGCATGCAGAATAGGGACAGCGAGTCATGGACTTCCTTTCAAGCCTGAGGATGCTGCAGCAGAGGTAACAATTTAGGAACTGTGAAACTGAGAGACGTATTACTTAAGTTTTTGTCTCCATAGATGCTATAATCCAGTGGCATCCAAGTTTTTTTCTGAAGTAGGCCACATTTTCAGAAATGCATATGTGTATTGGGGAACATTCAATGTTTTGTATTTACTGTTAAAGTGAATACCAATATTTGTTAGCTATAGAAAAATGTTTGGTTATTTAGCAGTAATGGAAAAGCAGTCCAAAAAGATTTTAAATCAACTTTATTCAAATATACCTACACATTTACAGGGCTAATGAGAACTGATGTAGCTCGAATAGTAGTAGTGCCTTTCTATGAACCCATTCATAAGAATTATGAATGTGTTCATAGAAAGGCACTACTACTATACGTTTTCTGTAAGCCGAAAGTCTTTAAACCGAAGTACATTCGGTTTCTAGACTTTCGGTTTATAGAATACATAGAATTACATGTAACGTATAGTAGTAGTGCCTTTCTATGAACCGAACGAGAGCCCCATTCATAAGAATTTCTTATGAATGGGGCTCTCGTTCGGTTTATAGAAAGCTGATAGTATTACACGTATTCTATAAAACGAACGAATGAAACGAAACGAAAATAATGAACGAATTTCGTCTGAAACGAATGAAGTAATGAACGAAATTCGTTTTAGACTAAATAAATAACATTTTCGTCCGAATGGACGAAAATTAAACGAAAATGTTAGTTTTGCACATGTCTACTGCTAACCTTTTGGCACTACAGGTGCTGCTATAACAATTCTCATGATGTCCAGCCAACCAAATGATATTCAGCACACATTGCAAGTATACTTAACATTTGGAATAATTTGCTTTATTGCTTTTTTGAAACACTTTAAAATTTTGCTTTTTTCTCTCCAGGCCCCTGTCAAATGATAAGTGGGAGAATAGTATAATCTTGAATACATACATTTTATATTGATTAAGTTTTAATATGAATGAAAAACGTTAACTAATTTTCAAGTCGGAATGGTCCTTCAAAATACTAGTAATCTCAATGGCACTTTGCTGCACCTCCCCTAATGATACATGAAATTCAAAACCTGGAAAAGTGATATATCTCTGATAGGATATACTTTTTTGATGTCATAATGTACTTCATGTACTTTTTAGGAAAAAAATACATTTATACATAATAAAATGTGTCTATATTGTGCTAGAGAATAAAATATGACATTTATCAATAATGCAATCGTTTTACCAGAAATCTCATGCAGATATGATGCATATTTAACAGGTGGGATAATGCTACATGTCCATGGTGTTTGCAAACAATAAAAATGACTGCACTTTTCACCCTTAGAAAGATGGCACAATATGTAAGAGAAATTAGAGGTTTTGGTTATATACCATATTTGCTTGATTATAAGACCCTGATTATAAGACAATCTCCCAAACTTTGGATCTTAAAAAAAGAAAGAAAGATGACCACTCATTCCTATACACACACACCCCCTGCCACTCACTCACACACACATTTATGTAAATAGAGGATGGGCAGGACTTGGTGTAAGTGGAGTAGTAATTTAATGCATATTCAGTATCATGAGCAAACAGTACATATTACCTACCCACCTGTCAGTAGCTCAGAGATGACTAAAAGATCTTTAAGAACAGCATATCACATGACTCTCAGCCTGAGAATCATGGGTTATGAAGTACACAAAGATTTGCCCATGTTTGAACTAGCTCCTCTCCACAACTGAAGAGGAACACTGACTTTTGCCTTCTTACAATAGACATTACTGAAGTGCATTATGCAGGACTCATATTGTGGATTTCATTTAGTGATGGGCTACGTAACCCATGGGAACTGCGCCTGGACTTATTGGCAGTATTGGCTTGCTGGTCAGTATCTGGCAAGCCTTTGAATGCACGCCAGCGTGTATGTAAATCTAGGGGTCAAATTAAAAAGCTGATCAGCGGAAGTGCACTGGTGCTGGAAGTCAACTGTGTGGCTGATCGATGGTGAGACATGTAACCCTTGTCTTATTTTTATTTGGTAATTAAGCTTTACCGCCATGTCACACCATTCTCTCAGTAGTATAAATACCTAACATTACTTTACACTAATGGGCAAACAAACATTTTAAACATTTTTGGGACTGCACCCAAACAAAGATGGGTCAACTATCCCAACTATGTGCAAGCAAGTATAAGAAAATTGTTGATGCTCTAATGCAGCAGTTCTCAACCTGTGGGTCGCGACCCCTTTCAGGGTCGAACACATATTTCCGATGGTCTTAGGAACCGAGACACCGCTTCTCTATCCCAGAAAAAAATTCCCCTCTGTTAAGACGGTCCACGGCTGTGAGGGAAGCGTTCTGCGCTCCCCTCCAGCCGTGCAGCTTCAATAAAATTTGATTAAAAAAAATGGTTTTCTTTTAATAACAAACTTTATTGAAGCCGCTAGGATGGAGGAGAGCACAGAACGCTTCCCTCACAGCCGCGGACTGGCTAAACAGCAGAGCACCGGGAGACAGAGCAGCAAGTAGATAAGTACTTGGGAAGGGGGGAAGAGGGCACACAACGAGCATAATGCTGGCATATTAAGGGGCAAAATACTGGCATATTAAATAGCAAAAGAATGGTATCCTGAGGGGCAAAATACTGGCATATTAAATGTCAAAATAATGGCATATTGAGTGGCTAAACACTGGCATATTCAGTGGCAAAATACTGGCATATTAAATGGCAAGAGAATGGCATATTGAGGGGCAAAATACTGGCATATTAAATGGCATATTAAATGGCAAACTACTGGCATATTGAATGGCAAAATACTGGCATATTAAATGGCAAAAGAATGGAATATTGAAGGATAAAATACTGGCATATTAAATGGCAAAAGAATGGCATACTGAGGGACAAAACACTGGCATACTGAGTGGCAAAATACTGACTTATTGAGTGGCAATATACTACTGGTATATTGAACAACTGCTCCCAACCACCTTCCATATTACAATAGACCGGGATAACATGCTTGTGAGGGTAGGTGGGGTGAGTGGGAGATTTTGTCGGGGGGGGGGGGGGGCAGAAAATTTGTTCAGTAAGGGGCCCTGAAATTCCTGGTGGTGGCCCTGGTTGTACCTGAGCTGTGCCGGCATGGATATATATAAACATGGCTGCTCTCAGGCAGTTTGACAATGTGAATGGTTAGTAACGGTGTGTGATATGCGAGTAGTACATTAGTAGTACATTACAGCAGACTGTTAAGTGCATAACAACCAGTCAGTGATCTGAGGTGTGTATGACAATTTACACTGCACCCTTTCTCCCACTGTGAAGCACACACATCAATAAGCACCACTCGCCTATTGAAATGCGCTCTGATCATTTACTAAAATAATGTTCTGCGAGTGACTGATTATATCAGGTTTTGTCCGGAATGCAAGCCAACCAAGCTACATCTGCAACTCCATCTGTCAAGCATGGAAGTCCAGGGGCTTCATCTTTGCTTAGCAAAAGCTGCCTGATATCACACTTACATCCATTCAAAAGGCTGTAAAACCACCAATGAATGTCAGTCTTGTTCCTGCGTCCCAACCAGATATGCTCCCTACATCCATTAGTAACATGTTGTCGTCTGGGGCCAGTCACACCACATCCATAGCGGCGGTGGGACCTAGGATGACAGCACCACACCAAGTAGCACCTCCCAAAGCACCATTAACTACCATACAATTACCTACTAACTTCCAAATACCTCCGGGTAAGTAAAGGGTACAGTTGGGGAGGTAGGTGACACACTTTAAAATTTGAGAATTATTTTTACGTTTGTACTATTTCATTAAATCATAAAGCCAAAATGTCATTTATTTGTAATTAGAAATAAATATTTCACAATATATAATTATATATTGTTTTTGTGATTAATCACTATTCTTTAATTATGTCCAATTTATAACAATGAAAATACATCCTGCATATCATATACATTGCGATTCATAACAGTGGCAAAATAACAGTTATGAAGTAGCAACAAAAAATTAATTGTATTATTGGGGGTCACCACAACATGAGAACCACTGCTCTAATGAATAAAAGTAAGCTGATCCATTTTTAAATAAGGGAAGTGACAAACAATAAAGGGGGAAAACATAAAATGGTGGCCAGTGAACCAACTCCACACTTTAAATAACCCTGTCTAGTGCTTCAGCTCCCTGTAATCCAAACCCACCAATAGGGCTCCCAAATTCTTACCTTGCTTTCAAACCCCCCTAATGTATATTGGCTCAGTGGCCTGCAATAATGTTTAAACAGCCTTCTAATAAATAACAATTGTTTTAAAGCTTTATGCATATTCTTAAAATGATGATACAGTTTTTATTTTAAACTGGAAGTAATTTCAGCAGCATTTGAGCCTTTGACACTTGTTGTCTGTAAATATTTAGAAACTGTGTACTTCTGCTGAATACAATAGGAACCTTGGTGTCATGTACACATTGTGACGTATTACTTTGTAAAAGTGTTAAGAACCTTGTAGATGGTATTTTTGTTTTTAGCTACCCTCTCCCAAAAGTTAATTAGAAATCATTTGCCTTTCTTTCCCTTGGTCATGTTTTGTTTTAATTCTTTTCAATTCAACACAACTCAGCAGGTTGCTGATTTGTATTTTATTGTTTTTCCTCATTACCCTATGTTTTGTTTGACTCAGGTTTAGTTTTTTTTTTATGTAACACTCACATGAAGCTTGTTTTGGAACAAAAATTCAACTGTTTAAGAAAGTTAAAGAATTTTGTCAGCTCGAGTATCTTCTGTATTAAAATATTATACAGCGCTACCACTTTAATTAATGTGGATAACTAAAATATACAAAATACATCAGCTCATAACATTGCATGTAATAGCCTCTGGCATCTAAGAAAGGCAACAGTTATAAAAATATATATATAGATCTAGAGATATATTGCACTGCTGGGGAAACAATGCAGATCTACACTTAAAATAGTATAAAAACCTAATCATAAATATACACCTACTGTTTCCCTGCTGGAATAATTGGCAAGTCTCTCCTGTACTGTTTCTTGTAGTCTCAGTATAAAATCACAGACACCATGACTTTTCCCCTGAAGATCACATCGCAAACTCAAACTGTGCTGATACAGATTGTAATAGTGGTAATTACAATTTTACGTAGTAATTTAGATTTAAAAAAAAATCTATCTTTCTTGTTGCTAGCTATTAATCCAAAAGAAGGCAATATATATATATATATATATTTTTTTTTAAATTATTTTTAATGTAACATATATATTCAGTTACTCTTTTGTGCATTATCGTTTTACCTGGCAAAAGGAAATTATAGTTTGTAAGGCAGCTAACAACACACTAGAAAGCTACAATTATTCCATACAGTCCTAAATATTGTCAGTGTAATTGCCATTGCATGTGAGCTACCCATACAAAATCTATAAAGATTCAAGGCTAACTATTTAATTTCATACAAAATAGGCATTGTAGGAGTGATTTGAAATGCAGTAAGCTCCAAGTCATGAGGGTCGACTCAATATGAAATGATTTTCTGTTTCGAAATGGTGCTTCCGAAGTCCAGATATATTTTCGGATCACATTGGTGACCAGAAAAACCCTGAGTTTTGAGCTACTCAGCTGCTCTGATCTGCCTCCAAATACATCTGCAATTTGGACATCATAGCCAGTTCCACACCAATATCTCCAACACCAAAACGAGGCTAAATGCAGCGAAACAAAGTGGTAGCATAGCTCCCCAGCATAAATTCTATGGGGAGGACCTAGGCTACCTCGAATATAGCCGAAGTCAATGGGAGGACTTTGGCTATGGCTGAAATAGCCGAAGTCCTCCTAAAATGTAAAAAATGTAAATCATTTAAAATTAAAATTTGAAAAATAACTTGATGCATTAATTACATACATAAAATAAAGTAGATGATTATACAATAATGTAATATAAAATATATTTTTATTAAAATATATTTATATTATTTTAAATACACTGTTATAATACGAATAGTAGACAGTAGAGCAAAACGCTTTCCACTCTGATATATTCAAGCCACAGTGATGTGGTTTACTGTGGACATTTATCAGCAAAATCCCAGTGTGAAACAGGAACAAAAACCTCATATGAGTAAGCACTGATACAGGGTCTGTCCTAGGGTCACAGGCTCCTGGGTGCAGGATTTTTTTTGGGCGCCCCCCATATTGGGCGTGGCTATAATACTAACTCCTCCCCTTTACAAATATATTCAAGAAATATACATTTAAAAAAAAAAAAACTTTATTATAAATTATTTAAAAAAATGAGAAAAGTAGAAACCCAAATGTGATTACTAATGGAGAAAATGTTTAATCACTATGATTCATACTGAATGTGATAATCAAGTGTGAAAATAAAAACAATGGTACCATTTCATTTTATATTTATTTTCATATTTGTTTAGCACATTCAATATGAATAATCGTGATTAAACACGTTCACTCATATATGCAACAGTATTATTTAGCACATGCCAACTAACAAGTTAACCCACTAAGAAACTTTGCTCAGTAGACAATATTATGTCTTATTAATTAAATGGATGGAGAAGGCACCGCATGGCAAACCTCCATCACATTAATATTGGGGTATCCATTAAGTCAGTCTAGGGCACTGTTAGTCTGCGTTTACCCACCACCTTGGAATTAAAGGCAAGTAAAAATACTAGGCTTAAACATAATAACATTAATTTACCTGTGTCTAGTTGGCTCAATCAGTGTCTGACTGGGATTGCTGTTTTATGTAGTTTGTGTCAACTGGACAGTGGAAACTTTAGGAATATATTAGAGGTGGGGGCAAAAGGTAGGGTGACCACGTGTCCCAGAATGCCTGGGACAGTCCTGAAATGGGACTTTATGTCCCAGGGAGCCACAATTGGCTGTAATGCAAAGTCCTGATTGAGAGCGCTGATGGAGGTAGGTCTCAGCCAATCAGGTGAAACCTCTTAACTCCGGATTGGCTGAGAATTCAGAGGCCACTCCTGATTGACTCAGTTCCTCCTTCACATGGAGCTCAAAGCCGCAGCATCCTGCCAGCACTGGGTACGTCAGGCAATTACTCTGATGTGTGTGTGTGTGTGTGTGTGTGTATGTGTGAGTGACAGACTGTGTATGTGGGATTGACAGACTATGTGTGAATATGTGAGTGACAAACTGCCTATGTATGTGTGATTGACAAACTGCCTATGTATGTGTGAGTGACAGACTTCCTATATCTTTTTAGCATTGCAGGGGTTAAGTCCACTGACCCTGCATATATCTGTCTAGCGTTGCAGGGGTTAAGCCCTCTAACACTGCCTATGTCTAAATAGCAATCCAGGGGTTAAGTCTTCTGACACTGGTTATATCTAGCTAGAAATCCAGGGGTACACACACATTATATATACATATATATCACATACTTACATATACACAAATACACAGAGGCATAAATAGAAATTACTGGGCCCCGGTGAGAAGGTTTCCACAGGAAAAACTTAAAACTACCACATGCTATACATACAAACACCAGTAGCGACCACTTGCGACCATGATAAAAACGCCACTGTATATGAGTGTGTATTAGTGAGTGTTTTAGTGAACGTTATGTGAGTGTGTGTTTGTACTTGTGTATAAGTGAGCATGTATTAGTGTGAGTATATGTTAGTGCATGTTATTATGAGTATTCACGGGTGTTATGTGAGTGTGTATTAGTGTTATGTAGGTGTTCTAGTGAGCGTTATGTGTATTAGTGAGTGTCTATTAGTGCATGTTATGTGAGTGTATACATATTGGAACACTAACAGATAGTCACTCACATATACACACACACATACACAGTTACTCACAGACACACACATTCACTCACAGACATACACTCACCGATACACAGTCACTCACCGACATACAGTTACAGATACACAGTCACTCACAGACATACAGTTACAGATACACAGTCACTCACAGACATACAGTTACAGATACACAGTCACTCAGACATATACTCACCGATACACAGTCACTCACAGACATACACTCACCGATACACAGTCACTCACAGACAGACACTCACCGATACACAGTCACTCACAGACAGACACTCACCGATACACAGTCACTCACAGACATACAGTTACAGATGCACAGTCACTCACAGACATACACTCACCGATAGACAGTTACTCACAGACATACACTTACCGATACACAGTCACTCACAGACACACTCACCGATATAGTCAAATAGACACCCTTACACATACACAAATAGACACCCTTACACATACACACACAGACACCCTTACACATACACACACAGACAACCTTACACATACACACAGAGACACCCTTACACATACACATATAGACACCCTTACACATACACATATAGACACCCTTGCACACAGATGTATTTTCTTTTTTTTCCTAAAAACAAAAATGTTATGATGTTTGTCCTCCTCCCTGCTCATTTACCTTTTAGTTGCGTAATTGGGAGGGAGACTGTCATGCTGTCTGGTATTTCTCCTCTTCTGAGCGCCAGGATGTCAGCTGACATCCAGGCGCTTTGACATTTCTGAGCGTGAGGGAGCGGAGCATGTCCCTCGAGCTTAGATCAGTCCACGGAGGTGCGGTTACTGCAGCCAAGCACGCTCGGCCCACACCTCCGTGTTTGGCCGCATGTTTTGCTCCCATAGGAGGAGGATCAGAACGCGCCTGGCATAAGCAAGTGCCTAGTAGTGCACCCCGTGCACCCGCCCAGGATCGGCACTGCACTGATAAAACGTGAAACAAGTTAGGCTTTTTTTCCTGTTTCACACTGGGATTTTTCTGATAAATGTCCACAATAAAACACATTACTAGTAGCGGTTCTATTTTTTTTATTTATTCATACTGTTATAATATAAAAAAAATATTATATTATAATTGTATGTGATTTATATTTCTTTGTTTAAAATACATTTAATTTAATTCTTCTACACTATTTAAAATCTGGAGAATTGATATTTGCAAATTTCCCCTATGTTTCCCGAATTCAGAGCATGTCTGGGGGTGACTGACATATATTGGGGTAGCCAAAATAGTTTTTATTAGTATATTTTAGCAAAATATTATGTCAGTATGTATTGATGTTACAAGCACTGTTAACATTATTTTTGTGACCCTTTCCAAAGGGATGACTGAAATATCATTTGGATATTGGGACATTTTTAAACCTGTGCACACTTTGGATATGAAATCCTTCCAACTACAGTCGCGAGGCATGAGAACATCTCAGTTCCCAGATGCATGAAGATGCCAACTAAGTGGATGTCAGGAGTTACCACAGATGCATGAATCACCATTCATCATTTGTAATTAGATTTATTTCATATATATATAGTGTTGTGTGTGTGAGGTGGACAAACATGCTACCTGGAGGAAGCCCATCAGCACAATGGTATTTTTTCTACTACACACCTTTGTGCTATGCTGCTAAACTGTATCCAGTCCACCATCAGGCCTGCTGTACAAATGGTCGATATACCATCTATGTTTTGTGAGTGCATGGTAACACTGGGGGCAGTACTATTTTATTTTGAGACATTTTGCACTATTTGTTTCTCTTTCCATGTGCCTCTATATTAGAAGTATGTTGTGCAAACAAATGCAACTATATGCTTACTGTTGTATATAGATCTCAGTGGACACATAACCACATAACCATTTGGTGAACAAGTATTATCACAATTAGAGCACCCTCACCCACCTTTTTTTGTATACTTTCCCTTTATGACTGTGGGGTTTGCTCTGATACCATTCCATTTTGAATTTCTGTTTTACATCTCTATAAATAAACTGTGTAATATAAAGGTTATGCAAATATAAATAATAAATCATGCTCACAACAGATAAACAGCTCTAATATTGCACATATAAACATAGGCATAAATCAATAGAGAAATATATATATGTATATACCATTCATAATTAAGTGATGACATGTATATTCAAAATCAGATCATATCATAAAATATCAATATTATTTATAATATCAAAATATTCAGAGTTCATGGAAAGAATTTCATCACAAAGTTTCTACACGATACTTCATGAAATATATTTCATCCTGCATTCCTCAAATTAATCTCATTATGAGCATATAACCTGGAAAAATAAAAACAAGAAACTCTAAAAAAAATTACTGAAAACACACATTGTAAAAATAAATGTTGAGACCAGAAATCCAATTCTTCTCGCGCTGGCATATTTTTAAATTCTAATACCACCTCTGTGAGCAATATTCACCTATTGAATCACCATAGCTTTAGGTTTTCTAGGGTCCTTATTATGAGTTGCAAGAAATTACTGGCATGTAACTGATAGGCCTCTACTCAGGGGCGTCACTAGGGTTGGTGTCACCCGGTGAGGAAAATCATGGTTTCACCCCCCTGGATTTCCTCAAATACAATGCCAAACAGATTCCTTAGTAATGCCAGTTAGATGGCCTATTAACTATGCCACACACAGGAGCCCCATAAATTATGCAACACCAGAGCCCCATAAATTGTGCCACATCAGAGCCCCACTATTTATGCCTCACCTCTGCCCAATTAATTATGCCACACACACAGGTGCCCCATAATTATGCCACACACACACAGGTGCCCCATAATTATGCAACACAAAAGAGTCCATTAATTACGCCACACAAATGAGTCCTTTAATTATGCCACACATGGGGCCCAATAAATATGCCACACACAAGCACCCCATAATTATACACACATGGACCCCCATTAATTATGCAACACACAGGAGCCCCACGAGGTGACAATTGTACAATTATAGATACCAGGAATATTGTGCCACTCAGAGGCCAGTAATATTGTGCCAGTCAGATGCCAGTAATATTGTGCCATTCAAATACCAGTAATATTGTGCCACTCAGAGCCCAGCAATATTGTGCCAGTCAGATACCAGGAATATTGTGCCATTCAGAGCCCAGTAATATTGTGCCAGTCAGATACCAGTAATATTGTGCCAGTCTGAGCCCAAAAATATTGTGCCAGTCAGATACCAGTAATAATGTGCCTGTCAGAGCCCAGTAATAATGTACCAGTCAGATACCAGTAATATTGTGCCAGTCCGAGCCCAGTAATATTGTGCCAGTCAGAGCCCAGTAATATTGTGCCAGTCAGAGCCCAGTTATAGTGTGCCAGTCAGAGCCCAGTTATAGTGTGCCAGTCAGAGCCCAGGAATATAGTGCCAGTCAGAGCACCTGTAATATTGTGCCAGTCAGAGCCCAGGAATATTGTGCCAGTCAGAGCCCAGTAATAGTGTGCCAGTCAGATACCAGTAATAGTGTGCCAGTCAGAACCCAGTAATATTGTGCCAGTCAGAGCCCAGTAAAATTGTGCCAGTCAGAGCCCAGGAATATTGTGCCAGTCAGAGCCCAGGAATATTGTGCCAGTCAGATACCAGTAATATTGTGCCAGTCAGAGCCCAGTAATAGTGTGCCAGTCAGAGCCCAGTAATAGTGTGCCAGTCAGAGCCCAGGAATATTGTGCCAGTCAGAGCGCCTGTAATATTGTGCCAGTCAGAGCCCAGGAATATTGTGCCAGTCAGAGCCCAGGAATATTATGCCAGTCAGATACCAGTAATAGTGTGCCAGTCAGAACCCAGTAATATTGTGCCAGTCAGAGCCCAGTAATATTGTGCCAGTCAGATACCAGTAATATTGTGCCAGTCAGAGCCCAGGAATATTGTGCCAGTCAGAGCCAAGGAATATTGTGCCAGTCAGATACCAGTACTATTGTGCCAGTCAGAGCCCAGGAATATTGTGCCAGTCAAAGCCCAGGAATATTGTGCCAGTCAGATACCAGGAATATTGTGCCAGTCAGAGCCAAGTAATATTGTGCCAGTCAGATAACAGGAATATTGTGCCAGTCAGAGCCTAGTAATATTGTACCAGTCAGATACCAGGAATATTGTGCCAGTCAGAGCCCAGTAATATTGTGCCAGTCAGAGCCCATTAAAATTGTGCCAGTCAGATACCAGTAATATTGTGCCATATTACTGAGATGTTGCCAATCCACCCAGTCCCAAAACCAAATGCATGCCAAAGAACATGTTAGTTCATGATTGGTGACATCTCCAACAATCCTCTCACTCTCTACATATACAGTATATGCATGATTATATATTTAAACATACATAAATGTCCCCATATATTCTGCTACACATAGCTAGTTGTAAAATAATCATCATGTCTGCCTCAAATCACTTTTTCACAGTACCAGCTTTGACCCAAACGACAGCTAAAGCAAAAACCTAACATACCGTATTTGCTCGAATATAAGACGACCCTGATTATAAGATGACCCCCCAAACTTTTAATATTCCTTCAGGAAAAAACGAAAAGCCTGAATATAAGACTACCCTATAGGAAAAAAAAGTTTAACTTGTATATATTCACATGTAAATTGCTTTTTAATATTTAATAAAAATTATGATATAAAAAAATGCATTTCTTGTTTTTATTTCCAATGCAGCCTCTCTCCCCCTAAATGCTGTCTCTCTCTTTACCCCTCCCCCAGCTTTGTCTCTCTCTCTCCCCCCTTCCCCCCAAGCGCTGTCTCTCTCCTCCTCCCCCCAACCTTTACTCTCTCTCCCCCAAACTTTTTTCTATCTCCCCCTCTCCTTCCAAACATTTCTCTCCCCCCCCCTTCCCTCCAAACATTTCTCTCTCCCCACTCCCTCAAAACATTTCTCTCTTTCCCTCCCCCTCCCCTTATCTCTCTCTCCCTCCCCCCTCCCCTAGTCTCTCTCTCCCTCCCCCCTTGTCTCTCTCCCTCCCCCCTCACCTTGTCTCACTCTCCATGGTGGCTAGTGGGGGAAGCTGGGGGATGTCTGCACGATATGTGCAGACATCCTCCATGCTGCCTGACACTTCCGTCTATTATGAAGGACAGCTGGTCCGTCATAATAGACGGAAGTGTCGGGCAGCATGAAGGATGTCTGCACGATACGTGCAGACATCCTCCGCTGCTGCCCGGCACTTCCACCGGGACTTTTATGATGAAGCCGGAAGGACTCGGCTTCATCATAGAAGTCCCGGCGGATGTCCTCCAGCTGTTAGCGAGGGGGATCCAGGTCCCAAAAAACAGGAAGCAAAAGGACTGACTGGCACACTTAGTAATTTCTTTTATTTACGCAGATATAATATAATATCTTACATTACAGCATTTCTATTTAAAATATCAACACTTTATACTAAATTAAACCTAATTTAATTTGTGCCCACAGTTGTCCATTGAGGTGAAAGATAATTATGGGACATGAAGTTCCTAAACAACTGGCGAGATGTAGTCTTCTCTAGAAAATGACCTGAATGTAGCAGCAATATAGAGCAATATGTTCTCATGATAGTGGATATACTGAGGGTACATTCAGATACAAATTAAAATAGCCCCATTCGGATCTCTATATCAATGGCATCCCCAATAGATGTTATCTTATATTATATTAACAACATAGATCTGTCTATGTGGAGGATGAGTGGTATCGAAAAAGTAGGAGACATGTACATGGAGGGAACTATGAGGTCTTTTTCGGAACTCCACAGAGTGTACAACCTCCCAGATAGGGAGATGTTCACATTTATAAGAATTAGACACTTCCTCCGTGGACATCCCCCCTCTGAACCCGATCACTGGGATAACTTCATAAGTACTGTAATCTCCAAAAAGATATATTCTAAAATCAGAAAACTTGTTATCACTCACTCTAACTTTGAAAAACCAAATCCAATAATGTTATGGGAACAGGAACTGCATTTCCAAATATCCAATCAAGAATGGTACCTAGCTTGGCAGACTACCAGGAAGGCAGTACACTGCATTAAACTACAGGAACAATATTATAAATTGATATATAGGTGGTATCTGGTACCGGCCCGAGTCGCAAAATATAGGGCAGACATGAGTGACACCTGCTGGCGCTGTCACCTGGAGGTGGGATCTCAATTGCATGTCTGGTGGCATTGTACATCTTTATCATTAATTAAAAATAAAATATTAAAAACCTTAAAAGAAGTAATAGACCCTAACATTACTTTGACACCTCAGCTATTTTTATTCCACACTGGATTCCCCAAGGTAGAAAAGTATAAGAAATATTTTTTGATAAACATTTTTTTTGCTGCGAAACTATGCATAGCCAGAGCATGGAAAAACTCAACGCCACCAGTATGGGCAGAGGTTGTGACCCAGCTAGTATTTCAAGCTGGGTCAGAGAAAGCTCTATATGGCATAAACAGCGAAGTGTATCAGAGAGTATGGATTAACCTGCCAAAGATTAGTGGGGGACCCTTGGGCGTTGTAGCTGAGAGAGAGCCTTCCCCCTCCACCACCGCCTGCACCGCAAGGGAGAGACTTCCCCTTTCTCCCACTCCTTGACCTCTCCTCTACTTCCTCGCTCTTTCCTCTTCCGCCTCTTCGACGCGGACGGGTGGGGGGAGAGAGAGTGACGATAGCTACTATGGCAGCATGGTGGATGGGAGCTGGGGGGGAGAGACGGGAAGGGGATACCTGAAGATTTGTATATTTAGCTCTTATGTTGTGTATTTGTCTTCTGTGTTATATACGATCAAACACTGAGAGGAATGCATATATATGTATGTACGTTAAATGTATATGTATACGATTATTCTTCTTTTTTCTGTATATATGTGAATGGTGTGTTTTTTTGATACAATATAGCTAATAAAGAATTATAAATAAAAAAAAAATAAAAAAAAATAAAAAAAATAAAAAATAGCCCCATGCATATTGTAAACTACCAATATTGCTTTTTTGCTTCTTTATCATGCTTAGCTTTATCCAATTCAACTTTACATAACATGTAGCATTTTTATAAAAATATAATACACACAATCAATGTATTTAACCTTGATGTACCATACAATATTTGAACATACATTCTGGTTTTAATCAGCTTAACATTTTGTTGAATTAGAAATCTAATGTGGGGTAGCCGGGCGGCATGACACTTTTTGCAATGGTGTCCATCAGTTTTTTGTTACTCCCCTGGCAGGTGTTTTTTTTCTCAGCACATTAGAACACAACATTTCAATGCATTTTATGACCTCGGTATGAATTTTCAAATGAAACAGACACAGAAACATTAAATATGACTGCAGATGAACCATTCGGTCCATCTGGACTACCCGCATTGCTGTCAAGTCAAAAATACTGTTACCTTATTTGATTCGACTTTATCTTGTATTCATGCCTTATGCTTGTGCCATGCATGCTTAACTTATTTCACTGGATTAATTTTAATGACATTGCTGGCAAGCTATTGCATATATACACCATTGTGTCAGTAAACTAAGGCTTTCTGACAGTGGCGCCCCGAGGGGGGTGCGGGGCGTGCGGACCACACAGGGTGAAACCTCCAGCGGGGGTGATAATCCGCTGGATTCGGCCGCCGGGGAAAAAAAAATCACCGCGACACGGAGCAGCAGCCAGGAGGTAAGTGATGGGGAAGGGGGAGGAATAACAAGCAGGGTATTGGCACAATATTACTGGGCTCTGACTGGCACAATATTACTGGGCTGTGAGTGGCACAATATAACTGGGCTCTGACTGGCACAATATTCCTGGGTTCTGACTGGCACAATATTCCTGGGCTCTGACTGGCACAATATTACTGGGCTCAGACTGGCACAATATTACTGGGCTCAGACTGGCACAATATTACTGGGCTCAGACTGGCACAATATTGCTGGGCTCTGAATGGCACAATATTACTGGTATCTGACTGGCACAATATTACTGGGCTCTGACTGGCACAATATTACTGGGCTCTGAATGGCACAATATTCCTTGGCTCTGAATGGCACAATATTCCTGGTATCTGACTGGCACAATATGTATGGGCTCTGCATGGCACAATATTCCTGGTATCTTACTGGCACAATATTCCTGGGCTCTGACTGGCACAATATTACTGGGCTGTAAATGGCACAATATTCCTGGTATCTGACTGGCACAATATTTATGGGCTCTGCATGGCACAATTTTTCTGGTATCTGACTGGCACAATATTCCTTGGCTCTGACTGGAACAATATTCCTGGTATCTGACTGGCACAATATTTATGGGCTCTGCATGGCACAATATTCCTGGTATCTGACTGGCACAATATTCCTAGGCTCTGACTGGCACAATATTCCTGGGCTCTGAATGGCACAACATTCCTGGTATATGACTGGCACAATATTCCTGGGCTCTGAGTGGCACAATATTACTGGGCTCTGCATGGCACAATATTCCTGGGCTGTGACTGGCACAATATTACTGGGCTCTGCATGGCACAATATTCTTGGTATCTGACTGGCACAATATTCCTGGTATCTGACAGGCACAATATTACTGGGCTCTGAATGGCACGATATTCCTGGTATCTGACTGGCACGATATTCCTGGTATCTGACTGGCACAATATTACTGGGCTCTGAGTGGCACAATATTCCTGGTATCTGACTGGCACAATATTACTGGGCTCTGACTGGCACAATATTCCTCGTATCTGACTGGCACAATATTACTGGGCTCTGACTGGCACAATATTCCTTGTATCTGACTGGCACAATATTCCTGGGCTCTGACTGCACAATATTCCTGGGCTCTGATTGGCACAATATTCCTCGTATCTGACTGGCACAATATTACTGGGCTCTGACTGGCGCAATGTTACTGGGCTCTGACTGGCACAATATTCCTCATATCTGACTGGCACAATATTACTGGGCTCTGACTGGCACAATATTCCTGGGCTCTGACTGGCACAAAATTCCTGGGCTCTGACTGGCACAATATTACTGGGCTCTGACTGGCACAATATTACAGGGCTCTGACTGGCACAATATTCCTGGCATCTGACTGGCACAATATTCCTGGCATATGAATGGCACAATAATAGTGGCATCTTAATCGCACAATGGTATTGGCATCTGGCACAATGATACTGGCATATTATTGGGCAAATTGGCTGTTATAGAGAGAGAGAGAGATGTCTGTATGTATAGATATGTATTGTTTTAGACTTATACAATTGTCACCTCGTGGGGCTCCTGTGTGTTGTATAATTGATGGTGGTCTCATGTGTGCATAATTAATTGGGCAGAGGTGAGGCATAAATAGTGGGGCTAAGGTGTGGAATAATTTATGGGGCTCTGGAGTGGCATAATTTATGGGGCTCTGGAGTGGCATAATTTATGGGGCTCCGGTGTGTGGCATAGTTATGTGGCTCCTGTGTGTGGCATAGTTAATAGGCCATCTAACTGGCATAACTAAGGAATCTGTTTGGCATTGTATTGGACGAAATCCAGGGGGGTGACACCATGAGTTTCCGCACCGGGTGACAACAACCATAGTGACGCCCCTGCTTTCTGACATTACTTGTAATTCTCAGATTTTCTCCTTTACAACAAGTTTTCCTCATTTTAGTTTTACTCTCCACCATTAACATGTCAATTCTCTTCATGTTTTTAAATATTTCCATATTTACAATATATCAGATTCCCTCCCTCTCGTCTTTCCTCCAAGCTATCCATTTTTAGATTCATTAGCCTTTTCTTACTATTTTTATTTTGTAAACCAGGAAGGAGTTTAGTAGCCCTTCTTTGGACTCTCTAACATATCTATATTCTTCTGAGATGTGGTATAATAGTCTAAGTCATGTCTCACCAGTGCTGTATTCAGTGGCATGAAAACTCCTTCTTAAACTATCTCTCCCTATATTACCAAGCATACTGCAAGCATTTCCTTCTGTTGCATTGAACACCTACCTTTATTTAATCTGAAACAATTACCCTTTCCTTAGATGTTGTGGTTAGAAATGTATCCAATATGCATTTTATGTGTTCATGCCCCAGCTGCTTTACCTTGCATTCATCCACTTGAAACGCGAGTATCCGCAACCTTCAATCATTTGCAATTTGGCTTATTCCTTCTGGCACATCTGCACCATTGCAAATCTTTTCTTGGCAATAGCAATCAACAAATCAATTTACTATTTTGACATTACTAATGAGCCTGGCAATAATGTGAGATTGAGGATTCAGGGTCTGATGTCCACGTGTTATAACAGGAACTATATGTTATAGCAAAGAACATCATATCAGGGTTTATACTGGCTTCTCTGTGAAGTAAACCCATGCTGTATATGATCCTGAAAGCCATGTGACTTTGGATATTCAACAATTCTGTCTTTTAGCATGGTTTCCATACATTTCCCAGTATCAATATATTATTTACTGGTCTATAATAACCTGACTAGTTCCTGTTACCATTTTTTGTGGATGGGCCCAACATTTGCTAGATTACAATTTTCTTGAACTACTCCTGTCCATAACAATTGATTAAATAAATATTTTAAGAGTTTTGCTGTGGGTGTAATTCATCAGGTCCCATTAACATATATGTCCTTACTTTAGAGAGCTGAAGTAGAACCTAATACTCTATAAATATGTATGCATAGCCTGAGCTAAATTAGAATCTCTACCTCTGTAAATATGCATGACTCATAGATGAAGTATAACTTCTTCCTCTGTAAATATGTATGCATCACAGCACTCAGAGCTGAAGTAGGACCGATTCCTCTGTAGATATATATGTATGACATGACTCAACAAAACCACAAGTGAACACAGTGAAATAATAAATAAAATTTCTCCTCCTATGGTACCTAGGATTGCCACCTGGCTGGTATTTTGCCGGCAGGCCGGTAAAAACAAAGCACCAATCCAATGTTAAGTCTATGGAGACAGTACCAAGAACGGTATTTTTTGAGGAAAAGGTGGCAACCCTAATAGTAGCGCAGGTACTCCAAATCACAACACACAAAAATTGATGTTAATGTACAAAGGGAAACAATAAAAATATATATAGTGTAATACAGTAGGAGCAAAAACAACAACATGTATTTGGTAGGTTATCACACTCAAAAACTTGATATCAGGATCATCAAAACAAATTCTTCAGGTTTTTTCCACAGTCTAAAATATACACATAAAAAAGACCAATTGTATATCACAGTAAAATAAATGCACGTACAACAGAATTAAGCACATAAAGTGCAACTTTCATCCAACTCTGTTTTGCTGCCACCATGATGGGATAATCTGGTACTTGTACTCCATCAGTTCCCTGATCTTGATACAATTAAACACCTTTTGAATAAGCTAGCTCACTGAATAAGTCTGTGCGTTAAAAATCTACAAGAACTGCTTGGTAATACTGAGTTATCATGAACCAAAACTTCCTGGGGAATGTTTCCAGCATGTAGCTGAATCCATGCAATAAACAAATCAGGCTGTTCTGGAGGGACAAAAGGTCCCCTACCTGGTACTAAATGGTGCACCTTATAAAGTGACCCACGACCCTATGTTCACCATACTTAACCTATTAGACATCCCTGTTGCTGTTGTTGTTCCCAGAGAAAGTAAAACCATTCTTCACTCCAAAATGACAACCGGGTTTCTCCTAGGATAAACAAGCTATTATAATTAAATGGATAATGAACTCCGGTTTTGTTTTCTATGATCAGTGAGGCAGATGACATTCTTCTTTACTGCCCATCCCCTTCAGTGATCTGTGTAGTGTTGCAGTGCAACATTTTCACTTGGTATAAACTTGCATAAAATATGTTGAACACAAATAAAGTGCTCAACAAAAATGTGATTATTAAACTGTCTTTAAAGTACTTGATCATCTAAACATTGTTTGTACTTTGAATGTAGAAATTAAAATAAATATCTGCATATTCTGTTGCAAAATTGTTAGTAAAATCATTCATTAATAAATAAATGTTTTTAATGTGTCTGTGGTGTCTCCTGTTTTTGACTAGGTGGCTTCAAATGCAAATTAACTGTTTGTGATGGAAAACATATTTTATAATAACATGGTGATATAAAGAGGGTACACCATAGAAAACGTTTAAAACATGGTTTTGATGTTTTATATCACACTTATCTTTTTTTCCATATAATTTTTTTTGTGCTGTGTCTCAAAATGCCATTTCCTGACCTTAGGTTTTGTTATCACTCAGGTACCTCCTGGGTTTGTCCAGTCATTTGGGGTGACAAAGTGAACGGTGATTTACAGGGGGCCTGACATGAAGGTGTGGAATGAGATGTGTGATAAGCATAGTGTCTCATCTAACTATGGAGCGTTGGACAAATCATTATGCCTATTTCAAGAAATGCAGCTCTTGTTTGTTTAATACTGATGAATTTGTTTGTTCCTATTCTGGCACATCTGCTACACACTCTGCAGGGGGTTGCACCATCCTTCAGGTTCTGGTAGCTGCAGAATAAAAATAGGACCCTACCACCTGCTTAAATATTCCAAGCTTTCCATTTTTTTCATACTCCACCTATGATGGAATAAAACTATCATAATGGAGTGCTGGGCATCTTGTGTTTTTTTTTATTTTTTTTACATTATTGGAGATTGGTGTGTATTCCATGCAGACCTGGCTTTGCATGCTGAATCGATTTGTGTTGCTGTATTTGTACGTGAATGTACAAAATGTTTGTCAATCTATAGTGCACAGCCAAGTGCACTAGACATTCCAGGGTTTTTGACACTTGCAAGTGCCTGTATCTGTATGCTCAACCTGGAGATTTCATGTGTTAACTTTTTAACTGATTTCCCTGCATGGTAGACAGCATGTAAAAATTATACATAGTCAGGAAAAATTGCAAATCTGTTATCGTAAACTGACAATGGGGATAGAACCGCTATTACTAGTCTATCTAATAGGCTGGTCTCATAATCGTAGGTACATCTTAAAATGGAGCTTCAGTGATATGGTAATACAGTAATTTAGGATGAAAAAATACATAGATTACCTGTTGTGTTACTTTAACTTTAACACTGATTACACTTCTAGACTTCATGCTTAACTATTTTTGGAGAAGAGGATCATGAAGTTCTCATTTGTAGCCCATGACCTTTTCTGCATATCTCCATCAAGTCCTTATAACAGCATGTCTGTTGGTAGTTCATTAGCATGGTATTAAGGGAGACTTTCAGTACACATGTTTATCAAAATGCAAGGCAATATACTTATATAGTCGCAGTATCCAGAAAGCACATTACATCTTGTTGTCTGATTGAGAGCATTAAAGGAATGTATACCACAGTAAAGAAAGATTACATATGAAGCTGAGCTTTTTTGTATTCATTTTTTGTTTTTACCATTCCCAAATTTTGCAGTAGCCATGAGTTGTTATATAGCTCTCTCTAAGGAGTAACAAAGGGAAATCCTCCTAATTTGATGAGTGAACTAGTTCTTTGCAAATAGGGACTTTACATCTATAACAGGATTTCCTGACCCTTAATTGAACTCTGTGCTTAGTTATTGACTCAAAAACACAAATTTGGAAATGTTTTTTATTTAATAGACTTTGTGAAAACTTTGATAAAAAGGAAGCAGCGAGCACATAGAAATCATGTGTTATTCCGACTTTTCACAAACAGTTGTGATGATGTAAACAGCATGATATGTAACTTGTTAACAAAAAAAAGTACAGTAAGCTGCTTTCATTTACTACTCAATGCATATTTTTGAGGGCTCTCTATGTAAATATATGATAATATTATTATAAAGAGGGCAAAAATGTGAATCCAATCAACATAAGCCATGTAAACACAGGGTCTGCATGACAGGGTCAGGAAGGATTGAGGTCAGCTAAGGGCCAGTTTACTCAGCAGTAGTGTAGCAATATTGAGCAGGAGGGTCTATATGCTCCCTCTCTTGTAAGCAGGGTGGGGTGTGCCTTGTGATTAGTTAACTTCACAGAAAAATGTGCTACAGGAACATTTGTTTTAAGTGGATGGTAGGCATGGTGGTGGTCAAAGTGTGTGGGGTACTAGTTTTGGGGAATTATACAAGTTGGTCGAGGGGGTTGACAATTGGTACCAAAGAATTTTAGGAAACATGGATTTTAAAATTGGAAAAGTACAGTTTGCTGTATGGGCATGTCAGTTGCTCATACCACCATGCTGCTAAATTGTGGTGGTTGATTCACATTGGGCTTGTGTACACATTCCTGGATAGTATACAGTTTAAGACGTTTTTTATACAGCCTAATTGATACAATGTTATTGATAAAATGTTTACATTTGGTTCGCTGTTTAATAGAATTAAAGGGCAATCAGATCTTTTTTGTACCCAGAAGCTCTATTATTAACGCTTATTCTATTATTAATGCCCGGTATGTCCTGCTTTTCTAAAAAAAAAAAAAAAATACAGACTTTAAATGCATCTTTTGTATTTGATAGCCTTTAGTCATAACTAAAAGCCTCCAAAAACCCTTATTATTTTTTTCATTTCTTCCTTCCATGGATGAATACCCTGTTTTATGCATGCCAATATCTTATTGGCCCTTTAGCTGCTGACTGGCATTGAGCACTGTTGCTAAGTCTGTTATCTACAATTATTGCTAAATCTTCTTCATTAGTAGTTTTTCACAGGGAGATACCATTTAACCCCTTCCCGACAATGGACGTGTCAGGCATGTCCAGCCGGGAACTCTGTTCCCGACAATGGATGTACCTGATGACCTGTGGCAACGATCGCAAAAACTGCTCTGACGGTGCTGGTCTTTTGCCTCGATGTCAAGGCAATAGTCAGCACCGAAATTGGGGCTCTGGGGCACCCACGATCATGGGCGCCATATTGCAGGAGCAGCATGCTGTGGCTGTGCCCTCTTGTGGTGAGAGCCTTGGAAGTGAAAAAAAAAATCACTTCGTCACTCTAAATATGTTGACTGCCCCTAGAGGCAGTCAGCAACATTGCAATGAAAAAAAAAAAGTCTTAATTATCTGAAATCTAGGATTAGGGTTAGATAAGATGTTAGGGTTAGTGTGCATTTATCTCCATATCTAGCATTTGATTATTTCAGTTTCATCATGCCAAATTATTGTTTTTGCTAGTTAATTTTCTTTCATGCATAAAGCTGCTGGCTAAGAACAGGAAGGGACTGCTGCATTACATTCAGCAGATGATGTACCTAGTTCATCATTAATAATCACAACAGTGTGATTATGGCGGTTGTTTGGGCTCATTTGCAAATTTATCTTGGTTTTAACCCAAACAGGCTGCAAACCAAGATAAACAAGTCTGTGACTTTAGAGAGGAAGCACATACGTATACTTACTCTCATTTTTGGATGCCGTCCAGTGGAAAAGCCACATTCTTTGGATTTTAAAAGTCAGCTTTCAATGCCCTTTGTGTTCACACTATAATTTGGGAAAATTAGATCTAACAAAATTTGTTATTCTCAATTAGATACAATCACCATATGTGGTGAAATTATCATGTATGTACTTGCTGCTTCATTATTCTTGGATATGAGCTTGGCAATGCACTAACAATTGTTAGCTATGCATAAAGCTCAACCTAAGAGATAGTTACCAGTGCTGAAAACATAGCAATGATTCAATGCTGAGGTTTAAAATTTAACAGAGGTCTCTATAATAAATGCAATTTTGTGTTAACTAAATCAAAATCTTTTACTTTCAGAGTCTTATGGATAAATGAGTACTGTAGTTGAAACTTTCAAGTCAAACTGACAGTTAACTTTTTCTAAAGTAGTAAAAATACCCATTTTATTGCAGCAAATTCTAGGACTACCACAGTTAACAAAGTGAAAATAGAAAAGTGGAAAAAATAGACTTTTTAAATTGTAGTTGTTGCAAAAGTACCCAGTGCCCTTTCCTTACAGCATACAAAATATCCAGTGAAAGAATAATAGAAAAAATGAAATGGTATTGATGTGTCTTCATACAAAATTACATAAAAAACCCCACAAAAAAAAAAGCAAAAACTGTGCTTATCTGTATAAATATTTTCAAATCTGCATATATCCTCCCCAATGGAGATCCACTCACAATTTATTGAGCCAATGATTCCCTGGCTCTGGTTTTAATTGCTCTAGACAACTGCATTAGGACTTCACCTCCCGTGGTTCCCGTTGCCAACACATATGCATATTGAGTGGCTAAAAAAAATGGAGAAAATACAGAACGAATATTGTAATATAGTAGTTAGGTAGATTTATTATAAACCTTTTTAGCAGTGCACATCGTATAAAACCAAAAACAAATTCTCACAATGCTTGATCATTGGTGGCCAGGTCCCAGGCGTGGTCCGAGGTCTCTCCAGTACACATGACTGCAAAGAGCTTCCTGTTTCTCCTCAATGTCCACCCCTCAGCTTGCCCCACACAGATGCATTTCGACAATCAATTGGCTTCTTCAAGTGCTGATGTAGGAGAGAGGATTGATGGTATTTGTAGTTGCAGCTTTTTCTTCCATTGGTTATCGGTTAGAAGACCCATCAAATGATTAAATAATGAAACAGTGCGGACATTGAACTCTAATCATATCCCATAGACAAACACTCATACCCTGCATATTTCAATACAACAATCATCCAAAAATATAACAGTACAAAAGTTACGTTACAAATATAGAAGAAGAGTAGTTCATAAAAATAAAAAGGAAAAATGAGAAAGGCTCCCAGGTTAACAAAAAAAACATGGCAATAATATTAATATATAGAAAAACATTCATTATATAAAAAAACTTTAATTACATGAGAAATATTATTTAAATTACCATGTCCTGGGACTTTTAAGTAAACCTGACGTGTATCTTAATAGATACACGTGGGTTTACTACCTGCTGTATCTCACATGCGAGACACAGCACTTCCTGGTTGTTGCTTGCTGACAATGACAGCACGCGCACAGCCAATCAGAGTGGGGGCTAGCCAGCTAGCACAGCGAGAATCCCTCGTTTTTGCATGGGATCAGCAGGTGGACCTAGTTAAGGAACCTATGGAAGCATGTCGGTCAGAGGATAAACTGGTATGTATTAACAGAACTGTATGGAAATATAGGGAGTCTCAAAGATCTTTTTCCTGTTTGTCTCTCTGACAAACAGGAGATGAGAAAAGAGGCTCTATGAATTCCCCAATAAAATGAATGAATTGTCCAGTTATAGGAGAAAAGATCAGGACCTAAGATACAACAGTGAAAAAAGAGGAAGTAAATAAACCCTCACGGTATCTTTAACCTATGTGATAACGTTTTAAAAGGAGATTAGATTGCAGTGTTAAATAAGGGACTCAAATTTGCTTCAAATATAGATAAATTTAAAACTTTGATAGATGTTAAGAGATTTATGAGAAATTTGTGTTTAATAATGTTAGGACTCCATTCATACAAACAAACTTAAAAGAAAAATCTATATTTTTTCCCAGACACATGATTATTATATCCTTTTCACTTGTTGTGTTTCATCTCTCTATTGAAGTGAAGCTGTTAAATTATTTTTTGTAGAAAGATGGCATATTACCTGTGACCCAAAATAGATTATATTATATGGCATTGTTACTTTAAAAAATGTATTGTGGAGGAGCAATTATATTTACAGAACACAAGAAAGGCTTTGGGCACCAGGATAGTGCCCACTTATGCATATTTGTTTATGGCATTGTTTAGATTCTTTTTTTGTACCTAAATCAACACAACTGCAGAATAAAGTTTTCCACCATATATAGTCCATCACATGTGGTATGTCTGGATTTAAAAATATATGTTACTGAAAATAATTTGTTACACACCTGTAAACATTTTAAGAAAGTAGATGTAAATAGTTACATTGATTCAGAAAGTTGTCACTTCCTACCATGACTTCTAATGTTCTAAAAGGACAGTTTACCAGGGTGAGGAGGTATTGTAGTGAAACTATCAAATTTGATTGACAGGTAGAGGGACTTTTTAGATATGAAATATAATATCAAACATTAGGATTAGGCTGTTGCAGACAAAAGGATGAAAATGACGTCCTAAGATAGAAGAGCAAGAGGAGTATAGTTAATCCAAAAGATAACTTCAATGTCCCTTTGATTTATGATTTTCATGTGTGCAATAGTCAACTAAAATAGATTATACATTTCTACTGGCACATTTGAGAAAGGAAATTATGTTGGACCCGAATAAATTTTAGAGAGGCACCAAATATAAAGCAAAGCTTAAACAAATGATACATAGACTGTGGAAAATATTCAACTAAAAACATTTTTTAAATAACCACCAAGGTTTTTACAGATGTGGCCAATGTATACCATGCAAGGAAACTAAAATTAGATACCGCTACCACCTTTTTCTTTTCTAGGCTTGACCCTAAATATGATAAAATTAAAGATATGATCATGTATGACACTAAGAATATTATTTACCTTCTGTGGTGCCCATGCGGCTACCAGTATGTATGCAGGATGTCTAGGTCTTTAAAAACTAGAGTAGGTGACCATGTCCATAATATTATAAATAAATATCAGAAACACAGTGTGTCACGTCGTTTTTTGATGCACCATGCATTTGATCCTAGTCTTTTAGGTTTCATGGGCATTAATAAAATATCCTACCATTGGAGAGGATGAGACAAAATAAAAATGCTTGGATGAGCTAAATGAAATGTATTTATAATATAAAAATATTGATTCCAGATTTTGAACTCTCCTCCTTTGCAGATTATATAATTTTTCTTCATTTTTTTTATTAATGTGTTAAGTACTGCACTACTAATCTTTTAAATACATGGGGATATGTATTTGCTTTTTAGTACACACAAAAGTGGTGTGTCTTTATTATGGAAGGCTGGACCTTGTTAACTTAAAACTTCATTTTAACCCCTTAGTGACCGAGTGCTATGTTGCATTTGACGTGCCTTGAAGACCAGAATTCCATTATTTTTGTCATACGTTTACTGAACTGTGAATTTCTTTCTTTGTGTTCAGTCCACCCACACAAATTATATATCATTTTTTAAATGACAGATAGGGCTTTCATTTGATACTATTATTTTCATCATATGATATCATTTACTATTAAAAAAATAGAAAATATGATGAAAATATGCCATAAATGACCTGATTTTTTTTTTTACACAATTACAAATGGTAAAAAAGACCCCGTCTATATATTTCTACTATTTGTCCTGAGTTTAGTAATATCAATGTTTCCTTGTTTGTCTATGTTTTATTTCACGTAATAGGGCAATAAACAATATTAGTGTTTTTTTTTGTTTTCTAACCATTTTCTTCTACAGTGATTTTTTTAACCCGAACCCTAAATTTACCCCAACTCTAAATTTAATCTAACCCTAAATTGACCCCCACCCCTTAATCTAACCCTTGTAATCATCCGAACCCCCATTTAACCCTAATTATTACCCTATTTGGACCCTAACCCTAGATCTAGGTTCAGTAGATCAAGGGTTAGCTTTTTCCATTTATTTATTTATTTAATTTATTTATTTAATTAATTTTCTATTTTTAACTGTAATACCGCCTAACTGCCTGTAGGGGCAGTCAAGTAGCGGATTCAGAGCGACGGAAGAGATTTTTTTTTTCTCTCTTCCGTCGCTCTCCTCTGGGCATGCTGTATCGGAGGAGCATGAGCTCTCACTGCCTATGTGTGTTTGCGCGCATACGATCACATTCGCTGTGATCGTATGCGCGCGGGGGGGGTCGAGGGGGTGCTGAAAGCCCTCTCAGAGGCTGCTTCGGATCCGAAGCAGCCTTTCGAGAGTACCTGCAGGCATGTAGTGTTGCGCTAATGAGCGCAACACTACATGAAAACGGAGGACGTATATATACGTCCTCATGGTCCTTAAGGACCATGCTTTTCAGGACGTATATATACGTCCACATGCGTTAAGGGGTTAATGTACATAAAATAGTAACAAACCACTGTAGCTCACATACTGGCAACACATTTCATCTGCAGATGTATCATATTATTTTCATATATTATTAATATGTTATGTAAGGTGGAGGGTCCATTAGAATTACAAATTGATTAATCAAATTAGAAACAGATGGATTTTATTATAGAGGAAGAGGGTCTATATGAACTGCACACTGGCAGCTGCCGGTTGCACAGGCCAATAAGAATTTGGGTACTGACGAGAGGAAGATATTATTCTGCCCTTTACAGGTCCTTGGTAAGAACACACATTTGAATTTGAAGTTCAGCTATGGGTAGGGTTGCCACCTGGCAGGTATTTTACCGGTAGGCAGGTTAAAAATTGGCATCAGGCCAATGTTAAGTCTATGGAGACAGTACCAAGGCCAGTATTTTTTTGAAGAAAAGGTGGCAACCCTAACTATGGGTGCCTTTCTTAAAAAATACATTACGGAGATGGAGTGCAGAGGAGGGCTAAAAAAAGTATTAAGGAGAATGGAAAGTTTTAGTTATGAAGAAAGGCCATAACTGTTGAATGTGTACACGCTAGAGAAACAGCATCTTAGATGTACATATGTTCAGGGGCCATCCAAAGGGCTCTCCAAGATTCTTGGAGAGATTCTTGTATTCTTTACAGTAAGGACAGTCAATTTATGGGATTCACTGCCTGAAGAGGTGGTACTATTGAATATATTAGATGTTTTTAAAAAGGGCCTGGATACTTTTTAAAAGAGCAGAACATTAAAGGCTATGTAAGTTAGCATAATTATTAATATTTATTAAGCATGTATTGATCCAAGAAGAAATCTGATTATGGTATTTACCACTTCCTAGTGCCCAAATTTCTCCAAATCTTCCTGCTACGAAGGAAAATTATGTTAATACTGCATTACATTATCCAAATTTTTGTCATCAGCACACATTGAGATAAGGCTCTAATTTCCTCCTTTGGAGATGGTTGGTGAACAAATTAAAAATAATATTGTAAAACACATTAAATGTGTAAGACGTGTATTGTTATAATTTTATAATGCAGTAACAGTCAGAGAGGTATATCTTGGGATAGTAATGTGAGTTATGTTATAGATATATTTTCTTAATATTGCTCTTACTATTTGTGTTGCTTCATTTTACTTTTGGGGGCTATTCACTAAAAGGTGAGTTGCAGGTAAGATGCACATTTTATCTCTCCAATATAATTATACATTGGGCAGGGACAAACTTGGTGATTTTCCTCCGCTAAGAAAACTCACCAGATTTGTCTCTGCACAAGATGTAGTTAAATTAGTTAGACAAACTGTTCATCTCACCTCAATTCACCTCATCTCACTTGCAACTCACCTTTTAGTGTTGATAGGCATTTGTTTCTGTATAATTAAATATTTTAAGTCTTTTTGTGAATTGAGGTAATTCAACAATATTTTGTCCATTTTTGAGGAATCTTAGCCAAATATTTGATTGAAGCGCAATATGTTAAGAGTAACTGTATGTAATATAATAGGAGAAGTAACTATAGGTTCTGTGGCTTTTTTTTATAAGGCTTTTTTCATTAAGTATTAAATGTTATTACCTCATGGTGCTAATGTTACTGCAATGGAATTGGGATTTCACATTAAAATCTAGTGTACATTTAACCCACAATAATTATAATGTAAAACATGATTAAAAATCTCACATTTGTAAATTTTCTGCACACAACTATTGCAACTGTAGAAAAATATACCCAAATATTTTACTTCAGTTCTATTAAAATGGAAGGTTTCAACACTTTCCATGCAGCCATTTCACCCCAATTTCTATAAAAAATATATGGAGTTGTGGGCAGATCTACACAGTCAAACAGACGGATGTGCTGCTAAACACCTTTAATATATTAGGGTGGTGCTCATGGGAAGAAAGTCACACAGAAAGCAAAAAGAAAAATCAGTCCATTGAAAGAGCACTCACAAGCAATAAAAAATATATAAATGCGCCTTTAATAGAAAATAGCTTGAGAAGGAGCTGTATTTGTGAACTGGTTGATCGAAAAAGTTTTAAATATTCTGTGCAAATAACAAACAATTAAAATCACATAAATGTAAACTCTATAAAAGTGTGGCCACTACCTTAGCAGATCACAGTATGCAATATTAAGTGACACTCAAAATTACACAATGAATCACAATAAAGTATCTAACTACATGTATTAAAATTAGGTGATTGTATAAACTATTACTTCACTGTAATTTAATGCCCGTACAAGTTATATGTTGTTTTTTAAAGGACAGTTAGAACTTTCTTTGGATACATATAAATAATATACAATTTAGTATTAAACATACATATAAAAGAAATGTAGAAAAAATGTTGTACAAAACTAGTACAACAGTAACACTGACACACTGATCCCACTTAGTCATATGACTAAGCATGGTGACACGCGAAACGCGTTAGGTGACCTTCCCTTTTCACTTAATCATCCGTGGATTGTACCTTACCCTGTTTGTTTGGATTTTTTGAAAGCATTAAAGCACTTTATTCATTCACTACTGTAAACATTTATTGTAAATCAGTGAAGTACAGGGAGTGAATTGGAGGCAATGCCTATGTATAATAACATTGAGTTGACATCTAACTTGCATGTGATCACAGTGATCACTTAATCATCATGGTCACATGGCTGGGAACCCACCGATCGGGTCCAGGAATATTGCCTCAGGTGCGAGGCAGAGTCTTGGACCCGTGTCACACCAAATGGTAGTGTGCACGGAGCTTAAATGCATGACGAGTTAACAGGGCTTAACTCCTGAGTGAAGGTGTTATTCCCTGTCCATTTTTGCTGATATTTCATTTTGTTTTTATGGTTTCTAGACTGCCAACCTTTTTAATCAAAGGCATGATTCTATCATATGGGGCATTAGCCTAATCAATTAGGATATGATGCTGAGCTGATTTTAATTGTATTTTTTCACTAAAAGGGTTTGTATAATTTTTATTAATTTGTTTTTTTTTTTACTTAGTCTCAAAACAGCTTCACTCATTTTGTCTCCCCTTACTTTCAATAAGAAAAATTTGAAATGGGTGCCGAATTTGACTTAAGGAAATAGTGGTGATTTAATTTCAGCACAGTATTTCTTTATTTCTTTTCAGTGCCAACACCAGTTTTGACCCAAAAAGCTTGCCAGTGTCAGCTTTACCCTCATACAGCTTAACAGTGTCAGCTTTTCCCCAAAACATCTTCAAATACTTTTTCTGTGCAATATTTCCCCACCTGGTCAGTGGCATCATGGTCCCCAAGCAGCTTGTCAGTTCTATATGTGCCCTCAAACAAGCTTGTCAGTGCTATATTTGGCAAGTTACACAACTTGTCAATGTCAGCTTTGCTCCAAACAGTTTGTCATTCACTGTAATATTGATCTGGAATTCTTTCTCACATAATGTGTGCCACTACAGGAAAAAAAGTTGCTTGTCTGTATTCCTTGATTACAGTGCCACAATCAGAACATACCTCTTACCAACTTGGATTACATTTTTTTTCTTCTCATGCACCCATTTTGCCAACAATCTCATTCATACCATTTTTTGGAAAATCACTATGTGTGCTCCCACTAAAAACAGCTTTATAAAAAAAAAAGCACATATTAGGAGCAGGACATCACCATTTCCTATTTGTGCTTTCATAATCTGGGTAATCTAAAACAGAGGTGTCAAAATAATTTCTGAAGTGGACCGCATGTTTAGAAATGAACAGTTTGAGGGCAACTAAACGATTGGAATTTTTCCTTTGCATTCTTACACAATTATAACATACTGTTCATTAATTGAACTGTAAAGAAATATTTTCTACAGATTCTCCACTTTTTGGAAATTGCTTCATATTTACACGTCATTCATTTTGAATAAACAGTGACATTGCAAAGCAGGTTACTGTCCTAAATTGGACTGCATTTATAGTTCTGCATGGAATATACATTTTCACATATAATAAAACGGTGTGAGGTAATCTCTGAAATAGTTCATTATAGGGGCCTGGCAGAGATTAGCAGTGTGGGCACATGTAGCTTTGTTAGAATACCTCAATAAATTTTTTATCAACAACTGTATACCTAGAAAAATAGGTTCCTAGAGGAATAAATATAAACTCAGTAATCAAACTACTATATTTTCATCGCTATATGTTTTCTGATCAAATGTACCCTTAAATGCATTGCCAGAACTGTTACTGTCATATAAATAAACATTTTTATGTTGCCATGTGCCAGTTGTAATGCAGGATGCACTGCGGACCTTATCCTATTATGTGCACTGACTCAGTAGTTTCACTGTGGATCATGGTTAACATGTACATGTTCTTTTTATCCTTGAACTAACCAGCTATTAGTTAATCACTGCATACAGCTGGATTGCATCTGCTACAGTTTGACTATACCACAGGCCACTGTTTCAAAGTAATACAAATGTTTAAATAAAAATATGTTTTCTATCTATATACAAGTGGTATTTTAGAAAAGGGAAGAGGAGATCAAATAAGGAACATATCCCCTTGCATTTTCTTCTATATTTGTAGTCACAGCTGCGATTATGTCTCTGGCTAGCATTAATTGTGATAACAGATTTTGATAATCTGTCCCTTCGCAGTTGGTACAACTGCCTACTGAGGCCAACAACTTAGCAGCCAGCAGGTCATAATGTTAAGCTAAAGTTATGCTAGCTTGGTGTCTCCAACAACTTTACCCAATGTATATGTGTTGTTATTTGGATAGTGGTTTTGGCTGTGATGGGAATGGCTATAGGGTAAGCAGTAAAGTATTACCCTTCATTTGGGGCTTTGTGATTGCACGTATCACTTGAAAAGCAGTTTCCGCTTGAAGTGCATAAGCGATGCATCTTTGCAGTACAGTTGTTCTTCTGGAAGTTAAAAGCTTCTGCAAATTTGCTGTCTGTTATATGGCAAGATGTATCTTGTAGAACATATTGCACAATGGATTGTTTTGACTTGGGCAATCTGAATTGTCCCTGAAGTGTAGAAAATGCAAAACTTATTTATCAACTGTAATTATTTTAACTTGGAAATGAGGGGTAGATTAAGATATTTTTTATTCCACTAGAAATAAATAGTTGGCATTTTTATTACATAACCAACAAAATGATTGTATTTCTTGAGTGTTAGTTAGCTGCCAGAAGTTTGGTCTGGTCATGGTGTAACACACTGCTGACCATATACCTTGGTTTGCTCAGCAATGTCCTGGAAGAACTGCAAAAACACATAGCATAACACAAAAAAGTATTTTTATGTTGTCTATTTTTTATACCATCTTGTGACAATTTCATTCTAGAAGTTGTATTCAGGGTGCACAGATAATGTTAAAACATATTTTTCTCTTTATCTATGTAATAACTTGCATTGCTAACACAATAGGGTCTACACAGGTAGGGCAGATTGGGGTTTCTAGCCAAATTGCAGAATTTGGCCACCCAATATAGACTATCTCGGCTATATTCGGTTAGAGGGATGCGTGGATCCTATGGATTGGGGGTACTCATAAAGGCCAGAAAGCCCTAAAAATGGTCCTGGATTTGGCTACAATAGCCAAATGTCAGGCATTTTAACTTAAAAGTTGAGAAGAATACATTTTAACATTTGTAAGAAAAAAAAATTAACTTATTATGATTTATTTTCATATTATTTTCAATCTTTATGTATTATTATTATTATTTTTAACTTTGGTCTATTCTGAGATGATTTTGACTATTTTTGCAATAGCCAAAGTACTTCCATTGACTTCTTGAATGAGATGACTTTAGCTGTATCAACTTTAGCTGGCTTATTTTGTCTATGATGAGGGCCAGCTCTGACAGCTGAATTCCAAAGGAGTTTGGTTGCAGAAATGTCAGAACAAATATCGGCCATATTGGCCGATAACAAAACCATATATGTGGGCCATTTGTATCACCCAAAAGCGGTCCAAGAGCGATCTAAAATTCTGAGCTCTGATTTTCGTTTTGAAAATCAGAGCTAGTACCTGAGTAGACCCTAATGTGTTTTAGATTTTTATGTGTATGCTATCCAAAATGCCAAATAGTGATGGAATCCCTTTATACACCCATTGTGGAATACCTTAATCAGAATTATTTTCAATAAACAGACTGCTGTTTGGTTGGTCGAGTATGACATGGAACTAACTAGAGTCACTTCCAATGTATAACCAACAGAAGAGTTTTCTGTCTTCTGGAACTGTATTAGCAAATCCTTTTATCTTGTCACAGTCTAATACCTAGTGATTATATTGGAAGCGTAAATAAATCTGTAAACTGAACTTATGTTACCAAAGACAAACATGATTAAATACAAGTGTATTATTAACCAAGCATTTGAATTTGTTTTAGCAAAAAAACATAGTCATTGTGAACTAATTAAGTAGATGCCATTTGTTGACTCTGTATGGTTTTACCGTAGTAATTTTCTTTTAGTCAATAAAGCACTTTTAGAAACCTTTCCAGAATTCAACTTGATTTTGCATCTGCAGGTATTTGGAAAATCTAATTACTTAGGTTTAGATTTTGTCATTGCTATTTTTGAACCATTTGTTTAACCAATTACTCTGACTTCTCCCCGAGTTTCTCTTCTCTTTTCATACTGATGGTTCCTGAGATCTTGGGAGATCTCCTTTGCAGAGACACATACACTATAAATGGTTATAATATAAATGTATGCTGAAAAATGGGCCACCATGGATCATTTCACATGATGGCAAATAAACTTGTGAGCAAAGTCCTTAATCAGGAAATTGGATTTACCAGTTACCATATTACATTATTTGGATTTAGTTAGACAGTACTAAAGAGCGAAATTCTTAATAAGTGATATATGTGTCAGTGATCCACTTCAATGTGGTTGATCAGTTAACTTGAACTAGCCTAACAGTCATGCTTTATAAAAACATTTTAAATATATATGTTAAAGATTTTAAATCATGCAGGATCTTTTCCAGGTCAATATAGTTACATAGCTAAGTAGGATAACAAAAAAGTCATGTAGTCTATCATGTTCAAACGGTTCACACACCTGCATTTGGATATCCAAAAGAAGGTAAAAATAAACCCACTGACACAATTGTAATGTCATCTTAAAAGGTTAAAAAAAAATCATTCTTAACTCCAAGGCAGTCAGACTCACCTTGGATCAACATAAAATCTGCTTTTAATTGTGATAACCACACATGCATTCCATATATAGAAAGGGAGGGGGATAGTTATTTTGGATATAGAAGAATATATAGACGAATGCAATAAGCAACTCAACGACACTACAGTATATAAAAAACTTTAAAGAAATGAAAAAAAGTTTATCAGTATTGTTGGATAATGGATATACATCAGGCATCCTCACAAAGAAAGAATATCAATTTTTAACAGTTATTCACCCTAGGATCCCGACATTTTACATACTTCCGAAAATACATAAAGATATCAAAAATCCACCAGGTAGACCCATTATATTTGGGATCAATTCTATATCATCTAATTTATCGCAATACATCGACAGACAGCTACAGCCATTAGTTATCAAAACAAAAGCCTATTTAAGGGACAGTATAAGCATGTTAGATAAACTAAAAAGTATTACATGGCATGATGAATACATGCTGGTAACTTGTGAAACAGCGCTCCTAGATCTACAAAACACATTTATAATCAATGGCACTAAGTGGATTTTGACAAATAACTTTTTCTGGTATCAGGAAGCCTTTTTTCTACAATTACAAGGTATAGCTATGGGCACCAGGTTTGCAAACCTCTACATGTCCTTTTGGGAGGTCTGTTTTATTTATGGGGTGTATGACTTGGCTGCAAACCTGGTGTCCTACAAATGGTATGTAGATAATATATTTTTTGTTTGGAAGGGAGATGAGGGATCACTAATAACCTTTCTTAATTATTTAAGCACCAACAACTGGAATATAAAATTAACTTGGGAGAATAGTAAACATAGAGTCATGTTTTTAGATTTAGATATTTATATAGAAAACAACTTAATTAAAACCAAAACACAGTTAAAAAATGTAGACGTAAATAGTTACTTTCGGTTTGATAGCGGCCATTTCTCCCCCTGGCTAACAAATATGCCTAAAAACCAATTCACTAGATTGCACAGAGAAAGATATTTTTTTAAAACAAGCAACAAAATTAAGTGAGGACTCGAGAAAAACAATATCCTGATAACCTTATCCAAAAAGCCCTAATAGAGGTTAATGAAGACAAAAAGGATCATGAAGACAAAAAGAAAGCTTAAACAATAGAAAGGACTAAGGATTAATAACAGATTTTAGCCATGATTATAAATATCGACAAAAAAATCCTCCATAAACATTGGTGACTGCTACTGAAATATCCAATATTAAAAGATATTCTAACCGAAAAACCTAGTATCACCTATAGAGGGGCCCCTAATATCAGATCAGTGCTAAGCAAGAGTTTCCTTAGAGAAAATTAAAAAAAGAGTAAACCCCTTTGGAGTATCAAATGCTTTCTATAGATGTAAGACTTGCAAAGCATGTACTTCTAGCCATGTCATGACAGGTAATAAAATAACACATTTCAGCTCTCGCCATAATCCAACACAGTACGAAATAAGACCGTTAATTACATGCAAGTCCAGTAATGTCATTTACCTCTTAACATGTCCCTGTGACCTACATTATGTGGGAAGAACCACTTGCCCTTTACACAAACGGATTGTAGAACACATGAATAATATTCGCAATAAATACATGAAACATAGTGTATCTGCCCATTTTGCTAAATATCATCATGCAGACCCCGGAAAACTACATTATATAGGAATAGTTCATCTTAGAAAACACTGGCAGGGAGAAGACTTTGTTAACCCCTTAAGGACAGAGCCTTTGAAACTTTTTTTTCCATTCTGGACAATGGCTATTTTAACATTTCTGTGCTGTTTGTGTTTAGCTGTAATTTTCTTCTTTGTCATTTGCTGTACCCACACATATTATATATTGTTTTTATCGGGACAATAAGGGCTTTCTTTGGATGCCATCATTTTGATCATATCTTATAATATTATATTAAAAAAATAATAAAATATGGTAAAAAAAAACCACAAATTTCCTGACTTTTATTTGAAACATCTTCTCCTCATCGACAAACGCGAACGAAAAAAACTGCTAAATAGATTCTACTATTTCTCCTGAGTACAGGGATACCACCCATGCATAGGTTTGTTGGGTTGTTTGGGGGCTAAAATGCCAAATTTGGGAGGTGCAGTTTTTGGTTTTCCAACTTGAAATTTTTACATGCAGACAGCCTGCACCCATGTCCTATTTGGGACATATTTGAAGCCAGCCAGTGTATTTTACCCCATCAACTCATATATTTTTTAAAAGTAGACACCCAAGGCTATTTCAAATGATGGTATTTTAACACTTTCCATGCACTAATTCTGCCACCAGCCTTTGTCAAAGTTTGTGGTAGATATTTTTTTGTGTTTTTTTTTCACAAACATTGTACTTCATACATGAATTCAGAGATTTTGATACCTGTCACTGCCAAATAACACTCCAATATGTGTTCAGCAACATTTCCTGAGTATAGTGATACCACCCATGCATAGGTTTGTCTGCTTGTTTAGGGGTTAAAGGGCCACATTTGAGAGGTGCGCTTTTTGGTTTTCCAACTTGAAATTTTTACATAAAGACAACCTGCGCCCATGTCCCATTTGGTACATATTTGAAGCCAGCTAGTATATTTTACCCCATCAACCCATATATTTTTTTAAAAGTAGACACCCTAGGCTATCTCAAATGGTGGTATTTTAACACTTTCCATGCACTAATTCTACCACCAGCCTTTGTCAAAGTTTGTGGTAGTAATTTTTATTGTGTATTTTTTCCCACATACATTGTACTTTAGACACAAATTCAAATATTTCGGTATGTGTCACTGACAAACAATACCACAATATGTGTTCAGCAACATCTCCCGAGCACAGGGATACCACCCATGCATCGGTTTTTCAGCCTTGTTGGGGGTTGAAAGGCTACATTTGAGAGGTGCGCTTTTTTATTTTCAAACTTGGAATTTTGACATGTAGAGCAAGGAAGGGGTTAATAGCTCTTATAAGAGCCTTTGTAGTACTGTACAAAAAAATGAACCCCTAAAAAGGCACAGACAAGAAAAAATTAATAGCTCTTAAAAGAGCCTTGGATATACTGTAAAAAAAAAAACAGTAAAAAACAAATTAACCCCTAAAAAAATGTACAGACAGCAAAAAATGTGCTGCTGTGTAAGATCACTGCGTACACAGTGATCAATTGCAGGGAAGGGGTTAAACACTGGAAACGGCTTTTATAAAAGCATTTTGGTCTCAATTTTATTAAATATATTATAATTAAAAACTCACATTATACAGCTCTGTCTGTCTCCCTCACTAAAACTCAAGTGAGAGAGAGGCAGATCTACACCGGTCAGATCAAATATTGACAAATATTGATCTAACCAGGTGAATGATGATGCTCATCTGAGCACCAAACCGCTATTCCCACTGATCAGCTGTTACTGATCGCTATACATGCGCTCAGACAGCGGATTTTTTTTTTTTACGTTAAACGTAATCCCCTAGCGGATATAATTAACCCGTGACGGGTGTAATAAAAAAGTTTAAAAAAAAAAAAGTAAAAATCCTTCTGCAGCAAGATTGCTGCATTTGCGTCAGATCGCTGCTTAGGCAGTGATCTACAGCAAGCAAGGGGTTAATAGCTCTTAAAAGAGCCTTTTTTATACTGTAATGAATAACAGTAAAAAAAATTAACCCCTAAAAAATGCACAGACAGCAAAAAATGTGCTGCTGTGTATGATCACTGCGTACACAGCGATCAATGGCAGGGAAGGGGTTAAATGGCTTTTATAAAAGCCCTTGGTGTTTAAAATTTTATTAAATATTTAATTTTATTATTATTATTTTTTTTTTTTACATTATCTGATCTGTCTCTCTCCCTTACTAAAACTAGTAAAGAGAGGGAGGCAGATCAATACTTGTCAAAGGCAATATTTACTAATATTGCCTTTGACTGTATGATAAGTGCTCATCAGAGCACTTATCATACATGGCTGCACACAGATCACACAGATCTGTTGCGCAGGCATCGATTGGCTCCCCCTAGAGCATCGGAAGTGAAATACATTCCCTTCCGACGCTCTTGCCAGTAGAAGGGAAGCGCTGCCTGTATAGGCAGCGTTCCCTTCTACTGAGCCGATGGGGTCGCTCAGGAGAGCGACCACCATCGGTTCTGGGGAGCCTGAAGGTGCTTCCCAAGCACAGGTGTGCAGCGGGCGCAGCCATTTTTAAGCACGCCCCTGCACTTTTTTGGGGTGTTGCACAATGCCTCTACCTAGAGGCCTTGTAGCAACACCGATGCATGACGTGCCAGGCACGTCAGCTGTCGGCAAGTCCACGATTTGCCGTGACGTGCCTGGCACGTCATCTGTCGCCAAGGGGTTAAAACAATAGGAAAAATGGAAATGAAGTGGGTATATATCCTAAAGACCTTAATCCCTATGGGACTTAATATAGAATTCAACCTTTTTATAACACATTTTTATATAGATATCCATACACATTCTAATATAACCTTGCTCTCTTTCCTCCACCTTTTCCATGTTCTAAGACAAATTGTTCTTTTTGCCTGAAAAGTATTAATGAATGTTCTCTCTCTACAGATGTGCAGTGACATTTTCTGATATGTGCAATATTAATTTTATATGTTGATATGTATACAAGGTATTAAAAGGTATCTGTATTTTGTACTTTTGTATCCTCGTATCTTTTTGTATTTTTCTTTATATTGAAATTGATCTAATCGGTATTAACAGGTAAATGTATATGATTATCAATTGAACTATGTATATGTTTTGTATATTCAGAAGCTCTATTAGATCAGTAAGGCACTGTTTCTGACATTGGATCCCTTGCCATGCAGCTATATTAATGTCTTTACTAAATATGTTTTTTAAACCCTTAAAACCTCCTTTTTTCTAATATAAGAAACATTTTTAATACGAAGGATCTGTTTATTACATAGAAAAGTATTTTTTTCAATATACGTTTTTATTCTTGTTTGTATTTGCATGACAGAGTGAGCCATAAAATGGGAAATAAGTGGTCTGTTTTTTTCTCCTAGAAAAAGTATCTTACAGGTTCTCTTTTTTGTTATAAACAAGATGGGATGATTAAGAGAACACTGCCATTATATGTCAGTCTAATAATGCAGGTTAGCCACACTTGTGACAAATAACACATACGAAAGAGAACGAATTACATGCTGCCACGGAGAGGCGGTGTGTCCATTGAGCACACTACATAAGAAGAATGCCAAGAGGAGGGAGAAGAAGCCACGCCCGGCGAAACGCGTTTGACACGCACCCTCCTCTCCGTGACTTCCGTATTCGGCATTGGACATCTTTCGGTGTTTGGAGTGAACAGTCGTCTAAAATGAATACCACACTGACAATTTGGACTTCAACCCTCCTGTCCATCCCACAGCCAACCGGCCTTTCTTGTATTGCACAGCGTTTCTGTGAGTTACATAATTTGTACTCACAAGATTTTAAGTAAGCCTTTTTTCTTTTTTATTAAAATATTGTTATTACTGTACTTCACTATGAGAGTTTTATTTTTCTCTACATAAACGAAAATGTTTATGCATTGAGACGCACCATCCATACTTACAGTCATAAGAGGATCCACAAACGCTGATGTTCCCTACAATCTCTGGGGATCTCCCTTTTCATCCATATAGAGAGCATTAAATCTGCTCCAACATTTGTGAGTACAATTCCCACTACCCATCGATTCTTTAATATTCTGCCTAAGCAGAGAGCACTATGTGTCCTCTTTTTTACCATGTTAACAGTAAAAAAAAAAAAAAAAACATCTTAATTGGGCAGAGTGGGGCAGCTGGCCCAGGCGGCACCCTGGCAGATGCAGCACTTTGCTGCTCCATGCAGCAGTCTTTTTCTGCCCCCCCCCCCCCCCCCCCTGAATGGCACAAAATTCCTGGTATCTGACTGGCACAATATTACTGGGATCTGACTGGCACAATATTACTGGGCTCTGAATGGCATAATATTACTGGGCTCTGAATGGCACAATATTACTGGGCTCTTAATGGCACAATATTATTGGGCTCTGAATGGCACAATATTACTGGGCTCTGAATGGCACAATATTACTGGGCTCTGAATGGCATAATATTACTGGGCTCTGAATGGCACAATATTACTGGGCTCTTAATGGCACAATATTATTGGGCTCTGAATGGCACAATATTACTGGGCTCTGAATGGCACAATATTACTGGGCTCTGAATGGCACAATATTACTGGTATCTGAATGGCACAATAATACTGGTATTTGAATGGCACAATATTCCTGGTATCTGAATGGCCCAACATTCCTGGTATCTGAATGGCACAATATTACTGACATTTGAATGGCACAATATTACTGGTATTTGAATGGCACAATATCACTGGTATTTGAATGGCACAATATCACTGGTATTTGAATGGCACAATATTACTGGTATCTGAATCGCACAAAATCACTGGCATATGAAAGGCGCAATAATACTGGCATCTTAATGTCACAATGGTATTGGCATCTGGCACAATAATACTGGCATATTAATGGGCCAATTGGCTGTGGCTTATTAATGACAAAATGATACTGGCATATAATTGGGCAAATTGTCTGTTATAGATAGAGAGAGAGAGAGAGAGAGAGAGAGAGATATGTCTGTATGTATAGATATGTATTGTTTTAGAATTGTACAATTGTCACCTCGTGGGGCTTCTGTGTGTTGCATAATTAATGGCTGTCCCATGTGTGCATAATTATGGGGCGCTTGTGTGTGGCATATTTATTGGTCACCTGTGTGTGTGTGGCATAATTATGGGGCACCTGTGTGTGTGGCATAATTAATTGGGCAGAGGTGAGGAATAAATAGTGGGGCTCTGGTGTGGCATAATTTATGGGGCTCCTGTGTGTGGCAAAGTTATGGGGCTCCTGTGTGTGGCATAGTTATGGGGCTCCTGTGTGTGGCATAGTTAAAAGGCCATCTAACTGGCATTACTAAGGATTCTGTTTGGCATTGTATTGGAGGAAATCCAGGGGGGTGACACCATGAGTTTATGCACCAGGTGACACCAACCCTAGTGACGCCCCTGATGCTATGATAATTGGTTTGTGATGATCTGATGCTGTGACAAGGGGTTAGGGTTATCTGATGCTGTGATAAGAGATTTGTGGGAAATTTGGGGATCTGACATATAGTTTGGGGGATCTGATGCTGTGACAAGGTATGGGGGGGGGGGTATGAGGATTTGACAATGGATTTGGGAGATCTGGAGATGTGACAAGTGGATTGGGCGATCTGATGATGTTTACTACTACTGTTGGTCCAAAAGAAGGCAAACTCCCCTGCCTAATTTCAAATTCTGCTTTCAATGAGTAAACAGTTCCTTGCTGACTCCAAAAGGCAATACGATTTCACATTTGATTAAAAAGCACTAAATAAATATTAATGCCTGTACTAACATACCACAGTATAGTGTCTGAGCGCCGGGTGCGCTCTGCAGGGCTAGAAACAAAGATGGTCTGTCAGACACACATAACAAGCATGCTGTCTCACACAGACACACATAACATGCACGCTGTCTCACACAGACACACATAACCAGCACACTGTATCACACAGACACACATAACAAGTCTGTCTCACACATACCAAGCACACTGTCTATCTCAGACACACACACCAAGCACGCTGTTTCACTCATATCAACTCACCAGGGCAGGTCCAAGACATTGTGATTGTCAAGAATGGAAATGCTGCCTCCTCTCCCTATGCATGCACACACATAATCACACACAGTCATGCATGCACATACAAAAAAATTGTGTCAGATAATCACACACAGATACAGTCAAACACACACAAGCCAACAGTATGTTTTTCAGAAATTAAAACAATGAAAATAAAATGAAAGGGATCCAACCAGTATAGAGAGGGTTAAATATACTCCCAGTTAATGTAAAGCTGCTAGTGCTGCAACATAGAATCCCTGCTTAAAAAAGAGGGCGTGTAAGAGAATTAAAAAAATAAATAAATAAAAACTCCAGGCAGAACTTAAAAATAGACAGTTTCTAATGAAGTAGGCCTTGAAATGTGCACAAACCTGGGGCATCAAGCTTCCGGGGCAGTGCAGTTACCCTACACCAGACCCTGTGTCTCCACATCCAGCATCCTAACCCCTAAACTTGGGCACTCAGGGTCTTCTGTCATCTGGGACCCCATTCGTGACATTGCTTTAGGTGGATCTGGTGATGTGAATAGGGTTGCCACCTGGCCGGTATTTTACCGGCAGGCCGGTAAAAAAATTGGCATCAGGCCAATGTTAAGTATATGGAGACAGTACCAAGGCCGGTATTTTTTTGAAGAAAAGGTGGCAACCCTAGATGTGAGGTTTGGGAAGAATCTGGTGATGTGAGAAGAGGTTGGAATTTGATTCAGTGATGAGGGATTTTAGATTTCTGCAGATGTGACAAGAGATTTATGTATGATTTATGTTTCCATTTCCATTTATATCTATATTTATATACTATATTACTCAATTATCATATAGTTCCTGAGCACCTCTCTCCCTAGATCATTGATGTCTTTTCTTGCTTCTATTTTTTTTGGGTGACTGTATCACATTCTCCTGCATTCCTTACTATAGGGACTGGTGAGTGATGTCTCTTGCCTCTCCTCTCCCTTCCCATGTCTGTCTGTCTCTCTCCTCTCCCTTCCCATGTCTGTCTGTCTCTCTCCTCTCCCTTCCCATGTCTCTCCTGGAGTCTCTTGGACAGGGCCGGTGCAAAGATTTTTGCCGCCCCCCTAGGCAAAATAAAAATTGCCGCCCCCCCCCCCCCCCACATTATCATATTAATATTCCCCTCAATATGCCAGGATTATGCCAGGACTTAGCCACCCAATATCCCAGGATTATGCCCCACAATATGCCAGGACTTAGCCACCCAATATGCCAGGATTATTCCCCTCAATATCCCAGGATTATGCCCCTCAATATACCAGGATTATGCCAATCAATGTCCCAGGATTTTGCCCCACAATATGCCAGGATTTAGCCACCCAATATGCCAGGATTTTCCCCCACAATATGCCAGGATTTAGCCACCCAATATGCCAGGACTTTCCCCCACAATTTGCCAGGATTATGCCCCTCAATATGCCAGGATTATGCCCCTCAATATGCCAGGATTATGCCTCTCAATATGCCAGGAATATGGCCCTAAATATGCCAGGATTATGCCCCTCAATATCCCAGGATTATGCCCCTCAATATGCCAGGATTATGCCCCACAATATGCCAGGATTATGCCCCTCAATATCCCATAATTTTCCCCCACAATATGCCAGGTCTTAGCCACCCAATATGCCAGGATTTTCCCCCACAGTATGCCAGCCAGGACTTAGCCACCCAATATGCCAGGATTTTCCCCCACAATATGCCAGGACTTAGCCACCCAATATGCCAGGACTTTCCCCCACAATATGCCAGGATTATGCCCCTCAATATGCCAGAATTATGCCCCTCAATATCCCAGGATTATGCCTCTCAATATGCCAGGATTATGCCCCTCAATATGCCAGGAATGTGCCCCTCAATATCCCAGGATTATGCCCCTCAATATGCCAGGATTATGCCCCACAATATGCCAGGATTATGCCCCTCAATATCCCAGAATTTTCCCCCACAATATGCCAGGACTTAGCCACCCACTATGCCAGGATTTTCCCCCACAGTATGCCAGCCAGGACTTAGCCACCCACTATGCCAGGATTTTCCCCCACAGTATGCCAGCCAGGACTTAGCCACCCAATATGCCAGTATTTTCCCACATAGTATGCCAGGATTCTCCCCCTTCCCCCTTACTTACCTCCTTGCTGCTGCTCTCATCTGCCCGTCTGTGGCTGTGAGGGAAGCGTTGTGCGCTATTGAATGCGCATTACCTGGAGGGGAGCGCACAACGCTTCCCTCACAGCCACGGACCTCCACCGGAGACAGAGCAGCAGCGACGAGGTAAGTAAGGGGGAGGATTTTTTTTTTTTTGAAGCAGGGTTCCCGCGCCCCCAGCTAAGATGCGCCCTAGGCAGCTGCCTAAGTCGCCTTACTGGTGGTGCCGGCCCTGCTCTTGGATGTATTTCCCCTTTATTTTGCTGCAGTATTACCTGTGTCCTCTCCCTTTGGAAAATATTGGGACCCAGGCATTGCCGTTACTACTCTAAATACTATTTATTTTGCACTGGCAAGACTGAAAGGACAACTGAAAGATTGTTTTAAGTGTATGCATTTCAAATATAAATAATTTAATGAAAGAATAGAATAGTATTGAGCCCTCTTTGCTTGCATAACTCTATTAGGGAGCAAACATCTTCGATCAGATGGGCCAGATCTTCCTTCATCTGACCCAAGATTCTAAACAAAATGTCCTTCCCCTGAGATATACATAGCAAAGAGTATTCGATAAGGTACTTTATTTGTATTGTTTCATTAATGCATTTCTATTTAAAATGCCGACACTTGATACAATCTTTCAGTTAAACATAACTTATTTTTTGTCGTCAGTTGTTCTTGAACTGTTTTCTGTCTTGCTGTTTCAGAGCTGTAAACTATGTCGGCAACGTTTCGGTAGAAATCACCCAATTTAGAGGTTCCAGTGTCAACCCCGTTGGCCTCTTCAATCACCTAAACACCTAAACCTTAATGGAAAGTTCTGGGAAGCAACATGTGAACTAGATTTCCACCTCCTTCCCCATCAAAGAACTGGTATCCTTTCTTCTTAAAGAATGGTGCAATATACCACCACAAGTTCAGGACTTATATCACAACATTACAAGGATTGAAGCTGTTCTTTTTTTTTTTCTTTTTTTTAAAATTATTATTATTATTATTAATGAGAGTACACAGAATCCAAAAAGGGAAGCAAAAAACAAAGACATAGTTACATCAAGTAGAGAGGGACAGAAATAGGAACAAATAGTAAAATATCCAGTTTAAAAAAGAAAACCTCTACCCAAGGGTTTCGTTCCTCTCCAAATGTTTATAGGTTATTTCATTTATCTCCTATTATTTATCTCTATTTTGTTATCTTTGTTAACATGTCTATATTGTGTCTCTCATTTATATCATGCTAACATTTCAAATAATACTAATACTAGTCTTTTAATAATATCTTTCATTCATCATTCGTAACCAACACTCATACATCACCCCTGGACTCTGCTAGATTGCTTTTTCTATCTATACACAATGACCAAATTTTTTGATAGTTATCCATTCTTTCTGCGTTGTTTATATAATATCCTTTCTCCATCATAGCCTGATAATCAAGCTGCTCTATAAGCTTCAAGGGGTCTATATTACCAAAGGTTTTCCAATCTCGGGCAACTACCAATTTGGCCGCAAGTAGTACATGCAGAATAAATGATCTTTTAGATGGCTCCCATTTTCCTGCTCCTATATGGAATAACATTAGGGAAGGATCGCACACAATTTCTATTCCCAAAATTGATACAATTAATTGGGAGACTTCTTTCCAAAAATCTCTTACATAATGACACTCCCACCATATGTGGGACAATGTTCCCTTTGATTTAAGGCATCTCCAACAATTTTCGCTATAATTAGCATACATCTTTTTCAATTTTATAGGAGTCAAATACCACCTATATATTATTTTATAATAGACTTCAATAATGTTTAAAGAATGTGTGGAGGTTCTTGTCAATCTTATAGCGTTATACCAATCTTTTTCTAACCATGAATTTTTTAAGTCGTCTTCCCATTTTTTAATATTAGTTAGATTGACAAAGCTTTCCACCTCATCGAGGGCTAAAAAAGCTCTCTTACCCCACTTCTTTTTCCATGTTGCTTTGAAAAAATCATCCACATCTAAATTTTCCCTGTGAGTATCTGGTGTTATTTCTTTTTCAATATAATGTTTTAGCCTTAAGTAAGTATACATTTCTCTTGATTGTAATTCATATTTATTTATTAGTTCGGGAAAAGGCATGATCCTCCCGTCTACCAAAATCTGGTCTATTGAAAGGATCCCAGTGTTTTTCCAAGTTTTTAAATTTAGGTCCTGGATCCGATTTTCCACCACATCCATGGTCAGGTATCTATTTACATTATAAAAAGGGAGATATTTCTTTTTAATTTTTTTTCCACATGTAGTCTAAATTTTCTAGTATAGGATTATGCGTCTTTAAAGAATCTCTTTGTGGGGGAAAGAGATTGTCCATAATGTTAGATCCTCTCTGCTCCATTAATATCCAAGAATATTTATGTTGATCCAAATGGGTCCATTTAGCCAAATGTGGAAGCATAGCTGCATCGTGGATCTTGATTATATCGGGCATTCTTAATCCCCCCTGATTCTGCGTTCTTATAATTGTTTTAAATGAAACCCTACATTTTTTTCATGACCATACAAAGTTGTTAAATCTCCTCTGAAATTGTCTCAACATCGTAATGTCAACTTTTAACGGGATTGAGCAGAGAAGAAAGTGCAACCGGGGAAGAGCATAATAATTCACTACATTAATTCTACCCAGCCACGATGTATATACATTTTTCCATTCATTAAATACATTTGTTGGCTAAATCTTTCAAGATTGGAATGTAATTTTCATCAATTATTTTTTGAGGATCGATGGAGATTTTTATGCCTAAATATTCTATATAATTTACTTTCCAGTGAAAGGAGTATGTCAATCTTAAGACATCTAATTCTTCTTCATCCAAACCACATACCAACGCCTGACATTTACTAGTGTTTAATTTATATCCAGATATGACTGCAAATCTTTCTACCTCCATCATCAAATTTTAGACTGAAACAATGGGATTTTCCATTGTTAGTAATATATCATCTGCGAATAGCGATATCTTGAACTCCTCGTTCTTATATTTTACACCGCTAATGTGATTATTGTTCCTAATGCTGTTTGCGAAGGGTTCTAATGAAATAATGTACAGCAAGGGAGCCAGCGGGCAACCCTGGCGTGTACCATTAAAAATGTCAAACCAAGGAGAAGTAATTACTGAGCCTGTAATTCTAGCACTATGGTTTTTATATAAAACCCATAGTGCGTCCAAGAAGGCACCCTCGAAACCAAAGGATTCCAGCACCTCCCTGAGGTAGGCCCAGCTGACCCTATCAAACGCTTTCCCTGCATCCAATGACAGGGCCAGCATGGGTCCACCCCGGTACGCGCCGAAAAAAGAACATCCAAGTTCCTTCTAATATTATCCGAAGCTGATCGGGAGGGAACAAATCCAGATTGATCCATATGTATCAGTCGAGGTATTATCTTTTTTAGTCTATTTGCCAATACTGCAGAGTATAATTTAACGTCCGTATTTATAAGTGAGTTGGGACGGTAGTTTTTTATTTCTGTCTTATCTTTACCTTCTTTCAGAATTGGGCTAATATTGGCTTTAAGCATATCTTTTGGCATCTATTTATTATTCTTTATTTCTTCAAAAAGTTTTAATAGATATGGTAGGATATCGTCTTCAAATTCTTTATAGAACAGATTAGAATAACCGTCTGGGCCTGGGGCCTTATTTCTTTTTCGATTGTCAATGGCATCTTTTATTTCTATTAATGTAAAGGGGGCGTTCAGTAAATTACGTTCTTCTATCGTTAGTTTTGGAAGATTTAGTCTATTAAGATATTGGCGTATTTTCATTTTTTCTGTATCTTCTTGAACTTTTTGAATATTACATTTATTTATATGATATAATTCCTGGTAAAAATCTCCAAATGCTTCCCCTATTTTGTCTGGTTCCAATAGAGTCTTACCCTGATATATGATTTTATTTATTATAGTTCTCAGTTTCTGTTTTTTAAGTAAACCTGAGAGAAGTTTGTCCGCTTTATTCCCCCTTAGGTACCATTTTTGTTTCAAGAAGAGTAAGTTTTTATTTGTCCTATCTATTGCTTTTTCTTTCATCTGTAGTTTTATTTCTTTTATTCTATTTAAGATGTCTTCCTGCAAGGTTTGTTTATGTTGTCCATCTAGTTTATATAATTCTGCATGTAATTGCTGAAAGGTTAATCCTCGTTTTTTTTTCTAATGAGCTTATTTGGATCAGACTTCCACGAATTACAGCTTTTAAGGTACACCAGAGAGTTATACTTGATATTGAGTCTTTATCATTTTCTTCAAAGAAGAATTTTATATCTCTTTGTAACTGTGTTTTAATTTCTTCTTGTATTAATAGGGATTCATTTAATTTCCAATTTTTTGAACTACCCATAGTTCCTTCTTTAATTATCATATTTACTGGCGCATGGTCAGACCACGTTGCGGTACCTATCTCACATTTCAAATTATCTCTAAAGGTTTCTCTATTTACTAAGATTAAATCGATTCGGGAGTAAGAGTCATGTGGGATTGAGTAATGGGTATAATCAGATTATTTTTAACGATAAATTCTTCAAATTTCTTTGCATTATGAATTTGTTTATGATTCGGCTTTTTCCCCGGCTGCACTTTCCTGTCCAGTCCCACATCAGCAATTATTGTATAATCTTATCTACTAATGAAATAACCTTATAAAAGAACCCAAATGGGTTGTCGTTTGGTGTGTATATGTTAACGAGAGTATATAGTTTATTGTTAAGTTTACATACCAATATTATAAATCTTCCATGTTTATCTAGTTTTTTATATATAAGTTCAAACGCTAGTGTTTCTTTTATTATAGTCATAACTCTTCGACTTTTTTTTTTATTGTGATAATTAGAAGGGAATATGTGTGGAAATGTTCTATTATATAACATTTTTTTTGGTTGATTTCACCCAATGTGTCTCCTGTACCATGGCTATGTCTATTTTGTCATGTTTCAGAATTTCCATTAGTGATTTCCTCTTATATGGAAGGTTCAACCCTTGAGCATTGATTGTACATATTTTGATTGTCATTTTCTAGTTTTTTCACTTGTTTTCTGATTAGTCCAGGGCAGAGGCGTTGCTAGGTTTCCAAAAGATCTGGGGCTATAGCCCATAAGACTTTTTTAGTTTTTTATATGGAACCAAACGGGCACTTACCAATATATGCTCACCGCTCTAAGCTTCATGCCCGTTTTATAATTTAGGAGCCTACACAGGGCCAGCCCTTCAATGGGTTCAGAGTGGGGCAGCTGCCCCAGGCGGCACCCTGGCAGCGGTGGCACTTTGATGCTCTATGCAGTGGTCTTTTTCTCTTTTTTTTTTCCTGTGTCCATGGGAGCTTGATTGAAGGAGGTCTCAGCCAATCAGGTGAGACTTCTCAACTCTCCTGATCGGCTGAGAGTTCAGAAGCCTCCCGTGATTGGCTGAGACCTTCTTCACACTGAGCTTAAAGCAAAGAGATGCCTGCAGCAGGTAAGTTAAAAACTGACAGTGTGTGAGTGAGTGTGTGTATGTCAGTGTGAGTGTGTGCATGTCAATGTGAGTATGGAAATGTCAGTGTGAGTGTGTGCATGTCAGTGTGAGTATGTGCATGTCAGTGTGAGTATGTGCATGTCAGTGTGAGCGAGAGTGTGTGTATGTCAGTGTGAGCGAGAGTGTGTGTATGTCAGTGTGAGCGAGAGTGTGTGTATGTCAGTGTGAGCGAGAGTGTGTGTATGTCAGTGTGAGTGTGTTCTGTGTGTATGTATGTAACTGGCTGTGTGTGTGTATGTATGTAACTGGGGAGAGTTCAGAAGCCTCCTGTGGCTGAGACCTCCTTCACACTTAGCTTAAAGCAAAGAGATGCCTGCAGCAGGTAAGTTAAAAACTGACAGTGTGTGAGTGAGTGTGTGCATGCCAGTGTGAGTGTGTGCATGTCAGTGTGAGTGTGTGCATGTCAGTGTGAGTGAGTGTGTATGTCAGTGTGAGTATGTGCATGTCAGTGAGAGTGTGTGTATGTCAGTGTGAGTGTGTTGTGTGTGTATGTATGTATGTAACTGGCTGTGTGTGCGTATGTATGTAACTGGGGAGAGTTCAGAAGCCTCCCGTGGCTGAGACCTCCTTCACACTTAGCTTAAAGCAAAGAGATGCCTGCAGCAGGTAAGTTAAAAACTGACAGTGTGTGAGTGAGTGTGTGCATGTCAGTGTGAGTATGTGAATGTCAGTGTGAGTGTGTGCATGTCAGTGTGAGTATGTGCATGTCAGTGTGAGTATGTGCATGTCAGTGTGAGCGAGAGTGTGTGTATGTCAGTGTGAGCGAGAGTGTGTGTATGTCAGTGTGAGCGAGAGTGTGTGTATGTCAGTGTGAGTGTGTTGTGTGTGTATGTATGTAACTGGCTGTGTGTGTGTATGTATGTAACTGGGGAGAGTTCAGAAGCCTCCCGTGGCTGAGACCTCCTTCACACTTAGCTTAAAGCAAAGAGATGCCTGCAGCAGGTAAGTTAAAAACTGACAGTGTGTGAGTGAGTGTGTGTATGTCAGTGTGAGTGTGTGCATGTCAGTGTGAGTGTGTGCATGTCAGTGTGAGTATGTGCATGTCAGTGTGAGTGTGTGCATGTCAGTGTGAGTGTGTACATGTCAGTGTGAGTGAGTGTGTATGTCAGTGTGAGTATGTGCATGTCAGTGTGAGTGAGAGTGTGTGTATGTCAGTGTGAGCGAGAGTGTGTGTATGTCAGTGTGAGTGTGTTGTGTGTGTATGTATGTAACTGGCTGTGTGTGTGTATGTATGTAACTGGCTCTGTGTGTGTGTTTGTGTATATGTATGTAACTGGCTGTATGTGTTGTGTGTGTATGTATGTAACTAGTTGTGTATGTATGTATGTATCTGGCTGTGCATGTGACATGTGGGACACATTAACCCCTTCCCGACCTTATGACGAGTTAACTCGTCATAAGAGCCGCCGCATTAGCGACCTTATGACGAGTTAACTCGTCATGCAGTCTAGCGGGCGGTGCGCTCCGTGGGCACTGCCAGCTAGTCTGCAACGGGCCCAGGACTAAGCCTCGCACCCGAGGCAAAGCTCCTGGACCCGATCGGTATCATTTCCGGGCATGATAACATGCAAATTAGATGGCAAAGTCAGTGTGTTCACACACTGACTTTGCCTCTAATTCACTCTCTGTGCTTCACATTCTTATAGTGAAGCACAGAGAGTGACCTGTAATTAAAAATAAATTAATTAAATACACAGAGGTAAAAAAAAATTTAAAAAAAATTAACCATTTCATTGCTGATCACAGTTTTTAACTGTGATCAGTTTCCTTCCACTATCATTTAGTATTTTTTTAACAGATTTTTTTTTATTTTTACAATTTATAAAGTTTTTTTTAATAAATAAAGGTAATTTTAATATATTTATTTAATAAAATTTAACCCCTGCATGCCTGTTGCATGATTTTTACTGATCTGACATCGCACTCTTCAGAGTTTTTTTCTGTCTTTTTTGTTATGGGGGGTTTGGGAACCAATATTTTTCTTTTTTATTAGTTAGTTAATTAGGGGGGATAAGTGGGTTAGTGTTGCACTAGTTATGTAGCTTATTATTGGGAAAATAATAGGGAAAAACTTTTTTTTCCTCAAAAATTTCCTCTTTTATATGTATTTTTTAATACTAAAATGTAAATCATTTTTATGTATAGGGTATCAAAAGAAAGCTCTAACTGTCCTTTAAAAAACAAAATATAACTTGTATGGGTACGTTAAATGAGAGAGAGGAAAATTATGTTTCAAAAACCGCGTATTAAAAATTGAAAAACGCTCTGGTCCTTGGCCCAGGAAAATCCCTGGTCCTTAAAGGGTTAAGGAATTATTTTTCATTTTAAAAAAAACAAAACAAAAACTTGCTGACTGGTGTGTGTGTAACTGGCTGTGTATGTGACTGACTGGATGTCTGTGAGGTGTGTGTATGTGACATTCTGTGTATTTATGTGATTCTGTATGTGAGGTGCGTGCATGTGAATGTCTCTGTGTATGTATGCTTTTGTGATGTGCCATTGTCTGGCTCCTAAAATTTTCTGCTGGCTCCTAAAACTAAATAAAATTTGTCAAGCCCTGATATAAACATAAATCCTTCCGAAGTTGTTTAGCAGTCCTGTAATAAAACATGTCACACATACACATAACACACATATGTGTGACATTATTTATTACAGGATTGCTAAACAGGATAGGAATGATTTATGATATATATATATATATATATATATATAGCATAAATTATTATGCATATATAGCATAAATCATTTATTTACATCCACCTTTGTGTATTTAAGCTATATGTTGGTTTGAGGTTCCTTATTACAGGACTGCCAAACAGCATAGGAATGATTTATGTTACATATGTGTGTATTTATATATATATATATACACATTTGTAACATGAATCATTCCTATGCTGTTTGGTAGTCCTGTAATAAGGAATCTCAAACCAACAATATATAGCTTAAATACACAAAGGTGGATGTAAATCAGTGACCCCCAACCCTCCCCTCTCTCCACCACACCCAGAGCTTACCTGAGTGGAAATAGACCTGCTCTGTATCTTCCACAAGGTGACAGCCTGCAAGGATTTCTTCAGAGCTGCTTCACTGTCCCACGTGGAGCTTCCTTCACATCCCTGTGATGATGCTGTGTAAGAGCCCTGCACTGATAGGATGCTGAATGATGTGTCAGCCAATCAGTGCAGGTCTTTCACACACAGTAATGATGCTGTGTAAAAGCCCTGCACTGATTGGCTGAAACATCACTCAGCATCCTATCAGTGTAGGGCTTTCACACACTGTCTGCATGATGTCAGGGGGCGGAGCTATCACGGAGCTGCAGAGACTCGGGGCTTTGATCAGCTTATTCGGGGCTTCGGCCCCCTTAGCCCACCCCTAGCGACGCCTCTGGTCCAGGGGTGCCATACATTCATCTCATTCATACAAAATTGTGAATACCTGCTCCACATAACTTCTGTGGAGCTTGACACAATCCTAATCCCAGTATCAGGGATAATAGTGTCAATCAAATTATACTAAGCTCCTAACGAGCCATTGTTCACTAAGAGGAAGAGGTGAGTGAGGTGCTTCATTCTAATAATTACAACTTAAATCTAAATTTGTGACCGCTGGTCTTAACCATGTTTTTTTTTTTTTTTTTTTTTTTTATATTACCTCCACCAATTTATATGGGCAGCCCATGCCAACTCGTCCCTCCAGTTTGGGGGTGAGGGGTCCCCCCCGCCCCCCCTCCTCAGGAGTGGGGGGTCAGGGGAGAAGGGCAGAGCCACCACCACCATACATCACTATTGTCCACAATTCATATATATCAAACATATTCTATTAATCTTATAACTTCAGGTAAGTTTGTGGGCACAGACATTAATTATAATATTCAAATTCTAGTCCACCATTTTGTATGAGTGGCACAAGTTGCCCCATCTCTCCAAATCAGTGGTGGTTGAGGGTCCCCCCCCCTCCCACAGGTACAAGGGACCAGGGGGGGGAGCCCCACCACAAAGTCCCCGCTCCGCCCATGTGTACATATATTGTAAAACTTATTGAACTGGATTGAAGCTGTTCTAAAGCAAATTGTAGTGCTTATTAGTAGAGTTGAGCGGACACCTGGATGTTCGGGTTAGGCGGGTTCGGCCAAACTTCGGAAAAAAGTCCGGGTTCGGGGTAGAACTTGATCCCGAACTTGATCCCGAACCCAAACCCCATTGAAGTCAATGGGGACCCTAACTTTTGGCCACTAAAATGACTCTAAAAAAGTCCTGGAAAGGGCTAGAGGGCTGCAAAATGAAGTAAAATGTGGGTGAGTGTCCCCATTCATACGAATAGGTCAATTGACCTATTCGTATGAATGGGGACTCTATTTCGGTTTATAGAAAGCCAATAGCCATGTAATGCTGTTGGCTTTCTATAAACCGAAATAGAGTCCCCATTCATAAGAATAGGTCAATTGACCTCTAGTTCGGTTTATAGAAAGCCAATAGTATTAGATGTATTCCATAAGCCGAAAGTCTATAAACCGGTTTATAGACTTTCGGTTTATAGAATGCATGTAATGCTATTGCTATTCTATAAACCGAAAGTATATAAACTGAATGTCGTTCGGTTTATAGACTTTCGGCTTATGGAATACATGTAATACTATTGGCTTTCTATAAACCGAAATAGAGTCCCCATTCATAAGAATTTCTTATGAATGGGGACTCTATTTCGGTTTATAGAAAGCCAATAGCATTACATACAATGTAATCGCCGAACTCCAACACGAACATACAGTGAAATATCCGTGTTCGGGGTACAAAAACCGTAAAGTTCGGTACGAACCCGAAGACTGTGGGTTCGGGTTCGCTCAACACTACTTACTAGGTATCTAAAATAAAGTTTATTTTCTCAAGATTGTTAACTCAATAAATTCACCAGAGCACTGTTGAACACCTCTACACATCTTAGCCAAGCCAGTTGACCTATTTTTTCCAACTCAGTGCTCACACTACCATAGGAGATTCTGGATAAGGATATAGAAATAAGACAAACAATAGTTGCCTTTTGTCTCTTATATTCACTTTATACATGGACCCATTAAACCAAGAAAAACAAAGTTGTAACATGATGGGTTAAAGCAACTTTTATTTATTTTTTACTCCAACAACTATTAAACTAGTAACACAGCAGGGCATTTTTTCAATGGCAGTCTCTCTGTCCAGGAGATGCTTGATTCACATAGTTTTTCAATGCATACCTTGCAAAGGAGAAAACAGAAGGCTATGAAAAAATTAAAAGGTTAACCCCTTTGCGACATTGGACGTCCCTGGCATGTACAGGCAGAAAGTCTGTTGCCGACATTAGATTTGCCTGACACATCATGTGTTGGAATGAGCGGTGTTAACAATAAATGTTCACTAGCACAACTCTGGAGGTGTTGCTATAATCCTTGATTTTGAGGCATTCAGCAAAACCTAAATTCGCTGCCCAGCTGATATACAATCATGGCGATCAGGGGTGCCATTTAAGAGGGCAGCATGCCACTGAAACAAAAAAATAAAACATGGCGCTGTCCTGTTGTGGGCAAGAGCTTCAGAAGTGATCAGCGATCAATTCTACCACTCTGTTGCTGCTACTAGACTGACCTTAGGCCAGTCAGCAACATTACATAAAAAAAGTCTTAGATGTAGAGTTAGGGTTGGCATTAGGGTCAGGGTTATCATTAGGTGAGGCTTAGTGCTAGTGTTAGATTTAGTGTTAGGATTGGGGTTTAAAGATCACGGTAGGAGAATATGCTGCTTTCAGTTAATGCCCTTTAACATGCAAAGAACAACAGAGAAACATATAACATTGCTTTTTTTTTAAACTCAGGACAAATAAATGTTAAGTGTTCCTTATGTTGTATTTTATTCTATTTTAAATGGTTTATATCTGATACCAGTATTTGAACCGTAAGACTATTCTAGAATAAAAAAAAAAGTACAGTAATCCAGGTGTTAACCTGATGTTTCCAATTAGTAGTACCAAATGAAAGTTGGTTTGAAGAAATAACTGTGCTGGAAACCTTGCCCAAAGGCTTTACAATTTAAAATGAAATATGTGCTGATTAGTCCATGTGAATGTTTCCTTGAATAGAGTGTTGGTTGATTATATTGGAATAATTAGTACTGTTTGTCAGATACATTGTGAAACAGAGAAAGGCAAGAATGTAATACTGATAAAAACCTATATATAATCCTAATTTGAGACAAATAAATCTTATTTTTAATTTACTACATAAATTTTTTTTTGCAAATGTACAGATATCACTGAAGTCCATATTACCGTATTTGCACGAATATAAGACTGCAGGGCAGACTGCAAGGACAGACTGGCCAAAGTCTGTGGGCAGCAGAGGCAGCATTGGCAAAGTCTGGGGGCAGCATAGGCAGCATTGGCAATGTCTGGGGGCAGCATTGGAAAAGTCTGGGGGCACATGGCTGTCTGGGGGGCAGATTGGCAAATAAAGTAATGTAATTTTTCCATCACAATTTTTATATTATGAAAAAACAGTTTACATGTGAATAGTAACAAGTAACACTTTTTTCCTTTAGGGTAGTTTTATATTCAGAATTTTTCTTATTTTCCTAAAAGAATATCCAAAGTTTGGGGGGTCGTCTTATAATCAGGGTCATCTTATATTTGAGAAAATACGATAATAAGACATATAAACAACAGACACAGATATATTTATAATGTATCTTTTGTGACAAGAACACTGACACACACACACACTCTCACTCACAGTGACACACACACATATGCTCACTCACACTGACACACCCATGCTCACTCACACTGACATGCACACACATGCTCTGACTTACACTGACATACACATTCACTCACACTGACATACACATTCACTCACACTGACATACACATTCACTCACACTGACATACACATTCATTCCCAATGACATACACATTCACTCACACTGACACACTCATTCACTCTCGCTGACATGCACATTCACTCACACTGACATACACACACTCTCACTCACACTGACATACACACACATGCTCACTTAGACTGACATACACACATGTTCACTCACACTGACATACACACACTCTCACTTCCACTGATATACACACACATGCTTACTTCCACTGACATACACACACATGCTCACTCACACTGACATACACACACATGTTCACTTACACTGACATACACACACACTCTCACTTACACTGATATACACACACATTCTCATTTACACTGACACACACACACATGCTCACTCACACTGACATACACATGCTCACTCACACTGACATACACATGCTCACTCACACTGACATACACACACATGTTCACTCACACTGACATACACACATGTTCACTCACACTGACATACACACTCTCACTCACATACACACACACTCACACTGACATACACACACTCACACTGACATACACACCCACTCACTCACACTGACATACACACACACACACACTGACATACACACACACTCACTCACACTGACATCCATACACACATTCACACTGAAACTTACCTGCTGTATGCATCTCTCTTTGCTTTGAGCTCTGTGTGAAGGAGGTCTCAGCCAATCACGGGAGGTTTCTGAACTCTCAGCCAATCAGGAGAGTTGAGAAGTCTCACCTGATTGGCTGAGACCTCCTTCAATCAAGAAACACAAGGGGGGAAAAAAGTGCCGCCTCTGCCAGAATGCCGCCTGGGGCAGCTGCCCCACTCTGCCCCATTATAGGGCCGGCCCTGAGCCCACCAATGATAATGTTGAGACAATATGTTGAATAGTTGCACACTGAATTTATGTGTTGCATTGTGTGAATTTTGGTCACTCCAGTGGTGCACAATATAACACTTCCTGGGTGTGCTAATCTCATGCATGGGCCACATAAACATGGTTAGACTGTATAAACAGTAAGTGGAAGTATCCATTAAGAATGCTGCCACTGTCAATTCCAAGGAGCAATATAGAAGAGGTTCAAAAACATTGTGCGCAATATATGGGGCAATACAAAATCCAGGATAAATAGTCAACAGCTTTAGAGTCAAACTAAAAATCGAGTTTTAGGAATTCCAAGTATTACGAAACAAGTTCCTTAGTCCACATATCCAAATTCAGTCAACAATGATCACCTTTTGCCTCGTACTCCATTTTTGGACCCCTTGGAGAAGATGTACTCTATATAAGCTGAGGACAGAGGTGCAGAAGCCAGATCACCACTCATTGACAGCTGTTTCATCCTTAATGATGGAGTACATCTGTCCCATTAAGGACGAAACAGCTGTCCATGAGTGGTGATCTGGCTGATATGTGTAAGTTTATGTTTAGCATTGCCTCTGCTACCTGCGCATCCAAAGCAGGATCCACTGACCTGTGATCACGACCCTACAAAATTAAGTGGACAGGAAAATTATACTACTCAACACTAAATGAGACATACAACTAAGTACAAATAAAATGCAATATTTCAGTAGAAACATATGTAATGTGGGTCCAGGGCCGGCCTTAGGGGTGTGCAAGGGGGGGCGGAGCTAACCGACTGAGAGGTGTAGCTCCGCCCCCAACCCTGTGAAGCAGAGCAGCGTCTGCTTCACGGGGAGCTGTGGGCAGCAAGAGATAGTGTTACTCGGCTTCCCATGCCTGCATTAAGCATGGGGAGCCGAGAAGCACTTTGTCTTGCTGCCAGTGAAGCAGACGCTGCTGTGCTTCACAGGGTGGGGGCGGAGCTACACCTCTCAGCCGGTTAGCTCCGCCCTCTGCCTTGATCCACATTTGCAGGCAAAGGAAGGGGAGGGGGGGAGAGAGAGAACAGGGGGTGAGAGAGGGACAGAACAGGGGGTGAGAGAGCAGAATAGGGGGAGGGGGGAGAGAGAGACAGAACAGGGGGTGAGAGAAGGACAGAATGGGGTGAGAGGCAGAACAGGGGGAGGGAGGAGAGGGAGACAGAACATTGGGAGGGGGGGGAGAGAGAGACAGAACAGGCGGAGGGGGGAGAGAGAGAGACAGAACAGGGGGAGGGGGGAGAGAGAGAGCGACAGAACAGGGGGAGGGGGGGGAGAGAGAGCGACAGAACAGGAGGAGCGGGGGAGAGAGAGACAGAACAGCTGGAGGGGGGATAGAGAGACGGAACAAGCGAGGGGGAAGAGAGAGAGACAGGAAGATGAAAGGGACACATACATAGGGGGTGAAAGACGGGGGGGGGGCGCCATGGGGGAAGCCCGCACAGGGCGCCGGGACACTTAAGGCCGGCCCTGTGTGGGTCATTATAAAATGAGATGGTATCACATGGCTAGAAAAGCAAAGCATATATTATTCATTGGTAAATAATAATATTATTGTTGTACAAAACTAGATTTCATATTCATCCATACCTTACAACATTATTTTTTGAGAGACTGAGTTTTCCTAAGTAGAAGAAGTTTCATCAGGGAGGTTCAGTGAGAGTAGCATTGTGCCAAAAGCCTAAAAGCCCATCTAGTCCTTGGATACCACCTGCATCACATGAGACATGTCTACCACCACCACCACTGTCTGCTGCACAGAGCTGGAAAGTACCACCACCTACTGGACACAGTTGACAACTACCACCACCACCACAATAGGAGCCATTTCATATAGGCCAAATAAGATAACCATCACATGCAACTACGTCTTTGGAGTCCCCATCTATTGGATGACTATAGCAGAAGATGGAGTGAACCAAACATACCACAAATGGCTGCATTTGGTCCAGCTAACACCTTTTCCACAGCTTTATTTCCACTGTAGACAAAAATGCAACCAAACACCCAAATAAAAAGCACATCTAAATAGAAACAAACGGCCTAGAAAAACAGCCATTAGCAATCAGTGATTCAGTGTCACGACTGTAATATAATATTATACATACAACATAATGATTAAATACTTCTACAAAACAACTCACACTAAACTCAAAAAATATATATCTTTCTCAAGTACATTGTATTTTAAATGTATAACAGTATATACTTTATGCATTTAATACTTTAATTCACAATACAATCATAGATGCATCACATAACTGTTCCACCCAAAACAGAAATAATTGTAGACCGCTAACTTAGCAACAGTGCTCAATGTGCAGTACAATTCTGGGCACTGGTCCTTAAAAAGGACATTACTGAACTAGAGAAAGTGCAAAGGAAGGTTATAAAAATAACAAAGGCAATGGAAGACCTTAATTATGAAGAGACTAAACATATTGCATTTGTATATGCTAGAAAAAGTCTTAGAGGTGATATTATAATTTTATATAAATATATGCAGGTCTAGGAATTTTTGCCTTCTTTTTGAACAACAGCAGGGAAAGGGTAGGTACAAAGGATGAACTTGATCTACTTAGGTCTTTTTTCAACCTAAATTACCATGTTACGATGTTACATTTTTATCACTGTACTACTCCCCATAACAAAATCAATGTGCATATTTGACACAAATATTCTCATGGTATGCAGCTCATAGGAAGTAGGAAGCTGGTGACAGTGACCAGGGTCATGACATGTCAGACCTTACTCATTCTAATGTAACACAATCCCCTGACAGTTGTTAGAAGAAAGGAAAAAAAGAGGTCTAACCCTTGCTCTGCAAATCACAGGTTGTGGTGACAAGCAAGACCTAATAAAACTCAGCACCTTGGCTTCTGCCATCCACCAAGACCAAAGCAGTGTGATTTACTACTGACTTGATTTCAGAGCTGTATTAATTTCTAAAAGGTAATTGTAGCTGTGCAGTGAAACCTCACGTATTTCCTATGTGCATAGAGAATAGGTAGTCTTTTTGAAAAGGAATATTTAATAACAAATGCCACCTGCTCCTCTCTCATGAAAAAGATTTATATTATCTAGCTAACTACTGTTTAATTTTCTTAAACAGCTGCTTTGAGTCAATTTATAAATTGAAGAATTGCTGGTAGGATGAAAAAACTAAAAAGAATACAAAAAAGAAGGAAGTGCTTATCACCCTAAAAATATTGGCAATAACTGTACAAAAATAATAGAAATGAGAGGCTTTGGATATATGAAGTGGCCAAAGTATAAGTAAGTTCACCCGCCACATGTTGAGACCTCATCTCAACTACGATGCAGTGGGCATACAAAGCAGTCCATACAGCTACCAAAATCTATTTAATATGTTGGGGGAAGTACAGTTAAGTCCCCTCCAAATTAAACCCTGGACAACAAGCTTTCATGAAACAAAGAGGAGTCAGCAACATTAATTATGTCTGCCTTTTTATCAGTAAAATACGGGGGAGACTGCTACCTCCTCGTGCTTCTACTTTTTAAATTATTTTTCAATAAAATATATATATATTTTATCAGACTTGTGTACCACTTGGAGTTACTCTTTCAACCAATGTGCTCCTAACTTGCTCAACTTCCTTTATTATCTATACATTTACAGATGGAAACTCCATGTGACAGCACTTGGTGAGTCTATGTGTCATATTGAGTTTGTGCATTACCTGCATTATAAAAGAGAAGAAACCTGCTGGCATTTGTACCATATTTCACAAAAGGATTCATCAAGCTGGATTATGACGTATGTGCATGTGGTGCATGCAATCAGCTCCAAGTAGAGTGCAGGAGAGGTTATCCTCTGCTGTTTCTTATTTTTATATTTCTCTTATATTATATTAATATTTCAAGACCATTAAACATCTTACAAAAACAATACATATGGCCAGCTAATGTATTTAACATTGCAAGATAACAAGTAGATACAACTGTTTACCTAACATCCATCCTGAATTGGCGCAGAAGACATAAATAAACATAGGGATCTATTCATAAAGTCCTGATCCTGGACTAATTTGCCCCAGATAAAGTGTTACTATCTGAATTGTGGAGAAATCTGCAATTCAGCTGTTCAGTATTATGGAAATTTGAGAGTCAGGGAGATTGAGGTAAGACAAAAAGGTTAACACACTCTGAAAGAACTGGGTGCTCTAAAGATCTCCCTAATAGTGAGTTAAGGTTCCACATATCTCATCAGAGGATCTGGTCTGGTGTCCCTCTAGGATTTGTTTAACTGGAATGGTTTTTAGGATTGGCCATCCTGGATAATAATAGAGTGGGCTTTATGCCCATTGATAAAACTTGTTATGACTATATTTCATTTGGAATTGGGCTCTGTTAAAAAAAAGATTCCAACAATATTTTTGGGTTTGCTGGGAGGGGAATATTTTAATACAAAGTATGCTCTCAATACTTCATCTGTTCAGAGATTCAAATTGTGTGAACCATTCCCTGCAGACTCGAGAAGTGTTACAAATGATATAGCTTCTAATAACTGCTTTAAAAATCTTTCAGAATAGTTTATAAATATCAACATGCTCTCAGTTGTCTGCCACAATGTTATTTTTAAGAATTGTTTAAAACCCTTTTTGTTTGTAAGTTAAGTCAGGCAAACCAACGTCTAGTATAGAAGACATCTTGATGTAAGTTAAATGGGAAAGTAATGGTGCACAATATGAAATATGAATAGGATTCATGTCAACCCAGGACACATTAGGCATAAGGTCTGGAGATATAAGGAAATAATCAATCAAAAGTGTAGTCCTTCAACTGAGATTTTAGCAGAGAGATACCTTCATGAGTTTTAGTGGAAAACTAAGTATGTTGGCCCATTCTGTTCGATATTTGTTCAAAAAATCAGCAGCTTACAACAACAACAAAAATCAACATTGGGGAAGCTAGGAACATATAGATTCACAAATCAATAGCATTGATTGGAATGGTACTACTAATCAGAAGTATTTAGGAATAATTGTAAGTAACGGACTTAACAGTGTTCAATGCCAGTCAGCAACTGCAAGGACCAATATGATATAGCATGCATAAAATTGGGTATTGATTCATGGAGAAGGATATCCTCTTACCTCTTTACAAGTCAGTGCTAAGACCTCACCTTGAATATGCAGTACAATTCTGGGCACCATTCCTTAAAAAAGTATATAATGGAACTAGAAAAAGTACAAAGGAGGGCTACAAAATAAATAAGGGAAATTATGATTAATAAACGAAGAGAAATTAAAAAATTAAAAAGCACTTACTTAGGGGTTTTTGCCTTCTTTTGGATCAAAAGCAGGAATGATAGGTAGAAGGGTTGAACTTGATGGACTTAAACTTTTTTAAACCTAAATTACTATGTTACTCATTGACACTGTGAGCGGAATAATTACTTTAGAAATTATTTACATAAGCCTTACTTTGTTAATATTACATTATTATAATCTTTTTAAATCTCTTTCTTTTAGATAGGTATGCTGCTTGATATTAATTTCTATATTTACCTCTTATCCACTGTTTGTGCTTTATGTGGCACATTCCCGATTTACAGGCTGTGTCTGTCCAACTCTAGCTGCAATCCCAATATCATCCTCCATAGTCTGATAAACCAGAAAATGCCTACTGTGTATGAGTGGTAGCACTGACACTCTGACCTCAAAAAAACAGGACAGAGGTAGAGTTTGTCTGGATAGACCTCCCAAATCGGGACTCAAAGCTAGACAATTGGGAGGTATGTTATCGCACCTTTCTAATTATTTAATCCTACTTGTTGGGTATGTGCTTTATACTTAACTGTGTAACAGTTGCTACTTAAGTTTACAATTTCAGTGCAGCAGTTTTCTCTTTCTGGTACCACTGTTTAAAGTGTCACTGAAGTAACCAGTTGTACCTTTGCCATTACTGTGGGTTAATGTAGTTCATGCTAACCATAGTTAACATTAGAAATGTATTTAATGCGTAATGAAATATAAAAAAGAATTATATAAACAAAAGTAGAGATATATACCCAGTGTATTAAACACAAGCTACATCAAAAGATAAATATGATATATATGTGAAAAACTAGTGAAACTAGTGAGTGTGTTACCTTCCCCTTCCTTGAATTTACAACATCCCTGTTGTTAATTTTCCAACAATATATTGATCTTGGAGACAGATAGAAAGCTGGTGATTATAAGGGCAGCAGTGACAGCTGTGAACTGTGACAGTATCTGCAGAACTCATCACTTCATTATATACGAGGAGGAAAGCTAACAGGGGGTCAGAGGTTAAAGTATCTTTCTCAGGACTTCTCCTAACTTCACCTTGCTACCAGAGTATCCACGCTCTCCATGTGTGATATTCACTCATGCACTCCCTTGTGACAAATCACCACAGCCTGTAGTGTAAAAGCACAGTTGGAAGCTCATAGCAATATTGCTGAGGGGAAAATGAGGACTTAGGTCAAAGGATTTAGGTTATGCAGAAGCTTTAAATAGTTAACCCTTATTATAAGAAGATCATCTGATCTTCCTTATTATGGGTAATTAGGGCACAGGGAGTAATTTTCGGTCAGATTAGCTTATGTCCATCCCTTGCTCCTTTATTAATTCCAGCCAAACCGGGCTTATTTATACGTTTTTGGGAGAATTTGTGTTGGCCCAGCTCATCTCTCTTTCCATTTTCAGTTGAGTTAGCAATTGATTAAATACCGATGCCCAAGAGATATTTTGCACCTGTTTCCAATTTCGAGCTATTGTAATTTTCATTGCAACAAAACAGTGGGTAATAAAAAAAGCCTTTGATTTCGGAAGTGGAGGCCATTTCAGATGTAATAGAGCTACCTCGGGTCCCATTTTTAATCTGACATCTGTAATGACTATAAATTCAAACATTTTTATCCAAAGATTTTTGATACCAGAGCAGCTCCACCAAATATGAATATATGAACCCTCCTCCAGTATGCATCTCCAACATTGAGTTGGAACAGATGGGTACATTCTCCCCATCAAGGTTGGTACTCTGTACCATCGGTTTATTACTTTATAATGTGTCTCTGTTAAGCTCAGACAATGTACGCATTTGTTTGTTTTTGAATTAGGCTTCGTTCCATTCACTCACCTCTATCTTTTGTTTTAATTCTTTTGTCCAAAATTCGATCTGCAGGTATTTTTTTGGGCTGTGTATTATTCTTAATAATTTAATTGCAATTGATGTCACACCTTCCACTCGGCTTTAAGTTTTTTGTATAAATCAATTTTTATTGGATTAAGATATTTTTTTAAACAGTAGGTGATTCTTATATAGTTTCAATTTTATGATACTTGAAAATCCAATTTTTGAATTAGGAGTGTGAATGGAAGCGCCTCTCTGTTTCCAGAGTGAGAGGGACACATTTTCTATATAGTTTTCTATTTGTTCTAGTTCCATAAAATACATCATCTTATTCTTTATATCCAATAATGGTTTTATTTCTTCCCATGCTACTAGTAGTTGTTTTAATACAAGACTATGTCCCACAATTTCCGAGGTATTAATATTATGTCTCAAGCGCCATATCAGAGTTGATATATTTTTGGTTTCTGCAATTTCAGATTCTATTTTGAACCACCCCTGCTCCTTTGAGGATGCCAGATTCATTCGATATATGTGTGTTAATATATTCGCAAAATAGTTATCCTTTACTTGTGGGAAAGAAAGCTCGCCTTCTGAGGTATTCTGGGAATTTATATTTTGATTAATCCTAGGTCTCTTCCCTTACCAAACAAATTTTGTAAAATTTGACTGTAGTAGATCTAACCATGTTTTTTGGCACACTCAAGGTAGCATTTGGAAGATGTAATTCCACTTAGGTATGATATAGGAGTTTATTATATGAATTCTGCCCCACCAAGAAACCATCAAATTTTTCCAGTCCTTTAGTAGGCGATTCTTTTTCTTAAGAAGAATTAAGAAGTTCCTTTCCATCAGTTCTTCTAAATTACTGGACATAATTAGTCCGAGATATTCTATCTGGTCTTTTACCCATTGGAAATTGTAGCTGCCCTCCATCTCCTCACTTTCTTTGTCCTGTAATTGTAAACTCAAAATAGAGGTTTTATTAATGTTCATTTTGTAATTTGATATTATACTGTAGCTATCAAACTCTTGTATCCAGGGCTCGAGTCCTGCAGGAACGCGTGGGAACGGCGTTCCTGCACTTTTTTCATGGCAGGAACACTGTTCCCTTTGCTCCTGCAGGACTTCCGGTCCAGTGGCGGATCTGGATTTGAGCCGCCGTGATAATTTTTTTTTTTTCAAAGTCCAATTCTCTCGAGACGCGAGATTTCGCCCGTTTCGCAGGCTTTTGTCTGCACGAAGGAGGTGTCCGTCCAGGGACACGGAGCAGCAGCTACTAGGTAAGTGATGGGGAGGAGGGTGGTTCCTGGGCATCTGACTGGCACACTATTTCTGGGCATCTGACTGGCACAATATTCCTGGGTTCTGACTGGCACACTATTTCTGGGAATCTGACTGGCACAATATTCCTGGGCTTTGACTGGCACACTATTTCTGGGCATCTGACTGGCACACTATTTCTGGTATCTGACTAGCACAATATTCCTGGTATCTGACTGGCACAATATTACTGGGCTCTGAGTGGCACAATATTACTGGGCATCTGACTGGCACAATATTCCTGGTCTCTGACTGGCACACTATTCCTGGGCATCTGACTGGCAAACTATTCCTGGGCATCTGACTGGCAAACTATTCCTGGTATCTGACTGGCACAATATTCCTGGTATCTGACTGGCACAATATTCCTGGTCTCTGACTGGCACACTATTACTGGGCATCTGACTGGCACACTATTACTGGTATCTGACTGGCACACTATTACTGGGCATCTGACTGGCACAAAATTACTGGGCATCTGACTGGCACACTATTCCTGGTATCTGACTGGCACACTATTCCTGAGCTCTGACTGGCACACTATTACTGGTATCTGACTGGCACACTATTACTAGGCTCTGAGTGGCACAATATTCCTGGTATCTGACTGGCACAATATTCCTGGTATCTGACTGGCACACTATTACTGGGCATCTGAGTGGCACAATATTACTGGGCATCTGACTGGCACAATATTACTGGGCATCTGAATGGCACAATATTACTGGTCTCTAACTGGCACAATATTACTGGGCTCTGACTGGCACAATATTACTGGGCTCTGACTGGCACAATATTACTGGGCTCTGACTGACACACTATAACTGGGCTCTGAGTGGCACACTATAACTGGGCTCTGAGTTGCACACTATAACTGGGCTCTGACTGGCACACTATTGCTGGCATCTGAATGGCATAATATTACTGGTATCTGAGTGGCACAATATTACTGGGCTCTGAGTGGCACAATATTACTGGGCTCTGACTGGCACACTATAACTGGACTCTGACTGGCACACTATTCCTGGTATCTGACTGGCACAATATTCCTGGTATCTGACTGGCACAATATTACTGGGCTCTAAGTGGCACAATATTACTGGGCTCTGAGTGGCACAATATTCCTGGTATCTGACTGGCACAATATTACTGGGCTCTGAGTGGCACAATATTACTGGGCATCTGACTGGCACAATATTACTGGTATTTGACTGGCACAATATTACTGGGCTCTCAGTGGCACACTATTACTGGGCATCTGACTGGCACAATATTCCTGTTATCTGACTGGCACAATATTACTGGGCTCTGAGTGGCACAATATTCCTGGTATCTGACTGGTACACTATTACTGGACTCTGAGTGGCACAATATTACTGGGCATCTGACTGGCACAATATTACTGGTAACTGACTGGCACAATATTCCTGGTATCTGACATTGACATTACATTGTTCTTGTTTTTAAGTAGCAGCACACCTTTCTCTCATAACCAGTATACGCCCCTGTTCCTGTCACTGCCACCAGATTTGACAACAAGTCATATCCGGTGGCGTTGTTTCCCTCTTCCGTGCAGGAGGGAAGAAGACTGCACGGAGGAGCTGGACGGAGACAGGGAGCACCAAGTATATGGTGAGTACTTACCTCCTTGTTGCTCTCTGTCTCCGGTCTTCTCCTCCGTGCATCTTCCCCCCTGCACGGAGGAAGGAAGCTCAGGTGTCACGTTTTTTTTTTTTTTAAACTTTATTGAAGTCGTGATGACCAGAGCTTCCTTCCTCCGTGCAGGAGAAGACCGGAGGTAAGTACTGTCTGGGGAGGAGGGTGGATTAAACGAGCAAATCCTGGAATATTGAGGGGCAGAATCCTGGCATATAGAGGCAAAATCCTTTCATATAGAGGGGCAAAATCCTGGCACATAGAGGCAAAATCCTGGCATATAGAGGGGCAGAATCCTGGCATATAGAGGCAAAATCCTGACATAGAGGGGCAAAATCCTGGCAAATAGAGGGGCAGGGGCAGAGTCCTGTCATATAGAGGGGCAAAATCCTGGCATAGAGGGGCAAAATCCTGGCATAGAGAGGATGAAAATCCTGGCATATAGAGGCAAAATCCTGGCATATAGAGGGGCAAAATCCTGGCATAGAGGGGCAAAATCCTGACATAGAGGGGAAAAATCCTGGCAAATAGAGGGGCAGGGGCAGAGTCCTGTCATATAGAGGGGCAAAATCCTGACATAGAGGGGGAAAATCCTGGCATAGAGGGGAAAAATCCTGGCATATAGAGGCAAAATCCTGGCATATAGAGGGGCAGAATCCTGGCATATAGAGGCAAAATCCTGGCATTGAGGGGCAAAATCCAGACATAGAGGGGCAAAATCCTGTCATATAGAGGCAAAATCCTGGCATAGAGGGGCAAAATCCTGACATAGAGGGGCAAAATCCTGGCACATAGAGGGGCAAAATCCTGTCACATAGAGGGGCAAAATCCTGTCATATTGAGGGTCAAAATCCTGGAATAGAGGGGCAAAACCCTGGCATAGAGGGGCAAAATCCTGGCAAAGAGAGGGGCAGGGGCAGAGTCCTGTCATATACAGGGGCAAAATCCTGGCATAGAGGGGAAAAATCCTGGCATAGAGGGGCAAAATCCTGGCATATAGAGGCAAAATCCTGGCATATAGAGGGGCAGAATCCTGGCATATAGAGGCAAAATCCTGGCATAGAGGGGCAAAATCCAGACATAGAGGGGCAAAATCCTGTCATATAGAGGCAAAATCCTGGCATAGAGGGGCAAAATCCTGACATAGAGGGGCAAAATCCTGGCACATAGAGGGGTAAAATCCTGTCATATTGAGGTTCAAAATCCTGGAATAGAGGGGCAAAATCCTGGCATAGAGGGGCAAAATCCTGGCACATAGAGGGGAAAATCCTGGCATATAGAGGTGCAAAATCCTGGAATAGAGGGGCAAAATCCTGGCATATAGAGGGGCAGAATCCTGGCATAGAGGGGCAAAATCCTGGCATATAGAGGGGCAGAATCCTGGAATAGAGGGGCAAAATCCTGGCATATAGAGGCAAAATCCTGGCATAGAGGGGCAAAATCCAGACATAGAGGGGCAAAATCCTGTCATATAGAGGCAAAATTCTGGCATAGAGGGGCAAAATCCTGACATAGAGGGGCAAAATCCTGTCACATAGAGGGGCAAAATCCTGGCATATTGAGGGTCAAAATCCTGGAATAGAGGGGCAAAATCCTGGCATAGAGGGGCAAAATCCTGGCATATAGAGGTGCAAAATCCTGGAATAGAGGGGCAAAATCCTGGCATATAGAGGGGCAGAATCCTGGCATAGAGGGGCAAAATCCTGGCATATAGAGGGGCAGAATCCTGGAATAGAGGGGCAAAATCCTGGCATATAGAGGGGCAAAATCCTGGAATAGAGGGGCAAAATCCTGGCATATAGAGGGGCAAAATCCTGGCATATAGAGGGGCAAAATCCTGACATAGAGGGGCAAAATCCTGGCACATAGAGGGGCAAAATCCTGTCACATAGAGGGGCAAAATCCTGGCATATAGAGGGTCAAAATCCTGGAATAGAGGGGCAAAATCCTGGCATAGAGGTGCAAAATCCGGGCACATAGAGGGGAAAATCCTGGCATATAGAGGGGCAAAATCCTGGCATAGAGGGGCAAAATCCTGGCATAGAGAGGGGGAAAATCCTGGCATATAGAGGCAAAATCCTGGCATATAGAGGGGCAAAATCCTGGCATAGAGGGGCAAAATCCTGGCAAATAGAGGGGCAGGGGCAGAGACCTGTCATATAGAGGGGCAAAATCCTGGCATAGAGGGGCAAAATCCTGGCATATAGAGGGGCAGGGGCAGAGTCCTGTCATATAGAGGGTGCAAAATCCTGACATAGAGGGGAAAAATCCTGGCATAGAGGGGCAAAATCCTGGCATATAGAGGCAAAATCCTGGCATATAGAGGGGAAAATCCTGGCATATAGAGGTGCAAAATCCTGGAATAGAGGGGCAAAATCCTGGCATATAGAGGGGCAGAATCCTGGCATAGAGGGGCAAAATCCTGGCATATAGAGGGGCAGAATCCTGGAATAGAGGGGCAAAATCCTGGCATATAGAGGGGCAAAATCCTGGAATAGAGGGGCAAAATCCTGGCATATAGAGGGGCAAAATCCTGGCATATAGAGGGGCAAAATCCTGACATAGAGGGGCAAAATCCTGGCACATAGAGGGGCAAAATCCTGTCACATAGAGGGGTAAAATCCTGGCATATAGAGGGTCAAAATCCTGGAATAGAGGGGCAAAATCCTGGCATAGAGGTGCAAAATCCGGGCACATAGAGGGGAAAATCCTGGCATATAGAGGGGCAAAATCCTGGCATAGAGGGGCAAAATCCTGGCATAGAGAGGGGGAAAATCCTGGCATATAGAGGCAAAATCCTGGCATATAGAGGGGCAAGATCCTGGCATAGAGGGGCAAAATCCTGGCAAATAGAGGGGCAGGGGCAGAGACCTGTCATATAGAGGGGCAAAATCCTGGCATAGAGGGGCAAAATCCTGGCATAGAGAGGGGGAAAATCCTGGCATATAGAGGGGCAGGGGCAGAGTCCTGTCATATAGAGGGGCAAAATCCTGACATAGAGGGGAAAAATCCTGGCATAGAGGGGCAAAATCCTGGCATATAGAGGCAAAATCCTGGCATATAGAGGGGCAGAATCCTGGCATATACAGGCAAAATCCTGGCATAGAGGGGCAAAATCCAGACATAGAGGGGCAAAATCCAGACATAGAGGGGCAAAATCCTGTCATATAGAGCAAAATCCTGGCATAGAGGGACAAAATCCTGACATAGAGGGGCAAAATCCTGGCACATAGAGGGGCAAAATCCTGTCATATTGAGGGTCAAAATCCTGGAATAGAGGGGCAAAATCCTGGCATAGAGGGGCAAAATCCTGGCACATAGAGGGGAAAATCCTGGCATATAGAGGTGCAAAATCCTGGAATAGAGGGGCAAAATCCTGGCATATAGAGGGGCAGAATCCTGGCATAGAGGGGCAAAATCCTGGCATATAGAGGGGCAGAATCCTGGAATAGAGGGGCAAAATCCTGGCATATAGAGGGGCAAAATCCTGGCACATAGAGGGGCAAAATCCTGGCATATAGAGGGTCAAAATCCTGGAATAGAGGGGCAAAATCCTGGCATAGAGGGGCAAAATCCTGGCACATAGAGGGGAAAATCCTGGCATATAGAGGTGCAAAATCCTGGAATAGAGGGGCAAAATCCTGGCATATAGAGGTGCAAAATCCTGGAATAGAGGGGCAAAATCCTGGCATATAGAGGTTCAGAATCCTGGCATAGAGGGGCAAAATCCTGGCATATAGAGGGGCAGAATCCTGGAATAGAGGGGCAAAATCCTGGCATATAGAGGGGAAAAATCCTGACATAGAGGGGCAAAATCCTGGCACATAGAGGGGCAAAATCCTGGCATATAGAGGGTCAAAATCCTGGAATAGAGGGGCAAAATCCTGGCATAGAGAGGGGGAAAATCCTGGCATATAGAGGCAAAATCCTGGCATATAGAGGGGCAAAATCCTGGCATAGAGGGGCAAAATCCTGGCATATAGAGGCAAAATCCTGGCATATAGAGGGGAAAATCCTGGCATATAGAGGTGCAAAATCCTGGAATAGAGGGGCAAAATCCTGGCATATAGAGGGGCAGAATCCTGGCATAGAGGGGCAAAATCCTGGCATATAGAGGGGCAGAATCCTGGAATAGAGGGGCAAAATCCTGGCATATAGAGGGGCAAAATCCTGGAATAGAGGGGCAAAATCCTGGCATATAGAGGGGCAAAATCCTGGCATATAGAGGGGCAAAATCCTGACATAGAGGGGCAAAATCCGGGCATATAGAGGGGCAAAATCCTGACATAGAGGGGCAAAATCCTGGCACATAGAGGGGCAAAATCCTGTCACATAGAGGGGCAAAATCCTGGCATATAGAGAGTCAAAATCCTGGAATAGAGGGGCAAAATCCTGGCATAGAGGTGCAAAATCCGGGCACATAGAGGTGAAAATCCTGGCATATAGAGGGGCAAAATCCTGGCATAGAGGGGCAAAATCCTGGCATAGAGAGGGGGAAAATCCTGGCATATAGAGGCAAAATCCTGGCATATAGAGGGGCAAGATCCTGGCATAGAGGGGCAAAATCCTGGCAAATAGAGGGGCAGGGGCAGAGACCTGTCATATAGAGGGGCAAAATCCTGGCTTAGAGGGGCAAAATCCTGGCATAGAGAGGGGGAAAATCCTGGCATATAGAGGGGCAGGGGCAGAGTCCTGTCATATAGAGGGGCAAAATCCTGACATAGAGGGGAAAAATCCTGGCATAGAGGGGCAAAATCCTGGCATATAGAGGCAAAATCCTGGCATATAGAGGGGCAGAATCCTGGCATATAGAGGCAAAATCCTGGCATAGAGGGGCAAAATCCAGACATAGAGGGGCAAAATCCTGGCACATAGAGGGGCAAAATCCTGTCATATTGAGGGTCAAAATCCTGGAATAGAGGGGCAAAATCCTGGCATAGATGGGCAAAATCCTGGCACATAGAGGGGAAAATCCTGGCATATAGAGGTGCAAAATCCTGGAATAGAGGGGCAAAATCCTGGCATATAGAGGGGCAGAATCCTGGCATAGAGGGGCAAAATCCTGGCATAGAGGGGCAAAATCCTGGCACATAGAGGGGCAAAATCCTGGCATATAGAGGGTCAAAATCCTGGAATAGAGGGGCAAAATCCTGGCATAGAGGGGCAAAATCCTGGCACATAGAGGGGAAAATCCTGGCATATAGAGGTGCAAAATCCTGGAATAGAGGGGCAAAATCCTGGCATATAGAGGTGCAAAATCCTGGAATAGAGGAGCAAAATCCTGGCATATAGAGGTTCAGAATCCTGGCATAGAGGGGCAAAATCCTGGCATATAGAGGGGCAGAATCCTGGAATAGAGGGGCAAAATCCTGGCATATAGAGGGGAAAAATCCTGACATAGAGGGGCAAAATCCTGGCATATAGAGGGGCAAAATCCTGTCACATAGAGGGGCAAAATCCTGGCATATAGAGGGTCAAAATCCTGGAATAGAGGGGCAAAATCCTGGCATAGAGAGGGGGAAAATCCTGGCATATAGAGGCAAAATCCTGGCATATAGAGGGGCAAAATCCTGGCATAGAGGGGCAAAATCCTGACATGGAGGGGAAAAATCCTGGCAAATAGAGGGGCAGGGGCAGAGTCCTGTCATATAGAGGGGCAAAATCCTGACATAGAGGGGAAAAATCCTGGCATAGAGGGGCAAAATCCTGGCATATAGAGGCAAATTCCTGGAATAAAGAGGGGCAGAATCCTGGCATATAGAGGCAAAATCCTGGCATAGAGGGGCAAAATCCAGACATAGAGGGGCAAAATCCTGTCATATAGAGGCAAAATCCTGGCATATAGAGGGGCAGAATCCTGGCATATAGAGGCAAAATCCTGGCATAGAGGGGCAAAATCCTGACATAGAGGGGCAAAATCCTGGCACATAGAGGGGCAAAATCCTGTCACATAGAGGGGCAAAATCCTGGCATATTGTTGGTCAAAATCCTGGAATAGAGGGGCAAAATCCTGGCATAGAGGGGCAAAATCCTGGCACATAGAGGGGAAAATCCTGGTATATAGAGGTGCAAAATCCTGGAATAGAGGGGCAAAATCCTGGCATATAGAGGGGCAGAATCCTGACATAGAGGGGCAAAATCCTGTCACATAGAGGAGCAAAATCCTGGCATATAGAGGGTCAAAATCCTGGAATAGAGGGGCAAAATCCTGGCATAGAGGGGCAAAATCCTGGCATATAGAGGGGCAGAATCCTGGAATAGAGGGGCAAAATCCTGGCATATAGAGGGGCAAAATCCTGACATAGAGGGGCAAAATCCTGGCACATAGAGGGGCAAAATCCTGTCACATAGAGGGGCAAAATCCTGGCATATAGAGGGTCAAAATCCTGGAATAGAGGGGCAAAATCCTGGCATAGAGGGGCAAAATCCTGGCACATAGAGGGGAAAATCCTGGCATATAGAGGTGCAAAATCCTGGAATAGAGGGGCAAAATCCTGGCATATAGAGGGGCAGAATCCTGGCATAGAGGGGCAAAATCCTGGCATATAGAGCGGCAGAATCCTGGCATAGAGGGTCATAATTCACTGAATTTTCGGTGAAATATATATTGGGGGGGGGGGGGGGGTGGAGGTCGCAGTGGATTTTGTGTGAGTTCCCACACTTTTTTTCCCAGGACTTGACCCCTGCTTGTATCAGTGCCTGTAATGATTTGTTGGGGTCTGTAATTGTAATCAATATGTCATCTGCATATAGGCTAATTTTGAGGTGTTCATACTGGGCCTTGACCCCTTTGAGCTTATTGTTTTCCCTGATATTTATTGCTAATGGCTCTATGGAGAGGATATATAGTAGAGGGGATAGAGGGCAGCCCTGCCAGGTTCCTCTGGACAAACCAGTTTTACAATATATCTGGGCCTATTGTCCTTGCAGACGGGCCTTTATATAGAGCCATTATAGCATCTTTTATCCTGCCCCTTATCCCAAATTTATCTAGTACTTTTGCCATGAATTTCCAACATACCCTATCAAATGCTTTTTCAGCTTCGACTGAGATTACCAGGGCAGGGACAGCTATGCATTCTGTGCCTAAATGTGGCACATCAAGGCTCTAAATTCTTTTTACCCCTAGAAAAAGTTGCCAGCCCTCCTCTCCCTCCCGTCCACAAGGGTAACATGATAACATCATAGACATAGGGCCTGTAGCAGAGCTTAGGCATAACCCATCTGAGTCTTGACTAAGTTTGAATAAATTCAACAAATTTACAAGCACAAGTGCTACTGAACAACAATACTCTAAGCTTCTTAGCTATGACAAGCTGAATACCTGAGCAAAAACTTTACTAGAACCTGATTTCTACAGATTAACATTTTGGTTTTAAGGATCTATAATTGTTCAGGATGATGAGTGCATATGTTTTACACCCAGGATGTTAAGAGAATTTAAGGAGCGTAGCCTAATTCTGGCTAGACCATTATTTTTGTTCTTTAGGGATTCTTTTAGTTCAGGTGTAGTGTTAACAGACTGGCATAAGTCAAATGTAGTGACCATCTTTAAAAAAGGATCAAAATCTCAGCCGGCCAATTACAGGCCAGTGAATTTGATATCTGTAGTGGGGAAATTACTTGAAGGGTATTCTGGTTCAATTTATCTTGAACCAGAATATAATTAGTAGGAGCTAATAAGATAAACACCCGATTTGTGAGCCTACTACAACATTAATTAAAGATGCAGTATTAGATATTAATTAGCTTAATTGTTAATTGTATCACATGACAGGAGGCAAATATTTGCATAACTCTCTTTACTGAAACTTTCAGCAGCACAGATCATAATAGAACATCCAATCAAAAAACACCTCGATCTGGACTACAATACTTACCTGCCAGTTACTCCTGCTCATGTACAGGCTGATTCTAAAAAAAAAAAAAACACGCTGCTTGCTTCACAACTGGGACTGTGACATTCACTGAGGTGTAATTGATATGTGAGACTATGATGAGTTTCTAGCCATTTCCACTGTGCCTTTTGTTTACATTAGTTGCCATATGTGTGTGTCCTCTGGTATTCAAGGTACGCCACCTATGGTGAGCCCCCAGATATCATTGCAGGTGTTCTGCCCGCTCCCTGCAGGGGTTCTCCCCCTGCTTTCATGTTATCTGGAGATATAAATAACACATCATGCAGAACTAACACACATACTGTGTACACCTGTTTTATTGCTGGCCATGGAGGTACAGCTTTGACGTACAAATGGGGTGAACACCTTGATGATACATCACCATTGGCAACAATTACGAGGTTAACCCCTCAGTATCACCCCGGACGGGGAAGTAATCCCCATAATTCTGAGACTGCCATGTCTCCCATTTCACTTAAGGGAAACCACCTTTTGTACACCTAGAGGGTGAACTCCACTTCATGACATGTTCATTATAGACGGCTTTACTGTGAAGCAGATCCCTGGGTGAGCCCCAGTTATACAAAGAGCCTGGCACCTTGCGCCTCCACTTATTCTGCACCCACTGATTGTCGCTGTCCTTTACAGGCAGGCTGGCCACAATGGACGACACACCCTCATTTTCAGTCAATGATTAACGCTGCTGTCGCTTTCTCAGTCATGAAGGCCCTACAATGGATTCTTCCCCAACCACAGCAACTGGGGACATAAGAACCCGATATCGCCCCAGGTTCTGATGCTTCACAGAGTCAGACAGGAACCAAACAACACTGGAAGTTTCCCGGTCCCCGATGGGAATAAAATTTAGGGGCAAAGTTTCCTTGAAAATGTCCAAATGTTTTGAAAGTGTGGTTCCAGCCACTCTTCCAACCCAATCCTCAGATGAGCACAACTCTGGTCCGCCTCATAATCTCCACGTGGTGGACAAGTTGCGCGTGGATGGATCCGCCTCCGACAAGGAGGACTGGCAAGAATTAACCCACTCAGACTCCAAATATGGGATCGAAACTGTGGCTAGGGGATGAGTACCAGGAAAAGGATACCTGCACACCTCTACCCAAGACTACTGGAGATGGGGTTTTCTGGATGAACTGGGGTTTCCCATGTTCTATCCACACACTATATAACACCCTAGGTCGTATGAATGGACACTGCCAGACCTGGCACAATTCATCCATTATTTCCTTTGCAAACCATTGGACAAGGAAGTGCGGGCACACCTACAAGCGGAATGCCCCTGTCCCCTCCTACCAGAAAAGGTGGCTAACACTCCAGAGTTTGACACCACAGTAGTGGTCTTCATGTCCCATGCCAGCAGAGACCCTGTGAGGGGCATTGAGAAAGGGCTGAAGTCTATACAAGACAAGATTTGGTTTACTGTGATAATTGTTCTGCATTTGTTTCACATTCCATTTTTTGGAGGCTTGGAGGCTGTCTAATCTGTAGACAGTTCTCAAGATTGCAGCAAGAGATTGCATTTTTAAAGTCCGAAATTTGTAATTTATCTGTAAAACAATCTCAGGCTGAGACTGTTGCGAAGTCACTGCCACAGAGGCCATTGCCGCAGAGGCTTCCTAGGAATGGCAGGTGGGTTACTGTTGGATCTGGTAGGCTTAGAGTTGTGGATAAAAGGCATGTCCCGCAGTCTGTGGCTGTCCAGAATTCATTTTCAGCACTTTCAGAGTGCAGTGGTGTTGTGGAGGCAGGCTCAGACGCAGAGTTTGAGGAACCACTCTCCTATGTGGCTAAGGTGTGCAAGGAGAAGGTGAGGCCTGATAGAAAGCAGTTGTTGTTGGGCGATTCTATCATAAGAGGTGCAGAGTTGGACAGTATTGGCTTAGTGAGATGTCTTCCTGGAGCTACTGCTCGCAGAGACAGGAGGCGTATTTCTAATATTGTTAAGCAAGCAAATCAGGAAGGAGAATTGGATGTACTGGTTCATCTAGGGACAAATGATTTGACTTGCGCCAGGAGTACGCATATCCTTAACTCCCTACTGGGATTATCTCTAAAACAAGTAGTGGAGGAGCCAACTCGAAAACAGGCCATACTAGACTTAGTGTTCACAAATGGAGATTTGTTATCAGATATTACTGTAGTTGAAAGTTTAGGATCTAGTGATCACCAGACAGTGTGGTTTAATATAAGAACAGTGACACACAAAAACAAAAGTTTTAGATTTAGAAAAACAGACTTTTCTAAAATTAGATTAGGTGTAAAGGAGTCATTATCAGACTGGAGCAATTTAAATGGAGTCCAGGAGAAATGGGATTATCTAAAAGTTGCACTAATGAAGGCAACAGATAATTGCATAAGGCTTGTCAGTAAGAGCAAAAAATTTAAGAAACCACTGTGGTACTCTGCAGAGGTGGCTAAAATAGTAAAAAAATAAAAATCTAGCATTTAGTAATTATAAAAATACTCAGAGTGAGGAAGATAAGAAGATCTATAAGAGTAGGCAGAAAGAGGCAAAGCAAGCTATAAGAGCTTCCAAAGCACACACAGAAGAGACTATAGCCCAGTCAATGAAAAAGGGGGATAAAACATGTTTTAGATACATAAATGAGAAAAGGAAAGTAAAACAAGGATTAGTTAGATTAAAAACAAAAGAAGGATGCTATGTAGAAGAGGATTAAGGCTTAGCAGACTGCCTTAATGAATATTTTTGTTCAGGTTTTACAAATGAAAATGAGGGTAAGGGACCTCATTTAGGGAAAAAGACTAATGAGTCTTTTGATGCATGTAAGTTTACAGAGGAAGAGGTTTTACTTCAGCTGTCTAAAGTAAAGACAAATAAGTCGATGGGACCTGATGGGATACATCCAAAGTTATTAAAAGAACTTAGTGGTGTACTAGCAAAACCGTTAACAGATTTATTTAACCAATCATTGTTAACGGGAGTAGTTCCAGAAGATTGGAAATTAGCTAATGTTGTGCCCATTCACAAGAAAGGTAGTAAGGAGGAGGCGGGCAACTATAGACCAGTAAGTCTTACTTCAGTAGTGGGGAAAATAATGGAAACCTTGTTAAAGAATAGGATTGTTGAACATCTAAAGTCTCTTGGATTTCAAGATCAGAGACAGCATGGGTTTACTTCAGGGAGATCATGCCAAACTAATCTTATTGATTTTTTTGATTGGGTAACTAAAATAATAGATCAGGGTGGTGCAGTAGACATTGCATACCTAGATTTCAGTAAGGCTTTTGACACTGTCGCACATAGAAGGCTTATCAATAAACTGAAATCTTTGAGTTTGGATTTCAATATTGTTGAATGGATTAGACAATGGCTGAGTGACAGGCAACAGAGGGTTGTAGTCAATGGGGTATATTCGATGCAAGGTCTTGTTACTAGTGGGGTACCTCAGGGATCTGTTCTTGGACCCATTCTCTTTAATATTTTTATTAGCGACATTGCAGAAGGTCTTGTTGGCAAAGTATGTCTTTTTGCTGATGATACAAAGATTTGCAGAAGGGTTGATATTCATGGAGGAAGTGCTCATGCCATTGTACAGAGCACTGGTGAGACCTCACTTGGAGTATTGTACGCAGTACTGGAGACCGTATCTCCAGAAGGATATTGATACTTTGGAGAGAGTTCAGAGAAGGGCTACTAGACTGGTTCATGGGTTGAAGGATAAAACTTACCAGGAAAGGTTAAAGCATCTTAACATGTATAGCTTGGAGATAAGACGCAACAGGGGGGATATGATAGAAACTTTTAAATACATAAAGGGAATCAACACAGTAAAGGAAGAGAGTATATTTAAAAGAAGAAAACTACCACAACTAGAGGACATAGTCTTAAATTAGAGGGGCAACGATTTAAAAGTAATATCAGGAAGTATTACTTTACTGAGAGGGTAGTGGATGTATGGAATAGCCTGCCAGCAGAAGTGGTAGAGGTAAACACAGTCAAGGATTTTAAGCATGCGTGGGATAGACACAAGGCTATCCTAGCTATAAGACCGGGAACAGGGGACTAATAAAAGTACTAAAAAAAAAATATTTGGGCAGACTAGATGGACCGAATGGTTCTTATCTGCCGACACATTCTATGTTTCTATGTTTCTATGTTAAGGTGTTGGATTTACTAGGTCCGTTGTCAAAGATACTATACTTTGCAGATCTCGCCCTCTCTCATGGCACGCAATTGGATCCAAAAGACATCCACAAATGGGCCAGCACTCTATCTGCATGCTGGGCAACGCCATTGCAGCCCATTGGCAAAGATACTATACTTTGCAGATCTGGCCCTCTCCCTAGGCACGCTATTGGATCCAAGTGACATCCGCAAATGGGCCTTGCACTCTATCTTCATGCTGGCTAGCGCCAATGCAGCCTCTATATGGAGACACGCAAGACAGCACTGGGGAGGATGGACTCAAAGCTCTTGAAATTGGGCTCCAAAGAACGGGGACCCTTGGCAAAAGGACTCCCATTCGGAGAACCATTTATAGCAGAGTTAAAGAAACATGTCAACCTGTTCACTATGCTGAACAAAGCCCAATCCTCACTCTAAAAAGTCTTCAGACCACCACCTGACAGGGGTATTTTTGGGAGGGCTGGTCGGCAAAGGGGCCGAGCCACCAGCCAATTTTGGTCCACTGTACCCAGGTCCTATTCAAAATCTCCCTTGTTCTACACATCGAGACCCTTGTACCACCGGCACAGACACAGAAAACTTGTATATATGAAGCCTCCTGTCATGTGATAAAATTGTAGATTAGGCTAACGTAGTGTACCTACATTCTTAATTTTAGTGATGACAGGAGGCGAATATTTCCCACCGTTCTCTTTCTTCCCACCCTGGAATTTCTATATTTCTGTTTCAATTTTTCTCAATTCTCATGATCTTCTATTGTATTATATGGTGTTGTTATATAATATTATATGGTAATACTCGTCTACTAGTAGTTAGATAGGTCATTTATTCCGGTTATAGGCATTACTACTATGTTTCATTTAAATCTAACTCACGTAGTTGATAGACAGTTATGGTATGATAGACAAGATATCATTTCAGATGCACTTCACTTCTTTCTGTTTCTTTTCAGTGTGATCGGTGCCTTCTGCATCTATTCTGCAATCTGCGGCTTCTATGGGTGTTTCCACGGCTGCATTTTATATTGCATGATCCTTGGTATGTTTGACCTTGACTTGTTTGATGTTTGGATGTTTGGACATTTGTTATTAGTTTGCTACAAGAAAAGAGGAAGTGATGTGTGTGACAGGAACTTTTGTATAAGTTGAAGTGTTTTTTGATTGGTTGATCTATTATGATCTGTGATGCTGAGAGTTCCAGTAAAGAGAGTTATGCAAATATTTGCCGACTGTCACTACTAAAATTAAGATTATAGGTACACTACGTTCAGAGGCGTCACTAGGGTTGGTGTCACCCGGTGCGGAAACTCATGGAAACCCATTAAATTATGCCACACCAGAGCCCCATAAATTATGCAACACCAGAGCTCCACTATTTATGCCTCACCTTTGCCCAATTAATTATGCCACACACACACAGGTGCCCCATAATTATGCCACACAGAGGTGCCCCATAATTATGCCACACAAAAGAGTCCCTTAATTATGCCACACATGGGGCCAAATAAATATGCCACACACAAGCGCCCCATAAATATGCCAGACATGGGACCGCCATTAATTATGCAACACACAGGAGCCCCACGTGGTTACAATTGTACAATTCTAAAACAATACATATCTATGCATACAGACATCTCTCTCTATAACAGCCAATTTGCCCAATTATATGCCAGTATCATTTTGTCATTAACAAGCCACAGCCAATTTGCCCATTAATATGCCAGTATTATTGTGCCATTCAGATGCCAATACCGTTGTGCCATTAAGATGCCAGTATTATTGTGCCATTCATATGCCAGTATTATTTTGCCATTCAAAGTAATATTGTGTCACTCAGAGCCCAGTAATATTATGCCATTAAGATACCAGTGATATTGTGCAACTTAGAGCCCAGTAATATTGTGCCATTCAGATGCCAGTAATATTGTGACACTCAGAGCCCAGTACTATTGTGCCATTCAGAGCCCAGTAATATTGTGCCACTCAGAGCCCAGTAATGTTGTGCCATTCAGATACCAGTAATATTGTGCCATTCAGATGCCAGTAATATTGTGCCACTCAGAGCCCAGTAATATTGTGCCATTCAGAGCCCAGTAATATTGTGCTAGTCAGATACCAGTAATATTGGGCCACTCAGAGCCCAGTAATATTGTGCCACTCAGAGCCCAGTAATATTGTGTCACTCAGAGCCCAGTAATATTGTGCAATTCAGAGCCCAGCAATATTATGCCATTCAGAGCCCAGTAATATTATGCCATTCAGATACCAGTAATATTATGTCACTAAGAGCCCAGTAATATTATGCCATTCAGATACCAGTAATATTGTGCCACTCAGAGCCCAGTAATATTGTGCCAGTCAAATACCAGTAATATTGGGCCACTCAGAGCCCAGTAATATTGTGCCAGTCAGATACCAGTAATATTGTGCCGCTCAAAGCTTAGTAATATTGTGCCACTCAGAGCCCAGTAATATTGTGCCAGTCAGATGCCAGTAATATTGTGCCATTCAGAGCCCAGTAATATTGTGCCAGTCAGATACCAGTAATATTGTGCCAGTTAGATGCCAGTAATATTGTGCCATTCAGAGCCCAGCAATATTATGCCATTCAGAGCCCAGTAATATTATGCCATTCAGATACCAGTAATATTATGTCACTCAGAGCCCAGTAATATTATGCCATTCATATACCAGTAATATTGTGCCACACAGAGCCCAGTAATATTGTGCCAGTCAAATACCAGTAATATTGGGCCACTCAGAGCCCAGTAATATTGTGCCAGTCAGATACCAGTAATATTGTGCCACTCAAAGCCCAGTAATATTGTGCCACTCAGAGCCCAGTAATATTGTGCCAGTCAGATGCCAGTAATATTGTGCCATTCAGATCCCAGTAATATTGTGCCAGTCAGATACCAGTAATATTGTGCCAGTTAGATGCCTGTAATATTGTGCCATTCAGAGCCCAGCAATATTGTGACGGTCAGATACCAGTAATATTGTGCCATTCAGAGCGCAGTAATATTGGGCCATTCATATACCAGTAATATTGTGACAGTCAGAGCCCAGTAATATTGTGACAGTCAGAGCCCAGTAATATTGTGCCATTCAGATACCAGTAATATTATGCCAGTCAGATACCAGTAATATTGTGCCATTTAGAGCCCAGTAATATTGTTCCACTCAGAGCCCAGTAATGTTGTGCCATTCAGATACCAGTAATATTCTGCCATTCAGATGCCAGTAATATTGTGCCACTCAGAGCCCAGTAATATTGTGCCATTCAGAGCCCAGTAATATTGTGCTAGTCAGATACCAGTAATATTGGGCCACTCAGAGCACAGTAATATTGTGCTAGTCAGATACCAGTAATATTGGGCCACTCAGAGCCCAGTAATATCGTGCCACTCAGAGCCCAGTAATATTGAGCCACTCAGAGCCCAGTAATATTGTGTCACTCAGAGCCCAGTAATATTGTGCCATTCAGAGCCCAGCAATATTATGCCATTCAGCGCCCAGTAATATTATGCCATTCAGATACCAGTAATATTATGTCACTCAGAGCCCAGTAATATTGTGACAGTCAGAGCCCAGTAATATTGTGCCATTCAGATACCAGTAATATTATGCCAGTCAGATACCAGTAATATTGTGCCATTTAGAGCCCAGTAATATTGTTCCACTCAGAGCCCAGTAATGTTGTGCCATTCAGATACCAGTAATATTCTGCCATTCAGATGCCAGTAATATTGTGCCACTCAGAGCCCAGTAATATTGTGCCATTCAGAGCCCAGTAATATTGTGCTAGTCAGATACCAGTAATATTGGGCCACTCAGAGCACAGTAATATTGTGCTAGTCAGATACCAGTAATATTGGGCCACTCAGAGCCCAGTAATATCGTGCCACTCAGAGCCCAGTAATATTGAGCCACTCAGAGCCCAGTAATATTGTGTCACTCAGAGCCCAGTAATATTGTGCCATTCAGAGCCCAGCAATATTATGCCATTTAGCGCCCAGTAATATTATGCCATTCAGATACCAGTAATATTATGTCACTCAGAGCCCAGTAATATTGTGCCATTCAGATACCAGTAATATTATGCCAGTCAGATACCAGTAATATTGTGCCATTTAGAGCCCAGTAATATTGTTCCACTCAGAGCCCAGTAATGTTGTGCCATTCAGATACCAGTAATATTCTGCCATTCAGATGCCAGTAATATTGTGCCACTCAGAGCCCAGTAATATTGTGCCATTCAGAGCCCAGTAATATTGTGCCAGTCAGATACCAGTAATATTGTGCCAGTTAGATGCCTGTAATATTGTGCCATTCAGAGCCCAGCAATATTGTGACAGTCAGATACCAGTAATATTGTGCCATTCAGAGTGCAGTAATATTGGGCCATTCATATACCAGTAATATTGTGACAGTCAGAGCCCAGTAATATTGTGACAGTCAGAGCCCAGTAATATTGTGCCATTCAGATACCAGTAATATTATGCCAGTCAGATACCAGTAATATTGTGCCATTTAGAGCCCAGTAATATTGTTCCACTCAGAGCCCAGTAATGTTGTGCCATTCAGATACCAGTAATATTGTGCCATTCAGATGCCAGTAATATTGTGCCAGTCAGATGCCAGTAATATTGTGCCATTCAGAGCCCAGTAATATTGTGCTAGTCAGATACCAGTAATATTGTGCCAGTTAGATGCCAGTAATATTGTGCCATTCAGAGCCCAGCAATATTATGCCATTCAGAGCCCAGTAATATTATGCCATTCAGATACCAGTAATATTATGTCACTCAGAGCCCAGTAATATTATGCCATTCATATACCAGTAATATTGTGCCACACAGAGCCCAGTAATATTGTGCCAGTCAAATACCAGTAATATTGGGCCACTCAGAGCCCAGTAATATTGTGCCAGTCAGATACCAGTAATATTGTGCCACTCAAAGCCCAGTAATATTGTGCCACTCAGAGCCCAGTAATATTGTGCCTGTCAGATGCCAGTAATATTGTGCCATTCAGAGCCCAGTAATATTGTGTCACTCAGAGCCCAGTAATATTGTGCCATTCAGAGCCCAGCAATATTATGCCATTCAGCGCCCAGTAATATTATGCCATTCAGATACCAGTAATATTATGTCACTCAGAGCCCAGTAATATTGTGACAGTCAGAGCCCAGTAATATTGTGCCATTCAGATACCAGTAATATTATGCCAGTCAGATACCAGTAATATTGTGCCATTTAGAGCCCAGTAATATTGTTCCACTCAGAGCCCAGTAATGTTGTGCCATTCAGATACCAGTAATATTCTGCCATTCAGATGCCAGTAATATTGTGCCACTCAGAGCCCAGTAATATTGTGCCATTCAGAGCCCAGTAATATTGTGCCAGTCAGATACCAGTAATATTGTGCCAGTTAGATGCCTGTAATATGGTGCCATTCAGAGCCCAGCAATATTGTGACAGTCAGATACCAGTAATATTGTGCCATTCAAAGTGCAGTAATATTGGGCCATTCATATACCAGTAATATTGTGACAGTCAGAGCCCAGTAATATTGTGACAGTCAGAGCCCAGTAATATTGTGCCATTCAGATACCAGTAATATTATGCCAGTCAGATACCAGTAATATTGTGCCATTTAGAGTGCAGTAATATTGTTCCACTCAGAGCCCAGTAATGTTGTGCCATTCAGATACCAGTAATATTGTGCCATTCAGATGCCAGTAATATTGTGCCAGTCAGATGCCAGTAATATTGTGCCATTCAGAGCCCAGTAATATTGTGCTAGTCAGATACCAGTAATATTGTGCCAGTTAGATGCCAGTAATATTGTGCCATTCAGAGCCCAGCAATATTATGCCATTCAGAGCCCAGTAATATTATGCCATTCAGATACCAGTAATATTATGTCACTCAGAGCCCAGTAATATTATGCCATTCATATACCAGTAATATTGTGCCACACAGAGCCCAGTAATATTGTGCCAGTCAAATACCAGTAATATTGGGCCACTCAGAGCCCAGTAATATTGTGCCAGTCAGATACCAGTAATATTGTGCCACTCAAAGCCCAGTAATATTGTGCCACTCAGAGCCCAGTAATATTGTGCCAGTCAGATGCCAGTAATATTGTGCCATTCAGAGCCCAGTAATATTGTGCCAGTCAGATACCAGTAATATTGTGCCAGTTAGATGCCTGTAATATTGTGCCATTCAGAGCCCAGCAATATTGTGACGGTCAGATACCAGTAATATTGTGCCATTCAAAGCGCAGTAATATTGGGCCATTCATATACCAGTAATATTGTGACAGTCAGAGCCCAGTAATATTGTGACAGTCAGAGCCCAGTAATATTGTGCCATTCAGATACCAGTAATATTATGCCAGTCAGATACCAGTAATATTGTGCCATTTAGAGCCCAGTAATATTGTTCCACTCAGAGCCCAGTAATGTTGTGCCATTCAGATACCAGTAATATTCTGCCATTCAGATGCCAGTAATATTGTGCCACTCAGAGCCCAGTAATATTGTGCCATTCAGAGCCCAGTAATAATGTGCTAGTCAGATACCAGTAATATTGGGCCACTCAGAGCACAGTAATATTGTGCTAGTCAGATACCAGTAATATTGGGCCACTCAGAGCCCAGTAATATCGTGCCACTCAGAGCCCAGTAATATTGAGCCACTCAGAGCCCAGTAATATTATGCCATTCAGCGCCCAGCAATGTTATGCCATTCAGCGCCCAGTAATATTATGCCATTCAGATACCAGTAATATTATGTCACTCAGAGCCCAGTAATATTATGCCATTCAGATACCAGTAATATTGTGCCACTCAGAGCCCAGTAATATTGTGCCAGTCAAATAACAGTAATATTGGGCCACTCAGAGCCCAGTAATATTGTGCCAGTCAGATACCAGTAATATTGTGCCGCTCGAAGCCCAGTAATATTGTGCCACTGAGAGCCCAGTAATATTGTGCCAGTCAGATACCAGTAATATTGTGCCAGTTAGATGCCTGTAATATTGTGCCATTCAGAGCCCAGCAATATTGTGACGGTCAGATACCAGTAATATTGTGCCATTCAAAGCGCAGTAATATTGGGCCATTCATATACCAGTAATATTGTGACAGTCAGAGCCCAGTAATATTGTGACAGTCAGAGCCCAGTAATATTGTGCCATTCAGATACCAGTAATATTATGCCAGTCAGATACCAGTAATATTGTGCCATTTAGAGCCCAGTAATATTGTTCCACTCAGAGCCCAGTAATGTTGTGCCATTCAGATACCAGTAATATTCTGCCATTCAGATGCCAGTAATATTGTGCCACTCAGAGCCCAGTAATATTGTGCCATTCAGAGCCCAGTAATAATGTGCTAGTCAGATACCAGTAATATTGGGCCACTCAGAGCACAGTAATATTGTGCTAGTCAGATACCAGTAATATTGGGCCACTCAGAGCCCAGTAATATCGTGCCACTCAGAGCCCAGTAATATTGAGCCACTCAGAGCCCAGTAATATTATGCCATTCAGCGCCCAGCAATATTATGCCATTCAGCGCCCAGTAATATTATGCCATTCAGATACCAGTAATATTATGTCACTCAGAGCCCAGTAATATTATGCCATTCAGATACCAGTAATATTGTGCCACTCAGAGCCCAGTAATATTGTGCCAGTCAAATAACAGTAATATTGGGCCACTCAGAGCCCAGTAATATTGTGCCAGTCAGATACCAGTAATATTGTGCCGCTCGAAGCCCAGTAATATTGTGCCACTGAGAGCCCAGTAATATTGTGCCAGTCAGATGCCAGTAATATTGTGCCATTCAGAGCCCAGTAATATTGTGCCAGTCATATACCAGTAATATTGGTTCAGTTAGATGCCTGTAATATTGTGCCATTCAGAGCCCAGCAATATTGTGACAGTCAGATACCAGTAATACTGTGCCATTCAGAGCGCAGTAATATTGGGCCATTCATATACCAGTAATATTGTGACAGTCAGAGCCCAGTAATATTGTGCCATTCAGAGCCCAGTAATAATGTGCTAGTCAGATACCAGTAATATTGGGCCACTCAGAGCACAGTAATATTGTGCTAGTCAGATACCAGTAATATTGGGCCACTCAGAGCCCAGTAATATCGTGCCACTCAGAGCCCAGTAATATTGAGCCACTCAGAGCCCAGTAATATTATGCCATTCAGCGCCCAGCAATATTATGCCATTCAGCGCCCAGTAATATTATGCCATTCAGATACCAGTAATATTATGTCACTCAGAGCCCAGTAATATTATGCCATTCAGATACCAGTAATATTGTGCCACTCAGAGCCCAGTAATATTGTGCCAGTCAAATAACAGTAATATTGGGCCACTCAGAGCCCAGTAATATTGTGCCAGTCAGATACCAGTAATATTGTGCCGCTCGAAGCCCAGTAATATTGTGCCACTGAGAGCCCAGTAATATTGTGCCAGTCAGATGCCAGTAATATTGTGCCATTCAGAGCCCAGTAATATTGTGCCAGTCATATACCAGTAATATTGGTTCAGTTAGATGCCTGTAATATTGTGCCATTCAGAGCCCAGCAATATTGTGACAGTCAGATACCAGTAATACTGTGCCATTCAGAGCGCAGTAATATTGGGCCATTCATATACCAGTAATATTGTGACAGTCAGAGCCCAGTAATATTGTGACAGTCAGAGCCCAGTAATATTGTGCCATTCAGATACCAGTAATATTATGCCAGTCAGATACCAGTAATATTGTGCCATTTAGAGCCCAGTAATATTGTTCCACTCAGAGCCCAGTAATGTTGTGCCATTCAGATACCAGTAATATTGTGCCATTCAGATGCCAGTAATATTGTGCCACTCAGAGCCCAGTAATATTGTGCCATTTAGAGCCCAGTAATATTGTGCTAGTCAGATACCAGAAATATTGGGCCACTCAGAGCCCAGTAATATTGTGCTAGTCAGATACCAGTAATATTGGGCCACTCAGAGCCCAGTAATATCGTGCCACTCAGAGCCCAGTAATATTGTGCCACTCAGAGCCCAGTAATATTGTGTCACTCAGAGCCCAGTAATATTCTGCCATTCAGAGCCCACCAATATTATGCCATTCAGCGCCCAGTAATATTATGCCATTCAGATACCAGTAATATTATGTCACTCAGAGCCCAGTAATATTATGCCATTCAGATACCAGTAATATTGTGCCACTCAGAGCCCAGTAATATTGTGCCAGTCAAATACCAGTAATATTGGGCCACTCAGAGCCCAGTAATATTGTGCCAGTCAGATACCAGTAATATTGTGCCGCTCAAAGCCCAGTAATATTGTGCCACTCAGAGCCCAGTAATATTGTGCCAGTCAGATGCCAGTAATATTGTGCCATTCAGAGCCCAGTAATATTGTGCCAGTCAGATACCAGTAATATTGTGCCAGTTAGATGCCAGTAATATTGTGCCATTCAGAGCCCAGCAATATTGTGACAGTCAGATACCAGTAATATTGTGCCATTTAGAGCGCAGTAATATTGGGCCATTCATATACCAGTAATATTGTGACAGTCAGAGCCCAGTAATATTGTGCCATTCAGATACCAGTAATATTATGCCAGTCAGATACCAGTAATATTATGTCACTCAGAGCCCAGTAATATTATGCCATTCAGATACCAGTAATATTGTGCCACTCAGAGCCCAGTAATATTGTGCCAGTCAAATAACAGTAATATTGGGCCACTCAGAGCCCAGTAATATTGTGCCAGTCAGATACCAGTAATATTGTGCCGCTCGAAGCCCAGTAATATTGTGCCACTGAGAGCCCAGTAATATTGTGCCAGTCAGATGCCAGTAATATTGTGCCATTCAGAGCCCAGTAATATTGTGCCAGTCAGATACCAGTAATATTGGTTCAGTTAGATGCCTGTAATATTGTGCCATTCAGAGCCCAGCAATATTGTGACAGTCAGATACCAGTAATACTGTGCCATTCAGAGCCCAGTAATATTGTGACAGTCAGAGCCCAGTAATATTGTGCCATTCAGATACCAGTAATATTATGCCAGTCAGATACCAGTAATATTGTGCCATTTAGAGCCCAGTAATATTGTTCCACTCAGAGCCCAGTAATGTTGTGCCATTCAGATACCAGTAATATTGTGCCATTCAGATGCCAGTAATATTGTGCCACTCAGAGCCCAGTAATATTGTGCCATTTAGAGCCCAGTAATATTGTGCTAGTCAGATACCAGAAATATTGGGCCACTCAGAGCCCAGTAATATTGTGCTAGTCAGATACCAGTAATATTGGGCCACTCAGAGCCCAGTAATATCGTGCCACTCAGAGCCCAGTAATATTGTGCCACTCAGAGCCCAGTAATATTGTGTCACTCAGAGCCCAGTAATATTCTGCCATTCAGAGCCCACCAATATTATGCCATTCAGCGCCCAGTAATATTATGCCATTCAGATACCAGTAATATTATGTCACTCAGAGCCCAGTAATATTATGCCATTCAGATACCAGTAATATTGTGCCACTCAGAGCCCAGTAATATTGTGCCAGTCAAATACCAGTAATATTGGGCCACTCAGAGCCCAGTAATATTGTGCCAGTCAGATACCAGTAATATTGTGCCGCTCAAAGCCCAGTAATATTGTGCCACTCAGAGCCCAGTAATATTGTGCCAGTCAGATGCCAGTAATATTGTGCCATTCAGAGCCCAGTAATATTGTGCCAGTCAGATACCAGTAATATTGTGCCAGTTAGATGCCAGTAATATTGTGCCATTCAGAGCCCAGCAATATTGTGACAGTCAGATACCAGTAATATTGTGCCATTTAGAGCGCAGTAATATTGGGCCATTCATATACCAGTAATATTGTGACAGTCAGAGCCCAGTAATATTGTGCCAGTCAGAGCCCAGTAATATTGTGCCATTCAGATACCAGTAATATTATGCCAGTCAGATACCAGTAATATTGTGCCATTTAGAGCCCAGTAATATTGTGCCACTCAGAGCCCAGTAATGTTGTGCCATTCAGATACCAGTAATATTGTGCCATTCAGATGCCAGTAATTTTGTGCCACTCAGAGCCCAATAATATTGTGCCATTCAGAGCCCAGCAATATTGTGCTAGTCAGATACCAGTAATATTGGGCCACTCAGAGCCCAGTAATATTGTGCTAGTCAGATACCAGTAATATTGGGCCACTCAGAGCCCAGTAATATCGTGCCACTCAGAAGCCCAGTAATATTGTGCCACTCAGAGCCCAGTAATATTGTGTCACCCAGAGCCCAGTAATATTGTGCCATTCAGAGCCCAGCAATATTATGCCATTCAGAGCCCAGTAATATTATGCCATTCAGATACCAGTAATATTGTGCCACTCAGAGCCCAGTAATATTGTGCCAGTCAGATACCAGTAATATTGGGCCACTCAGAGCCCAGTAATATTGTGCCAGTCAGATACCTGTAATATTGTGCCACTCAAAGCCCAGTAATATTGTTCCACTCAGAGCCCAGCAATATTGTGACAGTCAGATACCAGTAATGTTGTGCCATTCAGAGCCCAGTAATATTGTGCCAGTCAGATACCAGTAATATTGTGCCACTCAGAGCCCAGTAATATTGTGTCACCCAGAGCCCAGTAATATTGTGCCATTCAGAGCCCAGCAATATTATGCCATTCAGAGCCCAGTAATATTATGCCATTCAGATACCAGTAATATTGTGCCACTCAGAGCCCAGTAATATTGTGCCAGTCAGATACCAGTAATATTGTGCCAGTCAGATGCCAGTAATATTGTGCCAGTCAGATGCCAGTAATATTGTGCCAGTTAGATGCTAGTAATATTGTGCCATTCAGAGCCCAGCAATATTGTGACAGTCAGATACCAGTAATGTTGTGCCATTCAGAGCCCAGTAATATTGTGCCAGTCAGATACCAGTAATATTGTGCCAGTTAGATGCTAGTAATATTGTGCCATTCAGAGCCCAGCAATATTGTGACAGTCAGATACCAGTAATGTTGTGCCATTCAGAGCCCAGTAATATTGGGCCATTCAATAACCAGTAATATTGTGCCAGTCAGATACCCGTAATATTGTGCCATTCAGATGCCCCAGCCAATTTGCCCGTTCCTCCCTCCTCCCCCCTTCCCCAGTACTTTCCGCCTGGCTGCTGCTCTGTGTCCCCTGCCGGACATCTCCGTGCAGTGTTCCCTCCTGCACGGACGAGGGAAACACTGACCCTGGATGTGGCGTAACGTTTATGACGGCGAAATCCAAATAATGCGGGTGCCAGAAAAAAAAAAAAAAAGGTAAGCAATGCTTAACTTCGCTGTTGAGGATGCCGGCAGCATGGGTGTCACCCGCGCTGGAGGTGTCACCCGGTGCAGTCTGCACCCCCTGTACCCCACTCGGGAAGCCACAGACTACGTTAGCATAATCTACAATTGTCAATGTTATCTTTAATCAGCACAAGTGTCTGTGATTATCTTATTTACATATTTTCAGCAGTTCTGGATAGATAAGAGTATAAATTGGCAGCTGTTGGTGCCTGAACTTTAACCCAGAAGAAGCCAACAGGATTAGTCTGTCTCAAGTTTGTTGTGTGTGCCTGCTCAAGCCCTGGAACTCTCTTCTGCTAAGGGGACTAGATAACTGCACAGCATCAAAGGCACGATGGATGGGGCCATGTACTGTCAAATCTTGTGTGAGAACCTCCTTCCCTCAGCCAGGGCATTGAAAAGGGCCATGGATGGGTATTCCAGCAATTAACCAAAACACACAGCCAAGGCAACAAAACAGTGGCTCAAGAAGAAGCACATTAAGGTCCTGGAGTGGCTTAGCTAGTCTCCAGACCTTAATCCCATAGAAAATATGTGGAGGGAGCTGAAGATTCAAGTTTCCAAACGTCAGCCTCAAAACCTTAATGACTTGGAGAGGATCTGCAAAGAGGAGTGGGGCAAAATCCCTCCTGAGATGTGTGCAAACCTGGTGGCCAACTACAAGAAACGTCTGACCTCTGTGATTGCCAACAAGGATTTTGCCACCAAGTACTAAGTCAAAGGCTTCAAATATGTATTTCACTCATTGACATGCAAATCAATTTATGCATTTTTCTGGATTTTTTGGGGGGTTATTCTGTCTCTCACTGTTAAAATACACCTACCATTAAAATTATATGCTTATCATTTCTTTGTCAGTGGGCAAGCGTTCAAAATCAGCAGGGGATCAAATACTTTCCCCCTCATTGTAGATGTATGGATAGATGTAGATAAATAAATATATACCATATTTATCGGCGTATAACACGCACTTTTCCTCCCTGAAAATAGGGAGCAAATGATAGGTGCGTGTTATAAGCCGATCGGAGGCTGGGGAAAAAAATAATCTAAAACTTACCTCGTTCCTGCTGTCCCCCGGTGCTCTGAAGGTGCGTGGCTGTGAGGGAAGTGTTGTGAGCTCCCCTCCAGCCGCGCGGTCAATAAAGTGTGTTTTTTTTAAACACAACGCTTCCCTCACAGCCACGCACCTTCAAAGCACCGGGAGACAGAGCAGGAACAAGGTAAGTACTGGGGTCTGGGGAAGGGGGGGGAGGAGGGTGGCATACTAAGGGGCAATATCCTGGCATATTATATGGCATATTGGGGGCAATATCCTGGCATATTGGGGGAAATATCCTGGCATATTAAAATGGCATATTGGGCTTCAAAGTTCTTTATTTGAAATTTAATTTTTTTTTTCCTGAAATTTCCTTCTTAAAATGAGGTGCGTGTTATACGCCGGCGCGTGTTATACGCCGATAAATGCGGTATATAGATAGTTCTGTGTAAATGGGATAACAAATACATATGATGCTTGATAAGGTACAAATATGCTCTCCTGTTACATTTCAGATATTCAGAGGCAGGAGAAGATGAAGTTATATAAGGCACTGGTGGTGGCCATCCAGAGCCAGCTGACCTGCTGGACTTTGAAGGGACTGAAACATCATGGAGTTGAAAGCCTCACTGACACGGACATACCTGGTTGTAGTATTTAACATTCATTGATGTGTTATGTATGTCAATTGCTATGTATTGACACTGTTCTCTCACTTTACTAGCATGTGGCTCCCGTGGCCTGGCGAGGTTGAAGAACATATGTAAGCTCCTCCTCAGACTTCAGCAGGTAGGTCGGCTCTGCTGGCCCTGGTGTCACCTTCCTCTTCACCTGTAGAGTAAACACAAAACAAGTATTAGCCCTAAAAATAGAAAAAAAAGAAAGCAAGAAGACATTTTCTATGGGGGTTTAGTGGAGCCAGTAAAAAAATGCCACTAAAACATTGTTCTGTACAATAATTTAATTTAAATCTTTAATTTTTTTTCCCGACTGCTTTTTAAAAGAAAAAGCATGCAGTAAACATGCAGCCATTATTTGCACATTTTAACCTTTTCAGTGCTGGAGGAAACACAAACAGTGATCTCCTGCAGTCTGATGGGCAATACTGGGTTTATGGATACCAGAAGTTACCTGCCCTACTGGTGGAGGAGGGATGATGGTTAGGCCCCTTACTTCCAGTGAAGAGAGATCTTTTTTTTTCTTTTTTATTACACTTATAAAACATACAAAAGACTGAAAGTTACAACGTTAAAAGCCGATACAGACAAAAACATAAACATTTGACTTACAATACATTTCTCTTCCTCCTCCCCCCTCTTACTTCCCTCTCTCCCCTTCTCCCTCCTCCTCTCTTCAGAAAACATATTTAGAGTAGAATCATAGGGAGAGAGGGGAGAGAGATAGGACAACCCAGCAAAAAGCATAATGTCGTGTTATACCATATTGATGTTATTTAGTGAAACCAACGAGAGGAAGAAGAACAAGAAAATAGATACATAAATAAGTAACTAAAAAAAAAAAGAAGCACTGGAGAACGCCCCCCCTCCCCTTGTGTCTTTATCTCTATGTTCCTCATCTTTCGTTCTTAATCCTAAGTGCCCAGTTCTCCCACCTATCGATTCTTGGACTTGTATAGTTATCTTGTCTTAAAATTCCTGCCTCCATCCTGCATTGCATTACAACCTGTTTTTTTATCATTGACCATGTCGGGACTATGGCTAATTTCCAATGTTTGGCTATTGCCAGTTTGGTTGCCACCAGTATATGTATTATTAGATCTTTTTTATCTTTGGGCATATTTGGCCATCCGGTATGTAATACATATACTGGGCAAGTATTATTTAAGCTTATACCTATTTCTTCTTGGCAGAATTTCTTTATCTTTCCCCATAACTCCCTCAGTGTTAGACATGACCATCAGATATGGACATAGTCTGCTTTATTAGCCCCACATCTCCAGCATGAGGGGGAGACTGTAGGGTACATCGATGATAGTTTAGAAGGGACATAGTGCCATCTATTTATAACCTTATAGTGGCTTTCAATTAAGTTTAGGCAGTGTGTTGCTGATGATACTGCATTAATGGCACCAATCCTCAGTGAAGAGAGATCTTAATGCATCAGCATAAAATCAATTTTGTCTATGCTAATAGTTTGGGGAAGTGAATAAACCCACAGAGCTCATCACATGGAGAACCAGTAAGTAGCTGTAGCAGTTCCGCAAATAATATTATTTACTGATAATAGAAGTGTCCGAGGCTTATTCTGATTGACACATCCATAGAACAAGTATAGATATAAAAGACGGGCTGCTCAGGACATATCAATGCAAAAGGATTTATTGTGCATAAATATATATGGATATTCCTGACTCATGTATATACTTACTAATTTATTTATTTATTATTTATAAATATTTGTATATATATATGAAGCTTTGTAATGGGCAAAATAACACTGGTATTATATTGTGCAACTTAGATGTGGCTTATTAATGGACAAAATAACACTGGCATAATATTGTGCAACTTGGATGTGGCTTATTAATGGGCAAAATAACACTGGCATAATATTGGGCAATTTAGCTGTGTCTTATTAATGGGCAAAATAACACTGGCATAATATTGGGCAAATTGACTGTAGCTTATTAATGGGCAAAATGACACTGGCATATTATTGGGCAAATTAGCTGTGGCTTATTCATGGGCAAAATAATACTGGCATATTATTGGGCAAATTGGATGTGGCATATTAATGGCACAATGATACTGGCATACAATTGGGCAAATTGGCTGTGGCTTATTAATGAGCATCATAACACTGGTATAATATTGGGCAAATTGGCTGTGGCTTATTAATGGGCAAAATAATACTGGATTATTATTGGGCAAATTGGCTGTGGCTTATTAATGGGCACATTAGCTGTGGCATATTAATGGAAAAATAACACTGGTATATTAATGGGTAAGATGTGGAATATTTAATAGGCAACCTGACTTGCATCTGTTAGTGACTATGGCATGTTAATTGGTACCTGACAGTGGCTTATTTTAATTGGTAAAGTGTTGCTGTGGCATGTTCTGGGGGGCAAAATAACATGTACTATGGGGGAAGTGACACTGTGGCTTGTTCTATGGGGCAGTTCTGTGGGACAAAGTGACATTGTGGTATGTTCTGTGGGGCAAATTGACACTGTGCCATGCCAAATTGTGTGGGCGAAATATGAGTGCAAGCCAAGTGCTGTGGGTGCAATATAAGTGCATGGAAATTGCTGTGGGTGCAGAAAAAGGGAATAACATTTGTATTACATATACAAATAATTGAATGTGATATGAAAATAGTATTAAAAAGTTAACATTTACATCCAGTTGTTTTACAATGTGACTTTAGAAAAATTGAGTCAAGGTTGACCGACTACTAAAGACTTTGCCCAGGGCCCAGTAGGGTCTTAAAACGGTCTTGGTATTTAGAATGCAATGTCATAAAAGTTCCTGTTGGTGTATTGGTCAGGTGTCCTACTACTTTTGTTCATATAGTGTATATGCCCAAATATCATATTTTAAAAAAATATTCCCATCATTATTTTTTTTTAAATCAAATATGGTATATGGGTAAATATGTAAAACAAAATATTATTTTTATCTTACTATACTTTAAGGCCTTTATATTCTCTACAAAATAGCTAGAAAATGTAAAAGGCCGACCACCAGCATGGGTTCACCTGTTGTACATGGCTAGGTTCTGAATTACTGAAAAATGGAGACCCTGCATAGCCCCTTTCTTCCATTAGCAGCCGCCAAGGTTTGCAGCAATCATTCACCACTATAATGGCTCTGCTATTCCTCAACGGTGTCTTCCAGCTCTCTGGGTACATGCAATAGGAGGACGCTGCGTGTATGCTTGAAAAAATATTTATAGTAAAGTCTGAAAGGGCTACACTTATAACTGTTATGAAATCTCTCCTGACTGGTCCAGGGTGCTGGATTTGGTCTAGAGGACTATTTAAACCTTTAGTCTACACTCACACTTTGCCTGTTATAGTGCCCTGGTGCCTTTTTCTCTTGTGCTCTAGTTATCTTGGAGTTTTAACCTGCCTGTCTTGATATTGTTGCCTGCCTTTTGACTTTGCTCCTGTTTTGCCTCTGTTGTTCTGCTGCCTGTTCCATGAATGCTTCCTGACTATTCTCCAGTATGGTGTTTGCCATTCCCTGCTTTATTCTGTGCTCTTGGATAGTGTGCCAAATTCCTAGGTGGTAATTTGCCTGAGACTCAATTATATTATATTATATATATTATATATATTATAATGCTATTCAGGTGTATAACACTGGTCCGTTTCCTACTCTGTTGTGTTGGTGGTTACAATGTTATGCTCTGTGGTTTCATACCCATGTTCGATACCGAGACAACTCAGCCATGTCCACTTATGTCCCCCCAGAAATATCTGAGCACTGGGCAGCCAATCACAGCGCCCATATTTTAAAGGGACAGTCTAGTCCCCAAACTCACTTTGGTGCAAGATAAGGATTACTGCTTGTATAGTGCACAGTCTTTTTTCCAGGGTGATTAGATGCAGGCCTTCTTCATAAGAAGAGAAACAGGAAATTCCATCTAGATCACTAGAGAGACAGGAAATTCCATTGATTTGAATGAAATTAATCTTATTGGTTCTTGCAGCAGAAAAAGGAATTTACGTTTACTCAGCTAGTGTGGGCAGTCCTGGTTTCTTGCAAACTAAGTATTTTATATTTAATATAAATGCAAAATGTAAAACATGCATTTTAAAGTACTTTGGAAGCACATTACTATACATTAACATTGGGAAGTATATTTCAGGCACTAGACCAGAGGCATCCAACAATGCAGCCCGCCGGGCATTGATGTGCAGCCCGCCTGAGCTCTGCTCTGGTAGACGCACCTCGAATTGCACACCGCACGAGAAGCTGTGTCGGGGAACGAAGTTCCCTACACTCTCTGTGTAGTGAACTTCGTTCCACGATACAGTTTCCCGTGCGGTGTGCAGCAGCGGTGCTGCTCTCCTGCGCATATCCCCTCCTCTACCCTGCAAGTAAGGTCATGCTCAAGGGTCAGAGGGAGGGAAGAAGTGCACCGGCAGCATGAAGAAAACGGGGAGCCCACAACCTCCACAGCCCTGTTTTAAAAAAAAAAGAAAACTGCTTGGTAAGTGTGTGTATGTGGTAAGTGTATGTATGTGAGTGTGTGTATAAATGCGTATCTGGGGTAAGTGTATGTATGTGAGTGTGTGTGTATAAATGTGTGTGTGGGGTAAGTGTATGTATGTAAGTGTGTGTGTATAAATGTGTGTGTGGGGTAAGTGTATGTATGTAAGTGTGTGTGTATAAATGTGTGTGTGGGGTAAGTGTATGTATGTGAGTGTGTGTGTATAAATGTGGATGTGTGTGGGGGTTAAGTGTATGTGAGTGTGTGTGTATCAATGTGTGTGTGGGGTAAGTGAATGTATGTATGTATGTGAATGTGTGTGTGTATAAATGTGTATGTGTGTGTGGGGTAAGTGTATGTGAGTGTGTGTGGGGGTAAGTGTATGTATGTGAGTGTGTGTGTGGGATAACTGTATGTATGTATGTGAGTGTGTGTGTATGAATGTGCATGTGTGTGTGGGGGGGTAAGTGTATGTATGCGAGTGTGTGTATAAATGTGTGTGTGGGGTAACTGTATGTGTGTATGTGAGTGTGTGTGTATAAATGTGTATGTGTGTGTGTGGGGTAAGTGTATGTATGCGAGTGTGTGTATAAATGTGTATGTGTGTGTGGTGTAAGTGTATGTGAGTGTGTGTGTGGGGTAAGTGTATGTATGTGAGTGTGTGTGTGTGTGTGAGGTAACTGTATATATATATGTGAGTGTGTGTGTATAAATGTGTATGTGTGTGTAGGGTAAGTATGTATGCGAGTTTGTGTATAAATGTGTATGTGTGTGTGTGGGGTAAGTGTATGTGAGTGTGTGTGTGTGTGGTAACTGTATGTATGTATGTGAGTGTGTGTGTATAAATGTGTATGTGTGTGGGGGGGTAATTGTATGTATGCGAGTGTGTGTATAAATGTGTATGTGTGTGTGTGTGTGGTAACTGTATGTATGTATGTGAGTGTGTGTGTATAAATGTGTATGTGTGTGTGTGGGTTAATTGTATGTATGCAAGTGTGTGTATAAATGTGTATCTATGTGAGTGCATGTTAAGTGGGTGTGGGGTAAGTATATATGTATGTATGTGAGTGAGTGTGTGTATATAAATGTGTCTGTGTGTGGGGTAAGTGTATGTATGTGAGTATGTGTGTATAAATGTGTATGTGTGTATGGGGTAAGTGTCACTGTGTGTGTGGGAAGGGGGGGGGTAAGTGTCACTGTGTATGCATGTGTGTGTTTGTAGTTAATGTGACCATTGCACATTAGTGTGAAATTATATCTATCTATATATCTATATATATATATATATATATATATATATATATATATATATATATGTACATATACATACACACAAATGTATATAATTATATATATTATTCTCTGAATGAATGAAAAATGAATGCGGCCCACGCACGCATACATTTCTAGCGAAGTGACCCTTTGCAGAATAAACTTGGACACCCCTGCACTAGACAGTCCCTTTAATAGTTGTCAAAGCAGGTGAGACAAAAACCAAGCAAAGGAACAACAATTCTAAGGCCCCAATTATATTCCCTGTGTCACAAGGCTTTTACTGCAAAATTGCTATTACTTTGCTAGTGGTTAATAAAATAATGACTCATAGAAACCAATAATAAATGCAGTTGTATATCCCATAACACTGTATGTGCCTTTGACCTGCTATATCTTGAAAAGGTTGGAACTTTAAAAGGCACATTTTAAATGTAAACCCTATTCCAACCCTAGGAGGCATATTAACCTGCAAATTATTCTTTTATAGAATTAGATATGTGTGATGGAATTTACTTTTTTTAGTTTATCCAAATAAAGGAATACAGCAGCTCTATCTGATTACAGCAAAAGGAAGAGGGTGGGATTTTCAAAAGCTGAACAACTTCTGATTTAATGGTTGGTTTGAGGTGCACATGTCACTCTCCCTGTGTTAGAAATGCAGACAAACATAAAATGAGCACTTCCTTGAACATTTCATGATGTATTTAAACATAAGACATGAGCAGGAAGCTTCTCCCTTAATCACTTTCTGTGATCATTAGCTCATCTAGGAAAGGAGATGATGAGTATTTTGTCATAATCTAGAAAACAAGATGGTCGAGGGGAAAAAATGTAAAAAAAAAAAAGAAGAAGAGTTTTCAAATAAAGAATAGATGATATGCATCCATTATAATTTGTGATATCAATGTTCTGATCATTCGATAAAGTGTTGAGTTACACAAAAAAGGAGTTTTGTTTCCACTGCTGCCAACAAAATTTCTCATTAGTAATAACACCGGTTTAGTTTGTGTTTTATATAACGATATCATCTTCCTGCAGGCCGTTAGCAAGATGTGAAAAGTCAACGTCTTTGTTCTATGGAGGAAGCAAAAGTGATCCATTAAAATATCAGGATTTGGCAACACCTTAAAAAATAACAGTGAGGTGATGTCTAGCTCTTAAACCTTTAACCTCTAAATGCAAGTGGCATGGGCAATGCCTACAGAGGAGGTTAGGAAATTTCCACCATTGCTATGTGAGGAACTAGTAAAAATGTGTATTAAATTGGATAAAAAATATTCTTTTTATAAAGTGGTAAGTACGGTAAATTGTTTGAAAAGAATTGTCAACAATTTTTTTAAATATCACTTTGTAAGTCATCAACAAGAGGATAAAGTACAATTTTTTAATGTTGTTTGAAGTTAAAATGAGAACCATATATATTGTGTAATTGTTGTGTGAACAAAGATAAAAAAATTTAGCCTAGGATGACCACATGTCCCAGATATTGACTACTTTGACCTTAAGTTTTCAATCCCCTCTTTCATGAATAAATATCTTCTGTTCCAAGCACAACACATGTAATAAACAAACACCACCAGCATATTAGCACTCATTTACTCAGGAAACTGAAAAGCCCTTAAAAGATCCACAGTGAATGCAGATCAAAAGGGAAATGTCTCATGGGGAAAGAGGAAACTGCCCAAAATGTCAAGCATTTGGAATGTCAAATACTAAAATGCCATGTAACATCCACAAAAATAATTAAAAACACCAGACAACCAGTCAATGAATTCCACTCCACCTCACCTGCTTAGTTCAGGTAGCTGGAGGTAAGAAGGACAACCTATTCTGCAAGCATTCAGTCCTAGTGGCTACATCAAATTTGCTATATCAAGTTGACCCAACAAGACTATTTCCAGCCCCTCCTGCGAAGCCAGAACCACTAAAAGCATATGAGCACATACCCACCACCTTATTTAAACACCTGACAAATGATCACACTTCTGGACAATTCTATGTGGCCACTTCGTAGTTTGAGATTCTGACAGTTTATCACTGTCTGTTGATACAGGTTAGTTTTTTTGGGGGTTTTTTCCCCTTTTATTTAATTTAATTATGAAAATTACATTAGTTTACTGCATTATAAATACCAACATACTATGCATTATACAGTAATTACTTTGTTCCAACTTGTTTAAACAATTAGACATATAAACCACAAACTTACAATATATATATAGATGGACATGGTGCATGAGTCAGAGCTTCCTTTTCTCCATTATTGGAATACTACTAATAATATGAGTATCTTTTCTACCCGCTTTATAGTACTTTAGCACCAGAGTGCTAATCTCCCTCTTTGCTTCTCCTCTATACCTCCCTCTGGCTAGTTTTCTCTTCATCTCCATTAAAAAAGTTAGCCCAAGATTCCCAATATCCAGGTGAATGGATTTTATGTTGTGTTACAGAGGCTACTCAAAAGGGGGAAACATGAATGGCATGGGGAATAGCGAGACAGGCATTGATGGCATGGGGAGAGCGAGACAGACATGGTTGGCATGGGGAGAGAGGGACAGACAGGGATGGCACAGAGGGAGACAAACATGATTGGACAGTGTGACAGACATTGAATGTGTGATTGTGTGTGAATGTTTGGCTGCATGTGACATTGTATGTGTTACACAGTGTATACGTGTGGCTGCATCTGACATTGCATGTGTGTTCATGTGCCTGCATATGCGTGTGACACTGTGTGTGTAATTGCCTGGCGGCAGCAAGGTGCGGCAAAATATATGTTTTCATAGTCAGGGCCACTTTAAGACCCTGCTGGGCCAAAGGCCAAGTCTTTAGCAGTGGGCCTCCCTCGACCCAATTTTTCTAAAGTCTCATTGTAAAAAACTGTATGTGAATATAAACTTTTTAATATTAAATGCAACTATTTTCATATCACATTCACTTATTTGTATATGTAATAAAAATGTTATTGAAAAATTGCATTTATTGTTTGTTTTTTTTTTCTTTTACTTTTTATTCTCTTATATTATATAAATACATAAAGCAAAAACAGGTATACAAACAAAAGACATTTACAATAATTTGCAATACATTACACTGTACGCGGGATATGAGAGGAAGAGATAAAACACTTGATCGACACGCCATAACTATTATTGTCCAATGTTCAGCAAGGACCCCAAACAGATGTTTAAATTGCAAAAAAGCGCAAAAAGTGTCAGTCCGTATCCGAGGTCGTACCAACCGACTTCCCCCCAATTGCACAGTCCTGGTATTCTCCGATACTTCCATCTCTTCCAACCTATCCCGGGACTAAACACCATAACAAACATACATTTATAAAGTGAGATGCACCACCACGTAACCTATGGTTGAACTCTGTCCTGCTTCTAATAAACATTATTTTATTCTCTGGGTTTATTCTCCCTTCTTTTACTATTACCCTCGTCCTCTCCCTCCGAAAGAAACAGAGACTCTCTGTAACCCATAAGTCCAGATCTAATCTCGAAACCAAACAGAATTCTATCTAAGTTCTCTTTCTCTCAGAGGAAAATGTGCAAGCCATGGGGCCCATCTTTTCCTGAATTTTCCAATATACCCCTCATTATATGCTATGTTTTGTTCCATTACATACTGGTATTCAACTTGATTCTTAATCATTGTCCAAGTTAGTTGTTTTCTTTTATTCCAATTACGGGCAATAATCATCTTAGTAGCCATCATAATATGAATTAGGAGGTATTTGGGACGATGGGACAATATGGAAGAGGGCCACTTCTTTAGTTTTTTCAAGCTTTATTTCTAAGATTGTATCCGCTATTCCCAATACTTCTTTCCATAGTTTGTTAACTACTGGGCAGTCCCACCAAATGTGGGAGTGGTCCCCTACTCCCTGAGAGCACCTCCAGCATTGGGCCGAGTTGTTACTATTTATTTTATGCATAATTTTAGGAACTCTATGCCATCTATAGTTAATCTTTATTTGTAATTCTTCTAAATTCAGGCATTTCATTGATCTCTTAAGATCTGTGATTATAGAATACCACTGTTTCTTATCGAGCCTCTTATCCATATCGATCTCCCACGAGTCCCATGCTTTTGGTTTTTTATCGTTTTTTATTTATTTGCAACAGATTAAATAACCTGGGCATAACCTTCCTCTTTGGTTTTTGATCAAAGATTTTATCAATTTCACTTTCGATTGAATTCACTTTACTGGCTAATAATCTATTTCTCAAGTAATGTTTCAATCTTAGGTAAGTGAAAAATTCCCTTGAGGGCAGTCCTATTTCTATTTGAAGTTGAGAAAAGGGTTTTATTTGATCTCCCTCCATTAAATCCCCTATTTTCTTTTGCTTGTTCCAATTTTCCAAGGACAATTCATTCATATTATATTCTAAAATTTTGATTGATAGTGTCCTAACAATTGTAGGTGTAATCTTGTGTTTTTTCTTAAAACCCCTCCAAAATCTTAACAGGTCCCATATATACACTGGTGCCTCCTACTTGATGCGTTTTCTTTCCGCTTCCCGTTTGAGCCATAGTACTGTTGATAGATCTCCTATTCCCATTAAATCTGCTTCTATATGGTACCATGGTTCAAATGACTCGGAAACATCTTGCCACTTATGTATATGATATAATCTACTAGCTTCATAGTGTTTTACTACATCCGGAATACCTGTCCGCCCTTCTCGTGAGTGTTTCATTAAGTGATTTTTACCAATTCTGGGCCTTTTCCCATTCCAAACATACTGCTTAAATAGTTTCTGAATCAGCTGAAGCCCATATTTAGGAATTTGCAGTGGCAGCATCATGAAAAGATATACCCACTTCGGCAGTACATATGACCTGATAACGTTTATTCGACCTAACCAGGAAATTTCTTTAAAACGCCAAGTTTTGTTTAATTTAAGTTGTGTTTCCTGATAAAGTATATCGAAATTTTTTTCCAGCAAGTCCTGGATGCCGGTTGAAATATATATTCCCAGATGTATAATTCCCTTTTCCGTCCACTCTTGGGAATAAGTCTCCGTTATTGTCTTACTCTCTTCCTTACCCAAGTTAGACATTATCGTTCTTGTCTTGGCAAGATTTCATTTGTAATTGGATACTTCCGAATAGCTTTCCACTTCCTGTAGAAATGCCTTCATGGAGACAACTGGATTAGTCATTGTAATGACCACGTCATCTGCATAGAGGCATAACTTGTATTCGGAACCTCCAATCCTCACCCCACTAATAGAGTCATTCTGTCTAATTCTTGTCGCAAATGGTTCAAGGGTTAAAATGTACAGAAGAGGGGCCAATGGACAAGGGGCAGAATACAGAGCCATTATTGCCGAATGGACCGGGCCCACAAATCCAACCAACACCCGACTCATGGACCCTATTGAACGCCTTCTCGGCGTCTAACGACAGGGTCAGCTGGGGTACCCCCGCTCTACTCGCCTCCTCCACTATCCTCAAGAGCCTTCTAATATTATTATTAGATTGACGGCCCTGAACAAACCCTATCTAATCTTTATGTATCAAAGATGGGATCACTTTTTTAACCCTATTTGCTAAAACTAAGGAGTAAATTTTCAGATCATTATTTCTCAGGGAGATAGGTCTGTAGTTGGCCATATCAGTAGAATCCTTGCCTGGTTTTAAGATAGGTGATATAGCTGCCTGCAGCATCTCCTCTGGGATTTTACCCTCTATTATAAATTTATTAAATGCCTCAGATAGATGGTCTTCAATTTTGTGGCCAAACTTTGAATAAAAAGTATTGCTAAAGCCGTCTGGGCCCGGGGCTTTATTTTTTTTTAAAATGTCGTATTACTTCTAGAACCTATTCTTTATTTATTGGAAGATTAAGACTATCCAACTGAGACTGGGAAAGTGAAGGGAGGTTCAATGATGTCAGATATCTATCTATTTGTTCCGGAGTAACTCCACTATCCGGCAGGTTATAGAGTCCAGAGTAAAAACTGTTAAAAGCCTCACCTATTTCCTTTGGGTCAACCTCATCTGATTTCCTACCTTTACTTTCTTTATTCTTTTCTTTGCTCTAATGTCTTTCAACTTATTTGTCAGCATCTTCTCTGCTCTGTTCCCTGTATAATACCATAGTTATTTAAGTTTCAACAGGGCAAAATTAGTTTGCGCAAGAGTTTATATCCTTAGTTATTTCTATGATTTTTTGGGTAGTAGACTGAGAAGGACTTGATTTGTTATTTCTCTGTTGGATACTTAGTTCCAGATATAATTGGTTAAGGGGTGCCTGCTGTTTTCGTTTCAATTCGGACCCCAATTTAATAAAATAGCCCCTCATGACTGATTTAAATGCGCACCACACTGTTGATTTGGCCAATCCATCCTTGTTGTTCTCTGTATAGTAAAAATCAATCATATTTATCATGGCTTCTATATTTTCTTCTGTCCTTAATAATCAATCATTTAGTCTCCACGGGGACCTAATCTGCACAGACTGCGATGCATCAATAGTTAGTACTACCGCTGAGTGGTCTGACCAGGATATATCCTCTATGAAACATTTTCCACATATTTGTAGTAGACGTTGATCTCCCAAAAAATAGTCAAGGCGAGAGTACGATAAGTGGACTATGGAAAAGAAAGTAAAATCTGTTTCTTCTGGATGCGTTGTTCGCCAAAGGTCATACAACCCGTTCCATGCTATCATCCTCTGGAGTTGAAGTGAATTATTTTTAACTGATCTATCTATTTTATTCCCCTGACTAACTTTTTTATCTAGTTCCACGTCAACAATACAGTTAAAATCTCCTCCTATAAGTATAGAACCTTGTGCCAACCTATCCACTTTATTGATCATTTTATTCAAAAAGACCATTGGTTTCTTATTGGGAGCATAAAGATTTAATAGTGTGTATAATCTATTCTCAATTCTACATATCACGAGCACAAATCTACTCTCTTTATCTACCTCTCTATATATTTATTCGTACTCTAACTTATTAGAAATTAAGATAGCGACTCCTCATTTTTTTATCTCTAATTGGGGGAATTTTTTCTCTACAGTGTGTCTCTTGTAAAAATGCTATATCGATCTGATTCTTAAAGATATACCTTGTTAGGAAGTATCTTTTCTGGGGGGTATTCAGTCCCTGTACATTAAGTGTCACGATTTTAACCATTGGAGGGAGGGCTATTACGTATACCCACAAGGACGACCAGATACGCAGTGGTGCAGTGCCTCACAATCACAACATATAAGCAAATAACACATAACATCAAAAAAAGCCACTAAGGGCTTAAAATATGGCCAGACCCCCTCCCGCAAGGTGTCTGCCATTTCCCACCCGATTTCGTGTTCTATCCTCTAAATGTAAACGAACACTTATTTGGCTCTCTAGTGTGAGAGCCCATATGGGGGTGAGTGATCGCAAAGTCCCTTCATTTTTCCTTTTCCTCTTTGCTTTCCCTCTTTCCTCCTTTACCCACTGTCCCGATAACCGCGTACAGCGGAAGAAAAGAAAAAGGTTTAAAGATTACTGTAAATATTGCCACACCAATCTTCCTTAATCCTGTGATAAGGTCCTGAGCAACTTGTACTACGTAACTTCTATTTAATAATAAACTTTTAATCTCCTCAATCTGCAAACAACTATACCTCCTCGTGACACCCTTCAAAGAACAAAACATCCTTAAGATTTGTGACTATCACAACCTAAAATCTAGTCATAATTAGTGTATTGTGCTTATTTTGGTAAATTATATTGTCCAAATATACTATTAGTGATCCTTCTTTAATGAAGAGTTAAAAAAAAAAAAAAACAGAGAATCTGCATATATTAATACGTGTCAAACACTCAAGTGATATAAAAATTAAGATTAAATTGAAATTATTCCCCTTTATCCTTGGGAAATCTAAGTAGTGGAAATTCTTAAAAACAATTACCACCTTGTGGTGCTCTACAAAGTGTAATAACTAATATTCCACTGTGTATAATGCTCTACTGGTATTTATATACTGTGCACTAATTAAATATTTCCTCCCATGGGGCTGATGTCATACGAGCCACTAGAGAAAAAAGAAAAAAAAAAAAAGAAAGAAACCTGCAGTGAAAAAACTCTGGAATATTGCTCTTACTTCCATATGCAAAACATATCATGAGACCTACAGTGTCTTAAAAAAAAAAATGGAAAAGGAGAAAGGGGGGTCTCTCCTAGCCTTCCTACTCTGACGGTTTACTAAAGATTTTCTTCCTCTCTCCTTCTCTCCATCCTTCCCTCTCCTCTCTCCAACATCTGTAAACTGTTATTCCTTCCCAAGAGTCCGTTCTTTCTCCTTCAGCCATGCCAATACTTTATCTGCTTTATTGAACACTATTCTTGAGGATTCATATGCAACACTTAGTTTAACCGGGAATCCCCAGGAATATTTTATATTTGCTTTCCTTAGTTCCAAGGTAGCTTCTGAGAAGGATCTCCTCATCTGCCTTGTAGTTTTGGATAGGTCGGCAGAGCATGCCAGATTCTGATATTTTTCCGGGGGTTTTGTTATATCCTTAAAGGAGTTAGCTAGTTTTGGCTTAACTAATCTATAGACCCGTTCAAACAGGATTTCATGCTTATCCTGTCTGATTTTCAATGAGTCACACATTTCTGTTAAATAACTTTCCAATTTGTCCGTCGTGATGTCCTCAGAAATTCCTCTAATCCTCAAGTTGATTCGCCTTTCCCGATCCTCAAATGTTGCCGCTTGTAATTCCAATTCTTCAATCCTGTTCTGTAATGTAGTTGATAATTCTTCTGTCCTGGTCAATCTACTTTTAACTTCTACCAAACAAAATGCTTTCTGCTTTATTCTATTATCATGCTTTTCCATCTCTGCTGTAATTTATTTTAGGGAGATCTTTATTTCTTGTTTAAAGAGAGAAAACTGAGTCTCCAAACATTTCTTCAGGATATCCACTGTTAACATTTGGGAATCCGAATCTGATGAGGCGTCAAGATGTTGTCTTGAAGTTTCCAAGTCCTCCTGCGTAGATAGCATGTCTGAGGCATCTTGTGATGCATCTAGCACATCTCTTTGGGGAGTTGTGACAAAAATAGAAGCCATTTTCTTTGTCTTGTCCCTTTTCTGATCTTGAATCCTCTGCTCCTTTTTTTTTTAGCTGGTTTTTTACTTCTCCCTTTTTCGTAGCCATATTGGGAGATTTAAAGTTCAATTAGGTAAGTGATGACCTCTTATTTAGGGTTTATATTATCCCCTTTCTGTTCTTGGCTTTAACCGCCTAATCCACAAAGGGGGACAGACCAGGCATCTACTACCACTATTACGGGGAAGATACTTTCTCTCCCTTCTCCTCAAGTTGTTTTGAATGAAGAACACGTCAATCTTATCCTGTTGCACCTGTGTTAATATTTATAGGAAGGTTCATTTATCCTTACAAATTGAGGAAAACACATTTGGTCACCTATCCACCACTGATTCGCTCTAGGTTCTATGTGTCTAACTGGACCTCCACTCCCCAGTAATGTCCAGTCCCACATAGACCTCTGAGCCTTTTCTTGCCAATATGCTCCCTCTGTGCTGATCTATATCGTACACGAGTGCTTCAGTTTTTGTGGCTATAATACTTCATTTGCTTGGCACAGGGAGAGAGAGAAAAAAAAAAGATTGTTTTTCTCCCACCTAATTTGAATTAATTTGGTACTACTAGTTACATATTCACAAGCAGTCAATAGGGTTTTTGCACCATGCAGTTACAAACTAGCTATTTCAATGTGTCCAGTTTGGCATAAACCTCTGAGCCTTTTCCTGCCACTATACTCCCTCTGCACTGCTCTGAAGCGATCACAGGTGTTTCATTGTGTTTATAACAGTAATCCAACGTTTGCTCAAAATGTGGGTTTTGCAAAACATTATACTCTTACTTACTTATAACAGAGTTTACAGAAGTCCTGAATTACTTGTGTGAAGACTTTGTTTTATACTGCTAATTAGGTACTCACAAACAGGTAAGAAAGTCTCTGTAAATTCAGCTGAAACCAGCACCATGCAATTGCTTATAGCTATTACAGAGCGAGTGAGCAGAAATACAGAAGATTAGGGAGATTTAGACTTTTTCAATGTTTGCTCCAACATCTACCAGGGTAATATTTGGAGCACTTATCTGTCGCCTTGCTTTCTTAGGGACCATCCAAATCGGCACTAGACTCTCCAGGATATTTTGCAAGCTCCGCTCAATATCCCCCTTCAGATCAGGTGTGCCATGCGCTCGTGTCCTCCTACCTCCCCTTGTCCAGCTACTTCGAGTGTTAGGCAGCGGAGTTTAAGAAGAAGAAAGGAAGAAACGGGGACCTTTCCTCCCTTTTCGGTTCTCCGCTGGGCGAGTCATGTGACGGGTAGTAGCATTGCTGCTGGAATCGCGCGATCACTCACTTCCCTGTAGGCTCCGCCTTAGCGTCCTACATCACGTCCATTTTCTGCACCCACATTGCACCTAAAAGGACTTAACACAACACCATACAGTATCCACAGCACTTGTCATGCACCTATATTGCACCCACACAATTTGGCATGGCACAGTGTCAATTTGCCCCACAGAACATATCACAGTGTCATTTTGTCCCACAGAACTTCCCCTGCAGAACAAGACACAGTGTCACTTTCCCCCATAGTACATGTTATTTTGCCCCACAGAAAATGCCACAGCATCAGTTTACCAATTAAAATAAGCCACTGTCAGGTACCAATTAACATGTCACAGTCACTTTGTCATTAACATATGCAACAGTCAGGTTGCCTGTAAATATGCCACCACTTGCCCATTAATATGCCAATATTATTTTGCCATCAATAAGCCACAGTTAATTGCCCAATTATATGCCTGTATTATTTTGCCATTATTAAGCCACAGCCAATTTGCCCAATATTATGCCAGTATTATTTTGTCCATTAATAAGCTTCATCCAATTTGCCCAATAATATGCCACCCTCCTTCCTCCTTCCTCAGTACTCCCCTCCTGGCTGCTCCGTGTACTGTCATATCCAGTTGCAATGATTTTTTTGTTTAAACTTTTTTCTCTTTTATTTTCTTTCGTCAGCCGCATCCAGCAGATGCTGACTGCCAGCAGCTGCCCACATGACTGTCTCCATGCATCTTTAAATGCATCTATTGTGGTTGTTAGCACTACCTCTCTTGGCAGTGAGTTCCAAAACGTTATTGTCCTTATTGTAAAGTATCCCTTCCTTTGCAGTCTATGAAATCTTTGCTCTTCCAGCCTCAGGGGGTGACCTCTTGTTCTTTGTACATTTCTGTTAATGAACAGGTCACTGGAGAGCTCTTTATATTGACCCTGCACATATTTATATAATGTAATATCCCCTCTGAGACACATTTTTTCTAATGTATATAAATGCAAATTTAAGATCCTCCAATCCCCTTATTAATTTTGTAACCCTCCTTTGCACTTTTTCTAGTTCCATATGATCTTTTTTAAGGACTGGTGCCCAGAATTGTGCTGCATATTCAAGGTCCTTACTTGGATGACTGCTGGATCATCCCCAGCCCCTCTAAACAATCTGTCCTTCCGGTCCGCATCTTGCCGAACCCTAGCACCCGGGAGACAACATACAGTTCGGCATTCGGGGTCCTGGCAACCAATTACACTATTTGGTTGAAAATCAATTTAAAGAGATGGACAAATGGTACCTAGTTCCTAATAAGATGGATGAATCCTATGCAGCTTATTCAGGGTAGCAGACCCAGAAGGTACTCCCAGCAGTAGTTTAAGAGAGGGTAAGGAGGAGACTATTTAGCTTCAACGATTTTAATACCAATAAAAACATATAAAGAATCTTACATTCAAAGATCCACTTGAACAATACATATATAGAGTCCCAGTAGCAGTCTCCTCTTGTCCACTACGCGTTTCACCCTCCTCTGTGAACCAGTTGGATCTTTAACCCCTTGGTGGGCTCCCTGGATGCTGTATAGACTGAGCAGATCTCTGCTCAGGAAGATGTGAGTGTGTTCTCACTTATTATTTGTTATCAGCACTTTTATGTGATATACTACACTATATTATTTCTGTTCTGTTTTGTTTTATTTTTTTTCCCTTCGGATCGAATATTGAGCTGATTTACTTTAAGGCTGATTTACTTTAAGGGTAACACTTTATTATTTATTTTTCCTGAGTTGTGTGTTTTGAAGTGTTGGGTCACAGCGCACGTTTTCACTTGTGTGTTGTTTTGATTTGTTTATTGCCAGGAGTGAGACACTGGTAGAATTTGCTGCAGCTGTTTCCACCACAATTGGGCGCAGTGTGTTTCTCTCTTGTTTCTAGTCTTATATTGAGGCTTTTCTTTTTTTACCTAAAGGAATATCCAAAGTTTGGGGGGTCGTCTTATAATCAGGGTTGTCTTATATTCGAGCAAATACGGTACTTAGAAAATTGGGCAGACTAGGTTGGCCGAATGGTTCTTATCTGCCGATACATTCTATGTTTCTATGTTTCTGTACCAGACCAAGCTGATGAAAGACTAGGATATGCAAATTTATATAACACATAAATTGGAAATGGTTGAAAGACTAAGACTTTCATAATGCAGCACTGAAATAAAAGACTTTCATTAAGGCACTAATTACAACACTTTTGCATGTCCAGACGATGAACTGACATTGGAGTATGTTAAAGGCAAGTTTGTGGATGAGTATAAGAGCAAAACAGAAAACATTAACTGTGAAATTGTCTCCAGTGCATAATCTGCATTACAAATTAAGAATAGGAATAAAGACAGCAACATGCAGCTAGAAACGTGTGAATGCTTTGTGAGAAATCAAGTCACTTAAAGGCAGATTTCAGAATTTGGAAAGCCAGAATGCAAAAACAAGGTCAATTGCAAAAGGCTAATAGTGTGAAGGACAAAACAGATGAAACGAAATATGTTTTTCAATCCAAATGTGGCACCTCATCTTTGAATACGTGGTGTCAATACTCCATCAATACTGAATCAATATTCAATATTCAGGAGCATGACAAATGACAGAAATTACTTCACCCAACTTGATCAAAGTAAAATGGAAGAAATCACCACAGATAATAGATCAATAATGAAATTAGAAAGAATAGGAAACTGTTGTATTTACTGTCCTATCTCCCAAAGTGTCTCCAGAAAAATACTCATAAAAAATGTTTTATATGTGCCTGCTCTTGAAAGTAATCTTTTGTCTGTAAAAAAGGCAAAGTAGTGACTTTCGAAGGAGACAATTGTATCATCACAAAAGGGGATTGCTTAGTCGCAAAAGCTAAAATCACTAAGTTTCACAGTATGCAAGCACAACCACACTTTGTTAAACCAATCTAAAGGGAATGAGGAACATGAGAAACATAAAGTGAGTGAAGAGGCAGGAGATGGAAGGCAGGTGGGGACTGTGATAGCTTAGTGAGTTACACAAGAGGTTAATAAATAGGTGATCTCAGTGGGTGAATTAAAATCGTACATACTGTGTATAGATGGTGTGAGGGGAGACTGCCACTTGGTTGATTGAGAGGTAAAGTCACACCATGTGATAAACCAAACCTATATTGGAAATTAGCCTGGGGCGTATGGGATGTCAGGCAATAAGAGAGGGTACTGAACAATATGAGTCCAATTACTGGGGGATGATGGGTCTGGTCTGTGACTTTGTGTATGGATCTTGGAATATGAGGGAAAACATGGCAGTTACACTCATTAAATAATGTTCTATGAGAAGCAAATGAAAGAGTGAAAAAAGATAGTTAAGGAAGTACATGAGAAAAGCAGAGACAGATTATTTAAAATATATGAATTTTGAAGATGACACATTTCAAAGTGGCATAAACCAGAGAGAACAAGATATTTTAGAAACAACGAAACTTGGACATTAAGTCCAAAGGAATCTGAATTTAACACTCTCAGTCCAATTGCTGGGGAATGATGGATCTGGATGTAGTGTTGTATTCGACATTATTTAAATCTATTTAAAAATCAGAGTTTTAGATGTTTTGTAAATTTTTGACTGTGATTTAAGTACAACACGCATTCACATTGTCAGTTCATAATAGGAATACTTTTAATAGATATAAAGCCAGATATATCCACTACGCCCAGTCGGATGACTAAAGTAAGCTGCACAAGACCTCTAGCATCTAAAGCCAGAAACAGAAATACATTTGAAGAATATAAGAAAGTGTGGTAACACTACTAGAATTAAAATGAATACAGTAACGGAAATGAATACAAATAACAAATACAAACACTTATCATGAAGGTATGTAGGGGTACAGATGGCTCATATATATATATATATATATATATATATATATAAAATGGAAACACATAACAGGATATATAGTGACCTTATCATAAGGATTAACAGACCTACTACTGGATGAAATTTGTTGAGGACTTTGCATGGACTCTGATCATGGCATCCAGCTGGGCTTCTACAAAGTGGCTATCTGATTGCTCATGCTTCATAGTGGATGCATCCAACAGAGACTTTTATATACTGACACGGCTGCTCTTGTGTGCGGTTTAAGAGAGCAGTGTAACGCTAACAAGTTGAGTGGGCATTTCGTATATCCACAACACCTTTTAGAGTGTCTTTAATATACTATACTATATATGTTTATGTTTTTTCATTTTATATGCACATTATACCATCTGTACCCCTATACACATTCAATTGTTTGTACTGATTTTAGTTTCAGTCGTTTTACTTACTGTACTACTTTTAATTCTAGTGGTGTTAGCGCACTTTTCATTTGTGTTCCACAGCGCATCCAAAGCAGGGAGATGAGAACAGAGTTTGGCTTAACTCCAGGAGAAGAATCCGAGCCTCAGTTTAGAAAACACCCTTACATAAAAGGGAACCTTTCATTGCTAGTACAGTAACATTTGCATAGCTACTGTGCTTAATCAGACAGTTATTTATTGGTAAGATAAAGGGAGGGTTTAAAATGTGCCAGATTTCACAGATGGGCCCTTTCTCATATGAAAATGGTTTCACTTGAACAAGTGGCTTTCGATTTGTGAATAGATGGTGAACATTCCACAGTACCCAAAGGATTTGTATAACTAGGAAAAGTAAAGCGTATACTGAATATAAACAAATCTTTTAAGAAAATCAATTCTAATTACAGGGTTTTCTTATAAATCACACAAACTAAACAAAACAAATGACCATTCCCTGAAAACTTCTGTCATCTGCCACTCCACTACTATTTTACAGTATAGGGATTCCATTCTAAACATAGTAAAATGCACTTGCAGTATTATTATTATTCGGTACATTGTAATGGTATACACCAAATGGGGTCTGGCACACCTAGCTCTAGTACAGGACCGCTTCAACCATCTATTGGAACCCGATAGGAGTCCTGAGTGTATCATCATTGTCTTTGTTCTTATCTATGCCAGTGAGTCATCCTCCTATCTTTTACCAATTTTTGTTTATAGTTTCCAGACAATTTTCAAGAACATTGCAATTATTCATGTTAGTTATATTAATCCATCTCATCCCTCTATCCATAGTAAGCTGGTATGTTACTTGATTTTTTTAGTTCGTATTCCACCTTCTTGCAACCAGCACCTTTGTTGCTAGCAGAAAATGTACTAGGAGTTCTTGTTCTAGATTTAATTTAGGCCAATCTAAATGGATTTTTTTATAACCACTATGCCCACAATCTCCTTCAATTTTCTAAATGTTTTATTAAAAATTAATTAATTTTATTAAATTGTGGAAGCAAGGTGAAGTTTGCCAGTCCCTTGTCCCATGGAAAAATGTATTATTTTTATTTAAGGGGCCGCAGGTATTTTGCTAGCCCATGGCCCAAGGTGGGCATTCATTTATATTTTTGGGGCCAGCAGCAGTCTGACATCAGGGGTCTGTTTTATGCTCTCTTCTATTTAATTTGTGATCTCCTAAGTTGTGTTGAGAGCCATGTCTCAGTGTTTGCTGATAACACAAAATTAGGTAAGGTAATAAAGACTAACCTTGATGTTTAATCTTTGCAGGAAGATTTGGACAAAGTAGGGGACTGGGCAACCAAGTGGCAAATGAGGTTCAATATAGACAAATGTAAAGCAATGCAATATACATTTTAAATGGTATCTTCCTGGGTAAAACTACTAATGAAAATAATTTAGGAATAATTGTAGCTAACAGACTTAGTAACAGTGCTAATAAAAGGGCAAATAAGATATTGACATATATAAAATGGGGTATTGATTCACAGGAGAAGGATATCAGCTTGCCTCTTTACAAGTCAATGGTAAGACCACACCTTGAATTTGCAGTTCAATTCTGGGCCCCAGTCCTTAAAAAGAATATTATGGAACTAGAAAAAGTGCAAAGGAGGGCTCCAAAATTAATAAGGGGATTGGAGGATCTTAGTTACGAAGAGAGACTACAAAAAGTGAATTTATATTCACTACAAAAAAGTTGTCTCAGAGGGGATATGATAATATTATATGAATATGTACAATGAGGGAAGACTGCAGAGGAAGGGGACAGAGAGACCAGCAGGTGAGTACTGGGGATGGGGGAGGGGTAATAGCTTTTATTAGTGGCATATTAATGGGCAAAACAATAAAGAGCTCTCCAGTGGCATGTTCCTTAACAGAAATTAACAAAGAACAAGAGATTATCTCCTGAGACTGTAAGAGCAAAGATTTCATAGACAGCAAAGGAAGGGATTATTTACGGTAAGGACAATACAAATATAGAACTCACTGCCAAGAGAGATTTTCTATCAAGTACAATAGATGCAGTTAAAAAGATCTAGATGTTTGTTTGTTTTTAGAAAATCAGAACATACAGGCATGTTATTAATAGAATAAGCATTAGTTATAGAGCATCTTTAACCAAGGAGAAGGTTCCATAGGGGTTTTTGCATTCTTTAGGATAAAAATCAGGAATGATAGGTAGAAGGTTTGAAGTCGATGGGCTTAAGTCTTTTTCAACCTAAATTACTATGTTATTATGTTACTATGTTAATATGTTACTATAACAATGGTTAGGCAGCAAACACAAAATGTAGCTTTACTTGGCATCCTATATTTAGCCTGAATCCCACTAGCTTATTCTTCTCTATCTACACAATAAGTGGAGACACAATTACTAGATACTACAGCAAACTGTTTTAATTTAGATTATTAATCATTTAAAGAGACATGACTTAAAAGTGATATGAAAATAGATTTTTATGAGAATAGGAGAATAGATTTAAGTCATTTATTTATAAAGGTCAAATTATCCTCTAATGCATATCGGTAGTGGTATGTTTCTGGTTCTCAAAAAAGTCCTTAACTGCTACCAAGTATACTGAATTTAGTGATTGTCCAATTGTTGTCAAATACTGTTGTTCAGTAGATGGATCATTAGTAGACCATGTGGACTAGTTTCAGTATTTTTGATTTACAAGCTTTCCATCACCAGAGTATTATATTGCGAGTCTGGAAAATAAAAATGATCTAAAATCAACTAAACATTTAGTTAGCAGAATTGAAAGCAAATACATAAATTGGGAGAAAATTTATTTTTAAATGTCCTGCCTATAACATCACACAGTGTGGCTTAAAATGCAAATCACACATGTCCCATTGAAAATAGGTAATTTGGATAATAAGCCACACTGTGATGTAAGCAGGAAATACCACAAATACATTTAAAACCCATGTGCCTCCTAATATATGCATATGCATTCAATTCTGCTACTATAATCGATAGCAATTTTAAATGTTTTATTGAAGTTTTTAAAATATTAATATTAATATTTTTTACAGACATCGTATATATTACCATTTATATTTTCAACAGATATTTTATAAATTAAATAAATAAATGATATTAATAATTTTACAGTTTTGAAAATATATAAATACTATCATTATATGTGTTAATAACATTCTTTATTATTGATCGTTTTTTATATTTTTTTATTCATAGTTTATTTACAGTATAAACAATGTGCTGTTAACATATTCCCTTTAAGTACCCATATTATGACTAAATCATGTATTAATTATACATTGGTCAGAGAAACTTAAAATACTTTTAGTATATCTATTTTAGATAAATATACCTAATATACTATCTTTTAAAAGGCTTTTAAAGGATAACACTAATACTATTGGTGGCATATATATTGTTATTATATCATTGTACTTTCCTCTTATTATTTACTCTGATATTTGCATTTATTTTAAATGATATTTTCAGTTTAACAGCAACCTCAACCTCAAGGCAAGTTAGTGAGGTTCCACAAAAACAATGTGGACCATCATGTTTTGACAGTGCAATTTTACTTTTCAATGGGGAATAGCAAGTAGGATAGAATACCCTTTTCTCACCTTATCACCCTTTATAGTTGGTCATTACCATAACCATAAATCTGCTCTGTCTGACAGTCAGACAGTGGGCTTTAACAGGGGGAGTCTTAAGATCTTTCTTCTGTTTCTTACATTTAGCTTCCTGTGGAAATCATTAACTCAAATGAATAGGTTTTTAAACAGCTTTCTAATAAGTAAAACAAAAACAAAAAAATAACTCTCCCGATCTGAAGTTAATGCAGTTGTTCTATCGGATGGGAAGTGGCTAATTAAACTACTCTATTTGTTCATGATTTGTGTTTTATAATTTTATTTTATTTGCAATTAGATAGGATATGGGTTTCTGCTGTGTTCACAATTTCACTAGTCATGCAATACTAGTGAACATACCAATGGTAGCAATATAGTGATGGCACTTTTGAATTTCGACGTCAGCCTTACCATGGTCATAATTTCATCTTCTTGTCAACTTTACATATCTTGTTTTAGGACACTGGAATTTCTGTGAAGTTAAAGATATCTAATTGTTTTTAGAAGCAGGTTTGATTGCAACTGGTCCCCTCCTGGCTTCAGGGGGCATACTGCTGTGAGGTTTTGTTTGACCTAAGTGTTTGCCTAGCTCATAGGGTGGTTAATTCTTCAGGTGTCTATAGAACTAGCAGAAGCCTGTGTGGTGCATAGTAATTAGTGATCACCAGAAACTCGTGTACCTTTAAAATTATGTGGCACATTTATTTATTAACGGTGCACATCAGTACTATTCTCAATCTGGAGCTTTCCTCTACAGCTAATGAAGGTTATTCAAACATTTAAACAGTTGATAAATTACATACATTTCAATAGCCTTCTTCACTCAAGTAGGGAGTCCTGGATCACTAGATCTGCAAACTACTCTTACGTTAGTATAGAAGAAAAGATAGCAGTAATATCCAAGCTTATATATTGGGAAACTGAACTTCAACTGTTACTTGAGCTTAAATACACTACCTGACAATGCACACACTAGTCTGAACAAGGTACAATACATACAGTTTCCTTATTCTAGCTATAACCAGCTTGGGCTACACCAGAGTATTCAGAGAGAGGTGCAACCACATAAATAAAGCATACAGTGGAGCAGACCACATAGTCAGCTTGGGAATGGGACAAAATTAACTCTTAAATTCCTGAGATATCTCACACTGCGTATGTGAGCAAAGTCAGTGTTACATGCCTGTACACTGAATGTCTCCATGTTTCCCTATGACAAGACATATATTACACATACAGTAGGGACATTGCATTCATGCATGCGCAGTGTTTGTCCTTTTATTAAAGTGGGACTTGGCATGCCAAATTCTGAATATATAGCTATATGATTAGAATTTTCAGAAATGTTCAGAGAGTACAACATGCTAAATTATGTCAAAAATATGCATAATATAATGAGGAATGCTCCCCAACCTTTACATTCATACAAATACGTACAATATCACAAAAAAGTAATTTAGAAAGAAATGAAGGTATACTGATTCAGCAATATAATATTAATAATATAATTCTCATGGCTATTTTCTTCCTCAGTTGTTCCTAAAGTAAAAGCCTCATATATATTTACTGACATGCCTCTAAATGACTTTAACATACAAAAGGAAGAGTAGCTTGAAGTATCTAATTGAGACAAATTTAGTGACAGCATGAAAAGACAGCAATGGTGTTGCTGTTTTATTGGGACAACTGAACAAACAGGACAAGGAAGTTACAGACGGCGGATGAATTTGTGACATCCACTGAGAATTAGACAATTTACATCCCATGACATGGAATCTTTACAAACCATTTGCTAGTTAACAACTAAGTGTCAGAACTTAAATACATGATAATGTAACAAAAACAACTCCATTGAATAGGATTAGAGTACTGCCTAGTATTCGATAGATTCCCTTTTATCCTTTAATTGTTCTCCAAGAGAAAATCGGTTTGTCACCTCTCAATTTCAATTTTATTTTTTTACTGTTTGTTCTTTTACTCTTTATTGGATTTTTTAAAATATACATATATTCCTTCAAACACAAGACACTTTACAATTCTTTCTTGCAGTAAACATCATCAGATTACCCAAACAATAACCAAAAAAATACAAATATCTTTCACCCTGCCAACCTAGGAGGCTATTGCTTTAGATATATTTAGATCTTGAGTTATAGACTACTTAATATTTCAAAATTGAAGGTTAAACTTTCTTGACCTATTCTCCAAAGGAAAAAAAAACAGCTAACTTCGTGTTAAAAACTGAGACCAGCTTGGGAATACGCGTTGATAACATAAAGATCCAAAAGACCTCCCTTTTATTTAAATTCTGTAAAACATCACTTCCCTGGATGGTACCCCACCTTTTTCAATACCTAAAAAGGAAAAATATTTAGGACTGCCATTGTTACAGGTAATAGAAATGATAACTAGTCCCAGATCCGCAACAACAATGAACCTGGTGCAAGTAGTCCAAGACGCCTCCCAGGTCTCTATACGTGAAAGTAATAAATACAGACTCCAGCACTCAGTGTGAAGTGGAAAACTTTATTCACACACTTGGCGACGTTTCAGTCCTGTGACGGATTTTCTTCAAGCCTGAACACTGAGTGCTGGAGTCTGTATTTATTACTTTCATTGTTACAGGTAAGACAGTTTTTCCCTATAGGGGACTTGAGAACTTTAGTTTCTTCACTGGTTAAATGTTCCCTAATACGGGCATTCAATTGTCGGCAAGTGCAGCCCACATATTGAATGCCACACTTGTTACCAGGTACACCACATATTTTGTCGCACAGCTGATATACTCTTTTACCACAAAAGTTGCTCTTGTAGCAGATAACACAATTTATATGCATGTGCTCATGATTTTGCAGCACTTGCAAGCATTGTGGCCACAAGGGTATGGTAGTATGCAACCAAGTTGACATTTTCTTCTTTTTAGGGGGTTGACTGGTCTATTACCCAGGGAGCAAGGCCGCTTAGATATATATTTGATCCCCTGCTCAATAACTTTCTTATAGGTGGGATCAGATCTCAAGATTGCCAAGTGGTTCTGAACAATGCCCCTTACCTGATTAAATTCCTCCCTATATGTTGTAATAAAATTAACAGAATCCCTATCACGCCTACCCTGACTCTGTCTATTTCTTACAGTGAGACATGTATCACAATGCTTTTGATTGGCCATAGTGAAAAATTGTGAAAAAAATACCTCATGTGTTGAACAGTTTTGCTTGAGCCTTATAAATTGGCCAGTGGGGATACCACTCTTAACATGCACCGGATGGCAACTTTTAGCATAAAAGAGCGTATTATCAGCTACTTCCTTCCTGAAGGTAGAAGAGACTATATCCCCACTAGTCACCCCACTCATCAGCTTAAGATCCAAAAAAATAATATACCACCTTATTGGTCTCAAATGTAAATCTGAGATTCAATGGACTGTTGTTCACATAAGTTAAAACGGACTCAATGGATTGTGTTTCACCAGGCCAAACCGAAAACAGGTCATCGATGTAATGACCAAAGAAGACTATACTGTCTCAAAATGGATTGTATGCACATAAGATATATGTCTTCTACCACCAGGCCATATAAAGGTTGGCATATGAGAGTGCAAAACGAGCCCCCATAGCCGTCTCTTGAGTGTGGAGGTATAATTCTTCTTTAAATGTAAAAAGTTATGGCTCAAAAGGTATTCCATAGTCCTACAAAGGAATTCAATCATATCATTAGTATAAATACTGAATCTCAAAAGACACTTGTGAAGGAAATCAAGGACTATTGAATGCAGAATACAGTAAAGAGTAAAGAGTAACATCCAGTTAGCACCAGCTATAATTTTCCTGTCAAGTGATGTTATTAGGTTGGCCTAGTATATGTGTGGAATCCCTGATGTATGCCTTCTGGGCTACAACAATAGGCTTACGGTAATGATCCACTCCTTCTGACAGACCCTCCCCCAAATCATCAATCCCTGATATAATTGGCCGACCGGTAGGCTCTGTCAGAGTTTTGTGGATCTTGGGGAAAAAAATTAAGAATTGCTGTGACTGGATATTTTTTAAATATGTACTGCACCTCATCAACCTATTCAAAATAAAGAAGTAAAGTTCTGAGAGTTGCTGCTGAAAGTGTTTCATGAGGTTAAAGGTAAGTCCGACAACTGATGCAGTACCTCACGTACATATGCTGTTCTATTCATTACAACTACTATTCCCCCCTAATTTGCATTCTTTACAACTATTTCTTGGTTTTCCATTAACTCTCTTTCATTCATTCTCTTTTACTTTCTTAAGTTATTGATTTGTCATTGTCTTTGTCTGCCTTCTGGTCGATTTGTAGTCTAAAGAAACATCTTTGGTATTAAAATTGCAGCTACAAGAAGAATTAACAATTTACTAGATAAAAGACACTGTCCTCTTTTTACATCAATCGACATTAGTATTTTTAGTATATATTTAAACCCTTTGCATTGACTTAACATAATACATATTGCTAATTAGACATGTGCAAAACTAAAATTTTCGTTTATGGAATGTATGTAATGCTATTGGTATTCGATAAACCGACTCTATTTCGGTTTATAGAATGCCAATAGCATGAATGGACGAAATGATTTTCGTTTATTAACCATTCGTTCATTCGGCTTTCGTTAGTTTAGCATTTTCGTTAATCGTTTTTCGGACGAATCAACGAAAATGCTATTTTTGGCAGAAAATGCATTAGTCCGAAAAATGAATGCACATGTCTATTGCTAATGACTATTCAATATTTTCAGTTTCCTCCCAGGTGTTTTCAGAAATGAGACAAAAAATATACCGTATTTTCCGGCGTATAAGACGACTGGGCGTATAAGACGACCCCCCAACTAAGTTGTCTTATAAGCCGGAAAAATCGCATCTATATTTTAACTTTTTAGGTTAAAATATAGAGTTTGCCACCCTCCTCCCCCTTCCCCAATCCCCAATCCTTACCTATTTTCTGCTCTGTCCGTTGCTGTGACGGAAGCGTTGTGAGCTCCCCTCAGGCCGCTCGGTCAATAAAGTTTGTTTAAAAAAAAAGTTTAAACAAACTTTATTGAAGCCGCGCGGCCTGAGGGGAGCTTACAACGCTTCCCTCACAGCCACGGACCGGCTTAACAGCGCGAGCGGAGACAGAGCAGAAAATAGGTAAGTAAATCCCAGTACCCGGTGTATAAGACGACACCCCAACTTTTGAAAAGATTTTCACGGGTTAAAAAGTCGTCTTATACGCCGGAAAATACGGTATGTTTGTGAAAACATGAACCAAATGACCAACATTCAAAAAATGACTACTTAAAACATTATGACAGAACTACTCCAATGTGCTTTCTATTTCACACCATGTCTAGTCAAAGTTAAAAGCATTTTCTCAATCTCTCTCTTCTTTCTTTTTCCCTTGTTTCTTTCCTCTTACCTCCTTGTCTTACTTCAAATGGCTTTTTAAATCGAAAACCTCTTTAATCTGCATTGTGACCTCTCTGTGATCTTAAGTATACCTAAATTCATAAATTGTTAAATCTTCTAAAGAATAAAAAAAAATTTACTTTGAACTATCTTGTCCTACTACCACCTATAGGGCAATCGTCCCCATTGACCTTCAACACTCTGGATTCGCTTATACTCTCATTGCTGCCCTTTTTTTTGGGGAATACCCTTCTCGGTCAGCTATTACATCTATCGGCTACTGGATCATCGTTAATCAATCGTCAATCATTCTGTATATTTAAATCTCTTAAAATTGACCCATTACAAAAAATAAAGAAGTTCCCCACACATTCACCTGCTAAACATTTGCCTGATTTGGCTTTTGAAGCACTGGGCTCACATCAAAACCCTGTTCTACTCTAATTGTAGTAGTAATTGTAGTAATTGCTCTAAAGTAGAGTCTATTGATACTACTTTATCATAACATGTGTCTCTATCAATTACTGTACCTGTGGGCTAAAACTTATACGTTATTAGTTACACTTATATCTATCATTTTGTTGTACTCCCCCCCCCACACACTTTTTAGGTTTCTCAACCTCTTCTATATTGGACCAATTTTGCTGGTTTGTGTCAATTGTATTTACACTTAGCATTCCTGTGCTTGTGTGGTTTTACACTGTTGTCTGTGGTGGGTGAAGGTTCAGCTGATTTTCTTCCACCTCATTTTTGTACATGTCCGCACTCTGGCAATGTCTGATATGTTATATGATATATGTTATAGTCTCTAGTCTGTATTTTTAACTTAGTGCTGACTCTCGTAAACGTTTCCATTTTCTACAAACCTTCAAAGAAAAACACCTACCTTCAAGGATCAGCCTGATAAAGCTGAGGCTAAACCCAAAAGAACCAGATCCAGAGCGTTAGACTCCTCTAATTTATCTATGGAAGATGCAATGGGATCCTTACCACCTCTCAACTCGGGGCCCCAGACTTTAAGGTGGCAACAGAGGTAGCCAATATTCTCTGGCCATAATTCGACAAAAAGTTCACCGACCTCCAATCGTCCTTTTCTTCCGCAATGCAGCAAAAAAGACATCACCACATACAATTACATATTTTGTCTGATAAGGTGGATGATTTAGAAAATATAAGCAGGAGAAATAACTTGAGACTGGTAGGCCTCCCAGAGACCGTCTGCATTACTGTCCACCTTGTAATCCTGGCTAACAGAGGATCTCAAGTTAACCCCTGACGCAAATAACCCCCTATTTATAGAAAGTGCTCACAGAATCAACCGTGAATGTAAAGTAGCAGGTTTGAAGCTTAGACAAGTGATCCTAAAATTGTTGAACTTTCAGGAGAAAACGGAAATCCTTGCGGCATTTCAGAAATTACCAGCCCTCCTATTCCTGGGTGACACAATCCTTATCTTCTAGGATTATACAATGTAATCCAAACACAGGAAATTCTCTCTAATCTGTAAAATACTGATGGAAGCGCAAATAAGATCCAACTTACTTTTTCCGGCTCAACTATGTCTACTTCACAAAATGCTCAAGTTGGAGACTCCAGAGTAGGCCCGTGAAACACTAAAGCAACTGGAGAATCTTCCAAACAGCAATTGGTCCCAAAAGTTTCAAATGACATATTTAGAGTCTAAATTCAATTCAAATATTCCAATTACTCCCACCAAGTTCGCATTCCATCCAAATTTCATTAATCCACTCAATACCTCTGGTGAAGAGGTAGAACATTTGTTTTACCCAAGATGGGTCTAACACACTCTGACCATACTGTTCAATGTCAATGTTATTGTTGTTGTTATTGTTGTTTTTTGGTACACTCCAGGTTATATTTTTGCTATCAGAAAGGCCGGTTCATGCCGCCTTAATATTTCAGGGCCACAATTCCAAGCCTAGAGTCATGGAAGGGCCTTTAAGCGATCATTTGCAGTGCAGATATCTATAGTTTAATAAAGACCCCGGCTAACTTACCAACTACTCAGCCCATTAATCCCCAAATGTTGACTAACCAACAAATCCTTAAGGTTGTATCCTGGAACGTTGATGGTTTGAATACCCAGTTAAAAAGAAAGAAGGTCCTAAACCGCCTTAAATCACTGTCCCCACATATTATATTTTTACAAGAAACACATTGGAAGAGTAACACACCACAATCTTTGAAAGCTTCTTGGATCCAATCGTGCGCAATGGCCTCTCATTGCTCCAAGTCACGGGGGGTCACGGGGGGTACTCTTTCATAAATCTCTACCTCACTCCATTCACAATACAATAACCGATGAGCATGGACGATACCTTATTGTTGAACTCACTATCTATGGCACAAAGTATTGTTTGGTTATTTTATATGTACCAAATTAACCTAATTTACCCTTTTATAATAAGCTATTTGAACTACTACTTGACTCATCTGACACAAATTTTTTTATAGGAGGGGACTTCAACTCAACAGCAGACCACTTACTGGACAGAACGAGGATGGTGCCTTACGGATGGAGACAGGAACTGTCAGGTATTAAAAAATGTATGCACCATTTACACTTAGTGGACCCGTGGCATATTGACCACCCTTCTACTAAAGAGTTCACACACATTTCCAGGGCACATGGCATGGCCTCAAGAATCTCCTACTTTCTTCCACTCTTCTACATGGAGTTCCGGATACCAAAATCCATGATATAATAATCTCTGATCTCGTGTTTATTGAAATGACTTTAAAGACACACCATACCATGACATACTCCAAGCACTGGAGCTTTCCCCCTTACTTGTCCCAAAAAGATGATTTCCGTGAACACATAATAAACTCCTGGGCCAACTACATGGATGATAATCTCCAACATCTAGATGATACCCTACTATTCTGGCAAACCTCAAAGGCCGTCATGAGAGGGCAGATTATTTCATACATTGCACATAAAAAACAGAGTTGGCTGAAAGAATATCATAATTTAAACAATGTACTCACTAAATCAATTGCAGATAATATACAACACCCTGTGGAGACAAAGAAAAATATGTAGAATATCAAATGCTTCTAAACATTCTACTCGCAGAAAAAGCTCAGATACAACTAGATTACACAACAGCCATTTCTTTAAATGGGGTAATACAATGGGGAAACTATTAATTACACTGGCAAGGCCCAGAAAACCAAAACATACTACACCTATAATTAAAACACAAATGGGTGACCATACTACAAACATTACTGACATGAATAAAACTTTGGAGGAGTTCTATGCCCACTTATATCAGGCCAAACCCATTAATTTTGAGCAAGGTCTAAAAATCTTACAAAAGCTAAGCTACCCAGACAAAGTAATATACAGAGAGAAATCTTGAATGCCCCAATAAGGGAAGAGGAGGTGGGTCAGGTTGTAGCCCAATCATGCAATGGTAAGGCACCTGGACCAGACGGCCTAACTGCAGAATGCTACAACATTTTGAAAGGACAAATAGTAAAACCCTTGACGGCACTTTTTAATGATATTCTACAAGATGATATAAAGATATCATCACCTAAACCAGGTAAAGACCCCATGATACCTAAATCTTACAGATCAATTACTCGCATGAATAAAGATATCAAACTGCTAACAAAGATAATGGCCAACCGTTTGCAGACTTTTATGCCCTATATCTTGCACGACTCCCAGCTAGGTTTTGTGGAAGGCAGGCAGTCACAGGTATTAGAACAGCTATCGCTGCAGTGGCAATTTTCACTAACAGATCTACATCTGTTGACAACATGCTACTGTGTCTAGATGCCACAAAGGCTTTCGATCAGCTAGTCTGGACGCATTTGATACGTATATTAAAATGTAGATACTTTGGTCTCCCCTTTCTCAACTTAGTGAAAAACCTGTACTCAAACCCTATTACACATGTCACCACAAATAATGATTCAGATCTGGTAGTGATGGGTAGGGACATGAGACAGGGGTGTCCCTTTTATTTAACATCGCATTGGACCCCCTCATATGGGTACTATATTCCTCGGACAAATTCAAGGGTATCAAGATAGGACATAGGTTCATAAAAATTATTTAGGAGTCGAAATTAACAAAGATCTCAACCATCTCTACTCTATAAACATAAAGAAACCCATCAACAAAATAATAGGGGAATTAAAAGGTTGGCATAAACTTAACATCACACTATTGGGCCATGCCGCCTTGCTTAAAGCGGAAAGCTGCCCTAAGTTGCTATGTACACTACAGGTACTTCGGATACACTTGAGCGAGAAAGACGAAAAGTCAAAACAATTACAACAGCCTAAAAATAATTTTGGTTGTAATATACCTAACTTACGCGAGTACAATTTTCTGCTCTGTATCGACACGCATTAGATTGGATCTCCCCGTTCCAGAGGTTCACTGACTCTAACCTGGAACAACAATTTCTCATTTAAATAACATAAGCTTATTACATAAGCTAATAACATTAGCTACATTGCTACACACACCCTTCATGGAGATCCCCACGGTTTATACTCCACGGTTAGGGCATGGAAAATAGTACATATAAATAGAGGACTAAATTTGAGGTATTCACCCTGGTGTCCTTGGTGGGCAAGCCATTGCTTCAGATGGGCTACTCCTCAAGCCAGATTTTATCGGGGGGGGGGGGGGGGGGGGCAGGGTCCTAGATACATCTCTGACTTTGTCAATTCAACAACTAAACAAATTATGGCATGGGAGCAATGCAAAAAAAAATATCCGAAACTACACATTCCCCTCTGAACATACATGCAGGTGAGAATCTATATTTCTACTGTACTCTTGAAAATGGGAACATCTGACTGGAATCATGATGTGGACTGCTATCTAGGGGTGCACAAACCTCCAAAACACTCAATATTGCACAAGGCATATTACTCAGCAGACAGACTGTTTAGGATGGGTATCCATGATACCCCCACTTGCGCCAAAGGATGAGAGAGCGAACATTCTCCACTGCCTCTGGGATGCCCTCTGGTCCAATCATTTTGGAACAAAATGACCAACTATGCTGAGTCAACACTCCCATTTAAATATGGTCTTTGGACTTCAGGACACACCAGTTTCCCCCACAAACAAACTTGCCCTAGGGCTGACTGAGGTTGCCAGAAAAACTTTATTGCATTACTGGATCAGGCCTGACCCACCTCCCATAACTTTGTTCAAAAGCAAGTTGAGACACATTTTTCATATGAAATGGCTACAGACGACTCTGAAGAAAGAACTACAAATAAAACATTTCTTTAAAACATGGACAAAGTACATACAACATTTAGATCTAGCATTGAAAAATTGAATCAAGGAAACCTTTATATATACCTCCTAGTATTTGGTGCAATTACTCCAGGGACTGGATCCAATCTCAAAATCGTCATCATAGGTTGGGGGGGGGGGGAGGGTAAATAATAATAAGTAAATAAAGTGAAACAAGTAAAAAAAACAAAAAAAAACCTAAATGGAAACAACCAATATTTCCATATACAGTAAGGGGACATCTGACTAGGGTATGGGCGACTATTGACGGGACAAAAGAAAAAAATCCTATACTGTACTGGCGGCAATTCGTGCTTTTCACCTGGTGATGTACTGAATTTATGGTTATGATTGTTTATTAGTGTGTTTAAAGTTACTACAGTTCAAAGGTGGAAACATCTGCTACATATATACCTATAGAAGTTGGATATGACTCAAGAGGCTACACACCTTGTACCATGGAGTACGGAAATAGGCGGGCAGATAATGCAATTGAAATGGGTAATACCTCTACAGGTAATCTGTTTCTCTGAAGGGGGTAGGAGAGAAGTGGGGATAGAGAAAATCAAGTTAACCTCAGCACTCCTCTGGGGAGATACCTGGAGTGTCTAGATGTACTACTCCATGACACAAAAGGGAGATTTCAATGTATATTTTTACATTGTACTGTGGTTTTTGTGGTGTTTTCTTTCCATCCGTATTTGACTGACAACCTGTACTGTTGTATATTCTGGCTTTGCATCCGTCACCCATATTTGTAACTTGTGATCTGTCGCCTCTATTACATTATAATGTATTCTTATCTATCAACTGCGTTAGCTATTAGCACCTTGCTATAAATTAAGTCTTCTTCTTCGATATCTTTAGGGAGAGTGTACATATTAAAGGAAAACAAAATTATATTTTAACAATTGCTTCCTTAGAGTTCAGGAGGATGGCAAGCTCGTCTGATTGAGGTCTATCAGGTCTGGGGGACTCTCACCCCTTTTTTTGTAACGCACGGGGTCCCAGATGGTAATAGACCCTGAGCGTTACATTTGGCTGTAGGCAGGTGCCGGTCTTATGGCTAGGCAAAGGCAGGTGCCGCTATGGGGCCAGGCTAGGCAGGAGCCAGTAAGGACAGGGACTAGGGAAATGCCACTACTGTGGCCTGGAACTAGGATATGCCACCATGTGGCCAGGCCTGAAATATGCCACCATGTGGCTGGAACTGAGATAATCAGGACACAAATAAAACAGAACAGTAAAGAACCCAGGAACAAGAATAACAAAGAAGCAAGACAGAGTAGCAAAGTGCAGGAATTAAACTAAAAAAGCCTGGATACAGCTGGGATGAGCCTGAATACCAGTTGACTCGTGACAGTTTTCAAAAGGGATGAACAGAGGTGACCTTAATCTACTTATTCCCTTCGAAAATGGAGGTCTCTCACTGCACTAGTAGTGAGAGGTTGTCGGCGACAGCAGCAACCCTGATGCTTCCTGGGGAAGTGGCTGCTGGTCATAGGATAAACTGGTATGTCCGTTAATACTAGGGAAATTCATTTTTCCACTTGTGCTTGTATATTAGAGGGAAAAAATAAGTTTAGTGTCTCTTTAAGGTTCTTAAGCCTTTCCTGACAATTTGTATCTTCTCTAGCTCAACATACTGTTATAGAAACTGACATGGAGAATGCAAATCACAGTGATGTTCACGTGTGCCTGCAAGAGGTTTCTGCTGAGGTGTTGTTGCAGATGGATGCACCACACCAGTAGAGGGAGCAGGATGTAAAGCTAGAAAAGTATGGGCTCCAAATAGTGATGCTATGGTCTGAATGTAGGTGATGATGATAGTTTAGTTGAAACTGTTGGTGTGGTAGGAACAGTTGACAAGAATGACAGTTCCAGTGATGGTTTCTCATTCCCTTCCTGTTGCTGAGATAAGATATGTCCAGTCAGAAGCAATTGGAGACAATTATAATGGTCTTGATGGCTCACCTATTCTGAGGTGTGATAGTAACCTCTCCCTCGCAGCCTTGTTTTAGTAAACAGTGTTGTGTTAAAGGAAAATTCTGATCAGCCTATGATCAGTATTCTCCTTTAACAAAGCTATGTTTACTCAAACAAGACTGCAAAGGCGGGATCTCTTCATGCAGCACTGTCACTTGTATTGAAGTTCCATGATGTGTGTGACATCATGCGAGATTAGGCACATATGGGAGGGATTTCAAAAGGATTGGGTTTGATTATCAGATACCTGATCAAAGTGAAGGAACATCATGGCAGCACTGGTAGGAGAGGCCAGCACTGCTAAGAAGTAATAAACTATTAAACTATATATTTTATATTTACAGTCATTAATTTTTCAGACAGTATTTAATACATGTCTTAGCAGATGTATTTAATCAAGTGTATTAATGGGGACAACAGTGGTCCTTTAAAGAAAAACATGATCTTGCTAGGTTTTTTAGATTTATCATACCTATGATGACAACAACACACATGGATATTAAGTTAATAGTTAAATGAAGTATTTCTCATTCTTTGTCACTTATACACTGATCATTTAAATATTTTATCATACAACACCTTATATGGATAGGCCTGTGTATACACTTTAAGGGACACTCACACCAAAAAATAAAAAGGTTTTATTTTGGAGACTGGCTGGAAGATTTGGGATGATCCTGGGAAATATTCACAAAATGAAGTAAGGAGATAATCACCTTATTTTATTTTTCCTTTTACATGCAATTTATTCAGTCATATAAAAAAAAAAAACAATGGCATATGATTTATATATGTGTTTGTTTTAAATGATCCGGTTATCTAGTTACATTTTATCTAAGTGGTAGTGTCCCTTTAAAGGGGCTATATCAAATGGTGAACGGACACATATGGATCATGCTGCATCTTTCTCCACACATGGACATATAATATTACACACATTAAAAAGGATAATTTTCCCAATGAGAAATTTACACAGGCATATTACTAATATCCCATCTTGCAATACCTCCACATAGATGCATCACAAAAGTACATAGTACATACAAAATCACACAATATAATTATCAAAATATATATAGGCGATTAGAGGGCTCAACTGACACATTTATGAATCCACATGATAGTTATAGTCACAAAGGAAGAAGCCCCAATAGTTTAGTCAGAAAAAGGCATAATATAAAAACTGCCAGTTAGTCATTAACTTTGTGCCTGTCCCCCTTTCTAGGTCCAAGTATAATTTGTCCAATGGCTACAGCCATTAATAACATGTAATTTTACTTATCTTTGTCTTTAAAATCTTTGGACAAAAAATGTTTCTCGTAACCCCTTCTGATATTATACCCATGTCATATTTTTCTTGAAATATCTGCATGTCCTCCCTAAAAACTGGAGGCATAACAATTCTTTTTTAGAGCAAAGATTCGGCAAGAGAAAAATGCCTATATACTCTATAAGGTGAATATTCGAAAAAAGGATGACTGGTCTGATTTGGACACAGAAGGGGAAGAACCCTTCAAGTTAAAGGATGGACTTAATGAACATGTTTTGTCTGAATTCGGTTTCAGAAGCTGAGTGTGGAATCGTCTATGATGTCCAAATTGCTAACATATTTGTAGTCACATCGGGGCATACTGGGTAGCTAGTAATTCAGTTCCCGATGTGTCCAGAATTATTCTGGATTGTGGAGTCAGCATTTCTGTGCTAAATATTGGTGCATATTGGGTCTACCCAAAAATATCAAAATATACGCTACATTTTATTATACTTTTACCTGTGAAACTTTTTACTTAGCTAATTTAAATAAACAATATAAACCTAAAACAGATTCAGTACACTGTCCTGATTTTGATCGTATCTCATATAAATATGATGTATTTTTACCAATTGCAACACAAAAGTAGCACATCCTTGTTTTCAAATTTCACAGTGAAAATGTTTTCTTTTTTGTCATTTTCACACAACCCAGAAACACCTCACAAAATGTATACAGTTTTTAAAAGTAGATAATCAAATGGTGATGCCCCTCATGCAAACAGATGTGGAAGGTACAGGACCAAATTTGGGAGTTGCACAAGGCAAACTGGGAATTTTGAAAGATTTGGTTTGCCCAGCTAAAAGATAACTTGTCATTATAGGGAAAGTAGTCAATAAATGTCACAGGTCTATTCACTTTTGCAATGCAGCAGTGATGAGCTTTCCTGCTGCCTCATTGGGTGACCCACATAGCTGCTGTGAGCTGTTTTATACTGCTGGGGCAAGTGTTTTTAGTTAAAGTGGTTTTAGCACTTGGCAGTAATCATAATATAAAAAAAAAAAAATATATATATATATATATATATATATAAATAAAACTTTATTTATTTATATGTTTTAAAAAAAATGCCCTGGGGCCAGTGGGGACACTATTATTAGTCTCTCCCTGCCCACCAGTTGATGTGGGTGATAGAGCTATCAAAGCTTTGACAGCTAAAAGCATGTGATTTCTGTGATTGGCTGTCATAATGATCCCATGTGTGGATGCGTGGACCTCTGTTTTTTTTTGTGACAACAAAAACAGCATCTAGCAGTCAAGGATCACGCTAACAGAAGAGCGCAAAAGGATTTTTACACACTTTGTTCCATACCGTCAGTAGATCTTGGAACTGAATGATGGCATGGAAAATCCGGTGTCCTCAATTGGTTAAACATAAGCCATTTTAAAGACTTGTTTATTTGAAAAGCGGCTTTCATGCATTCAAAAGCCTTACTTGACGAAATTCCACAAAAGTATAATAAGATGATGAATTATTTTTTTATTTCACTCATTAACTCACTAATAATAAAAAAGTTCACATCTTTGTATGTTTGCCCCACAGATTAACAAACTGAAATTTTAAATGTTGTGCTTAACAAAAATTCACAAATATGAGTAAAAATATAAAATCTAATACAAAATTGAGAGTGCATGCACACGTGTGATTGTGAATATGCATGTACTGTAGCTTATTTATTGTTATTCATTAGGCATACGCTAAGAATTAACACCACCCTTGCCATTAACCTGCACATATGTTCAGTGAGTTACGAATATTTTGTGGGACTTTGTGCGACAATGTGGCACCTACAAACAGCTTGAGTTACACAAAGACGGACAACGTACAGCAAATTCCTTTGTTATCATTGGCATCTGCTGTGTTGAATAGCTGCCAAGTTATGGTGAAATGTGAACTACACAGTGTGCTTAATGAATACAAAATACACTGCATTATCCATTGTGTTCTTAATTATTATTCCTATGTTTTGTTTTCTTCTTTTTGTTCATTAGCTTTAGTGATTTATTTTCAAACAAACAAACGTAAGGGAGAAATAAGCATTACAATGGCATTAAAATATAATTTTAACATTTTTTAAAAAAATAACCTTTTACATTACATTAAAAAAAGGAACTAAAAAGAAATAAACTTATGAAAGATTTTTTTTGGCCTTGCAATAATAAGCAAAAGAAAAATTAATGTGATTTTTAAAAAGAAGACCAAGTACAACAGAAGTTGCAAATAGAAGAGACCTGAATGGACAGGACACATTGGCTGCAGTCTAAAGCTCTCTCTCTCTGATGTTAGAGTTTTAATGAAGTAGCCTGTGAGAGAATAGAAGGGATGTTACTCGCTGCACAGATGGCTCTTTGTCACTGCTGACACCTGCCATCTGCTTGTTTGTGTAAATGATGTTGGAGGGAGGATCCTGAGCTTCCAATCTGCTAAGCCCCCTCAGCCAGCATCAGGTGACCTCCTGACCTAAAGTGTCAAACAGGTCCAGAGAGTTTGTTGTTTCAAGCTTTAGTCAGTTGATCCTTACATACATTTACAGTCCCTTTCTAGTCACAGATATTCACAGCAACAGCAGCCACTGCTGTTGGTCCATGGATGCTCTCACACCACAATTCTGTACCCAGGTTATAATACAGCCTAATTTAGTAAACCTCTCATCATAAATAGGAACAGAATCCAAATAAAGAAAAAACAAGGGATACCTGTGTTGATTCTCTTCAATCCAAATCAAATATAAATATATAATCTTGTATTAAACTGGAACATTATAACTGTCACATCACACATAGCACTGATATCCTTGTGTTTATAAAGTATTCTCAAAAATCGCTGTGGCTGCTAGACTGTTTTTGTTTCAGATATGTTAATAATCCAATAGACTTATTGGACATAAGAGAACATATTTTGGCTGCTGGTAAAATACTAGTTGGATGATAACTCGAAATGAGGGGTATAAAACTGCAGCCCTCTAGATGTTGACAAAGTACATCTCCCATATCCCTCTGTCATGGTTTTAGAAAACAATATATAATAGGAAAATTACTATATCAACAACTAGAGGGCCACAGTTTGCTCAAAAACACTCCTTTGCTCAAAACCCCAGAATCTCAAGCAGTGAATAGGCTACAATACATTCCAACATATGTGGATCCACAAAGGTGGATATCCACCTTTGTGGATATCAGGTCTGCTTTATGAGAGAAAGCATTACATATTTCTATTTTAAAGGTAAAAAATATTAGGTATAATATGCATTTATTAGAGAAAACAAACGTCATCTTGATAATAACAGCTTAAACTAATTTTCTAAAATCTAACTCTGAAATGTGTGAATAAAAATGTATAAAATATATATTTCAGATTTTGAGTTAATAAAGCATTGTTTTATTGCAGGCTTCCTTGTAAAAATGTAAGGGGTGGAGAAAATAAACATCACAAAATAGGAGATCACAATTCACAAATTAGCATACATATGTATCAAATCAGTGCAGAATTTGCAGGTGCATTGGACACAAAATCTGTAAAGTTATTTGATATACAAGGGAACATTTTCAACAATCTTGAATACTAAACAAGATATAGAGATAAATAGATAGCTTTATAACAGCATAAATGCTGAATGCTCCAGAAGCACAGCCACAAAAATAAACAAAGAATTCACCATTATTCAATGTCTTATCAAGACACATTTGTGGAAAGCCAGAGCATGCCTTTTGCCCACAATGACTGCTGCAAACTGTTTAACTTGGGGGGATCTGTTGTGTGGGATCTGTAATGATATAGGCAGCTATCTCATGCAAGTCATTAGGCACCATGATCATTTGCTATGCATTGTCATATGACGACCAAGGAATGTGAATTTCTTGTGTGCAAACTGAGAAGTAAATTCCCACCTCTTTCATCTCTCAAAGAAATTAAGGCTTTTCCATTTGATATTAATATGTGGTTTGGTATTTTTGTTATATTGTCCACACCGTGCATTCACTGTGTTTTACATCAAATTAAGCTTGTTCCCATACAGCATTTTACAATTTAGGTAGCTTCTAAAGGAAAACTTTATAGAGCCAATGTAAATACACGCAGAGTCTTTAGATTTGCTTTAGAAATACTGTAGATATTATCGGGCAAATTAAAAGCAGGATGTGCTGAAATATGTTTACAAAAACACCAGCTGCCAAAATACTAGCACGTCTACTGCACAATACAGTGCATTGTGAGAAGTTCACAATCACTAGAGTCGCCTACAAGTGCAGATCAGTGCAGCTGATGTCAACTTTATTCTCCATGATGGTCAGCCACTTTTTCATTTGGATGAGCATCATGGGGAATGCACTGTATAACAGTAGCAGTGTTAATGATTTTGCCATTCCAGCTATTATGGAGTACATTTCCCATTATGCAAAGATAGATTTTGGCTGACAAATGTAGTTTACAAATGTAGGAATAGAAAGTCACTATTGCCATCAGTACTCAACCTGTGTACTACATTTCCTATAATGCTTAGCAAGGCAAATGCTGACTTAGCCACATGGCAAATTTAGTTAATGACAGCCAGGAGTGTCAAAGGTAACAATCACAGGCAAAGAGGGTACTGGAGTTAGGGATATTCCTCAGATTTCCTTGAACAGTTCCACAGTAGGACTTTATGTCCCAGGTAGCTTTAGCCTGGGAAAATACATTGTCCTGGGATGAGAACTCTGAGAGAAGGAGGTCTCAGCCAATACGGAGAGGCTTCAGAGTTCAGAGGCATCTCCTGGGAGCTTGATATAAGCTGCAGGCAAAATCAGGTAAGAAGTCCACACAGTGTGCATCTGTGTAAGGGACTGTTTATGTTATTGTGTATGTATGTGCATATTTAAAATATATATGTATTAGGCTTATGTGTGTAATCCCATCCATGCTGTACCGTGTTACTAAATGCCAAAATAAAATGTGGTTGCTAGAGCTGGAGGAGTGAACTGAAAGCAGGTGTAGAGGGTGGGGACAATAAATATTTTTGCACCATGCTCCATTTTCCAATAGTAACCAACAGAACTATAACCGTGTTTTGTTTGTTTTTTGCTATTAAGCAATTTCTGTCCCTGAATCTCGAGAGGTTTTTACAAAAAAGAGTTTCAAAATGTGTTCTTAGGATCATGTTAAAAAGGAAACAATGTATTTCTTATAAAATGAAATGTGAAAAATCATGGATGTAGGAGATTTACACTAGGTTAAATACTCATGGCTGTTGTGATGGTCAACTCTAATGCAATCAGTCTTGTCTATTCATATGGTAATGCCCGACTGGCTTGAGCTCAGTTGTGCGTATACAAATAAATCATTCTCACCCCTTTTAGACAGGACTTTGCTGTAAAATAATAAAAAGGCACACACTAGATTCGAGGAAAGATGCTTATTTTGAGCTCTAAACAACCGTAGACATGATTTGACATTGTCATTGCTTCAAGTTCTCAGCATTTTCCCAGATATTTCATTACCTTTATTTTACATAACCAATGTTGGTAGAAAGTAAAAAAAAAAAATTTTTTTTTTTTGCATTAGTGATTTTGAAAACAGATAATGAACTCAACCTGAAAATTCAGTGTGTACCATCACCAGGAAATAAGACTGTATCCATTACTTCCCCAGGTCTTTGAACTGTAAAATTAATCTGGTTAATAAGTAAGTAGTTTATCTGTACACCAATTGTGTAAATTACTGAAGCATTTAAATCCCAAGTAGGAAAGCATTCAGGGAAAATGTGGCTGATTTGTGAATATCTCAATATGCATTTATTAATAGAGCTGAGCATCACAGTGACTTCTTCAGTTTTAACCCTGTGCCAGAAGGTTGAAAGTGTGTGCAATATCTTGCACATTCTTTTAGCATCCAGAGGATTAATTAGACAAACTGATTTGTATAACAAAGGTTTTTGTTGAATGCAGCAGACACCATGGGCCAGGCCAGGGTTTGCATGTTTTGGCCAGGAGGCATAAAACAAAATAGTTGCCACAGTGAAACCAGTCCAGCCCACCATCAACTTTGTTGAAAACAAAACAGTATGTAAAAGCAGTCTTATCACCCTAGCATGTATCCGCTATACCACATTTACCCATCACAAAGTTTAAAAAAAACTTTGTCAGAGAGAGTAACTTTTGAAAAATCTATGTTGACATGTGGTTTCTAAAACAGCAATATATTTCTATATTAACTAGAAACTAGTAAAACAACAATGGAAATGTGCATGAAGAGACTAGAGAGAAGGTTATGAAAATAAAGACAAACAATACAAGATATGGTTCAATGAAATACCTAAAGTGAATTAGCTACAAAGAAAAATGGTGTGCATATCTATTGCTAGATACACACACTATCCTAATAGTCATATTACAGCCCACCTTCTATAATCAAGCTCAAACATATAAAGTCCTAACATGGAAAGTGGAAATGTGCACAGAGGTACTAGAGAGAAGGTTATAAAAAGGTTAAAAAAAATACGAGATATTGTTCACTAAAATATTATGCAAAAGTGAACAAGTTACAAAAAAGAAAAACACTGTACATTTTGATGGATTTCAACACTTTTTGAGTAAGAGGATTCCCCAGACCAAGTACTTCAAACCATATATGTCAGAAGATTGGTTGAAATTCGGTGGAAATTGACAATTGTTGGCCAAAATCAGCCTTATCGATTTGCTTAATGGATTTCTCTGAAATGTGACTACAAGCTGCAACCTGCCTCTGTTTTGGGCCAGGTTGGGGTTTATTGTGTAGACCCCTATATGTTGCATTGCTATTATTATACTTTACAGTTGGTGGTGCCTTTTTTCCCCAAACATTAAGGGGGGGGGGGTCCTTTTACTTGGGCCACAGATGAGGTTCAAGGGCGTTGTGTATTGCCACTGGGCTAACAATTTTATTTATAGGGCACCATTTGGATGCCAGGGGTTTGGGCAGTGATTTTTCACAGCAGCCCCGCAGACACCAGTTGGGCAATCATTTTATTTGTAATGGGGCCTGGTGGCATTTTCCCAGCCACAGGATTTAGGGTGGGGATAATTTTTTTGTACTGGAGCCAGGGCAAGAAGCTACCAGCCCTGGCCCCCCAATTAATTGTATATGCACTTGCCAAGCTCCGAGCCCGATTTCAGATAGCCAGAGGAGATCAGGGTTGCCTGCAATGACCCCCATGGCTCCCAGCCATATTTAATGATTATTTTAGGTGCACCACCAGGACATTTTGTTTCTTTTATCTTTTATCATTTATTTATTTAATTTTGGGAGGAATTAGGCTATTTCCATAATGATTTCCATAAAGCAGTTCAAAACTCGCTGAACCAAAAAATACCTCCATCATTCCCACAGACTACATTTAGATGATATGAGTATCATCTAATTGTAGTCTGTGGGAATGATGGAGGTATTTTTCGGTTCAGTGAGTTTGGAACTGCTTTTGGTGCGTAATCAGTGCTTTTTGTTGTATATCAGGGCATATTGGGAAGCTCGAAATTGTCCACATATTGGTGCCTTCGGAGGCACCATTATGATTTGTGAGGATGTTTTATGTCGTGTTAATTTGTCATTTACCATGGCCAGTGTAGCTCATCCTAGAGAAATCACCTGCATTGGACATCCCCTGAAAATTGTTTTACCACCTCACCAAATGATTGTATCATAGTGCATGACCAAAAGCAGTGCAGAAGGACAGCATTAGGATAATCTGATGTGATTTGAATGCCCATACTGAATTGCTGAAGTGGTGAGAAATATGCATTGTGGCCTATTTTATTTTCTATATGTTGCAGACAGTAAAATACCACAAATGGACAAAGTAGCTATGACTATAACTGGTTTCGTTTTGGGAAGATGTGTGATCCAGGTGTGTAGTGCTTTAGATATTAAAATAGAATCCTGTGTATGTCAAAATAAAGCATAAATAAAAGATGTGAGAAGTGGCTAATCCCCACTGTGGGTGGCTAATCCCCACTTCTGAGTGAAAAGAGTGCGCGCACGCACACTTTTATGACTGAAAAGATATATGACACTAGTGATTACACTAGTGTCATATATCTTTTCAGTCATAAAAGTGTGCGTGCGCGCACTCTTTTCACTCAGAAGTGGGGATTAGCCACCCACAGTAAAATTATGTTCATTGTCAATTTTATCCAGACTATATCTAGCTTTTTTTTCTTGTTTTCTGTGGTTAATAATGGGATAATGGGATATCAAGTACTCCCTGCAGGAGCAGAGAGAATGGTAAGTGTAGCAATGAGTTTAAGGATACATCAGGAAGCTTGGTGTAACAATACTGATGTTAGCGGGTTTTGGAGTCCAGCAGCCAGATCAGCAAAGTATTATGCCAGAAGCAGCCCAGGTGGTTGAGCCTCTGAGCTTTGAGAGACAATCTAGTGTTTAGCAGAGCTGAGAGGCTGGAACAAAAAGTAGAAGCATAGTCAGGCAAGCTGAAGTCAGTATGTAGGTGAAGGCAGGAGTAGTCAGATGGTGCAAAATCAGTAACAGGCTTGATTATAATGCAGACAGGAACCACAACAATCTGGCAAAGGTATAGTGACAGTGTTTTTTATAGGGTCAGCACATGACTAGACATAGCTGAGGAAAGTTGACAATAATAACAAGGCTTTGTGGATTCATGGGTACCATAACAGATGGTAAATTGCAAAAAAGCAGGCTGGTGAACCAGTAAAGAAGTGAGTCAGGAACATGGAAGTCAGGGTTCAAGGCCAGCTATAGTCAGTTCCTGACACTTGGTCTAGGAATACAGAACAATAAAAGTTGAGGTTTGGGAGTCTGCAGTGTATCTAAATAGAGATGCCCTATTGTAGTCCCTTATGTTTGGATTTTTAAGGCTCAGTTAAGAACTTTTTTTTAATTCTATACCATTAGGAACCCTCAAATTAATTTCCCCATTAAATTAAATTAAATGTGATTGAATGTGATTGCAGTATAATCCCTAAACGGATGGGAAAAATCGGGTGTTCCCGATCCAGGATTGGACCCATCACATCCTGATAGACATTATTGATGATGCTGAGTATGGATTCAGAAAGAGCAAGAGACTTAATGAATCACTTCTAGCTACAGACAGGGCCAGTGCTGACCTCTTGACTCAGGCAGGTCTCTTCCTACAAGACAATGATACCGGAGACACCACATATATCAATCTACGGTGCTCCATGAAATGTTTCCTACTGGGCTATCTGATAAAACGGGGGTCTTGGATCAAAAAATAGAGAGGGGAAACCTCTAGATGACCTCTATATAGCCCTGGCTCCACTGGAGAGAGAAAATAAGCTGAATCCTTCCAACGAGGGTGAAAGAGATATAACTAAAATTAGGAAAGAGATCACTAGGAAGTTGCGTGATGAAACTCAGAGGTGGTACTGCAGTAACAACCGGGTTAGCCAGGACCTTACAAAATAAATTGAAACAACTTAACCAAAAATCTAGAATTAAAAAAAATATATTTAATGGTAAAACATGCTTATCACCTCAGGAAATTGGGAATGCGTTTGCACCTACTATGAGTCCATATATAATCTGCCTGACATACAGGTTGAGAAATCAGATCTTTCCAATTTCTTTAATGATCTTAAACTCCCAAATATATCGGGGGAAAAATTAACGATGCTTCGTTGCTCTTTTACACAGCTCGAGATCTCTGGGGCAATCCGTGAACTGAAAACCTGGAAGGTGCCTGTGCTGGATTCTCAGCACTTTTTTATATGATTCTGAACCCAGTGATCACCTCTGTACTGGAGCTATTGTATAATAGTATTAAGATACAACCCTTACTAGATGGAATGTTGGAAGCCTCTATTTTTCCATTTTTAAAACCCAGAAGGATCCAGTCTTGGTTGCTATCATCCTATATCACTCATCATCCAAGACATCAAGATCTACTCCAAAATCCTGGCTCAGAGATTGAATTGGGTTATACTGGAATTGGTTGCTCCGGACCAAGTCGGTTTTATGCTGGGGAGATCAAGTGAGGATTACACCTGCAGGGTCCTTGGCATACTAGAAGTAAGACATAGAGAAAAAACTCCTTCTGTCCTTCTTGCGCTGGATGCTGAGAAGGCTTTTGATTGAGTTAACTGGAAATATATGTCGGAGACCATGAGGGCATTTGGACTGGTGGGCCATTTTCTAGATTGGATGCTGACTCTCTACTCCAACCCTAGGGCCAGAATTGGGTGTTCATCCTTGGGCTCAGCACTGTTCGGAATTAGGAATGGGACACGTCATGGATGCCCATTGGCACCACTCCTGTATGCACTCTCGATCGAACCACTTGCTGCATTGAAATCATGGAATACCGAAGGAATTAAAATACGAAATAGATCTCACACTATCATGCTGTATGCAGACGATGTATTGTTAACTTTATCCTCCCCACAACGATCAGTCCAGGCAATGTTAGATGTGCTGTCTAGGTTTTCTGCCCTGTCAAATTATAGATTGAATTTATCCAAAAACCAGGTCATCCCGCTCTTTCTAGATCCCCGACAGATAGCCATTCTAGACGGCCTGGGTCAAAACTCACATAATACAAGACATATTGACTATTTGGGAATTAAAATCACCCGGATACTGGAATATCTTATTCCGGTTAACTATTCCCAATTACTATCGGAAATTAAGAACATACCGATTGAATATCATAAAATCATATATAGTCCCGAAAGTGCTATACTTGTTAAGAGCCATTCCTTTTAGACTCCCATTGGATATGCTGAGACAATTTGAAGGGGAATTTCTGAAGTTCGTTTGGAACAAGAAGCCTAGGATTGCTACTTTAGAACTAAAGAGAAACCTCCGCAGAGGAGGTCTAGGTTTCCCAGATCTGATTAGGCTTCATAATGCATGTCAATTGGCCAATCTGATGGTCTGGAGAGAGAAGGGGCATGATGACCTGGGTTGAATTAACTTCGAGAGGGTGGGATCTGGAAATGTTGACCCAGATTTCTTCAGAAAACGTGGCCTTGAAAACAGAATTGTTGACCCAGATTTCTTCAGAAAACGTGGCCTTGAAAACAGAATTGTTAGAAAGCTTAACGAAAATGTATATAGGTTACTCAGATCAACGGCATCATTAATAATGTTGACGCAGGAGATCCCAATAGATATAATTCTGATACTGGTTCAGGACATATGTTTATCTTGCTGGGGCCGCAGCGGGATTCATTGTATAGACTATTTGTTTAGGAATGACAATTTATTATCCTTTCCTGATTTACAGGCACAAAGTAATCTTCCAACAGCAGAACTATTTACATACCTGAGATTAAAGGATTTCCTTGCCGATACTGAGGTCTCACCAGCTGATACCTGGGGGGATTTTTTTAGGTCGGCTCTGCCCTCCCCAGCGAGAATGATTTCAAAACTGCTAATCTTCCTTGATGAGCTGCAACCGCAAAGTAAGGCTGGGGCAGTGGGGAGATGGGAGGCAGATCTGACATTGAATGTACCACTACAGAAGTGGCACATGGCATGGCAAACCACCAGGAAGGCTACACATTGCATAAATCTATAGGAACAGTACTTCAAATTGGTATATCGCTGGTACCTGGTACCAACACGCCTGTTTAAGTTCAACCAATTATCAGATGACTTGTGCTGGTGATGTCGCAATAGTCAAGGGTCCCAGATTCACATCTGGAGGGATTGTATCATATTGAGGGAGTTTAGGAGGAAGCTGACTGACAGGTGCCAAGACATTTTTGGCTCTCCCTTACAGCTATTACCACAAACATTTTTGTTTCATTTGGACATCCCATATAGAGACATGCATAATAATCCTTTTTATGAACATAAAAGAGCAGAGATGCCAACCTGGGGAAAAGTAGAAATCCAAATGGAGAAACAGGTCAGGGCTGAAAAGTATTTCTATAATAGGGACAACTCGAGAGTTTAACCTTAAAACCTGGGCTCTGTGGAAGGTGGAGATGGGTGACGAGGACCCTGACAAGTATTAGACAACCTGATCTACTGCTGAGGGGAGCATTCTCTGGGGCGACTCCACCCTCCTGTGCCATGGGGAAGTTAATTGGAGAATGCATGAATGTATGTATGATTATGAATGAGCGAGAAAGAATGAGCGAGAAAGTTGGGTTGAAGTGCCATTTGGATACATGGTGTACACAGTATGGAAAGTAATGTGATGTCTTATACTGTTAAATTATTAAATGCTTATACTTTTCTAATACTGAAAACTAATAAACATGAGAAATATAAAAAAAAAGAAAGTAGAGGGTAACTGTGATGAGAAGTTGGTAGCTCAAAGGATCGTTATGCTAATGCTTTGACTCAAGTTGCAATTAAAGGTAAAAGGAGTCCACTCTCCATGGTCATATACTGTCTTCACATGGATTAAACACATACCCAGATAAGATCTGAGCTATTGTGGACATTGTGGTAGATCTAAGGGGGAACAATGGAGCAGTTGCCACCACAAGTCGAGCCATGTTTTGGTGGTGTCTAATGATCATGAGTCAATGAGAAGACTTCTTGACAAAGATGCAATTTGGAATTTGTTTTGCAAGCATAACCAGCCAATGGAGCTAGTAAAATGCTTGGTAATTTCAGCACAAGTACCTGTTACAATGCAAATAGACTGAAGGGAAGTTTCATCACTATTGTCAGGGTTCTACAATAACTTCCTGACCCATGTATATACTATTCTAGTTCTGTAGTCATATTCCTCCTTTTACCTCTAGTGGCTTCCATACCCTTGTTTTGTATTATTGTGTCAGTAGTGTCTGCTGGGCTTTGTAAATAGCCACACTTCTGTTCTAACAGGGTTTTTTTTTTTAGTAGTGAAGTGGTCTGTTTTGCTATTGTGATCTGTTTGGCTTCTGATCCCTTGATGGAAACTGCACCTATCTATTATTCTGCCCAGGGACCACTATCCTGGAGGGCTGCTGTGCTGCCAAGTGCCTTTTGGAAGACTCCCCACCAAAGCCAGAAGTCAGGAACCAGAAGAGAAGTCAGTCGAGCCAGGTTAAACAATGGATTCACAGTAATCACAAGACATGCTCTTGGAAGCTGAAAACAATGCAAGGGCAAAGGACTTTGCAAACAATGCAAGGCTGCTTAAATTCTGAAAACACTGATCAGCAAAAGAGGCTAGCTAATAGCAACCAGGCGAGTAACCATGGATACAGTAGGCCTCAATAAGGTACTTTATTTGTATTCTTTCATTAAAGATTTTCTATTTAAAATGCAAACACTTGCAATGTCTTATTAAACAGAATTTTTGCCAACAGTTCTTTAACTTTTACGGTACTGTAGTCTAGAAACATATAGAAACATAGATGTGTAATCAGATAAGAACCATTTGGGCCATCTAGTCTGCCCAGATTAGAGTTTGTGAGAACAGAAATGGTTCTGACAATCAAAAGGTCTTCACTTTTATTTTGCAGTTAATAAATGCATTAAGCATTTGCAAGTGCACAATTTTACATTTTTACATTAACCATGTGGATAATCTAACATTTTTTTTATTCAAACATTTATTCTGTTTCCTTGGGTAGAATTAGAATATCATATATGTTTCATTTGTTTGACAGTGTAACAGATGTACTTGTCATTTTTTAGTACAACAAGTTTTGAGGTCTTTGCATAACATTAGCAGCAGTACTAAGCATTCTTTTACTGAATCTTTTTTCGGAAGTATGCTTAGTGGGAGGGATGATGCTGTCATTCCTTGTCAGCAAAAAACAACTCATGAAAATGGAGAGAATGCAGCTTGTCTGCCAACTCAGAAGGTTCCCTCACTCTTGGCATCATTTGCTGGTATGCAAGTTCTAACCTTCATGATTTAACAATGAAAAGACTTATCTTCCTACGCTATTTTTTTTATATCATTAATTAAGATGCTATACTCACATGATTATTATGGGTTACATAGATGTTAGCTCAACAATACTCCTTTTTCCAAGGTTGACTTTCTTAAAATGCTGCATGTTTGAAAACATGCTAGACCAAAACAAGTGCTATGGCAGTAAATGATACATGGCAATGACAGCTCACCATCAATGAGTCAGGCATATATTTGCTAACAAAGATACTCTATGTTGGCCTCCAACACTTCGAATTGTTCATGCAGTCCTGTGGTGTTTTATGTCCAGCTCCATCTCAGCTACTCCCCGCCCCTCTCTTTCCTCAGTATCAGTCGAGCATGCTATGCTATCATCTCACCAGATGCTTTCCTTTCCTTCCCTGCATTTCTGCTCACTCACAGTTGTTAATACCTCTTCCATGCCAGCATACATATCCCACTATAGGCTTGATCACATTAGCCATTTTAAAACCTGGTGTACAGAAATGACCTACAATAATAAATGTTAAAGGTCAACTTGGTTGGTGATGCACTCTCAGCACAAGCCTTTCAATCTTAGGCCTTCAGCCAGTAATTGCCCTGCATGGGCTGCTGGGCCTTCCCTTTGTAGGCTATACAAAATCTTTATAAACCTTGGCAAATTTTTGCTCAGCCTATTTTTTCACCCAAAATTTTTTTCCCTCCAACTATGCCTAAGTCCTTGTCTAAGTTTAGTAGCCAAGTCTTCAGGGAGTACCCAAGGTCAGACATCAGTGCAGGGAGTTGGCCATCTTGGAGAATGGCCAACCCGGGAGGCAGTAGCTCTGGTAGCTATCTGCATGGGCTCCCTGGGGAGTGAATATCAGGCGGCAACCGTGTAGGGACAGCAATGTCGCTAGCCAGATAATTGGTTTATGCCTGCATCTGATCTTCGGGGACCCCAATACTAGACATGCTACTGCTTAGTTTTTTATATACATGCTTGTGTTTTATCAAATATTTTTTTATTTTGGGTATACTACGAGTTGACTGGTTTTACATTTTAATATGTTTAATATTTAAGTAAATGACAGAATCTAAAACTATGTTATTCAATAAATAATGGGACCTTTCTATCCAGTTAGTTGTCTGTGTAGTTTCTTGGGTGAAGGGTGCATTCATTCTCCATACCTTTTTCATGTCAAAAGTGCATCAAGTCAATCCAGGATCATATTTATGGAAGCAGCACCATGTTTGTGTGTATGACAAACTATATACAGTAACATCTGTTTGTGTCTGGCTAACTATGCAGTAACGGGGAGCTATGATGTACAACATCTGTGTCTGGCTAATCATATTCTGTTGGGGAAGCTGGAGGATTGACCGTTGAGTAATGTGACCTAGGTTATTATACTACTATTTGACCACAGGATTTCTACATAATATGTTTCATGTTTCATAGCAGTCACTGAAATAAGGCTGGAAATAGAATGTGAATTGGATGAACCTTGTTTCCCTTATAATTCAAAAAGAAGGTTGGCCACTGCTTTTCTCACTATTTATAAATGATCTACCCTCAGTGTGTGCCCTGGCGCATGTGCATATGTATGCTGATGATACAGTCATTTATACAAGCGGTACTAAGCAATCACAAGTAGAATCCATACTACAGGGTCAGTTTTCTAAAGTTAAACATTGGATAGCTAGCAACAAATTATTCCTCAACAATGAAAAAATATGTGATTCCACAGTTAGGAAACTTTTTGTGCAGCAAATGTTAATGCCGATCTTAGACTATGGAGATGTTGAATACGATTCTACACTGCAGACTCATTTCAGTAAACTCGACACTCTGTACAATACATTGTGATGATTTGCCCTCTAGTGTAATTATAAAACGTATTACTGTAATGTTAAAAGTGTTAAACTGGCTGACGTTTGCCTCCAGGTATCACTTCTCTGGAAAGCGACCCCCTTACCTGAGCAGCATGATCACTCCCTTACTCCCTGCACATCCTACAATCTTAGATCTTGCACCAACCCTTCACTAGTGATCCCTCACTTCAAAAAGGAAGCAGGCCGAGGAGTGTTCTCTTTCAGAGCTCCTCATATGTGGAATATGCTCCCTAATTCTGACAAGTCATCCTCTAGCCTAAAATCCATGAAAATGAGTGTTTCCCAAATCCTCAAAACAGATTGTACCCGTTATTAGTTTACAAACTCCTTTGTATACTGTACAAGTTGATTGTTTTTTTTTTTATTAATAATGATTTACCCTGTATGTTATCTTTCCAGCTTATTAAAATATATGTATCAGGGGCGTACCCTGGTTATGAGAGACAGGCGTGCTGCTACTTAAAAAAATATTTGAATATGTACTCCTCCTATTTAACCCCTTGCCCTCTAAATTATTCAATTACACAATGATAGTTATTGAGTTGGAATAAAAAAGTATTTGATAAATAGTGCATACGTCCACTTACTGGTTTCACTTGAATAGCAGATCCATTCTTCTATCCTTTTGCAGAAACTTCTCTGTGACGACATCGTGAAACTATTCATTCTAACCTCGCTCAAAAGTTCCTTTTCAGTTGACAATAGGCTAAGACTAGAGAGTCGATCTTGGTTTGAAAACTTCTTTAAAGCCTGAACTGAGATTATTTTCAAGTAAGAACTGCAATAACTCATGAACTGACTTACTGTAGAATTAATCTGAACAATAAAGTACCACAAGTTCATTCTTCAATCGTACATAGTCGAACATTCCTTCATAAAGGTCTTTTAATTTATTAATGAGGTCCTCTGGAAATCTTTTCCTATACAATGATGATGTTGTTTATTTGTAGGTGACTCCAATTCTTCACTCCAATGCCGCATACCAAAGCTCATCAATGGCAGTATCCCTTGCCCGTTGAAGTTCAGTTTTCATCTCTTCTATTTTCTTGCAGCAGTAGGAAAACTATATTTAGGTTCTTCAAGAAAGCCAAAACTCCTGGGGATTTAACTACTGTGTCAACATCCCATTCTCCAGAACCATCAATTACATTTTCAAAAAAGTCAATAAGCTCTATCCAATAATCTCTCACTGTATGTACTAATATGGAAATGAGGTTCCACCTGGTGGGGGCAACAGTTGCCATCGTCTTAGAAAGAAATTCTTGAAGAGCTATTGTTCTCTTGGAAGACTTTGAGAAAAATGCAGAAAGGCCATTGAGGGTTTGAAACAAAATATTGCAGTCTTTGATATTTGTCGAACTTTGTTGCAAGACGAGGTTCAATGTATGGGCATAGCAATAAGTAAAGAGTGCATTCGGGTACATCCAAAACCTTTCTTTGTAAGCCATTCAAATGGCCTGCTATCACAGATGCTCCATCATAAGTTTGCCCAACTAACTTCTCTTTAAGTTTGTAATCTTCTACTGTGCTAACAACATGTTTAAACAAACCTTCTGAGGTTCTGTCCTAATCCAACAAACCTTTCATATACAACACCGTCTAATCCATATCTTAAGATGGTTGACAGCTGAGATTTGCATGTGATATTACAACTTTCATCTTTCATCCAAAAGTATTGCAGCATAGGTGGAAAACTTGGAGAGCTCTGTAGGTGGTGTTCCAAAAAAGGGTCATATTACTGAAGTGCATCCAAAAATTCTAAATATTTGCCTCAGTTGAAAGAGTCATTACATTCCTTATGTCCTCGGAAAGGAAGCTCTTGTTTACCAAGGAAGCATACCACATCAATAAGGCGTTTCGAGATATCTTGATTATTTTTTACATGTTCATTATGTTGGCTGATACTTTTATTGATCTGATTATTAACCCCTTGACGACAAAGGATGTGCCAGGCACGTCCTGGGAGAAACTCCCTTAACGACAAAGGACATGCCTGGCACGTCCTGCGGTGAATCAAGCAGTTTTCGCGATCAACGATCGCGAAAACCTTTTTAACGGTGCTGGTCTATTGCCTCGATGTCGAGGCAATAGCCAGCACCGAAATTTATGCTCTTGGCCACCCACGGTCACCCCACGGAGCGATCGTGGGCGCCATATTGACAGAGCATGCTGCTCCGTCAATATGGCTATGCCCTCTGCCGGTCTGAGCTTCGGACGTGAAAGTAACTTCCCTTCCGTCGCTCTGAATATGCTACTTGACTGCCCCTAGTGGTAGTTAAGTAGCATAGCAATGGAAAACATGTAAAATAAATATTTAATTAATTAAACACTGGTTATATAGTTAGATTAGCCTATAGGGTAAAAATTAAATAATTTTTAGCATAAGGGATAGGGTTAAAATTAAATTAAAATTAAAACATATTAAGGGATGTAATAAGGATTAGAGTTTGGGTTAAATTTAGTGTTAGGGTTAAATTTTGGGTTCGGGTTGGGGTCAAAAGGTCAATATCGGAAAAAACAAAAAACACTATTTATGGTTTTTGCCCCATAACTCGCAAAAAAATACCGAAAAATATGGAAACATGCATATTTTTGAACTCGGGACAACATTTAGAAACTATTTAGATGGGGTCTTTTTTAATGATTTTATTTGTGTAAATTATATTTTAGGGCAAAGTTAGAAAAAGTGGGTTTTTAAAAAAATGTCATCATATTTTATGATTTTTTTTGTAGTAAATTATAAGATATGATTAACATAATGGTATCTAATGAAAGCCCTTCTTATGACGATAAAAACAACATATAATTTGTGTGGGTACTGTATGTGAGAAAGAATAAAATTGCAGTTAAACACAAACAACCCAGAAATGTCAAAAGCCATTGTCACCAAGAGAAAGTCAAGTGAAAATGTCTTGTCTCTAAGGGGTTAAGCATGACGTCCACTCTTTGGCGGCCAAACATTTTCAATTAAAAAAAACATTGGACATGGTTTTTAGTCTTTTCGTGTCTCTCCATAGCTGTACTTAAGTGGGTATGATCATCAAAACCATTTCCAACCCATACACTTACTTCTGAAGAAAATAGAAAATAAGGCCAGCAGAACAATTTATTTCTCTTTTCGCAACCAGTTAACCATTCCACTGTCTTAAAATGTGCTGTTGAAAAATGGTGTGTGTATACTTCTGTCTTAGTTTTATGTACTGTTTTTAAGAGTTTTAATTCAGGACATGGTTTACCATTACTTACAATTGATAGTTTTTCACTAAAACTTAGTGAAGCAAATTTTTACTGATGTCATCCAACATTGCATTATCGCCTAAATACTAACTAGTTTACAACTTGAAATTTGCTGTCACTGGAAATAGTGCTGGTTTACTGAATTTCTGTTTTTTAAACAGATATAGATAATGTCACTGCAATTCATGAAATAAAAGAGTCCAATGTGTCCTTATAGGAAGTTCCTAAAAAACACCAGTATTGTTGATCAGTGATGTGACCTGAGGGATGAAAGATAAGGGGGTCTTAATTCTAAAAACAATATAGAATTTCCAGCCTGACAACTTCAGTAAATGTATGACCAGTTAAGGATGGACCTAGTCCGTCCTGCACCAAAACAAGCACTGAATGAAATGTTTTATTGCTTTCAGAGCTCTAACTGTTCTGAAAAAAATGCCAGTCAGCATTTTGTTCGCTCCGGAGAGTGATTGAAATGCCGTTTTAAAGGCACAGTGCCTTTAAAATGACGGGCATGTAAAAAGAGCATAGGCATAACGATCAGTAACATCGAATTAGTGGCAAAGGCGGTTTGGTGATTGCTCAGATGAGCATCACCATTCACCTGGTAAGATCAATATTTGTGAATAGTAATCAGACCAATTTGGATCTGCCTCCCTCTCCTCACTTACAGTTATGTGAGGGAAAGAGACAGATCAGTATTAGTGTTAAAATAACATTTTATAAAATTGTCAGGTTTTATGAAAGCCATTCCCTGTGTATTAACCCCTTCCCTGACATTCATCACTGTATAAGCAGTAATCTTGCACAGCAACAGTATTTTTTGCTGTCTGCACTTTTTTATGGATTCATTTCTTTGTACTGTAACATATTACAGAACTGGATAGGCTCTTCTAAGAGATATTAACCCATTCTTTGCTGTAGATCACTGCTTAGGCACTGATTCTGAGGTCCCTGACTCGGGCTTGGAACACTCTGCACCTCACAAATGTTGCCTTTTAACCCCCAAACAACTCAACAAATCTATATATGGATGGTATCTCTGTACTCGGGAGATTTTGCTGAACACATATTGGGGTGTTGTTTGGCAGTGACATATCCCAGAATCTGTGAATTCATGCCTGAAATTCAATGTACAAAAAAAATACAATTCCAAAAATGTACTACCACAAACTTTGACAAAGGCTGGTTGTAGAATTAGTACATATACAGTATTAAAATACCACCATTTGAAATAACTTAGGATGTCTATTTTCCAAAAATATATGGTTTGATGGGGTAAAATACATTGGCTGGCTTAAAAAATGTTCCAAATGGAACATGGGCGCAGGCTGACTACATGTAAAAATTCCAAGTTGGAAATGCACACATCCCAAACGTTGCCCCAAAACAAACCAACAAACCTATACATGGGTGGTATCCCTGTACTCAGGAGATGTTGCTGAACACATATTGAGTTGTTAGTTGGCAGTGGCAAATACCAGAATCTGAAAATTCATGCCTGAACTACAAAGTGTGTGAAAAAAATGACATCCCAACCCTTTGACATAGGTTGATCGTAGAATTGTGTAAAAATATCACAATAACAGGGTCTGTAAATTCATGCCCGAAGTACAATGTATGTGGAAACACAACATTAAAAAATTACTAACCAGGGTCGGTTGTCACCCAGTGCGGTAACTCATGGTGTCACCCTCCCTGGATTTCCTCCAATACCATGCCAAACAGATTCCTTAGTAATGCCAGTCAGATGGCCCCACAAATTATGTCACACACAGGAGCTCATTGACTATGTCACACATAAGAACCCCATAAATTATGCCACACCAGAGCCCCACAACTTATGCCACACCAGAGCCCCATTATTTATGCCTCAGCTCGGAGTCCAATTAATTATGCCACACACACAGGCGCCCATTAATTATGCCACACATAAGCACCCCATAGTTATGCCACACCCAAGCCCCCCATAATTATGCCACACAAAAGAGCCCCTTAATTATGCCACACATGGGACCGCCATTAATTATGCAACACACAATTGTCACCTCAGGAGCCCCATGAGGTGACAATTGTACAATTCTAAAACAATACATATCTATACACAGACATATCAATCTCTCTCTCGCTATAACTAGTTACATTTATACTTATTTGAATTTTTTTTATATTATATTCAACTATTTTCATGTGTAATAAAAATGTTATTTAAAAATTGCATTACTTGTTTTTATTCCCTTCCTCTGCACCCACATTGAACCTAAAGGACTTAACACAGCACCATACAGTACCCACAGCACTTGGCTTGCACTCATATTGCACCTACATGATTTGGCATGCCACAGTGTCACTTTGCCCCACAGAACTAGCCAGTGTCATTTTCCTCATAGTACATGTTATTTTGCCCCACATACCATGCCACAGCATCACTTTGCCAATTAAAATAAACCAGTTTTCTCATTAATATGCCAGTGTTTGCCCATAAATATGGCACAGCCAATTTCCCCAATAATATGCCAGTATTATTTTGTCATTCATAAACCACAATTTGACCAATAATATGCCAGTATTATTTTGCTGTTAGTAAGTCAGACAATTTGCCTAATAATATGCCAGTATTATTTTTCCATTTAATATGCCACAGCCAATTTGCCCAATAATATGCCAGTATTAATTTGTCATTAATAAGCCATAGCCAATTTGCCCAATAATATGCCAGTATTATAATGCCATTTAATATATTCCAGTATTTTGCTATTTAATATATTCCAGCATTATTTTGCCACTCAATATGGCAGTATTATTTAGCCATTCAATATGCCATTCTTTTGCTATTCAGCATGCCAGTATTTTGTCACTCAATATGCCAGTATTTTCCCCTCAATATGCCAGAATTATGCCATTAAATATGACAGTATTTGACCATTAAATATGCCAGTATTTAGCCATTCAATATGCCAGTATTTTGCCACTCAATATGCCAGCATTATTTTGCCATTCAATGTGCCAATATTTTGCCATTCAATATGCCAGCAATTAACCACTCAATATGCCAGTATTTTATCACTCAATATGCCAGAATTCTGACACTCAATATGCCAGTATTTTGTCACTCAATATGCCAGTATTTTGCTTGTTTTATGCCACCTTCCTCCCCCTAGTACTTACCTCCTTGCTGCTCTGTCTTCCGTCCTATCTATGGATGCGGCTGCCAGAAAAAAAAAGTTCAGCAACGTGATGCATTGCGGGGTGATGCCGGAAGCATGGGTGTCACCAGATCTGGTCTGCACCCCCCTCGGGACGCCACTGAATACCCCTTCACATTTTCAGGTAATGTTTACCTAAATTGCAATCTATGTGAAAAATAATTTATTTATTTTTTGCTGCAAACTTTGGCAAAGGTTGGTGGTAAAATGGCTACATGAAAAATTTCAAAATACCCCAAGTTAAATGCCCTGAGTTGTCTAGCTTTCAAAAATATGTACATGTGGGGGGTCATTCATGTATTTAGTACAGATATCAGTGTTACAATGTCACTATCGCTAATTTTGAAAAAAAAAAGGATTTTGAAATAGCTTTGCACTACTAGTCCTGTAACATTAAAAAAGCACAAAAACATAAAACATGGGCTATTTCTGAACTCAGGACAAATATTAGAAAGTATTTAGCAGTGTTTTTTGTAGATGAGTGTACGATTTTTCAAATAAAAGTCATTTTATTTTTTTTATATCAGTCAAGTATTTTTTTATATCAAATTATATGCTATTATCAAAATAATGGTATCAAATTGCTGGCAAGAATTATTTATGAGGGATCTTGTACTTTATTCATGGAGTTAGCTGAGCTATTAGCTGCAGTTATGCATTTGTTGTGTTAATACAATATTGATTAACCCCTTAAGGACAGAGCCTTTGAAACATTTTTCTTTCTGGACAATGGCTATTTTAACATTTCTGTGCTGTTTGTGTTTAGCAGTAATTTTCTTCTTTGTCATTTGCTGTACCCACACATATTATATATTGTTTTTATCGGGACAAGAAGGGCTTTCTATGGATGCCATCTTTTTGATCATATCTTATCATATTATTAAAAAAAAAAAAAAAATATGGTAAAAAAAAAAAAAATACACACATTTCCTGACTTTTATTTGAAACAACTTCCCCTCATCGACAATAGCGAACGAAAAAACATGCTAAATAGATTCTACTATTTCTCCTGAGTACAGGGATACCACCCATGCATAGGTTTGTTGGGTTGTTTGGGGGCTAAAATGCCAAATTTGTGAGGTGCAGTTTTTTGTTTTCCAACTTGAAATTTTTACATGCAGACAGCCTGCACCCATGTCCCATTTGGGACATATTTGAAGCCAGCTAGTGTATTTTACCCCATCAACCCATATATTTTTTAAAAGAAGACACCTTAGGCTATCTCAAATGGTGGTATTTTTTACACTTTCCATGCACTAATTCTACCACCAGCCTTTGTCAAACTTTGTGGTAGTAATTTTTTTGTGTTTTTTTTTCACAAACCTTGTACTTCAGACATGAATTCACAGATTTTGGTATGTGTCACTGCCAAACAATAACCCAATATGTGTTCAACAACATATCCTGAGTACAGGGATACCACCCATGCATAGGTTTGTTGGGTTGTTTGGGGGGTAAAAGGCCAAATTTGGTAGGTGCAGTTTTTGGTTTTCCAAATTAAAATTTTGAAATGCAGACCGCCTGCACCCATGTCCCATTTGGGACATATTTGAAATCAGCCAGTGTATTTTACCCCATCAACCCATATATTTTTTAAAAGTAGACACCCTACGCTATTTCAAATGGTGGTATTTTAACACTTTCCATGCACTAATTCTACCACCAGCCTTTGTCAAAGTTGGTGGTAGTAATTTTTGTGTGTTTTTTTTTCACAAATATTGTATTTTAGACATAAATTCACAGATTTTGGTATGTGTCACTGCCAAACAATAACCCAATATGTGTTCAACAACATATCCTGAGTACAGGGATACCGCCCATGCATAGGTTTGTTGGGTTGTTTGGGGGGTAAAATGCAAAATTTGGTAGGTGCAGTTTTTGGTTTTCCAAATTAAAATTTTGACATGCAGACCGCCTGCACCCATGTTCCATTTGGGACATATTTGAAACCAGCCAGTGTATTTTACCCCATCAACCCATATATTTTTTAAAAGTAGACACCCTACGCTATTTCAAATGGTGGTATTTTAACACTTTCCATGCACTAATTCTACCACCAGCCTTTGTCAAAGTTTGTGGTAGTAATTTTTGTGTGGTTTTTTTTCACAAATATTGTATTTTAGACATAAATTCACAGATTTTGGTATGTGTCACTGCCAAACAATAACCCAATATGTGTTCAACAACATATCCTGAGTACAGGGATACCACCCATGCATAGGTTTGTTGGGTTGTTTGGGGGCTAAAGGGCCACATTGTGAAGGTGCGCATTTTCAACTTGGAATATTGACGTGTAGTCAGCCTGAGCCCATCTTTCATTTGGGACTTTTTTTTTAAGTAGGACAGTGTATTTTACCCCAAAAAGTATATATTTTGTAAAAGTAGACACCCTAGGCTATTTGAAATGGTGTTATTTTAACACTTTCCATGCACCAATTCTACCACCAGCCTTTGTCAAAGTTTGTGGTAGTCATTTTATTGTGTATTTTTTCCCACATACATTGCACTTTAGACACAAATTCACATATTTCGGTATGTGTCACTGACAATTAATACCACAATATATGTTCAGCAACATCTCCCGAGCAGAGGGATACCACCCATGCATAGGTTTGTCAGCTTTGTTAGGGGTTGAAAGGCTACATTTGAGAGGTGCGCTTTTTGATTTTCAAACTTGGAATTTGAACATGTAGAGCAAGGAAGGGGTTAATAGCTCTTATAAGAGCCTTTGTAGTACTGTACAAAAAAATTAACTCCTAAAAATGCACAGACAAGAAAAAATGTTCTGCTGTGCAGTGATCAGTGGCAGGGAAGGGGTTAATACACTACACTATACAAAGGGTATGGCTTTTATAAAAGCCCTTGGGACTCACAATTTATTAACATTTTATTTAATTTATTACAATTAAAAAATTATGTTATACAGATCTGTCTCTTTCCCTCACTAAAACTCAAGTGAGGAGAGGGAGGCAGATCCATATGGGTCAGAACAATATTTACGAACCAGACGAATGGTCAGGCTCATCTGAGAAATCACCAATCCACCTTTGCCACTGATCGGCTGTTACTGATCGCTATACAAGCGTTCAGACAGCTTCAAAAGGAATACATGTAATCCCCTAGTGGGTATAATTAACCCCTAGCGAGTCTGACAAAAAAAATGCTGATAGCAAAAAAAAATCCTTCGGCGACTAGATTGCTCCATATGCGCTGCTTAGGCAGTGACCATATGCGCTGCTTAGGCAGTGACCATATGTGCTGCTTAGGAAGTGATATACGGCAAGGAAGGGGTTAATAGCTCTTAAAAGAGCCTTTGATATACTGTAATAAATCAAAGTAAAAAAAAAATAACCCCTAAAAAAATGCACAGACAGCAAAAAATGTGCTGCTGTGTAAGATCACTGCGTACACAGCGATCAATTGCAGGGAAGGGGTTAAATACTGGAAACGGCTTTTATAAAAGCCTTTGGGTCTCAATTCTATTAAATATATTATAATTAAAAACTTACATTATACAGCTCTGTCTGTCTCCCTCACTAAAACTCAAGTGAGAGGGAGGCAGATCTACACGGTCAGATCAAATATTTACACATATTGATCTAACCAGACGAATGGTGATGCTCATCTGAGCAAACGCCAACCCGCCATGGTCACTTATCAGCTGTTACTGATCGATATACATGCGCTCAGACAGCTAAAAAAATTTTTTTACGTTAAACGTAGTCCCCTAGCGGGTATAATAACACGTGACGGGTGTAATAAAAGTTTTAAAAAAATTAAAAATGCTTCTGCAGCAAGATTGCTGCATTTGCGTCAGATCGCTGATTAGGCAGTGATCTACGGCAAGAAAGGGGTTAATCTCTCTTAAAAGAGGTTTTTTTATACTGTAATGAATTACAGTAAAAAAAAAATAACCCCTAAAAAATGCACAGACAGCAAAAAATGTGATGCTGTGTATGATCACCAAACCAAAGCCCTTGGTGTTTAAAATTTTATTAAATATTTTTTTTATTATTTTATTTTATTTTTTTACTTGATCTGATCTGTCTCTCTCCCTTACTAAAAGTAGTAAGGTGAGGGAGGCAGATCAATACTTGTCAAAGGCAATATTTAGTAATATTGCCTTTGACAGTATGGTAAGTGCTCATCAGAGCACTTACCATACATGCCTGCACACAGATCACATAGATCTGTTGTGCCGGCATCGATTGGCTCCCCCTAGAGCATCGGAAGTGAAACACTTCCGATGCTCTTGCCATTAGAAGGGAAGCGCTGCCTGTATAGGAGAGCGACCACCATCGGTTCTGGGGGCAGCCTGGATGTGTTGTTAAGTGCCTCGCTGGCGAGGCACTTTAACAACACCGCAGATGCTTAGAAAGCGAACGATCGTTCGCTTTCTAAGCACATGTGTGCAGCGGGCGCAGCCATTTTTAAATGGCTGCTACGATCACTCCGTGGAGTGATCGTAGCGCGCCCCTGCACATTTGGGGGGTGTTGCACAATGCCTCTACCTAGAGGCATTGTAGCAACACCGTTAGAGTAAAGAAAGCGACCGCTGGTCGCTTTCTTTACTCCATTTAGTGCATGACGTGCCAGGCACGTCAGCTGTCGGCAAGTCCACGATTTGCCGTGACGTGCCTGGCACGTCATCTGTCGTTAAGGGGTTAAATATCCTACCCTGAATATGCTATGAGATATTCAAATACATGTAATGGTTAATAAATGCAGCATTGAACTCCAAAACTCCCCATGCCCTCCAAAAGTCATACCCGGCAAAGTGGGATACAGAACTTGAGGTATGCATTCACTGCACAGTGGCAGAAGCGTCGTTGGGGGGGGGGGGGGGGCTACTGGGGCTACGTGCGGTTCATAGGCTGTCGGCATTTTACTACACGGAGACAAAGTCTCCATTCATAATTTTATGAATGGAGACTCTGTCTCTGTATAGTTAAATTTCGGTTTATAGACTTTCGGCTTATGTAATACATGTAATCCTATGGCTATTCTATAAACCGAACATTTGCAATAGGATTACATGTATTCCATAAGCCGAAAGTCTATAAACCGAACGTTCGGTTTATAGACTTTCGGCTTATAGAAAACATGTAGTACTATTGCCTTTCTATGAACCGAACGAGAGCCCCATTCATAAGAATTTCTTATGAATGGGGCTCTCGTTCGGTTTATAGAAAGCCAATAGTATTACATTGTATTCTATAAAACGAACGAATAAAAATTAACGAAACTAAAATAATGAACGAATTTCGTCTGAAACGAATGCAGTAATGAACGAAATTCGTTTTAGACGAAATAAATAACATTTTTGTCCGAATGGACGAAAACTAAACAAACATTTTAGTTTTGCACATGTCTAATAATATCCATGCCTGATGTAGATGTTGTGCTGTGAATGTATCTGTTGTATACCAAGGACACTGGTAATGTTGGTGGGAACTTGGTGATATAATCTACACTGTGAATTTTTTTTCAAATGTTGGCAACTATGTAAATCTCAGTTACATTTGTCAAGCCCTGCTCTAAGTATCTACTGTTGGGAATAATATTGTAGTCTGTGTGTGTGTTTGGAACGATCTTCTTATGGGAAGTGAATTATACCACGTGAGCTATGCCACCATGGCTAAGATGAGAATATTGAGGGGGTCAAAAAATAATTTTACTGACCCAGACTGTCATGTGTCTGCAAGTATACTATATATATATAGGGCTACTCAATAAACAGAGAATTGATGGAAATTGAAATGTGTATTTCAAACTTTAGGCCAAAGTAGCAGAGTTGGAAAACATTTGTAATGTAGCTGAATGGGAAACTTTTGCCAGATCAGCTACTTTGGCCTTAATTCCCTGAAATGTGCTCTTTATTGAGTAGAACCTTTAGTGTACCACCCGTGTCCAAGCATATAATGTATGTACACCCTTATGCTTTATAATTTAGGCTTCCCAAAGCGACTTACTACCTGTCAGATCTTCTAAAGCTATGTCAATGATGGCTAGCCAATTTGGACTATATTTCCAAATGATTGGAAGAGCATCATGGGGAATGTAGTCTAAAACAGGTCAAGTGCTGAAGTGTAGTCATCACTGTGCTTTGAAGATAAAGTTCTCACTTCAGCAGATATAGACCCTTTTCAATTCAGACAGAGCTGTTAACAGAATACTTTATTAAAAAAATAGCAGTCATTATTGGAGAGAAAACTGATGAAATGGGCAGCAGGGTGAGGAGCTCTGCTGCTTGTACCAACACAATGTAATGTTTATCTGCCATTGATATACAAATACTAAACTTGCACATTAAACTGCCCTTCCTACTCCTCTTTACTTTAACAATTAAAAAAGTTCTGAGAGACTGAAAGGTATTACAGATTGTGGGAGATCTTTTCTTATTAAATATCTATTATCCCTAGAATTCTTATGTCTGAAAATGTGCCATTGTATTTATTCATTTTGTGTATCACTCTCTTACCAAATGCACTAGTGCACACCAGCTATAGCACGTCTTCAATCCTCAGGGATAGGGCATATTGCTTATTTATTGTTTGTAGTGCTCATAGAAACATAGAAACATAGAATGTGTCGGCAGATAAGAACCATTCGGTCCATCTAGTCTGGCCAATTTTTTTTTTTTGAGTACTTTTATTAGACCCTCGTTCTCGGTCTTATAGCTAGGATAGCCTTGTGTCTATCCCGCGCATTCTTAAAATCCTTGACTGTGTTTACCTCTACCACTTCTGCTGGCAGGCTATTCCATACATCCACTACCCTCTCAGTAAAGTAATACTTCCTGATATTACTTTTAAATAGTTGCCCCTCTAATTTAAGACTATGTCCTCTAGTTGTGGTAGTTTTTCTTCTTTTAAATATACTCTCTTCCTTTACCGTGTTGATTCCTTTTATGTATTTAAATGATTTTTATCATATCCCCCATGTTACGTCTTTCCTCCAAGCTATACATGTTAAGATGCTTTAACCTTTCCTGGTAAGTTTTATCCTTCAACCCATGAACCAGTTTAGTAGCCCTTCTCTGAACTCTCTCCAAAGTATCAATATCCTTCTGGAGATACGGTCTCCAGTACTGCGTACAATACTCCAAGTGAGGTCTCACCAGTGCTCTGTACAATGGCATGAGCACTTCCCGCTTCCCACTGCTAATACCTCTCCCTATGCAACCAAGCATTCTGCTAGCATTTCCTGCTGCTCTATTGCATTGCCTACCTACCTTCAAGTCCTCTGAAATTATTACTCCTGAATCCCTTTCCTCAGATGTTGAGGTTAGGACTGTACCAAATAGTCTATATTCTGCTTTTGGGTTTTTACGCCCAAGGTGCATAATCTTGCACTTGTCCACATTAAATGTCAGTTGCCACTGCTCTGACCATTTTTCTAGTTTAGCTAAATCATTTGCCATTTGGCTTATCCCTCCATGAATATCAATCCTGCTGCAAATCTTTGTATCATCAGCAAAAAGACATACTTTGCCAACAAGACCTTCTGCAATATCGCTAATAAAAATATTAAAGAGAATGGGTCCAAGTACAGATTCCTGAGGTACCCCACTAGTAAGAAGACCTTGCATCGAATATACCCCATTGACTACAACCCTCTGTTGCCTGTCACTCAGCCATTGTCTAATCCATTCATCAATATTGAAATCCAAACTCAAATTTTCAGTTTATTGATAAGCCTTCTATGTGAAATCTAGGTAAGCAATGTCTACTGCACCACCCTGATCTATTATTTTAGTCACCCAATCAAAAAAATCAATAAGATTAGTTTGGCATGATCTCCCTGAAGTAAACCCATGCTGTCTCTGATCTTGAAATCCAAGCGACTTTAGATGTTCAACAATCCTATTCTTTAACAAGGTTTCCATTATTTTCCCAACTACTGAAGTAAGACTTACTGGTCTATAGTTACCCGCCTCCTCCCTACTACCTTTCTTGTGAATGGGCACAACATTAGCTAATTTCCAATCTTCTGGAACTACTCCCGTTAACAATGATAGGTTAAATAAATCTGTTAACGGTTTTGCTAGTACACCACTAAGTTCTTTTAATAACTTTGGATGTATCCCATCAGGTCCCATCGACTTATTTGTCTTTACAATTTAGCTGAAGTAAAACCTCTTCCTCTGTAAACTTACATGCATCAAAAGACTCATTAGTCTTTTTCCCTAAATGAGGTCCCTTACCCTCATTTTCATTTGTAAAAACTGAACAAAAATATTCATTAAGGCAGTCTGCTAAGCCTTTATCCTCTTCTACATAGCATCCTTCTTTTGTTTTTAATCTAACTAATCCTTGTTTTACTTTCCTTTTCTCATTTATGTATCTAAAAAATGTTTTATCCCCCTTTTTCACTGACTGGGCTATAGTCTCTTCTGTGTGTGCTTTGGAAGCTCTTATAGCTTGCTTTGCCTCTTTCTGCCTACTCTTATAGATCTTTCTATCTTCCTCACTCTGAGTATTTTTATAATTACTAAATGCTAGCTTTTTATTTTTTACTATTTTAGCCACCTCTGCAAAGTACCACAGTGGTTTCTTCAATGTTTTGCTCTTACTGACATTGCTTATATTCACTTTTTATAATATTCATTATAGCATATAATAATATACTAATAGCTTATTCTTATTCATTTATAAAAAATATTTAAATGCCCTATACATATATAAGCAATGGTTAATGGTTATGCCTATAGCTTTTTTCTTTTATACTGAATACCTGTTGCTCATTGGTAAAGGGCAAATCTATCTATATGCATCCTGTACCTCTAGTCTAAATCTGTAACTATGCATGCTATACCTCTGTGTCTATCCTACATCTATACCTATGCATCCTATACCTTTATCTATCGTATATCTATACCTTTACCTATGCATCCTATACCTTTATCTATTTTATATCTATACCTTTACCTATGCATTACTATGCCTGTATCTTATATCTGTACCTGTGCATCCTGCACCTGTGTCTGTCCATATAGCTTATATCTGTACCTATGGATCCTGTACCTGTCCATATAGCCTACATCTGTACCTATGCATCCTGTATCTTTATCTATATATGCATCTGTATAATATATGTACTCATGCATCATCATGTACCTATATCTATCTACATCTATCCTATATCTATACCTATGCATTCTGTACCTCTGTCTGTCTATCTATCGATCATGAGACATCATTGTATTTTAAGTATTATTAAAGCTGTGGGCTATAGTCCCAGATCATTTTTGAGCCTAGCAACGCCCCTGCACAGTGGTTAAAATTTCTCCTTGTGTCCCAGATAATCTAGACTCCAGAGTTGGGAATGGAGAACAGCAGCTCCAAATCAAGGCTCTCTCGCATACAATCAGACAATTGGGTGACATATATCTAAATCCATGGCAATGGTATGAAGCTGGTTAGTTGGGCTGAGATATCCATGTCAAAGAACAGGGAGAGACATTTTTTCTCTTGTGCAGCCATACAAATAGGTTATGGGATTTTTTTAAAACAACAAATATTACTTTCAGTCGATATGTTTCCAGTAGACATGTGCATTAGTTTTCCGACTAATGCATTTTCGTCCGAAAATAGCATTTTCGTCCATTCGTCCGAAAAAAGAATAACGAATTTGCTAAACTAACGAAAGACGAATGAACGAATGGTTAATAAACGGAAATCATTCGTCCATTCGCGCTATTGGCATTCTATAAACCGAAATAGAGTCGGTTTATAGAATACCAATAGCATTTCATATACATTCCATAAACCGACATAATGAACGACTTTCGGTTTATGGAATGCATGTAATACTAATGGCTTTCTATACACCGAACTAGAGTCCCCATTCATAAGAATTTCTTATTAATGGTGGCTCTAGTTCGGTTTATAGAAAGCCAATACATGTAATTCTATGTATTCTATAAGCCGAAAGTCTATAAACCGAAGGTCGTTCGGTTTATAGACTTTCGGCTTATAGAATACGTGTAATACTATTGGCTTTCTATAAACCGAACGAGAACCCCATTCATAAGAAATTCTTATGAATGGGGACTCCATTCATAAGAATTTCTTATGAATGGGGCTCTTGTTCGGTTTATAGAAGAAACTTGTGCTTTTCAATAAAAGCATGTAGATAAGTCAAACTATAAATTAAAAGGCATGAGTTGGGCCGCATTAGAATTACATCTATCTATCAGCAAGTTAAAAAACAAGATTGCAGACTGCCTTTCCCCTGATGCTCAGCCAGCCACTGTGGATATGACCCCTTATAATTTATTATTTCACTTTTTAAGTGCAATTTTTTTTAAATGCAATTCATGATTCCTGTTGGATCATTGTGATTTGTGAAGCTTGGCTTGGCATTTTTAGAGGACATGATGACCATGTCACAAATATAGTCCCAAAATGTCCAAACAAGATTGCATTAAAAAACACACACACATAAAAGCTTTACCTATAATAAAATTATACAAAATACATATGCAGGCCAGAGGCGTCGCTAGGGGTGGGCTAAGGGGGCTGAAGCCCCGAATGTAATGATCAAAGCCCAGAGTCTCTGCAGCTCCGTGTAGCTCCGCCCCCTGACATCACACAGACAGTGTGTGAAAGCCCTACACTGATAGGAGGCTGAGTGATGTGTCAGCCAATCAGTGCAGGGCTTTTACACAGCATTATTACTGTGTGTGAAAGCCCTGCACTGATTGGCTGACACATCACTGAACATCCTATCAGTGCAGGGCTTTTACACAGCATCATGACAGGGATGTGAAGGAAGCTCCACGTGGGACAGTGAAGCAGCTCTGAAGGAATCCTTACTGGCTGTCACTGTGTGGAAGATGCAGAGCAGGTCTATTCCCACTCAGGTAAGCTCTGGATATGGTGGAGAGAGGGGAGGGTTGGGGGTCACTGATTTACATCCACCTTTGTGTATTTAAGCTATATATTGTTGGTTTGAGATTCCTTATTACAGGACTGCCAAACAGCATAGGAATGATTCATGTTACATATGTGTGTGTGTGTGTGTGTGTGTGTGTGTATATATATATATATATCATAAATCATTATGCATATATAGCATAAATCACTTATTTACATCCACCTTTGTGTATTTAAGCTATATATTGTTGGTTTGAGATTCCTTATTACAGGACTGCCAAACAGCATAGGAATGATTCATGTTACATATGTGTGTGTATGTATATATATATATATATATATATATATATATATATATATATATAAAACATAAATCCTTCCTATGCAGTTTGGCAGTCCTGTAATAAGGAATCTCAAACCAACAATATATAGCTTAAATACACAAAGGTGGATGTAAATAAGTGATTTATGCTATATATGCATAATGATTTCTACTATATATATATATATTCATAAATCATTCCTATCCTGTTTAGCAGTCCTGTAATAAATAACGTCACACATGTGTGTTATGTGTATGTGTGACATGTTTTATTACAGTACTGCCAAACAGCATAGGAAGGATTTATGTTTATATCAGGGCTTGACAAATTTTGTTTAGTTTTAGGAGCCAGCAAAAAAATTTAGGAGCCAGACAATAGCACATCAGAAAAGCATACATACACAGAGACAATCACATGCACACACCTCACAGACATCCAGTCAGTCACATACACAGCCAGTTACACACACACACACACCAGTCAGCAAGTTTTCTTTTGTTTTTAAATAAAAAAATAATTCCTTAATGTGTCCCACACGTCACATGCACAGCCAGTTACATACATATTCACATACAACACATACACAGCCAGTTACATGCATACACACACAACACATACACAGCCAGTTACATACACACACAACACATACACAGCCAGTTACATACAAACACAACACTCACAGACAGTTACATACATACACACACAACACATACACAGCCAGTTACATGCACACACAGACAGTTACAAAGATACACAACACATACACAGCCAGTTACATACATATACACACACACACACACACACAGCCAGTTACATACATACACACACAACACACTCACACTGACATACACACACTCTCGCTCACACTGACATACACACACTGTCGCTCACACTGACATACACACACTGTCGCTCACACTGACATACACACACTGTCGCTCACACTGACATACACACACTGTCGCTCACACTGACATGCACACACTCTCTCTCACTCTGACATGCACACACTCTCTCTCACTCTGACATGCACACACTCTCGCTCACCCTGTCATACACACACTCTCGCTCACCCTGTCATACACACACTCTCGCTCACACTGACATTCACACACTCTTGCTCACACTGACATACACACACTCTCGCTCACACTGACACACACACTCTCGCTCACACTGACACACACTCTCGCTCACACTGACACACACTCTCGCTCACACTGACATGCACACACTCTCGCTCACACTGACACACACTCTCGCTCACACTGACACACACTCTCGCTCACACTGACATGCACACACTCTCGCTCACACTGACATGCACCCACTCTCACACGGACATGCACACACTCTCACACTGACATGCACACACTCACACTGACATGCACACACTCTCACTCATACTGACATGCACACACTCTCACTCATACTGACATGCACACACTCTCACTCACACTGACATGCACACACTCTCACTGACATGCACACACTCACACTGACATGCACATACTCACACTGACATACACACACTCATTCACACACTGTCAGGTTTTTAACTTACCTGCTGCAGGCATCTCTTTGCTTTGAGCTCAGTGTGAAGGAGGTCTTAGTTAATCATGGGAGGCTTCGGAACTCTCAGCCGATCAGGAGAGTTAAGAAGTCTCACCTGATTGGCTGAGATCCTTGAATCAAGCTCCCCTGGACACAAGAAAAAAAAAAGACTGCTGCATAGAGCAGCAAAGTGCCGCCCCTGCCAGGGTGCTGCCTGCGGCAGCTGCCCCATTAAAGGACCGGCCCTGTGAAGGCTCCTAAATTACAAAACTGACTGTTTTGTCGCTCACACTGACATACACACACTGTCGCTCACACTGACATGCACACACTCTCTCTCACTCTGACATGCACACACTCTCTCTCACTCTGACATGCACACACTCTCGTTCACACTGACATACACACACTCTCGCTCACACTGACATACACACACTCTCGCTCACCCTGTCATACACACACTCTTGCTCACACTGACATACACACACTCTTGCTCACACTGACATACACACACTCTCGCTCACACTGACACACACACTCTCGCTCACACTGACACACACTCTCGCTCACACTGACACACACTCTCGCTCACACTGACATGCACACACTCTCGCTCACACTGACACACACTCTCGCTCACACTGACATGCACACACTCTCGCTCACACTGACATGCACACACTCTCGCTCACACTGACATGCACCCACTCTCACACTGACATGCACACACTCTCACACTGACATGCACACACTCACACTGACATGCACACACTCTCACTCATACTGACATGCACACACTCTCACTCACACTGACATGCACACACTCTCACTGACATGCACACACTGACATGCACATACTCACACTGACATGCACATACTCACACTGACATGCACACACTCACACTGACATGCACACACTCTCACTCATACTGACATGCACACACTCACACTGACATACACACACTCTCACTCACACTGACATGCACACACTCTCACTGACATGCACACACTGACACTGACATGCACACACTGACACTGACATGCACACACTCACTCACACTGACATTCACACACTCTCACTCTCACTGACATGCACACACTCACACTGACATGCACACACTCACACTGACATGCACATACTCACACTGACATACACACACTCATTCACACACTGTCAGGTTTTTAACTTACCTGCTGCAGGCATCTCTTTGCTTTGAGCTCAGTGTGAAGGAGGTCTTAGTTAATCATGGGAGGCTTCGGAACTCTCAGCCGATCAGGAGAGTTAAGAAGTCTCACCTGATTGGCTGAGATCCTTGAATCAAGCTCCCCTGGACACAAGAAAAAAAAAAGACTGCTGCATAGAGCAGCAAAGTGCCGCCCCTGCCAGGGTGCTGCCTGCGGCAGCTGCCCCATTAAAGGACCGGCCCTGTGAAGGCTCCTAAATTACAAAACTGGCATGAAGCTCAGAGCGGTGAGCATATATTGGTAAGTGCCCGTATGGTTCCATTTAAAAAACTAAAAAAGTCTCATGGGCTATAGCCCCAGATCTTTTGGAAACCTAGCAACGCCTCTGATGCAGGCTCTATTAAAAATGCATAATCTAAGTGCACATACAAATTTACCTATAGCTGTGTGTGTGTGTGGGTGTGTGTGTGTATCTAATTCTAGCTATCAGTAGTTTTTTTTATGTGCTATAGGTTTAAAAAATGTATTTGCACCACTGCAGCTGACACATTCTCTTTCAGAACACTTTATCAGACGTAAAGAGCACAGACTGTACAACGTCACTAAGATGCCCATTAGCGTTCTTCTTTTTACGGCTCAGGGGCTCACAGTCAACTTAGTCAGGGTGTTGCAGTTACTTGCTAATAAAACTGTCTGTAATATTTATAATACCCAATTATAAAATAATTATTTCCACAATTCTGCATTAAATTACAAATAAAAGTAAAATTAAAAATTCATATAAGTGTTAGTTGATTTCTTAGGTCACTGTAATGTATTCACTGTGGGCTTTATTCATGAAACTGAGAATTGCAGAGACGTGAGAAAATAATTACAAACTTAAGGCCGAACTAACTGAGCTGGAAAAATTCTCCAGTTCTGCTGATTAATTTTTTGAACTCCACTACTTTGTCCTTAAGTTTGTATTTCCCTTCTCAATCCCAGCAATTCTCTCTTTCATCAGTTACCTGCATTTCTCTCTTTCATCAATTAATCAAGTGTTGAACCTCTCTGTAGACAGGTCAAAACTCTATCCTATCTGTTAGTCTGTCTGTATAGTACTGTTTGTCTGTCGTTGATCAAATATTATATTGTTTTATATATTTCTCCTATTAGGTGGATAAGCAGACATATATAGTACTATGAAATATTATATATTTATAAAATTTATGGTTAATCTACAAGCTGGAAGGCAAGTATGTAGGCAAGAAATAAAAATTGATGAAAGTTACCCAAATACCCCTTCCCTACTGTTAGAAATCCAAAGCAGATAATTGTGTCACTGGATAATCTCAGCTGCTGCCAAACCCCTTGGGAAAAATATGTCAGTTATCATCTTTGGTTTATATTTCCCATAAAGTTGTGTCTTCTACTACAGCTCCTAGTAACTACCATATTTATCGGCGTATAACACGCGCCGGCGTATAACACGCACCTCATTTTAAGAAGGAAATTTTAGGAAACAAAAACTTAAATTTCAAATAAAGAACTTTGAAGCCCAATATGCCATTTTAATATGCCAGGATATTGCCCCCAATATGCATGTAATATGCAGGATATTGCCCCCAATATGCCATTTAATATGCAGGATATTGCCCCCAATATGCCATTTTAATATGCCAGATATTGCCCCCAATATGCCATTTTAATATGCCAGGATATTGCCCCCAATATGCCATTTAATATGCAGGATATTGCCCCCAATATGCCATTTAATATGCAGGATATTGCCCCCAATATGCCATTTAATATGCAGGATGTTGCCCCCAATATGCCATTTTAATATGCCAGGATATTGCCCCCAATATGCCAGGATATTGCCCCCAATATGCCATTTTAATATGCCAGATATTGCCCCCAATATGCCATTTTAATATGCCAGATATTGCCCCCAATATGCCATTTAATATGCCATGATATTGCCCCCAATATGCCATTTAATATGCCATGATATTGCCCCCAATATGCCAGGATATTGCCCCTTAGTATGCTCGTTATGCCACCCTCCTCCCCCAGACCCCAGTACTTACCTCGTTCCTGCTCTGTCCCCCGGTGCTCTGAAGCTGCGTGGCTGTGAGGGAAGCATTGTGAGCTTCCCTCCAGCCGCGCGGTCAATAAAGTTTGTTTAAAAAAAAACACACTTTATTGACCGCGCGGCTGGAGGGAAGCTCACAACGCTTCCCTCACAGCCACGCAGCCTCAGAGCACCGGGGGACAGAGCAGGAACGAGGTAAGTTTTAGATTATTTTTTTTTCGGCGTATAACACGCAGACATCATTTTCCCCCTATTTTCAGGGAGAAAAAGTGCGTGTTATACGCCGATAAATATGGTATTTCCCAAGAGGTTTCTAACAACTAAAGACATTTCAGATCTGACATATAATGAATCTCTACAATCCAACCACTAGTTGACTGCGAATATTCAGGCCATCTAATACCTTGGTATATGTGGTCCCATCTATATTTATTAATAGCTTCTTAGTTATAAACAGTGACTTCCACAAAAAGACCCCTTTTTATCCTTGCATGACATTATACAGGTTTCTTTCTAACTATCGTTATGCTTGAAAAACAGAAAGGATTGTACAGCACTACATTATGACATTGTCTCTAGGTCTGTAATTAATTAAAAAAAAAATATATATATATATATACACCAAACATTTATACTATTTGAAGTATAATATTTTAAGAACACAGATGTCAGTTAGTTTTCCATGACAGTCACTCAGTGGTAATTCTATAAAATATACTTGCATCTGATGAATGATTCTTCTTATAAACCAGAAATAAATATATATATATATATATATGTAACAGTGGCGGAACTATCATTATCGCAGGGGTCGCAGCTGCAACCAGGCCCGTCACACCATGGGCCCGGCTGCCCTGTCGACCCCTGCGATAATGATAGATTAAAACCTGTACTATGCGATCTGAACTGGTCGCATAGTACAGGCCCTCCAGACAGAGAGAAACGGCCCGTGTGACATTGCGATCTGGTGCTCAGAAGAAAACAGAGGCTGGATGAACCCCCCTCCCTGCAATCATAGGTAACCGTGCAGGGAGGGGGACAAAGAAAAAAAATCTGTGGGTATGTATGTATGTAGTTTAAGTCTGTGTGTGTGTATGTATGTATGTGTAAGTCTGACTGTATGTATGGATGTTAGTCTGACTGTATGTAAGTGTAAGTCTGACTGTATGTATGGGTGTAAGTCTGACTGTATGTATGGATGTTAGTCTGACTGTATGTAAGTGTAAGTCTGACTGTATGTATGGGTGTAAGTCTGACTGTATGAAAGTATGCAAGTCTGACTGTATGTAACTAAGTCTGACTGTATGTATGTAACTGTAATATTATAACAAATATGATATATATAGCTGGTTTTATCATATGGCTAGTTTATATAATATGTATATTATTTATATATATCTATATCTGATTTTATATAATATGTGTTAGATAAAGCAGACATATATATTATATTAACTATATATATATATATATATATATATATATATATACATATATATATATATATATATATATATATATATATATATATAATGACATTATATAAATATATAAACCATCCATTTATATAGTATAGGAGTTGCATGGTGGGTTTGGGGGACCCCAGGGAAATTTTTGCACCAGGGCCCGGTGGTTTCTAGTTACGCCTCTGATGTGTAACTATTATATAAACTAACTATATATATAAATAAATAAATATAAACATAACTGGTTTATATGCTATTTATAATATATATTATATAAACTAATCATATATATATATTATAAATCAGTCATATATATATATATTTATAAATATATATTCTATAAATAAATATAATAAATGAGCCATATATAATATAAATATAATAATTATTGAATTATTCATTTGAGCAGCATAAGGAAGCCTAGGATATGTCTTGTCGAAGGTGTATAATGAACTAGATGAAAAAAAGTGCAGTAATATGCCACTAACTGTATCAAAATGCCAACCATATATACACATATACTTTTTATCTCGTAATTAATATTTAATGCATTTTAAACACCTTTTTAATATGCATTGTATTGCTGTGGAGCTCTGTGATACACCCCCGTAACACACATTTCTGTAAGTTATATTGTTGTGGAGCTATACAGTACATGGATATGCTGCACATTATTGTGACATTTTTGCTGTTGAGCTCTATGATACACTACCATACATTACATACATACATATACCATTACTTATACCATACATATACATTACTTATATATTCACATACTGTACATTCCTGTGCGTTGTATTGCTGAGGTGATGATGATACACTTACACACTGTACTTTACTATGAGCTACATTACTGTAGAGCTTGGTGATACACAGATTACTGTGAGTTATATTGCTGTGGAGCTCTGTGATACACTACCACACCATACATTACTATGAGCAGTACAGCTGTGGAGCTTTGTAATACACTCCCACAACACACATAGTTGTTGATGATTTAATTACATGCCAGGGACTGGAGGGGATGGGGAGAAGGATCTGGGGTGCTCAAGCAAATGCTTGCCTAGGTTTCAATCAATATAAAAAAACGGCCCTGACTTCAAAGAACGCTCTTTTAAATACCCATGTTTACTTTGCCTGTTTTTTAAAGCTGTGAACTGCGCTTTGTAATTAGGATATTTTGCTTTTAGTGTCATTAATGCCTAAGGTAGGGACCTAGCAGCTTGATCTTGAAAGCTTGCAATCAGACTTTCAGTTAGCCAATAAATGGTATGATTTTAACATTACTTGTTTTCTGTTTTTCCACAGTTAACATGGTACTACTCTTATAACTTGTGCAAATCTTCTTTATTTTTAAACCTTTGACCTTAGCTCAGTAGAATGGCCATGTAGGTAGTCAGTTTGGTATGCAATCCCATTTCTTCCTTTCTTTTCTAGATGCACCATCAAAGCAGGGTGAGCCAATTCTATAAGTATTGGATCCTGAGGAAAGTTCAACCATCTGCACCACCATCACAGTTGTGATACCACAGTCGCTGGAGTCATTCTTACCTACAAACAAGGATAAGAACATGTTAGTCATTTATTGAAAAAATGGTGAGGTGAAGTCTGCCCTGGTAGTAGTGAAAAAGTAGTGGGACAAAAAGTTGAAATCCTTATTATATTAAATAAAAACAATTGCCTCCTCCATAATGTCACTGAGAAAGTCTCAATATTAAAAAAAAAATCTTTTTTGTTTTTATCATTTTGAAGGTTTTTTTGTATGCTTTATTGCCATTGAAGTACATGATGTGTCCAGGATGTTAATGGGCAGAACTCTCAGTCTTTTCTAACTGATTTTTATCATATCTCAGGAACTGTAGATCACAGTGGAAAAATGTAAGAAGCATTTTAACCCCTTGGCAACACAGGACGGACTAGGTCCGTCCTGTGTGCCGAGGCGTTAGTGACACAGGACGGACCTAGTCCGTCCTGTGTCAAAACGAGCACTGAAAGCGGAGTTTTTCCGCTTTCAGTTCTCAAGCAGCATTGTAACCGTGTGGAAGCATCGTACAATACTAAAAAAAATGCCCGTCGGCATTTCAATCGCTCCGAAGAGCGATAGAAATGCCGGTTTTAAAGGCACAGTGCCTTTAAAACGACGGGCATTAAAAAACGAGCATAGGAAGCGAATTTTTCGCTTCCTATGCTCAGAAAGTGTTTCTGATTGCTTCGCAAGTCGAGGCAATCAGTAACACTAAAAAAAAATGCACAATCTTGGTCACTGGGTGACCAAGATGGCGCTGCCCTTCTAAGGGCAAGAGCACAGGAGGCAGGAAGTACCTGCTTCCTGTGCTCTCTGGCTGTCACACGATTGCCTCTTCACAGAGGCAATCAGTGACTGCCAGGCACACAGACAAGCAGTGGGGACTGACTGGTAAAATCAATATTAACCCTATATTGATCTGACCAGTTATGATCTGCCTCCCTCTCATTTCCTCCCTACATTTTTTGTAGTGAGGGCGAGAGACAGATCAAAGTTATAAAAGTAAGTAAAAGTAAAAAAAAACAATAAATACACAACACACGAATAATAAAACAATAAAAAAATGTATTAAAGAATTTCCCTGCGTTTAACCCCTTCCCTGCCACTGATCTTGCGTAAGCAGTGATCGTGCACATCAGCGCATTTATTTTTGCTGTTTGTGCATTTTTTAGGGGTTAATTTTTTTTGTACTGTAATTTATTACAGTACTACAAAGGCTCTTCTAAGAGTTATTAACCCCTTCTTTGCCGTCGATCACTGCTTACGCAATGATAGTGACGCCAAAGCAATTTTTATCTGTCTGCATATTTTTTTTTTTATTTTTTTTTTACACATACCCGCTAGGGGATTACATGTAAAGTAAAAATATTTGAAATTTTTTTTTTTAAGCTGCCTGAGCGCATAGCGATCAGTAACAGCGAATTAGTGGCAAAGGCGGTTTGGTGATTTCTCAATTAAGCTCACCATTCGCCCTGGTCAGATCAAATTTGGTTGGATCAATATTCACAAATATTGACCTGCCTCCCTCTCCTCACTTACATTTTTGTGACGGAAAGAGACAGATCAGTATTAGTGATATAAAATAACATTTTATAAAATTGGCAGGTTTTATGAAAGTCTTTCACTGTGTATTAACCCCTTCCCTGCCATTCATCACTGTGTAAGCAGTAATCTTGCACAGCAACAGTATGTTTTGCTGATGCACTGTTTTATGGATTAATTTCTTTGACTCTTCTAAGAGCTATTAACCCCTTCTTTGCTCGAGATCACTGCTTACGCACTGATTCTGAGGCTGCGGACTCAGGGTATGATTTTGACCCTAGTCAGCTTTCTGATACATCATCTAGCGATGTATTGGTGGCTGCTGAGCCCTTGCCACAAGGAGTGATGGGGGTCTACCGTTAAAAAAATATATGGTTTGGTGGGGGTAAATTTACATTGGCTGGCTTCAAAGATATATCCCATAAAGGACACGGACGCAGGTTGATTACATGTCAAAATTCCAAGTTGGAATTTTGAGATGCACATCTCACAAATGTTGCCTTCTAGCCAAAAAACAAACCAACAAACCTATGAATGGGTGCTATCCCTGTACTCGGGAGATGTTGCTGAACACATATTGGGTTGTTGTTTGGCAGTGACATATACCAGAATCTGTGAATTCATGCCTGAAATACAATGCATGTGGAAAAAAAACTTCCAAAAAAGTACTACCACAAAACTTTTACAAAGGCTGCTGGTAGAATTAGTACCTATACAGTATTAAAATACCACCATTTGAAATACCTTTTGATTTGATATTTTCCAAAAAAATATGGTTTGATGGGGTACAATTCATTGGACGGCTTCAAAAATGTTCCAAATGGAACATAGGCGCAGGCTGACTACATGTCAAAATTCCAGGTTGGAATTGCGCACCCCCTAAATGTGGCCTTTTAGCCCCAAAACAAACCTATGCATGGGGGGTATCCCTGTACTCAGGAGATGTTGCTGAACGCATATTGAGGTGTTGGTTGGCAGTGGCAAATACCAGAATCTGAAAATTCCTGCCTGAACTACAATGTGTGTGGGGAAAAAATGACATCCCAACCCTTTGACATAGGTTGGTGGTAGAATTAGCACTTGGAAAGTGTTAAAATACAACAATTTTAAATACCCTAGGATGTCTAGTTTTCCAAAATATATGGTTTTATGGGGTAAAATACTTTGACATGCTTCAAAAGTATCCCAAATGGAACATGGGCGCAGGCTGACTACATGTCAAAATTCCAAGTTGGAAATGCACCCCCCCCTAAATGTGGCATTTTAGCCCCCAAACAACCCAACAAACCTATGCATGGGTGGTATCCCTGTACTCAGGAGATGTTGCTGAACACAAATTGGGGTGTTTTTGTGCAGTGACACAGTACAGGATCTGTGAATTCATGCTCGAAGTACAATGTATGTGGAAACAAAACATTAAAAAATGACTAACCTAAAATTTGACAAAGGCTGGTGGTAGAATTAGTGCATGGAAAGTGTTAAAATACTATCATTAGAAATACCCTAGGGTGTCTAGTTTGCTAAAATGTATGGTTTTGTGGGGTAAAATACACATTCTGGCTTCACAAATGTCCCAAATGGAACATGGGCGCAGGTTTTCTGCATGTCAGAATTCCAAGTTGAAAAACCAAAAAGCACACATCTCAAATGTGGCCTTTTAACCCCCAAATAATCCAACTAACCTACACATGGGGGGTATCCCTGTACTCAGGAGATGTTGCTGAACACATATTAAGGTGTTGTTTGGCACTGACACATAATAGGATCTGTGAATTCATGCCCGATGTACAATGAATGTGAAAAGAAATTACAATCCATAACATTGACGTAGGCTGGTGGTAGAATTAGTGCATGGAAAGTGTTAAAATACTACCATTTGAAATACCCTAGGGTGTCTAGTTTTAAAATATAAATGGCTTTGTGGGGTAGAATACACTTTCTGGCTTCAAAAATGGGCACAAGTTTTCTGCATGTCAGAATTCCAAGTTGGAAAACCAAAATGCGCACCCCCTAAATCTGGCCTTTTAGTCCCAAAACAAACCAACAAACCTATGCATGGATGGTATCCCTGTACTCAGGATATGTTGCTGAACACATATTGAGGTGTTATTTGGAAATATCCTTCACATTTTAAGGTAATGTTTACCTAAATTGCAATCTATGTGAAACATTTAAAAAATATATTTTTTGCTGCAAACTTTGACAAAGATTGGTGGTAAAATGGCTACATGAAATGTGTCAAAATACCCCAAGTTAAATGCCCTGAGTTTTCTAGTTTTTAAAAATATGTACATGTTGGGGGTCATTCATGGATTTAGTACAGAAATCAGTGTTACAATGTCACTATCGCTAATTTTGAAAAAAAGGATTTCAAAATAGCTTTGCACTACTTATAGTTCTGGCCCTGTAACATGCATAAAAAAGCACAAAAACATAAAACATGGGCTATTTCTGAACTCAGGACATATATTAGAAACTATTTAGCAGTGTTTTTTTGTTGTCTCTTGTACATGAGTATACGATTTTTCAAATAAAAGTCTTTCAATTTTTTTGCCATATTTTATTATTTATTTTACATCAAATTATATGCTATTATCGAAATAATGTCATCAAAAGAAAGCCCTTCTTATAACGATAAAAACGATATATAGTTTGTGCGGGTACACTAAATGAGACAGAAATAAATTACAGCAAAACACAAACACCTCAGAAATGTTAAAACAGCCCATGTCACCAAGCGTCGGACAAGCCAAAAAAGTCATGTCACTAAGGGGTTAAAAGAGGTCAATGTAGATTTTGATCACTCTTTAACTCTATGACAGAATAACCAGTAGAACACACAAACATAATCCAAAGCTTTTACTGAATCGTTTAACATTGGATACAAAAATATTTCTACTCATATTTAATGTGGGAGAGTAAATCATTATTAAATCATTATTTTTAATACATAAAAGCTGTATAGAAAATTTCAAGCATGTTACACTTTTAACCTCCGGGAATGCTTAATAAACTGCATTTGGTATTTCCTTATTTCAATTGTGTGGTGTAACAAAAATATTGGCCTTATGTGACCCAGTTTAATTTTCCATACAGCCCACATATCCTAGAAGGATGTAGTAGATGTTCGCCAGTGGAAAGATGAGGGAAAGAAAAAGAAGGAAGAAAGAATGAAAAGCTGTCATAGTCACTGTATAGAGCTGTTCCCAAAAGCTCTGGAGAAGAGATTGAGGTAAAGTAAGGAAAAAGGGAATGTAGTGGTACAAATGTACAATAAAAGGTAGCATAAAAATTATCAATTTAAAAGCATAGTTGGTAAATATAATAGATACAATGAATTACAGAGAACAAAATCAAGTATTTAAAAATACATCAAAGAATATGGTGTTAAAAACACGAGATGGGAGCCCTGTTTTCGCTTCCACTTTATGCTGTTAGTCCTCCCGTGTCAGCAGGGCCTCTCCGGCTGCTTGGCTCTTCGCTTCTCATGGTCCCATCCATGGGCTGCAACTACTTTAATAAAACCTGTCAACTTAATACTACTTTTATCCCTAGACATATGTAAACAGCTACTATTAAAAAGAACTTACCATACAGATGTAAGCAGTATACATGCTGAGTTTATGAAACATTAGAAACACCTCTTCTTTTCATGGAGTAGACTGATGAGGTACTGTATATACATGGTAAAAGCAATACGAATTTATTGTAACTTAAATTGTTGAATTAACTTAAAATAACATCGCTCAAGGAGTGGACATCAGCTCTGTAATATTTAAGCCCTGGCACCACTGAAACATTAATACTGCATGTGTGGCTTTTAGAGAGTTAGAGAAAATGTTTAATTTCTTTTGAATGGGAGTAAGGTAAAATGAAGATTTTCCTTCATTACCTTTAATCAAAATTATGTAAAAAAAAAAAGCTAATTCATGCTGGAATTTCTAGGTCAAATGAATTATTTTCACTTCAGTTATGAGTTAACTAAGGTGATAATACATTCTTCTACATGAACAGTGATGTCATGATCTTCTTTTCAAAAGCAAATGAGATTTCCATCCTGAAGACCTTATGTTATAGGTTTCAAATGTCCTAACGGTGGCATTTCTAAGTCAATGCAACTATTTGCAAATCTCTCCATTGTTCTTTTCCAAGTTATGATTTCAGTTTTGAGTAGAAATGCAACTTGCAGAACAGAGGAAGAGGATGATATATAGCATCATTTTGTACCGTGTGAACAAAATTGGTGGGAACAGCAGAAATGCAAAGGCTATGAAGTATGTGGCAACAGAGCTATCACACAAATACATTCTATGGGAGTTAAAGTAATACCATTATTCTTTTACATAACATAGAGATGTGTTGCACTAACTGTCTAAAATATAGTAGTTTTAGCTTGTCTGGTTTTTGAGCTTCTGGTTAATTTATGCGACCTAAACATTTACTGTAAAAATTATGTTTACAACAAAACAACCATCAGCTTACAGAATCTTATTCTAAATATTACTCCATAACTTAGACACTGACATTCCTATGGGGGGAGAACTAATATATCTTACAGAGGTAATCAAGGTAATCTGACAATTTTTTGCTTGTGCAAAAGCTGTGATTTGGCAGAACAGTTACTTTGGTTACCTAGACAGTGTGAACAGCTCATTTCCGTCTCCTTTACTCTGTTTCAGTCTTACAGAATGTTAAGAGATAATTAGCAAAAAAACATAGAGAGTGCATTTATAATTTATTTGACAGGCTTTGGCAACCACACACAAACTACAAACCAGGCTGCTACTGTAGCTTGCTGTGCAGGAGACTTTTCAAGTTGTGCCACGTAATTTCCTTAACTTTTCTGTGTCCCCCTGTTCACTAGTTATAACCTACACAATTCCTGACGATTGGATGAGGTCAAAGCACAGGAGGGGCACTTGGGTTCACACTTAGAGAATTCTGATGGACTAATTTTATTGAGAAGGGAGAAAAAGGTAAAAGAAATGTGAATTGCTCCTGTGCAATAGTTTAACTCTCCAGCTGGAAAGTCTATATCCATTAGAGTTAATGAAAATACAATGTTGTGTTTAGCAAACATCATACAATTTAAGTATCCATTGGCCATGCTATTATTTCAATTTTTTTTGCTTTTGAATGTAGTGAATGCATCCTTTTACATTTTGCGTGAAACTGCTGTTTTAATCCAAACAGCTCTATAAGTTGGAGTGGAAGAAAACAATATTGTACAAGCATATTTTATTCAGCCAAATGTCATTAGGCAGCTTCTTTTTCTAGCCAAGAGCTTTTCTTTAATTGGATGGCTTCTCTGCTGGTGTTATCTATTATTGGATGACATGTTTTGTTAAATTGTACTTACTATTGATGAAAGTTGGTGTATGCTTGGTGATGACAGCATGGGTTTATTTCAAACAGTTTAAGCACAATTACTATGTACAACTTTTAAATTAAAAATTCATGTTTGCCTTTTTTTGTTGAATTAATGGCGTTTGCAGACTTTATTAGGCACATAGAAAAAAATAAATAATTTCCATTTTGCTTCCATGTTGCAGGGGATCTTTCCAGCACCCACTTTTTCAAAGCAATTATTAATGGTTTTACAGGAGGCCTTAAAAGCCATGGTGCAGTGTTTGCATGTGACAAAATTAGAATGTCATTGAATGTTGCTCCTCTGCAGTTAAATGTTGTCAACCAAGTAGAAAAGTGGATAGCAAAATATAAGAAGGCACTTACAGCACAAATTTAAAAAAAAAGAAAATAAAAATTTGAGACAGAGCTGAGTGGGATGTCTGGTTAACACTACAGAGGCAGCATTGGGAAAATCTGGGGGAGGGAGGGGAGATAGGCAGCATTGGGTGAGGGTAGAGAGGCAGCATTGGGTGAGGGTAGAGAGGCAGCATTGGGCAAGTCTGAGGGAGGGAGAGAGGAAGCATTGGTCCAGTTTGGGGGAGGGGAGAGGCAGCATTGGGCAATTCTGGGAGAGGGAGGGGTGAGAGGCAGCACTGGGCAAGTCTGAGGGAGGGAGGGGTGAGAGGCAGCATTGGGCAAGTCTGGGGGAGGGAGGGGGGAAAGGCAGCATTGGGCAAGTCTGGGGGAAGGAGGGGGGAGAGGTAGCATTGGGCAAGTCTGGGGGAGGGAGGGGGAGGCAGCACTGGACAAGTGGTGCCTGGCACATCCTGCTGTGAGACAGGTGGTTTTCATGATCAATGATCGTGAAAACCGCTTTAACGGTGCTGGTCTATTGCCTCGATGTTGAGGAAATAGCCAGCACCGAAATTTCCTCTCTGGGACACCCATGGTAGCCCCACAGAGCGATCGTGGGCACCATATTGACGGAGCAGCATGCTCCGTCAATATGGCTATGCCCTCTTGTGGTCTGAGCTTCGGAAGTGAAAGTAAATTCACTTCTGTCGCTCTGAATATGTTGCTTAAATGCCCCTAGAGGCAGCAACCATCATTGCAATATTAAACAAAAAAAAGATTTAATTAGCTTAAAACTGGTAATATAAGTTAGATTAGCCTAGAGGGTTAAAATTAAATAAATTTTAGCATAAGGGATAGGATTCAAATTAAATTAAAATATACTAAGGTATAGCATAAGGGTTAGAGTTGGGCTTAAATTTAGAGTTCGGGTTAAATTTAGAGTTCGGTCAAAAGGTCAATATAGGAAAAAAACAAAAACCACTATTTTTGGTTTTTGTCCCATAACTCGCAAAAAAATACAGAAAAAAAAATAGGGAACCATGCATATTTATGAACTCGAGACAACATTTACAAACTATTTAGACTGGGTTGTTTTAATGATTGTATTTGTGTAAATTATATTTTAGGTCAAAGTTAGAAAAAGTAGTTTTTTTTTAATTTTTCATCATATTTTATGATTTTTTTGTAATAAATTATAAGATATGATGAACATAATGGTATCTAATGAAAGCCCTTCTTATGATGATAAAAACATATAATTTGTGTGGGTACAGTATATGAGAAAGAAGAAAATTACAGCTAAACAAACACCCCAGAAATGTCACAACAGCCATTGTCACCAAGGGAAAGTCAACGTAAAAATGTCTTGTCACAAGGGGTTAAAAATCTTTTTTTTAGTGTGTTTGTATGAAAGGACAACATGCCTCTAGCCTGAAACACATAGAATGTGAGCAGTTGCTCTCCATTATGTCCTTGTACCTGGGACTGTGATGCTTTTAAATAATTTTGCAATACAGTAAATTTTACTTTCAACGTGGATGTGCCGTCCTGTTGATCCTTCACTTCCAGCTTTCTCTACTTACCTTATTGCACCAGCGCTGATCCGTGAAGCCTCACTATTGGAAGAGAGTGCCTATATGATTTCTCACCGTTGAAGCTCTGGCTACAGTTCTTGACAAATACTTGATGATTCATAGGAACATATACACATAAATAAATACATGTGTCTTCCTCTATCTAGTATCCATCCAGGCAATTCTCCCCTCTACAATTTGTTATAAGTTGATCAATCTCTATAAATTTTAAATCTGTGTGATTACTTCCATGCTTTACTGTGAAATGATTGGTGACATTTTGTTTTTCAAAACCCTCCCTTATGTTATTGAAGTGTTATTCAAGTGTGTATTCAACTTTTTATACAGGGGACTTGCTTTCTTCCTGATTGATTGTTTACCACAAGGACATCCTAAAAGATAAATCCTGTGCTTTGTTTTACAAATAAAACCATGTTTAGGCCCCATAGAACTATCTTGTTTCTTTAGGAGTGTTATACTAATGGGCATGGAATCTACCACAATTGGAAAAAATGCATAGGTAAGGAACTTTAGCATAAACAAATCTAGGTTCTTCATCTAATGAATTACCTAAATTGGATCTCCCTTCAAAACATTCCAATGTCGCTTTATAATCTGCTTGATTATCTTCAAATCTTTACTCTATTGAGATATGAGTAAACTGATTTCCAGATTTCTTCCTGTTTCTATTACAAAAAGGCAGAGTATTTTCTCTGGGTAAAGTATCAAACCTGGAAGTAGTATTTTTCAAAAGGTTCCTAGAATTCCCTTTTGTTCAAAATCTTATTTCATTTGTGCGGTTTGTATTTCCAGAATTGACAACTCTGAACAATTCCATTTTGAATGTCTTATTTGCCTCAAGGTGGTTGGTAATGATGAGCAAATGGAATAACACTATTACAATCTACATCTTTCCTGAAAGTCCTAGCATACAACTTATTATCTTTAATGTACATAAGTCCAAAACTTATACAATATTAGTTTTTGAGAATATATCTGTAAAGGACTGATGGTAAGGGTTATTGTTTAGATATCCAATAAAAGCATTAAGGCTCTACTGATCAAATAAAAATGCAGCTGCCTAAATATTTTTTGCACAGCGCCTCATTTGCTCTCAGAGGACAACTAGATCAAGTAAATTCATCTTCCCACTTTGCCTAGGAACTTGTAGGCCATACAGCTTAACTGTACCATCTTTGTCCCTGAACAACATGTTTGTGTCCCCACTCACACCACTTATCTTTTGGTCTTTCTCCCATTGGGCTGTGTCCAATGTGATGCCACTTCTTGTACGCTGGATAAAACAGACACAGTGTGTAGGGAGAGAGTGTGAGAGAACATCTGAACAGAAGATCTCTCCACTCTCCATGCCACTAGCTGCTGCCTGGAGATAGACACAGTGCTGGGTCTATGGCATTTTATGAATAAGAAGCTAGTGTTGATGCAGACGGCTCCGGGTTCGGTGGGCAAGTAAGGTCACGTTGAAACAGATGTAGTCGTGTATAGGACAGTTCAATATCACCTTTAGGGTGATCGCAGTAGGGAGGGTTTTTCTGTGATCCCTCTCTAGAGCCATCCAGGAAGGTCACCACTTCCCGAAGGTATCCCGGGCCATGTGTTTTGTCATTGCAGGGTTGGTCAGTGAAAGATAGGAAGGTGCTCTTCTTTTCTGACCATCTGGCAGTAGTGCATTCTGTTAACAGTCTTTTGGCTTATTTGGCGCTGGTAGTACGCTTGTTGATATATTTTTTTCTGTTATGCATGTACCAGTATAGAAATAGCAAGTCCCTACATACAAGTCATAACACAGCTATTTTTGTCAAGGTTAGCATACACATGTTTGATGTTATGATTTTGTATTATGTTTGCCTCATACCACTCTGCAGGAGGAACAAATGACAATAACACACAAAAGTTGTGTTGGTAAGGACCATGACATTTTACATGTATCTCTCATAGTATAAGTAGAGATGTCAGTCTAATGCTCCAAATAGCCTAATATATCATAACACCCTTTTACGACTATGCTCACACTTTTTTGATTCTGTTCAAAAAATAATTGTTATAGTTGTGTGTAATGAAAATGTGGCAATGAAAATCAGATGCTGACTAAAAGAGGGGGCAGACAATGTTGCCTGCACTACCACATGAAGTTGTTAGTCAAGGACAGCTTTTAAAAGTAATAAAAGGAAATCTGTCATGTGACTACCAGCTTTTATGCAGGTATTACACATGCAAGCTATATAATTGACAGGTCTGCTAAAATAGTAGTTTAAATTTGTGGACCTTGAAGTCGGCAGAATTATTAATGACTTCCATTTATGTGTAGATTGACTGTGTCACAAAGGCTCTGGACATTATTTTGCACTGTTGACAAGAAGCTGCTAGCCTGTAAGGCATTTATTTCTAGATTGCTAAAAATGAAAAAATATGTTTCAAGGCTAAGACAAAGGTGTTTATTTTTATTTTTTTAATTTATGGGGGCAATAAATCCCATTACAGATCAGGATTTTCCTATTCATAATGGGAGTACCATGCAGGTGGGCTGTGATTGATATTTTATGACTTTACCATTACCTATAGAGAGTGATTATTCCTTAGAAAATAGACTGAAACATCTAAAATGATTCATGGCAAAGAAATGTAGACATAATGAAGGGCACATAACACTGAACTTTACTTCACTGCGTAGTTTTCACTTGACCTTTTGTCTAGCCAATACATACCAATTTTTACACTTTAGTAAAATCTGTTCCTTGCAGAAATTGTATGAACCCCGTGTGTATATACATTGTGAATATTGTGTGAATAACAATTGTGTTCAAAAAGTAAATGTATAACATATAAAATGCATAATTCAGTAGGGTATTTTCATCGTTTCCATATATCTTACTGAATGACCAGCTGTCAATATATAAACAGTAACCGACCGAATGCATAAACTTAACAGTTCATAAATAATAATAAATAATAGTTTTAAAAATGAAAGCTATCTTCCCTTGTCACCTTATAAGAGAGGCATCCATATTAAAAAAAAGACTGAGCATTAGGGCAGTTACAGTATCCTGGTGCTATAGAAAAACCTACTCCAGTACATTTTCCACAATAAAAAAGTTACTGTTTCCCCAAGACTGATATTGGATCAGGGGAGTCAGCAGATATGATTATGGTCATGGCATTTTATTAGGATTAAAGGGACTGTCTAGTATCCAAAATGCCTCCTACAAATGTTAATACATATTAAAACACTTTCAAAGTAGTTTAAAATGCATATTTTACATTGCTTTAAAAAAATGAAAACATTACATGTTTGCAGAGGTTCAGGACGGTCCGCTTTCTGCTTTCAGACTTCTTAGGAGTATTTTTTATCAGAAGCAAATAATAAGAATTTGATGTGATTTCCTGTTTCCCTAGTGATGTCATCATACAATATTAGTTTCCTAACACTTAATAATGTCAGTCATTTAATCAAAGCATTCCTCATCTCTCATATATATACCAGCTGGCTGAGGATTATAGTCAGTCCATCTCTCTTTCATAAATGCCAGCACACCTAAATGGTGTGACATCACTTTGACACCAAGGTGGGAGAACTGGTGCTGTTACAGAACCACTGGTCTGCTTTCCTGTGGATGATTTCTAATAGTATAGGGATGTGCCCTATTCTTATGGAAGTCCTAGTCATTTGGAAACCCATATTACACCACTAGACTAAGCTTTATCTGTAATGTATGTATCACCACTTTCTTTCACTATCAGCTTATATTATAGATCACTGTATATTATATGTGTCTCTGAATTATTTCACATCTAACACACAATCTATTCAACACTGTATTACATATTAATTTGTCCTTTTAAAATAAGCCCCCATCCTGTACTATGAATGGGTTACCTTTGTCTGCCAGTCAATATTACAGTACTATACTTAGCTGGCATTCAGTTAGTATCATTCAAGGTAATCAGTGTTGGGGAGGGGGAGAGGAAGGGAGAACATCATACAGGCATCCTATGCCAACACACTGCTTTCTATTCCATCTACACAGGAAGTGACTAAATGGAACAAAAAGTTATATGCTTAGTATCTATGCAATCAGTGCTGCAGCAACTGTAGTGTACGTGTAGAGTAATCACTGGGGAGGGGGTCAGTAAAATATAAAAAATGGAATTTATGCAGAATGCCTGCATCAAATCACACACAAAAAAAGCATGTGCACTATACAAGCAGGAGTCTTCAACTTGCAAAGTGAGTTTGGGGATTAGACTGTCCCTTAAGGTAAACATTTATATAGGGTATATTTCATACTACCTGAATTCATCTCCCAGTGGTCTGGGTCCTGCAGAAGGAATGTGGTGGAATTATGGTCCTTTGGAAAGAGTTGTGGATGCAATCTAGTGTAGGGCATTTTTTTTTTCAATGAAAAAACATTTTTATTAAATATAAGTTTACTTTAAAAAAAAAAAAAAAAGGAAGGCCATATTTGATTGAACACATAATTTCATATGCCATATTTACTAGCCAAACATTTATTTTTCAATAAAATTATATTCTTTGTACAAAGGAATTTCCTTTTTACTTTCATGTGCATGATGTACAGGTGATACTCGAAAAATTAGAATACGTGCAAAAGTTCATTTATTTCGGTAATGCAACGTAAAAGGGGAAACGAATATATGAGATAGAAGCATTACATGCAAAGCAAGATAGTTCAAGCCGTGATTTGTCAAAAGTGCAATGATTGTGGCTTATATCTCATGAAAACCCCAAATCCACAATCTCAGTAAATTAGAATATTACATGCAATCAATAAAACAAGGAGTGTACATAGAACAATATCGGACCTCTGAAAAGTATAAGCATGCATATGGACTCAGTACTTAGTTTGGGCCCCTTTTGCAGCAATTACTCAATGCGGCATGGCATGGAAGCTATCAGCCTGTGGCACTGCTGAGGTGACCAGGATGCTTCAATAGCGGCCTTCAGCTCTTTTGCATTGTTCGGTCTCATGTCTCTCTTCTTTCTCTTGGCAATGCCCCATAGTTCAGGTAGGGTTGCCACGTTTTCCTCCCCCAAAAACCGGCCATGTGTGGGCGGAGCTACGAGAGGGAGGGGCCATGAGGGGTGAAGCCGATGCAAGGTCTTGTTACTAGTAGGGTACCTCAGGGATCTGTTCTTGGACCCATTCTCTTTGATATTTTTATTAGCGATATTGCAGAAGGTCTTGTTGGCAAAGTATGTCTTTTTGCTGATGATACAAAGATTTGCAGCAGGGTTGATATTCATGGAGGGATAAGCCAAATGGCAAATGATTTAGATAAACTAGAAAAATGGTCAGAGCAGTGGCAACTGGCATTTAATGTGGACAAGTGCAAGATTATGCACCTTGGGCGTAAAAACCCAAAAGCAGAATATAGACTATTTGGTACAGTCCTAACCTCAACATCTGAGGAAAAGGATTTAGGAGTAATAATTTCAGAGGACTTGAAGGTAGGTAGGCAATGCAATAGAGCAGCAGGAAATGCTAGCAGAATGCTTGGTTGCATAGGGAGAGGTATTAGCAGTAGGAAGAGGGAAGTGCTCATGCCATTGTACAGAGCACTGGTGAGACCTCACTTGGAGAATTGTACGCAGTACTGGAGACCGTATCTCCAGAAGGATATTGATACTTTGGAGAGAGTTCAGAGAAGGGCTACTAAACTGGTTCATGGGTTGAAGGATAAAACTTACCAGGAAAGGTTAAAGCATCTTAACATGTATAGCTTGGAGGAAAGACGTAACAGGGGGGATATGATAGAAACATTTAAATACATAAAGGGAATCAACACAGTAAAGGAAGAGAGTATATTTAAAAGAAGAAAAACTACCACAACTAGAGGACATAGTCTTAAATTAGAGGGGCAACGATTTAAAAGTAATATCAGGAAGTATTACTTTACTGAGAGGGTAGTGGATGTATGGAATAGCCTGCCAGCAGAAGTGGTAGAGGTAAACACAGTCAAGGATTTTAAGCAGAAGTGGGATAGACACAAGGCTATCCTAGCTATAAGACCGGGAACGGGGGACTAATAAAAGTACTAAAAAAAAAAAAATTGGGCAGACTAGATGGACCGAATGGTTCTTATCTGCCGACACATTCTCTGTTTCTATGTTTCTATGTAAGCCACAAAGAGGGCGGATTATCACTGAAATGATATACATTATTTGTATATCATGCCAGTGAGAAGCGTGTGTGTATATATATATATATTTATATATCATATACACACACAAGCTGTCTCTCACACTCGCAAACAAGCTTTCCTCGCACACACACACACACATGCTGTCTATCACACACACAGACAAGCTGTCTATCACACACAAAGACAAGCAGTTGCTCACACACAGACTGTCTCTCTTGCTCACACACAGACTTTTACTCATTCTCTCACAGACTCTCACTCTCTCTCTCTCACAAACTCCCCCTACCTCTCAATATCTCCCACCCACCCCACATACCCTCACAAGCATGTTATCCCGGTCTAATGTAATGTGAAGGGTGGTTGGGAGCAGTTGGTCAATATGCCACTAATATTTTGCCACTCAATATGCCACTAATATTTTGCCACTCAATAAGTCAGTATTTTGCCACTCAATAAGTCAGTATTTTGCCACTCAGTATGCCAGTATTTAGCCATTCAATATGCCATTCTTTTGCCATGTAATATGCCAATATTTTGCCCCTCAATATGCCAGGATTTAGCCCCTCAGTAGCGTTTAATAGCCATTTAATATGCCAGGATTTTGCCAATTAATATGCCAGGATTTTACCAATTAATATGCCAGGATTTTGCCCTCCATATGCCAGGATTTTGCCAATTAATATGCCAGTGTTATGCCAATTATTAAGCCAGTATTTTGCCAATAAATATGACAGGGTTTTGCCAATTAATATGCCAGGATTTTGCCAATTAATATGACAGGGTTATGCCAATTAATATGCCAGGAATTTTCCAATTAATATGGCAGGGTTATGACAATTAATATGCCAGGGTTATGCCAATTAAAATGCCAGGATTTTCCCAATTAATATGTCAGGATTTTGCCAATTAATATGCCAGGGTTATGCCACTCAATATGCCAGGGTTATGCCACTCAATATGCCAGGATTATTCCAATTAATATGCCAGGGTTATGCCAATTAATATGCCAGGGTTATGCCACTCAATATGCCAGGGTTATGCCACTCAATATGCCAGGGTTATGCCAATTAATGCCAGGGTTATGCCACTCAATATGCCAGGGTTATGCCAATTACTATGCCAGGGTTAGGCCAATTAATATGCCAGGGTTATGCCACTCAATATTCCAGGGTTATGCCAATTAATATGCCAGGGTTATGCCAATTAATATGCCAGGGTTATGCCCCTCAATATGCCAGAATTTAGCCACTCAATATGCTCGTTATGCCACCCTCCTCCCCCCTTCCCCAGACCCCAGTACTTACCTCCTTGCTGCTGTCTCCCGGTGCAGGTGCGCGTGGCTGTGAGGGAAGCGTTGTGCGCTCCCCTCCAGCCGTGCGGCTTCAATAAAGTTTGTTTAAAAAAAAAGTTTAAACAAACTTTATTGATCCACGCGGCTGGAGGGGAGCGCACAACGCTTCCCTCACAGCCACTGACCTGCACCAGGAGACAGCAGCAAGGAGGTTAATACTGGCTGGGGACGGAAAATACCGGGCTTTGCCGGGGCTGGTATATCTAATATACCGGCCCCGGTCTGAAGACCCTAAATACCAGCTGTGCCGGTAAATTACCGGCCGGGTGGCAACCCTAGGTTCAGGTCAGGCGAGTTTTCTGGCCAATCAAGCACAGTAATCCCACGGTCACTGAACCAGGTTTGGTGCTTTTGGCAGTGTGGGCAGGTGCCTGCTGGAAAATGAAGTCAGCATCCCCATAAAGCTCATCTGCGGAAGGAAGCATGAAGTGCTCCAAAATGCTCCTTGATGCACTGACTCCAGCCTCAGTCCACTCCTTGTGAAAGTCCCCAACACATTTGAATTGCCTTTTCCTGACAATCCTCTCCAGGCTGAGGTCATCCCTGCTGCTTGTGCTTTTTCTTCCACACTTTTCCCTTCCACATAACTTACTATTTATGTGCTTTGAAACAGCACTTTGGGAACATCCAACTTCCTTCGCAATTACCTTTTGAGGCTTTCCCTCCTTGTGGAGGGTGTCAATGATGGTTTTCTGCACAACTGTCAGGTCAGCAGTCTTCTCCATGATTGTGATACCTACTGAACCAGACTGAGAGACCATTTAAAGGCTCAGAAACCCTTTTCAGGTGTTATGGCTTACTTAGCTGATTAGAGTGGGACACTGTGAGCCTATTGCACCTTTTCACAATATTCTGATTTACTGAGATTGTGGATACTGATACTGATTGTGGATTTGGGGTTTTCATGAACTGTAAGCCATAATCATAGCACTTATGACAAATCACGGCTTGAACTATCTTGCTTTGCATGTAATGCGTCTATCTCATACATTAGTTTCCCCCTTTACGTTGCATTACTGAAATAAATGAACTTTTGCACAATATTCTAATTTTTCGAGTATCACCTGTACATGTGTGTGTGAGTAAATATGTGTGTTTGCACGAACTGTGTGCTTGTGAGTATATATGTGTGTATGTGGTGTTGGCATTTTGAGGTCTGCAACTCGGGTTCATGCCATAAATTGGGCACTCAGGTCAAAAAACTGGACTAGAGGTAAATGACAGAGGGTGATGAGTGGTGGGAGAAAAAGGAAATGGGATGTGAGGAGTGCCAAGAGATGGGAGGAAGGAACAGATAGTTATGGGTATATGGGTTATAGGTGTGAGGGGTGCTGAGTGATCGAAGTTATGCTTCAAAGGAGCGTGCCTATAAATCACTGTTAGCCAAAATTTCTTAACATCAGAGCCATATAGGAAAAGCTGCAGATGTTTAAAGGGACTGTCTAGTTCCCAAAATGCCTCCTCGACATTTTAATGCATATTAAAGTACTTTAAACGGCTTCCCAGCAGCAGCCAATAAGAATTGGAATATGATTTCCTGTTTAGTGATGCAATCAGACAATGTGTTGCATTAGAGATCCTACTGTATACAAGAGCATTGCATCGTATTTGCTCGAATTTAAGACGACCCTGATTATAAGACGACCCCCCAAACTATGGATATTTCTTTAGGAAAAAAAAAAGCCTGAATATAAGACTACCCTGTAGGAAAAAAGTTTAACTTGTATATATTCACATGTAAATAGCTTTTTCATATTTAATAAAAACGTATGATAGAAAAAAAATAAATCTTGTTTTTATTTACCTTTTATGTGCCAATGCTGCCCCTACCCCCCAGACTTACCCAATGCTCCCCCCAACGTTGTCTGTCTCTCTCCCCCAATGTTGAGTGTCTCTCCACCCCCTCCCTCCCCCCAATGTTGTCTGTCTCTCCCCCGATACGTGCAGACATCCTCCATGCTGCCCGACACTTCCGTCCATTATGACAGACAGCCGCTCGGTCATAATTGACGGAAGTGTAGGGCAGCATGGAGGATGCCAGCTGCCCAAATCTCCCTGGTGCCTAGTGGAGGCAGCCGGAGGATGTCGGCACAATACGCGCAGACAGTGTGGTCCCCCCTCCCCCCCTTCATAAATAATGCCAGCTTGTATGAGCATGATAGACACTTTAGTCTCCATCATAAATGCCAGCTGGCTGAGCATGATAGGCACTGCAGTCCCCATATTAGTACCACCGCTAATCACACATCACACCCAGTGATACATTCTCACATCACACTCAGTCATACATTTTCACACAGACTCACATCACACTCAGTCAAGCATTCTAAACTATGAGAGTCTGTAATGTTAGTGCAAACTGGTCCAAATGTTTGGTACTGCTGGATACTGCTTGGAAACAATGCAAGGAAAACATAGAAACAGAGATAATGTGACTTGCTCCTTAAATAGTCTAGACCAGGGGCGTCCAAGTTTTTTTTGCAGTGGGCCACTTCACTAGAAATGTATGTGTGCGTGGGCCGCATTAATTTTTCATTGAGAAAAAAAAGTACACACACATATACATATATATATATATATATATATATATATATATATATATATATATATATATACACATAAATATGTATCCATGTGTGTAGTGAGTGTATCACAGACTCAACAACAAAACAACTCATGGTGACTTGCAGTATGTGAGTGTATCACAGACTTCACAGCAAAACAACACATACATACACAGCCACACATGAATAAACACACAGTCAAATAGACAGACACAGTTACATACACAGATTTCTGTGATACTTAGCCGCATACATACAGTCACGCATACACATGCAGACACACACACACAAATACATATTTAAGGATATTATAATACTCTTTTTCCCCTCTAAGTATTTGTAATAAATAAACTGAAGTTTTAATTATTGTTTTTCTTAATTTCTATGTTTTTTTCATTTCTCAGTCCTTTGTGGAAACATTATTGTTTTATTTATGATTATTTTTATTTGTTTTAATATATCATTATTTTATTCTTTTACAATATCAAAAAGATAGACATAGACATAAAATCTTATGAATTAATCATAATTTATGATTATTTTAAATAGCGCTGATAAACTCCTTTATTGTGGGCTTGTTTTTTTAATCTGCAATTTATAATTAGAAGAGATGCTGGTTCACGGTATAGTATTGCTGATTTAAATGAATGTGTGTAAATGTAAGTTACACTTACATTTACACAGTCACACTTCCAAACACACAGACACACACAGACAGTCACACACCCAGCCACACTCACACACACTTGCACTCGCACACAGAGAGTCACACTTGCACTCACACACAGAGCATCACACTTGCAGGGCAGAGGAGGGATTATGCGACCTACATGATCTGCAGCGTTCTTTCGGGGAACGCTGCGTCTAGTTTAAATGTGGTTGGTGAAGCGGTTATCGCTTTAACTTTCCCGCAGGCCGCAGCTCCGTTTCCCGCGGGCCGCATTTTGCCCGCGGGCCGCATGTTGGACGCCCAGGCCTAGACTGAATAGGAAAGTGGCTGGCTGATAACAACCAGGCGAGTAACTGTGATAACAACTGAGGAAAGGAGCTGGTTGTTATAAAAGAGTTGAGCAACCCATACACAGGGTAGGAAAGTATTGCTGTTTAAAACAGATGAGAAACCCTGCAGAGCTCTGCTAAACAAACTTAAAATTCTCAATAATGCATAGGCAGTACTATTTCATGCTACAAAGAAAAGTTCAGCAATTGTAAGAAGTTTCACTAGCTGCCTGTGCAAAGCTCAGTGCCCATTCATGGAGAAATGGGTTTTGTGCTGTGCTTTAACTGTTTGGAGCTACTATTGCTAATAATGTCATTGACATCTTCCAAGTTCTAGGTTCATTTAGTAGAATGGACAGAGCTAAATTAGTGAATGGGTGCTGGAATGCTATAAAAAATGTAAAAAAAAAAATCTGGCCCTTTAAAAAAAAAAAAAAAAAAAGACCGCGCTTGCAGGCGGAGACGGAGGTGAGAGGGGTTCAGAAGATCCCCCCTCACTTTTGTTGCCTGCCTGCAGGCTGCACGGGGAGCCAAACAGGCAGCACAGAGAAACCCCCGTGCAGTGTGACACGGAAGTGTCGACAGTCATGCGATCGGCGCACTGACGTCATACGCGCGCCAGGTCACCTGACCTGTCAGCACAACCACCTGGGAGTCGAACAGGCAGCATGGAGGAGACCATGCTGCCTGCCACGAGCCACCAGGGAAAAAGGTGGGGAGATGGGGGGCAAATTGGCTGGGGCTTATTAAATGGCAAATAACACTGGCATATTGGGCAAATTAGCAGGGGTATATTAAATGGCAAATAACACTGGCATATTATTGGGCAAATTAGCAGGGGCATGTTAAATGGCAAATAACACTGGCATATTATTGGGCAAAATGGCAGGGGCATATAAAATGGCAAATAACAATGGCATATTATTGGGCAAATTGGCTGCGGGATATTAAATGGCAAATAACACTGGCATATTATTGGGCAAATTAGCAGGGGCATATTAAATGGCAAATAACAATGGAATATTATTGGGCAAACTGGCAGAGGCATATTAAATGGCAAATAATACTGGCTTAATATTGGGTAAATTGGCTGGGGCATATTACCGGTAAATGGCAGAATAACACTGGCATATTATTGGGCAAATTGGCTGGGGAATATTAATGGCAAATTATACTGGCATAATAATGGGCAAATTGGCAGGGGCTGATTAAATGGCTAATACTGGCATATTATTGGGGAAATTGAGTTATATAACTTACCGGCACAAGCCAATACAGAAGAAATAGGGGAGTACTTTAAGAACAAAAAATACCCCAAACCACCTCAGGACACTCTAACACAACTCAATAAACCATTTTCAAACCAGGAAATAATAGAAGCAATACAAAAACAGAAAAACAATAAATCCCCAGGACCAGATGGGTTTGATACAAAGTTCTACAAAATATTACAGCAGGAGATAGCTCCCCATATGTCAAAATTGTTTAATGAGGCTATGGAAAGGGGTACTTTAGCAGAGGAGCTACTTAGAGGGAAGATAGTCCCTATACACAAACAAGGTAAAAAAGCAGAAGAGGTGGAGAGTTATAGACCGATAGCCCTCTTAAATACTGACGTTAAGATCTATGCACATATAATAGCTAAAAGACTGAAATTTGTAATATCAGATTTGATTCACCCAAACCAGGTGAGGTTTGTTCCAGGGAGGATGGCAGGAAGCCATATAAGGAGTCTGGCCACCGTTCTGCAACAGACTCGTCGTAAAGGCACGCCCCAACTGACTCTGTCGTTAGATGCTGAAAAAGCCTTTGACAGAGTCGGCTGGGGTTACATGGCGCGGCGCTCAGGGCCTTTGGGTTAGAGGGGAATATACATAGGGCCATTATGGCCCTGTATTCCTCCCCCACGGGACGGGTAGTAGGACCAGGTATTAAATCCACCTGGTTTCGAATGGCGAACGGAACGAGGCAAGGTTGTCCATTGTCTCCCCTTCTTTATATCCTGTCCCTCGAACCAATGGCAAGAGAAATAAGAGAAACGCAAAGCATAAAAGGATTTGAGGGAGAGGAAACACAAAAAATAAAACTACAGGGAGTGCAGAATTATTAGGCAAGTTGTATTTTTGAGGATTAATTTTATTATTGAACAACAACCATGTTCTCAATGAACCCAAAAAACTCATTAATATCAAAGCTTAATATTTTTGGAAGTAGTTTTTAGTTTGTTTTTAGTTTTAGCTATTTTAGGGGGATATCTGTGTGTGCAGGTGACTATTACTGTGCATAATTATTAGGCAACTTAACAAAAAACAAATATATACCCATTTCAATTGTTTATTTTTACCAGTGAAACCAATATAACATCTCAACATTCACAAATATACATTTCTGACATTCAAAAACAAAACAATAACAAATCAGTGACCAATATAGCCACCTTTCTTTGCAAGGACACTCAAAAGCCTGCCATCCATGGATTCTGTCAGTGTTTTGATCTGTTCACCATCAACATTGCGTGCAGCAGCAACCACAGCCTCCCAGACACTGTTCAGAGAGGTGTACTGTTTTCCCTCCTTGTAAATCTCACATTTGATGATGCACCACAGGTTCTCAATGGGGTTCAGATCAGGTGAACAAGGAGGCCATGTCATTAGATTTTTTTCTTTTATACCCTTTCTTGCCACCCACGCTGTGGAGTACTTGGACGCGTGTGATGGAGCATTGTCCTGCATGAAAATCATGCTTTTCTTGAAGGATGCAGACTTCTTCCTGTACCACTGCTTGAAGAAGGTGTCTTCCAGGAACTGGCAGTAGGACTGGGAGTTGAGCTTGACTCCATCCTCAACCCGAAAAGGCCCCACAAGCTCATCTTTGATGATACCAGCCCAAACCAGTACTCCACCTCCACCTTGCTGGCGTCTGAGTCGGACTGGAGCTCTCTGCCCTTTACCAATCCAGCCACGGGCCCATCCATCTGGCCCATCAAGACTCACTCTCATTTCATCAGTCCATAAAACCTTTAGAAAAATCAGTCTTGAGATATTTCTTGGCCCAGTCTTGACGTTTCAGCTTGTGTGTCTTGTTCAGTGGTGGTCGTCTTTCAGCCTTTATTACCTTGGCCATGTCTCTGAGTATTGCACACCTTGTGCTTTTGGGCACTCCAGTGATGTTGCAGCTCTGAAATATGGCCAAACTGGTGGCAAGTGGCATCGTGACAGCTGCACGCTTGACTTTTCTCAGTTCATGGGCAGTTATTTTGCGCCTTGGTTTTTCCACACGCTTCTTGCGACCCTGTTGACTATTTTGAATGAAACGCTTGATTGTTCGATGATCACGCTTCAGAACCTTTGCAATTTTAAGAGTGCTGCATCCCTCTGCAAGATATCTCACTATTTTTGACTTTTCTGAGCCTGTCAAGTCCTTCTTTTGACCCATTTTGCCAAAGGAAAGGAAGTTGCCTAATAATTATGCACACCTGATATACGGTGTTGATGTCATTAGACCACACCCCTTCTCATTACAGCGATGCACATCACCTAATATGCTTAATTGGTAGTAGGCTTTCGAGCCTATACAGCTTGGAGTAAGACAACATGCATAAAGAGGATGATGTGGTCAGAATACTCATTTGCCTAATAATTCTGCACTCCCTGTATATGCCGATGACATCTTGCTTACATTAGAGAACCCCATCACATCGGTAGACCACACTATGCAGATTATTAACCGATTCAGCAGACTATCTAATTACAAACTAAACTTCAACAAGACAATAGTAATGCCACTTAATATGACGACAACCCAAATAAAATATTTGGAGGATAAATATGCTTTTTCCTGGACACAAGAACATTTAACCTATTTAGGTATAACTATATCAACAAAATGGGAAGATTGGGCAGGGATAAACATTTTACCCCAAATTAAAGACATGAATAAAAAATTCTCCACTTGGAAATCCATGCACATCTCGTGGTGGAGAAGGATAAATACCGTTAGAGCACACATCCTACCCAAATTTACATATATTTTCCGTATGATCCCTCATAAAATTCCCAACCCATGGCTGGAAATGATACAAACAGCTTTCACAAGATTTATATGGAAAGCCAAAAAGCCGAGACTGGGACTCCAACTACTATCCAGGAAACCAAAAAAAGGGGGTTCCCAAACATTAAAATGGCAGCAGAAACAGCCATTTTGGCTCAGGCTATAATGACACACTCTCCTGAGGCAAACAAAGAGGGATGGTACCAACAGGAACTAAAGAATACAGTTGCAAAAGGAATAAAAAAAATCGAGGATCTGTTATACAATGGGAAAATAAAACCATTCACAGATCTCAAAGAAAGATTCGACCTGAATGGTCAAGATATTTTTAAATACTTACGTATAAAAGGATTCATGGGAGAACATCTATACATATACCAACATTCGGAAACAACTGACTTACTCCAAAAGAGCATGCACCAACAGGCTAATCTAAAACCATTCTCAATAGCTATAAAAATAGTAGAATCCCTTACAGAGAATCTAAGACCAAAAGCAATAGCAAAATGGGAGAGAGATCTTCAAATAAAAATAGAAGAAAAAGAATGGTATGGTGCACTCGACGCCTGTTATAAAGCTATACATTGTTTACATTTGAATGAAACCCAATATAAGCTAGCCAACAGATGGTATATGGTTCCTGCTGCGATAAGTAAGATGTACCCCGGTACTTCTCCTCGATGTTGGAGATGTGGTGAAATGAAGGGAGACTATGCCCACATATGGTGGAAATGTCCCCCAATAAGGTTTTTTTGGCATGACCTCTCCAGAAGGCTAAAACATTTATTCGGCGAGGGATGGGATCTGTCTCCAGAAAGGGCACTCCTCCACATGAATTTACCAGAAAACAAAAATAAACACAAAATAATTTACCATTTTCTTTCTGCGGTAAAATTGGAGATTGCCAGAAATTGGAAGACAGATGCGATCCCCACATGGCCTAATATCCTAAATAAGGTAAATTATCAGTGTAAGATGGAGAGAGGATGTGGAGACCACTCGGAAAATCAATACTGGAACTACTGGATAGAACGAATAGAATCAGGCAACCTTAATTTCCAGTAGAGTTGCATAAGACAAGATTAGACATATATGGGACCCCAGGTTCAACGCCTAATAAAAGGAATATAACCACACTTACCCCCCCTCGCCCCCCCCCCCCTCCCGCCATCAGTGTGTTGCTAGGCTCCATTACTAGAAGTCCAGAACTTATATTAGTGATGATACTCTTTTAGTAGGAAAATCTTAACGAAATTAGAGTAAATGAGGAGGAAAGAGGGGAATGGAATAGGTAGATAGTAAACCTCATTATACAACCAAACAAGGGGAGGTAAAAAAGAGACAAAAGAGTATAATAGAGGATAGAAACTTTTCGGGAGCTTTGCTTGCATGAATGTAGGTATGTATGGTATATTGTCTTTCTGTCTTTAATTTGTTTTGTGAAAATTTAACAAAACTAAACCAATTAACATAATAAATATTTGGATGATGTACCAAATGATGAGACGTTACCGCAACAGAACAGTCCACTTTTCTTTCTAAACGGTAAAATAATCTGATGGTTTAGAAAAAAAAAATTATTGGGGAAATTGGCTGTGACTTATTAATGGCAAATAATACTTTCATAATATTGGGCAAATTGGCTGGGGCATATTAATGGCAAATGATACTGGTATATTATTGGGCAAATTAGCTGGGGAATATTAATGGCAAATAATATTGGCAATGTGCATGTAATCGGGTGATAGAGGCATGTAAATGGGGTGATGGGGCATGTCCTTGGTGTGCAATGTGGGTTATGGGTCATGTCGTGGGTGTGCATCGTGGGTAGGGGGGTGCCCAAAATTTGTCTGCCTAGGGCAACACAAAACCAAGATACACCACTGATAGTACCTGAATATGCACCTGCTGCTGAAGATTCAGGAATGGTGCTTCATCTCTCAGTTTGGTGTGAAGGCATGTCTTAGCCAGTCAGGAGAGGCTTATAAACTCTTATATGTTTTCACATCACACAAGAGTTTAATACATTGGTGGCACATGGCTTGCATAGTACATCCTCTGTTAAAATAAGCAGTGTAAGTGATTACTGTTTCCGGTAATACTGCATCAGCCTTATTTAGCCTTTGATCTAGGCTTAGATTTAGGGTTAGAGCTAGGTTAGTGTTAACCCCTTAAGGACAGAGCCTTTGAAACATTTTTGTCCTTTCTGGACAATGGCTATTTTAACATTTCTGTGCTGTTTGTGTTTAGCAGTAATTTTCTTCTTTGTAATTTGCTGTACCCACACATATTATTTATTGTTTTTATCGGGACAAGAAGGGCTTTCTATGGATGCCATCTTTTTGATCATATCTTATCATATTATTAAAAAAAATAATAAAATATGGTAAAAAAAAAAAAAAACACACAAATTTCTTTGTTTTTATTTGAAACAACTTCTCCTCATCGACAATAGCGAACGAAAAAACATGCTAAATAGATTCTACTATTTCTCCTGAGTACAGGGATACCACCCATGCATAGGTTTGTTGGGTTGTTTGGGGGCTAAAATGCCAAATTTGTGAGGTGCAGTTTTTTGTTTTCCAACTTGAAATTTTTACATGCAGACAGCCTGCACCCATGTCCCATTTGGGACATATTTGAAGCCAGCTAGTGTATTTTACCCCATCAACCCATATATTTTTTAATAGAAGACACCTTAGGCTATCTCAAATGGTGGTATTTTTACACTTTCCATGCACTAATTCTACCACCAGCCTTTGTCAAACTTTGTGGTAGTAATTGTTTTGTGTTTTTTTTTCACAAACCTTGTACTTCAGACATGAATTCACAGATTTTGGTATGTGTCACTGCCAAATAACACCCTAATAAGTATTCAGCAACATCTCTTGAGTACAGGGATACCACCCATGCATAGGTTTGTTGGGTTGTTTGGGGGCTAAAGGGCCACATTGTGAAGGTGCGCCTTTTCAACTTGGAATATTGACGTGTAGTCAGCCTGAGCCCATCTTTCATTTGGGACTTTTTTTTTTAAGTAGGACAGTGTATTTTACCCCAAAAAGTATATATTTTGTAAAAGTAGACACCCTAGGCTATTTTAAATGGTGTTATTTTAACACTTTCCATGCACCAATTCTACCACCAGCCTTTGTCAAAGTTTGTGGTAGTCATTTTATTGTGTATTTTTTCCCACATACATTGCACTTTAGACACAAATTCACATATTTCGGTATGTGTCACTGACAAACAATACCACAATATATGTTCAGCAACATCTCCCGAGCACAGGGATACCACCCATGCATAGCTTTGTTAGGGGTTGAAAGGCTACATTTGAGAGGTGCGCTTTTTGATTTTCAAACTTGGAATTTGAACATGTAGAGCAAGGAAGGGGTTAATAGCTCTTATAAGAGCCTTTGTAGTACTGTACAAAAAAATTAACCCCTAAAAATGCACAGACAAGAAAAAATGTTCTGCTGTGCAGTGATCAGTGGCAGGGAAGGGGTTAATACACTACACTATACAAAAGGTATGGCTTTTATAAAAGCCCTTGGGACTCACAATTTATTAACATTTTATTTAATTTATTACAATTTAAAAATTATGTTATACAGATCTGTCTCTTTCCCTCACTAAAACTCAAGTGAGGAGAGGGAGGCAGATCCATATGGGTCAGAACAATATTTACGAACCAGACGAATGGTGATGCTCATCTGAGAAATCACCAAACCACCTTTGCCACTGATCGGCTGTTACTGATCGCTATACACGCGTTCAGACAGCTTCAAAAGGAATACACGTAATCCCCTAGTGGGTATAATTAACCCCTAGTGAGTCTGACAAAAAAAATGCTGATAGCAAAAAAAAATCCTTCGGCGACTAGATTGCTCCATATGCGCTGCTTAGGCAGTGACCATATGCACTGCTTAGGCAGTGACCATATGTGCTGCTTAGGAAGTCATATACGGCAAGGAAGGGGTTAATAGCTCTTAAAAGAGCCTTTGATATACTGTAATAAATCAAAGTAAAAAAAAATAACCCCTAAAAAAATGCACAGACAGCAAAAAATGTGCTGCTGTGTAAGATCACTGCGTACACAGCGATCAATTGCAGGGAAGGGGTTAAATACTGGAAACGGCTTTTATAAAAGCCTTTGGGTCTCAATTCTATTAAATATATTATAATTAAAAACTTACATTATACAGCTCTGTCTCCCTCCCTCACTAAAACTCAAGTGAGAGGGAGGCAGATCTACACGGGTCAGATCAAATATTTACACATATTGATCTAACCAGACGAATGGTGATGCTCATCTGAGCAAACGCCAACCCGCCATTGTCACTTATCAGCTGTTACTGATCGCTATACATGCGCTCAGACAGCTAAAAAATTTTTTTTACGTTAAACGTAGTCCCCTAGCGGGTATAATTAACACGTGACGGTGTAATAAAAAAGTTTTAAAAAAATGCTTCTGCAGCAAGATTGCTGCATTTGCGTCAGATCGCTGATTAGGCAGTGATCTACGGCAAGAAAGGGGTTAATCTCTCTTAAAAGAGGTTTTTTTATACTGTAATGAATTACAGTAAAAAAAAATAACCCCTAAAAAATGCACAGACAGCAAAAAATGTGCTGCTGTGTATGATCACTGCGTACACAGCGATCAATGGCAGGGAAGGGGTTAAATGGCTTTTATAAAAGCCCTTGGTGTTTAACATTTTATTAAATATTTTTTTTATTATTTTATTTTATTTTTTTACTTGATCTGATCTGTCTCTCTCCCTTACTAAAAGTAGTAAGGTGAGGGAGGCAGATCAATACTTGTCAAAGGCAATATTTAGTAATATTGCCTTTGACAGTATGGTAAGTGCTCATCAGAGCACTTACCATACATGCCTGCACACAGATCACATAGATCTGTTGTGCCGGCATCGATTGGCTCCCCCTAGAGGATCGGAAGTGAAATACTTTCACTTCCGATGCTCTTGCCATTAGAAGGGAAGCGCTGCCTGTACAGGCAGCGTTCCCTTCTACTGAGCCGATGGGGTCGCTCAGGAGAGCGACCACCATCGGCTCTGGGGAGCAGCATGGTGTTGTTAAGTGCCTCGCTGGCGAGGCACTTTAACAACACCGGAGATGCTTAGAAAGCGAACGATCATTCGCTTTCTAAGCACATGTGTGCAGCGGGCGCAGCCATTTTTAAATGGCTGCTACGATCACTCCGTGGAGTGATCGTAGCGCGCCCCTGCACATTTGGGGGGTGTTGCACAATGCCTCTACCTAGAGGCATTGTAGCAACACCGTTAGAGTAAAGAAAGCGACCGCTGGTCGCTTTCTTTACTCCATTTAGTGCATGACGTGCCACCTGTCGGCAAGTCCTCACCTGTCGGCAAGTCCTCGATTTGCCGTGACGTGCCTGGCACGTCATCTGTCGTTAAGGGGTTAATGCTAGGGTTAGATTTAGAGTTAGTTTCAAAAGTTCACAGTAGGCGATAATAGTTAGAAAAAAATACTTTGTCATTTCCCTATAACTTGCAAAAAAACACCACAAAAAGATATAAACAAAGGATATTTCTAAACTCAGGACAAATATTTAAATCAATTTAGCAGGTATTTTTTATCAGCGTTTGTAGAACTGTTAAAGAGGAGTTAAAGAGGAGTTTAAACTCAAGACCAAAGTAATTTGAAGTCTATCAATAAAGTGATAATGCGCATAATCAAGGGTATGCAACTTTTTGGTAGCATTTTCTGCGGATTAAAAGATGTGTGGCTGTCAAAACTTTTTTTTTTTTTTTTTGGTAGGACCAACAATTTTGGCTGCACATGGTAACATCTAGGAATACACTTTGATGTCCAGGGTGCCAACTTTAATTGATTATGACGATTTGTAGACTTCTCCCAGCAGCATAAACTGCTTTAATTTTTTTTTTTATAATATTCAGGATACTCAACCTTCTGGCCTTCCTATTTAACTTAAAGGGCATAACATTACAATATACTCATCATTTCTTTATAAGCCTTGTAGCTTTGTTGCCTGGCTAGTTAGGTGCTTAAATTTAGGAGATGATAGTTAGATTAGGGTCATATTCACATTTTTGGTTGACAGCAGAAATCTTACTGATTGTAACTAGAAAACAAATTACAGTAAGATAAAGTATTGCCAATACTATCTGTGACAGAACCCTCCAGCACTGGGGTTCTTGGAGAGAACTAATGGCTTGCCTCCTCCCTATAGATTTTGGGCCCTGGCATTGGGATTTGAGTACAGTTGGTAAGGGAACACTTTTCATTGCCTTTACTAATGCACCCAGATTGTGCCCTCTGTAATCCTGACTCACCCTGGATTATGTGCCATGTTTAATATTGTTATTAAGTCTGTTAGTATATTCTAAAAAATGAAACAATTTTTTCTTAATTGAAATATATGCAAAAAAAGAGAAAAAAATACAAATACAATGTGTGGTATTGTATATAGAGATTGAATATACCGTATTTGCTCGATTATAAGACCGCCCTGAATATAAGACAACCCCCCAAACTTTGGATATTCCTTTAGGAAAAAAACTAAAATCCTGAATATAAGACTACCCTATAGGAAAAAAGTTCAACTTGTTTATATACATGTAAAGTGCTTTTTAATAAAAATTATGAAATGCAAAAAATGCATTTCTTGTTTTTATTTCCTTTTATGTGCCAATGCTGCCTCTCTCTTTCCCCTCCCCCCAGCGTTGTCTCTCCCCCTCCTTTTGTGTCTCTCTTTGTCTCCCTCCCCTTGTCTCTGTCTCTTCCCCCTCCCTCCCCTTGTCTGTCTCTTTCACCCCTCCCTCCCCTTGTCTCTGTCTCTTTCCCCCCTCCCCTTGTCTCTGTCTCTTTCCCCCCTCCCCTTGTCTCTGTCTCTTTCCCCCCTCCCCTTGTCTCTGTCTCTTACCCCCTCCCCTTGTCTCTGTCTCTTTCCCCACTCCATCCCCTTGTCTGTCTCTTTCCCCCCTCCCTCCCCTTGTCTCTGTCTCTTACCCCCCCCCCCCACTCTGTTTCTCTCTGCCCCCCCTCCCTCTTACCTCCTCGCTCCCTGGTGGCTAGTGGAGGCAGCAGGGGGATGACTGCACTATACGTGCAACAAAGTTAAAATACACTGTGTTAAAAAATGTGTATATTTAGTGCACTCACAAACATCCAGGTCAAGTAGGCATCAGCGAGGTTAAAATTCCATTAAAATCTCTGTTTAATCTGTAGGAGTTGGATAAAAAACAAGGACAAACATAGAGCAGTAAAATTAACAACAATAATGGTCTGCGCATGAATCTGCACTTACAGAATCCATAAAAACAAAGCGTCTATCGAAAAAGTCCACAGGAGCAGCTGGTAAACGTTCCAGTCCGGTTGTGGTGTTGCCCAATTAGCTCAACGTGTTTCTCCGGGGTAAAATCAGACAGTCCTGGCTTCCTCAGGAGTTGCAGCAATGGAAGGCAGTAGAAAATGTCTATCTTTTATGTGGGATGGAAGGCACTCACGAAAAATCATCCACTTCCGGTACGCGGACAGCGTCTGACTGGAAGTGACGTTTGCGTTCCACAGTGCGTTCCACCATGCGTTCCACCGTCAGATCATGCGTTCCAAATGGTTGCAGGTGTAGTACAAAGTCCCCGAAGCAGAAAATGGAGCGGAAAAAATGCTCCATGTGCATATATTAGAAACATAAGCAATAAAAATACATTTATTAGAGATAAAAAATATTTAAAAAATGTTTTTAAAATATTATAAATATTATTGAGTATCTTCGAGGTATATGGCAACAGGGCTAAATATAAGTGAAAAAATCATGCATCGATTTGAGGTCAGATTATAAGACGACCTCGAATGTAAGATGAGGGGTCTTTTTCAGAGCATTTGCTCTGAAAAAAACCTTGTCTTATATTCGAGCAAATACGGTATGTAATTCCCCCAAAAGAAATACACTCACACTATATAGAGCCTAAAATGACCGGCTCTGAGTGTGAAAAGCAACTGGACTCCAAGTCCTATAATTCCCAGATGTGGTGTAGACAAGACTTCCAGCTCGTTCGTCAAAGGGATAATGTTATTCTTATGTTAAATGAAAAGAGCAGGATCTGGTGAAGTATGTCATACAAATTTTAATAGCCCCCTAACATATTGAGGCTTACATAGAGAGTAGACAGAACAGCATAGAAAGTACACATCAGCAGTCCCTCCGTCAACGGAAACTGTAAGACGTTGTAGTGTGCAATATCACCCAAAACAGCAGCAGTGGAGATGAACGGACTAAACCAACTTCCGGGTTCCAAAATCTCTCAACGGACCACATCTGGGAATTATAGGACTTGGAGTCCAGTTGCTTTTCACACTCAGAGCCGGTCATATTAGGCTATGTATAGTGTGAGTGTATTTCTTTTGGGGGAATTACATATATTCAATCTCTATATACAATACCACACATTGTATTTTTTTCTCTTTTTTTGCATACATTTCAATTAAGAAAAAAATTGTTTTGATTTATCCCACTGGAGAATTGTCTAGATAAGTATTGCTTTTTATATATATATTCCTCTGCACAACACTTTTATTATTTTATTTTTCACTGTTAGTATATTCGTTTATATGTAATGTATAATTCTGTGAGGAGACCACTCTGATTACAATATGTCACAGGGGAGTAAAGGACAATGGTTGATTGTTTACCCCCTGTAGTGCAGACAGTCTGCCTGCTGCTTAAGTGTGATTTAAACTAATTATGATGTGGTTTTCTATATCTGCAGCAATGCTGGTTCATTGCTGTTTAGTTCCTGTTTGATTATATGTTAATATGTGGGTTGAGTTTTCTGTTAACTGCATTATGTCGGAATATAGACTCTGTTACTGTTCAATAAATGTGCATTCCTGTTTCAAAGTTACTAGTGGCTGATACAAGGAAGCAGAGTTCTGACAGAGGTACCCAGTCAGGGTACCAGGAGGTCCATCACACTATCATTTGGGGAATATTAGTGAGACATATTCACTGTAATATTATACTAGGTTAACATAGAACTGGAAATCAATTTTAACCTAGAAAAAAAGTACTGCTGCAGCAAAGTACTGGCTGAGCGCCATTACCATTGCAGTAGCTACTAATGCAGTGATATTTTTTATATGATAAATAAAGACTTCAGTGGCTGTGCTTTGAGCCCCAATCCTTTCTCCCCAAACTGCTTCAATAAATAAAATAGAACCACCAGGTTGGGAGTACCCAAAACCTAATAAACACCATAGAGCTCTATCATGAATTAAAATAAAAAATTACCAGTACTTTTAGAAAGATTATGATGACCTGGTGCGAGAGCCTGTGATTACTGGTTTATTACATAGTAGTTTAGGTTGAAAAAAGACGCATCCATCAAGTTCAACCCTTGTCTCTTTAAAAAACCACAAAGGCATTCACACGCATTTTCATTTTTATCCAATCATATCTGTTCGCATTGGTTCATTAAAGATTCTTATTACTTTGGATCAGCAAATATGTGGTGGAAATTCACATGTAAATGGCAGTGATTATAATTATAAATAATTTGTATTGGTTCAAGTGTATATAGAAAATGATTGTGATATGTAAATTGTCACTTTTACCTAAAACTGTGAAATACACTGGATTGAAAGTAGAATGAAAAACCTTAGGGTATTAAAATTAATGAATATGGTCCTCTAGTCTCATAAAGGTTAGGTAGGTATTACTAAGTCTAATTTGCTGTAGATGTAGCATTAGCTATTCAGACGGGTAGGAATGGAACAAACTGGAAAATGTACTACTGTTAAACAGTAAATTACATTTCTCCATGCAAGAATAAAAAGGAACATAAGTGACTTTAAAGAAGTTTAAGAAGAGATCACTTAAGAATATCGGGCAACAGCCCAAACAACATGGTACTGACATTTAAGGATAGTTTCAACTCTGTTATTTTTGAAGACAGACCAGTAAAGTTTAGCTATCTAGAGCAAATTTTAACTGCCCTCATCTCTTGACACAAAATCAATAGAATGTTCTATCCAGAAGGAGTACTGAATAGCTGCTTTAGCAGCATGAGGTAAGACCATAGTAGAACTGCAACTGCAAGTGCCTCATGTTATTGATTCCACTCAACAAACGGAGCAGTGTAATCTGTCTGCCTTTGTTCCGTTCACTTGGTGGTGTGTTCTCATTAGCCCCCCACGGACAGTCAACCTGTCAGCAGGTCTGCACTCCAACTGCCTGACCTCTGACTTTGACTCATTCTTCCACAAATTAATTTCCCAAATTGACAAATTAAAGTGCACAGAATGCGTAAGGTTACCAAATCACACTGGGTTCTGGTAAATGTCACCCAGCAGTGGACAAAAAAAACCCCACATTAATTTGTAAAGTGAAATAGTGTGGGGCTCAACGTTTGCATTTCTTTCCTGGATCCTCAACTATTATGTAGGGAATGGCACTAAGTGGCAACTATAACCCTAAATCTGTGTTACTTTAAAAGGTGTAATTCTATGGTATATTTACTGTCTAAAGTAAAAAAGACTTTAACAAGCTGTTAGGTAGACTTTTATGAGGCCACAGCAGTATATATCTAATCCTTCTTCATTGATAAGGTTTCTGAACAAATGAAAAGGTAAACAATACCTTCATCTGGCACTAGGCTTGCCATCTTTTTATCCAAAAAATGCCAGCCATGCTGTTGCCTCCATTGCCATTTTTATTTTTAACAATCCAGTTGTATGGCAATACTTTCTGGCACTCAAACAAATGTAATAGTTTTATTTTAATGTTATGCAATTTTTATGCTATTAACATTGTAGTGCAATGTAGGAAGGTGAACAACATTCCAATGGGTATTACTGAAGAATGCTAGTTATCCATCTGCCTGTCCTATGTCTACTATTGAGAAAAACAAAACAAAAATAGTTTCAACATTCGGCATCTAATACCATATTATTTAATGTATTCTTTAAAAACAATTATGTTGTTCTATTGTTTCTTTGTTTACCAGGTCCATAGTGCTAATTGAAAATATTTAATAATTGAAAGGTATTCATGGTTTCACTCCACTTCACTGCACAATGTGAACCAGTTACTGACACACAGTTAGGATAGGGTTGCCACCTGGGCGGTAATTTACCGGCACAGTCGGTATTTAGGGTCTTGGGGCCGGTATATCTAATATACCGGCAATGCAAGGCCCAGTATTTTTCTCTCCCCTTCCAAATTCCCCTTCCCCAGTACTTACCTCTTTGCTGCTGTCTCCCGGTGCTCTGCTCTGCAGGTCCGTGGCTGTGAGGGAAGCCTTGTGCTCTCCCCTCCAGCTGTGCGGATAAATAAAGTATAAACTTTATTGATCCGCGCGGCTGGAGGGGAGCGCACAATGCTTCCCTCACAGCCACGGACCTGTAGAGCACCGGGAGACAGCAGCAAGGAGGTAAGTACTGGGGAAATAGGGAGGAGGGTGGCTATATCCTTGCATATTAAGGTGCAATATCCTGGCATATTGAGGGGCAAAATCCTGGTATATTAAATGGCAATATCCAGGCATATTAAGTGGCAATATCCTGGAATATTAAGTGGCAAAATCCTGGCATATTAAGTGGCAAAATCCTGGCATATTAAATAGCAACATCCTGGCATATTAAATGCCAATATCCTGGCATATTAAGGGGCAAAATCCTGGCATATTGAGGGGGAAAATCCTGGCATATTAAATGGCAATATCCTGGAATATTAAGTGGCAATATCCTGGCATATTAAATGGCAATATCCTGGCATATTAAGTGGCAATATCCTGGCCTATTAAATGGCAATATCCTGGCATTGTAATTGGCAATATCCTGGCATATTAAGTGGAAAAATCCTGGCATATTAAATGGCAATATTCTGGCATATTAAGTGGCAAAATCCTGGAAGATTAAATGGCAATATTCTGGCATATTAAATGGCAATAAAATGGCAAAATCCTGGCATATTAAGTGGCAAAATCCTGGAAGATTAAATGGCAATATCCTGGAATATTAAGTGGCAATAGAGTGGCAAAATCCTGGCATATAGAGGGGCAAAATCCTGGCATATTAAAATGGGAAAAGAATGGCATATTGAGGGAAAAATACTGGCATATTAAATGTCAAAAAATGGCATATTGAATTGCTAAATCCTGGCCTATTGAGGGCAAAATACTGACTTACTGAGTGGCAAAATATTACTAGCATATTGAGAGGCACAATATTACTGGCATATTAACCAACTGCTCCCAACAACCCTCCATATTACACTAGACCGGGATAACATGCTTGTGAGGGTAGGTGGGGTGAGTGGGAGATATTGTCAGTGGGGGTAGGGAGAGTTTGTGAGAGAGAGAGTTAAAGTGACAGTCTGTGAGAGAGTGAATAAAAGTCTATGTGTGAGCAAGAGAGACAGTCTGTGTATGAGAAACTGCTTGTCTTTGTGTGTGATAGACAGCGTGTGTGTGTGTGAGACAGTGTGTGAGAGAAAGCTTGTTTGCGAGTGTGAGAGACAGCTTGTGTGTGTATATGATATACAAATATATATATATTTTATATATATATATATATATATAAATATACACACACACACGCTTCTCACTGGCATGATATACAAATAATATATATAATTTCAGGGATAATCCGCCCCTGTGTGGCTCAACCCCTCATGGCCCCTCCCTCTTGTAGCTCCGCCCACACATGGCAGGTATTTTTTTGAGGAAAAGGTGGCAACCCTAAGTTAGGACTGTTTTAAATATGTTAAAAGATGCCCATGCAGATTAATGGGACACTAAACTTCATTTCTGATCCCCCACAGTAGTGTTCCCACTAAAAAATATTTTCTGTTATAATTTGTAATGTATCAGTACCTGGATAATAACTTTTCTCCCCCCATGTATATTAGTTATAGCCACCATCATGTTCTCTTCTAGTGTGCTCCCAGCATTTCCAGATTTGGCTGGACATCATTATCAGACATCATAAATGATATGGAAGATTTATTTTTTTACTTGGATGGGGAGTTGGTTGAAAGACTGATTATAGAGGTGTTTGAAAATTTCAGCTCTGAAAAAATGCTGTCCAAATTGAGTTTGTTTTCTCTGGAGAAAATATGTCGTTGTGGACCTTCCTGACAATGCATGGGTATCCCTTAAGATAGGAAGAAAAGAACTGATGAAATCGCTTGCTTGACATAGGTGAATGTTATCTGATCTGAAGCTAACATCAGGATTTGCAAAAAGGCTAAATTCCTACCAACATAGAAGTTGCAAAAAAGAAAAGGAAAAATAGAAAAGAAAATGATACAATATTATAACCCTAGATAATGGCATATGTCATGTAATGATAGTTTCCACTGGCAGAATATAGATTATAAAATACATTTGGAATTCTGACAACCAGGAGAGAGTCTGTCATTCATAAAATACTTATAAAGGTGTCAATCCTGATGAGCAATCATAATATTGGTGGCAAATAGTTGTACATAGTGCTAAATAGAAGCTTATAAGCACAAATTATTTTTGTTATACAGAATAGCTAGTCCAAAACTAATTAAATAAACATGTTCCTTAGCATGATTACTGTGAGATGGGCAATCTAAAAATGCATTATATAGGCAATTAAAAGATTAAGTTTGGGTAAATAAAGCCATACAAACATTAATACAATGCTGTTCTGAAACTGGATATGTATAGTTACATGGTGCCCAGTCAACGTAGGGCTAATATAAACATATACCTAAGTTAGGGAGAAAAGATTGTGCACTAATGCATATAGATTCCAGTGTTGATAACTGGGAATTAAGTACAGGTAATACTAAACATAATTCGTAACCATGAAAGGGGTTATTCAGTGAGAGCCAAGAGGCAATTCTAATAATAGAAACAATAAATTAATAATAAGAGGAATTTGATGTAGTCCACAATGGGGTGTTACACATGTGATAGAACATAATAGAATATAATTAATTTACACAAATGATACAATCCTTTAAACTAGTCATTCTCCAAAAAGTTTTTTCAAACTAACTTAATCTAAAATGTAGGTAAGGTAAATGGATTTCACAAACCCAGATTGGTGATATAGAATAGACTAGTATCAGATCGACTTTAGGGATGGTATACAGTGCGAGTGCACAGGGAGCAATACCCCAGGGGGCGCCACAGAAAAAAAAGTTTGCCGGTAGAGGCACTGGCTCTAAAGATCTAAAGATCTACCCTCACCAGCCCGCTCCATGGCCGAACTGATGGATCTGGGGAGGGGGCCGAGCTTACCAGGTGAGAGGTGAAGCTCCGCCCCCCACCCTGTGAAGCAGAGCGGTGCCTGCTTCACGGGGAGCTGAACATGGGAGCATGAGCAGCACTTACTTATGCTGCCCGCGGCTCCCCGTGAAGCAGTCACTGCTCTGCTTCAAATTGTGGGGGTGGAGCTTCGTCTCTCACCCAGTGAGCTCCACCCCCTACCCATAAGTAAGAATGGGAGGGGGAGGAGAGAAAAGAGGAGGAGGGGGAGAGAAGAGGACAGGGGGGAGACCAGAGGAGGAGGGGGAGGAGAGAACAGCTATGGGGGAGGAGGGGGAGAGAGAGAACAGATATGGGGAGGAGGGGGAGAGTAAAAAGATAATATGTGTAATCTCATCCACTCCATACTGTGTCCCTGAATGGCAGAAATGCTGCCGGCACCCACCGCATTGCACTGCTTAACTTTTTTTCTCTTTTCTTTTTTTTTCCAGCGGATGCGGCTGCCGGAATTTTTTTTTAAAAAAATCACAGCGACCGGATGTGACATTACATGACTGTGTTTCCCTCCTCCGTGCATATTGCACAATATTACTGGGCTTTGAGTGGCACAATATTACTGGTATCTGACTGGCACAATATAACTGGGCTCTGAGTGGCCCAATATTACTGGTATCTGACTGGCACAATATTACTGGGCTCTGAGTGGCACAATATTCCTGGTATCTGACTGGCACAATATTCCTGGGCTCTGACTGGCACAATATTACTGGCATCTGACTGGCACACTATTACTGGGCTCTGACTGACACAATATTACTGGGCTCTGAGTGGCACACTATTACTGGGCTCTGAGTGGCACACTATTACTGGGCTCTTACTGGCACACTATTACTGGGCTCTGACTGGCACACTATTACTGGGCTCTGACTGGCACACTATTACTGGGCTCTGACTAGCACAATATTACTGGCATCTGACTGGCACAATATTACTGGCATCTGACTGGCACAATATTACTGGCATCTGACTGGCACAATATTCCTGGTATCTGACTGGCACACTATTACTGGGCTCTGACTGGCACACTATAACTGGGCTCGGACTGGCACACTATAACTGGGCTCGGACTGGCACAATATTACTGGGCTCGGACTGGCACACTATTACTGGGCTCTGACTGGCACAATATTACTGGTATCTGACTGGCACAATATTACTGGTATCTGACTGGCACAATATTACTGTTATCTGACTGGCACAATATTCCTGGTGTCTGAATGGCACAATATTCCTGGTGTCTGAATGGCACAATATTCCTGGTGTCTGAATGGCACAATATTACTGGGCTCTGACTGGCACAAGATTTCTGGTATCTGACTGGCACAATATTCCTGGGCTCTGACTGGCACACTATTACTGGGCTCTGACTGGCACAATATTCCTGCTATCTAACTGGCACAATATTCCTGCTATCTAACTGGCACAATATTACTGGGCTCTGAATGGCACAATATTACTGGTATCTGACTGACACAATATTACTGGTATCTGACTGGCACAATATTACTGGTATCTGAATGGCATAATTTATGGTATCTTGTGTGGCATAATTTATGGGGCTCTGGTGTTGCATAATTTATGGGGCTCCTGTGTGTGGCATAGTTAATAGGCCATCTAACTGGCATTACTAAGGAATCTGTTTGGCATTGTATTGGAGGAAATCCAGGGGGGTGACACCATAAGTTTCCGCACCGGGTGACACCAACCCTAGTGACGCCCCTGCTCACCTTACTTCAGAGATACTTTATTTTAGATTTCAGTAAATCAACAACCTGTTCAAGGAAGACTTATTCCTATAAAGCAGCAACATTTGTTACCCTTCTCCTCATCATTAGCATAGGTTCATTGACTGTTTAATTCTCTCTGAGAGAAAAGTTGCCTAGTAAAGTCAGTTACCTTAAACATTTGAGTTAAGACCTGGTTGCAATCTGGTAGAAGGTGCTCAAGTTCTATAAATGTCATTGGACTCCATATGTCAGTGATTCAGCTGGGAGGAAAAGGAGATTAAATTTGAATACCATTATATTCAAGTGAAAAATGAAAGCAATAAAGAGAAATAGGTATGAATTATAAAAAAAAATATGGTTCTGGCATGTCAGTCTAATTTATATGCATTTTCCTCTTCTATTTTTTTTTTTTAATAAAACTTACCTAGACACATGTGGCAAGTGCATAACGTTTTAGCCTCCATGCCTTTTTGCACAGAGCTATAAAATGTTAACATGGAAAGCTTCATTGTGTAGATGTGCATGAAAACTTTGTGAATCAGAGGGGTAAGGTACTTCCTGCTTACCTCATAATAATTGTGACCAGAAGAAAATCAATTAACTAATCAACGTGGTTATGTGGGATCCATTACTTGATAAGTTACCTGATTTGCTTCTGGTCACATATAACTTTGACATAGTGCAAAGCAGGATGCAAATGTTAAATGTGGCTGGTAAAAAAAATTACCAAGGTGACAACCCTGCCTACCTGGTATGCATGAAAATAGGAAAAGGGCAGGTATTTTTTAAGTTGAAGTGGTCCTTTAAATTACTGCTTAACTAGCTATTATATCAGAAATTGTGATGTGCTGACATCAATTTTCACCCTGGTCCAGCCATAGTGCACACCTTAATGATTTGCAGTAGTAACAAACGCAGCACTGCAACAGTTTTCATTACTCTGTTGTGGCCACCAGTAGAATTGACACAGTCCACTATACACTGTTACAAATCATTTTTCCTTTGAGATTCCATTTTTGGTGCTGTGCTAATTGCAATGCAGTCACATATGATATATCAGAATTTCATTTTCCTCGCATGTCTCCTGTCAGTGCTGTATTTACCACGAGGCATCCTAGGCGGGTTGCCTAGGGCGGCAAATTTTGGGGGCGGCCCTTTAAAAAAAAAAAAAGACCGCGCTTGCAGGCAGAGACAGAGGTGAGAGGGGATCGGAAGATCGCCCCTCACCATCGCTCTGCCTGCCGGGCTGCACGGGGAGCCGAACAGGCAGCACAGAGAAACCTCCGTGCTGCCTGTTCGGCTCCCCGTGCAGTGTGACACGGAAGTGCCGACAGTCACGTGACGGGAGCGCTGACGTCATACGCGCGCCCGGTCACGTGACCTGCCGGCACAATCGCCGGGGAGCCAAACAGGCAGCATGGAGGGGCCATGCTGCCTGCCACTAGGGAAAGGTAAGTGCTGATGGGAGTATAAGAGTGTGTGTGATGGGAGACAGTGTGTGTGACTGAGTGTGATGGGAGTCAGAGTGTGTGTGATGGGAGACAGTGTGTGTGACTGAGTGTGATAGGAGTCAGAGTGTGTGGGATGGGAGACAGTGTGTGTGACTGAGTGTGATGGGAGTAGGAGTGTGTGTGTGATGGGAGTATGAGCTTGATGTGAGTCTGAATGTTATGTGTGATGTGGGGTCATGAAATGGAGGTGATGGGGCCATGTGTGTAACGTGGGTGTGCAGCTTGGCTAGGGGTTGCCCGGATTTTTTCTGCCTAGGGCAGCACAAAATCAAGATACACCACTGTCTCCTGTTCTGTCTGTAGAATTGTAGAATTCTGACTCACCAAGTTTTCATTCCTCTCCTTTTAAAAGTACCATGACCCAGACAGTGTTAATTTTGATGTCACATTTTGATTTAGTTTTAGTCATAGTGTTTTGACTAAAAGGCCATATGTGTATTTTAGTCATCTGTATTATTTTAGTTTTAGTCAAGTTTTAGTCGACTAAATCTTCAGCAGTGAGGGAGTGAACAGGTCTGAGATGGTTCTTACTCAGTGTTAAGGTAACTTGCTAGGGTGATGGGAAGGTAAACGCTCATTTAACAGTACCAGGCGACTCAGATGGAGGGCATTGTTCGAGGTCTTCAGACAGACTCAGGGAGCCTGTGTCTCTGCAATAGTCCCTCTCTAACATTTTTGTCAGTTGACCAAAATTGCAGAACATTTTCGTTACAGTTTTCTTCCTATTAACTTAGCTTTTATTTAGTTATAGTTTAGTTTTCATCACTGAAACCATGCAGCTGACAAAAACTACGATAAGATTGTTTAGTCAACAAAATTAACACTTGACTCAGCACCATCCTCCTTAGCAATGCCAGCCTGCTTCATTGTAGCAATTTGGTAAAATCTACATATTTTGTGTGTACTACAAACCTGGCAATTAGTTAATTAAAGAACACTGTCCTTGTGCCTGTGTATTGATTCTTTATTGTTATTGGTGTGATTTATATAGGGTTTATGTTATAATCTTTTAAACTTTATGATTATTGGGAAAAGGGTTGTGATGCTTTAAGGTTAATGCTTTACAAAATTATTAGACTGATTCAGTTGCATTTGGTTATTCTCTTATTTTCTACTTGATTGTCATTCAATTCGATTCAATTTGTTTGATGTTAGAATGTAGTGAACTTGAACAACTGAAACTGAAATTCAGGCTGTATTTTACTGAATTCTTTTCACAAAAGTCTTCTTGTCGAATGACTATGCCAGCCCTCATCTGGACTCTTCATTGTCCATCTGGCATGTCATTTGTAGCAAAGAGCACCTTCTGTTGTCGCTATAATAATTCTATGAGGCTGTTTTAGACAAAACATCTTAGCAACCTTCACACTTCCAGACAACATGAGATAGTCATGTACTGTCAAGTCTGTACAGTGCTTTTGAAGTGAAGGAAATGGTTATCTCCATTGTTTTTAAAAGCCTGAAATTGGCTGTACTTATGTGTTTTAAAATAATCTTATTTGGTGACCTTGATTTGCACTAAAACCCTAATATTTTAAATATCCTACCAAGCCAAGTGCTTAATGTTAATGCAGAAGGAACACACAAATTAAGCTGTTTGAGGCTCATTGCCAAGCCAAAAACTGTACATTAGACTGATTAGAGAACTGTACAATTCTTTAATGGGGAGCAAAGGTGAAAATGTCTCAATATTTACAAGTACTAAGGATGACATGTTGCTGAACAGATTTTTTTGTTTCTATAGATAAGGAAATGTTATCTTCCGTGTATATGTCCTCAGGGGCGTCACTAGGGTTGGTGTCACCCGGTGCGGAAACTCATAGTGTCACCCCCCTGGATTTCCTCCAATCCAATACCAAACAGATTCCTTAGTAATGCCAGTTAGATGGCCTGTTAACTATGCCACACACAGGAGCCCCATAAATTATGCCACACCAGAGCCCCATAAATTATGCCATATCAGAGCTCCATAAATTATGCCACACCAGAGCCCCACTATTTATGCCTCACCTCTGCCCAATTAATTATGCCACACACAGGTGCCCCATAATTATGCCACACACACAGGTGCCCCATAGGTATGCCACACAAAAGAGTCCCTTAATTATGCCACACATGGGGCTTGATAAATATGCCCCACACAAGTGCCCCATAATTATGCACACATGGGACCGCCATTAATTATGCAACACACAGGAGCCCCACGAGGTGACAATTGTACAATTATAGATTCAGGAATACTGTGCCACTCAGAGCCCAGTAATATTGTGCCAGTCAGATACCAGTAATATTGTCCCATTCAGATACCAGTAATATTGTGCCGGTCAGATACCAGTAATATTGTGCCATTCAGTTACCAGTAATATTGTGCCACTCAGAGCCCAGTACTATTGTGCCAGTCAGATACCAGGAATATTGTGCCATTCAGAGCCCAGTAATAGTGTGCCAGTCAGAGCCCAGTAATATTGTGATAGTCAGAGCCCAGTAATAGTGTGCCAGTCAGATACCAGGAATATTGTGCCAGTCAGAGCCCAGTAATAGTGTGCCAGTCAGATACCAGGAATATTGTGCCAGTCAGAGCCCAGTAATATTGTGCCAGTCAGAGCCCAGTAATATTGTGCCAGTCAGAACCCAGTAATAGTGTGCCAGTCAGAGCCCAGTAATATTGTGCCAGTCAAAGCCCAGTAATAGTTTGCCAGTCAAAGCCCAGTAATATTGTGCCAGTCAGAGCCCAGTAATAGTGTGCCAGTCAGATATCAGGAATATTGTGCCAGTCAGAGCCCAGGAATATTGTGCCAGTCAGATACCAGGAATAGTGTGCCAATCAGAACACAGTAATAGTGTGCTATTCAGAGCACAGAAATAGTGTGCCAGTCAGAGCCCAGTAATAGTGTGCCAGTCAAAGCCCAGTAATAGTGTGCAAGTCAGAGCCCAGTAATAGTGTGCCAGTCAGAGCCCAGTAATAGTGTGCCAGTCAGAGCCCTGTAATAGTGTGCCAGTCAGAGCCCAGTAATAGTGTGCCAGTCAGAGCCCAGTAATATTGTGCCATTCAGAACCCAGGAATATTGTGCCAGTCAGAGCCCAGTAATAGTGTGCTAGTCAGAGCCAAGTAATATTGTGCCAGTCAGAGCCCAGTAATAGTGTGCCAGTCAGAGCCCAGTAATATTGTGCAATTCAGAACCCAGGAATATTGTGCCAGTCAGAGCCCAGTAATAGTGTGCTAGTCAGAGCCAAGTAATATTGTGCCAGTCAGAGCCCAGTAATAGTGTGCCACTCAGATACCAGGAATATTGTGCCAGTCAGAGCCCAGTAATATTGTGCCAGTCAGAGCCCAGTAATAGTGTGCCAGTCAGAGCCCAGGAATATTGTGCCAGTCAGAGCCCAGGAATATTGTGTCATGCCAGTGCTCGTTTTATACCACCCTCCTCCCCCCCTTCCCCATCACTTACCGAATTGCTGCTGCTCTGTGCTCCCGGACGGACGACTCCTCCGTGCAGTCTTCCCTCCAGCACGGAGGAGGAAAACACAGTCGCGGGATGTGACGTATCGTCACATCCGGTCGCTGTGATTTTTTTTTTTCCGGCGGCCCCCTTTCCAGCGGATGCGGCTGCCAGAAAAAAACAAAAAAGGTAAGCAGCGCGGTGCGGGGGGTGCCGGCCGCACCGGTGTCACCCCCTTGGTATACCACATACATGTTTATGTGTGGAGTTACAAACTAAACATGCCACAAAGTAATTTAGGAAAATTCTTTATGGATGGGACTCTAAAGCAGTACTCTTAAAGTAAACCAGGGGAAATGTTAAAGAAATACATTATTATATTCAATAAAAAGTGAACTACAGCGAGCCGACACTGTAACTGCCAAATACAAGCAAAAAACTCTTTATGAGTTAAAAAAAATTCTCCAAACTGCCTATTTTACAACCAAGATATGTATCCAAGTATTCCTGCTGTTTAGTTAACCTCAGTATTCTTTTTTTTATTGAATAGTCCCCAAAGCCAGAGCCCACAGGTAGACCTTTAATGATGCGGTATCATTGTAGAGCTACTGTAGAAGGATTGTTGGTGCCACTAAATTGCCATAATTTAGCATATGTTAAATACCTATCTATTGGTATTACACAGCAGACATGGAGGTGAAATTTACAAGCATGTATTTTTATGCTTTAATGTTTATGAAATATATTGGGGGTTATTTATAAAAGTGGGTTCTGGGTTCTTATAGTAAAGTAAACACCAATTCAGCCAATGGATGTGTACTTTTTCTTTCATATTTTATTAATCACATTGCAGAAGGTCTTGATAGTAAGGTATGTGTTTTTGCTGAAAAAAAACAAGGTGTGGGATCCCTCTCAGCGAGAACGGGGCAAAAGCTGGAATTGACAAACCTATCGGATGTAACCTATTCATGAGAGGAATCACTGTTATTTGCGTGCTTGCACCATTACAGAGGAAACCTCTCCATTAGCATCAGACTGGTCCCACCGATAAGGGCAGTCCAGATCCAAATTGCCTGGCAGGTCTCCTCTGTACGAATAACACAGCAACCACAGATGTACATTTTGGCCTTCGTTGGCGTTGTCAGTGTGGCACGACTGGTATCCCTCTAGGTGCAGCGAGCTAGGGACTCACATCTGGGAATACCCCAATAACTCATTGAGACAAAAATCAAAGGTGTGGGATGCCTCACAGCTAGAACGGGCAAAAGCTGGAATAGCCGGCTATATTGGATGTAACCTACTCGGGAGTGGAATCACCGTTTTGTGCTCGCTTGCACCATTACAGAGGAAAGCTCTCGATTAGCATATCAGACTAGTCCCACACATAAGGGCGGTCCAGTCTCTGATTTGCAACAGGGATGATGTTCATGCAAGGATAAGCCAAATGATTTAGATAAACTAGAAAAAGGATCAGAGCTGTAGCAACTGAAATTTAATGTGGACAAATGCAAGATAATGTACCTTGGGTATAAAGACCCAAGGGAAGAATTTAGAATATTTTCTAACCTCAACACATATGATGTCATCACTCATCTGTTCCCAGTACCAATGTAAATTGTGTGATTAGACCTAACTGAACCATTCCCATACCTTCACTGACATAACTAAAGTTACCACTATACCCCTCTACCCATGCAGATGTGATTGCAATTACATAACAGCTGTTGATGAAGAACAATATCAGTCATGTCATGTTAGCTCTATGCTGGCGCCATATCACTGGATAGTCATCCATGTTTAGTGCTGAACCATTTCACTTCCAAAGTGTAGATGCCAATAATGATGTACAATATAGCATACCAAACTGTGTAAATCAGAGGGTACAATTACCCATGGAAGTGGGTGAGGTGTGGATATACCTGAAAAACAAGACAGATACAAATAAATAAGTGTAAATTAATATATTTTATGCATTTAGAATTTTTGTTTTGATAAAAAATATATATATATTTACACATCGAATGTGTCTTTAGGTTTTCATTTTTATTTTATTTATATCTATTTTTCATTTTTATTTTAATATATTTTTTATAAGTTTTATCACGATATATATATATTAATATATATATATGTGTGTGTATATATATATATATATATCTATATATATATATCTATATATATATATATATATATATATGTAAAATAAATAATATTATACTATTAAAAAAAAAATTCTGTGCAGTATTTTTGCCAAAGTGCAACTCATTTGTCAAACATATATAATCATTTTTTTTGGATGAGCATATGTTTGAAGCTAAAACTCTATATAAGAGAGAGATTTATCTTTCAGTGTCAAGTTATGTGTATGAATGATGTTTAGTATCCATGACAATGTTGAACATGAATGATAATGATAATTAATTGTTACTTAAAAACGTAACCACAAAAATATGTAACATTGCACCACGATAATGGCAAAGGGCCATAATGTAAGAGGGATACTGTCTGAAGTCCCGACAGGCAGAATATCCACACAATTGTTTATAATAAAGTATAGAAAGTATCCGCTTTGTATTTTTAGACACAGCTGCTAGAAGTGGATTAAAACCATTCATAAAATAGTGTACATGCAGCATGAGATAATTGAGAGACTTGTGAATGGTATTTAAGGAATGGAAAAAGGGGATCCAATCAGAAGTCACTGAAGAAGTCTTGGGTGTGCAAAATGCGTCGGACATAAGCTGATCCGGAAGTAGCGCGAGATTGAACTGCTAGAGAACAAATCCAGGACTTCATACCAACACAGTTTTTTATATGCAGTTGTGACACTCGTGAAGTAAGGTCACCACAAGTCAATGTAAGATTGTATACCTATTTTAAAGCATTTTACACAATGAGAATTTCTCCAAACAAGTCAAGCATGCACAAAATGTACCATTCCCACATATTTAAACCAAATCAGTATCAGATAACATTTAAAACACAGTTCAAACAAAGATGTTCAGACATTATTAACCAGATGCACAATCCCAAACACATGTTGCACATCTATTACTAACAAAATCATATGCAAGACCATTATACAATGATACCTACTGGGGAAAAAAAGCCAGAAATGTACTGGGAAAAAAAAGCCAGAAATGCACCCGAAGTGGTAGCCTGAAAATCTCCATATATCATTCGACCTTCCAGGACGAATACGCATTACGAAAGAAAGTCTGGAAATATTGATTTTTTTTTTTTTTTTTAAACAAAACCGGAACAGATACAGATAGCCAGTTATCCATACAAAAAAGATACATTTCAAGGTTTCACTGTACCGTAAGTAAATAGAAGTTTGAGATATACACATTCCATTGGAATTCACTATGCCGCATACAACAAAGAATACACACATTTGGAAATTAGCCGCACATCTGTGTGGACAAAAAAAAGGGTCCAGTGATAAGGGCTAAACGTGCACAACAATTCTCATATGATGAAAACACAGTTAACCCCTTAACGACAGATGACGTGCCAGGCACGTCACGGCAAATCGAGGACTTGCCGACAGGTGACGTGCCTGGCACGTCATGCACTAAATAGAGTTCTTTACTCTAACGGTGTTGCTACACCCCCCAAATGTGCAGGGGCGCGCTACGATCACTCCACGGAGTGATCGTAGCAGCCATTTAAAAATGGCTGCGCCCGCTGCACACATGTGCTTAGAAAGCGAACGATCGTTCGCTTTCTAAGCATCTCCGGTGTTGTTAAAGTGCCTCGCTAGCGAGGCACTTAACAACACCTTCAGCTGCCCCAGATCACCTTCAGCTGCCTTCAGCGACCCCATCGGCTCAGTAGAAGGGAACGCTGCCTGTACAGGCAGCGCTTCCCTTCTAATGGCAAGAGCATCGGAAGTGAAAGTATTTCACTTCCGATGCTCTAGGGGGAGCCAGTCGATGCCGGCACAACAGATCTATGTGATCTGTGTGCAGGCATGTATGGTAAGTGCTCTGATGAGCACTTACCATACTGTCAAAGGCAATATTACTAAATATTGCCTTTGACAAGTATTGATCTGCCTCCCTCACCTTACTACTTTTAGTAAGGGAGAGAGACAGATCAGATCAAGTAAAAAAATAAAATAAAATAATAAAAAAATATTGAATAAAATTTTAAACACCAAGGGCTTTTATAAAAGCCATTTAACCCCTTCCCTGCCATTGATCGCTGTGTACGCAGTGATCATACACAGCAGCACATTTTTTGCTGTCTGTGCATTTTTTAGGGGTTATTTTTTTTTACTGTAATTCATTACAGTATAAAAAAACCTCTTTTAAGAGAGATTAACCCCTTTCTTGCCGTAGATCACTGCCTAATCAGCGATCTGACGCAAATGCAGCAATCTTGCTGCAGAAGCATTTTTAATTTTTTTAAAACTTTGTTATTACACCCGTCACGTGTTAATTATACCCGCTAGGGGACTACGTTTAACGTAAAAAAATTTTTTTAGCTGTCTGAGCGCATGTATAGCGATCAGTAACAGCTGATAAGTGACAATGGCGGGTTGGCGTTTGCTCAGATGAGCATCACCATTCGTCTGGTTAGATCAATATGTGTAAATATTTGATCTGACCCGTGTAGATCTGCCTCCCTCTCACTTGAGTTTTAGTGAGGGAGGGAGACAGAGCTGTATAATGTAAGTTTTTAATTATAATATATTTAATAGAATTGAGACCCAAAGGCTTTTATAAAAGCCGTTTCCAGTATTTAACCCCTTCCCTGCAATTGATCGCTGTGTACGCAGTGATCTTACACAGCAGCACATTTTCTGCTGTCTGTGCATTTTTTTAGGGGTTATTTTTTTTTACTTTGATTTATTACAGTATATCAAAGGCTCTTTTAAGAGCTATTAACCCCTTCCTTGCCGTATATCACTTCCTAAGCAGCACATATGGTCACTGCCTAAGCAGTGCATATGGTCACTGCCTAAGCAGCGCATATGGAGCAATCTAGTCGCCGAAGGATTTTCTTTTGCTATCAGCATTTTTTTTGTCAGACTCACTAGGGGTTAATTATACCCACTAGGGGATTACGTGCATTCCTTTTGAAGCTGTCTGAACGCGTGTATAGCGATCAGTAACAGCCGATCAGTGGCAAAGGTGGTTTGGTGATTTCTCAGATGAGCATCACCATTCGTCTGGTTCGTAAATATTGTTCTGACCCATATGGATCTGCCTCCCTCTCCTCACTTGAGTTTTAGTGAGGGAAAGAGACAGATCTGTATAACATAATTTTTAAATTGTAATAAATTAAATAAAATGTTAATAAATTGTGAGTCCCAAGGGCTTTTATAAAAGCCATACCTTTTGTATAGTGTAGTGTATTAACCCCTTCCCTGCCACTGATCACTGCACAGCAGAACATTTTTTCTTGTCTGTGCATTTTTAGGGGTTAATTTTTTTTGTACAGTACTACAAAGGCTCTTATAAGAGCTATTAACCCCTTCCTTGATCTACATGTTCAAATTCCAAGTTTGAAAATCAAAAAGCGCACCTCTCAAATGTAGCTTTTCAACCCCTAACAAAGCTGACAAAGCTAATAATGGGTGGTATACCTGTGCTCGGGAGATGTTGCTGAACATATATTGTGGTATTGTTTGTCAGTGACACATACCGAAATATGTGAATTTGTGTCTAAAGTGCAATGTATGTGGGAAAAAATACACAATAAAATGACTACCACAAACTTTGACAAAGGCTGGTGGTAGAATTGGTGCATGGAAAGTGTTAAAATAACACCATTTAAAATAGCCTAGGGTGTCTACTTTTACAAAATATTACTTTTTGGGGTAAAATACACTGTCCTACTTAAAAAAAAGTCCCAAATGAAAGATGGGCTCAGGCTGACTACACGTCAATATTCCAAGTTGAAAATGCGCACCTTCACAATGTGGCCCTTTAGCCCCCAAACAACCCAACAAACCTATGCATGGGTGGTATCCCTGTACTCAGGATATGTTGTTGAACACATACTGGGTTATTGTTTGGCAGTGACACATGCCAAAATCTGTGAATTTATGTCTAAAATACAATATTTGTGAAAAAAAAACCACACAAAAATTACTACCACAAACTTTGACAAAGGCTGGTGGTAGAATTAGTGCATGGAAAGTGTTAAAATACCACCATTTGAGATAGCCTAAGGTGTCTTCTTTTAAAAAATATATGGGTTGATGGGGTAAAATACACTGGCTGGTTTCAAATATGTCCCAAATGGGACATGGGTGCAGGCGGTCTTCATGTCAAAATTTTAATTTGGAAAACCAAAAACTGCACCTACCAAATTTGGCCTTTTACCCCCCAAACAACCCAACAAACCTATGCATGGGTGGTATCCCTGTACTCAAGAGATGTTGCTGAACACTTATTAGGGTGTTATTTGGCAGTGACACATACCAAAATCTGTGAATTCATGTCTGAAGTACAAGGTTTGTGAAAAAAAAACACAAAAAAATTACTACCACAAAGTTTGACAAAGGCTGGTGGTAGAATTAGTGCATGGAAAGTGTAAAAATACCACCATTTGAGATAGCCTAAGGTGTCTTCTTTTAAAAAATATATGGGTTGATGGGGTAAAATACACTAGCTGGCTTCAAATATGTCCCAAATGGGACATGGGTGCAGGCTGTCTGCATGTAAAAATTTAAAGTTGGAAAACAAAAAACTGCACCTCACAAATTTGGCATTTTAGCCCCCAAACAACCCAACAAACCTATGCATGGGTGGTATCCCTGTACTCAGGAGAAATAGTAGAATCTATTTAGCATGTTTTTTCGTTCGCTATTGTCGATGAGGAGAAGTTGTTTCAAATAAAAACAAAGAAATTTGTGTATTTTTTTTTTTTACCATATTTTATTATTTTTTTTAATAATATGATAAGATATGATCAAAAAGATGGCATCCATAGAAAGCCCTTTTTGTCCCGATAAAAACAATATATAATATGTGTGGGTACAGCAAATGACAAAGAAGAAAATTACTGCTAAACACAAACAGCACAGAAATGTTAAAATAGCCATTGTCCAGAAAGGACAAAAATGTTTCAAAGGCTCTGTCCTTAAGGGGTTAATTCAAGAGTTTTCCAAATGTTACCATGAGATAATTTGGGCCACAAGCAAAAAACACCAGACTGAACAACATAAAAAACTCTCTGAAATGGAATAACCATGAATGTTAATGTAGTTGGCATGCTGACCAGATCAGTAGCCATTGTGAAAAACTGGTATATATATTTACAGTTCGTCGTACATCACGGCAAAGCCACATACTGTATCTGGATCATGACACACAGAACTCATCCTGCCCTTCATATTGCAGGTACTAAGATATCAGGAGGCAGGTATTGAAGATTATGAAAAAGACAACAACAACAGGTCTCTCCTTGCCTTCAGAGGATATGGAGGTAGATGGAATATATATATATATATTCCCTCTAACTAGGGGTAACAATGATTGTGGTTATGAGTCTCCCTGTATTTTATATCGATCCTGATTGGGCTCTGTGAATCATGTGTCTTTAGATCTGATTTATTGATTCCTTTATAATGCCTCCATTATTTGGCAGACCTTTTTACTTTCTCTACCGTGTTAACGTGCATTTGTTTTTATCTCAGGCTGATATTTTGCTTACTGATCCGAATAGTGTGAGGTGGATTAAATATCCCAGGTCCACTAATTTTAAAACACTTTGGGGGGTTAACAGTAATATTTTTACTTCAATGGAATGGAACAACGATAGACATTAGATTTGCAGATTCATGGCAGATTAGGAAGATAGTTTATGGCGTGGGTTTGAATGATTTGTAGGCTATTTTAATATCAGACTTACTGATCACATCAGTTTGGTGCTGAACTGTACACAATTTGAGCTCTCCTCTGATTGTGTCATTACCACCATCTCCCACATCCAATCTGTTTACAGTTAGTATTAATAGAGAACTGATGCATTTGAGAGTATGGATGTCCAGTCTGGCACCACTTGAGCCAAATTATGGAATCAAGCTATAAAAAGGTAGCACTCCCCAGCCGATATGTATGTCGGGATTGCCAGAAATTGGAGATCCACTATTTAACCAAGATGGGTTTGATAGAACCAAATATTATTCATCACTGAAACATGGAGAACGGAATAGCTAATTGAGTGATACGATCAAAGAGATTTACGGATTGGAATAAATGTTGGTTTGGAAACTTCAGTTGAAGCGTTTTCAACAAAGAAGGCTTTTTTAAAACATATAGATTGCCATCTCTTTTAAGCTCATTTAAACTATCTGATCATTTTTTTTTGTTGAGTCGTAGTTTCAATTGTGTTGGTCTAGATCTAGTTATTTTTTTTAATATCACTGGATCGTGATCTCTCCAAGTTATTATGCTAATTGATTAATACATGCTGATGTCTGTGTGATACCTGATCTATTATAACGTGTTTATTATACAGTGACAGTTTCATACGTTATTTGTTGGCTTTAAAGGGCCTGTAACTTTTATTAAGTCTACTTTGGACTTAAGTTTGAAATTCTTGTCTCAATTCCCTACAATTTCTCTCATGGAGTATACCCATTAGTGATCCGTTGAGACATATGGTTCATGGAATCTTAGAGCATGTTATTGATAAATTATGCCATTCAGTCAAGGATAATCCTAAGGCATGCATTAAAGAACCAGGGATTTTCCTGGGCTAATGACCAGAGGTGTTTTTTCCATTTTGATATGTGGTTGTTTAAACTTAATTTTCCTCTCTCTCATTTAACACACCCATACAAGTTATATGTTAGAATTTTCTTATACTATGTACTGAATGAATAAAGGTGAAATTTCTATTCATACGAAATGAATAACAAAATGATTAGTAAGTGGTTGGGGAGTTCAGAAATAGAAGCTTATGGACATCATTTTGTTGAAACCAAACATGCAGAAACATAGAAAGTAGAATTTTGCTGGTGTATATGTAAACCCAAAAGTGTGATTAAAATAATATTACCGTATTTGTTCGAATATAAGACAAGGTTTTTTTCAGAGCAAATGCTCTGAAAAAGTCCCCTCGTCTTATATTCAAGGTCGTTTTATAGTCTGACCTCAAATCGAGGTCAGACTATAAGACAGGGATCCAGGTCCCCTGCAGCTCGCTAACAGCCGGTGGATGTCTGCTCGATGCTCGCAGACATCCTCTGCTGCTGCCCGACACGTCTGTCTGAAGTGCCGGGCTGCAGCGGAGGATGTCTGCGGGTATCGTGCAGACATCCTCTGGCTGCCCCCACTAGCCACCAGGGATATTTGGGCAGCCAGGGGATGTCTGCACAATACGTGCAGACATCCTCCATGCTGCCTGACACTTCCCTCTTTTATGATGGACCGGCTGTCTGTCATAATAGACGGAAGTGTCAGGCAGCATGGAGAATGTCTACACGTATCGTGCAGACATCCCCCGGCTGCCCCCACTAGCAGCCAGGGAGAAAGAAACAAGGTGAGGGGGGAGAGAGAGACAAGGGGAGGGGGGAAGGGGGAGGGGAGGGAGGGAGGGGGGGGAGAGAGAGAAAAGGTTTGGGGAGAGAGAGAGAGAGAAAAGGAGGGAGGGGGAGAGAAAGACAAGGGGAGGGGGAGAGAGACAAGGTGAGGGGGGGGAGAGAGAGAAAAGGTTAGGGGGAGGGGGAGAGAGAGAGAGAGAAAAGGTTAGGGGGAGGGGGGAGAGAGAGAGAAATGGAGGGGGAGAGAGAGAGAAAAGTTTGGGGGGAGGAAGAGACAACGTGGGAGGGAGGGGTAGAGAGATAACACTGGGGGGAGAGACAGAGACGACACTAAGGGGGGGGGAGAGACAACACTGGGGGGAAGGGGGGAAGATAGAGAGAGACAAAGCTGGGGGAAGGGGGAGAGGGAGGCAGCATTGGCACATAAAAGGAAATAAAAACAAGAAATGCATTTTTTTATATCATAATTTTTTTATTAAATATTAAAAAGCAATTTACATGTGAATATATACAAGTTAAACTTTTTTCCTATAGGGTAGTCTTATATTCAGGCTTTTCGTTTTTTTCCTAAAGGAATATCCAAAGTTTGGGGGGTCGTCTTATAATCAGGATCCTCTTATATTCAAGCAAATATGGTAATAAAAGAGTATAAAAAATATTTGATTTGTTTTTTCATGCTGTCATTCTCTGTACTTCACAATCAGTATGTAAAGTACAGAGGCAAAGTAAGTGTATCTGGACACCGATCTATGGAGTGCCCTTACAATTGTTCCCTTGCTGATAACCGCTTCACCTTCCCCTGAATACCATAAGTGACCTGACAAATTGATTTGTACTGTTGTGTGTTAATACCTGAGTGTTTTCAATTTGCAATGTATATCTCGAAACCAATACTTTACATATATGCTTCAAAAGTCATATCACCAACAGAGCACTTATTACCCATCTCTATTGGAGTTACCTCCCTCTATGACTCATTGAGAAAAGAGTAGATCAGAGCCTTAGGTTCCCAACCGGTGACCTATCTCACTAGCCGGTACACATTTGGCCCCACTACAACCCATTGTTCCATGCTTAGACTTGGGCCTCCACCCCCCCCCCCCCCCCCCAGTATAGATTTGAAAATTAACTCTACTCAAACCATGACTCCTGAACTAGCTCTAATAAATGACAGGAAGATGAAGTAGTACAAAGAACCCCTTAAAAGTCCCAAAAGACTCCCCCAGCACAAGCACCCAAAGTCACTGGGTGCACTCTCCATAGGACCCCGCTACCTAGTCAACTCTCAGGAGCTCCACATCACGTTAGCACGATTCAAAGGTTTTAGCCGACTCTTATAACTATGGGTTACCCATGACTCTCAGGTTTCCCAACACAACGAGAGTTATTACCCACCCTGGCATTCTTGAAGACTTACTTGTTATAGCAACATGGCTCATGGTTACTGTTTAGCATGGCTTGTTTATGACTCTTTATTTTAATAGTATAACTGTGTAAACTGTGTTGCACTCACTATCTCATAGGACATTACGTCTGTTTACCCTCCACCCCTACTAACTGGCCACTTGAGTAAGTCCAGTTAAGTTAGTGATTTGTCGTTATATCTGTGGATTACCCAGGAAACGTTTGTTGTCCTAAACCTTTCCACTCTCATTATCCTTATAACCCACAGATCGATATCCCCCTGCCTTCCCCCCTTTCCTTTTCCTCCTAAACCCTTTCTCCCATCTCCCCCCCCTTTTTTTTTGTTGTTATTGTTGTTGTTTTTTCTTTATTTTTTCCTTCTCTCCCGCCGTTGGTTAATCTCATTTGAACCATGCCCATCTCGATGTATGTACGGTCCATCAACGCTCCTTAGACACCTCAATAAAACCTAATTTGACATAGGTATGATCCCGAAAAACCCACTTTTCCCTAAATAAGGCCCCCATGTTGAAAGACAGACGCTATCCCACCTGTTTCACAGCTAACAATACCGCTAAGAAGGCAGGAGTGGCAATATTGTTACGCAACTCCTGCCAGCTTGCGGTTACTTACTCCTACTCAGATCCCTCCGGGCGATTTTTATTTATTTCAGGCCAGCTGGGCTTACATACCCTAGCAATTCTTAATGTCTACGCTCCAGCGGTCCCCGATAAACTGTTCTGGACCACCCTTTCCACATTCCTTTCCTCACACCCGACGGACAAACTTATAGTAGGGGGAGACTTTAACGCAACTACAATACCAACCATTGACAGATCTACCCCACCTACTAAAACCACACTACATCCCTCAGACAACTATCTCCTGACCTTTATTACGGACCACAGACTTCTCGATATTTGGAGACTCCAACACCCCTCAACTAGAGATTACTCCTTCTTCTCACATCCACATCTCAGCTATTCTCAAATTGACATAATATTCATTTCTCAAGCTTGTCTTCCTCTGGTCACTTCATCCGACATACATGACATAACCTGGTCAGATCACGTGGACGTCTCTATACAACTTACCTTGACAGAACACAACCAACACTGGTCATGGAGACTGAACGACTTACTCCTCCACAACACCCAAGTGGTTTCCGCAATCAAAGAACAGCTGACAGAATACTTTCATTTAAATAAAGACTCGGTAGAAGACCCTGCTACGCTATGGGCCGCCCATAAGTCAGTTATCAGAGGGTACCTGATTTAAACAAGTTCAAAGCTTAAAAAACAAAAGGCGGCATCTTCTCTAAAGCTCCAAACTCAACTAACCTCATTGGAAAGCCAAAACAAGTCAAGCCCCTCTAAAGCTATTACAGATAAAATCACACAAGTCCGCTCACAACTCCGCCGACTACTCCTTGCCAAATATTTAAGGATCACGAAGCGTACTTACTATGAAAAGGCGAACAAAGCAGACCGATTGCTGACACCAATGCTAAAAGCCCAACACACTTCCAGACTGATCCCTAGCATACGGACCAAAAATGGGACAATCTCAACAATGCCTCAAGATATAGCTAACGAATTCCAGTCATATTTCTCTCACCTCTATAACCATTCTCCTACTAAAACACTTCTCAACACAGAGCATGTGAACGACATTCTCAACTACCTGAAACCTATGGCATTACCGAAACTATCAACAGAAGAAGCAGATATCATGGATAGCCCAATATCGGCAGAGGAAATAGCCGAAGCGATCAAATCCCTGAAGAAAAACAAAACACCTGGGCCTGACGGGTTCTCAGGCTTATACTACAAAATGTTCGCTGACCTTTTAACCCCCCACCTGCTAATTCTGTTCAATACAATAATGGAAGGCTGCTATTTTACCACCGACATGCAAATGGCAAATATAACCCTTATTCATAAATCTGGAAAACCAAAAGATATTATGACAAATTACAGGCCGATTTCACTATTGAACATTGACTATAAACTCTTTACCAAAATTCTGGCAACTCGATTGGGGCTACCAAACCTGCACAAATACTATCTGGCAGCCCAATTCACACAGATCGCATCCTGGCATGCCCCTATCTACCAGATAAAATGGGTGGACATTGAAAACGACTTGTTTCGTCCTGATGTGCTATCACAATATATCTGGACTCCCAAAATGAACAGACCACTGCTACGGACTCAATGTCCTCCCATACTTAATTCACTCAGGATCTGGGACAAATACGCAGTCAAACATGCTCTAACCACGAACAGTTCCCCACTGACTCCGCTGTACAGAAACAAAGATTTCCCACCTGGCATGACACCTCACCATTTCAAAAATTTTGACCAGAATGATATTTCATTATCTATTCTCTGCTGGGAAAATGAAAACATTTAATGAACTATCCAAAACTATCACTCTTAAACCTTCTGATTTTTTTTATATATCCACCTGAGAAACTTTGGCTCGTCCCCAGAAGTCCGACGTGCTGCCCTGACCAAACCCATCTGGTTTGAAAAACTATGTATGGACTCTCCCAAGAAAAAGAAAATGATGTCATCTCTATACACAGAAATTTCTCTATCAGCCACCGATCCACCTTTATCATATGTAGCGGCCTGGGAAAAGGATGTAGGCCACTCCATTGATAGAGAAGACTGGATAGACATCTGGGAAGCCACCTCGAAGACCTCGATCTGTACCTCCCACAAAAAGCAGGCATATAAAACTCTTTTACGATGGTACATGACTCCGACGAAACTGGACAAAATACACCAGGGTCATACACCATTATGCTGGAAGGAATGCAGAGAACTGGGTACTTACTTTCACACTTGGTGGTCCTGCCCAAATATCCAGACATTCTGGAAACAAATCCAGAACCTGATCACTCGAATACTCCTCAAACCAATTCCTCTAGATCCATGTACCTTCCTTCTCTCTCAACCATTAGACTCATGCACCTCCAAAGAAAATCAACTAATTTCTAAGATAGCCCTAGCTTCCCGTAGAGCCATAGCGCAACTGTGAAAACAACCACAAATTCCCTCCCTATCCGTGGTGATCGACCTGATTAATGAAGTTATAGATATGGACCAACTAACCGCGTTTGTACATGACACCCCCGACAGATTTGAGAAATTGTGGCGCCCCTGGAAGAACTATTTCATGACTTAAAATAGACATAGACGCAGAGACCACTCACCTCATCCACCCACCCCACCCCCTTTTTTTCTTTCTTCTTTTCTCCTCTCTCCTCTTCTTTCTCTCTTTTTCTTCTCCTTCTCCTTTCCCAAGCTCCACCCATTCCTTCGGACTCCCCTCATGTTTCATCCCCTCAGTCTACCACATTTGTAATCTTACTGGCAAACGGATTAGAGTTAATTTCAACGACAATCCGCTCGATTACTGATACTTTGTAGATTTAGATTTATAATTTAAATTTAATCCACTAAATCCTTGTAATACGAAAATGATTGTAAGAAGATGTATTACTTGTTTGAGACCTTACCCGCAAGACTGTATTTTGACAAGTATTATATAACTCTGTTCACCCTTTGTACGATGTTAATTGTTAACATTTCTTGACTGTCTGTTTTTTTCAATTGAAATATAAAAATTGAAAAGCCACAAAAAAAAGAATTATAATTTTTTTTTTTTTAAATTAGATGTTTCTGATAAAAACATGTATTCCAGGCTACAACAAGATGTGAAATAATATTGGAGTAAGAGGATATGAAGCACATGATTTCTAAACTGGTGACATTGCTGAAGAGGATTAAATCGGATATGGCATTCCCAGTGAGGGAAGTAATTTATCAATTGATATCCCAAATGAAAGGTGGATAGGTTATTTAAGCTCAGTGTGCAGATATGTACATTGTTTAAACCTGGCTGAAAACCATTTCAAGGTCCTCAACCGATGGGATCCGGCCCCCTCCTGAATACAACAGACCAATATTGGAGATATGGTATCCAGAAAGGAGACATACATACATTTTACATATTTGGTGGAAGTGCGGTCCGGTACAATTGTATGGGCAATGGTACAACTTAAGATTAATAAACTATGCTCTATCTAACTTGACTTGAAACCTGGAATTTTTCTGTTACATCTAGATGGTAATAATTGGCCAAAAAGCAATGAGAATTTTTATCATTTAGATACTAGTAGCTGCACAATTCATACTAGCAAAGAATTGGAACTCTGTTAACCCCAACTTGGCCAATGGTTACAAACCAGTGCATATTCCAGCTAAAAATGAAAGAGGCATCACAACCCAGGAATTACTTGTCCCAGAGAGATATACATTTTTTACGCTATTTGATAAAAAAATTGATTCAGAGTTGACCCTTTGCAAACAAGGAGAGGAAGCCCTATCCTGTTCAAAACAAAAATTGTCCTGAATATTGGGCAATATAAGTATGCCTGACCCATCAGATCACTGGACATTGTAAGGGAATCAGAAATTTCATAATGACCAACCATATTTTATAATTATATGTAGAGATTTAATTCGTTTATGTAAACTAATTAATTTATTAAACCTAGACTTGTGTTTTATGTATGTATTATTTGTATGTTGTAAAACAAATAAAATACTTTTTTTTTTAAATTTGTAACTTGCATTGTAATTTCCAAAATATAAGCAAAAATCCTAGACACAAAACAAATAAATCTTGTTTTTTCTTTGCACATAATTTAAAAAAAAAGTTTTACTAATTTATGTGTATCAAAACATACACATGGGGGCGTGTCCTGCTGGTGAATGGAGTAGGACGTGTGTGGACAGAGCTCCTAGGCCGCGACAGGCAAATCTAGCTATAAAATGTATCTACTGCACTGAGCTTTACCAATTTCAGCACCATCCACCATGGGGAAACAAAGACAAGCATACCAACCTGACCAAGGGGAAAAAAGACCGACCTGCGGAGTTCTTCACGCCGAGAGCGGGAAAGAGGATTGAGGCCCAAGATGGCTGCGCCAAGGATCCGGGCACGCAGCGGGAATTCATTTCAGATTCTGAAGGCGAAGAACATAGCCAGAGAAGAACAGCGAATGATAACCTATCGCTTAAATCCATGATAGTGGACTTAAAGAAAACAATACAGGCTTAAATGCAGCAAATGTTGAGGGATATCCGCGCAGACCTGAAAGAAATCGGGGAACGGACCGCTTACCTGGAAAATAAGGTGGAGTCCATATCTGAGGCCCACAATAAACTTACAGAGGCCCATCTTTCCCTGGACATCAAGCATCACAGACTTGAAATGAAGCTGGCAGACCTAGAAGATAGGTCGCGCCGAAATAATATAAAAATTTGAGGGATACTGGAGGATGTACAGACAGAGGCTCTTACCGCCTATCTCTCTGATCTGTTTTAAGAGCTGATACCAGACCAGTCTCCCCTGGAACTTACTATTGACCGAGCGCACCGACTCCCGAAGCACAGGAGAGCACCGGGTAACCAACCGAGAGATGTTATAGCCAGGATCCATTTTTATGAATCCAAGGAGACCATCATGAAGATGGTGAGGGAGAAGGAAGCGTTGCTGGACAATATGCACACTTGCAGTTTTATAATGATCCATACCAATGGACCATAAACAGACGGAGGGCATTTGGCACTGCCACCCTAAGGGAAGCCTCTATCAAATATGCCTGGGGCTACCCCTTAAAGCTGTTGGTATTTAAAGATGGATTTACTAAAGTTTTCAACGCCCCAGAGGATGCCTACATAGTGCAAGAGAGATGGGGCTTGAGTTGTTCGAGGGCTCCAAAGTCTACTTCTCAACCGGGACTGGCGATGAACCCTACGGAATGGAAAACACAAGCCAAGCAAAGCGGAAAGGTCATGGAGTGATCAGCGACCCAATGAACGCCAGTTATTATTATTTCTTGTTTGAACGTGAGGTTTGACAGCAAGCATGGAGTAATCGTGGACTTGGAAGGATTCCATATGTGAGACTTATTCCAGTATCGCTGGTATCAAGCATACACTATATGTGATTACACTGTGTTACCTGACTGCTTAGGCAAGGCTACTGATTCTCATCCTGTCATTATCTTGTCCTTCATTCATCCACTCAATCTTACTCTGTGTCTGTCATACTCTCACTCACACAAAGCTTAAGGTCAATCCCATCTCTATCCTTCTCTCCATTGTTAATTCCACACTAATTTCACATCTCTCTTATTACTATTACATATATATATATATATATATATGTATATTTTCCGTAGCCCACATTCCCCCCCCCTTTCTCTGGGAGTGGAGCGTAGCGGGCTACAACAATTTGGAAAGACCTATACAGGAGGGATGCACGTTGACTTGTTTTATGATGGTGTTCACTTGTTACTGTTGTATCTGTTATATATTTTCGTAGCTACTTAAGGTCAGGGGCATGATGGGAGGGGTCAACACCGGGTACAGTTTTCTCATCATACACTTTCATTACCTGCCTGGACAGGGTATTCTATGACTTTCTTTGAAGCAGGTCTGCCTATATCGGTGTAGATCCCCCCCCCCTCTTTATTAGTGTGTAGGTGGCATAACAGAAGATCCTGCCTGTCTCACGCTCCTGTTTAAGCAGGGAAGTGGGTGTCTGTGAATTCGCACACGAGCCACTATAGTAGCTATTACAGAGGCGGACTGCCCGCACACATTGGGGAGAGCGGTTAGCTGAGCTCACAGAAGTACTGCATACTAGCCCCAGCACACATGGGTATGTAAATTTAATTGCTCATATAACTAAAACTTATATATATACGTATCTGGATAGGTCGGTCTTATAAGCTCTACCTAGTTCACCAAGAAAACATAGACGATGGACATCCTTTGCAAGAAATACCGCATCTATGTGAGGTACTGCAATATATTATTGCACTAAATACCACTGCTATATTAAAACGTTGTACCTGTGCAACCGTATGGGGATGAACATGGGGTGGCAGCCTAGATAAAGATTGAGATAAATTATATGTCGGTCCAATCCTACAGGCCCACGATTATCCCGCCCGGTCGCCCTGACGACGTCCCCAGAGATTGAGGTCCAATTCTCTGCCGAGTTAAATGTAAATGTAATTATATGATGTTCTTTAATGTTTCTGTAAACAATGTCTGTCGCGGGGCTCTGGTCACTGGAGCCTTGTGCACTTACCCCGTTTATGCCAAAAAATAGAGGAAGGCCGGGTGACCCAAGTTTTGGTCTGACCAGGCATTTTGCATACAGAATGGAGCCACCTTGGTGTGGCCCTATGGACCTACGGTCCTACCCTTATTTTCGCTTGAGTTTGTACCCTCTTTTTTCTCTCTTGTTTTTTGTTCTTGGATATGTTTGTTTTTCTCTTTCCTTTCTCTTTTTCTTTCCTTCCTTTCTCCCTTGTTTTCCTTTTTTCTTTTCTTTCTTTCTCCTCTGTTTTTCCCGTTCCTTTTTCTTTTCCCTTCAGTTCAGGAGGATGCATGTACATGAGTCTGGGTCGCGGACCATAGTTGGATACCGCTTTACCACTATCAAATCTTGAAATAATAGAAAATGCTGTTAACTTTTTTATCCCTGAATGTTAAAGGGCTGAATTCACCATATAAGAGAAACAGAGCACTGCAAGAAAACAATAAACACAAAGCACAAGTAATTTGCTACCAAGAAACTCATTTTAAATGGAAAGCCCACTCGCTGTTTTACCCAAAGCTCTTCCCATCTCAATACCATGCCACTACCCAACACAAAAAAATGGGGGTCTCCATCTTAATCCATAACAGCGTTGCTTACCAGGAGGTTAAATTAGATGTAGACCCTAAGGGAAGATACATTATCCTCACCTGCCTCTTAAATAATCAACGGCTCACAATTCTTAACTTATATGCACCAAACTGCAAGCAAACAGCCTTTCTTAAATTGATATTACGAAAACTGTCCAAAACTCAAGAAAGTAAATTGGTGGTATGTGGAGATTTCAATTCGATTTCAGATGTCAACCTAGATACTTCCGCCAGCCTGACCGGCCAACATAAAAGACACCAAACTAAAGTAGCTACAACGAAGCGCTCAATTATTTCTTCATATGATTTACATGATGCTTGGAGAATTTACCACCCGACAGAAAGAGAAAATACTTTTTATTCAACAGTACACAATACGTATACACGTATAGACAAATTCCTGGTAGACAAACATACTCTACTTACAGTGGACGACATTTCAATAGGCCTCTTGGAATGGTCTGACCATGCCCCAATTGTATTGAAACTGAGTGAAGATTTCTCGAATAAGGCGAAAGGCCAGTGGAGGCTAAACGAATCCCTTCTGTCAAACAAGGAATTTATAGCAAAATTCCAAAGAGCCCTGGAGGAATATTTCACCTTAAACTCCACAGACGGCTCTCCAGCTGCTACTGTATGGAACGCTCACAAAGCCATAATCAGGGGCCTCTGCATCCAACAGGGATCGAAACTCAAAAAGATGAGGGCTAAAGAGCAAATCCAGCTGGAAGAGAAATAACAAGCAGCTACAGTCAAAAACCAGACTTCCCCTTCTCTGGAAAATAAGTCAGAGGTCCTACGGATTCAAGCCGAAAAAAAATCGCTCAAGCTAACACAAACTGGTTACTTGCTGCGCAAACTGAAACAATCTTATTACTGCAAAGGCAATAAAGCCAGCTCACTACTGGCAGCTAAGTTGCGAACTTAACAAGCCAAGAAAAAAATAGCATTCCTACTGGATGACAAGAATGCCAAAATCATGAATTAGGCGGACATAAGTGACACATTCGCGGCTTATTATAGTAGATTATATAACCTTAGATCGAACCCGCTTCTCACACATCCAACGGCAGAGTCCATAGAACGGTTCCTACAACCACTGACATTACCACAACTGTCAGTAAATCAACATACCCAGCTTGTGGCTCCTGTCACCTCCGAAGAAATCGGACTTGCAATCAATTCCTTGAAACTTCGCAAATCGCCTGGCCCGGGTGGCTTTTCTAATATTTATTACAAAACCTTTAAGTCTACTTTAACACCTTATTTAGTGGACCTTTTCAACTCATGCATGCAATCTGGAAAGTTACCAGATGAAATGTTGGAAGCGACTATTGTCACTCTACCCAAACCAGGCAAGCCACCCGACAAGTGCCCGAACTTCAAACCAATCTCACTTCTCAATTCGGATACAAAGCTATACGCGAGGATTTTGTCGAATAGAATTTCATCTGTACTAGCCACGGTCATCCATCCAGATCAAGTAGGATTTGTTCCAGGCAGACAGGCTTTTGCAAATACTAGGAAAATGCTGGACATTGTTTGCATGGCACAGGAGAAACATATGAAATGTTTTTTAATGTCCCTTGACGCGGAGAAGGCCTTTGACAGGATACACTGGCTATACCCAGAGAAGGTTCTGCAAAAATTCAACTTCCAGAATGCACTTATCACTGCCATACTGGCACTATACGCTAACCCAACTGCTCGTGTGTTAACGTCTGGGTTCTTGTCGAAGGCCTTCTCCATCGCTAATGGGACTCGGCAAGGATGCCCCCTGTCTCCCACTATTTTTGTACTAGCCATGGAACCACTGGTGCATGCTATTCGGCACAGCCAACTTATTAAAGGATTTGAAGTCAATGGGGAACAATATAAAATTGGCTTGTTTGCTGATGATGTCATGCTATCTCTTTCTAGACCCTCCACATCACTCCCCAATCTGCATAAAATCCTAACGTCCTTCTCAGAGGCGTCCTATTATAAACTCAATGTGACAAAAACTCAAGTTCTCCCAATGGGATACTCAAAGCGACAGGTTGAATGTCTTAAGCAAACCTACCAGTATGAATGGCGAACGAACAACATTACATACCTGGCTACAAAAGTGCCCAAGACCTTCTCTAACTGTGTCAAACTGAATTTCCTACCTCTTTTAAGCACTACAGCAGACTATTTAAAGCACTGGGCAAATCTTGAATTGTCCTGGATGGGTAGAATTAACTCAAAATGACGGTGGTCCCAAAATTTTTATACCTGCAGAGAACTCTTCCTATTATGTTGCCCAAACCATTGCTCAAGGAGATTCAGGCATGTTGGAACAACTTTATATGGGCGAATAAACCTCCCAGACTAGCCTTGAAGCTTTTGCAGCTACCACAAAACAAGGGAGGCCTGGCAGTCCCGAACATCACAAACTACTATTTGGCTAATCTGGCCAGCCAAGCTTTGCTAACCGGGGAAAACAACCTGTCTGAGCCATGGCAGAAGATGGAAGAAACATACACTCACCCACACTCTATACCAACATTGCTGTGGTCTCCGTCCCCTGTCTTGCCAAAGTCCCACCGGAAAGTTCCCACTACAAAAACAATGCTTGACTCATGGCTTAAGCTAAAGAAAAAATTGAACACAAAACACATTCTCACCAAAACATCTCCGATAAAGTTTTTGGAATATATGAACAATAATATCAATCTTAGAGCATGGAAAAGAGCTGGTGTGAAACTATACGAACTATAACTATAACTATACGAACAAAATATGCTTAGGTCACTGCCTAATCTCCCAAAAAATACGCTATCCCCGCTGGTGAATTTTTAACTTACCAATCTATAAAATTTACTCTAGAAAAATTCCCGCGCCTGGATATTCAGATTCCTACGACCAAGCAACTAGTGTCCATATGGAACAACTCTCCGAGAACCAAGGCATCAGTAACTCACTGCTATAATATTTTCAATGCGTCATACGAATTAAAAGAACTAAATTACAGAATCCAATGGGAAAAATAATTGAAGTACTCACTAAATGATTCACAATGGAAGCAGGCACTTACAGCCCTGAAAGGCACGACCAAATGCCTAAACCACGTTGAAACACGCACGAAAGTCCTATTTCGATGGTATCTGGTACCCGCCAGATTAGCAAAGATTTATCGTTCATGTTCGAACTTGTGTTGGCGTCAGTGCTCTGGAATTGGCACAATGCTGCATATTTGGTGGTCATGCACATCTTTTAGACCATTTTGGAAACAGGTTTTCAAATTACTCAATGACACGTTATCTTCCTCACTGGCGGCTACGGTGGGATGTGCTTTATTTTTGATTATTCCTGTTTCGGTGGGCCCATATGCCAGACTCCTAGCCAAACATAATTTGATAGCAGCCCAATCTGCGATAGCTAGATCTTGGAAACAGACCAATGCTCCTAAGCTGTCAGATCTTATCAAATCCATCAATACCAGTTCGGATTATGAACGAATGTCAGCGGTTCAAGAAGGCAAATTGCAAGAATGGGAAAAAACATGGATTTTTTGGAAAAAGCAAGCTGACAAATATGACCCGCTTGAACCCCTGTTAGGAAGGCAAACTCCTCGGACTGACTGAAGACCCCCACCCCCCACCCCTCCCCCTCTTCCCCTTTTCTTTTTTCTGTTTCTTTCTTCTTACCCAAGTAACACGTGTGTTTCCTTTTTCATAGTCCCCCCCCCCCAAAAAAAAATAAAAAAATTTACTGACATAGACTTCACATGCGCAGACAGTTTACAACCTCTAATTTCCATATTTCCATATTTTATTCTATGTATTTTATGTATTTTATACATTTTATGTACTTTATGCACAACTGAATTAAGCATCCAAACACAAAATTATCTACTCCCTTACTTTGAGTACTTAAGTAATTATTCCCATTTCAGTTTAGCCTAATTTATTTCTCTTTCTTCTTATCCAATGTATGCCCATTTGTTCCAGATATATGATACTACCGAAACTGTCATTTTGTATGTTATATCTTTGTACATTGAATTAATAAAAAAAAACAGAAAAAACATACACATAAACATGTACATTAGTGAGTCTGTTATGTTTTCATCTGTTTGCCACTAACTCATCTCAAAATTAAAAATATGAAGCATCATAAGATTGTGCTCAATTTAAATGGGAATGTTGCCACAAATGAAACTTTGTTAAAGGAAATGTCACACCTTGAGTGCTTGTTCCATTTATCAACAAGGCGTGGGAATGTTGTATAGTCTATTAGCAGTTATATGCAGACTAGGAAGTTTCGGTTAAATAGTCAACACACCCATGACAATGTTCCTTTTCTCAGGGAAGGTGTCTGTATTTCACACATTTTAAATATCTGTTTTAGAAGGAGAGGGTAATTCTTCAGCATTCCTGGAGCACTGGTTAAAAAGAAACATTAGTTACACAGGAAACAGGTTTACAACTAGTCCTGTGAAATATGTTTACAAAAAGCAGTACATAATCTCTACCTATGCAAGGAATTAACAGAACAGTATAGAGGCAATATATTTACTTGTTCTCATTAGCAATCAGATATGGGAAAACATTTTGCTACAAATCAGTTCTAAAATGGTAAGTGTTATTCAAGACAAAATGAAAGTGACATTTCCTTACAGTGTCTTTCAACTGTGTTCCTTAAAAATCGTTTAAGGTACACACTACTACAGTGATTATCTTGTTAAATAACTATTATATTTTACCTATTTTAATAATGAATCAAATGGTCGGTATACATGGGGTGCATATTAGTACAAAATGTATTAAAACTAAATAAATTGTTCAATAAATCTTTATTATAAACAGTTTACAAAATGCAAATGAAAAAAGTTATGGAATCAGCAGAGCATTTGCTACTTTTAAACGTGATGAACCTCAGCACTCGGTGACCCCACTCTGTGAAGTTATGTTGTCTTCCGCTAAATGGACGTTCCTAAACGCTTCCACTATACAAATCACTTACAGTTGACGAGGAGATGTTGAATTTCCAGATATGTTCCACCTTTCAGATCAATGTCCCTCTTTCCAGCTGCTTTTTTCCATACAAGGAGGAAGAAATCTTCCCTCCACATGAAACTATTAATCTATGCATCACATACAAATGGCAAAAGATGGTAAAACAGTATCACTCCTGAGCAGTTTCCAGACAATATCCATTTAAAAAAAAATCAGAGGGATCTTCCTTTGGATAATGCTGTCTCATTCTGAAACACTATGAGAGGAGAATCTCTCCAAATCTTTCCTAATCTCTGCTATGGATTACTACTCAGCTGTGGGTTTAATTTCACTCTTCAGGGCAATGATGATATGGACTGGCACCATGAAAACAGGGAGCTCAAGAATCTCTGATATTCATATAGTATCAGAATGTTTCTCTGAAGCCTCTATTAGAGCCATTTGGCATCCTTAAAGCTGACTACAACATGGTTTCCACCGTTTAACCTGAATAAAGATGTGATTTTACCTGTATTTGTTCCTGACCCAAACTTTAAAAAAAGAAGAAGAGTGCTATAAGCAGGCCTGTATGATATCTCTAGACCTACATAAAATATTGTTTCCCCTCCCTTTGGTAATAAGACAGGAGAGGTACTTTCATTGTCTGCACTAAGTGAGTAGTGCAGCCATTTTCATGATATACCATTCTCAGTGTGACCACGTTTCTGCAGGAATCAAGGGCCACTCTGCAAGGTTCTTATTTTCTTTCTGGGTAGCTGGAACACAGGTGTTTACAGAGTCCACATCTCAGACATTCATCAGGCACTACCACTAATTGCTTGGGTCCTTGGTCTTCTGTCCTGATTCTTTTTCTTTGAATTTAGATATTTGGATGAATTAGTAATTTGGGAAGACTAGATGGGCTGAATGTTTTTTTATCTGCCGACACATGCAATGTTTCTATCACAATATTTTAGAAATGTATCTTTCAAACAAACTATTTTTCTTTCATTTTAAAATATGTGTTGGTTTCTTAGCATGTTGTTACATGTACACATTATTTCAAAAGACCCTTACCTTGAATACACAGTTCATTTCTGGATGCCTTTTCTGGAACTAGAGAAAGTGCAAAGGAGGGCTACAAAACTAATATGGCGAATGAAAGTTTTATGAAAGAAGGCTAGAAAAGTTGCATTTGTACAGGCTAGAGAAACAGTGTCTTAGAGGGGATATGATAATGTTATATAAATTGTACAAGGCCAATACAAATGGCTTTCTAAAAAAAATAGTTCATTAACAGAATAGTACTAAGGAAAAGAGGTCACCCGCTAAGGCTTGAAGAAAATAGGTATACAGCTTGTTAATATGAGGGCAAAGTGTAAATATGGCAGTCTGAGAAATTACAAGATTGCACTTCATTGTTGTGTGTATGACATCCTGCAATCACTTTCTGTATTGCTACAGCAGACATAAAGAACTACAAATGGACATTTGCCTATTATTAGTGCATGGGGATGCAAATGTGTTTCCCAGGATATGTGTATGCATACCTCCCAACATTTCAAATGGTTAAATAGGGACACATTTGTTTGTGTGGGAATGGCTGTGGGTGGGCATTGTGAGAACATTTTCAGCAACATTATAGCCAATAGGCAACTATTTATGCAATTTGATTAGTCATTTAGGATAAGAATAATAAGTATTGTTTTTACACAAATGAATATAAAAACACATTTGCTGAAGTTTAAACTCCCTTTATTGTGAAAAGAAGGACAATAGAGGAGGAAAGAGGGACAGAGGGATTTGGGTGCAAAATAGGGACAGCAATCCTTAATTTACACTATTGCCACCACAATTATAGATAGTCAGATACAAATAAGAGTAATAAAGATCTAATTTATGAATCAACAGCAGTTGAATAAAGTGCCCTCCTCTCCAAGACAGTGAGGTCTGTAAATGTAAAAAATCACAAACGAAATTGAATATATATCATACATTAAATGCACTAATAAGTGCAAATAAATCATTGTACTGCAAAAACTAAAAAACAAATTACAAATCTGGTTATTCAGAAGCAAATGCAATGCATCCGGGCCTGTTCCTTTAACATCTTCATGTAGCACTTTTGATATGTTTAAATCCAGAAAAAGCTCTGAGAAGGGTCCTGAAGGACTGCCATGTTTTGAGGCAAAGCCAGTGGGTGCAAGCATATACACTGCTCATTTTGATCAGAACGGTGCAAAAGTTTTAGGCAGGTGAGAAAAAGTGCTGTAAAGTAAGAATGCATTGAAACATAGACATGTTAATAGATTATTGTTATCAATAAACAAAATGCAAAAAATGGAAGAAGACAAATCTACCTCAAATCAATATATGGTGTGACCAACTTTTCCCTTCAAAAACATCATCAATTCTACTACAGGTTGAGTATCCCTTATCCAAAATGCTTGGGACCGGCAGCATTTCAGATAATGGATACTTTCTATTAATGGATCATTTTGGCAGTACCTGCCCTATAAATGTGCTACATAACCTAAATCTAATTTGAGCAACTTGGACACATTGGATAAAGGTAGTGTAGAACATTTATAGGAGTGGAGCTGCCAAAATTACCTGCTCAATGGTGAGTGCAATTTCTCCCTCTTTTTGCAGCGCAGGGGAACTACACTTCCCATGAGAACTTGATTCAAACCCAAGGGTGGTTGCAACAAAGAAGCTTCACAACAGGGCTCAAGGAAGGTGAATATCCCTTATCTGTACTAGCCTTTGTCCAAAAAATATATTCAGATTTTGTGTCATTTCGGATAAGGGATACACAACCTGTAGTTACACCTAACTTAACCTTACCCCAGATCTTTTGTGTATTTAGGCAGCTTATGTTGCTTCTCTCTTTATGTAATTCCAGACAGACACAATGTTCAGATCAGGGCTCTTGTTGGACATATCATCACTTCCAAGACACCTTGTTCTTTTTTTTCATTGTTAATGACTTTGGCTGTCAGTTTGGAGCCATTATCATGCTACAGAATATATTTGAAACCAATCAGATGCCTCCTTGATGGCAACGGGTGGGTTAATGATCCATTGTATAGGTCAATTTTAAACAGGTGTGGTCATTGTTTTAAATGGATTTTACTGCACCCATTAATGGTGTCAGTGGTAGGCATAGCATCATGAATGCCTGACACTTTTACACTTAACAGCCGGCAGTGCATCTACCCCTATGTGTGTCTATAGTATGTACAGTTTAAAATAAAACAGATAGGCACTATCATAAAGAGTGGCCAAACTTGTGCAAGCATAGTCTCTACTTTAATTACATATATAATGCTATTAGACAATTAAGAGTAATTAGGAGGAAAAAAAGCTAAATTTACAGTGCATGCTATGCTATCCTCACCCCATCTACATCTGATTTTTGACATACATGTGGCCACGCATGATGCATTTTTTAATATGAACAGTATTTGGATACTCTTGAAGTGATGCCTGTGGCTTGTGGAGATTATATTTTTGGGACTGTGTTTTTTTGAACTGAGTGGATTACACTACTTGTGATTGTCTACCTACGTAGAGGGATATGCTATATGTGACTTTCTTTATGTTCACCTATCACGTTTGTAGCATTACACACTGTGATGGTAATTTGTTGCTGTGGCCTTTAGATGATCATGCTGGAAGGGTTCTTGTACCAGAAATTAGTTGTATGTAATGCTCACCTGCCTTTATGTATAAGACATCATCAACTATGGCTACAGTACAAAAATCACTGACTCTCAAATAAAGAAAACCACTAATATTCCCAGAGACAATCTCCTAAGAACTGCAGCCACAAAAAGCTGATCGTGTACCATTAGTGGTGAAACAATCCAGAAGTCCTATGCAAGATTTTGAGGGAACTACAAACAATTTTACACACAGATGAAAGATGAGGAGCACCCTGCACATAAAAACAGTAAATTCTACATCTTCCTGCTTACAATAGAGATGTGAGACCTCTGCACACATCCACAGCGCCGATAAAATACAATTTCCAGTCTTAGATTTGCACCTCACATTAATGGCTGCTTTACGAAATCATCTAATCCGGTGTATGAAATGCCCAAAAGCAATGTATTTGGGAGAAACTGGCCACGCATTTCACCAACGGTGTATTTGCCACAGATATACTATCATTTTTTTTAAAATACACATATATGTGTTGGAGCACATTTCTGTCAACCTGGACACAACATCCAGGATGAGACGCTTTGGGTTTGTTAGGATTGTTCTAAAAAAGTGGGAAAGAAAAATATGCAAGGTCAAATTAATATTCCTGTTAAAGGCCTTAATCACTGGCCTTAATTGAGACAGTGAATTTTGTCTCACAACATAATCTTACTAATTAATAATCTTTTTACAAGCTGGGGATTGCTGCAGTGGACTTATTTCAAACTGCAAACATTTGTCACCCTCATAGATATGGCACATGTCTAAGGGTTTTATGGCCCCCCCAAGGGAGTGGAGTGATCAGAGATGCTCTGACAGAACTGATTTTATCTGTTGGCACTCTGGAGAACTGGCTGATTTACTGCTAAAAATATTCTTGGATAACCTGTGTTTTTGTAGCCTTTATTTAAAGCTGCTGACAATGTTTTGTCAGTTAGAAATTTTAATAATAAATATTATAATCAATGTCAAACTAATAAAAAGAGAGGCTTTTATTAATTTTTTTCCTTTGTTCATAAGATCTAGAGAACACATTGTTTTAAAAGCTATATACTGCACCCCAAATATCTGTTTTACATAACTGAGTCATTTTTAACAAACTTATTAATAACAATAAAATATCGATATGTTTCATATCACTGGTCTTAATTTTTTTCATTATTAGGACAACCTTTGATACAGACAATGCCTATAAAGATTCTACTACCAATCTTTACCCTCTTTAGCAACTCATCATACCCACTCTTAGGAAATCTCCCATTCGTTGACATAAATACAATATAAATGCAAACATTAAAAACATAAAAATATACACATCTCAAGATGAATGTAAAAAAAAAAAACTTATTTGTTGAGTCTTGTTTAAATCCACTTACATTCCTGCAACATTCTAGGATTGAGGGTGTTTTGGAAAATAAATGTACTGAAATGCTATATGGGAGGGAATTGCACACAAAAAAGGGCGGTGAAAAGGTGAGATGTGATGGGGGTGTTTTCCAACGTTACAGATTTATGTGAAGGTTTATTATGATCAATGAAGGTCTCAACAGCTCCTTGCACTAGCAGAGAGCGCTCCTCGTTTTTACATGCCACCAATAACACTAGCAGATAGACACCATTGGACCCCATAGAGCACTAACATAAGCCAGTGCTGCAACCCTGCTATATTTGGCCAGCTTCAAGGTCAACTCTGTCTCAGCTGACAGGTTTGTCACTTTTGCTACTAATGAGGCAAAAGTTGAAAAAAAATGCCACTTTAAACTGATATATAACTGGATGTGGAGGGATGAATGAGCAAAATAATGTAGCAAAACAAATGTAAACGGATTCCTATCAACATTTATTTGCAGTATTTTATACTATTGGCAGGATAAAACTCTTAGTCATGTGTCAAATTTATTGCAGTCATGCTCATTAGTAAGCTCAATAATAAAAGAGACAGGAGACAGGAAACTCTCGCTGTGGATGTTTTGTTGAACTGAAAGTGACATATGTTGAAAAACATCTGCCCCAGGACAGATACCCTCCCCCAGCTTGTAATGACACAGGACCCTAACACTTTCTGAGGATAATCCCGGACATAAATGTAAAAAGACTGGTTTAATATGTAGAAAATCAATATAATGAATAATTAGCAATTTGGTATTTTTCTATAGAACATCCTTAATACCAATACATTATAACATAACATTTTAAGTAAAAAGTAAAGAATATGAAACAAAAATGAAAATCACAACCTTGTTATTAAGTAGGACTGAATACCTTTCATTAGGATTATAGTGATATGTAATACACAAACTAATGCACTATGCAGACACCCGTATATTCAAGTTGCTTGAGTAAATGGGATTTTAATTCTATTTGTTTTGTACTCTTTCTGTAAGATGTACCGTTGTTGGCTCCCTGTACGTGGTTTTGGCTTAAATTGATTGACACACCATCATAGTGCTTCAATAGTGGTGAGTAGGAGCACACATTAGGAAACCAATAAGATGGAAATGAAGGGAAAGGGTTCTTTTATCAGCACCCTGCTTGGTATTAACTCAAAGGATTAATCATCCCTATAAAGCCCATTCTGTCCAAAAGCACTACAGATAGTTTTGTAGAGAATGGGAGGTTGCCATCAATCCCATTGCTTAAAATTATCTTATCTCCCAATCTATGTTACTATGTTGCAATTTTTTATGTTACTTTGTAGAAATCCACTTAACATGAGTTGGGAGAAGAGTGCAGAGCATATGTCAGCCCATCCTGGTTGAGAAAAGCTCCTGGAGTACCACATTTGTTCTTTTTAAATACCATCACACATGGGTAAATGAATAGATGCACACCAAGTCCACTTTGGTAAATGTGTATTTTGGGCAGATTCACGTTTTTATTTAATTTGTAATGTTAATATGGACCTATAAAGAATGATACTGGCTGAGAATCATGGGAATTGTAGTACACTACAACAGGAAAATTACATGTGTTAAAACTACATTTTGTCTGATGCTCAGACAGGGTAATGTAGTCCAATTCAATCTCTCCATAGACTTTGCGCCAATCACACCCAAACACACACCGAATTTGTTTAACATAGGTTGGAGACTCAGTTTTAAAGCCCTCTAAAGATTTAAAAGTACTTTTTCACATGGACATGCCTACATATATGCACTAATATAATTTCTAACACAAGTTTCCGGCATTATGATATTTGTAAAAAAAAAAAAAAAGATGAATGATATTTGCAAATATATGGAACTATGGCCATGTCAAAAACCACATCAAAAAAAGTGTTAAGCAGCAAAATACATATCCAGCACAGATACCAATGTTTTACACAATGAAAGGGGACTGTGGAAATGTGTGTGAGGTGTGGCTTTAATTGACAGCACAGACACATATGGATAAGTTTAAATAATAAATGTATTTATTTTCTAATTACTTTAAAAAAACGAAATAATGAGGAACAAGCCCAGGTGAGGGAGGGAGCAGTGAGAAAGGGTGAAGAGTTTGTAATTAGAGGAGTACAACCAGGTTTTAGGAATGGTAAATAACCAATGATTCCATGGCTACTGACAAGATATTACATTATGATTTACTCGCCATCATCTGATGAGGAGGAGTATGATATATTGGGCAACCATCCAGTCATGTCAGGATCATCTTTCTCTTTACCACACTGACCTTTAAATGCCTGTGCCAGTGGAGGGATACCAGGTGTGGGGATTGCCACAAAAGTAGCAGGAAACAAACACTCTGCAATTCCAAGTAAGCGCACTTATATCGCAAATATCGGCTATGGTGTTCATCTCTAGCCTCATACTCCTGTTGGTACATCATTCTCATCTGCACCTGCTCCATAACTACCGCACCTAAGTGACTAGACAACTCACCATGGTACTCCTTCAACTCGCCATTAAATACTTCTTGGTTGCCCACCGTAATGGTCAGTTGCTGGTCCATGTCTGCCACATCATGATGGGTACCAGCAATCAGACCATAGACAGCAGCATTGAATGTCATCATCAGAGGATTATGAGCAGATCGTGGAGGGCTGATGTACTCAGCTGATCAATGCCTTTGGGGTCCACTGCCCTGGGGGGCATGCTTGTTACCACTACAGATGGAACTGCAGGAAAAGAGGAAGTGGTTTTGGACATTGTAAATATACAGAATGTAGGCAGCACATTTTCTTTCAGTTCACATGCATTGTGATCTGGATGCTGAACTATGGTATACTGACATTCCTAATACTAATAAACATCTTATAACAATCTAACTTTGTCTTTGCAATAATCATAGCTATTTACAAATACAGTTAGCCATTACATAACACAAGCCCATGCGGCAATCTTTAAATGCTAATCCTGTGATAGAACCAATGAGGGACTTCACATTCCTACCACTGTAGCACCAGTCGATAGATGTCATACAAATATACATCCATGTCCATATTTTCATGTACATGAATGTACAGTAATATGTCCATAGATCATATGTAGCCAACTACATTTGCATTAAAATCAGACATGAATGATGTGGTGTACATGTGTATCTATGTTGGGTGGTGGACACCGAGAGATGGCAGTTGGTGGTTAAGCTAGGTCTGTTGGAGATTAAGAAGAAAACATGTTAATGTTGAGAGCATACAGTTGAGTGCAGAACATTTCGCATCAAAATATTAATTGGGTTTCATTAATGAAAGAGGGAATTGCATGTAATGGTGAATGGAATTCCATTTGTATCCGATTTGTAATCATTCTGAAAATCAGTCAGTTGTTCTGGCCATAACTTTGGATGTCTAGTCACAATTCCCCCCTCTTTCATGAAGAAAGTTTAACATGCACATCTATTTGTTAACTTACCATAGACAGATGAAGTGGTCACTGACACCAAGTCCAATATTGCCTACGGGATAATAAATCCACTTTGACACACTTGTGCTGGTCCTGGCATTTATTGTCGCTGATTCCAAGGCCAGCTGAGCCAACTGACCTGTGGAAGTCTGAGGAGGAACTGACAGATCTTCAGCATCCTGTGCAGGGCATGGGTCCTCATCATCAGATGATGCTGGTGCTTGAGGGGGCACATCGCCAGATGCTAGGAGGAAAGTGAGAGAACAATGTTAATACATATCAAATGAAATATATAACATATCAAAGGATGTTCTATACTTACGACCAGGCAAGTCTGTGTCAACTGTCCCCGCAAACACTGTGACTGCAGGTCAGCCAGCTAAGGCGGAGTTATGCAATGGCTCTCGTAACGATGGCTGCCTTGGATAGCTTCCTATTCACCTGTCACTTGATGTCAGAATACCAAGTGGAACACTGTTATTGGTATATCATCATTATTCATCTGTACATGTTATCCCATGTATACATATATTTAGGCACATAATGAAGTGTAGAAATACATGCCAAGAAACACCTATGTACATGTGTTACCACAGATGTTCAAATCTACAGATACATAGACTACAACAACAGCTCTGTATTACAACTCCCATGGCTCCATAGTGCACGTGAATAAACAAGCTCCATATACAATGCTTTCCCAATGATAACCAATGAGAAGGTTTGCTTTAATGAATCTGTGTAATCAGCCTCACATCATATAAATATATATTTATACACATATTTATACTTATGTGATGATGGTGAGGTGTGATGTGACAGAAGAATAGGAATCACAAGCTTGAAATCAATGGTGCATAAAACCATTTGTCATACCCCAGTGCAAGCACTAGGCACTACACATCATTACAAGCATGCAAGACCTCGGTGAAAGCATATCACACCATATAAGACACTTAAACACAGCTTTACTGGCTCTCAGCCCCGAGCAGCAATGTCAGTCAGATATTTGATAGGACTGTTCTGAAGATCAAGGCATGTTGGCATGTAAATTAAGGGGGTCAGATGTTTAAAAAACAAATGTATTTACTTTTTAAAAGTGGATAGGTAGTGAAGAGGCCTCTACACTAGTGTGCTATCAGCTTGTCCCTGCTAGCTCTGATTGCCCAAACAAGCTAGTTTAATATATTTTGCTTAGTATGCCTAAGTGGAGGAACATGGCAGTCAATGCTGGGTTGGCTGCAGACTATTTGAATGCAGCAAGAGGAAGAATAACACTGTAGAGGGAGAATAACAATGGATCCCTTCAATGCTGGAATGGCTGCATGCACTCACACACATTATCTACTTACAGGGAGAGCATATGGCAGCAGGAGCTAAGCAGGGCAGATGTTAGCACAAAAGGGAGTGAGCCCAGAGATTAATTTTGACATTAGTGAAAGCAAGAATACAGATCTACCTTGCTCCCCTGTGCTGGAGTGGCAAGTTTATGTGTTGGCAGAGAGGGAGAGGTATAGGATCCTACTCTGAGTTGTGCTTTTGTTGATGGCAATAATGGGAGGGCAGAGAGGGTCTGAGGAAACTTGAGTGACAAAATATGTGATCCCGGGGACATCAAACCCCTAGTGCCTCCCCCCCCCCCCCCCCCGAAAAACAAAATTATTGTACCCCGAGGACCAGCTGCCTCTGTCACAAAGAAATAACAGGCTAGCCTTAGCCTATGCCTGTGGCCCCCAATATGAACATAATGGATGGCTAAAAACTGGTGAATGCCTACAGTCCTCAAAAATAAAATTATTGGCCATGGGCCGCTGCTGTAGCCTCAGTATGAATAAAATAATTGTCTCCCCAATGCTTTGGGCCATGCTATGCCACAAATCCTAATTAAATAAATTAAAAATAGGCAGCAAGGCCTATATTTAAAAAATCTGCACCAGCAAAAGAATAAAAAAAAACAAAGAAACGAGCATTCAATCTCTTATATGCCTGGTCTTAGTAGAGAGCAAACGTAATGAAATCCCAGCCAGGAGGGTTGGTTTTTCAAAGGAGAGCCCGTCCTAGCCCTATTATTGGCTGGTTTTAAAATCCTACCAATAGTAGGGATGGGACAGTCAGCCATTCAGACACCTCCTGCTGTCTTTGGAATTACCTGGCCTCCAATGAGAGTAGACATATAAGAGATATATTGGATGATTTTTTTTTTTAAATATTCTTTTTTTGCTGGGGCGTATGTTTGGAAGATGGGTTGATTAAATATATTTTTTTCAATGGATGGCCCCTTTCTCTGGGCTGAGAATCCATGGCATTATGGATTGTCTCTGGAACCTTAATAAAGGCATATTTTTTTCCTATAGGGCACCCTCTGTATGGCAGGGGGGTGAGCAGTGATTTATACTGCCCACCCTCATGGCACTTTGATTGTCCCCCCTTATATGGGTGAGGTAGAGGTGGGGGGATAGGGAGGTAAAGACTATATGTAACTTATATTTTATTTTATTTATTGTGCCAGGGACATTTGGCCAGCCCAGTCAAAAGAAAGGGGAAAATATTTTTAGATTCAATTGGGGTTTGGGGCATATCGCAAGCACTTAACTCTGAGTGGCCATTTAATTTATTTATATTGAGGGCCACAGGCATTCTCCGGCCTGCAACCTTAGGGGGTATTTATCTTTATATTGGGGACCACGAGTTATTTTTATTTAGTGCCCACAGGCATGGTGCCAGCCTGTGGTCACCTGGTGGACAATTTGTTTTAATTAATAGGGGCTGCTGGTGACGGGTAACACTGGGGGGCCCCAATGGCTTCCACAGCATTTCGTTTATTTTACTGGTTACCCAGTACTGTAGGGGTTTATATCAACTGAGGGTTAAAATGTGTATATATTGGCTGCGCCAAGATTAAATATTATTTGGCCATTAATTACTGCACAGAACAGTGCTTCGATGACATTATTTTAAAAGTCCAGTAATCCTCTATAGAAAGTATAGAGGATTGTAGCGGGTGTGCGGTAAACATATTAGTGGCATTATTATAAAAAACACATCATGTAAACTTTTTTTTACTTTTCCCACTGTGAAACTAATTAGCCATGCTGTAGTAAAAAAAAAACTCTAAGGAAATCAATGCACTTGCTCCATTTCAAGGGGATTGATTTTACTCTCTATTTTGAATTAGCATGACAAATGAAATGTTAACACCCATGAGTTTAATTTGATTTCTTTGCTCTCTAGTTGTTTACACCTATTCTGTTGAATAGAATGCATCTGTAAGATGTGGGATGCTCTGCTGAAAAAATAAATTTTAAACATAAGTGTTTTTTAATAAAATAATAAAGAAACTAAACAAATATTAATGTGTGTGTGTGTGTCTGCGAGGATTGTTTGCATTCCTGGTGTGTAATTCAGGCACAAATACTAATGTATTTCTGCCTGAATTACCTAATATAAAGCGGTTTTCTCCAGCCACAAATCTCAATGGTCAGTAAAACTTAGACAGATTGTGAGCACTAGAGGACATAGGGCCTGAGAAAAGGGGTTTGGCTTTAACAATGACCATCCTTTGTTTTCACAATGTGATCACCTGCTATACTGTAGGAAGTACAAACTCTGGCCCCTCTAAAGTGACATCATGTCAGATCCTCTGATTGGTTTCACTTGTGCTTCAGTTGTTACTGGGTGAAAAACAGGCGAGTGTAAACCTTGGGGAAATAAAAGACATAAAAAACAAACAATTGTGCAACTCCTGGAAGAAGAAAAGAGAACAGAGGGGAGATGGCAGTTAATAATGAGGAAGTAATGGAACAAAATTCAAAATGTATAGAAGTGACATAGTAAGTTTCTTTGATGGTGCAAGGTCAGAGACAAAATTTATTAGGACCATATGGTCTAAATTTACACAACACTTAACACAGTCTGAGATAGTGTGCTCTTTTATTTTGAAACTTTGTATGCTTCACTGTATTTCAGTGAAAATATTGAATATTTGTTGGTATACACAACACTTTAGTATGTACAGGAGGCACACCAGAGGACTAAAAAAGATAAAATTGAATCTTGCTACTGAGCTTCTCTAAAGTTTATTTTTTAATTTTTTATTAATCTCTTAAAATGATTCCACTACAAAGAAATATTACTTCACATAAATGTTTGTGTACACCAGGGCTTGACAAATTTAATGTGATTTTAGGAGCCAGAATTTTTTTTTAGGAGCCAGACAATCACGCAAACATAAACACAATTCATAAACACACACGCCTACTTCACATATATCCAAACACACCTACTTTACATATACACATATATCCAAACGCCTCACACACACCTACTTTACATATACACATATATCCAAACGGCTCACACACACCTACTTTACATATACACATATATACAAACACCTCACACACACCTGCTTTACATATACACATATATACAAACACCTCACACACACACCTGCTTTACATATAACCATATATACAAACACCTCACACACACACCCATATATACAAACACCTCACACACACCTACTTTACATATACACATATATCCAAACACCTCACACACACCTACTTTACATATACATACACACACCCACCTCACACAGTCTTTTCTTGGGGGTTTCTTCTTGATGTGTCCCCCTCCCTGCTGCTTTACTTCACTGCAGGGGAGGGGGACATTCATGCTGCTGCTGATCTCCGTTGGTCGGCGTGCTGAGTGCCAGGATGTCACGTGACGACACCCGGCACTCAGACACGTGTTGCACGAGGGGGCAGAGCTTGCAGTTTGTGCCATCCGCACAGACTTTACCCCCTCGCGCTGCGGAAAAAAAAAAAATCGGATGGCACCGGCAAGGAGATCAAGAGGCTGACAGCACCCAGGCGCCAGGTCTAATTTCCTGGTCGCCATGGCGACCTGGCGCCTGGGGTTTGTCGAGCCCTGATGTACACAATAAGTTTTGCTTAGTGTATGTATATATTTGTGTACATATATGTCTGTATGCTTATTCACTGGACTATTGTTTGTGAGTTTATACACTGATCAGCCATAACATTATGACTACTCGCAGGTGGCAAGCCAGCAGAGGCTGCATGATGTTTGGGGAAATGTTCTGCAGGGAAAACTTGGGTTCTGCCATTTATGTGGATTTTACTTTGATATGTACCACCTACCAAAGTATTGTTGCAGTCCATTTACAATCTTTTATGGAAGCGGTACTCCCTTATGGCGTTGGTCTCTTTAACCCCTTAGTGACACCTTTTTTGGCTTGTCCGACGCTTAGTGACATGGGCTGTTTTAACATTTCTGAGGTGTTTGTGTTTTGCTGTAATTTATTTCTGTCTCATTTAGTGTACCCGCACAAACTATATATAGTTTTTATCGTTATAAGAAGGGCTTTCTTTTGATACCATTATTTTGATAATAGCATATAATTTGATGTAAAAAAAAAAAAATATGGCAAAAAACTTTTAAATTTTTTTTTTAATGATTTTTATTTGAAAAATCGTATACTCATGTACAAGAGACAACAAAAAAACACTGCTAAATAGTTTCTAATATATGTCCTGAGTTCAGAAATAGCCCATGTTTTATGTTTTTGTGCTTTTTAATTCATGTTACAGGGCCAGAACTATAAGTAGTGCAAAATTATTTTAAAATCCTTTTTTTTCAAAATTAGCGATAGTGACATTGTAAACTGATTTCTGTACTAAATCCATGAATGACTCCCAACATGTACATATTTTTGAAAACTAGACCACTCAGGGCATTTAACTTGGGGTATTTTTACACATTTCATGTAGCCATTTTACCACCAATCTTTGCCAAAGTTTGCAGCAAAAAATCTTTTTTTTTTAATTTTTCACATAGATTGCAATTTAGGTAAACATTACCTTAAGATGTGAAGGGGTATTTCCAAATAACACCTCAATATGTGTTCAGCAACATCTCCTGAGTACAGGGATACCACCCATGCATAGGTTTGTTGGTTTGTTTTGGGGCTAAAAGGCCACATTTAGGGGGTGCGCATTTTGGTTTTCCAACTTGGAATCTGACATGCAGAAAACTTGCGCCCATGTCACATTTGGGACATTTTTGAAGCCAGAATGTGCGTTATCTAAAGAAGCGTTCAAGTCGGAAAGCAAACAGTTAATTGTTTTCCGACTTGAACGCTTCTTCACAGAACGCACATGCGCCAATCATCTGGAGAAGAAGCAGACGACCGGCGGCGCCAATCTATTACGCTGATGCCTGCACCTCCAGGGCAACAGAGCAGATAAGCGGTGAGAGCTGAACCTGACCGCGTGCCACCGCTGCCCTAGGGTATTTCAAATGGTAGTATTTTAACACTTTCCATGCACTAATTCTACCACCAGCCTATGTCAATGTTATGGATAGTAATTTTTTTTCACAAACATTGTACTTCGGGCATGAATTCACAGATCCTATTATGTGTCAGTGCCAAACAACACCTCAATATGTGTTCAGCAACATCTCCTGAGTACAGGGATACCACCCATGTGTAGGTTAGTTTATTATTTGGGGGTTAAAAGGCCACATTTGAGAGGTGCGCTTTTTGGTTTTTCAACTTGGAATTCTGACATGCAGAAAACCTGCGCCCATGTTCCATTTGAGACATTTGTGAAGCCAGAATGTGTATTTTACCCCACAAAACCATACATTTTAGCAAACTAGACACCCTAGGGTATTTCAAATGGTAGTATTTTAACACTTTCCATGCACTAATTCTACCACCAGCCTTTGTCAAATTTTAGGTTAGTAATTTTTTAATGTTTTGTTTCCACATACATTGTACTTCGAGCATGAATTCACAGATCCTGTTATGTGTCAGTGCAAAACAACACCCCAATATGTGTTCAGCAACATCTCCTGAGTACAGGGATACCACCCATGCATAGGTTTGTTGGGTTGTTTAGGGGCTAAAAGGCCACGTTTAGGGGGGGGGGGTGCATTTCCAACTTGGAATTTTGACATGTAGTCAGCCTGCGCCCATGTTCCATTTGGGGCACTTTTGAAGCCTGTCAAAGTATTTTACCCCATCAAACCATATATTTTGGAAAACTAGACATCCTAGGGTTTTTAAAATTGTGGTATTTTAACACTTTCCAAGTGCTAATTCTACCACCAACCTATGTCAAAGGGTTGGGATGTCATTTTTTCCCCACACACATTGTAGTTCAGGCAGGAATTTTCAGATTCTGGTATTTGCCACTGCCAACCAACACCTCAATATGTGTTCAGCAACATCTCCTGAGTACAGGGATACCCCCCATGCATAGGTTTGTTGGTTTGTTTTGGGGCTAAAAGGCCACATTTAGGGGGTGCGCAATTCCAACCTGGAATTTTGACATGTAGTCAGCCTGCGCCCATGTTCCATTTGGAACATTTTTGAAGCCGTCCAATGAATTTTACCCCATCAAACCATATATTTTTGGAAAATAGACATCCTAAGGTATTTCCAATGGTGGTATTTTAATACTGTATATGTACTAATTCTACCACCAGCCTTTGTAAAAGTTTGTGGTAGTACTTTTTTGGGAGTTTTTTTTCCACATGCATTGTACTTCAGGCATGAATTCACAGATTCTGGCATATGTCACTGCCAAACAACAACCCAATATGTGTTCAACAACATCTCCCGAGTACAGGGATAGCACCCATGCATAGGTTTGTTGGTTTGTTTTTTGGCTAGAAGGCAACATTTGTGAGATGCGCATCTCAAAATTCCAACTTAGAATTTTGACATGTAGTCAACCTGCATCCGTTTCCTATATGGGATATATCTTTGAAGCCAGCCAATGTAATTTACCCCCACCAAACCATATATTTTTTAACGGTAGACACCCATCACTCCTTGTGGCAAGGGCTCAGCAGCCACCGATACATCACTAGATGATGTATCAGAAAGCTGACCAGGGTCAAAATCGAACCCTGAGTCCGCGGCCTCAGAATCAGTGCGTAAGCAGTGATCTCGAGCAAAGAAGTGGTTAATAGCTCTTAGAAGAGCCTATCTAGTACTGTAATACATTACAGTACAAATAAATTAATCCATAAAACAGTGCAGACAGCAAAACATACTGTTGCTGTGCAAGATTACGGCTTATACAGTGATGAATGGCAGGGAAGGGGTTAATACACAAAGTGACAATTTTATAAAATGTTATTTTATATCACTAATACTGATCTGTCTCTTTCCGTCACAAAAATGTAAGGGAGGAGAGGGAGGCAGATCAATATTTGTGAATATTGATCCGACCAATTTTGATCTGACCAGGGGGAATGGTGAGCTTAATTGAGAAATCACCAAACCGCCTTTGCCACTAATTCGCTTTTACTGATCCCTATGCGCTCAGACAGCTTAAAAAAAAAATCTCAAATATTTTTACTTTACATGTAATCCCCTAGCGGGTATGTGTAAAAAAATTTTTTTTTAAAAATAGCTTTGGCGTCAATATCATTGCGTAAGCAGTGATCGAGGGCAAAGAAGGGGTTAATAACTCTTAGAAGAACCTTTGTAGTACTGTAATAAATTACAGTAGAAAAAAAATTAACCCCTAAAAAATGCACAAACAGCAAAAATAAATGCGCTGATGTGCACGATCACTGCTTACGCAAGATCAGTGGCAGGGAAGGGGTTAAACGCAGGGAATTGCTTTAATACATTTTTTTTATTGTTTTATGATTCGTGTGTTGTGTATTTATTATTTTTTTGTACTTTTACTTACTTTTATAACTTTGATCTGTCTCTCTCCCTCACTAAAAAAAATGTGAGGAGAGGGAGGCAGATCATAACTGGTCAGATCAATATAGGGTTAATATTGATCTAACCAGTCAGTGGGGATGCTCATCAGAGCATCCCCACTGCTTGTCAGTGAGCCTGGCAGTCACTGATTGCCTCTGTGAAGAGTCAATCGTGTGGCAGCCAGAGAGCACAGAAAGCAGGTACTTCCTGCCTCCTGTGCTCTTGCTCTTAGAAGGGCAGCGCCATCTTGGTCACACAGACTTGCGAGGCAATCAGAAACATTTTCTGAGCATAGGAAGCGAAAAATTCGCTTCCTATGCTCTTTTTTAAATGCCTGTCGTTTTAAAGGCACTTCCATACGGAAGCATCGTTTCAATACTGATTGAGCACTGAAAGCGGAAAAACTCTGCTTTCAGTGCTCGTTTTGACACAGGACGGACTAGGTGCCAAATACCACAGCACACCAATGCTTTGATGGTAAGAGTTGTTTTGTCGTCAAAAGGGGACCTATAGAATATTAGGCAGGTGGTCATAATGTTATGGCTGATCAGTGTATGTATATATATATATATATATATATATATATATATATATATATATATATATATATTGTATTATATATTTACAAATAATATTATTTATATAGCCTATGTATTGGTGTGTATGTAATCCCATTTCATTCCGCCTGTTTCCAAGTGAAGTGTCTGTTGAAGCCAACAACCCATTAAGAATATGTTGGGATTATACAAACTGTTAATATGTACTGAATTTGTGGCTTTTTAACTTCTGATCAATCTGTGGATAGTCAATAGACTACATGTATTGTAAATATAGAGATGTACCTAGCGTGTCAAAACATAGAATATTCATTGTAAGCTTGTTCATGAACACAACAGCTATGTACACATTCACAAATCTTAAGTATATTCTTGATTCAAATGTAAACATTATTGTGTATTATAGTGGGTAGTTGGGGGGGGGGGGTGCGCAGTTTCCAAGTGGGTATCACTCTATATGCCCTCTGTTATATCTCAATTTTATGTACTGCGTTACACATTTATCTATTTGACATATTACACACACTTTATAGCTGAGATTAATAATATTATTACACTGTGCATAGCTTTATGGACCATAAATAGTTATAGTAATATATATATATATATATATATATATATATATATATATATATATATATATATATATATATATATATATATATTTAAATGATATGTATCATAAATAATAAGGAATATCACAAAAAAAAATATCAGTGAAACTGAACTGCATATTACCAAAGTGCAAGAATAGTTACTAAAATGTCAATGTGTGTTATAGGTAGCAAAAGAATTAATAGCACTGGAAAATGAATCACCAGATTGCCTTACGTGATAATGTACTTATTTTTAATATAAAATATTTTAACATTTGATAGGGAGGACTGTTGTTGTATCAACTCTATTACACTTTATTTGCAGTTTTTCGGCTGAAGTTTTTAGCAGTATTTTCTTTACTTTACCTGATGCAGTACTTATTTAAACATATTTTTTTTCGGGCACTGTATGTGGAATTTCTCCTTTTAATAAAAAATTTAATTGCTGGATCTGGGTGAGCACTTGATACAGGTTGAGTATCCCTTATCCAGTCATCCGTTATCCAAAATGATCTGTTATCAGAGGCGTCGCTAGGGGTGGGCTAAGGGGGCTGAAGCCTCGAATGTAATGAGCAAAGCCCCGAGTCTCTGCAGCTCCGTGTAGCTCCGCCCCCTGACATCAAACAGACAGTGTGTGAAAGCCCTACACTGATAGGAGGCTGAGTGATGTGTCAGCCAATCAGTGCAGGGCTTTTACACAGCATCATTACTGTGTGTGAAAGCCCTGCACTGATTGGCTGACACATCACTTAGCATCCTATCAGTGCAGGGCTTTTGCACAGCATCATCACAGGGATGTGAAGGAAGCTACACGTGGGACAGTGAAGCAGCTCTGAAGATATCCTTGCAGGCTGTCACCTTGTGGGAGATGCAGAACAGGTCTATTCCCATTCAGGTAAGCTCTGGGTATGGTGGAGAGAAGGTAAGGTTGGGGTCACTTATTTACATCCACCTTTGTGTATTTAAGCTATATATTGTTGGCAGAGGCGGCTCTCTAATTAGGCGAGTTAGGCAGCCGCCTAAGGCCTCGCACTCACGGGGGCCTCGCAGCTGCCTAACTCACCTTATTACCTTTGATGTATCAGGGAGCTTAACGCTGCCGTTAAGCTCCCTGTTACACTAACCTGGGACGTTTCCTCCGTGCATCTTCTCTCCTGCACGGAGGAAGGAAGTTCCGGTCGCGTTTTTTTTTTTTTTAAACTTTATTGAACCCGGGCAGCTTCAATAAAGTTTAAAAAAAAAAAAACGCGACCGGAACTTCCTTCCTCCGTGCAGGAGGGAAGATGCACGGAGGAAACAACGGAGAGCAGCATGGAGGTAAGTACTAGGGAAGGGGGGAGGAGGGTGGTACAAACGAGCAAAGACTTGGCACAGTGTGGGGCAAAATCCTGGCATAATGAGATGAGGGGCAAAATCCTGGCATACAGTGGCAAAATCCTGGCATATTGAGAGGCAAAATCCTGGCATATTGAGAGGCAAAATCCTGGCATATTGAGAGGCAAAATTCTGGCATTGTGAGGGGCAAAATCCTGGCACAGAGTGGCAAAATCCTGGCATAGTGAGAGGCTAAATCCTGGCATTGTGAGGGGCAAAATAGTGGCATTATGAGGGGCAATATCCTGGCATACAGTTGCAAAATCCTGGCATATTGAGGGGCAAAATTGTGGCATAATGAGGGGCAAAATTGTGGCATAATGAGGGGCAAAATTATGGCATAATGAGGGGCAAAATCCTGGCACAGAGTGGCAAAATTCTTGCATATTGAGGGGCAAAATCCTTGCATATTGAGGGGCAAAATTCTTGCATATTGAGGGGCAAAATCCTGGCATAGAGTGGCAAAATCCTGGCAAATTGAGGGGCAAGATCCTGGCATAGAGTGGCAAAATCCTGGCAAATTGTGGGGCACAATCCTGGCATAGAGTGGAAAAATCCTGGCCTATTGAGGGGCAAAATCCTGGCAGATTGAGTGGCACAATCCTGGCATATTGAGGGGCAAAATCCTGGCATATTGAATGGCTTAATCCTGGCATATTGAGGGGCTAAATCCTGGCATATTGAGGGACTAAATCCTGGCATATTGAGGGGGTAAATCCTGGCGTATTAAATGGCTAAATCCTGGCATATTGAGTGGCAAAATTCTGGCATTTTGAATGGCTAAATCACAGTGCATCCAGTGCTGTGAGGAAGAACAAAGTGCCAATCTTCTAGCACAACGTGGTCTGTGAGACCACTTTCAACATTGAGCACCTTTCCTTCTGGCTGAGTGTTTCTCTTAGTGTGTGATTGTGTGCTTTCTGAGTGTGTCTGTGAGTGAGTGTGTGCTGGCTGAGTGTGATTGTGTGCTGACTGAGTGTGTCTGTGAGTCAGTGTGTGCACACTGAGTGTGTCTATGAATGACTGTGTGATATGTGTTAGTGTTCACATTTAGGACACAGCAATAACAATGTGAGTTAGTCAGCTGCACACAATTTTATCTATACCAAATGTTTATAGATGTTTGTAGAATAATTATGAGACAAATAAAATTCTAGGAGCTGTTCATTTCTAGAAGCTGGGATTTGAGTCTGATCTTGAAATATGCTATTTCTACAGTTCATTTTTATTATCACTTGCATATATTTTATTTAATAATGTGTGTCCGTGAGGGCCACATGTTCGACTTTCGCCTCACAAAGTCTAGAGCCGCCACTGATTGTTGGTTTGAGGTTCCTTATTACAGGACTGCCAAACAGCATAGGAATGATTCATGTTACATACGTGTGTGTATATATATATATAACAAAAAATCCTTCCTATGCTGTTTGGCAGTCCTGTAATAAGGAATCTCAAACCAACAATATATAGCTTAAATACACAAAGGTGGATGTAAATAAGTGATTTATGCTATATATGCTAAATGATTTATACTATATATATATATATAAAATCATAAATCATTCCTATCCTGTTTAGCAGTCCTGTAATAAATAACGTCACACATGTGTGTTATGTGTATGTGTGACATGTTTTTTTTACAGGACTGCCAAACAGCATAGGAAGGATTTATGTTTATATCAGGGCTTGACAAATTTTATTTAGTTTTAGGAGCCAGCAAAAAAATTTAGGAGCCAGACAATGGCACATCAGAAAAGCATACATACACAGAGACAATCACATGCACACACCTCACAGACATCCAGTCAGTCACATACACAGCCAGTTACACACACACACACACCAGTCAGCAAGTTTTTTTTTTTTTAAATAAAAAAATTATTCCTTAATGTGTCCCACATGTCACATGCACAGCCAGTTACATACATATTCACATACAACACATACACAGCCAGTTACATGCATACACACACAACACATACACAGCCAGTTACATACATACACAACACATACACAGCCAGTTACATACATACACACACAACACATACACAGCCAGTTACATACACACACAACACACACAGACAGTTACAAAGATACACACACACACACAACACATACACAGCCAGTTACATACATATACACACACACACACAGCCAGTTACATACATACACACACACAACACACTCACACTGACATACACACACTGTCGCTCACACTGACATACACACACTGTCGCACACACTGACATACACACACTGTCGCTCACACTGACATACACACACTCGCTCACTCTGACATGCACACACTCTCTCTCACTCTGACATGCACACACTCTCGTTCACACTGACATACACACACTCTCGCTCACACTGTCATACACACACTCTTGCTCACACTGACATACACACACTCTTGCTCACACTGACATACACACACTCTTGCTCACACTGACATACACACACTCTTGCTCACACTGACATACACACACTCTTGCTCACACTGACATACACACACTCTCGCTCACACTGACACACAAACACTCTCGCTCACACTGACATGCACACACTCTCGCTCACACTGACACACACTCTCGCTCACACTGACACACACTCTCGCTCACACTGACACACACTCTCGCTCACACTGACACACACTCTCGCTCACACTGACATGCACACACTCTCGCTCACACTGACACACACTCTCGCTCACACTGACATGCACACACTCTCGCTCACACTGACACACACTCTCGCTCACACTGACACACACTCTCGCTCACACTGACATGCACACACTCTCGCTCACACTGACATGCACACACTCTCGCTCACACTGACATGCACACACACTGACATGCACACACTCTCACTCACACTGACATGCACACACTCTCACTCACACTGACATGTACACACTCTCACTGACATGCACACACTGACATGCACATACTCACACTGACATGCACACACTCACTCACACTGACATGCACACACTCTCAGTCTCACTGACATGCACACACTCACACTGACATGCACATACTCACACTGACATACACACACTCATTCACACACTGTCAGGTTTTTAACTTACCTGCTGCAGGCATCTCTTTGCTTTGAGCTCAGTGTGAAGGAGGTCTCAGCCAATCATGGGAGGCTTCGGAACTCTCAGCCGATCAGGAGAGTTGAGAAGTCTCACCTGATTGGCTGAGACCTCCATCAATCAAGCTCCCCTGGACACAAGAAAAAAAAAAGACTGCTGCATAGAGCAGCAAAGTGCCGCCCCTGCCAGAGTGCTGCCTGCGGCAGCTGCCCCATTGAAGGACCGGCCCTGTGAAGGCTCCTAAATTACAAAACTGGCATGAAGCTCAGAGCGGTGAGCATATATTGGTAAGTGCCCGTATGGTTCCATTTAAAAAACTAAAAAAGTCTTATGGGCTATAGCCCCAGATCTTTTGGAAACCTAGCAACGCCTCTGTTTGTTATCCAAACTTTTTTTTCCGGATTTTGCAAGTTGCATATTCCACACACCCCTGTCAGAATCCAAGCGCACAATAGCGTATGAGTGCTGAGAGGCTTTAATATATCTTATTGGTGAAAAAGATCTATTGTCCGAAATGATCCATTATCCAAAATACTTCTGGTCCCAATCATTTTGGATAAGTGATACTCAACCTGTATAGGCTCTGATATATAAGTTGACAAGGCCATAATATATGTTATGCCAAATATCATCTGCATTTCTAGTCCCATGCCATATATATATATATATATCAATATGGAATAAAAAAGCACTGGTTAGATATACATTACTTCCCTTGTGAAGGGACAAACCAAATGCCAGTAATGACAAAAAAAATCCTGATGCCTAGGGTGGCTTTATGCAGGGGCATTAATTGGGGGGGGGGGGGGGGCATTTTTGTTTTAGACAGAGCTTTGGGTCATAGCGACAGTTCTTTATGGGAAGACTAAATGAAAACCCTTGGAGGATTTAAGATACTGGATGACCAAAATAAATATATGAGATTATTTGAGGCAATTGTTTTTTTTATGTCTTTATTATGGGAAATTATTTAATTAACCCCTTGCTGACAAAGGACGTGCCAGGCACGTCCTGGGAGAAACTCCCTTAACGACAAAGGACGTTCCTGGCACGTCCTGCAGTCAATGAAGCGGTTTTCGCGATCAACGATCGCGAAAAACGCTTTAACAGTGCTGGTCTATTGCCTCGACATCGAGGCAATAGCCAGCACCGAAATTTCTATTTTGGGACCCCCACGATCGCCCCACGGAGCATGCTCCTCCGTCAATATGGCTAAGCCCTCTGCCGGTCTGAGCTTGCATAAGTCTGAGCTTGCAATGGAAAAAATTTAAAATACATATTTAATTAATTAAAAACAGGTTATTTAGCTATATTAGCCTATAGGGTTAAAATTAAATATTTTTTAGCATAAGGGATAGGGTTAAAATTAAATTAAAGTTAAAAAATATTAAGGGATATAATAAGGATTAGAGTTGGGGTTAAATTTAGTGTTAGGGTTAAATTTTGGGTTCGGGTTGGGGTCAAAAGATCAATATAGGAAAAAAACAAAAAACACTATTTTTGTTTTTTGTCCCATAACTCGCAAAAAAATACCGAAAAATATGGAAACATGCATATTTTTGAACTCGGGGGAACATTTAGAAACTATTTAGACGGGGTCTTTTTTAATGATTTTATTTGTGTAAATTATATTTTAGGTCAAAGTTAGAAAATGTGGGCTTTTTTAAATTTTTCATCATATTTTATGATTTTTTTTGTAGTAAATTATAAGAAATGATGAACATAATGGTATCTAATGAAAGCCCTTCTTATGACGATAAAAACAACATATAATTTGTGTGGGTACTGTATGTGAGAAAGAAAAAAATTACAGCTAAACACAAACACCCTAGAAATGTCAAAACAGCCATTGTCACCAAGGGAAAGTCAAGGTGAAAATGTCTTGTCACTAAGGGGTTAATATAAGGATAAGTATATGCCACTGTATGCGTATAATGGGTTTCTTTGAAACATGGTACTTTCTCAAACCAAAGGAGGTTTGGATTATTTGCATATATGGTGGTGTTATGGGAAGGTGAAAACCTTGTGGGATAGGGTATATAATTTTCTATAAACAATAGGTAAAGTTAGGCTACCCAGAAATCCTAGATTGATTGGATTGGCTAAAAATGTCTGTATTTCAATTAGCTCTGTTGGCTGCAAAAAGAATAATCATTAGAGCTTGGAAGAAAAATAATTGCTTTGTATGGAAACAGGTAGAGGCTCAATTAAGATGCCGTCAAAATGGTTAGTTGAATCCTGGGAGATCAGGGTTAGATTAAATCAGGGTGAGAAAAATGTTGGCAGATAATTGATGGAAACAGACTTTTAGGACCTGAGGAGCTTTTGGACCTGGGGAGCTTTCCGGATGATCAGTGATGTTAAATACAAAAAAGTTGGAAGGATGGGGGCTTTTTTAAAAAGAAATATCAGAGGTGGATGCAACAGACTTAAAATGTATTTTCTTCTTACAAATTATTCTGCTCTTATCTGATAACACATTGTCTAGAATAGGATCACTTTTGATAATGAACCAATATTTATCTAGAATCTGCTTTCTCAGGAATACAATTAGAATATGTACTTACAAATTATGTCTCATAAATGGTTTGATTGCTGGTGTTAGTGCTGGTGCTCCAGTGTTCCATAATGGAAGATGACATTTTATTTTGCATTGCACTAGTATCTTACTTTGGGGCTTGGGACACAGAATGCAGTCTGAATTCAAGACCATAGACTTGCATTAAATTGGAGGGTAATGTAACTATTGCATCACAAGGGCCGGAGTTATGATCCTATTTGATCAGGTAAATCTCCTTTCTGTTTTGGAAGGCAGGTAAAAAAAAAAGTTCTACATAGCCACCTAGTCCTGTCCACTAGTAATACACAGGAGCCTGTAAGAGACTAGGGGTGTATTTTATGACATCATCATGCTGGCTCTGGCCACAGTTGTAAAGTGAGACTTGCTTGAAGATTTTGGAGAATGTTTCATCATGGGTAAAATTCTCAAAATGGATGCTGGAGATAGACACCCAATTTTATTTTTACTTTGATATGCAATTAATTTAAAAATAGAAAACCCCCCAGTGGCATATGTCTTATATATGTGTTTGTTTTAAATGCAAAGGTAATCTAGTTATGTCTTATGTAAGTGGTAGTGTCCCTTTAAGTGTTAGAATAAAAATAAAATCCTACCCATGCATATTCTGTTTAGAACTTCACATTAATTCCCATAAATTCCTGATTATAACCTGCATAGACATATCAATAAATCTTGTTCTGTCTCACTATAACTAGCATAATATATTATAATTTCGATTCCCATCAACCTCTGCTTGTGTCCTACATAGGCAAAAACCCTAAGGAAGCTATTTTGAATTTTCTTGCATCAAGAAACTCTATTATTAATGCTTATTCTATTACTAATAGCCCTGTATGTCATGATTTTCTAAAAAAACAAACAAACAAACATCCATTTTTAAATGCATCTATTGTAGTCGATAGCACCAACCCATATCTTTATTGTCCTTACCGTACAGAATACCTTCCCTTGCTCTCTATGAAATATTTGACCTCTTGTTCTTTGCACATTTCTGTTAATGAACAGGTCAATGGAAGGCTCTTTCCATTTATCATACACATATTTATATAATGTTATCATACCCTCTCTGATATGCCTTTCTAGCAGATATAAATGCTTTAGGCCCTTTTTCATAACTAAGATACTCCAATCCCCTTATTAATTTGTTATTAAATTAGTTTTAGCCCTCCTTTGCACTTTTTGTAGTTCCATAATATCCTTTATAAGGACTGGTGCCCAGAATTTTACTGCATATTCAAGGTGAGGTCTTACCATTGACTTGCAAAGAGGTACGATGATATTCTCCTCCCGTGAATCAATACCCCCATTATATACATGCCAATCAGGGCCGGACTGGGAGAAAAATTCGGCCCGAGCATTTTTTTATCACAGCGGCCCACTAAGAAGGGGGCGGGGCAGCGGAGGTGTGTTTTGTCATCATGACAAACACGCTCCCTCTCAAAGTGAGCATGTTAGTTCAATGCTCTTCCAGGGCAGACCTTGCGCAGAGCTCTGCTGAAGAGCTCTAGCATGAGAAAAAAGCCCTGTATTTGTTCTACACAGTGCAAGCAAATTTAATAACATGCTTGCACTGTGTTTCCTTGCAACTTGTCTCTGGTGTCTCTAAAAAAGGATAACAGGAGACAAAAATGCCAGGAAAGAGTATTGAGCATGTGTTTGGAGCCTGCTTGTTGGACTGCGTGTGTGTAGAGTGAGCTGATTGTGGTGTGGTATTGTGTAATAAGGTCGGTTTTAGTTGTGTTGTGTTTGTGGTGTAATGTGATGCATATGTGGCTAGGGGCTGTAGAGAATGTGTGTATAGGGGATATAGCAAGTGTGTGCATACAGGCTATAGTGTGTGTGTGTGTATATATAGATGTAGTGTGTGTTTAGGGGTGTAGTATGTGTTTGCTTACAAGGAATCTAGTGTGTGTATATATACATATATATATGAGTCTAGTGTGTGTTTTAAGGACCCAGAATGTGTAAAGGAGATCTAGTGAGTGTGTGTTTATAACGGTTTCAGAGTGTATATAGGGTATCTAGTGTGTGTATGTGTGTAGATGATCCAGAGTTGGGTAAGGGATCTAGTGTGTGTCTGGAATGTAATTTGTTTAGGGGTGCAGTATGTGTGTGAGGGGTGCTGTGTGTGTGTCCGGGGGGGACATAATGCCTGTTACTTTATTTGTTTATTTACCCCCCCCTACACACACACACACAATCCATTCTAACATTTATACAGCACTCTCACACCCATCACACACAACACTTCCACACCCATCACACACAGCACTCCCTTCTTACCTTTAGCCTGGGAGGGGGGACCGGCACGCTGGTACCTGGGACTGGGAGGCGGGGTGGCGGTGTTCCCTGGTGGTCCTCGTGGTGAGTGAACTCTAGCCTGCGGGCTAGAGTTCACTCTCGCGAGATCCGGTCGTTGCCATGGCAATGCTCTGGATCTCGTGAGAGGAACCCGGTGGAGCTGCTAGTTAGAGCTCCGCCAGGTTCTCTCACCGGCGGCCGCATTTGACAGCATGTGGGCCAGTGAGGGAGATCTTTGATCTCCTCACCGGCCCTTCATGGAAAACAGCGGGGCCAGCGCTCGGATAGGGCCGGCCCTGCATAGACCGGCAGGGGAGATCCTGGGACCCAGAGGCCACTGCTGGGAACTCCCATGCCGGCCTCGGCCCATGGCCACCGCGGCCCACCGGGCATTTGCCCGGTGTGCCCGATGGCCAGTCCGGGCCTGATGCCAATATCTTATTTGCCCTTGCAGCTGTTGACTGGCATTGAGCACTGTTGCTAAGTCTGTTAACTAGAATTATTCCTAACTCCTTTTCATTAGTAGTCTTTCCCAGGGAGATACCATTTAAAGTATATGTTGCGTTGTTATTATTTTTCCCACAATGCACAACTATACATTTGTTTATACTGAACCTCCAGGTTGAGGATATTACAATTGCAACAACTCAGTGCATTCTATCTTTTAGCCAATTTTCTATTCAAATACATGCTTTTTCCCTCAAGTCTATTTCTCTCAATTTGCAGAGTAACCTTTTGTGTGGAACTGTATCAAATACTTTAGCAAAGTCTAAATAAATCACATCAACTCCCACAACTAAATCCATGTTGTTTCTGACTTCTTCATAGAATGTTATTAAGATAGTTTGACAAACCTGTCTCACAAAATAATGCTGACTTTTACTAATTATATTCATATTTAAGTGTATTCTTGAGTATATAACATTAGCAATCCTTCATTATTATTTCCCCACTACAGATGTCAAGCTCACTGGCCTATAATTGCCCAGCTGAGATTTTGATCCCTTTTTAAATATTGACAAGACATCCGTCTTTCACCAGTCTGTTGGCACAATACCTGAACTGAAAGTGTACTTGGGTGTTTGAGATAAGCTCCTCATTGTTTTGTTATTACCAGATCCAGACAGGCATCCATTCTAGTCAGGGAGTCTACCAATTTTGGGTGGGACAGTCCCGTTTTTGGGGCTCTGTCTTGCTGTCCCACCTGGGATCGGCCCTGGGTGGGACAATGGGACAGAGCCCCAAAAACAGGGTGTACCACCCAAAAAGCGACAGTTGGGAGGAATGTGATGATTACTGTTTGAGGGAGCTCTCTCCCAAACAGTGCGGTGTGGTCCACAGGTCAGCGCATTTACGGGTGAGCACAGCTTGATGGGTATACGCTCCGCCCCATCACACTGCAAGACTTCAGACTCCATGAAACCTGGATGTCAACTTACTTGCAAGAAGCCAGGACTGGCCACACCAGCTGAGTAAAAGTCAGTTTCCTCAATTTGTGTTTTTTTTTTTTTTTTCTGCAATAACCAATGAGAGAAATTCCATGCAAATTAATGGAATATCCTATTTCTTTAGTGATGTCATCAGGCAATGTGTTGCACTGTTAAGAGATCATACTTGTACAAGAGCAAGGTCACTTAGGTCCCAGACAATGCATTCTATTCCACCAACAGAGCAGAAGAGGAGGTGACTAATTGAAACAAAACTGATACATGCTCAGTGCCTAAACACAATCAGTGCAGCAGTACCTGTGTGATAAGATGCAGGGGAGGGCTTGAGTAGAATATTAAAAATATGATGTATGCAGAATGCTTGCATCAATTCACATTGGGAAAAAGCCTGCACATTATTCAGGCAGTAGTCTTCCAATTGTACCAAAGTGGGTTTGGGGACTAGACTATCCATAAAAAGTTTAGTTAATTATATCTCAACCTTTTCCATGTGTTTGAAAGTGATCAGGTTTAGTGGCTCTTATTTCAGTTTTGCACACGCAGCAAACTGTCAGGCAACTATCCCTCAGTGCCCAGTACAATACAAAAATCACAACAAAAAAAGTGACAGTGCACTAAAGTTCTACAAAAAGTGAAAAGTGTGATAAGATAAGTATCCAAGCTATGCCAGCAGCCATTGCTGTACTTATAAATAATATACAGAGGAAAGTACACACTTAATGGATGTGACACTCACATTCGAACTTATGTTCATAAAATAAAGTGCTGTTCGTGAATCTTTTTCCTTGGTCTTTGTTTCCTAGTGACCTCCAAGTAATACGAAGATATCAGTATAAACACAGAACAAGTTTTATAAAGGTGCATAAAATATCTTACACATAAGTAGAATGAAGTCCAAAAAGATCCTGATTCGCAGGAAATAGAAGTCTCAAAACCCCGGTAAGCAGTGCCTGGCTGACACGTTTCACCTGTCTGTTGGGCTTCCTCAGAACCTGGCAACCTTTGCCAATTTTACACGGATTTCATTTAACAAAAAGGATAATGAGTTCGAGACTAAATAGTATGCACCATGGGTCAAAAAGTTTGACTACAAATTAGAGTATTTGATTACTTGCTTGGAATCTCAAATGTAGTATGTAATCTAAACTAAGTGATGTCTGAGGGAATGCATGAGGAAAAATATTAGACATGTGCAAAACTAAAATTTTCGTTTCGTTTTCGTCCATTCGGACGAAAATGTTATTTATTTCGTCTAAAACGAATTTCGTTCATTAGTGCATTCGTTTCAGACGAAATTCGTTAATTATTTTCGTTTCGTTAATTTTTTTCGTTCGTTTTATAGAATACAATGTAATACTATTGGCTTTCTATAAACCGAACGAGAGCCCCATTCATAAGAAATTCTTATGAATGGGGCTCTCGTTCGGTTCATAGAAAGGCAATAGTATTAATTGTATTCTATAAGCCGAAAGTCTATAAACCGAACGACTTTCGGTTTATAGACTTTCGGCTTATGGAATACATGTAATCCTATGGCTATTCTATAAACCGAACGACTTTCGGTTTATAGAATAGCCATAGGATTACATGTATTATATAAGCCGAAAGTCTATAAACGGATCGTTCGGTTTATAGGCTGTGGGCATTTTACTACACGGAGACAAAGTCTCCATTCATAATTTTATGAATGGAGACTCTGTCTCCGTGTAGTAAAATGCCGACAGCCTATAAACCGAACGTTCGGTTTATAGGCTGTCGGCTTATGGAATACATGTATTCCTATTGCTATTCTATAAACCGAACGACTTTCGGTTTATAGAATAGCCATAGGATTACATGTATTGCATAAGCCGAAAGTCTATAAACCGAAAGTCGTTCGGTTTATAGGCTGTCGGCATTTAACTATACAGAGACAGAGTCTCCATTCATAAAATTATGAATGGAGACTTTGTCTCCGTGTAGTAAAATGCCGAAAGCCTATAAACCGAACGATCCGTTTATAGACTTTCGGCTTATATAATACATGTAATCCTATGGCTATTCTATAAACCGAACGTTCGGTTTATAGAATAGCAATAGGAATACATGTATTCCATAAGCCGACAGCCTATAAACCGAACGTTCGGTTTATAGGCTGTGGGCATTTTACTACACGGAGACAAAGTCTCCATTCATAATTTTATGAATGGAGACTCTGTCTCCGTATAGTTAAATGCCGGCTTTTAACTATACGGAGACAAAGTCTCCATTTATAATTTTATGAATGGAGACTCTGTCTCCGTATAGTTAAATGCCGGTGTTCTGACAAATTTCTGGAGCAAATTCTCCTGCGCAATCGCAGGAGAATTTGCTCACTGCGCATGCGCATAAAGTTACAGCTGATAACTCAGCTGTAACTTTGTGACCACCGCGCATGCGCCAGCTGCGCAACCCACCTCCCGCCCCCTCACACCCCCTGCACACCCCTTCTTACCAGATCATCGACCACAGCGATACACAGCGCATGCGCACGCCTATCCAGCCGTTTGGGAATGTGCGCGTCCGTTGTTGTGTTCTTAAGGTGGTAAGTAACACGGGGCGTCGGGACATAAGGGGGCAAGCATCCTGGTGAGGGCTGCCTCATCTTGATGGGATTTGTGATCCTCCTGCTGCATCAATAATACAGCAGGAGGATCACAAATCCCATCAAGATGAGGCATCCCTCACCAGGATGCTTGCCCCCTTATGTCCCGACGCCCCGTGTTACTTACCACCTTAAGAACACAACAACGGACGCGCGCATTCCCAAACGGCTGGATAGGCGTGCGCATGCGCTGTGTATCGCTGTGGTCGATGATCTGGTAAGAAGGGGTGTGCGGCGGGTGTGAGGGGGCGGGAGGTGGGTTGCGCAGCTGTCTCATGCACGGTGGTCACAAAGTTACAGCTGAGTTATCAGCTGTAACTTTATGCGCATGCGCAGTGAGCAAATTCTCCTGCGATTGCGCAGGAGAATTTGCTCCAGAAATTTGTCAGAACACCGGCTTTTAACTATACGGAGACAAAGTCTCCATTTATAATTTTATGAATGGAGACTCTGTCTCCGTATAGTTAAATGCCCACAGCCTATAAACCGAACGTTCGGTTTATAGGCTGTGGGCATTTAACTATACGGAGACAAAGTCTCCATTCATAATTTTATGAATGGAGACTGTCTCCGTATAGTTAAATGCTATTGTATTCTATAAACCGACTCTATTTCGGCTTATAGAATGCAATAGTACTACGAATGGACGAATGAACGAATGATTTTCCTTTATTAACCATTCGTTCATTCGGCTTTAGTTAGCTTAGCATTTTCGTTCTTCGTTTTTCGGGCGAATGGACGAAAATGCAATTTTCGGACGAAAATGCATTAGTCCGAAAACGAATGCACATGTCTAGTATATATTCACATGTAAATTGCTTTTTTAATAAAAAATTATGATATAAATAAAATCTTATTTTTATTTCCTTTTATGTGACAAAGCTGCCTCTCTCTTTCCCTTGCCCCCAGATTTGTCGCTCTCCCCCCCTTAGTGTTGTCTCTCTCTCACCCTCCCTTTGGCTCCCCCCTCGCTCCCCTTGTGTCTGTCTCTTCCCCCCTTTCCTCCCCTTGTTTCTCTCTGCCCCCCCCCCCCTTGTTATTCTGTCCCCCCCTCACCTGTTTCTTGCTCCCTGGTGGCTAGTGGGGGCAGCCGGGGGATGTATGCACTATACATAATAGACGGAAGTGTCGGGCAGCATGGAGGTTGTCTGCACGATTCGTGCAGACATCCCCCAGCTGCCCGATTCTCCCTGGTGGCTAGCGAGGGAGCGGAGGATGTCTGCGCGATGAGCGAGACCTCCCCTGCTGCCGCCCGGAACGACAGCCAGGACTTTTATGAGGAAGCCGGAAGTACCCAGCTTCATCATAGAAGTCCCGGCGGTCATGCCGGGCGGCAGCAGGAGAGGTCTCGCTCATCGCGCAGACATCCTCCGCTCCCTCGCTAGCCACCAGGGAGAATCGGGCAGCTGGGGGATGTCTGCACGAATCGTGCAGACAACCTCCATGCTGCCCGACACTTCCGTCTATTATGTATAGTGCATACATCCCCCGGCTGCCCCCACTAGCCACCAGGGAGCAAGAAACAGGTGAGGGGGGGACAGAATAACAAGGGGGGGGGGCAGAGAGAAACAAGGGGAGGGAAGGGGGGAAGAGACAGACACAAGGGGAGCGAGGGGGGAGCCAAAGGGAGGGTGAGAGAGAGACAACACTAAGGGGGGGAGAGCGACAAATCTGGGGGCAAGGGAAAGAGAGAGGCAGCATTGTCACATAAAAGGAAATAAAAACAAGATTTTTTTATATCATAATTTTTTATTTAAAAAGCAATTTACATGTGAATATATACTAGACATGTGCATTCGTTTTCGGACGAATGCATTTTCGTCCATTCGCCCGAAAAACGAAGAACGAAAATGCTAAGCTAACTAAAGCCGGATGAACGAATGGTTAATAAAGGAAAATCATTCGTTCATTCGTCCATTCGTAGTACTATTGCATTCTATAAGCCGAAATAGAGTCGGTTTATAGAATACAATAGCATTTAACTATACGGAGACAGAGTCTCCATTCATAAAATTATGAATGGAGACTTTGTCTCCGTATAGTTAAATGCCCACAGCCTATAAACCGAACGTTCGGTTTATAGGCTGTCGGCATTTAACTATACGGAGACAGAGTCTCCATTCATAAAATTATAAATGGAGACTTTGTCTCCGTATAGTTAAAAGCCGGCATTTAACTATACAGAGACAGAGTCTCCATTCATAAAATTATAAATGGAGACTTTGTCTCCGTATAGTTAAAAGCCGGCATTTAACTATACAGAGACAGAGTCTCCATTCATAAAATTATGAATGGAGACTTTTTCTCCGTGTAGTAAAATGCCCACAGCCTATAAACCGAACGTTCGGTTTATAGGCTGTCGGCTTATGGAATACATGTCTTCCTATTGCTATTCTATAAACCGAACTTTCGGTTTATAGAATAGCCATAGGATTACATGTATTACATAAGCCGAAAGTCTATACACCGATCGTTCGGTTTATAGACTTTCGGCATTTTACTACACGGAGACAAAGTCTCCATTCATAATTTTATGAATGGAGACTCTGTCTCTGTATAGTTAAATGCCGACAGCCTATAAACCGAACGACTTTCGGTTTATAGACTTTCGGCTTATGTACTACATGTAATCCTATGGCTATTCTATAAACCGAAAGTCGTTCGGTTTATAGTTTAGCAATAGCATTACATGTATTCTATAAACCGAACGTCGTTCGTTTTAAAGACTTTCGGCTTATAGAATACTATTGGCTTTCTATAAACCGAACTAGAGTCGAGTCCCCATTCATAAGAAATTCTTATGAATGAGGAGGGACTCTAGTTAGGTTTATAGAATGCCAATAGTATTCTATAAGCCGAAAGTCTTTAAAACGAACGACGTTCGGTTTATAGAATGCATGTAATGCTATTGCTGTTCTATAAGCCGAATGTCTTTCGGCTTATAGAACAGCAATAGCATTACATGTATTCTATAAACCGAACGTCGTTTGTTTTAAAGACTTTCGGCTTATAGAATACATGCTGCTATTGGCTTTCTATAAACCGAAAGAGTCCCCATTCATACGAATAGGTCAATTGACCTATTCGTATGAATGGGAACTCAATTTCGGTTTATAGTAAGCTAATAGCATTACATGCATTCCATAAACCGAAAGTCATTCATGTCGGTTTATGGAATGTAGTACAATGCTATTGGTATTGTAAACCGACTCTATTTCGGTTTAGAATGCCAATAGCACGAATGGACGAATGGACGAATGAACGAATGATTTTCGTTTATTAACCATTCGTTCATTCGGATTTTGTTAGTTAAAATTTTCGTTATTCGTTTTTCGGACGAATGGACGAAAATGCTATTTTCGTCCGAAAATGCATTCGTCCGAAAACGAATGCACATGTCTAAAAAATATATTGCAGTAGATTCAATTCATTAAATTGTGCAATATGTGGTAAATTAACAGGCAAAAGTGACTCAGTGCCACACCCGTTAAAGCCCAATTCCAACAAGTGAGACAATCATATGCTTCCTTTCAGCATTTGAAATCCCAGCCCTAACAGGCTAGGATTTCAATTTGCGTCCATCCTATACTGAAGATGGACACACGTAGCTTTTTTCTGTCTGGATTTTTTAGGTGAATTATTATTTGGTTGGCCCCTTTCCCTGGGCCAACGATGAGGGTTCAAGGGCATCACTGGACATGGCTTCAGTTAATTTCACTGTCTGGTTTTTCACTGCCCACCCTATTGACACTCAAATATTATTTTTTGTGTGCAGTTAAGAACTTGTCCCCCTGTCTTCTTGCAAACTTCAATAATTTCCCAATTTTTATGTAACTGCTCCAGCTGGAGAACAGTAGAGGTTGGAAACGTCATATTTATATTGGATTTAGGGCGGTGTGTCATGACGTATAGTCGCAATTACGCACCAAGAGGACGGGGGGGGTCTGACGTTAGTGGGCTGAGAGGAAATGCTATGCCGACTTGGAGTTGCTGTCTTGCCGAGAAGAAATAACTGGTAATTGCCTAATTGTGTGCAGGGATGAATCGTGTTCCTGTTTAATCGACAGTTTCTCACCTTTCAGCTCAAGGAAAAGGGTTTTCTCTCTCTCTCACTCTCTCTCCATGAGTGTGACTTTGATGGAACTCAGCGGACTGGGACTGCTTGGTCGCGGCCAAACTGTCTGGCATACTAGCTTCAGTTGCAATCCAGTCCAACAGTAGTAAACCCACTGGTGAGCAGTTGAATTACATGAGCTTCTCCCACTAAGTAAACTTTAGTTTACACAAAATGTTGTTTTGTGATTGTTTACATATTGCATGTTTTTACAGTGATAACAAAGTTAGAGTGTATGTAATACTATTCACAAAAAATATTGCTAATTTTATATAAAAGGAGGTTTGATATACTATGCACAAATATACTTTTGTTTGGTGACAATGAGTGGTTTATAATAGATCAGGGATCTATTGATAATTTGGATATGTTTCTATGTACATTTTCCTAAGTTCGATACGTCGGTACTACTGTTCTGTTTTGCTGATAATTGGGACCAATAATACTATTTTTTAAATTATTATACATTTTTATATATATATATTTATATATAATTATTTTGGTAGTGTGTTTTTTAAAAGAAAATTGGTAACACAATTCACGGGTGACAGCTATGTGACGCACGATAGGTCACTGTTTTTTAAAATTTAGATAAGAATAGAACGAGGATCTCAAAAAGGGCCAGCTAGTCACTAACAGCTTACACAAAATGCTATTTTAATATTGTTTACATAATTGCATGTTTTTACAGTGATAACTGAGAGTTATAGTGTGATGAAATTCTATTTACAAAAATATTGTCGATAATTAGAATTTCTATATAAAAGGGAGTTTGACTTAGTATGCACAAATATCCGCATTTATTCAAGAAACACACTGGAAAATAAGGAACCACCAGAAATTGGGAGGGAAGAAGTCTCCTTTAGTAATTCATGCCTCACTGTCCGATAAAAAAAGAGGTGTGGCTATAGTTTTTTTCAAAAGACATAAAAGTCAAAATATTATTCCAGGATTTAGACCCAGAGGGAAGATTTATAATCATTGTTTGAAAAAGTATTTACGTTTAATGTTTACCTCCTAAATGTCAACTGTACGAGAACATTTTCAAACTTTATACATACAATTTACAAAATAACAAAGGATACCTTAATTATAGCCAGATGTTTTAACTGTGTAATGTAATCTATGGCTGTAGATAAATCAATTGCTAAATAAGATAGAAAGCTTTCAGAAATATGTAGAACTAATAACTGGATGTATGGAGAACGTTGCACTGTGAAGGTGCAAAAACGAGGGTCTCTTTCTAGCAGAGAGAGACAGTCGCCTACCAGATGGCTGCTTCAGATGGAAGCATGGCAGCTGCTGGTCAGAGGATAAACTGGTGTGTACTATCAAAAGTACATGCCAGTGTATCCTCATACTAGGGACAACTAAAATTTCACTTGTGCTTCTATATTAGAAGCACAAGTGAAAAATAATGTTTAGTGTCATTTTAAATCCAATCCTAATAAAACTAGTATAAGTGTAATTAAGTTAAATAAACCAATAGCGACTTCAGAAATAGAAAGACAGATTGACAATCTAGTGTCACAAAATCCTAGCACATAATGGGTTCAGTAATTTATATTATAAAAGTTAAAAAAGGACTTGGTCAACCCACTGAAACTACTGTTTAGCGAAATGGCAGGATGCTGTAGTGAAAATGATAGCAGTATCTCTAATTATAAATTAAATATGTTTAAATCTACTGTTCTGCATAAGAACATTCCACTTCATACCATCATTAAGAACCAATATAGCTTCATAAGGACAAAAAAGACTTTGAATATTTGGGCATAATAATCACCAACTATGTAAATATGACAATGTAGGTACATTTTATGATACTATTAAAATACACTAACAAAACTTTACAAGATTGTCAGAATGTGAAATCCTCTTGGTGGGGGAAAATATACATCATAACTGCTTACATTATGCAAAAATGGACATATTTGTTTTAAATGCTGCCTTTTAAGGTTCCCAGTAGTTGGCTTGATATGGTCCAGAATTCCATATATATGTAAAGGCAAGAAACCAAGGTTGGTCTCCGCACTCTTATCTAAAAAATGCAAACAAGGGTGATTGAATTTTACAGTTCTCATATGGTTCGCTATGTATATAAACTACAGGAAGATTTAGCTAAGCAAGAAATGTGGTAAATAATTGAATCATATGCCATGAACAGAAACAATTTAAAAAAACACACACAAAAAACACAGAACAAATCCAGGCTAAATCTAGCATAGTGAGTCAGTCCATCCAGTGTGAGTGAAAAGAGTTTAAGAAAAGATGGACAATTCAGAACAAAATCAATCCTGCCATTTGTCACCTTAATATATATATATATATATAATACTGTAGATTTGTCTTCGAAGAACTGGCCATAGATGGACATTCTGCGTATATATGATTTGCTCGCAAGAGACAGATTGTTGCCATTCAATGATCTGAGACACAAACTTCAGATATCAGATAAATAACTATTTCTTACATACATCTGAAGGATTTATTGACTTCCAATTTACTGGATATGTAGCACATAATAAATAAACAATTCGTCCAACTGTTTAATTATAACAGATTTAACAAAACCACTGCCAGAAGCGTAGGTAAAATCCATATCATTATATAAATGTGTTAATTGTCTAAATTTAGTTGCAATGTACTACAAATTGACGACTAAATGGTACTTAGTTCCTGACAAAATTAAGAAAATGTATCCTATCCATGATTCCTGCTGCTCGACATCTCGAAAAGATGACGGCTCGTTCAATCATATTTGGTGGAGTTGTCCCCTGTTCTTCATATTATGGCATATTGCCTATTCAGAAATATATCAGATGTAGATTTAAAGTGGAGTGGAAATTAGGCTGCCATCCCTGTCAACTCCTGTGGGTATCTCCCTGTGGTCTAATTAAATCTCCTCTCAAATAACCCCTGGACAGCAAGCTGCAACAAGACAATGAGGAGTCAACAACCTCTACAAGGAAAAGAAAACTGTCAGTGCGCTAAGCTTGTGGCAGGCTCAAATAATATACATGTGAAAAATGATGTCACCAAACATCGTAATGTTACCTCCCCCCCCCCACACACAAAAAAAAACATAAAAATAAGCACACACACAGTTGGATTTTTCTTGTAGTGAGTATTTTTATTGCATTGAATAAAATGTGTATATTACGTGTATAATTGCAGTGTATAAACTGTATTTTTGGATACAAAATGTGTATATATGGCTGCAATATGTATACCATCTTACTATGCAACACTGCAGTACAACTACTCATTACCCAAATGTCAAAAATATACACAGATATTAGAGAGCACTTACATATGTTCATATATATTTATAAATATCTATACACATCTCACTCTCTCTCACTAGTTGCATTTATACTTACATGGACTTCTTAATATTATATTCAACTATTTTCATATGTAATAAAAATGTTATTGAAGAGTTGCATTTCTTGTTTTTATTCCCCTTTTCTGCACCAACATTGAACCTAAAGGACTTAACACAGCCCCATAGAGTAGCCACAGCACTTGTCATGCACCTATATTGCACCCACAGCACATGGCTTGCACTCATATTAAACCCACACAATTTCGCATGCTACAGTGTAAATTTGCCCCACAGAACATACCAGTTTAACTTTGTTCCACTGAACTGCCCATGCAGAAAAAAGCCACATTGACATTTTTCCCCATAGTACATGTTATTTTTCCCCAGAGAACATGCCACAGTCACTTTGTCATTGCATATGCAACAGACAGTTTGCCTGTTAAAATATGACACCGTTTGTCCATTAAATATGCCACAGTCAATGTGCCCATCAATATGCCAATATTATTTTGCCATTAATATTCAGTATTATTTTGACATAAATATGCCACAGACATGTTTCCCATTAAAATGCCAATATTATTGTGCCATTCAGATACCAGTAATATTGTATTATTAAGATGCCCCAGCCAATTTGCCCATTAAGATACCAGTATTATTGTACCATTAAGATGCCATAATTTTTGTGCCATTCAGAGCCCAGTAATATTGTGCCAGTCAGATACCAGTAATATTGTGACATTCAGAGCCCAGGAACATTGTGCCAGTCAGAGCCCAGTAATATTATGCCACTCAGAGCCCAGGAATATTGTGCCAGTCAGAGCCCAGGAATATTGTGCCAGTCAGAGCCCAGGAATATTGTGCCAGTCAGAGCCTAGGAATATTGTGCCACTCAGAGCCCAGTAATATTGTGCCATTCAGAGCCCAGTAATATTGTGCTAGTCAGAGCCCAGTAATATTGTGCCATTCAGAGCCCAGGAATATTGTGCCAGTCAGATACCAGGAATATTGTGCCAGTCAGAGCCAAGTAATATTGTGCCAGTCAGAGCCCAGGAACATTGTGCCAGTCAGAGCCCAGTAATATTATGCCACTCAGAGCCCACGAATATTGTGCCAGTCAGAGCCCAGGAATATTGTGCCAGTCAGAGCCCAGGAATATTGTGCCACTCAGAGCCCAGTAATATTGTGCCATTCATAGCCCAGTAATATTGTGCCAGTCAGAGCCCAGGAATATTGTGCCAGTCAGAGCCCAGGAATATTGTGCCAGTCAGAGCCCAGGAATATTCTGCCATTCAGAGCCCAGTAATATTGTGCCAGTCAGAGCCCAGTAATATTGTGCCAGTCAGAGCCCAGGAATATTGTGCCAGTCAGAGCCCAGGAATATTGTGCCAGTCAGAGCCCAGGAATATTGTGCCACTCAGAGCCCAGTAATATTGTGCCATTCAGAGCCCAGTAATATTGTGCCAGTCAGAGCCCAGTAATATTGTGCCAGTCAGAGCCCAGTAATATTGTGCCCCTCAGACCCCACTAATATTGTGCCAGTCAGAGCCCAGTAATATTATGCTAGTCAGAGACCAGTAATATTGTGCCAGTCAGATGCCTGTAATATTGTGCCAGTCAGATGCTTGTAATATTGTGCCCCTCAGACCCCACTAATATTGTGCCAGTCAGAGCCCAGGAATATTGTGCCATTCAGATGCCTGTATTCCCCCAACACAGCCCCCCAGCCCCCCCCAGTACTCACCGATTGCTGCTGTTCCGTGTCCCCGGCCGGATGTCTCCTCCGTGCAGTCTTCCCTCCTGCACGGAGGAGGGAAACAGTCACCGGATATGACGTTATGTCACATCCGGCATCAGTTTTTTTTTCTTCTTTTTTTTCCGGTCGTCGCATCCAGTGGATGCGGCTTGCCGGAAAAAACGTTCACAAGCGCAATGCGCTGTGAACGCAGCAAGCAGGGGCTGGGGGCCCACGGGACAGCTGCCTTGGGCCCACCAGGAGTAACTGGGCCCAGAGCAGCTGCCCTGTTTGCCCCGCGTTAAAGATGGCCCTGAATACCATACCTCCGAATTGATACTCCCAATACTGATTTCTGAGGCCTGTCCCACTGAGCTCTGAGGTAGAGCTCAGTGGGACTCAGGACCGCAATTCCACAGTCCTGATCACATTATGCGGTGTCCCAGACACCGACGAATGCCTACTGTGAATGTGCAGCAATGTGCGCATGCACAGTAGCAATCCTGGCTTTAGATGCCAGGATCTGAAGCCATCGCAAATCACTGAGAAGCGCTTTTGTGCATTTGAGGTAGCGCTGTCACACTTCTCCAGACTATTGGGACAAAGATATACACAGAAGACACAAATATATAGAGATACAAACCGACACAGAGCGCAATATACAGTTTCAAGAAGAAGCCGATAGAGGCGAAACGAATCGCAGGAGTGACGCCACACGAGACTACCTTACTTCACAGCTGCTATCTACCATCCTGCTGCTTTTCTGCTGTTGTTCTGCAGATTTTATCCACGTGGATTTCCCATTTATTTCTTCCGAAGCGGACCTACTATCTTGCACTTCAAGACTGGTGATTTTATATACCCTTGTTCTATTGTTTTAATGTAAGCCTCAAGATTACAGGGGGCCAATAAATTTTTCCCTATTGTTATATACTTCACTATGTCTGTTTCCTATTTGTCTTCCCTTCTGAGATAAACTCCACATCTAAGATTCTACTGCTTATGGGAGAGTGATTTTTTGCCGCTGTGGATTATAGGACTTTTAGTCCTTCTGCGGATTATACCTAGAGCCGGTCCTGAGGCTCTAGACCACGTGAGTCTAATACCATTGGGGGTCACGGCTACAGATACATCCGTTACTGTCTTTTATACTACACCATTGTTTTTCTTTTGTTTTTTTTCTTTTGCATATATCCTGTCTATGAGTTTGTCTACTATTTAGGATAAGTATCATCATTTTTATTGGTTCTCACTTTCACCATTACCCATTTTAACTTTGCGCAACACTTCACCACTTTACTAAAAGTGTGTCTTGCCTACAGTCAAGCATGGTGGTGGGAGTGTCATGGTCTGGGCCTGCATGAGTGCTGCCGGCACTGGGGAGCTACAGTTCATTGAGGGAACCATGAATGCCAACATGTACTGTGACATACTGAAGCAGAGCATTTAAAGACTGGGCAGCAGGGCAGTATTCCAACATGATAATGACCCCAAACACACCTCCAAGACGACCACTGCCTTGCTAAAGAAGCTGAAGGTAAAGGTGATGGACTGGCCAAGCATGTCTCCAAACCTAAACCCTATTGAGCATCTGTGGGGCATCCTCAAACGGAAAGTGGGGGAGCACAAGGTCTCTAACATCCACCAACTCTTGGATGTCATCATGGAGGAGTGGAAGAGGATTCCAGTGGCAACCTGTGAAGCTCTGGTGAACTCCATGCCCATGAGGGTTAAGGCAGTGCTGGAAAATAATGGTGGCCACACAAAATATTGACACTTTGGGCCCAATTTTGACATTTCCACTCAGGGGTGTCTACTCAAATTTGCTGCCTACGGTTTAGACATTAATGGCTGTGTGTTGAGTTATTTTGAGGGGACAGCAAATGTACACTTTTATACAGGCTGTACACTTACTACTTTACATTGTTGCAGAGAGTAAATTCTTCAGTGTTGTCACATGAAAAGATATAATAAAATATTTACAAAAATGTGAGGGGTGTATTCAATTTTGTGAGATAGTGTATATCTGTGTGATTATTTTCTACCTTGGGAAAGCAGTCAGACAGGAAGCTGCAATCTGACTTCTGTCAGTGATGTGGCTCACCAAGGGGAAGAATTGCTGGCTAATGCCAGATGAGGTAATTTAAAACACTGTAAAGGTGTGACATAGACAAGCAGCTGCAGTTCTTTGTCTCCGCTAAAAAAGATGCCAATATCAGTTTGACAGCTCTGCTCAGCGTTCATTCGGTGACTTAGTATTATCCCAGAACTTCTTGTTCCAACTTCTTTAAGTTATGCTGCTGTTTGATACACACACACACACATTACTACAATATTTTTGCTGTATTGCTTAGACACACTCAGTAAAAAAAAAAAATTCAATACTGTCATGAAATAAATTTGGAGATCAACCGTGACTGGGGCCCTTGGAGGGCCCTGGAGGCCATAAGACTCCCTGTGGACTATGGACCTTGTCTGTGGATATACTAGGTTTGGGGGTACAAACTGAGTAACAGTTAATTAACTGTTAAGTTACTGTAATTGAGCATACTCTGTATGTAGCTTTGTATCCTGAAAGGTGCGAGACAGGATGTACCTGTATGTCCGTCTGTTAAACTGATTATGTTGTGTTCATTATGTGTCTATCTTAATGTGGTCTGTGTAATTAGGTTTACTCATTATATGTGAATTCCTATTTCGTTTGCAGCCTGGAAGTACATCCAGGGGAAGAACCAAATATGATCATTACAGTGTAAGGGTCCAATGTACTCATAGACCCAGTTAATTGGAGAACTATGCTTAGTTCCATCCCCCTAACTGTATACTAATGTCTGCAATGTCATGTTTGTGTGTATATAAGTCTGTACTGTTAGACAAATAAATGTTGTCAATTTTTGCTGTACCTAACTGCTAGAAGTCCTGTCAATTTGGGTACAAAAAGCAAGGTTCCAAGGTTCTTTCTGGGTGACTGCAATGCTTTAATTGGAGCTAATGAGGTTATTTCCTACAAAGGGCAGAGGTGCTACCGGCCTTGGGTAGCTGTTCCGTTACAAATACTTTATCTGATACATGCGAACACTTAACTAAAGGGACTATGGCACTCTGGTGTGACTTTAATTGACTGACAGATATGGGACTGTACAGAGATGGGAAGAGATGTGGACCCTAAATTGAAACCACTGTCCAATCAATTTTCAAATTTATAAAGACACGGAGGCTCATATTATGCTTGACTGCCTAAGTACCCTGATATAACCCAAACACGTAGAACCTTATGCCCATCCAGCCAGACCATAGCCCCCAAATAACACAAGGACACAATAAGTATGGAGAAAGAGCAGCTGCCCCAGCTTTTTTTTTTTGTAAATCACTTTTTATTGAAATTTTGTCATGTTAAATAACCATTTGGGTGGGGGGCTCAGCCATACAGAAAAAAGAAAAGGGGTGGTTTAGGCAATGAACAATTAAATAATAAGTGATGTCTGTCGCAGCAGACGATGACATTTTTAGATGATTATATTCGCTTTGAGTATCAACGTTGTCGTCAATTTGATAGCATAACCAGAATAACGATTGATCAGCATAGTATACATGCCAAAACTATATCTGGGGGGGGGGAATGATTACGGACAACATAAGAGGAGAAGAGGGGGAGGGCACCGGGAATGACCAGGAATCTAAAAAATTTCCAGGGGGATATCATGGGATGTTCCTCTTTTTCCCCTTTCCCTTTCTCTCTTCTCCCCCTCTTCTTCACCCCTCCTCCCCTTGGAAGAGGATATAAAATACTATCGTACACCAAACACATAATATTGTCAACAGAGATCATTATGGATGTACACCATTATATAAAAATATGTGTAGTATGCCGGCGTTCGCCTACTATACCATTTTGGTTATTATATAGAAAAAACAGTTGACAACCACGTTCACCAGGATCTCAGACTAACTGGGGTATTATAAACGGTGGTGTATAACAAGCTATTCACTTTAGGATCCAATGAAGCCAGGTTTGTCTATATTTTTCATGGCTGTCCGTCGCGGATGCTAATAATTCCTCCACTGCTCGTATCTCCTCTACCCTATCTAACCATTTGTTACTCGTGGGGGCCATTGTCGATTTCCAATGTATAGGAATCAGGGATTTGCCCGCTATAAGGAAATGTTTCACAATAGATTTTTTAAAGGTGGACGGAGCCATACCTGTGGAAAATAGAATCATAGCTTCAAAGGAAAATGGGTAAGTATTACAGCCGTATTCTTTAATTTTCTCTTGCACCATCCTCCAAAAATTCTGGAGAGCAGGGCACGACCACCATATGTGGAGATCCGACCCCGTGTCAGAATGGCATCTCCAACACACTGGATCGAGTTCGGGGAACATTTCATGGAGTCTCAGAGGGGTTCGGTATCATTGCAATAACAATTTATAGTTAATTTCCTGATATTTCACCGCTCTGGTACTTTTGTGTGTAAAAAGAAAATTCTATCCCATTGGGGTTGTGAGAAAACAATATTAAGGCTATCTTCCCATTTACCCATGAACTTGGGCTTGGGGGAATTCTCACAGGATATCAAATTATTATAGACTCGGGACACTCCATGTTCAATGGAGGTACCCAGGCACTCATACCAAGTTTTGTCTCGTCTCAGATTGTGTTGTCCTGGTAAATGTGAAAGAAAATGCTTGATTTGTGCATAATTAAATCGGTCCATTAAGGTGGGTTCCGTTTGCAATAATGTTAGCAGGGGAATCACTCCGTCAGAGTTTAGTATCTCACTCAGATGTAGCACAGATTGAGGTAGCAAAGCCGACAATCCCTGGGAGTGGGTCCCTTGTGGAAAATCTGGGTTTCCCCGTAGTGGGGTTAGCGGGGATGGGTAGGATGTTATATGAATAGTTTTAGATATAGAGTGTAGGACCCGAATTGTGGGGCCTATGGTAGGGTGATTTTTATGTATTGCAGAGGTCCGTTGTGGGTCTATCCATGGGAGGAACGCATCCATTCCAATATGCGGAGAAGATGTGTGGCCTGGTAGTATTTGCGGAGGTCTGGTAATGCCAGCCCGCCTTCCAGTTTGCGTCTAGTCAGTATCATATAACGGAGTCTGGGTTTCTTATTACCCCAAATATATTTAGTAATGGCAGCGCGCAGGTTGCTAAAAAAATTTGGCGGTAGGTAAATAGGTATAGTCGAGAAAAGGTATAGGATACGAGGTAGTATGTTCATCTTGATTACGTTAACTCTTCCTATCCAGGAGATGTGTGGGTAAGCCCATGTAAGTAGATCTGAGCGTAGTTTTTGGGATATAGGGAGGAAATTGTGATCATATAGTTTGGGTAGATGAGGTGTAAGCCAGATACCGAGATATAGCATCTTGTCATCACAAATCTTAAATCGGAAATTTGATTTCAGGGTTGCTTTAAGCTGGTGGGTACAAGAGATTGGTAGGATTTCGGATTTAGTATAATTAATCAGCAAATTGGAAAGTGTCCCGTAGGTCTCAAATTCCTTCAAAATATTTGGTATTGAAATATGTGGATTCGCTACTATGAATAAAAGGTCATCAGCGTATGCTGCGACCTTATAATGTTTATTGCCGCTTTGGAATCCTGTAATAGAGGGGTTTTGTCTAATGGCCTGTATAAAGGGTTCTAGTGTCAAGGTAAATAACAGCGGGGAGAGTGGGCAGCCTTGTCTTGTACCATTATATATAGAATCGCTCAAAATGCCATTAACTCGGACTCTGGCCGTAGGATTATAATACAGTGCGTTTATCCATTTTTGGATGTTGGGGCCAAAACCAAAGTGGCGTAGGGTCGCTCTCATGAAATCCCAATTTACTCTGTCAAAAGCTTTTTCGGCATCTGTAGACAGGAAAATTAAGGATTCCTTCCTTCCCTTTGCCAGGTGTGCAATATTGATTAATTTCATAGTATTCTTTTTTACTTCTCTGCCCCGTATGAATCCCGTTTGGTCTGGGTGTATTAGTGTCGGCATATATTGCTGCAGTCGTAGTGCCAAAACCTTTGCCAGGAGTTAGAGATCGGAGTTCAAGAGCGAGATGGGTCTGTCATTTTTGCAGAGTTCCACATCTCTCCCAGGTTTGGGGATAACCTGTATATGTGCCATTGTAGTGTGAGCATGAAGGTTATCACCCTCCAGTATAGCGTTAAATGTGTTAGCTAGGACAGGGAGTAATACATCTTTAAACTTCTTGTAGTAGCTCAATGGGAAGCCATCAGGTCCAGGGCATTTGCCTGTGGCGGACTTTTTCAAAGCTTCCCCGATCTCAAACTCCGATATGGGAACTTCTATTTCTGTCAGGTCCTTTTCTGTCAATGTCATGTTTACATGTTTAGATAGATAGCTGTCAATCAGCCCCTTTTTTATGTGCAAATCGGGTGAGAGTTGGGGGGGGGGTGTAGTTGATAGAGCTCTTTATAGTGGTTAGTAAAGGTTGATAAAATATCAGCAGGTAAGTATTGGCTGCCCCAACTTTTATTAACACATCACCAGCTGTAGACGGATAGGTACCCCAAAAATCCAGAGGCAAGGGATGGACATCGCTCTCAGCCACTGTAATGCCCCAGTATACCTGCGAGAGCCAGGATACACCACAGCTGTTAGACCTACTGGATGCATACCTCACAATCCCAATAACATCAAATGTTCCTGCAGTTAAGATGGAGAATCAAATGTGGTGTTTCCCCTGCCTCTCATTCAGCCTGTCAAGGCCCCATGGTGCTTCACAAAGCTCCTAAAACTGGTGGTGGGGCACCTACAAAGGAAGGATGTATGCTTTATTATATATGTAGACGACCTGTTAATTGTGTCACATGATACGGCCCCATTACATCTGCACCTATCATCTGCAGACTATCTCTGTCTTGTCTCTCAGTCGGACAAGACATTCATGACAATTCGGCTCATGGCTCGGGTGATAGGTCTCTTTTACTCTTCCATCCAAGTGGTCTTTCTGAGCCCTCTTCATTATCATGCTCTCCAGCGACTAAAAATGTAGTGTCATCACCAGGGTCTCACATACGATTACTCTATTCCATTAGACCATAAAGCAGCAGAGGAACTATCGTGGTGGTTAATGCATCTGGATGACTGGAATGATAGGGTCATTTTTGGGACGGCCCCAGATGTTATGATAGATTCCGGTGCAAATTTGCTAGGTTGGGGCGCACAATATGGATAATTCTTCCTTCACTGGAGGAAAGGGGTCGGTTTGCCAATTAAATTTGCACATCAATTGCCTGGCACTTCTGACAGGTACCCTTGCGGTTCACAGTTTTGCTCAAGAGATAGCAGGTTGCTCAGTCTTAATGCCCATGTACATGTGAGATTCTTGGATACTTGATAGAGACCTCTATGCAGGAAACGAGAAATACACACAATAACAAGAGTAATGGACTGTTTATATAGAATGGGTAAGACAAACCTGGTATAGATGACTGGATAGCTATGATGATGCAGGATACGGTAGTTGTGCCAAACGAAACAATAGATCTTGGAACCCAAATAGGATTTATGCCACTGTACTTCAACCCAGACCAGGTAATACAGGAGATATGTAGCAGTTGTAATCCAACAGTGAGAGGGTTAAATGCAGCATAAATCATACAGAACTTCTAATCCAGCAGTGAGATGGATAAATGCCACAGACAGTTGGATGGTCAAAATACAAGCCAAGGTCAGGGTCACAACCAAACAGCAAACTGAAGAAACAGTCCAGGATCAGGGAAACCAGATAAATAGCAAAACAAAATACAGACTGGGTCAAAAGGGCACAGGCAAATGGAGAATAGTCAGGAGGAAATCCGAGGTCAGCAACAGGAATCAATATAAATAAATCAAAAGACGCTAGGCTCAAAAACACAAGAATCACCAAGCAATGAGTACATGGTGATTCTGCCTTTTAAATGTCCGCATGCATTGTGGGGATGCGACGGGCATGAAGTCACCGGGAGGGCTCCTCTGTGATCATTTGGGAGGTAGACGTCTCAAATTCACTCCAATCTGGCGCTGAAGTTCTAGCAGTTTTGCCTACAGTGAACAGGTGACAGTGCTAGGCGCTACTTGTACTAATGATTATAATTATGTATGCAGCTCACTAATCAGTAGAAAATCACCTCTATTTTCTACAAACAACATAAGATAAAAAAGAGAAGGAGCGCAACAAACGAAAAATAATACAAAATAATATGTGAAAAATGTGTGAAGATCAAATTCTGTGACAAGGGTTGATTGTGAATCAAAAAGGAAAAAAATACAATTGAGATATATTGTATATTATACTTATATTCAGGCAGAGACTTGATTGCAGATCTCAAGAGGCATTCATAAAAATAGAAACAGAAACAAAATAGTGCTCTCTTTTTGAACAGCAACAACAAGGATTGAAGTGATGGGAGTTGTACTTACAAAACTGGAGCAGATTCACTGCTCTATATGCAGGTAATAAGGGAGATCCCTGGATATGTGTAGGGAACACCAGCCTTTATAGATCCTCCTTAATATGCAGATAGAATTCCATTGGGAGTACTCACAAATTCAGATGGATGATGGCAAAAAAGAAGAAGGCTCTCATAGTGAAGTACAGTATAGAAATATATTTTAATAAGGCAAAAAAAAGGCTTACTTTAAAATAATGTGAGTGCAGATAATGACTCACAAAACACATTTATATATTGCACGAGAAAGAGCAACGAGTGGCTGTGGGAATGATGAATATCCAAAAACGTCTGTGGGACAAAGTCTCTAGGCGTCTATTCACTGACCCAGCTGGAGACTGAATGCAAGAGTTGCGGAGAGGAGGGGGCGTGTCATATGTGTTTCGCCAGGTGTGGCTTCATCAAGTGCTCACCGTCCTCCTCCTGATGTCCGTCTTATGTAGTAATCATTTGGACACACCTCCTCCCCGCTGAAGTCAATGATTCGTTCCTCTGTATTGGTGATTAAAGACAGATGCAAGCAGTCTGTCTTATCTATTTATCATGCAGCATTTAACCCCTTAAGCACAGATGACGTGCCAGGCACGTCACGGCAAATCGAGGACTTGCCGACAGGTGATGTGCCTGGCACGTCATGCACTAAATTGAGTAAAGAAAGCGACCAGCGGTAGCTTTCTTTACTCTATCGGTGTTGCTACAATGCCTCTATGTAGAGGCATTGTGCAACACCCCCCAAATGTGCAGGGGCGCGCTACGATCACTCCACGGAGTGATCGTAGCAGCCATTTAAAAATGGCTGCTCCCCTGCACACATGTGCTTAGAAAGCGAACGATCGTTTGCTTTCTAAGCATCTCCGGTGTTGTTAAAGTGCCTCGCCAGCGAGGCACTTAACAACACCATGATGCTCCCCAGAACCGATGGTGGTCGCTCTCCTGAGCGACCCCATCGGCTCAGTAGAAGGGAACGCTGCCTATACAGGCAGCACTTCCCTTCTAATGGCAAGAGCATCGGAAGTGAAAGTATTTCACTTCCGATGATCTAGGGGGAGCCAATCGATGCCGGCACAACAGATCTATGTGATCTGTGTGCAGGCATGTATGGTAAGTGCTCTGATGAGCACTTACCATACAGTCAAAGGCAATATTAGCAAATATTGCCTTTGACAAGTATTGATCTGCCTCCCTCACCTTACTAGTTTTAGTAAGGGAGAGAGACAGATCAGATAAAGTAAAAAAATAAAATAAAATAATAAAAAAAATATTTAATAAAATTTTAAACACCACGGGCTTTTATAAAAGCCATTTAACCCCTTCCCTGCCATTGATCGCTGTGTACGCAGTGATCATACACAGCAGCACATTTTTTGCTGTCTGTGCATTTTTTAGGGGTTAATTTTTTTTACTGTAATTCATTACAGTATAAAAAAAGCTCTTTTAAGAGAGATTAACCCCTTTCTTGCTGTAGATCACCGCCTAAGCAGCGATCTGACGCAAATGCAGCAATCTTGCTGCAGAAGCATTTTTAATTTTTTTTTAAACTTTTTTATTACACCCGTCACGTGTTAATTATACCCGCTAGGGGACTACGTTTAACGTAAAATTTTTTAAAATAAGAGCTATTAACCCCTTCCTTGCCGTATATCACTTCCTAAGCAGCACATATGGTCACTGCCTAAGCAGTGCATATGGTCACTGCCTAAGCAGCGCATATGGAGCAATCTAGTCGCAGAAGGATTTTTTTTTGCTATCAGCATTTTTTTTGTCAGACTCGCTAGGGGTTAATTATACCCACTAGGGGATTACGTGTATTGCTTTTGAAGCTGTCTGAACGCGTGTATAGCGATCAGTAACAGACGATCAGTGGCAAAGGTGGTTTGGTGATTTCTCAGATGAGCATCACCATTCGTCTGGTTCGATCTATATTGGTAAATATTGTTCTGACCCATATGGATCTGCCTCCCTCTCCTCACTTGAGTTTTAGTGAGGGAAAGAGACAGATCTGTATAACATAATTTTTTAATTGTAATAAATTAAATAAAATGTTAAAAAATTGTGAGTCCCAAGGGCTTTTATAAAAGCCATACCCTTTGTATAGTGTAGTGTATTAACCCCTTCACTGCCACTGATCACTGCACAGAAGATTTTTTCTTGTCTGTGCATTTTTAGGGGTTAATTTTTTTGTACAGTACTACAAAGGCTCTTATAAGAGCTATTAACCCCTTCCTTGCTTTACATGTTCAAATTCCAAGTTTGAAAATCAAAAAGCGCACCTCTCAAATGTAGCCTTTCAACACCCAACAAAGCTGACAAAGCTATGCATGTGTGGTATCCCTGTGCTCGGGAGATGTTGCTGAACATATATTGTGGTATTGTTTGTCAGTGACACATACGGAAATATGTGAATTTGTGTCTAAAGTACAATGTATGTGGAAAAAAATACACAATAAAATGACTACCACAAACTTTGACAAAGGCTGGTGGTAGAATTGGTGCATGGAAAGTGTTAAAATAACACCATTTAAAATAGCCTAGGGTGTCTACTTTTACAAAATATATACTTTTCGGGGTAAAATACACTGTCCTACTTTAAAAAAAAGTCCCAAATGAAAGATGGGCTCAGGCTGACTACACGTCAATATTCCAAGTTGAAAGTCCGCACCTTCACAATGTGGCCCTTTAGCCCCCAAACAACCCAACAAACCTATGCATGGGTGGTATCCCTGTACTCAGGAGATGTTGTTGAACACATATTGGGTTATTGTTTTGCAGTGACACATACCAAAATCTGTGAATTTATGTCTAAAATACAATATTTGTGAAAAAAAACCACACAAAAATTACTACCACAAACTTTGACAAAGGCTGGTGGTAGAATTAGTGCATGGAAAGTGTTAAAATACCACCATTTTAAATTGCGTAGGGTGTCTACTTTTAAAAAATATATGGGTTGATGGGGTAAAATACACTGGCTGGTTTCAAATATGTCCCAAATGGGACATGGGTGCAGGCTGTCTGCATGTCAAAATTTCAAATTGGAAAATCAAAAACTTCACCTCCCAAATTTGGCCTTTTACCCCCCAAACAATCCAACAAACCTATGCATGGTGGGTATCCCTGTACTCAAGAGATGTTGCTGAACACTTATTGGGGTGTTATTTGGCAGTGACACATACCAAAATCTGTGAATTCATGTCTGAAGTACAAGGTTTGTGAAAAAAAAAACACAAAAGAATTACTACCACAAACTTTGACAAATGCTGGTGGTAGAATTAGTGCATGGAAAGTGTTAAAATACCACCATTTAAGATAGCCTAAGGTGTCTACTTTTAAAAAATATATGGGTTGATGGGGTAAAATACACTGGCTGGTTTCAAATATGTCCCAAATGGGACATGGGTGCAGCTGTCTGCATGTAAATATTTCAAGTTGGAAAACAAAAAACTGCACCTCACAAATTTGGCATTTTAGCCCCCAAACAACCCAACAAACCTATGCATGGGTGGTATGCCTGTACTCAGGAGAAATAGTAGAATCTATTTAGCATGTTTTTCCGTTCGCTATTGTCAATGAGGAGAAGTTGTTTCAAATAAAAGTCAGGAAATTTGTGTATTTTTTTTTTTTTACCATATTTTATTATGTTTTTTAATAATATGATAAGATATGATCAAAAAGATGGCATCCATAGAAAGCCCTTCTTGTCCCGATAAAAACAATATATAATATGTGTGGGTACAGCAAATGACGAAGAAGAAAATTACTGCTAAACACAAACAGCACAGAAATGTTAAAATAGCCATTGTCCAGAAAGGACAAAAATGTTTCAAAGGCTCTGTCCTTAAGGTGTTAAAACATATATACCAAAAATAAAAAATAAATATATAGACATAAAAATAACCTTTATCAGTTTTATTTGGCTGTCATCTGGTGGAACACGGTTTGAAAGACTACCTTTATGTGTAGAAAAACGATTATAAATATGTGTGAAATTTAATTTAATGTGCATGATGTTATTACTCTTTTTGAGAGTGTCCAATTTACTGGCCATAATTTTGACCATGGATAGCATTCCATTGTTACATCACTAGCCGTTTTCTAAGGGAAAAATTACCATTTTTTCACTTAATTGGGGAAATAAAGGGTCTAATTCAGGGGTGGGCAATTAAGTTTTACTGGGGGCCGCATGAGCAACCCGAGCACTGCTGGAGGGCCACATCGACAATATTTCAATTAAATTTTGCTCAATATCTGTCTCTCCCCGTACCCTCATGTCTGTCTCTCTCTCTCTCTCTCTCCCCATTCCCTCATGTCTGTCTCTCTCTCCACTCATGCTCCATGTCTCTCTCCACTCATGCTCCATGTCTCTCTCTCTTTCCATTCATGCTCCATGTCTGTCTCTCTCTCGCCACTCATACCCCATGTCTGTCTCTCTCTCTCCCCATACCCTCATGTCTGTCTGTCTCTCCCCATACCCTCATGTCTGTCTGTCTCTCCCCGTAACCTCATGTCTGTCTCTCTCTCTCTCCCCATTCACTCATGTCTGTCTCTCTCTCCACTCATGCTCCATGTCTCTCTCTCCACTCATGCTCCATGTCTCTCTCTCCACTCATGCTCCATGTCTCTCTCTCTTTCCATTCATGCTCCATGTCTGTCTCTCTCGCCACTCATACCCCATGTCTGTCTCTCTCTCGCCACTCATACCCCATGTCTGTCTCTCTCTCGCCACTCATACCCCATGTCTGTCTCTCTCGCCACTCATACCCCCTGTCTGTCTCTCCCCTCATCCCTTATATCTTTTTCCATCTCTATCTTTCTGTTCCCCATGCTGGTCTCTTGTACACACAGTCATACATAAACACACACAGTCACACAAACACAGTTACACACTTAGTCACCCTCACAGACATACATTTACACAAACACCTTTATACACACTGTCACACATACATAAATACACACAGTCATACATAAATACACACAGTCACACAAACACAATTACACACTTAGTCACCCTCACAGACATACATTTACACAGACACCCTAATACACACTGTCACACATACATAAATACACACACAGCCACCTTTACACACAGGATACACTTGCACAGACACTCATGTACATACGCTTACACAGACAGTAACACACACATAGTTATACACATTGACACACACTTATACACAGTCACACACACTTCCACAGACACTTCCTTTCTTTTTTTATTTTAACCCCCCCCCCCCCCAAAACTGTTATTACCTAATCCTCCTTGTTAATCCAAGCACAGCACAACGGGGGAAAGCTCCGCCCCCGTCGCGTTATGTGATTGGCTGCAGGGAGGAGGACGTTCTCTATGGTGTCTTGGCAGATACCCTAGAGAACGTCCTCCTCCCTGAAGCAGCCAATCACAAAACGCGATGGGGCGGAGCTTACACCCGTCGCGCTGTGCTTGGATTAACAAGGAGGAGGATGGCAGGGAGAGAGCTCCCTGCTACAGCGCCTCTCCTCCCTTGCGCCTGGGCGCGGTGCACCCCATGCACCCGCCCAGGATCGGCCCTGCCTCACGCGGGCCGGACACAAAGGGCCGGATGTGGCCCGTGGGCCGTAAGATGCCCAGGTCTGGTCTAATTGATCATGAGTCTTTAAAGGCAGTGCTGCACCAGTTCAAACAGCCACAGAGGGGGAAATGAACACATACATTTACCTTTTAAAAACCAGTTACATTAAATGGGATATGCCCATATTAGTATACATAAACATATGAGAATATAAAAAATGCATATAAAAACATGGAGAAATACAAAAATTACAAAAATACATACGAAATACATAAAAAATACAAAATAACATCATTCCATATTTATAGAGAAAAAGATATTGCACATAAGTAATTATTGCACATATAGGGGTTGTGCATGAAGAAAAGGGAACCCCATGGGAAAAAAAACATTGTTATTCAGCAGCATAGCGAGAAAGGATCTTTTTGTATTATTACTGTTATTATAACTATAAAGCTGTGAAAAAGAAGAAGAGAAATTATTAATGGGGGAAAATATCACTTATCTATGCGTCTCATGGTCCAGGTGGGTTATATATATTAATAAAACTAATAACGGAATTGTAAGAAAAATAATAACAATAATAATATTTTGTATATGAAGGGGACCTATAAAAAATTATAGAGATCGAATTCTATATTTAATCCCATTGGTGTTAGGGTCTTTAAAATATATACCCACTTTATTTCGGTTTTACCTATTGTTTTAACAAAATCTTCCCCTCGCCAATGTTTTTGAAGCTGAATTATTCCTATAAAATGCAGTTTTCCTGGGTCTGCGCCATGGTGGGTACTGAAGTGGGCAGAAACACTATGTTCCATATATTTATTTCGGATATTATTCATGTGTTCTCCTATTCTCTTATGCAGAGGTTGAGTGGTTCGTCCCACGTACTGTAGACCACATGGGCATGATAAAAGATGAATGACATTATTTGATCTACATGTAATTAGCGACTTTATTTCATATTGTTTTGGATTATGACGAGATGAAAAGTGTGTTATTTTATTACCCACCATGACGCGGCTGGATGTTCATGCCCTACATGTCTTGCATCTGTAGAAGGCGTTTGATATACCAAAGGGGTTCTCTCTTTTATTATTTTCTTTCAAAAAACTTTTACTCAATACTGATCCAACACTAGGGGCCCCTCTAAAGGTGATGTTAGGTTTATCTGTTAGTATTTTTTTAAGTATTGGATCTTTCAATAGCAATTAGTGGAAAGCTATACCTTGTCACCAATGTGATAAACTGGGGCCCTATTTCCTATGCCTATCAGCAGCTCTTTTGTAACAACCTTGAGCCTTCATGAGAGTTTCCTTTAATAGTTCCTGGGATTGCTGTAAGGTAGTAAGCCAGTATTAATTGGTACAATAAAGGCAATAAATGCAGTGTGCACCCATACAACATATAATCTTAATAATTTTAAACATTTTTAATAATTTTTAAATATTTTTAAAAGCACCTAGCTTAGATGAAAAAATATTGGAGATTTAGTCACAATATATGGCCATATTTTGCTTAGCCCACCACTACGCCAAAGTACTCCAAACTTGGTGAGTCCTATCTCTAGCTACTTACTTGGAATGAATCTCTCTGACAATCTGTCTTGAACTAGAATTTATACAAATCTCACTGGACACCATATACAGAGCACCTGTGAGTGGGTGGAGTGCACGCCCAAAAGCTGGTCAGGCTTCATAAATATGCAAAAACAATGGTTTGGACAGCACCCCAGACTAAATCTCCAATATTTTTTCATCTAAGCTAGGTGCTTTTAAAAATATTTAAAAATTATTAAAAATGTTTAAAATTATTAAGATTATATGTTGTATGGGTGCACACTGCATTTATTGCCTTTATTGTAAAAATTGTGGTCGCCTTAGTGGTGCTCTGTGCAACATATGCCGGTTCTGGGGTGCTGTCCAAACCATTGTTTTTGAGTATTAATTGGTAGACTCACTAGAAAAGTTTGGATGGTAACCGTAATTGGCAAAAAATGGGCTCTGACAAGTGGAGCTTTGTTGAGCATTGTTGTAGGCAATCTCTGCCGTGGGCAGGAAGTCTAGCCAGCCATCCTGAAGGTTGTTCGTTAAACACTGCAAATATTGATTCAGAGTTTGGTTAGTTCTCTCAGTCTGTCCATTGCTTTAAGGATGAAAAGCTGATGACAGATTCATATTTATTCCAAGAACAGAACAAAAGCATGTAAAAAAGTGTGAAGTAAACTGTACCCCAGTCAGATCACTTCCTCAGAAGTTCTTATTTAGAATGCCATGAAAACGAAACTAACTCTGCAGTCTGTTTGGCAGAAGGGAGCCCACAAGCAGGTATAAAATTGCTAATTTTAGTAAACCGGTCCATGACAAAAAGAAGGGTAGTCTGTGCCTTAGAGGGTGGCAGTTCTACAATATAATCCATGTATATGCCATGGCTATATTCATTTTAGTATCCTTCTAGCCCCGAATGGAGACTCTCGGGCTAAAGTATACTTGGCTCAGTATTTTGGGAGATTTTGGCACCACTGATGATAAGACCATATTTAGTATTTTTCCCAGCATACCATAAATAGGTTTGTTTGTCTATAAAAAATATCACCTTTGAACCAAAAATAATTATTGGTAAGTATGAAATATATGCTATCCAAAACAAACTGGGCCTGTAGATATGGTAAGGTGGTCTCTGCTCTTAAAATGGTACTGATGGTATAGGTGTTAGTATATAAAGACTCCACGTCAGTGGTAACTCCAATGCATTGATCATTCCAGGGTATATCTTGAAGTTCTCTCAGTACATGAATAGTGTCTTTTAAATATTATCTTTGTCTTACTACAGAAGATTGCAGAATGATGTCAACGTCATTTGATAAGTTGGTAGACATGAGGCAATGCCAGAGAGGATTGGTCGTCCAGGGTTTTTTCTCTGCGTCTTTATGTATTTTGAGTAATATATATTTGATGGGTATACATGGATGTTTGATATTTATGAAATTGTATTCTTTCTGAGACAAGAGTCATAGATCTCTTCCCTTTTCGATGAGAGTACGGAAGGTTTGCTGAATACCAGGTAGGGGTCTTTGAGCATTTTCTTGTATGTGGCTGTGTACGAAAGTTGTCTGTCAATTTCAGTCAAATAGTTAAGGATTGCTATGCCCCTTCCCTTGTCAGCTGACTTTACTACCTTTGATTCATTCCTTTGAAGTTCTATGAGGGCCCGTATTTTACCCCTGGGGTTATTATGGCGATGGGGTTTTTTTTTATGCCTTCAAGGTCTTTTAGGACTAATGTCTCAAAAACTTTAATTGGTTTGGACTTGTAGGTTTTGAGGAAAAATAAAGAAAGATTTCATAGTGAGGTATGGCAGAAGGAGGAATTTCCATATGTGTGGTTGCTGCCCATGGGGTGAACTGTAGGAGGTGTGGTTTGGGTCTACGATGCAATGGCAAAATACCTTTTCAGGGTCAGGTTCCTGGTATATTTATTCATATCTATGAATGCCCTGAATGTGTCAAATGGCTGTGTTGGGGCACATTTAAGACCCTTGGTGAGTAGGGAAATTTAGTTATAGGTGAGGCAGTGTGAAGAGAAACTGAAAATACCTGCTTATTTGCTTCGAAAAGTAAGTGCTTGTTGGGTCATGGATTTTCTTACTCCACCTCCCCCTCTTCTGCCTCTAGGTCTAGTTACGCACAGGTTTGGTCCCTGGGGTTTTTGGTGGGTAGGGTATTCCGACCCCTTGGCATTGCCATGTAGAGATTGGTCTTGTTTGTCCCCCTGGAGGTGTAAAGTAATTCTCCTCATAGTGATTTCACCTGGTTCTGAGTCTTCCTCTACTTTGGTACTGTCCATTATTACTTGTGATCATATTGTAATTTGTTCTTTTTTTTTTTAGCCTGGTGGGATGTATGTTGTATGTATGGTTGGTGTCCTGAGAAAAGTTATTAGTCTTAATGTATTTATATTGTATGAGAATCAATATGATTGTATTTGTTAATTAGATACTACTTTGTGAAATGTTAATATCTGTTTGATGCATTGTCATTGTCAACAATTTTCATTGTTGTATTTTACAAATTTTCTAAAACTAATAAAAAGAATTTATACATAAATAAAACCCAACAAATAGTACCCATTAAATAATTTTATAATTCATATTCACATTTTAAATAGTTATCGCTTATGAAATATAAAACACCATGTTCTAATAAATTAAGCCACTGCTGGTCACTTTTTACAACTTTTTAATATTTGTGTATGCAGTGTTTTGGATCTTTAATAAATAGATGTTTTCGGAATGCCAAGTTCATTTCATCTCATGTACACATTTGCACTTTAATGTCGGTGATAACGGATAAGAAAGCTGAACGAGCTAATGTGTCCTGCAGTTTTAGCCCAGCAGGACTCTGTCTAATGGCTTTTTTCATGAAAGACATAACTGAGAAGACAATTACAAACTTAAGACCAAATTAGCAGAGTTTGAAGTATAGTTGAACTGGAGTTTTTTTTCAACATGGATATTTTGGCATTAAGTTTGTAATTCCCTCTTTCAAGAATAAAGCTCTAAATAATTACTCTTTACTTATTCCCCCGGACGAATAGTTTTTTATTTCTGACTTAAAGTAATACTTCAGGTGTATCTACAAAAATTGTAGCTAGTTTCCCACCCTTGAAGCTCCAGATTTGAAATAATTTGGCAGTTATAGCAAGTTTATTTATCAATACAGCTTTACAGTTTAGGAATCATGATTCCCACAGCAATATCATTTCATTTATGGCGTTTTAAAGGAAGGTTACTTTGTTAAATTAAATACAAATAGGGTTACCTGCCAGCCAGTAATTTCCTGGTAAGCTGGTAATAAATTGGCTTGAGGTCAAGTCTATGGAGGCAATAGCATGGCTTGTATTTTTTTGAAGAAAAAGTGGCAATCCTAAATACAAAGAAAAGTAAACAATTACTAAATATAGACTTACAACTTAGCATGATCAGTTATAGATGGAATTTACTAATCATCCACATATTAATGGGGAAAAAATGCTATATTTAATTTCTCAATAGGATACCCAGGCATATTCAACTTTGTTTTTGCCTGAATGTTTATTTAACTAATTGTCAGCTCTTTTCCTGCCTTATGTGACCTCAGGAAACAACTTCATTTAAATGTGTTTCCATTCTGAGACTTCTTTTATCATCTGAATCTTTGTGCTTGAACTTCCGTGGAAAGACCCAAAAGGGAGTCTACACAGCAAAACCTGAAGGTCATGTCTATTATAACTCATCTTTTTCAACATATTGCCATAACATGGTAAATTAAAATTCTTTCTAGAACAGTATTATCACTACACTGTTTAACATGCACAGAATTCTTAATGTGGAACTAAAACTCCCACGCTTTGCAAGCTACATGCAGGTCATAATCTTTGTGGTACTTTAAAGTGATATTATGTTTTTTTTCTTTTAAATTAATTGCCATGGTAATGTATACTATATTTCCGTTTGTGCATGTTTTTGCTGATGTGTGCCAAATGATCAGAAACGCATGTGTGCTTTGGGCCACATAAAAAAAAAATATTTATAGTAATGTTAACCGATACTACCCTGGACAACCCCTGTGCTCCTCAAATGGACTTAGGCTTATGTCCAACTTCATCACTTATTCCGAGGCCTGCCATCAGGGGGTGACGGGCGATACTGGCAGCCCGGGCTTTATGGAAGCCGCATGGGTTTAATAAAGTTTAAAAAAAAATGCGACCTGAGTTTCCCTCCTCTGGGCAGGAGGGAAGACTGCACGGAGGAGACAACCAGGAGACAGAGCAGCAAGAAGGTAAGTACTGGGAAAGGGGGGAGGAGGGGGGCATAAAACGAGCAAGCTATTTGCATATTGAGTGACAAAGTCATACTGGCATACTGAGAGTCAATATACTGGTACATTGAGTAGCAAAATATTGACTTATTGAGTGGCTAAATATTACTGGCATATTGAATGGCAAAATATTACTGGCATATTGAGTGACAAAATACTGGCATATTGAGTGGCACAATACTGGCATATTGAGTGGCACAATACTGGCATATTGAATTCCAGCCCCTGTATTGGAATTGTATAAAAGTTGGCTTATTTTGGACATTTTTAATTTGGAAAGTTTGTATTTGATATTTGTAATTTTAGATCTTAGAGGGATTTATAGCTCTTAAGTCTAGTGTGTGGTGAATCATAGTAAGTCATCAGAACGAACCAGATGTAAACAGGTCGGCAGTGACCAGGAGGAAGACAGAGGTTTGAAACTATAAGAGCTTCCAAAGCACATGCAGAAGAGAAAATAGCCCAGTCAGTGAAAAAGGGTGATAAAACAATTTTAGATAAATTAATGAGAATAGAAAAGCAAAAAAAGGCCTACCAGACTGCCTTAATGAATATTTTTGTTCAGTTTTTACAAATGAAAATGAGGACAAGGGACCTAATTTAGGGTAAAAAACGAATGAGCCTGTAAGTTTACTGAGGAAGAGGTTTTACTTCAGCTGTCTAAAGAAAAGATAAATAAGTTGATGGGCCCTGATGAGATGCATCCAAAGTTATTAAAAGAACTTAGTGCTGTACTAGCAAAACCATTAACAGATTTATTTAACCAATCATTGTTAATGGGAATAGTCCCAGAAGATTGGAAATAAGCAAATGTTGTGCCCATTCACAAGAAAGGTATTAGGGAGGAGGCAGGCAACTATAGACCAGTAAGTCTTACTTCAATAGTGGGGGAAATAATTTGGTACAGTCCTAAACTCAACATCTGAGGAAAGGGATTTAGGAGTAATAATTTCAGAGGACTTAAAGGTAGGTAGGCAATGCAAAAGAGCAGCAGGAAATGCTAGCAGAATGCTTGATTGCATAGCGAGAGGTATTAGCAGTAGAAAGAGGGAAGTGCTCATGCCATTGTACAGAGCACTAGTGAGACCTCACTTATTGTACGCAGTACTAGAGACCGCATCACCAGAAGGATATGGATACTTTGGAGAGAGTTCAGAGAAGGGCTACTAAACTTGTTCATGGGTTGACGGATTAAAACTTACCAGGAAAGGTCAAAGCATCTTAACATGTATAGCTTGGAGGAAAGACGTAACAAGGGGGTTTTAAACATTTAAATACCGTGTTATACGCCGAAAAAAAAAAAATCTAAAACTTACCTCCTTCCTGCTCTGTCCCCTGGTGCTCTGAAGCTGCGTGGCTGTGAGGGAAGCGTTGTGAGATTCCCTCCAGCCGCGCGGTCAATAAAGTGTGTTTTTTTTTTTTAAACAAACTTTATTGACCTCGCGGCTGGAGGGTAGCTCACAACGCTTCCCTCACAGCCACGCAGCTTCAGAGCACCGGGGGACAGAGCAGGAACGAGGTAAGTACTGGGGTCTGGGGGAGGAGGGTGGCATAACGAGCATACTAAGGGGCAATATCCTGGCATATTGGGGGCAATATCATGGCATATTAAATGGCATATTGGGGGCAATATCATGCCATATTAAATGGCATATTGGGGGCAATATCTGGCATATTAAAATGGCATATTGGGGGCAATATCTGGCATATTAAAATGGCATATTGGAGGCAATATCCTGGCATATTGGGGGCAATATCCTGGCATATTAAAATGGCATATTGGGGGCAATATCTGGCATATTAAAATGGCATATTGGGGGCAATATCTGGCATATTAAAATGGCATATTGGGGGCAATATCCTGCATATTAAATGGCATATTGGGGGCAATATCCTGTATATTAAATGGCATATTGGGGGCAATATCCTGGCATATTAAAATGGCATATTGGGCTTCAAAGTTCTTTATTTGAAATGTACGTTTTTTTTCCTAAAATTTCCTTCTTAAAATGAGGTGCGTGTTATACGCCGGCGCGTGTTATACGCCGATAAATACGGTACATAAAGGGAATCAACACAGTAAAAGAAGAGAATATATTAATTTAAAAGAATAAAGAATATCACAACTAGAGGACATTGTTTAAAATTAGAGGGGCAACGATTTAAAAGTAATATCAGGAAGTATTACTTTGCTGAGAGGGTAGTGGATGTATGGAATAGCCTTCCAGCAGAGGTAAACACGCATGCGTGGGATAGGCACAGGGCTATCCTAGCTATAAGATAGGGAACTGGGGACTAATAAAAGTATTTATAAAATTGGGCAGACTAGACTGACCGAATGGTACTTATCTGCCGACACATTCTATGTTTCTATAAAACAAACCCTGCTACTTCTACATGAATAAAAAAGCTATTTTCTTTCAATTACATTATTTCAAAAGAGTAACAAATGCTATCCTCTATAATAATGTTCAAGTGTCTCTGTGTCCAGTCCCTGTGTCCGTGGGTTGCTAGGGCAACAGACTGGAAGCAGAGACACTGCCCCACGGACAGCCGTTGCTAGGGCAACAGACTGGACGCAGAGACACATCATACTATAGCGTCCCTGTTGCCCTAGCAACGTCGGGGACATGCGCATGTAGTTAAAAAAAAAAAAAGATACAGTTTAATAAAAAATGACATGGGCTATAATGAGTTTAACAGTACTAAGTCCAAAAGACAAAGAATAGAAAATAGATCTATTAAATAACAGGAAAATTAACATAAACAAAAAAAAAGAAAAATACAGTTTAATAAAAAATGACATGGGCTATAATGAGTTTAACAGTACTAAGTGCTAACTGCATCAATAATACAGCAGGAGGATCACAACTCCCATCAAGATGAGGCAGCCCTCAAGGCTCCCCCCCTCACCAGGGTGCTTGCCCCTATGTTGCCCCCTTATGTGCCCCCCCCCTCCCCCACATATGTTCTAGCGCCCGTTAATTTAACGGGCTTAATGTCTAGTATATGATAAATTGCTTAACAGGATCTTGCCTTATGACTCCCTAACCGACAGACCTACCCAGTGCTGATAGAATTCAGTGGTCAACTCAGCTGCAGTTGCAAATTATTTGAATCCAAGTTGCAAATGCATGCATAGACTTTGGTTACCTTTTCTTTTTGTCATCATGGTGATTCAGTATGTCTGTGACAGAGGAAGTCATTAGATAAGTGCTCTAATCACAGCCACCTACTCACCCCAGTACAAACAAACAAGAATTTACTGTTTGTTTAAAGCAGTTTTATAAACAGAGAGAAGAGTGTTACAGTCCTCCATTTACAAAGAAAGAAACAAAAACTACTAGAAAAAAAAACTACCATTACCAGTTTTGGCGAAGATGGGGACAAAAATGTGACCTTGCACCTACATCGGCACAGGAAAAAGAAAATATTTGGGAGAAAGATTCTGCTTAAGCGTGCATAGACATTGGTTAACCTCAAGCCATGGACTCATGATCCACTGAATTTACCTTCCCTTGGTTGGAATAAGTATCCCCCTGGGCAGTGAGCCATGAAGTTATATCAATCGGCCTGAACACCAGAGACTATCCCCAGGGATGTTTGCTATGCCTTGGTTGTATTGTGTATTATAGTTATAAATATTGTGTCTTTAGTCCATTTGTATTAGATTTTATTAATATTTTGATTTGGTTCATATATGTTATGTGTATATACATTCCTGCCTGTAACCCTTGGGGCAAGGTAGGTGTGATGTGTAAACACAGTGTACACACAGCATATAGCCCGAATAATAGAAGTTTGAGTGAGAGGCTTATTGAAGTCAGAGCAAGGTAGACTCAATGGAGACATAGTTCATTATCTTATTCACTATCTTTGTTTTCACCTTATTTCACTAATAGTGGACATGCATTTCATGTGCAAGTTTGAAGCTCCTGTTTGAATCACTGATTGAGAGATATATATATATCCTGTTGTATAGGAAAGCATGTGCTCAATAAATCCTCAATCAAATTCCTGGTTTGCCCTCAAAAGCAGCAATTTCAGTTCTGTTATTTTGTGGTGGCAGCAGTGTCTGAGGACTCAGTGGCATGTGCCTCATTGTTCTGTGAAGCCACACTTGCCTTTAAGGCAGAAACATAGAAACGTAGAATGTGTTGGCAGAAAAAAACATTTGGCCTATCTAGTCTGCCCAATTTCTGCCTATCTTAGAATGTTTTAAAAAACAATTTTTTATTAAACAAATAAATCTAAATACTTTTATGAGTTCCTGGCCATATCCTATATCTACAATAGCCTTATGTCTATCTCATGTATGCATAAACTCATTCACTGTGTAAACCTCTATCATTTCTACTGGAAGGCTATTCCATGCATCTACTACCCCCTCAGCAAAGTAATACTTCCTGGTATTACTTTTAACCCTTTCCCTCTCTAATTTAAGACTATGCCCTCTTGTTGTGGTAGCTCTTCTCCTACTTTACTGTGTTGATTCCCTTTATGTATTTAATTGTCTCAATACATGCTAAGATCCAGTTTAGTTGTTCTTCTCTGATCTCTGTCCAAAGTTTTTATATTATTCTGGATATTTGGTCTCCAGTAATATGTATAATACTCCAAGTGAGGTCTCATCAGTGCAGTGCAGAGGCATGAGCACTTCCCTCTTTCTACTGCTAATAACTCTCCCTAGGCAGCCAAGCACTCTGCTAACATTTCCTGCTGCCCTATTACTTTGTCTGCCTACCTCTGAAATAATTATATCTAAATCCCTTTCCTCAGATGAGGTTAGGACTGTATAAAACATTCTATACTCTGCCCTTTTTACATTTTGTACGCCTAAGGTGCATTATCGTGCACATGCCTCACTTTCCATCTGATGGACGTGTGCGAACAGGAAAAGAGATCAGATGCTTCAGATCCTTGCTCTCTTCATATACCAAAATTAAGAGGTGCCATGATGCAGGGAGGGGATCCCTATAAAAAACACCATACATCTTATAGTTTGTGCTTAAGTGTTCACAAGCGTGAGTGCCTGTAGCCACATAGAAAATCAAACGATCTGGCACTTGATGATCCAATATAATTATTTAATGTAGATAAAAAACATATAATGGAGCCCAAAAAACACTGACTGGGGATTCCATTCCAACTGTCACCCAAGATGGTTGCAGGCTGAGAGAGCCGTGACAGTTACAGGGCTATAAACTGATCATATCGCCAGAAAAAAACTGTTAATTTGCATTGAAAAATAAAGAAATTACTTAGTGAACACTCACAGCATCATGATCAAGCAAAAAGAAATCAGAAAAACTGAGTTGCAGTGCTAAAATGGGTCCAAGATGGTGGATGAGGATTCACCTAAGCAAAGGACACTAACTGATGTCCCTGCAACTTCTGGTGACTGTTTTCCCCCTGTTTTACAAATGCAGACTATGTTGGACAACCTGCATGAAAGAATTAGCAGGGATCTGAATGCCCAGATTGCAGCTGTGAAAAAAGATGTTACCAAGCTAGAGATCAAAACAGACCGCATTGAGACAGCACTCGATGAACACGTAAGTTGACATTCAGAGCTCAAATCCAAGGTCTGTTTGCTAGAGAATCAGCTTACTTTCATTACCACGGAAATGGCTGATCTCAAAGATCGGAGCCGACGGAACAATATTCGCTTACGAACGGCTACTGTGGCTAAGGGGAGAGAGTTCCAGGACTTTACTTAACAATTACAAAGTAAAGGTATTACATACAGATGGGGCTTTCCAATGAAGATACTGTTCCAACATGATGGGCAGAATATTATAATTAATTCACCAAAGGAAGGAAAGGATTTTATTACCACCTTGACACCAGAAGACCATCGAAATCCTCAAACTCCCAAAAATCCCAGGAAATCAAAGAGAAGACAGATTCCTGCTCACCAAAAGTGATTTGCGAAGTGATTATTGTTCCGTTATGATATGAAAAAAAAATGTTTTTCTTATTTTTGGTTGGATTACTTACAGATTTATTGAGACCCCACAACTGCTATATTTATTTAAGCAAAACGTGAGAGGACTTATTTACTTTTCTATTTTGTGGTGAATCTGTGAAACCTTTTCCTAGTTACTTAGTTGAAAATATTTTCCTTATAGAACAAACAAAGTTACGTTTTTGATTATAATTATTTTGCTTGATTACCATCTATTGATTACAATTTCCTTTAGAAGGAATACACCTTTTATTATAAGGTGCTGTATCCAAGAAACAATTGGTTGAAAAATGCATATCCCTCTTTTTTAGTTAAATATTTGTTGTGTGTGAATAATACTAATATTCATGTTATACTAACCTTGTTATTTAATAATTCTGTGATAGTTTTGGCTACATAATACAAAATTATAACAATGCACTGCTGTCACTATCTCTATCCCCCTCTGTGTAGGCCCTTGGTTTCTTTTTTAATGGGTTCAGAGACACTTTATTTTCTCCTATACCCATGGCCTATACTACTTTTGTATATATATTTTTTTTAATTTGGCTTCATTCGGAAGTCAGAATTCAAGTTTTGATCCCTAATTTTTGTAAATGTTATTTTTCCTATTTTGTCCCCTGGGCATCTATTCAATTAATCAAAATTACATTTACAGAATATTCTGTATTAACAGAATATTCTGCTGACAAGCTCCATTATGGATACATTATACATACCATAGACCTTTACCCTTTTACCTTGTTTTTATGGATATTGTTTCAATAAAGAAGATTTACTTTACAATGGTTAGTGTGGTTAGCGACTTCGTTTCTTACCTTCCGTGGAGTTCTTTTCCTGTTTCAAATATGTTTACCATTCAACCTGGTGTATATGAGCTTCTGGAAATTGATTATAAAATTTTCCTTGTAACTTTTATATTTCTGCTATGCTTTGATTACTCTTGTGCAGATGTTGTTGTAGGCATTTCAGTTAAAACTGGATTTGACAAAACAAATAATACAGTCTATAAAAATATTCATTTGTTCTGGTATTAAAAATACTGTCATACAATGTAAGGGGCCTTAACACTCCACATAAAAGAAGATTAATAGCCAAATAAGCTAGATCTCAAAAAGCATATATACTTTGCATTCAAGAGACCCACTTTAAAGAAAATAATTATCACAATATTATGATAAAGAAATTTCCATTGCAATACCACTCTACATACAAGACCAAATCAAGAGGCGTATCTATCTTTTTTAATATAAATACGGCCCATTCCACTGATAAGATCATAGTTAATGAAATTGGGAAGTTTATCATCTGGGTTGGGAAAGTAAATAATGTGACTAATACCATAGTAAATGTTTACTTTCAAAATTCTAATCAGTTAAAATATTTGAGAAGCCTTTGGAAAAAGATAATGAAAGTGGTAATAGGAAAATTGATAATATGTGGCGATACCAATTTTGTACTGGATCAAAATATAGATATAATTCATTCCAGCTCAGTTGATGGTAGCAGCACTGACAGGCTGGCCACAGCTTGTACTAAAGTTTTGCATGATAACAGTCTTTATGATGCTTGGAGAGTGTTGCATGAAAGGGAAAAGAACTATGCTTACCACTCCGTTTCATGCAACATTAACTCCCGTATTGACCGATTTTTACTTGACGAGACTACGTTGTTATCTATTACCAAGGCTGAAATATTAGAAATAACATGGGCTGATCATACTCCTGTTGTTTTATATGTGTCTGAGTCTCTCCAGTCTACTCCAGATCACACCTGGAAATTAAGTGACCATCTTGATTTGGGCCTAGAAAATAAACACTTAGTTGAGAATATGTTAAAGCAATATTTTAAGGAAAATGGCAACCCCCGAGGTTTCTTGTGGAGTGGTGTGGAACGCACACAAGGCCATGTTAAGAGGTCACTTTTTACAAAGAGCGTCTTATCTGAAGAAGTCTAAATCTAAAAAATTTGCTAGGGTCAAAGCTCTATATAAGAGCCCCACAGCGATTGTAGATATTGGCACAGCCAGGTCACGGTCCTTTCCAATCAAGGGAGGAACACGACAGGGCTGTCCCCTTTCCCCCCTCCTTTTCGCACTAGCCATCGAACCCCTAGCCCAAGCCATTCGTTCCAACCCCGATATCACAGGGATAAGAATAGGATCCCATTCATATAAACTGAGCCTCTTTGCAGATGACGTCCTATTAAGCATCACATCCCCTCTCACCTCCCTCCCTAATCTCTATGATCTTTTAACAACTTTTGGCCACATTTCAGGTTATAAGATCAACCACAGCAAATGTGAGGCCCTTAACATAACGATTCCTGTGCCAATGGAACAGCTCCTTAAACTAAACTTCCATTTCCGCTGGAATCCAAACACCCTTACATCACTAGGGATTAAATTGACACCCCACACTCACCAGATATATTCTGCCAACTACCTCCCCCTGTTTGCTAAGCTCAAGAGAGATTTAACAACCTGGGCTTCCTACAATATGAAAAAAAAATCGTGTAGATAAGTGATCAACTGCCAGGGAGAACTGGGAACCAGGAAAGTGGCAAAATTAACTTTACAACTCAGTATAGTTTGGAATTTAATAAAATTAGATCAATCCTCAAAAACAACTCCCAGTATTAAAGACAGATGAAGCATTATCAAACATTATCGACAGAGGTATAAATTTTGTACCAAAAAAGGCTTGCACTTTAGGTAATAAACTGGCACCAAGCACTTTCTCTAATTCGACTACCAATAATAAGAAAACTTGGCTCTCTGTGACAGGCATGTATCCGTGCGGTCACCGAGTGTGTAAGTGCTGTGCCTTTATCGATAGAACTAATACTTTCACATCAACAGTAGGGGGTAGGATCTTTTATATAAAGGATTATATGAACTGCTGTACTGAATATGTAATTTATCTAATAATGTGTTCAAAATGTGGTATACAATATGTTGGCCAAACAACACGCCAACTAAAAAAACGGATAAGAGAACATTTATCTAGTATAGAGTTGAAGGATGTACAATCTCCCATTGGTAAACATTTTCTACACTGTAATGGTGGGTCCACAAGCTACTTTAAATATTGTGGCATTGAAAAGGCACACATTCCATTCAGGGGGGGTAATATTAACACCATTTTGAACCAATGGGAAGTCTTTTGGATTTTCCAGCTGAAAACCCGTACCCCCCAAGGGCTTAATGCCAAATATGATGTGGCCTGCTTTACAGGTTAGGACTTAATACTATACAATACTATAGGATTTAATATAATATTGTATACTATATATAGGTTCAACGTTATGTTTTAAACACTATTCAGTTTTCTATTATTCACTGCTTTCTGTCTTTTTAGTTTAGTTTATATTTATACACTGTATGTATTTTTGTCAATATTAACTCCATCTATTACTAATAATGATTTATTGTTTTTCTCTCTCTTTACTTGCATATATCCTATTTAGTTTCATTCTGTTTATTATATACACAATTTATTTCGTATTTACCCAACTGCCAAGATATATTGCCCTTTAACTGAGGGTTTGTGGTCTTCATTTTGAATCTTTATGCTTTTCTTCCCGTTTATGCAATGACACTGCTGCTCTATTAGCTTGTTTCTGTTGCCTGCCATTCATCTCCTTAATCATTGCTTGTTTCACACTGTATTCGTTCATATATGATTTATTTCTCCTCTCTCTAACCCTTGCTGCCGCTGGAGGGACGGTGGGCTGAGTTTCCGCCCTGGGGGCGTGCCCCGGCACCGGGGGGTGTGCCCTTCCCTCGCTATCGGGGACTGATTCCCGTATGTCCCCTGTGCGATCTAATCACCTCCTAGGGAGGTGTTAACCTGGTTCCCACCTATGGAGGCGTGGCCGCACTTTGGGGATGCGGCTCTCTTTCTCCCGACCGCTGGAGGTTTGGGCTCCCCTGCCGGTCTGTGGGAGGGGGGGGGGTGTCTCCTGGGGCGGTCATCGACTCGAGCTACCTCCCTCTCTCCACCGACAGCAGGTGAAACAGGTTGGTTTTTAATTTGTTTGTATATTTAATGATATCACTTTGTAACATTCTCAGACTGCTTTTGACAAAGCACCAGCAGGTGCGAAACGCGTCAAGCGTATGTTTGTTTCGTTTGCTTGTCTCCACGCTCCTATTATTGATTTTATTTTGGATTCTAATAAATATTCTTTTACTTGGAACTTTTTCTCCACTATATTATTGGATTCCTGGATTTTTTTTTTGCTGGCACATATCCTGGATTTCTTCCTACAATATGTCCCTTATGGGTAGGATATATGTGGTCAAAATGACAGTGCTTCCCAGATTACTTTATCTCTTCAGAAATATCTCCCTGTCCCTCTGTAAAATAGACGTGGAAAATATGCAGAAAGCCATATATCACTTTATCTGGCTAGGTCGCAAGAGCAGAATTTCGAAAACAACCCTCTATCTACCCAAAATCTCCGGAGGTTTAGCCTCCGCGCATATATACTCTTATTATATAGCAGCTCAATTGGCCACCGCCCTATCTTTAGCAGCATCACCACGCAACCAACGCTGGTTACAGCTTGAAGCAGACCTATGTCCCAAAGTAGACATCCAAAGAGTAATGTGGCTGACCAAACGACCGATACTTGAAACACAAAACAGTCCCACACTGACTCATACACTGACAGTCTGGTACACAAATATATACAAATTTCCCTTATCCTCCAAAGGATTTCGACTTACCCCTATCCTACAAAACCCCGATTTCCCACCTGGAGAAAGAATCTCTTTATTTCATTGGTGGTCTGAGAAACACCTCCTGACAGTAGGACGACTTTCTGGTACATGACAAACTGAGTACTCACTCCAACCTAGTGGACTCGCACACTTTACCCCAGTCTGAATCCTTTCGTTACTTACAAATAGCAAACTACGTTAGACAATTTCTGACTAAATACCCCACATGTGATAACACTTTTTTCGAGAGGATGTTCCAAAACCCCCCAAGACAGAAAGGAGCCATATCCCTTATTTATGCCTTCATTATGGGGGATAAGTATCCGAACCCACCCTCACATGAAAGTAAATGGGAACAAGAACTAGGAGAACAACTTGATAGGACTGAATGGACTTTTATTTATCAGAATCTCTGGAAAGTAACGTCTTGCACACTCATACAAGAAAATTGCATCAAAACCTTAACTCACTGGCACCTGCCACCCATACGCCTTCATCATATGTACTCAAATGTCTCCCCACTATGCTTCCGAAACTGCGGCGAAGAAGGCACATTGCTCCATACCTGGTGGCACTGTGCCCACGTACAACCATTGTGGCAATACGCATTCGATAAATTAAGTCAAGCCCTCAAGACCGTAATCCCGCTCCAACCATGGACAGCTCTATTAAGCAGAAAAGTCAACCAGGATTCAGTCAACAAACATGCTAACAGACTCATATTCAGGATCTGTACCGCAACTAGACTCACGATTGCCCATTGCTGGAAGTCATCAATACCTACCACCACCCAGCTGGATGCAAAAATCTAGCACATCCTCCGAATGGAGAAGATAACTGCATACATTAAAGAAACCTCCCCACAGTTCCACAAAATTTGGGACCCTTGGTTAACAGAATTCCATTTACTCGACCCCTCAAAACACCTATGGCATGCTTAGCACATCCAAGACCAACCAGACATCTCCCCGCAGAAGGCCCTTCACCTCTTTATATTCAACCCCCTCCCCCGCACTCCCCAATTTTTATTTTCTTTATTTACTTATATATTTATTTTTTTATCCCTTTTTCTTCTTTCTTTCCTTTTCTTTTTTCTTCACTGTTCCAAGTTTATTACTAAAGACCTCTATTTGTAATGTGTTAAAATACTTACAATTTATCTTGATCTTGTTTTTATATATTAATGATTCTATGTATGATCAAACAGTCATATTCATTTTCATTTATTTATTTTATTATCTGTTATTCTTACTGCAAAAAATATAACAAAATTAAAATACTTGCATTTTTAAAAAAACAAACTATATTTTCCTGATTTAAATGTGAATAATTGGCACACTAAATCAATTCAAAATTTAAATGACTTTTTACTTAAAAATAAATTCAGCATAGAAGATAATGCAATAAGAACACAAATTAATAATTGATAAAATTATAATTGAACATATCCTTTTAGCTGCTACAATGGTCATCCCCAGATACTGGAGGTCACCAACAATACCTACTATTCAAGAAGTTTTTAATTATATACTAGAAAATAAGGGGTACGAATTGGCCGTCAGATAACCTTCTTTGCATTTAGGTAACCTTAGGTACTACTGTGACGAATGGGAAACAAAGATTAAAAGAGAATATAGGTTTTGATTGCTTATATAAAGAAAAGTATTTGAAAATTGTTTGACAACAAAAAATGTTATTCTATTACACAATTATCAGAACTAGGTATCGTTGTTGCTCATATTGATTGTAAAGTTATTACGGGACCTCAAGTGCATAACACTTTTATAAAAATAAAAAACAATTGGAAAAAATTGGAAAAAAGGGGCAACTTTAGAAAAACTGTGAAATGTCATATTGATGGATACCTGGTGTTAAGGGTGAATATCCAATAAACTTCACGCTGACATATGACTCTATGCATATTGCCCCTGTAGGTCCCAAATACTTTAGATTTGGATTGTTGCAATTGAAAAAAAACCGAGCTACTGAAGTATTTGCTTTATTTACAATATCTGATAAATGCTCACGGATCCTGCACTTGAGCTTCCAAGTAGTACATCCAACATACTGTTTCTCACATTTATCACAAGAAATAACATATATAACCCCAGATGTACAACAATTTGCATATTGTTTGACTTCAAAGATCCTGCCATTTGATCTAGACATGATGCTTGCATTCTTTTTCATATATTTTCAAAATTTGCATATTTTATGGCCACAGGGGTACGTTCCCACACTGCATAACCAGTTCTCTTTACAGCTTTTCAGTTGGTGTCTATAAAATGACTAGGGGATAAATAGTCTCTTAGTGTTTTAGATTTTCTAGCTGTAAAATGTACTCCCTGGTCTAGAATTGTTCTATAATCCTTGTCTGCATTCAGAATAGGCAAATTATTTTTAATGATATCAACAATGGCCAATATATAATTCAAGATGTTACAGATGTGGTTTTAGTGTTTTGATGAATATTTGTTTTATTTTTTCATATAGTAATCAATTGTTGACGATCTCGTAATTTAGCTATAGACACTACTCTATCAATCATCCACGTTTTGTATCCTCTTGATTTTAATCTACTTGTAAGTTCTTGTGCTTTTAATTCACAGAGTAAAACACAGGGTTTCCTGCTGTAGCTTTCATCTAAGAAACAGTTCCAATACTAGATATATGAAGATTGCCTGTTAGAGTCAAATCTAAAAAATGTATAACCTTATCTGACCTGTCCATTGTGAAAACTTAATGTTATTGATCGTTAACAAATCTAAAGAATTCCTTAAATTCACTGTTACTGCCTTGCCAGATGAATAACAAATCAACGATGTACTGCTCATACCACTGCTGTCGTCAACATTCCTTACCCCAATGCTGTTTGCTATTGTTTTTCCGGTCTTAACTTTAGAACTATGATGTTTGTACCCCACTTATCTCTAGTAACAACCTCTGCTTTATTGTCATGTTAATTTCCCATCTCTGCGGGCCTTTAGCCCAAAGACTGTTAACTGCCTTCACTATTTTATTTTTGGTACCACATGCATGGGTGAATCTGTCTACAGATTTATTTCAAACTACTAATTCGTAGTGTCTTGCAAGAGTTTCTGCCCCATGTTTCTGAGATCCTTAACCCCTTAGTGACATGACTTTTTTGGCTTGTCCGACGCTTGGTGACATGGGCTGTTTTAACATTTCTGAGGTGTTTGTGTTTTGCTGTAATTTATTTCTGTCTCATTTAGTGTACCCGCACAATCTATATATCGTTTTTATCGTTATAAGAAGGGCTTTCTTTTGATACCATTATTTTGATAATAGCATATAATTTGATGTAAAAAAAATAATAAAATATGGCAAAAAAATTGAAAAAATTTTTTTTTTATGACTTTTATTTGAAAAATCGTATACTCATGTACAAGAGACAACAAAAAAACACTGCTAAAAAGTTTCTAATATATGTCCTGAGTTCAGAAATAGCCCATGTTTTTATGTTTTTGTGCTTTTTTATTCATGTTACAGGGCCAGAACTATAAGTGGTGCAAAGCTATTTTAAAATCCTTTCTTTCAAAATTAGCGAATGTGACATTGTAACACTGATTTCTGTACTAAATCCATGAATGACCCCCAACATGTACATATTTTTGAAAACTAGACCACTCAGGGCATTTAACTTGGGGTATTTTGACACATTTCATGTAGCCATTTTACCACCAATCTATGCCAAAGTTTGCAGCAAAAAATCTTTTTTTTAAATTTTTCACATATATTGCAATTTAGGTAAACATTACCTTAAAATGTGAACGGGTATTTCCAAATAACACCTCAATATGTGTTCAGCAACATCTCCTGAGTACAGGGATACCACCCATGCATAGGTTTGTTGGTTTGTTTTGGGGCTAAAAGGCCACATTTAGGGGGTGCGCATTTTGGTTTTCCAACTTGGAATTCTGACATGCAGAAAACTTGTGCCCATGTCCCATTTGGGACATTTTTGAAGCCAGAAAGTGTATTCTACCCCAAAAAACCATATATTTTTTTAAACTAGACACCCTAGGGTATTTCAAATGGTAGTATTTTAACACTTTTCATGCACTAATTCTACCACCAGCCTATGTCAATGTTATGGATAGTAATTTGTTTTTCACATTCAGTGTACATCGGGCATGAATTCACAGATCCTATTATGTGTCAGTACCAAACAACACCTTAATATGTGTTCAGCAACATCTCCTGAGTACAGGGATACCACCCATGTGTAGGTTAGATTATTTGGGGGCTAAAAGGCCACGTTTAGGGGGTGCATTTCCAACTTGGAATTTTGACATGTAGTCAGCCTGCACCCATGTTCCATTTGGGACACTTTTGAAGCCTGTCAAAGTATTTTACCCCATAAAACCATATATTTTGGAAAACTAGACATCCTAGGGTATTTAAAATTGTGGTATTTTAACACTTTCCAAGTGCTAATTCTACCACCAACCTATGTCAAAGGGTTGGGATGTCATTTTTTCCCCACACACATTGTAGTTCAGGCAGGAATTTTCAGATTCTGGTATTTGCCACTGCCAACCAACAACCCAATATGTGTTCAGCAACATCTCCCGAGTACAGGGATAGCACCCATGCATAGGTTTGTTGGTTTGTTTTTGGCTAGAAGGCAACATTTGTGAGATGCGCATCTCAAAATTCCAACTTGGAATTTTGACATGTAGTCAACCTGCGTCCGTGTCCTTTATGGGATATATCTTTGAAGCCAGCCAATGTAATTTACCCCCACCAAACCATATATTTTTTTATCGGTAGACCCCCATCACTACTTGTGGCAAGGGCTCAGCAGCCACCGATACATCGCTAGATGATGTATCAGAAAGCTGAATAGGGTCAAAATCGAACCCTGAGTCCGCGGCCTCAGAATCATTGCGTAAGCAGTGATCTCGAGCAAAGAAGGGGTTAATAAGAGCCTATCTAGTACTGTAATACATTACAGTACAAAGAAATGAATCCATAAAACAGTGCAGACAGCAAAACATACGGTTGCTGTGCAAGATTACAGCTTACACAGTGATGAATGGCAGGGAAGGGGTTAATACACAGTGAAAGACTTTCATAAAACCTGCCAATTTTATAAAATGTTTTTTTATATCACTAATACTGATCTGTCTCTTTCCGTCACTAAAATGTAAGTGAGGAGAGCGAGGCAGATCAATATTTGTGAATATTGATCCGACCAATTTTGATCTGACCAGGGCGAATGGTGAGCTTAATTGAGAAATCACCAAACCGCCTTTGCCACTAATTCGCTGTTACTGATCGCTATGCACTCAGGCAGCTTAAAAAAAAAAAAAATCTCAAATATTTTTACTTTACATGTAATCCCCTAGCGGGTATGTGTAAAAAAAAAAAAAAAAAATATGCAGACAGATAAAAATTGCTTTGGCGTCAATATCATTGCGTAAGCAGTGATCGACGGCAAAGAAGGGGTTAATAACTCTTATAAGAGCCTTTTTAGTACTGTAATAAATTACAGTACAAAAAAAATTAACCCCTAAAAAATGCACAAACAGCAAAAATAAATGCGCTGATGTGCACGATCACTGCTTATGCAAGATCAGTGGCAGGGAAGGGGTTAAACGCAGGGAATTGCTTGAATAATTTTTTTTTTATTGTTTTATTATTTGTGTGTTGTGTATTTATTGTTTTTTTTTAACTTTTACTTACTTTTAGAACTTTGATCTGTCTCTCTCCCTCACTAAAAAAAATGTGAGGAGAGGGAGACAGATCATAACTGGTCAGATCAATATAGAAACATAGAATGTGTCGGCAGATAAGAACCATTCGGTCCATCTAGTCTGCCCAATTTTTTTTTTTTTTTTTGAGTACTTTTATTAGTCCCCCGTTCCCGGTCTTATAGCTAGGATAGCCTTGTGTCTATCCCACGCATGCTTAAAATCCTTGACTGTGTTTACCTCTACCACTTCTGCTGGCAGGCTATTCCATACATCCACTACCCTCTCAGTAAAGTAATACTTCCTGATATTACTTTTAAATCGTTGCCCCTCTAATTTAAGACTATGTCCTCTAGTTGTGGTAGTTTTTCTTCTTTTAAATATACTCTCTTCCTTTACTGTGTTGATTCCCTTTATGTATTTAAATGTTTCTATCATATCCCCCCTGTTACGTCTTTCCTCCAAGCTATACATGTTAAGATGCTTTAACCTTTTCTGGTAAGTTTTATCCTTCAACCCATGAACCAGTTTAGTAGCCCTTCTCTGAACTCTCTCCAAAGTATCAAAATCCTTCTGGAGATACGGTCTCCAGTACTGCGTACAATACTCCAAGTGAGGTCTCACCAGTGCTCTGTACAATGGCATGAGCACTTCCCTCTTCCTACTGCTAATACCTCTCCCTATGCAACCAAGCATTCTGCTAGCATTTCCTGCTGCTCTATTGCATTGCCTACCTACCTTCAAGTCCTCTGAAATTATTACTCCTAAATCCCTTTCCTCAGATGTTGAGGTTAGGACTGTACCAAATAGTCTATATTCTGCTTTTGGGTTTTTACGCCCAAGGTGCATAATCTTGCACTTGTCCACATTAAATGCCAGTTGCCACTGCTCTGACCATTTTTCTAGTTTAGCTAAATCATTTGCCATTTGGCTTATCCCTCCATGAATATCAACCCTGCTGCAAATCTTTGTATCATCAGCAAAAAGACATACTTTGCCAACAAGACCTCCTGCAATATCGCTAATAAAAATATTAAAGAGAATGGGTCCAAGAACAGATCCCTGAGGTACCCCACTAGTAACAAGACCTTGCATCGAATATACCCCATTGACTACAACCCTCTGTTGCCTGTCACTCAGCCATTGTCTAATCCATTCAACAATATTGAAATCCAAACTCAAAGATTTCAGTTTATTGATAAGCCTTCTATGTGCGACAGTGTCAAAAGCCTTACTGAAATCTAGGTAAGCAATGTCTACTGCACCACCCTGATCTATTATTTTAGTTACCCAATCAAAAAAATCAATAAGATTAGTTTGGCATGATCTCCCTGAAGTAAACCCATGCTGTCTCTGATCTTGAAATCCAAGCGACTTTAGATGTTCAACAATCCTATTCTTTAACAAGGTTTCCATTATTTTCCCCACTACTGAAGTAAGACTTACTGGTCTATAGTTGCCCGCCTCCTCCTTACTACCTTTCTTGTGAATGGGCACAACATTAGCTAATTTCCAATCTTCTGGAACCACTCCCGTTAATAATGATTGGTTAAATAAATCTGTTAACGGTTGTGCTAGTACACCACTAAGTTCTTTTAATAACTTTGGATGTATCCCATCAGGTCCCATCGACTTATTTGTCTTTACTTTAGACAGCTGAAGTAAAACCTCTTCCTCTGTAAACTTACATGCATCAAAAGACTCATTAGTCTTTTTCCCTAAATGAGGTCCCTTACCCTCATTTTCATTTGTAAAAACTGAACAAAAATATTCATTAAGGCAGTCTGCTAAGCCTTTATCCTCTTCTACATAGCATCCTTCTTTTGTTTTTAATCTAACTAATCCTTGTTTTACTTTCCTTTTCTCATTTATGTATCTAAAAAATGTTTTATCCCCCTTTTTCACTGACTGGGCTATAGTCTCTTCTGTGTGTGCTTTGGAAGCTCTTATAGCTTGCTTTGCCTCTTTCTGCCTACTCTTATAGATCTTTCTATCTTCCTCACTCTGAGTATTTTTATAATTACTAAATGCTAGCTTTTTATTTTTTACTATTTTAGCCACCTCTGCAGAGTACCACAGTGGTTTCTTCAACCACTGTTGAATATTCTTCAATATAGGGTTAATATTGATCTGACCAGTCAGTGGGGATGTTCAGCAGAACATCCCCACTGCCTGTCAGTGTGCCTGGCAGTCACTGATTGCCTCTGTGAAGAGGCAATCGTGTGACAGCCAGAGAGCACAGGAAGCAGGTACTTCCTGCCTCCTGTGCTCTTGCCCTTAGAAGGGCAGCGCCATCTTGGTCACCCAAGATTTGTGGGTTTTTTGTGTTTCTGATTGCCTCGACTTGCGAGGCAATCAGAAACACTTTCTGAGCATAGGAAGCGAAAGATTCGCTTCCTATGCTCGTTTTTGAAATGCCCGCGTTTTAAAGGCTCTGTGCCTTTAAAACCGGCATTTCGATCGCTCTCCGGAGCGATCGAAATGCCGACGGGCATTTTTTTTAGCATTGTACGATGCTTCCATACGGAAGCATCGTTACAATGCCCTTAGAGCACTGAAAGCGGAAAAACTCCGCTTTCAGTGCTCGTTTTGACACAGGACGGACTAGGTCATTTAGTCCAACCGCAAATGTTTTTCCATATATATAAAAACACTGCAAGATAACCGTTTGTAATATAACAAAGATCACTATGGGAAATACTGCTGAAAGAAACGCCCTCATCCACTTAACTACCAGCTGATATGTGGAGTCAATCACAGAAGGCAGATGAGTGGCTATAAAAGGAAAAGGAGTGGTAAGGACATCATTCCCTGATGAAGTTCCCTCTGGAACGAAACGCGTTGGATTGAGTTTTTTTGCTCTTTGTGAGCCACCGTAGAGACGTATCATCACACACCAGGCTATCATAACGAGGCACCAAAGCGCACGGAGCCGCCGTTTTTTGCCACTGGGACTGTGTTTTACATATACGGACTCGACCTGTATACAACAGACTTCTATCATCGTTTTTCTATCGCATCCTAAATGTTTTTTAACTATTAAAGGATACATTGTACTGGAGAAGAATCTTCCCGTTTATTGGAAAGCAGCTATCCCAGGAGGGGGCAAGTATATGATTTTTCATGCTGATACCTAGCTCCTGAGTCGTTGGGAGCTAATTTTGTGAGTCCATTACCTTGGGCTGTACCAAAAACCTTTATATAGTTCATACTTGCACTATTTTGTGTTTCTACCTTTTGTTACAGGTTTATAATCGTGAATACCTGCAGCAAGTATATTACATTTGTTTTGTGCACTTGCATATATGCACTTCTATTTATTTTTATTTTCACCATATCACGTATGATCACATAAGGTGGAATATATATATATTAAGCATTGTCAGCTATTTGATTCTCTTTGCCATATTTGCCACCTATGAGGTTTACACAGCTTGTTTTATACCAATTACCTATAAGTGTCCAGGAGCTGTGCGCTGTCACTGCCACTTGTTTTCTCACTGTGTCACTAACGCCTCGGCACACAGGACGGACCTAGTCCGTCCTGTGTCGCCAAGGGGTTAATATCATAGTAACCTAGTTGTTTACGTTAAAAAAGATCTAAGACCATCAAGTTCAACCCTTCTATCTATCCTTCTTGCTGTAGATACAAAAGAAGGCAAACATTCCCCTAATTAAACCATTTAAAATTTTACTGCTTAGGGCAGTGATGGTGAACCATTATGGACCTGAGTGCCCAATTTCCTGCAGGCAACCAAGTTCCAGACCTTAAAATGTCAACACTGCTTTATTTTAAATACCCACATACATACTCTCACACATACACACAGCACATGTATACCCACATACAACATACTTCACATATACAAACATACACATACATACAGCACAAGTATACACACCTACATACAGCACATGTATACACACATACATAAGCACACTTACAGCATATGTATACATTCATTCTTACTCACACTTACATGCAGCACAAGTACACACACATACAGCACATATATACCCACATGTATACACACATACAGCATATGCATACACACATACATACAGCACATGTATACACACATACATACTCACACATACATACAGCACATATATACACACACTCACACATACATACAGAACATGAATACACACATACTTACTCACACTTACATACAGCACATATTTACACAGATTCTTATTCACACTTACTCACACAAACATGCAGCACATGTACACACACACACACACACACACACATCCATACAGCACATGTATACACACATACATATTCACACATACATACATACAGCACATGTATACACACATTCTAGCTCACACTTACATATTCACACATACATGCAGCACATGTACACACACACACACATACAAACATACAACACATGTATACACACATACACACCTACTCATACATACATTGCAGGAAGTCTCTTCCTTGGCAGAGCTGCTGGAGCTGCTATGCTGCTGTGTGAACAGGGGGCGTGTCAGCTGTCAAGCTGATGTCGGGAGAGGAACCGGCAGGCTAAACCAGACTGCAATGTGGAGGGGTGTGCAGTTACTGAAATGATTATCCTGTTGGCTCCTGAGAAATAACACTGATGTAATTGCTCAGGAGGCAACAGGATAGCATTTCTGTAAATATTTATTTTTGCAGTGAATTTTATCTTTGGGCCAATGGAGCTAGGATTAGGGGCTTCAGCCCCACAACTCCCCCTAGCCACGTGTGCCACAACAAAAAGCTTGGCGTGCCAGTTTTGGCAAGCGTGCCATAGGTTCGCCATAACTGGCTTAGGGGATACATTCCTTCTTGACTATAGAGGCACTCAGATTTCTCTTTGGATTAACCCTTTAAGAACCAGGGATTTTCCTGGGCCAAGGACCAGAGCGTTTTTCAATTTTTAATACGCGGCTTTTGAAACATAATTTTCCTCTCTCTCATTTAACGTACACATACAAGTTATATGTTGTTTTTTTAAAGGACAGTTAGAGCTTTCTTTTGATACCCTATACATAAAAATGATTTACATTTTTTGTATTAAAAAATACATATAAAAGAGGAAATTTGAGGAAAAAAAAAGTTTTTCCCCATTATTTTCCCAATAATAAGCTACATAACTAGTGCAACACTAACCCACTTATCCCCCCCTAATTAACTAACTAATAAAAAAGAAAAATATTGGTTCCCAAACCCCCCATAACAAAAAAAGACAGAAAAAACTCTGAAGAGTGCGATGTCAGATCAGTAAAAATCATGCAACAGGCATGCAGGGGTTACATTTTATTAAAAAAAATATATTCAAATTACCTTTATTTATTAAAAAAAACTTTATAAATTGTAAAAATAAAAAAATCTGTTAAAAAAAAACTAAATGAGGGCCATAAAGTGGAAGGAAACTGATCACAGTTAAAAACATCAGCAATGAAAGAAAAAATAATTTTTTTATTTTAATTTATTTTCCCTCTGTGTATTTAATTAATTTATTTTTACTTACAGGTCACTCTCTGTGCTTCACTATAAGAATGTGAAGCACAGAGTGAATTAGAGGCAAAGTCAGTGTGTGAACACACTGACTTTGCCATCTAATTTGCATGTTATCGCGGTGTTCACTCAATCACCGCGATCACATGCCCGGAAATGCACCGATCGGGTCCAGGAGCTTTGCCTCGGGTGCGAGGCTTAGTCCTGGACCCGTTGCAGACTAGCTGGCAGTGCCCACGGAGCGCACCGCCGGCTAGACTGCATGACGAGTTAACTCGTCATAAGGTCGCTAATACGGCGGCTCTTATGACGAGTTAACTCGTCATAAGGTCGGGAAGGGGTTAAGCTCTAAAATGTTAATGTTTATTTTATTATTTATAGCCCTGCATATTCTGCTTTTTGAAAAAAGTATTCAGGCCATTTTTCAAAGTATCTATTATATACATTAGCACCACTTCTCTTGGCAGTGAATTCCATACCTTAAGTGTCCTTACTGTGAAGAACCCCTTCCTTTGTTGTCTATGGAATCTTTGCACTTCCAATCTCAGAGGATGACTTCTTGTTCTTTATACATTTCTGTTAATGAACAGGTCACTGGAGAGCTTTTTATATCAGCCCTACACATATTTATATATGGGGTCTACTCAACATGCCCTGATCTTTGGCCCCGAAATAATGCTTCCGAATATCGAACTGAAGTGGCTCTGGACCCCCATACGAACTATTGCTGAAAGCTAGCCAAAGGCTCCCAGCACCCTAATATACCTACATGGTGTGCCAGGGCAAGTCATTTACAAGACTGGGAGCAGCCCACTGCTTCCAGCTCTCAATCTACCTATATTAGTGGCATGTATTAATGAAGCTAGGGGCTTTTCAAGGGTCTACCTACCCCCATACCTCTACCTTGCCCATGTAATGGGGCTACAATTCAATTAATGTTAATCTGGCCTGGCCCCACAGATTTTAATTATTTGTTTTATGTCTAAGGACTGTTGGGCAGTCCCTGGACCCTTCATTATAGCAGGGATGGAGAGGTTTTTTAAAATTTTCATAAGATCTCATTTGATCAGCTGGATCACCCTGTCCCCCATATCTATTAGTAGTCTGTGGGACATTAACATACTAACATAGTTGTTTAGGTTGAAAAAGACTTAAAGGGGCCACTTACACTATATTACCTTATATCCTGGTAATTTAAAACAAACACATATATACATCATATACCACTGTTTTTATCATATATATATATATATATATATATATATATATATATATATATATATATATATATATATTCATCCAACATGCAAAAGCAATCCACTCTCCGTGTACGATATACAATTTCTATTGCCCGGTTGCTATTCAGTCTAATATCCACAAATCCACAGGTAATGAAAAGCACTCACGGGACTTGCACGATAATCTTCTACTTTAATATATTACAACGTTTCGGGCAAACCAATAGCCCTTTGTCCAGCACAATGTTGCAACATGGTCTGAAATCTTCCAGCCAGTCTCACTTTACAACTGTTGCCAAAGCCTGCATGATGATGTCACAAGATACTATCCTGCTCTCTTACTGGCTCCTGTGTATCATCCTGGGCAGGACTAGGTAGCTGTGCACACCTTTGTTTACCTGCCTTCCAACACAAAGAGAGGAGATTGATCTGACCAAACAGGATTGTAACTCCACCCCCATGTGATGTAATAGCTACATTACTCTCCCATTCAATGCAAATCTATGATCAGAATTCTGACTTATAGACTGCATTCTGTGCACTGAAGTGAGAAATTTTTGCTGTAAAGTCATTAGGGGGTGGCACCCAAAAACACTATATTTCACAAAATGGTGGCACCCAATCACAGTTGTTTAGTTACATATTTTATATAATACAGTCACATAACAAAAACAAAATACATATCTGAAAATCTGAAATCAACAATACAAAATAAAAAACATAAAACCTTTTCATTTTTGGTGGGAGTGTCCCTTTAAGTCCATCAAGTTCAACCCATCTACCTATTATTCCTGCTTTTGATCCAAAAGAAGGCAAAAACCCCTAAAAGGAAGCTATTTTGAATTTTGCCACTTAGGGGGAAAAATTCCTTCTTGACTCCATAGGGCAATCAGATTTCTCCTTACATCAAGAAGCACTATTATTAATGTCTTGCTTTTCATAAAAACAAAAAACATGCAGACCATTTTTAAATCCATGTATTGTATTTGATAGCACACCTCTCTTGGCAGTGAGTTCCTTATCTTTATTGTCCTAACTGTAAAGAATCCCTTCCTTTGCTGTTAATGAAATTGTTGCTCTTCCAGTCTCAGGGGTTGACCTCTTGTACATTTCTGTTAATGAACAAGTCACTGGAGAGCTCTTTATATTGGCCCTGCCCATAGTTAAATAATGTTATCATATTCCCTCTAAGACGCCTTTTTTCTAGCATATATACCGTATTTGCTCGATTATAAGACGACTCTGATTATAAGACAACCCCCCAAACTTTGCATATTCCTTTAGGAAAAAAACTAAAAGCCTGAATATAAGACTACACTATAGGAAAAAAAGTTTAACTTGTATATATGTAAATTGCTTTTTAATATTTAAGAAAAATGTTAAATTATACAAATGCATTTCTTGTTTTTATTTCCTTTTATGTGCCAATGCGGCCTCTCTCCCCCTCCCCCAGCTGTCTCTCCCCCCCCCAGCATTGTCTCTCTCCCCCCCCCAAACTTCTCTCTCTCTCCACCTCCCTCGTCTCTTCCCCCTCCCCTTGTCTATCTCTATCCCCCCTTGTCTCTTTCTATCTCCCCCTCCCCTTTTCTCTCTGTCCCCCTCCCCTTTTCTCTCTTCCCCCTCCCCTTGTCTGTGTCTCCCCCCTCCCTCCCCTTGTCTGTCTATGTCTTCCCCCCTCACCTGGTTTCTTTACCCTGGTCCGTCATAATAGACTGCTGTGTCGGGCAGCATGGAGGATGTCTGCACATATCATGCAGGCATCTCCCGGCTGCCCGATTCTCCCTGGTCGCTAGCGGGGCAGCGGAGGATGTCTGCGCGATGAGCGCAGACCCGGCTTCATTATAGAAGTCCCGGCGGTCGTGCCGGGCGGCAGCAGGGGAGATCTGCGCTCATTGCGCAGACATTTCCCTGCTGTTAGAGAGGGGGATCCAGGTCCCCTGCAGCTCTGCGGGGGACCTGGATCCCAGTCTTATAATCTGACCTCAATTTGAAGTCAGATTATAAAACGACCTCTAAAAAAACAGAAAAAAACCTCGTCTTATATTCGAGCAAATACGGTAATTGCAACTTTTTTAGTCTCTCTTCATAACTAAGATCCGCCAATCCCCTTATTAATGTGGTAGCCCTCCTTTGCACTTTTTCTAGTTCAATAATATCCTTTTTAAGGACTGGTGCCCAAAATTCTACTGCATATTCAAAGTGAGGTCTAACCTTTGACTTGTAAAGAAGCATGATGATACCTCCATTGTATACATGCCAATATCGTATTGGCCCTTGCAGCTGCTGACTGGCATTGAGCATTATTGCTAAGTCTGTTATCTTGAACTATTCCTAAATCCTTTTCATTAGTAGTTTTGCCGAGGACAATAGTATTTAAAGTATATGTTGCTTTGTTATTATTTTCCCCATAACTTTACATTTTTCTATATTGAACCTCATTTGCCACTTGCTTGCTCAGTCCCCACTCTGTCCAAGTCTTCCTGCAAAGAATAAACATCATGGTTAGTCTGTATTACCTTACCTAATTTTGTGTTATCAGCAAATACTGATGAGACATGGCTCATTGATCATAGATCATTAGTAAACAAACTAACAGACCCTAGAAGGGGGCCTAAAACAGAAATCATTGTGATTTCTATAAGGGGAGGGTTATAAAACAAATTCATGGGGGAAGGTTTTTTTCAAAATAAGTCCAACTCAACAGTTGAACTTAGTCTGGCAAGCATTTTTTTCCTCCACCTTTTGAAATAAATAGGAAGAAGTATAATCTTGCTACCTTTATTTTCGGCTTCACCGCATTTCAATCTTGGCAAGATGGTTATTATCTTGGACTATAACAGGGCTTGACAAATTTGATTTAAATCTAGGAACCAGCTGAAAACTTTAGGAGCCAGTACCAAACGCTGAGTCACAAAGAAACATGCTTGGGTCCCAGTCCATATACATATATAAATGACATACACTTATGGATACACACCATTTTCACACATACTAATGTGCACACAAGCTAACACACATACATGCACAAAACACTTGCTCACCCCCAAATACAGACACATCCCTAAATGCTGACACACACTAACACATGATTTCACTATTACATCCATGCACGAACACATTAATATGCACTTAAATGCCAACACACACATACACAGGTCACACACACTCAAACTGAGATACACTAACACATGCAGACACAAATACACATACATACATACACACACACACACTAACACATGCAGACACAAATACATACACACTAATATCCTGATACAAACACATGCAGACACAAATACATACACTAACACATGATTTCACTCCTACATAAATGCACAAACACATTCATATCCACTTAAATGCCAACACACACCTACACAGGTCACACACACACTGAGATACACTAACATATGCTGTCACAATTAAATACACACTCTAATATGCTGATACACACACTAACACATGCAGACACAAATACATACACACTAATATCCTGATACACACAAACACATGCAGACACAAATACATACATTAACACATTATTTCACTCTTACATACATGCACAAACACATTCATATCCACTTAAATGCCAACACACACCTACACAGGTCACACACACACTGAGATACACTAACACATGCTGTCAATTATATACACATTGAGTGTGTGCTGATACACACACTAACATATGCAGACACAAACACATACATACACACTAACATGCTGTCAGACAGATTCTGACACATTCATAAAAACAAGTGCTGAACCCACACATACATGTTAACACACATTCTAATACACACACTATTTACTTACTAGACTTACAGTGGGAGGTTGGAGACAGACCCTGTATCACTGCTGAACCGGGCAGCTGGAAGTTTTCCCTCCATTTTGAGGCAGCAGTAGGAGGTCCCATCACCTCTCACATGCATCTCCTCACTGCAACAACTACAGCCCCTTGAGAAGCAGGAACAGGAAGCCGGGTGGAGGAGCTAATCGGCAGGCTGTTCTGTGCTGCTTCTCCCACACTGCTCCTTATCTGATCGGTAGGTAAGTGATAGCAGAGTGTGGGATCAGGACATTGCAGTTTACTCTGCTGAAAGAGTGTTCCAGGCGCCAGGAGCCAGAATCTAGTTGCCATGCTGACCTGGCGCCCGGTATTTGTCGAGCCCTGGACTATAGTGAGAGGACCCCTATTGTCTTCAGACTAAGATTGTTTCATTGCAGAATTATAACCATCAATTTTGTTTACAACCCAGGACCTGACGTGCATAAATAACAGTCTAAGCAGATCTACAGCAGCCAGTTTAGCACTCAGAGCAGGGTATTTATTGGGTTTAACTAGAAGAAGGTTAAGTTACCCAAGTCATTGAAGAAGATTATTTTAGTACAAACAGCAAAGAGATACATATGGAATTTTGCAAACATCATTCGGTGGCCTTAGTAGGTTTTTTGGTTAACAAGAAGAAAAGAAAACAAGAAGAAAAGAAAACCTTGATGATTAGGTACCAACTAGTGGAACACTGCTGAGCAGGATGACGTGACAAAAGAAAGGGAATTGGGACAGTCTCCTGGTATTATTCAATTTAGCAAAAAGCCATTGTTTGATCTGAAAACAAAGTTAAGTTGAAGTTGACAGCTTAGTTTTTGAAAGCAGCCATTCAACCATTCTGTAACACTGTCTCCAGCAAAATGTTGCCATTACCCATTTCTATATCTGACACATTGAACTTTCTTTCTTGTTTTTCTAAGGTCACTTGAATCAGAGTGAATTCCTTTCTTTTCTGACTTTTTTTCTGCCATCAAAGTTCATTCTGTGGATCAAATGTGGCCCATCTGATAGCAATGCCCATCTGACTTAACTATACACAGGGGCGTGTCATGACCCTGAGTGACAGGCGTCCTGCCAGTCTAGTGCACGCCTGTCACTCAGGGACACCATGTATATTGTGTATTTGCGGGAGTTTGTGTGCTATGAATTTTCATATACTTTTCGTGCTGGTCGAATTGGCAACAGAGTGAGTGACATCCGTCTCCCGGATGCATTTCCAGGGTTTGTGTGTTCTCTGTCCAGAGCACACAAACCCCAGAAATACACATTGCAGCTGCTCCGTGCTAGGTGTGCGGCGCACACTAAGCACATATGGAGCATCCGCGCCTGACTATACATACGATATATACATGAATATTATAAATTTATAGTTTTTTTTTAATAAAGTTGGTTTAAAATGTTTTAGACTGTTTTTGTATTACTGTTAAATAACAAGAAAAAAGATATTGTATTGAAAAGTTGCTGTAAATAAAAAAAATGTAATGTAGCCCCAAAACACATGAATTTCTGAGGATGTGGCTCCTTTATTTGTGATCCTGTGACCCACTTCAGAAGAAAATAGAAATCTCAGTTTGCTATACTTGAAAACCAAGTACATCTCAATGTATCTTTCCTCTTAAAAAGTTGGACTGGGAAAATTTCCGGAAATCCACCTGCCTGGTTCCCTGCTAATTGGTCCACTTTTACCACATTGCACGATTATTTGCTCATTAAATATAACCCTTCATTAACTTTCAGAAGTCTATTATCTGTAAACATTGTATTTTTCAAATGTGCTTTGAAAAAAATGGTTTTCGGAACATTAATATAATGGTGCAATGCTATGGGGCTGGCATAATAATATGATGCATTGAGGCAGGTATACAATTGTTTCCAGGGTTGGTTTTTAGACTCCAGTTTTGAAAATACTTAATTATTATTAGTTATTTAAAGATAACAAATGTATAATCTAATTCCTCTGATCCCTAGATTTTGCGTAAACAAAAGAGAAATGCAAAGATAAAGAAACAAGATTCAAAATATAATGGTGTAATATATAAACAATAACTGGTATAGTTTTGAAAGGAATTCTGTCTTTATCTGGTTGAGATTAATCATGTAAAATACTTAAATTACCCATGAGCAACACATCTACTACCACAATAGTATTGATATTACTGATAAATGTTGATTCTGGGAAGGCAACAGCTTCAGTGCCAGCATACTGCACCCTTAAGCAGCCCCGTTCCTTAGGGAGTCTAAGTACACATCTTGATCTCTAATTCCATCAACAGCTTGGTCCCAGAAACTCCTTTGCTAGTGGCTTTACACTTGTAATTTCTTCCACCAATAACTTAGTTCTCATGGTGCTGTTTAGACAATTTATTTCATGAACTTGGTTTATAGAGCAGCCTTATAAATACCTTTGATCCTGGACATTCCTGTAACAGCAGCAGGGTCTTTCAGAATATCTCATGCTTATGAGAGTTTGGATCTACCTCCCTTCTCCTTCTCCACTGATTGGCCTGCAGGGGTTAGTTCATGTATAAGTCTTGGCCATCACTGCTATGGATTACGACTCCTCCTCTTTTTGACACTGCAGTTCATTCAGCTGAAGCCCATTTTTGCTTTGATGTTGCCACACCATGGTCGTCTGATGCTATCGTAGGGTATGGCTTTGTTGTGGAAGTTAAATACAATTATTCCTGACTCCAGTGTACTGGTTCTCATTCAACTTGTAAGTGTACAACAATAGCTTAGGCCTTAAGGGTATAACCATTGGAAGCAAGGTGTCACTCAACAGTCTTTAACTGTTCAAAGTCCACCAGAGTCTTACTTAAGAGTAATTAAAAGGATACTACCATGTTAGCTTTGGAAACAAGTAAAGTTAAAATTATAGCACTTATTGGCTAATTGTGAGTTTGATTTCAAGCATTCAAGATTTCAACCCCCTGCAAGCATCAGAACGGTACGATTTGATCCTGGCCACCAATCACAAGGTGATCGTTGGCCAGGAACACTAAGGCAGAGACCCAATCAGAGTCTTAATACACCCTGTAGGTCCCTGCCAAAAAATCAAAGCTGTTTATGGACGTACTATGCTGTCCTGGCATCTTTTAGGCACTGAAAATCAGGACGGCATAGTACGTCCTAGCGTTGGGAAGTGGTTAATTACATGCTAGGTCAACACAGTATGCACAGTGTGATGAGCCCTCGTTGTATCCCACAAAATAAATATCATACAAATCCCATCATGATCAGCCAGCCACTTAATCCCTTAGTGACAGGACTATTGTGGAATTTTTTTTCCCAAAAGTAGTATTTTTTTCCCCTAACCATTTTTTGCTACAGTGACCTTTTGACTCCAACCCTAAATCTACCCCATCCCTAAAGCTGACCCTTGCAGTAACCCTAATCCTAGCCCTAACTAATTGGAAGTCTAGGATTAGTAGATCTAGGGATAGCTTTTTTTTCAATGTAATGTTGCTGACTGCAACAGTAACAGCAACAAAGAAGCAGAAACGACAATTAAAAAAAACAGTTGGCGGTGAAGGGGTGTTTAATGTAGAATACAAAAAAGTGCAAATCCACAGCAGCAGTCAGTGCAAGTCAGGTAATAGAGAAAGCTTGATGTGTTTCATGCACCTGGTGCTTAATCATAATGATTAAGTGCCAGATGCACGAAACGTGTCAAGCTTTATGACCTGACTTGCACTGACTGCTGCTGTGGATTTGCACTTTTCTGATGAAGCACCGGGTGCGCAAAACACATCAAGCTTTCTCTTTTACCTGACTTGCACTGACTGCTGCTGTGGATTTTCACTTTTTTGTATCCTACATTAAAAACCACTTCACAGCCAACTGGTTTTGTGAGTGCCATTTCTGCTTCTTTGTTATATTTATTGTCTATTGGTGCTGGCCGTGCACCTGCAGAGGCACCAGAGATCAGTCGAAGGGAGACATTAGTTCCTAACCAGCTTACCCACCTGAGAAGCCTGGATTATTTGTTTTTTTGCAACAGTAACAGAGTGATGGAATTATTAAGCATGCTCCTCTCCAATATGGTGCCCCCGAAGGTGATTATGGTGCCCGGAGGGGGGCAGTTTTGGTGCTGCAAGATTCCTCAACATCAAGGCATCATAGTAGCACTGGCATCGATCTTTGCCTATACGTTTTTTGCAGGTTTTGTTGTGGAGCTCGTGATATGAATCAGGACGCCGGGGGGCAGAGTCTGGGGAGGTGAGTGACGGCGCTACAGTGCATGCAAACCGTGTTACAAACCGTGTTAAAAAATGGCTTCAGATCCTGGCACCTGAAGTAACGATCGCTAATGCGCATTTGCATTGTGCTGTGGATGAGCAGTAGGCAATCTCTGGTATCTGGGACACTGGAGAATGTGATCAGGACCACGGAATTGAGGTCCGGAATTCCTCCTTCCCAGTGAGCTCTACCTCTGTCCCGCTTTTCGGGACAGAGGTAGAGCTTGATGGGACAGCTGGACAAACCTTCCAAATCGGGACTGACCTGTGCTTACACAAGGCATATTACTTTTTTGTTTTGTTGCTGTGCAGCACTGTGCTTAGGGTTGCCACATCAGCCATTTTTCACCGGCCACATAAAACTTTTGCATGATGCCTTGCAGTATGTAGAAGGAGTGGCGGATGCTCCATATGTGCTCGGTGTGCGCCGCACACCCAACACGGAGCACCCGCGCTGTGCATTTCTGGGGGTTTGTGTGCTCCAAGCACACAAACCCCAGAAATACATCCGAAAGACTGTGCTGTGTTGAATTAGGCAACAGAGTCACTCACTCTGTTGGCAATTCAACAAGCACAAAAATTACACGAAGTTTCGTATACTTTTCGTGCCTGTTGAATTGGCAACAGAGTGAATGACTCTGTTTCCGAATTCAACGCAGCGTCATCTTTCGGATGTAACGACATCTCTCGGGTATTTCTGGGGGGGTTTTGCACTGGCTATTCTCAGCACACAAACCCACGGAAATACCCGAGAGATGTCGTTCCTCCGAGTGACAGGCAGCACGCCTGTCACTCAGGGGCACGATACGCCCCTGTGTGGAAGTCATATAATAATATATGAATATACACTCCTACACGGAACCTTACTGAAGACACCATGTAAAGTAACAGAAGCTTTTCAAATGGGGAATTGAAAACAAGAATGAAGCGCAGACAGCATGGACTCTGAGTTTTAAACACACGCGGTGCTCAATCACTGGTGCCTTTACACGTAATGATCGTTCAGATCATCACGGAGCATTTCCTGGATGTGCAGTGTGGATGATGGGACATGGCCTGGGCTGCCAGAGAGATGGAAACAGGGGAGGCTGGGGAGCACAGATTGAAAAAGGGGGGGAGGGTTCACAGTGAGCAGAGATTGAAACAGAGAGGGGGTGGGAGTGTCCCTTCAAGGCCAAAGTTTGAGAAAGTCTACCATTCAGCTGCATTGCAGAATTATTCCAACTCAGCTTCTTTGGCCGTATTTGAAATTCTCTTTTCAATTCCTCACAATTCCCTTTTTATTGAGTAGACCCTGTATTTTTGGCCTCATTAATAGAACAAAAGATTGTTTCAAATGTTGTTTATTGCCAGCTCTGCATAGTTAAGGACATTGCACAACTATGGAATTCCCATAGATATTGTTTTTCATTAAAACATTTTTACATTTGACTATTATAGCCCAAGTAAATTAGGCAGATTATCTATCACCTATGTGATTTGATTAGCAATACAATCACTCCATGAAAATTTTAATATCTTTCAACTAGTATAAAAATAGCAATTTTAAAAGTACTCGCTTAAGGAAAACTCGCTTAAGTAAAACCGCTTAATAAATAAAGTTTGTGATGTTAACAAGTATCTAGTATTGTTCATTTTTAAAAGCCTTGCTTTTCCAACTAAAACCAATTAAAAAGAGGTGTCATGATTCAGAAACAGCTGTTATAAACACCTGTTCTGCATCTCAGCCGTTAACAGCAAGCTTCCACTGCATCACAGAAAAAGCCAAGGGTCACCCATTTTCTGCACCAATTGTCCACTACCAAAAAACTGAAAAAAAACTGTATTTAGGTGTTGAAAAACATTTGTAGATAGGGGTGATTGAAGAAACATCATTTATAAATAATCTACTATGTGTATGTAGTGTATTAACTAAGCTCAGTGTTTCACCAGTTGAGTTCCTAAAGTTTATTCCAGCACTAAATTCTTCTCTTTTTTTGCATTTTCAAGAGCCTGTTGCCATAAGTTTCAATCATTTGTTTTGCAAATGTAAATATGCATAGGTTTTGCATTTATGAACATACCGTATTTGGTTGAATATAAAGCAACCCTGATTTTAAAGCGACCTCTTAAACTTTGAATTTTAAAAGGAGTCTGTCAATTTAACCATTACAATCTATACGTTGTGTTAGCAAAGTTGTATCTCCTGCTTATGACGTCACTTTGTGGCTTGGTTTGCAAATTACACATTTTGAATTGAAAATAATTTATTTGCATATCAAGCCACAGGTTACTTCATAAACAGGAGGCACCACAAACACATTTGCAATTGATTTATCACAATGTTTAGGTCATTTTATATTATTTGTATGCCCTCCCATCACAATATAAGCAATGTTGAGCCTGACCAAGTCCTTTTAAATGAAAATAGACATACAGATAAATAACCCATTTCTGGGTTTCTCAGAATTCAATGCTTACATTTTGCAATGAGGAATATCTCCCAGATACTATAATCATACCCACAGTAGTGGCAGGGAAATTGGGTATGTATGTGTTACTGGTAGAGCAGTAATGGGTGGCAGAGGGTATGTCAGGATGATGCTGGGGCCAGGTTGAGGTGATCTTCTCTCCTCCTGGGGTTGTGCAGATTGATCTGTGTGGGTAAATGGAAAAAAATAATGACCACAAATCCACATCACACTGTCATACTGTCCTCACATTGTTCATAGTCAAGTTACATCAGGACATCTAACATTGTAGGATCACACAAAGAAGTCTTAGCATATTTGTGTGATTTGTTGTGAAATAATGAGGCTGCGTGGTCTATCCACTAAGGTTAAATGACAAAAATCAGGCATTAATAGATGAGGAGGAAAAATTCTACAACTTGCCTATTTTTCCTTCTCTGTTATAAATTTATGTTTTTTTGCCATTTACTTCTCAGTTCACTTTGTGTGGACATTCATCTGTTTGTAAGGATAATGTTAAAATTTGACAGTCAGGATCAGCCCAGAAAGGCATTAAGGCCTTTGCATAATATCCTGGACACATATACATAATGACTGTCTACCCATAGTAACCCTTTAAACTGTCACTAATTATATAAGCTCTGTCCACCACAGATCTCTGCATTGTTCTTTATATGTTTATAATGGATTAGTTCTGAACAGGAGCAGGAAAAGTGGTTGCATTGTCTAGTGTTTTAGTCCCTAAACTACAACCTAAAGATTTGCTTCTATTGAAAATAATCTGCAGGGATGGTCCTCTGCCAGTAGACCTCCTGTCCTGAATTAATTAGCACCTCCTCATTGAAGGCATAGGCACTCATAAGAGGCACTCCTGGAGACTTCACCTGAACTGCCATAAAAGTAATCAAGAGAAGGAGGGAGGGAAAATATGTATGACTGTGAAAGTGCTTTGGGGCATTATGACAGATTGGAAGGTGCATTATGGTGCTGTAGAAAGTTATAACGGGCAGGAAATTGTCAAAAACATCTCTGGGCCCATTTATGATATTCAACTATAACCTCCTAATTAGTTTGGGTGATCCAGCATGATAAGAGCTAGAATAAGAAACTTTTGGAGGGATGTGACACTGCTCAGTGGCACTGTCGATTATAACCAAACACTTCCATTTTGCTCTCTTCCCGACCAAAAGATATTGTCCAAAAGTCTTGTGGTTTGTTCAGATACAACTTTGCAAACCTAAGCCGTGTTGCCATGTTCTTTTTAGAGAGAAACGGCTTTCTCCTGGAAACCCTTCCAAACAAACCATACTTGTTCAGCCTTTTTACATTTGTACTTTACTTAAACCCCTTGGCGACACAGGACGGACTAGGTCCGTCCTGTGTGCCGAGGCGTTAGTGACACAGGACGGACCTAGTCCGTCCTGTGTCAAAACGAGCACTGAAAGCGGAGTTTTTCCGCTTTCAGTGCTCTAATAGTATTGTAACGATGCTTCCGTGTGGAAGCATCGTACAATACTAAAAAAAATGCCCAGCGGCATTTCGATCGCTCCGGAGAGCGATCGAAATGCCGGTTTTAAAGGCACAGAGCCTTTAAAACGCGGGCATTTAAAAAACGAGCATAGGAAGCGAATTTTTCGCTTCCTATGCTCAGAAAGTGTTTCTGATTGCCTCACAAGTCGAGGCAATCAGAAACACAAAAAAAAATGCACGATCTTGGTCACTGAGTGACCAAGATGGCGCTGCCCTTCTAAGGGCAAGAGCACAGGAGGCAGGAAGTACCTGCTTCCTGTGCTCTCTGGCTGTCACACGATTGCCTCTTCACAGAGGCAATCAGTGACTGCCAGGCACACTGACAGGCAGTGGGGATGCTCTCCTGAAAATCCCCACTGACTGGTCAGATCAATATTAACTCTATATTGATCTGACCAGTTATGATCTGTCTCCCTCTCCTCACATTTTTTTTAGTGAGGGAGAGAGAGACAGATCAAAGTTCTAAAAGTAAGTAAAAGTTAAAAAAAACAATAAATACACAACACACAAATAATAAAACAATAAAAAAAAAATTAAAGCAATTCCCTGCGTTTAACCCCTTCCCTGCCACTGATCTTGCATAAGCAGTGATCGTGCACATCAGCGCATTTATTTTTGCTGTTTGTGCATTTTTTAGGGGTTAATTTTTTTTGTACTGTAATTTATTACAGTACTAAAAAGGCTCTTATAAGAGTTATTAACCCCTTATTTGCCGTCGATCACTGCTTACGCAATGATATTGACGCCAAAGCAATTTTTATCTGTCTGCATATTATTTATTTTTTTATGTCACTGTTTTATGGATTAATTTCTTTGTACTGTAATGTATTACAGTACTAGATAGGCTCTTCTAAGAGCTATTAACCCCTTCTATGCTCGAGATCACTGCTTACGCACTGATTCTGAGGCCGCGGACTCAGGGTTCGATTTTGACCCTATTCAGCTTTCTGATACATCATCTAGCGATGTATCGGTGGCTGCTGAGCCCTTGCCACAAGTAGTGATGGGGGTCTACCGATAAAAAAATATATGGTTTGGTGGGGGTAAATTACATTGGCTGGCTTCAAAGATATATCCCATAAAGGACACGGACGCAGGTTGACTACATGTCAAAATTCCAAGTTGGAATTTTGAGATGCGCATCTCACAAATGTTGCCTTCTAGCCAAAAACAAACCAACAAACCTATGCATGGGTGCTATCCCTGTACTCGGGAGATGTTGCTGAACACATATTGGGTTGTTGTTTGGCAGTGACATATACCAGAATCTGTGAATTCATGCCTGAAGTACAATGCATGTGGAAAAAAAACTCCCAAAAAAGTACTACCACAAACTTTTACAAAGGCTGGTGGTAGAATTAGTACCTATACAGTATTAAAATACCACCATTTGAAATACCTTAGGATGTCTATTTTCCAAAAATATATGGTTTGATGGGGTAAAATTCAATGGACGGCTTCAAAAATGTTCCAAATGGAACATGGGCGCAGGCTGACTACATGTCAAAATTCCAGGTTGGAATTGCGCACCCATTAAATGTGGAATTTTAGACCCAATACAAACCAACAAACCTATGCATGGGGGGTATCCCTGTACTCAGGAGATGTTGCTGAACACATATTGAGGTGTTGGTTGGCAGTGGCAAATACCAGAATCTGAAAATTCCTGCCTGAACTACAATGTGTGTGGGGAAAAAATGACAACCCAACCCTTTGACATAGGTTGGTGGTAGAATTAGCACTTGGAAAGTGTTAAAATACCACAATTTTAAATACCCTAGGATGTCTAGTTTTCAAAAATATATGGTTTTGTGGGATAGAATACACTTTTTGGCTTCAAAAATGTCCCAAATGGGACATGGGCGCAGGTTTTCTGCACGTCAGAATTCCAAGTTGGAAAACCAAAGAGCGCACCTCTCAAATGTGGCCTTTTAACCCCCAAATAACCTAACCAACCTATACATGGGGGGTATCCCTGTACTCAGGAGATGTTGCTGAACACATATTGAGGTGTTGTTTGGCACTGACATATAACAGGATCTGTGAATTCATGCCCAAAGTACAATGTATGTGAAAAAAAATGACTACCCAAAACATTGACATAGGCTGGTAGTATAATTAGTGCATGGAAAGTGTTAAAATACTACCAGTTGAAATACCCTAGGGTGTCTAGTTTAAAAAAATATATGGTTTTGTGGGGTAGAATACACTTTCTGGCTTCAAAAATGTCCCAAATGGGACATGGGCTCAGGTTTTCTGCACGTCAGAATTCCAAGTTGGAAAACCAAAAAGCGCACCTCTCAAATGTGGCCTTTTAACCCCCAAATAACCTAACCAACCTATACATGGGGGGTATCCCTGTACTCAGGAGATGTTGCTGAACACATATTGAGGTGTTGTTTGGCACTGACATATAACAGGATCTGTGAATTCATGCCCAAAGTACAATGTATGTGAAAAAAAATGACTACCCAAAACATTGACATAGGCTGGTAGTATAATTAGTGCATGGAAAGTGTTAAAAAACTACCATTTGAAATACCCTAGGGTGTCTAGTTTAAAAAAATATATGGTTTTGTGGGGTAGAATACACTTTCTGGCTTCAAAAATGTCCCAAATGGGACATGGGCACAAGTTTTCTGCATGTCAGAATTCCAAGTTGGAAAACCAAAATGAGCACCCCCTAAATGTGGCCTTTTAGCCCCAAAACAAACCAACAAACCTATGCATGGGTGGTATCCCTGTACTCAGGAGATGTTGCTGAACACATATTGAGGTGTTATTTGGAAATACCCCTTCACATTTTAAGGTAATGTTTACCTAAATTGCAATATATGTGAAAAATGTAAAAAAAAGATTTTTTGCTGCAAACTTTGGCATAGATTGGTGGTAAAATGGCTACATGAAATGTGTCAAAATACCCCAAGTTAAATGCCCTGAGTTATCTAGTTTTCAAAAATATTTACATGTTGGGGGTCATTCATGGATTTAGTACAGAAATCAGTGTTACAATGTCACTATCGCTAATTTTGAAAGAAAGGATTTTAAAATAGCTTTGCACCACTTATAGTTTTGGCCCTGTAACATGAATAAAAAAGCACAAAAACATAAAAACATGGGCTATTTCTGAACTCAGGACATATATTTGAAACTTTTTAGCAGTGTTTTTTTGTTGTCTCTTGTACATGAGTATACGATTTTTCAAATAAAAGTCATAAAAAAATTATTTTTTACATTTTTTTGCCATATTTTATTATTTTTTTTACATCAAATTATATGCTATTATCAAAATAATGGTATCAAAAGAAAGCCGTTCTTATAACGATAAAAACGATATATAGTTTGTGCGGGTACACTAAATGAGACAGAAATAAATTACAGCAAAACACAAACACCTCAGAAATGTTAAAACAGCCCATGTCACCAAGCGTCGGACAAGCCAAAAAAGTCATGTCACTAAGGGGTTAACATTTAACAGGCCTGTAGAGTCTGAGATGTAACTCTTGGGTTTTGTTTTTTTGCAATCTCTCTGAGCTTCGCACTGTCTTACCTTGAGGTGAATCTGTTGGAATGTCCACTCCTGGAAAGACTGGCAACTGTCTTGAATGTTTTCCACTTTTAAATAATCTTTCTCACTGTAGAATGATGAACTTTAAATTGTTTGGAAATGGCCTCTTAAACTTTTACAGCTTGATGGGAAGTAACAATTGCTTCTCTATGATCATTTGTGAAGTCTTTCCTCCTTGGTATTATGTTAACACACACCTGAATGCTCCAGACCAGCAAGCTGCTAAAACTTTGGCTTTTATAGAGGTGGTCACACTATGATCAATTAACCTTTGGCATTTGATTAGCAAAACAGAAGGTTGTGTGTCCTCAGAATTAATCTAACAAATGATACCTACACAAATGACTACAGCTTCTCTTGAGTACTCCTCACAGTACTTGAAAGCAAATATATTCATAATTATGGAGCAGCAAAGAATCATGCATGTAAAAATATAAAAAAAACAAACAGAACAAGCTTGATCATGTAGTACATCTTATAAGTGGCAAATCAAATAATAAAGTTTATGCATTCACTAACTCGGGTGCAGAGTAGGCTTCAAATAAATCAAATCAGGAGCTCTTCTGTATATTAATTTATTAGCTAAAAACAAGGTAAAAGTAACATAAGGTAATATTGTAAAAAAAAATCCCATAGAGCGCAAATAAAACCACTTACAGTGTGTGGTGGCTCACAAGTGAGCAAAGCAGCGTAACATAAAAAATATTCATAGGCAGCTGGAGTAGTCCTGGCCACAATAAACAGCAAACTGCCAGTAGGAGCCCTCAATGCCTTTCGTTGGTCTGCAGTACCAACTTCCTCAGGAGAAAAAGTTTTGCCCAAAACGGAAAACCAGCTGGCAGACAACACGCTGATGATTATACCTTATCACTGGCTGCAGCTAGGCAGTTATATGCTGTAACTATACCATAGCCACCTTCTTAGGCTAGCATACTATATAATGAACATATACTGTAGCCACAGTCTGTGGCTAGTGTTATGTAGAAAAATGGCACACATAGTGATAGCACCTAATCATAATGCTATTGCAGTGTTCGCCTATATGTAATGCTAACTCCTAACAAATTATTGTATATAGAAACTATACTATACCACCATGTATGGCTAATAAACTAGATGTTGATAATTATAATGTTGTGCTGTCTATTGTACTATATGTTGAATATGTAACTATACCAAAGTCTGTGACTAGCAGACTATATGCTGAATCAATATTACAGTCACCTTTTTGGGTATATCCAGGGGTGTATGCTGGTAATGCGAGACAGGTGTGCTGCGACCTAGGGCTGGCCCTAGGGCCCTGGGCAAAGTCCATAGCAATAGGCCCCCTTGACCCAATTTTTCTAAAGCTGCAATGTAAAACTGTATATATATATATATATATATATATATATATATATATATATATATATGCAAGCGTTTTAATATTATATGCAACAATTATCATATTATATTCAGCTATTTGTAAATGTAATAAAATGTTATTGAAAAATTGCATTTCTTGTTTTTATTCCCTCCTTCTGCACCCAGATTGCGCCTTAAAGACTTAGCCACAGCACTTGCCATGCACGTATATTACACCCACAGTACCAATTAACATGCCACAGTCATTTTGTCATTAACATATGCCACAGCCAGTTTGCCCATTATTATGCCACTGTTAGTTTGATCATTAATATGCCACTGTTAGAATTCCCATTAATATGCCACATCCAATATGCCACTGTTAGTCTGTCCATTAATATGTCACTGTTAGTTTGCCCATTAATATGCCACAACCAATTTTCCCATTAATATACTACTGATAGTTTGCCCATTAATTTGCCACTATTAGACTGCCCATTAATATGCCACAGCCAATGTCCCCATTAATATGCCACTGTTAGTTTTCTCATTAATATGCCACTGTTAGTTTCCCATTAATATGCCACTGTTAGCTCGCCAATAAAAGTTATTACCCCCTCCCCCTTGTGCATTTTATATTATGTTGTGGTAATTGCACCATTTATGTTGTAAAAGCATATTTAAAAAAAATAAAAAAAATAAAAAAAAAAAAATATATATATATATATATATATATACACATATAAAATATACACTATAATAATACCATTATAATAATAACATTAATATAATAAAGTATTCCATTTTTAAAAATATATTTTTTTTAAATGTTTTTTTTTATGTTACTTTATTATATTTTATATTAATATATTTAATTAGATTTAATTATTTTAAAAATGTACTTTTATATGAGGATTTTGGCTATTTCCATAAAAGCTGAGGTCCTCCAGAAATGTTCCTGAAATAAACCAAAGTCATCCCTGTAGAAGTCAATTGGGATTACCGAGGTGAACGTTTCGGCAGCCAAACTGCAGAGAAGTACAGCTGCTGAATTGTTGGCATACAAATTGGCAAATTCTGGTTGTTTCTCAAAGAAAATCAGAGCTACCTAGGACAACCTTTATATTTTAAAATGTAAATTTCAACACTTATTTATAGAGTGAATCTGATTTTTCTTGCCGTTACATATTTTCTTATGGGTAAGCTATGGATATGATGCATCTATGTTGGTACTGTGAATTAAAGCATAAAATATGTTTTATATTGTTACAATTTGCTAGCATAATGTCCTTGAGAGATGTACATGTTTAGTGTAATTGATATGCTTAATATTACTATTATATTGTATCAATCCTTATTAGTTCTTAGTGGCTGTGTTTGTAGGTTCTCCATTTCATGCATTGATATTTTTCTATGTCAAGAATTTTTTGAGCATTTTTGTTTCTAGTTTTGAGACTAGTTCCAGACTAGTTTTTTGGAGGTGAAAAATACCTGCAACAAGTGTATCAAAATACTTTCATCATAACTACATGCAATGTAATAGGAAATCCAATTACAGGTTCTGTTTTCTATGGAGCATATGGAGTTTCAACATCACATGTAATATAATAATGCCAATCTGTTTTAATGGTAAACTAACTATATGTGAAAAAAAGATGATATCTACATTTCCATTATTCAACCACAGCTGTTTGAAACCTTCACCCAAGTAGAACTTTAAAAGGCTACTCAAACATTTTGATTTCAAACAAATTAAGGTGAAAGCATGGTGACAACAAAATTAAGGGGAATTTTTTTACAACAGATGTCGCAAGTAAACAGGTGTTTCCCCTCACTGGTGACATTTACTGCAGGCAGAAAACTAGCCCATTTCATGCATCTAACATTTTATCTACATTATGGCATTAGTGAGTCAGGGAAATAAGATCCAGAAAAGTAATAATATAGATTAATGTAAGTATTGTATCATAGCCTTGTAAAATGTAAACTTCCACTTTTTGGAAGAAATGAAAACTGGATTTATATTACACAAGATTATTATTTTTTTTCCTTTGTACAATTTGATATAAAAAAACACCATAAACCTCATAATTCATAAATGCCACTTTTATGCTGCAGGATTGTTTCAAAAGATCAAGTAATTCAAGTGTTGAGAAAGAAATCTCAGTATAATATTTTGATGGTCTTCAAATAACATTGGTGGCATGTGAAAATGAATGTCTGTGCAGAAGAAGTTAACAGGACCAGTTGTGCCTGCACTAATTGGTTAAAGGAACAGTAAATGTTATATTTCAGTAGTGGAAGCTTAGTTGTTCCTAGTGTGAGGATAAACTGGTGTGTACTTTTGATAGTACAGTTTTTTCTCTGACTGACAGCTGCCATGCTTCCATAGGAAGCAGGCAGCCATCTGATCTGCAACTGACTCTCTCTGCTATTGCATGAGCGAGCCCCCTCTCCTCCGTGATTGGCTGTGCATGCGATGACATTGTAACAAACAGGAACTGCTGACAGTAAACCTGCTTGTATCTATTAACCCCTTCCCGTCCTTATGACGAGTTAACTCGTCATGCAGTCTAGCCGGCGGTGCGCTCCATGGGCACCGCCAGCTAGTCTGCAACGGGTCCAGGACTAAGCCTCGCACCCGAGGCAAAGCTCCTGGACCCGATCGGTCAGTTTCCGGGCATGTGATCGCGGTGATTTAGTCATCACCGCGATAACATGCAAATTAGATGGCAAAGTCAGTGTGTTCACACACTGACTTTGCCTCTAATTCACTCTCTGTGCTTCACAATCTTATAGTGAAGCACAGAGAGTGACCTGTAAGTAAAAATAAATTAATTAAATACAAAGGTAAAAAATTTTTTTTTAAAAAATTAACCCTTTCATTGCTGATCACAGTTTTTAACTGTGATCAGTTTCCTTCCACTTTATGGCCCTCATTTAGTTTTTTTTTTTAACAGATTTTTTTATTTTTACAATTTATAAAGTTTTTTTTAATAAATAAAGGTAATTTTAATATATCTATTTAATAAAATTTAACCCCTGCATGCCTGTTGCATGATTTTTACTGATCTGACATCGCACTCTTCAGAGTTTTTTTCTGTCTTTTTTGTTATGGGGGGTTTGGGAACCAATATTTTTCTTTTTTATTAGTTAGTTAATTAGGGGGGATAAGTGGGTTAGTGTTGCACTAGTTATGTAGGTTATTACTGGGAAAATAATGGGGAAAAACTTTTTTTTCCTCAAAAATTTCCTCTTTTATATTAATTTTTTAATACTAAAATGTAAATCATTTTTATGTATAGGGTATCAAAAGAAAGCTCTAACTGTCCTTTAAAAAACAACATATAACTTGTATGTGTACGTTAAATGAGAGAGAGGAAAATTATGTTTCAAAAACCGCGTATTAAAAATTGAAAAACGCTCTGGTCCTTGGCCCAGGAAAATCCCTGGTCCTTAAAGGGTTAAGATATACATTGGGTTTACACCAGCCTCTCAGGACATGTTTGTTTAACCCTTGCTTCCTTCAAGAAAGCAAAGGTTAAAAAAACGGTTTAGTGGTCCTTTAAGCACATGCTTAAGTGTCATTGGCCAAGCATACATACATAAGCATGAAATGAAAAGTAAGAGGCGCTATGGTAAGATGTGTTCAGGACTTAAGATTAATAGCAATATTAATATAGCAGTTGTTCTTCACAGAAAGATTTGGACAGAGTGGGGGACTGGGCAATTAAGTGGCAAATGAGGTTCAATACAGACAAATGTAAAGTTATGCATTATGGGAAAAATAATAACAAATTGTAGATAAGACTTAGCAACAGTGCTCAATGCCAGTGAGCAGCTGCAAGGGCCAATAAGATATTTGCATGCATAAAACGAGGAATTAATTCATGGCAGGAGGATATCATCTTGCCTTTTGCAAGTCAATGGTAAGACTTCACCTTGAATATGCAGTACAGTTCTGGGCACCAGTCCTTAAAAAGGATATTATGGAACTGGAAAAAGGGCAAAAGAGGGCTGCAAAATTTATAAGGGGATTGGAGGATTTTTGTTATGAAGAGAGATTTAAAAAGTGGCATTTATTTACACTAGAAAAAAGGCATCTCAGAGGGGATATTATAATATTATTTAAATATGTGCAAGGCCAATATATAGAGCTCTCCTGTGACCTGTTCATTAACAGAAATGTACAACTAACATGAGGTCACCCCGTGAGACTAGAAGAGCAAAGATTTGATAGACAACAAAGGAAGGGATTCTTTATGGTAAGGACAATAAAGTTATGGAACTCACTGCCAAGAGAGGTGGTGCTATCAACTACAATAGAGTACAGGGCTTATTTATATGATCTGTTTACTAGGGAATCGATTGATATTGTATTTGTACAGGAATCACATTGGAGGAGAGATCAAAAACAGTATTGGAAATATAAGAGATATCCGCATGTCTTTCAGTCCTGCCTCTGTGATAAGAAAAAACGTGGTTTTGCAATAATAATAGCCAATAGACATAAATTTTAATATATTTTCCACAAAACGGATCTGGAGGGCCGACGTCTTATATTAATCTGTCAAATCAATTATATAGTATACACATTCATGAATTTATATGCCCCCTCTGATCACTCTATCCAGTTTTTTAGATCGGCTCTACAAAGACTCCATGAAGTGGCCAATGGATTCGTGATTATTAGTGGAGACATGAACTATATCATAGATCCGGAGCTAGATAGAAGCTACTCAAAAAGCTGTAAATATGTTGGAGAACTCAGATGGAGGGCTGGGAGGTTTGCGGATATACTCATGCGTTCTAACTATTATGATGTATGGAGAATCCAAAATCCAGATAACAGAGATTATACGTTTCACTCCTTGGTAGTATTATTATACTTAACGAGACTTACAAACATTTAAGTCAGTCTAACCCGGGGGTGCAGTCTAGTCCCTTATTTCTGTGTTTTGCAATATCTTAATCCATTCCTCATATTTTTTAGCTATTTTTGCTTCGCTCTTACTTACCCAATATAGGCTCTGTTCCATTTTTAATTGGTATAGCAACTGGGTTTTTAGTTCTATTGCCGTTATTTGTTTTGGTAATTTCCAATTCCTGGCAATTATTATTTTGGCTGAGGTAGCTAGGTGTATTAGGCATTTATGGTCCCCTTTTATAGCTTCAGGTAATAGGTGCAGTAATATAATTTCAGGTAGTATATTCAGATTAGGAATTTTTAGGATATTACCAATTTGACTTATCAGTTGCCATAGATTCTTCAGTTTTTCACATTCCCACCATATGTGTATGAAATTCCCTATTGCTCTGTCACATCGCCAGCATCTATCGCTTGTTGATGCATATATTTTTTTTAATCTTGTTGGGACCAGATACCACTGATTCATTACCTTAAATTGGTTTTCTATTATTGCTATATTATGTATAGTTTTTGTTGTCAGTTGTATTGCCTTCTGCCATTCGTCTACCTGAATTTGGAGTTTTAGTGTATCAGCCCATTTTGCTATTATCGGGGTTGGTTCTTCCTCTTCGTTTAACTTCAATAATTCTATAGTTTTTGCTAGGATTTTTTCCACTTTCTTCCCTGTAAAGATAATTAGTTTTTTTCCCAGGATTTTGTTATTTTTTGGCTTCGAGTCTATCAGGAATCTTTTAACTCGTAAGTAGTTAAGTAATTCTGTTCTAGGTAGTTTAAATTGAGCTATTAAATGTTCAAAGGACTTGATTTTATCATTATCCAGAATATCTCTTATATGTTGTATCCCAGATTTTTTCCATTTTTGCAAATCTATATTTTGTATATTATATTCAAGGATTTCTATTTCTATGTTTGGCAGTATCTTATTAGCTAGCCCCAGTTTTTTCTTGATTGATTTCCAGGCTTTAAATATTTCTTCTACGACTATTGATCCCTCCCCCCCTTCTCGCGTCCCCCCCCTGCTCTCACAACTCCACGCATGAAGATCTAGTCTGGAGTTTTTTGTCATGTAACTCTCCAGTCCATACCAGGGTTGTCATTGTGCTATTTTATTTTGAGTATGATATATATGGGTCATTATTGATGCATCATACAGTTGTTTTATTGAAGGATAGCCCAAACCACCTCGAGCAGTTTTTTTTTGTAGCTGCCTAATACTTATCCGTGCTTTTTTACTTTTATTTATGTATATATTTATTGCTCTCTGTATCATACTTAGCCACTTTTCAGATATTTTAAATGGACAGTGCCGAAATAGGTATGCCCATTTGGGTATAATATATGCTTTTATTGCGTTTATCCTGCCTAGCCATGATAGTTCATTACTTCACCAGTTTTTTATCAGAAGATGCGTTTCTTTAAGTAAGATCATAAAGTTTCTTGCCATCATGTCTCCCACTCTTGCTGTTATTTTTAGACCTAGGTAATTGAGTTCCTGGGGCTCACACTTGAAATTAAAATCCTTTTGTATTTTTTCCATAATCTTTTTTCCTAAATTTAGTGGCATTACTGTTGATTTTTCAATGTTTACTTTATAGTTCAAAAATTTTGAAATTTTTTTTATAGCTGCCATCAGTTCCTTGATTGATTCTTCTGGCTCGTTGAGAAACACATCATCTGCGTACATTTGGATTTTTAGTTCTTTCTGGTCAAGTGTGAATCCTTTTATCCTCATATTATTCCTAATATCTATTGCTAGTATTTCCATTGTTAGGATATATAGGAGTGGGGACAGTGGGCAGCCCTGTCGTGTTCCATTTTTCAGATTAAACCAATTAGCTCGTATATTTTGGCCTATTGTTCTAGCTGATGGGCATGAGTATAGTGCCTTCCGATTACTTCCGATTCTAAAGACCGGAAAGGACCAGGTCCTGGTCTCCAACTATCGCCCAATTTCCCTTATCAATCAGGACATAAAGATTTATTCTAAAATCCTGTCCCTTAGACTGAATCAGATTATCCTCGAACTCGTGGCCCCGGATCAGGTTGGCTTTATGCCGGGGAGGTCAAGCGAAGATAATGTCCGTAGTGTCCTCGGCATAATGGATCAGTTACATCGTGAAAAAACTCCCTCTGTCCTTCTCGCGCTGGATGCCGAGAAGGCTTTTGACCGAGTAAACTGGAAATATATGGCGGGGACCCTCCGGGAGTTTGGATTGGCTGGCTTCTTTCTTGACAAAACTCTGGCTTTGTACTCTACTCCTAGAGCAAGAGTAGGAGGTCTACTGTCGGACTCAGCACATTTCAGGATCAGGAACGGGACACGTCAGGGGTGTCCATTGGCCCCATTAATATATGCACTATCAGTCGAACCACTTGCTGTCATGCTACGAAAATCTGAGGACATTAGCGAAATTAGAATAGGAAATACCGTATTTGCTCGATTATAAGACGACCCTGATTATAAGTCGACCCCCCAAACTTTGGATATTCCATTAGGAAAAAAACTAAAAGCCAATGTAAATTGCTTTTTTAATAAAAAATTATGATATCAAAAAATGTATTTCTGGTTTTTATTTCTTTTTATGTGCCAATGCTGCCTTTCTCTTTCCCTTGCCCCCATTTTTCTCTCTCTCTCTCCTCCCCTTAGTGTTGGCTCTCTCTCCCCCCTCCCCTTGTCTGTCTCTTAACCCCCTCACTCCCCTTGTCTCTGTCTCTTAACCCCCTCACTCCCCTTGTCTCTGTCTCTTAACCCCTTCCCTCCCCTTGTCTCTGTCTCTTAACCCCTTCCCTCCCCTTGTCTCTGTCTCTTAACCCCTTCCCTCCCCTTGTCTCTGTCTCTGCCCCCCTCCCTCCCCTTGTTTCTCTGTCCCACCCCCTCCCTCCCCTTGTTTCTCTGTCCCACCCCCTCCCTCCCCTTGTTTCTCTGTCCCACCCCCTCCCCTTGTCTCTCGGCCCCCTCCCTCCCCCTCACCTTTAACTCGATCACTGGTGGCTAGTGGGGGCAGCCGGGGGATGTCTACACTATACGTGCAGACATCCTCCATGCTGCCCGACACGGCAGTCTATTATGACGGACAGCTGGTCCGTCATAATAGTCTGCCGTGTCGGGCAGCATGGAGGATATCTGAACGTATCGTGCAGACATCCCCCAGCTGCCCGATTCTCCCTGGTGGCTAGTGGGGCAGCTGAGGATGTCTGCGCGACGAGCGCAGACTCCCCTGCTGCCGCCCAGCACGCTCGCCGGGACTTCTGTGACGAAAGCGGAAGTACCCGGCTTCATAACAGAAGCCCCGGCGGTCGTGCCGGGCGGAAGCAGACATCCCCTGCTGTTAGAGAGGGGGATCCAGGTCCCCTGCAGCTCTGCTGGGGACCTGGATCCATGTCTTATAATCTGACCTCAATTTGAGGTCAGATTATAAGAAGATCTCGATTATAAGACGAGGGGTAGTTTTCAGAGTCTTATAATCGGGCAAATACGCTAATTCTCACCTCCTTATGCTGTATGTTGATGATATTCTCCTAACGCTCTCTTCCCCTCAGCACCCAATCCCAGCAATACTGGAAATGATTTCTAAGTTCTCCAAGATGTCCAATTACCAACTTAACCTGACTAAAACCTAGGGTATCATGCTCTTCTCAGATCCCTCTCATCTATACACATCTATTAATGGAAATTAAGAACACATTAAATACATTTGCGAATTATGAGGGGGAGAAGCATGATGTGAGCACGCAAGCCACGTCACGCGGCTAGAGGTAGAGCACGGGAGGAAGGGAGGGGTGACCAAGATGTGAGAGAAAGCCACGAGATACGAGTAGAGCCGCCGGAAAAAGAATTGAGATAAGGAAGAAAAGAGCAACTAACGGAGTGTGATGAGAGGAAGGGAGAGGAGCGTAGCCCCGGAAAACGCGGAGGAAAGATGCAAGTTATCCAGGGGCATGGTGAAGGACTCAGAGATCCCCGGACACGAGGGATAGTCACCCTCCGTTGGAGACAGAGGAGGAGCGGAACATTGCATTGCAGATAAGTCCTGTGATGTTTTTTTTCTGCACCCTCGGGTATGAGCAAGAGGTGAAGGAACACTGGCTCATGGACTAAAAGTTTATCACTTAGAAATAAAATTGGATTGACGGCATAGTCAAAGAACCTGGGCATAATCAAGGGAGGCAGAAGCGTACATAGCCCACAAAGTTAGGGGACTGAATAATATATTGTATAAGTATCCCCTTATCAGGTATATAGGTGAAAGACCGCCCGATAGTCACACCTATAAGATATTCCAGATGACCCCTGGATGGAGTAACATATTGCATATTATAAATCCACGTGGAATCCCGTTTTACAGAGCAACGGGTTAAAAGTGTACCCCCCTCACCACACACAAAGATCAAACACTGGTGCTTGATTATATCTACCAGATAATCGTTGGATTAAAACATACTGCTTAAGTCAAATCTAAGCGGGAATTAATTCCAGGAGGAACTTTGTAAATCTGTTGGCTTAAACTACCTTACTACAAAACTTCAAAGTCACGTGGAAACTTTGTACCAAACTCTAAAAGGCAAAGGGGGTGTGCATACTGCTTACTGCCTTATACCACGCTGGATACTGGAAGTGCTCATATCCACTCCCAGTTTTAAGGATTACTCGGAAATGTATGACATACTGCACTAATTACAAAAGAAGAAATTCTCTATTAGGTACACTCCCTGTCACTGTATATACAAACGTAATAATTATTGGTCAGACAATACAAAGTGATTGGGCCAGTTCCAAAAAAAGGGCTGGGGCGACCCAGAGAGAGAAAAAAAAAGCAGAGTACCAGAGAGCTGAGGAACCGGCACAAATAAATATTGTACCCCGGTGGCAAAGATAAACACTAAAAGCAGATAATAAATAAACAACTGGGATAAAACCCTGGTGCCTCAGAAAGAAAGGGGATAAGAGGGGCTAAGAAAGGGAAAGAGATAAGAGGAAGGAAGAAGAGCATAAGAAAGAAGAAAGCCCCACACCCTAAGATCTCAATATGGCCACCCGGAGGAATCCAGAAATTGAGGAGGCCAAGCCGCAAAACAAAAAAAGAAAAAGAGGGCGAGAAGACAGGTAAAACTAAAAAGAGACTTTCAAATTTATTTTTCCCTTAAAGTTGTAGAACTGGAGAAGATTCTCCCCAAGAGGACCCAAACATTTCAAGCCTTGAGCATGGCTAGGCAAGCAATGCAGGAGGTCAGTGAGATGCCTCCGGAGCATATAACCCAGTTCCTAGAGGGCCAATTCGATAAACTAAGAAAAGAAATTGCCAGCAATATGAAGGAGATAAAGATGGAGATACTACAGATTGGAGAAAGACTAAAAATCAATGAAGAGAAATTGGACTCGGTGGAAGTTTTTTATCAAGAAACAGCAAGAATCACAGGAAACAACCGAAAGAAGGATAGAAGACTTAACGCAAATATTAAATGATCTAGAAGATTATTCCAGGAGAAATAATTTGAGGATAAGGGGGATTGGAGAACAAATCCTGGTAAACCAATTGGAGGAGTACCTATCCATGTTCCTGAAACAGATAAATATCACCAAAGATGACAAACAAAATTTCTTCGAAAGGGTCCACCAAGTACATAAATCCCCGTCATTATCAGAGCATATTCCTAGGCATGTCATAGTATGCTGTCACTCCTTCAAGTTCAATCATCTAATTCTAAGAGCGATGCGGGAACACTCACGTAAGGACACTCAGTTCGAGACCCTCTCGGTATTTCAGGATCTCTCCTTTAATACACGAAAAATGAGAAGAGCTTTTGCTACATCTACGGCGGCTCTGAGAGCTAAGGACATCCGATATTCCTGGGGCTTCCCAACGAGGGTCATGATATCATATGAGGGGAAGAGACAAGTCTTTAAAGACCCAGAGACATTAAAAAACTGTATCACTAGGCAAAACATTTGACTGTTTGGGTTATGGGGGAGGGGGAGGAGAAGGAGAGGGGGATTAGTTGGGGGAGGGGAGGGGAGAAGACTGGATATTATGTGTCTTTTTTTTTTCTTCTCTTCTTATTCTCTCTCATGTGGGTAGAAATATGAAGGAATATCTATAGAGGGTATGAGGCCTGTAATACAAGAAGGCCACAAAGGTATTAACAGTATTGCTTTTCTAACCCTAATAAGTATTGGAATATGTTGATCACTATTGCATCCATTGATTGAATCTTGTATAATAGTAAAAACAGTCTAGTGTGAAATAGGGAGGGTTAAAAGGTCTTATAAATATATCAGAAGTAGTAATTAAATATAGAAGACAGATGGTAATTACGATATCAGCAGAATGTGATCATAGATGAGAGAAACGGGAGGATTACCGTATTTGCTCGATTATAAGACAAAGTTTTTTTCAGAAAAAAAATTCTGAAAAATCCCCCTCGTCTTATAATCGAGGTCATCTTATAATCTGACCTCAAATTGAGGTCAGATTTTAAGACAGGGATCCAGGTCCCCAGCAGAGCTGCAGGGGACCTGGATCCCCCTCTCTAACAGCAAGGGATGTCTGCGTGATGAGCGCAGACTCCCCCTGCTGCCACCCGGCACGACCGCCGGGACTTCAATGATGAAGCTGAGTACTTTGACATCCTCCGCTGCCCCGCTAGCCACCAGGGAGAATCGGGCAGCTGGGGGATGTCTGCACGATGAGCGCAGACCTCCCATGCTGCCGCCCGGGATCGACTTACAGGTGAGGGGGAGAGAGGGGGCAGAGAGACGGGGGGGGACTGAGCAACAAAGGGAGGGAGGGGGGAAGAGACAGAGCAACAAGGGGAGGGAGAGGGGAAGAGACAGGGGGAGGGAGGGGGGCAGAGCAACAAGGGGAGAGAGGGGGGCAGAGAGAAACAAGGGGAGGGGGGAAGAGAGAGACAAGGGGAGGGAGGGGGCACAGAGTAACAAGGGGAGGGGGGCAGAGAGAAACAAGGGGGGCAGAGAGAAACAAGGGGGACAGAGGCGAGGGGGGAGTCAAAGGGAGGGGGAGAGAGAGACAACACTAAGCCACCCCCCTCTGCCACCCTTATCCCCCCCGGGGAGGGGAGGGGAGAGTGGGAGCATTTAATGTTTTTTCTGTACACAGCCCATCCCAGATAGGGGAAAAAAGAAGAAAAAAAAAAGAGTACACATTTGGAAAAGGAAATAAGTCTTGGTTTTTGGGGGCTCCCCGCCCTTTCCTCCCAAGTGCTTCCACCCTATCTTCGTATATGGACGAAAAACTAATTACTCCGAATGCGACAAGCTTGTGCCGTAACTGAGGTGGGGGACTCCTCAGGGAAAAAGGAGGAGTCATTTGCGTTTTTTGTGCCCCGAAGATAGGGGAGATGGTTTGTGTTTCTTGTTTGTTGTAGTGTCATGGGCCCACCAGGAAAGTAGAGGAGATCATAAATGCACAAATTAAAAATTATTCGGTTTGTAACTGTTAATGTCCAGGGCCTCAACTCCCCCTATAAACGCCAGGTACTGTTAGATTGGCCGGTATACAGGAAACACATTGGCGAAAGAATTCAAAAATGTTACTAAGATCTAAACATTTTCCTACAATTATCTGTGCCTCTAAAAAAAAAGCGTTGTAGCAATAATCTTCTCTAAATACATATCAGTAAATATTATCTTCCAGGAGATAGACTCTGAAGGCCGTTATATAATCTTGGTTTGCGAAATAAATAATCAAATATTCACATTGGTTAACGTTTATGCGCCAAATCAAAACACAGCAAGGTTTCTCACTAAATTAAAGGAAAGAATAAATAGGTATAAGCAAGGGTCCCTTATGGTTTTTGGGGATTTGAATAGCATTATGGATCCTGATATGGACAGATCTGGCTCTAAGAAACTAAGTAATAACAGAAGAAGGGTCTTAGGTGCGAGGAGATTTTCTAAGATTATGAGAGACTTGGTTCTGTGGGACATCTGGCGGGTGATGCACCCAACAGAGAGAGACTATACCTTTTTTTCTGCAGTACATATGGTATATACCAGGATTGACTATTTCTTTGGAGATCTGTCCTTGATACAAAGAGCTAGTAAGATATTTATTCGGGACGTACCATGGACAGACCACAACGCAGTGGTAATCGAACTTAAAGATGATAACGAGAGAATTAAGCCAAGCTAGAGGCTCAAAGATTATTTGATAAAAGGAGACCAAAATAGGGCCCTTGTTAAAACAGCTTCTGAGCTATACTTCAAGGAAAACAACGACCCAAAGATAGCAGCACCTTTGATATGGTGCGCATATAAGAGCGTGGTAAAGGGGCACTCTTATTGAACTGAAAGCTGGAGAGAGGAGGAATAAACTACCCAATTTATCAGAGTTATATATTGAACTGGCAGTGGCGTCACGTCGAAATAAAGATAGTCCATCAGTAACTGACACAGAAAGGATCAGGGCAATTCAAATTTTAATCCAGGAACAGATAATGAATAAACTAGATAGAAATATGGAGTATATGAAAACAAAATTCTACTATTTGGGAAATAAAGTAGATAAGCTTTTAACAAATAGACTGAAGAACGAGCACTCAAAGAAATTTCTTTCTAAAATACGAGATGAGGACAGATTAGTTATGTTGCCCAAACAGATTGGTAATGTTTTTAATAAATACTATTCCAAGCTATACAATATCCCCAGTAAATCCACAAAAATCTCATTGGATGACTATTTCAATTGTATTATGTTGCCGCGCATCCCAAGGGAACGATTGGAGGATTTAAATAGACAAGTAAGAGAGGCAGAAGTGGCTACAGCCATTGATAGCCTTAATAAAAACAAAGCTCCAGGACCAGACGGTTTTAACAACTTATTTTATAAAACATTTAAGGAAGATAAAGTATCATATTTAACAAATGCCTTTAATCATTTCATAACCAGTTCAGTAGTCCTCAAAGAAATGATTCAAGCAGAAATAATACCTATTCCCAAAGCAGGGAAGGATCCCTTGCTAATATCTAGTTATCGTCCAATTTCTCTGTTAAATACTCATATAAAGATTTATGTGTCTGTTCTATCTGTGAGACTAAAGGAGATCAATCCTCTATTGGTCCTCCCGGATCAAGTGGGGTTCGTCCAAGGAAGACTAGAAAGGTAAAGAAATTTCTTGGTGGGGACATATTAACACCATAAAATCCTATATTCTGCCAAAGTGGCTTTATTTATTTCGTATGTTACCAGTCTCTTTGCCTTACTCTTGGAGCAGGCTGATACAAGCGGCTTTCAACAAATTCATATGGAAAGGAAAAAATACAAGAATTTGTCTGAGGGTCCTGTCCAGAAATACCCATAAGGGTGGCTGTTGGAGTTCCGGACATCCTACAGTATTACCAAGCTAGCATGCTTGCACATGCATTAATGTCTCAAAATGATCTATCAAATAAGGAAAGCTGGTACAAAATTGAACTACACATAATTGGAGGGAAGGATATTCCCACCCTTTTCTGGGCAAGCACCAAACAAGGCATAAAACAAGAAAAAAGTATGGCCAAGTCATTTATTCTCAGGAATATCTTAGAGGTCTGGAATAAAGTCCGGAAACTAGGCGGAGATAAAATTGCAACTGAATCTGCACCAATACAAATAGCAGAAATTAATGTGGAAAATTTAAATTTAACTAGATGGAGAGAAGCGGGAATAAGAAAGATTGAAGATATAACGGTGAAGGGGCAATAAAACAGTTCCCGGAACTAGTAGTAGAATTTCAACTACCAGCTAAAGAAATTTTCACTTATATCAGATTTAAAAATTTCCTAGAAAAATCATTAAATAAGGAGATATCAAATACAACAGAAATTTTTACGAAACTATATAATGTTGTTACATTTAGGAATATCCTTACTAAATGTAGAGAATTTATCAACACAATAAAGGAGACGGGTACGACTCTGGTGAGAGATAAATGGGAGAAAGACTTATTGTGTAGAATCACCCCAAGTCACTGGCTGTCTTCTCTGAACCAGGTATATAAATCAACACATTGCCTTAACTTGAGGGAATTACACTTTAAGCTAGTAAACAGAGGGTACCTGGTTCCGAGCATGGGCGTAGGAAGCGGGGGGGATGGGGGGGACGGATCCCCCCCAGGAAAAAATGTGGGGGGGGACAGGTAGGGTGAAATCCCCCCCAGCAACGCGGGGCAAAGGGGGCCCCCAGCCCCTGCTTGTGAACTCTTTTTTCCAGCAAGCCGCATCCGATGGATGCGACGGCCGAAAAAAAATAAAAAACTGCCGCCGGTGACTGTTTCCCTCCTCCGTGCAAGAGGGAAGACTGCACGGAGGAGACATCCGGCGGGGGACACGGAGCAGTGGTGTGAGTACCAGGGAAGGGGGGGGGGGCGGGAGGCTGACTGGCACAGTATTACAGGCATCTGACTGGCACTATATGACTGGGCTCTGGCTGGCACAGTATTACAGGCATCTGACTGGCACTATATGACTGGGCTCTGGCTGGCACAATATTAATGGGCATCTGGCTGGCACAATATTACTGGGCATCTGGCTGGCACAATATTACAGGCATCTGGCTGGCACAATATTACTGGGCATCTGGCTGGCACAATATTACTGGGCATCTGGCTGGCACAATATTACTGGGCATCTGGCTGGCACAATATTACTGGGCATCTGACTGGCACAATAATACTGGGCATCTGGCTGGCATAATATTACAGGCATCTGGCTGGCACAATATTACAGGCATCTGGCTGGCACTATATTACTGGGCATCTGGCTGGCATAATATTACTGGGCATCTGGCTGGCACAATATTACTGGGCATCTGGCTGGCACAATATTACTGGGCTCTGCCTGGCACAATAATACTAGGCATCTGACTGGCACAATAATACTGGGCATCTGGCTGGCATAATATTACAGGCATCTGGCTGGCACAATATTACTGGGCATCTGACTGGCACAATATTACAGGCATCTGACTGGCACAATATTACAGGCATCTGACTGGCATAATATTACAGGCATCTGACTGGCACACTATTACAGGCATCTGACTGGCACACTATTACAGGCATCTGACTGGCATAATATTACAGGCATCTGACTGGCACAATATTACAGGCATCTGACTGGCACAATATTACAGGCATCTGGCTGGCACTATATTACTGTGCTCTGACTGGCATAATATTACAGGCATCTGGCTGGCACTATATTACTGGGCATCTGGCTGGCACAATTTACTGGGCATCTAGCTGGCACAATTTACTGGGCATCTAGCTGGCACAATATTACTGGGCATCTGGCTGGCACAATATTACTGGGCTCTGACTGGCACAATATTACTGGGCATCTGGCTGGCACAATATTACAGGCATCTGACTGGCACAATATTACAGGCATCTGACTGGCACAATATTCCTGGGCTCTGATTGGCACAATATTCCTGGTATCTGACTGGCACAATATTCCTGGGCTCTGACTGGCACATTACTGGGCTCTGAATGGCACTATTACAGGCATCTGAGTGACACAATATTACTGGGCTCTGACTGGCACAATAATACTGCGCTCTGAATGGCACAATATTACTGGCATCTGAATGGCACAACAATTATGTATGTATGGCATATGTGTGTGTGGGGGGGGGGTTAACATCGCGATGGATGGCGGGATTGCATGCAGGGGAGGGGGCAGGGTCCAGGGGGCCCAAGCAAATGCTTGCCCAGGGTCCAATCACTATTAAAGACGGCCCTGAGCATACTTGCCAACCCGGGACAGTCCCGCAACGTTTTCGATCCTGGGACTGTCCCGGGAGAATCAGTTCTGCAGCGATCACGGAGGTCACCTGATCACCTGACTTCATCGCACGACGTCATGTGATCATGCGCACGGCTTGTGCGCGTCCTCCACAAGTCACACAGCCCCACACTGGGAGGAACGAGGTAGGAACAGTGACTGTGTCACTGCCAATAATGTACCGTTTTTCTTTTTATCATGGCAGCTTCGGAACGTGATTGATTATTGCAGCTCTTAGGGGCATTTAAAAAATGTCTCTTAGAGCTGCAATAATCAATGACTTCCGAAGCTGCCATAATAACATGTCTCTTAAATCTGCCAATGACTTCTACTAATGATGAGATGATCAAAAAATGAGGGCAAAAAAAAAAAACCCTGGCAAATGAATGTGGGCAAAAAAAAAAAAACCCTGGTAAATGAATGTGGGCAAAAAAAAAAAAAACCCTGGCAAATGAATGTGGGCAAAAAAAAAAAAACCCTGGCAAATGAATGTGGGGAAAAAAAACCCTGGCAAATGAATGTGGGCCAAAAAAAACCCTGACAAATGAATTTGGGCAAAAAAAACCACTGGCAAATGAATGTGGGCAAAATAAAACTGACAAATGAATGGGCAAAATAATGTAATTAATAAGTAATGATTGTAAGAGGCACAGACAAACCTGGAACGGAAATGCCCACCTTCCCTGCAATGAGATATAGCTTTGATCCCTGCTATTGATCTACATTTTTTTTAAATGTATTTTTTAAGATAAAAAAAAACTGCTCACTTGAATGTGTGTATGTATGAGTGTATGTGACAGACTGTGTGTATGTATGAGTATATGTGATAGACTGTATGTATGTATGAGTGTATGTGACAGACTATGGATGTATGTATGTATGAGTGTATGTGACAGACTATGTATGTATGTATGTATGAGTGTGTGTGTGACAGACTGTATGAGGGAGTGTGACAGACTGTATGAGTGTGTGTGACTGACTGTGTGAGTTTGTGTGTCTGTGACTGACTGTATGAGTTTGTGTGTCTGTGACTGACTGTATGAGTTTGTGTGTATATGTGACTGACTATGAGTGTGTGTGTCTGTGACAGACTGTATGTATGAGTGTATGTGAAAGACCATGTATGAGTGTGTGTGTCTATGTGACTGACTGTATCTATGAGTGTGTGTCTGACAGACTGCATGTATGTATGAGTGTGTGTGTCTATGTGACTGACTCTGAGTGTATGTGTCTATGTTACAGACTATCTATGAGTGTGTGTCTGACAGACTGCATGTATGTATGAGTGTGTGTCTGCGACAGACTGTATGTATGTATGTATGAGTGTGTCTGTGAACGACTGTATGTATGAGTGTGTGTGTGTCTGACAGATTGTATGTATGTGTGAGTGTGTGCCTGGCAGACTGTATGTATGTATGTATGAGTGTGTGTCTATGTGACAGTATGTATATGTGTGACAGGCTGTGTGTATGAGTATATGTGTCTATGTGACTGACTGTATATGACTGCATGTTATTGTGTGTATGTGCTGTTGTCTGGCTCCTAGATTTTTTTCCTGGCTCCTAAAACTTAGTTAAGGTTGTCAAGCCCTGGTATAAATGTTACTAGTTATATTTGGGGTCCACCTTAAGCTTTTGGAAATGCTGGAAATATTTAATATTTTACAGTTTATTTTCTGGTCAGAAATGTAATGTTTGCTGAGAGGGTAGTGGATGCATGGAATAGTCTTCCAGTAGAAGTGGTAGAGGTTAATACAGTTAAATGAGTTTAAGCATGCATGGGATAGGTATAAGGCTATCCTAGATATCAGATAAGGTCAGGGACTAATGAAAGGATTACATTACTGAGAGGGTAGTGGATGCATGGAATAGTCTTCCAGTAGAAGTGGTAGAGGTTAATGCAGTGAAGGAGTTTAAGCATGCATGGGATAGGTATAAGGCTATCCTAGATATAAGATAAGGTCAGGGACTAATGAAAGTATTACTTTACTGAGAGGGTAGTGTATACATGGAATGGCATTCCAGCAGAAGTGGTAGGTTCATACTGATGTATGTTTTATGGTGTACAAACTGCTCGCTGACTATATTTCATGTAAAAGTGATAAAATGCACCTGCCTGATGTAGATGTTGTGCTGTGAATGTATCTGTTGTATACCAAGGATCCTGGTAATGTTGGTGGGAACTTGGTGATATAATATACACTGTGACAAGCTTTATTTTTACTGCTGCTATACCCAGCGAGCAAAAATGCTGTCCCCTCCAGATTTTTGGGGGTTCCTACACCCATGGTTCCGAGAAGACTGGTGTCATGCCCCTCTGGCCCTTACCTGCAGTTCCAGTAGTTCCAGGCATCCAGCAAGTCCCTTAAGTAATCCACGATCGCGGAGTAGGCCGAAGCCGGGGCCTGTAGTACAATCTTCTATCCGCGATCGCGGTAGGCCGAAACCAGGGCCTAGAGTTTCTACAAGCCCAGGATGCATCCTCCAGACTTCACCCCAATCAAGGGGAACCTATTTCCAGCTGTAGGAGGGAGGTAAACTCTGCCAAATCTCCTATTAACTCCAAGCACAGAGATAGAGGGGTATGTGCTAGAAAAGCACACCCCTCTAACATCCAATCAAGTAAGGAGCTTGTCCCACTGAGGGGAGGAGTGGAGACCCACAGCACTATAAAAACCCCTCAAACTGTTTCTTCATTGCTCCAGTGTTCCAGAGCTTTGGTTCCGGTTTGTCCTTGGACTGCAGTCTCCAGTTTTCCCTTTGTTGCTGTGCTACAGTATATCTATTGGATTTCCCGTTACCTGACCTTTGGCTTGCCTTCTGGATTACCCTGTTTGCCTGAACCCTGCTTGGATTACTTCTCTTTGACCGCTGCCTGCCCTGATCTATTGGATTGTTTCCTGACTTCGCTTTTTGGATTATCCTTTTGTGGCACTCTCGTGCTCCTATCCTTACCAGGGTGCTCTGCCTATATATACTTGTGGACCACCTGGTAAGGGTTACCAGCAAGAGATAGCATCCCCTGCTCTATGCTCCGAAAACCTCAATCTTGACAACTGGCCAAAATGTATCCTAATTTGACCGATGAGTGCTGGAGGTGTGGTACTCGGGGGGAAGATTATATGCATATGTGGTGGCATTGGCCTGCAAATTATGGATAGAAATCTTTAAAAAGATAGAAACCTATCAAAAATCAAACTGGACTGTAAACCGGATATAGCTCTCCTGCATTTATCGTTGGAACGACTTCCCAAACAAACAAGATATGGAGTCATACATGTTAGCGACTAAATTAATGATTGCCAGGGGTTGGAAGACAAACGAGACAATAACCTGGCAGAGAATTAAAGAACAAGTAATTTACCACTGTATAAGGGAAAAAGGAGTTGCAGCCCAATACATAAGAAACAGAAGTAACCAAGATATAGGGAACTTCTGGAGTGAGAGGCTAATGGCATAAAGAATCACTAAATAAGAGAAAGGAATCTGATCCCAACTACCAGAATGGGGGGGCCCAAAGACAGACAATTAGTATGTTTGAATACAATTAGTACAGTTTTTAATAGAATTAATAGCAATACTTAGAACATCCTTTGGTGGCACAGTAGCTCATGAATGAAGGAACTAGGAAATAGCATGGAATTCGCTAAATAGATCCTTCAAAGGACAGGGTGAAATTAGGATTGTATTTTGTATATGTTGTGTTGTATGGTATAAAAAAAAAAAAAAAAAAAAAAAAAAGATTTTTTTTTGAACATTGTATTGTCATTTTGATACCTTAATAAAATATAAAAAATTTAAAAAAAAAGGAAATACTTATTTGCATATGCTGTGATTTAAAAAAGAGACGATCAGTGTATTTACCATTTTTGCTTAGATGGATGTTTTCTCTATTCACTTATTATATTTCTGAAGATTAAATTGTACACAATACACAAGATAAAAAAAAAAAAAGAACACATTAAATATATGGAAGGCCCTAGTATTGTCTTGGTTAGGTTGACTAAATATTATAAAATCATATATACTCCCAAAAGTTTTATATCTACTTTGAGTCATTCCATGTAGGGTACCTTTGGACACACTGAGACAATTTGAGATTGAATTCCTGAGGTTTGTCTGGGGCTATGGTAAGCCAAGGATTGCTAAGGCAGAAAAAAAAGGACTCTCCAAAAAGGAGGACTGGGCTTCCCAGATCTTATCAGACTCCAGAACGCATGTCAGCTGGCCAATGTCTTCACCCATGGAGGGTGAAGAGCGCAGATAACTTGGGGTGGATCAGTATACAATGACAATAAAAAAGCAGATGGGCGCGAAGGAGTGGGTACCTTGAATAAAACACACAGTATAATAGTGCAATATTGCCTCTCTAAAATAGTATAAAAAGCAGATATAAGTGGATGCACTCACAAACAAACGTGAGTGTCAGTCAAATCAGCTGAGAACTTGTGGGTCCATAAAAACAGCTTTAATAATTCTGAAATAAATAAAGAAATGTACATGTGCAGGACCAGTGGGTAACATATGCTGGCCCCTAGCACTGATAAAACTCACAGAGTGGTAGATGTAAAAGTCGTTGACAAATGATAAGACTGTTCCTGCAGTCACAAGTGGAGCTGGACTCCAAATAGATCGTGGGAGATGCAGCGCTGGAACAATAGTAGCCTCTACGCGTTTCTCCGTGTATGTCACGGCTTCATCAGGAGGAGATGAGAGAGAACTGTCAGCATCGTTGAAAAAACCCTTTCTTAAGTGCCTCTGAGTAATAGCCACTCCTATTTTGCTGACGTCAGAGTGGCTGCGACGGAGCAAAGCGTCCTGCGTTGTCATGGTAATCGTTATAGCTCCGTTGAGCTGGAAATCAGGTTCAAACAGCTGATTGAAGGGGGAACATCCTCCGTTTCACAGTAACTCCGTTGAACGAGGAATCAGGTTATCACAAACAATTACAGAATAGTAAAAAGGGGAACAACCTCCAAATATGTTATAACATCATTCGGAAGACAGGGCATATACAGGGTGTCCGGAGAAAGGAACGATATATAAAATATAAAATATAGAATTAGTCAGACATCAATCTTAAAATAGCCAAAAACAAGATAATTAGACCAAGAACATAATAGTTAGAACTACTTAATAGAGAGATTCTTAAAGAAACATTCCGGTGGAACTCGTTAGATATTTAAAACGGCCTCATTATAATACATAAATGCAGGAATGTATTTAGAAAGAGTATGGATAAGAGAAACCAGGTGATGTCATTGGACACAGGAATTGAGAAAAAAAATTGTGTCTAAAATCTTTTATCAATAGGAAAAATCCTCTTATTAGCAATAATTAAATAAAAAATAAAAAAATTAATTTAAAAAAATACTTAAAATACTAATCATTATAAAAAGACATGATATCCAAATCTGTATTTAAACCCTTTCCGCTTTTTGTTTTTAATTCGTAGATCCACCTGGTTTCTTTTTGTGACAGGATTTTAGTTGTATTACCACCCCTCCAGTGTGGATTTATTTTTTCGATACCCAGACATAAAAATTTGTCAATAGAAAAGGATATGCATTGTTTGCAATGTTTAGGGACATTTAGATTAGTTAGTCTGGGGTTGTCACTCTGGATGCCTCCCAAATGTTCGAGGACTCTTTCTTTGAATGGTCGAATAGTCCTCCCTACGTACTGAGCGCCACATGGACACTGGAGTAGATATACAACATTGCTCGAATTACAATTGATAAAATCTTTAATTTCATAGGTTTTCCCAGTAGCATGGCTGGAAAAAGTTGACGTATGTCTAGGTTGGTCCTTACACATTTTGCATGTGCCACATTTAAAAAACCCTTTTGGTTTAGTGCTTAAAAAATGTTGGGGTGTCTCCTTATTAATCCTTGGTAGAGCACTGGGAGCTAAAATTTGCTTAAAACTCCTGGCTTTTTTGAAAATTACTTTGGGGCGGTCGGGTATTTTTCCGTTAAGGTACTGATCACCTTTCAGGATAGGCCAGAATTTCTCTAGTGCTTTGGTGATGGCCCTAGCTTGAGAATTATATTGTGTGGAAAAAGAAAAGCTAAATGCATTATCATTATATGAATCCTTAGATGAAGTTTTAACTTTATTCTGTAATAGGGAAGATCTATCCAGCTGGGATTACTCAGAGGCACTTAAGAAAGGGTTTTTTCAACGATGCTGACAGTTCTCTCTCATCTCCTCCTGATGAAGCCGTGACATACACGGAGAAACGCGTAGAGGCTACTATTGTTCCAGCGCTGCATCTCCCACGATCTATTTGGAGTCCAGCTCCACTTGTGACTGCAGGAACAGTCTTATCATTTGTCAACGACTTTTACATCTACCACTCTGAGTTTTATCAGTGCTAGGGGCCAGCATATGTTACCCACTGGTCCTGCACATGTACATTTCTTTATTTATTTCAGAATTATTAAAGCTGTTTTTATGGACCCACAAGTTCTCAGCTGATTTGACTGACACTCACGTTTGTTTGTGAGTGCATCCACTTATATCTGCTTTTATACTATTTTAGAGAGGCAATATTGCACTATTATACTGTGTGTTTTATTCAAGGTACCCACTCCTTCGCGCCCATCTGCTTTTTTATTGTCATTGTGTATTGAGCATTTCGGAGTGCTCCAGAAGGCTGCAGTGAGTGTGGTGCCGCAAGTATCTAACTTTTATTTTGCACTAGGTTCACTTTACACAAATCACTTCTGTTTGCACGGTGGATCAGTATAGAAAAGGAGGAAGCTGCTAATGTTGAACCATTCCTATTTCAGTGGTTGAACCCAGAAATATACAGAAAATTAAGACTGGCCAATAGAATCACTAGAACACTCATCCAGACCGTACATACACTGCGGAAAACAATGGGATCTTCGAAAAAGATCACACATGATACTCCAATAGATGCAATATCCTTGATGATTCAAGATATAAATCTTTCACGATGGGATAATAGTGGGATTCAATGTGTATCTGATTTGTTTGTCAACGATAGTTTATGCTCTTTCCCTGACCTACAGACTAACTATAACCTCCAAAATACAGAAATATTTACATATCTAAGACTTAAACATTTTTTTTTAGTAAATGAGACCACCTCAGATCAGATCCCTGGGGAGATTTTCTCAGGACTGCTGTCATTGCACCTGGGAAAATTATCTCTAAGCTGCTTGCATTTCTGGAAAACCTTCAAACCAAGAATAAATCAGGGGCAATGGTAAGATGGGAGAGAGACCTATCACTGAATGAACCGTTACAGAAATGGCACAGTGCTTGGTAGGCCACTAGGAAGGCCATGCACTGTGCAAATCTACAAGAACAATATTTTAAACTCTTACATCGCTGGTACCTGTTACCTACGCGTTTATTTAAGTTTCATCACCCACCAGACGATCTATGCTGGAGGGGCTGCGGTGGCCAGGTGGCCCAGATCCATATATGGTGGGAATGTCCAAGTCTTGTAGAATTGAAGAGGCAAGTGACCGACAAATGTCAGAAGAGTTTCGGGTTGCCCATGCAGTTACTGCCCCAAACTTTCTTGTTTCACTGGGATATCCCAAATAAAGATAAATATAGTAGCATACTCTTTATGAATGTTCTGATGACGACAAAAATCTGTCTAGCCAGATACTGGCGAAGACCAGAAATACCATCCTTGCTAGAAGTGGAAAAGCATATTGGAAATCAGGCCGGGACCGAAAGATATTTCTACAGGAAAGATAAAGTATCCAGAGATTAGTATCTTAAGATTTGGGCTAATTGAAAAGATCCGGAGGGGACCCTGTGATGTAGGAAACAATAAACTTAAACTAACTAAGGAAGCGCTCGTGGGGCGAGGGTGGGGGCAGCGCGGGAGGAGGACAGGAAGACTGATGGGAATGAATGGATGAATGCTAGGATGAATGTGAATATGTGTATCAATCAGTGCTGATGGTATGAATACTATGGGATGATTATCGAAACATGGGATAGGTGGATAAACCTTGAGGACTGCTTCTGTATGGAGGGCTATTGAGGCTTAGTAGGAGACATAGTGTACTTCTGAAACAAGGGCTAGGTAGTTTAACGCTGGTGGAAGAATCCTATAAGAATGTACAAATCTATTAGGACCAAACATTTTGCAAGCTGGCAAATTCCTAATATAAAAATAAGATGTAAAATTCTCCAATGAAGCTTAGAGTATCCGGAGGGGTTATAGAAATAGGTAGCAGCAAACACACCATAATAAGAGTATGATGCATAAAAATAAGTATTCACATGTGTATAATCTAAGCACCCACTTGTGTATGTTTTTATTTTCTGATAACTGAATAAAATGGATTAAAAATAATAATAATAAAAACACATATACATGTAAAGGTTACACCTGGTAGAATGTTGTAGTCGAACCTTGTTGGTAAAAACTGGAGCCCTGACATTTTTCTCCATCAGGCTTCCTCAGAAGGCTCCAATTTACCATGTTGCATAAACTATTTGCATGTACATTGTAGATATGTGCACACTCTTCTCAGAGATTGATATGTAATAGAATGATGAGCCTGATGCTGTATAGAGCACTCCTGAATTGGCAGGATAGCTGGGCCTAGATGCCTGCTGGTAGTAATATAGGTCAATTTTGGGCTGAACAGTGTAATTCTGGTGTTTCCTGTAAAGGACTTAGTGTGGGAGAAGTTCTAGAAAACTACTGCTTGCAGGTGCTGTCTGACCAGTGGATAGTAGCAGCAGTACAAACTATCAGTATGCATTGGGGATTATTTCAATATAAGGATTATTTTTGGAATCTCCCCAGCACCAGCTATGTGGCAACACACAATGGAAGAAATGTTGGCAGGGGTTCCAATGACACAGTGTTTCTTAGATGACATGTTTGTGACCGTTCAGACCAAGGAGGAATACCAGTGCCATGTGGATACTTTTGTGCAACGTCTTAGAGATCATGGTTTAAAAGCAAACATTGAAAAATGTGTGAAAAAATAGAAAGTGGTGCAAACAAGCGCAAATAAATGTGTTGATAAATCCTAAAATAATGTGATATGAGTGCTGCACACATAAAGAAAGACACATTTTCTAAGATACATCAAAAATCCAGATGGTGTTAATTATCAGAAGTATAGGAGAGACGCTTACATGTTCCTGAGCAACCAATGCTCATGTATCTAGGTATGAAAAACCCTTTGGACAAGCTGGAAAAACAAATTTTATTTAACTTTTCCCAAATGGAGTTTGGACGACCATATATGGTACATAGAAGGTGGTAGAGAGCAAGGGGGTAAAGAACACTGCAAAATGTATTACAAATAAAACACAGAATTCTTACATAAAGGAAAACTGCTGCCTGTATGAAATCTTTGGACAGTCCTCGCTTGCTGGGACAAAGGTGGCAAGTAGCATTCTGCAAGACATGGTTTATGTGTGCTGTGTAGTGAAAAAAAAAATCCATCTTCAGAGATTGCCACCCACTGTGATCACTTCCACACATAAAATTATGTAATTCAAAATCAAGCTTTTTGACACCATCTTCTCCAGGACTTTTTTTACATTTACTATATCAAAAGAATTCTTTGTTTGTGCAAAAAATTATCCGAGACATTATGTTTGATATATCCTCTTCATTTATTAAGCATGTTTTCTTCTAACCTGATATGTAATGGTCTTGTGGTATGCCCTATATGTTGTAGCCCACAGGGGCACATTAACAGGTAAATCAGATTTTTTCTGTGACATGTAATAGTTTGTTTAACTTGGTATTCTCTACCCGTCATGATGAAACACATAAAGACATTTTTCTCGCAGTTTTTTTAGTAATCCATACTGTATAACTATGTCCCACGTGCAAATAAAACATCCATATTGAAAATATTTGTATGTGGTTTCTTGTCCTTTAAGCAACATTTGACCAATTTGGCATTTAATTGCAGGGCACCCCTAAACACAATATGAGGGATGTCTGTTATTATGTTGCTAAGATTGTGGTCTTTTTGGAGTAATGGTCAGTGGGGTTTTTTAAATGTACATTTTTATTTTTCAGTTTTATCATAAGCACAGAGAATACAGGTAATATGTAATAAAGGTAATGGGATAGGTATAGGGAATGTTTTGATTGTTACATATATGATTGATAAAGGATCATATGTATTTGTTTAAATGTTTCAAGAGTATTTTATATGGAAATGTATTATAAAAATATATTAACAAAAAAAAGGGGAAGGAGGTGGATGACTCAATATTTTCTAAGATTCAAGATGGTGAGGGAGATCAGATAAGTTCATTTGCGCACAAATGGGAGAATTCAGTAGTCCAGGGATCCCAAATTTTGTGAAATTGGGATGTGGATTCTTTAAGAAAGGCTGTGATTTTTCCCATCCTGATTAAATGCCATATTGTTGCCTATTTGTGGTATGGCTACATTGGTTGCTTTCCAGTGTTGTGCTATTGTCAATCTGACTGCAGTGCATATTATGAATATTTGCTATTTTGTTGATAGTTCGTGGGTATAGATATATAGAGTCAGTGTGGTATTTATGGCATAGTAGGGCCACTGTCAATGATGCAGACTGTAATTTTGTTTGGAGTGCTGGAATCATTTGGTGGGGGGAAAAAGTCCATATTGCTTGGATTTTAGCATAGGACCACCACATGTAAGAGTGCCTTCTTCCCCACTGTTTCTAAAACATAGAGATGATGATGTAGAGTGCATGTGAAGTAGTTGGGTGTGTGGCAGGTGCCATCTTGAAAGTACTTTAAAACTGTTTTCTTGGATGAGAGTACACAAAGTCAGTTTCCAGATGTTGGTATAGATTTCTTACCATTAATTTAGTTTGAGTTCCTGACCCAAAAACGATTCCCATTTTTTGGAGGTAGTGTCAGTGTAGATGTGACTTTAAGAATATTTGGAAACTCAACTGCAGAAATAAATGACAATCCACACAATGTATAACGTTTTAAGCAATTCTTGTAATAAAGTTTAGCAGCAAAAAGAAAAAACTGACTGATATTGATTGCAGAGAAAAAATAAATGGTTTGACGTAATATGGAAAAATATATGTAACTTGATTGAAGTATAAATAAAAAATATGATGGAACAATTGATTGAAGATATGGAAGGTACTTGCGATTAGGTGATAGAGAAAAATGCAGGATAACAGGGACGGTCCGTATTCAGAGGATTGGAGAAGTACACAATTCGATTCAGGAAGCCAAAGGTCAGGATTGGAGAGAGTAACAATATCGAGTGAGGAAGCCAAAAGTCAGGATTGGAGAAATCAGAATAGTCGAGGATATCCGGGTCAGCAACAGGTAATCAAAAATGAAAGTAGCAAGATACTCTAAGGTAGCTTGGAGCTAAGGAGTCAGGAACAACAGCTGCTAAAGACAATACTCAGCGATTTGTGTCTGTTGCAGACTGTTATTTATAGTCACAGGAAGATCGCGTCATTGAAGGGGACGTGGCCTAATGAAGGGGGCGTGGCCTAATGACGCGATCGCGAGAAACAAACAAAAGTAAAAATGAAAGCCTGACAGGTAGGTTGGGAAATTTGTCAAGAATGAAAAGATATAGATGACATATGGCCACTTTAGGTTTCGGGAAGATTTAAAATTATCTCTATAAAAAAAATGTGTAAATGGCCAGTGCTTTTAACCTCTTCCCGACGGTAGGACGTACTATGCCGTCCTGACTTTAAGTGCCTTAAAGTCGTTAGGACAGCATAGTACGTCCTGTATTAAACAGCTCATCGCGGCTCCCCCTACGCACTTGCAGCGGGATCCCACCTGTCATCTGAGGCCACTTTGAGTGGCCTCATTCTGACAGGGGAAATGTAGCCAGTGCTCAAAGCGAGCACCGGCTACATTTCTCCAAATCGCGTTCGGGCACGCCTCCGTGACGTCACACGTGATGTCTGGAGGTCTCGCGGTTTTTTTGCAGGGACCCACAGGGTCTGTTAAGACCCTGATCGGGTCTCTGCGAGAGTGTTCCTGGCTACCGGCCAGGAACCAATCGTGACGTTTTGGTGCTTGCGTTGTTTGGGACGCAAGCACCTTGCGTCACGAAGGGGTTAACTATTTTCTTCACTGTGTGACTAGCCCCATTATAGTCTAGAATTCATTTTTTTAGCCTACATAATATATCTGTACAGTTTCTTCATATGCAAACAAACTGCAAAAAAAATTAAAAATCTGTATAATTTAAATTCTTAAAATGGCAGATTTGGTTCACTGCGATAATTGTTATGCATTGTTTAACGTTCTATTTTTTGAAGGTTTGGATGCTGTCCAATCTGTAGACGGTTCTCTAGATTGCATTTTTACAGTCCGAGATTTGTGAATTATCTGTAAAAAAGACTCGGGATGAGACGGTTGCAAAGCCACTGCCAGTGAGGCTTCCTAGGAATGGCAGGTGTATTACTGTAGGATCTGGTAGACTTGTGGCTAAAAGGCATGTCCCACAGTCTGTGGCTCTCCGTAATTCATTTTCAACACTTTCAGAGTGCAGTGTGGAGTTGGACAATAGTGGCTTAGTGATGTCTTCCTGGCGCTACTGTTCGACGAGACAAGAGGCGTATTTTTAATATTGTTAAGCAAGCAAATCTGGAAGGGGACTTGGATGTACTTGTTCATTTTGGGACAAATGACATGCAATGAGGTTTCAGAGGTGAAGTACGTATTTCATGTTCTTGCCAATGATGAATGGCAGGTTGTGTCCACACTGAAATTTGTGAATAACATTCAGAATGATAGGCGGATGCGTATTAGGAACTTTTAACTTGTGGCTTGGGGAATGGTGTCGGGAGCAAGGATTTGGCTTTGTTTGTTGGTGTACTAGCAAAACAGTAGTCCCAGAGGCTTGGAAATTAGCAAATGTTGTGCCCATTCACAAGAAAGGTGGTAGGGAGGAGTTGAGCAACCAGTAAGTTTTACTTCAGTAGTGGTGAAAAAAAATGTAAAGCATTTTAAAGAATAGGATTGTTGAACATCTAAAAATCGCATGGATTTCAAGATCAGACATAGAAACATAGACAACATGGGTTTACTTCAGAGAGATCATGCCAAACTAATCTTATTCATTTTTTTGATTGGGTGACTAACCTAATAGATCAGGGTGATGCAGTAGACATTGATTACCTAGATTTCAGTAAGGCTTTTGACACTGTCGCACATAGGAGGCTTATCAATAAACTGCAATCTTTGAGTTTGGATTTCAATATTGTTGAGTGGATTATACAGGCAACAAAGGTTTGTAGTCAATGGAGTACATTAGAAGAGAGGTCTTGTTACTAGTGGGGTACTTCAGGGATACTTGGACCCATTCTCTTTAAAAATGTTGTTAGTGATATTGCAGAAGTTCTGGTTGGCAAGGTATGTCTCTTTGCTGATGATACAGAGATTTTGAGCAGGGTTGATGTTTCTAGACGGATAAGCCAAATGGCAAATCATTTAGCTAAACAAGAAAAACGGTCAGAGCTGTGGCAACTGACATTTAATGTGGATAAGTGCAATAATATGCAACTTGGGTGTAAAAATGCCTAAAAACAGAATATATTGATATATTGATATTGATACTTTGGAGAAAGTTCAGAGAAGGGCTACTAAACTGGTTCATGGGTTGGAGGATAAAACTTACCTGGAAAGGTTAAAGCATCTTAACATTTATTGCTTGGAGGAAAGACGTAAAAGAAAATTTTAAATACATAAAAGAAATCAACACAGTAAAGGAGGAGAGTATTTTTAAAATAAGAAAAAACTACCACAACTAGAGGACATAGTCTTAAAATAGTGGGTAATGGATGTATTGAATAGCCTTCAAGTGGAAGTGGTAGAGGTAAACACAGTGAAGGAGTTTAAGCATGTGTTGGATAGGCACAAGGCTATCCTAAATATAAGATAGGGAACCAGGGACTAATACAAGTAATTAGAAAGTTGGGCAGACTAGATGGATTGAATGGTTGTTATCTGCCGACACGTCCTATGTTTTTATGCGTCTTGGGAGCTTTTCTTGAGCCATGGCAGATAATGACATCTGTCATAGTTGATGTAGCTTTCAATATGGTTCTATACTGAGATCACATTTCATTTTACTTTTTGTCTTATGGCTTAGTGACAGACTCAATGTCAAAATTAACATTCCTATATGGTTGCTGAACAGTACGGAGGCAGGTTTATAAAAACTAGAATAAGAAGAGATAGGTTAATAGGTTAAGAAGAATGTACCTAAGTTCCTGAGCCAGACCCAGTTTAAATTCCCCCCTGTTGGGGTGAATATAGGTACCGTTTTCACTTATATTCTCATGAGTCTAAGAAAGATTTTTGAGAAGAAATGTTTGTGTCCTTTGTTCTTCATCCCTCCTTTTCTCCCCCCCCCTCCACACCCTATGTGTGAATGCCTGCAATATATATATTTCTCTGGCCAGATAAATTTCAATCATACCTTCACTATGTAATGATCTTAGTTGTTCAACCATTACCTGTCACCCTCCATTTCAGTGACATTGGCCTAGCTTCAATGGCCACTGTTAACACCTTTCCCCGACCGATGATGTGCCACGCACGTCATGGAAATAATGTTGTTGCTGAAAATTGACATGCCTGGCAGGTCATGCAGTAAAATGCGCATAGGCAGCAATCAGCAGTTGATGCCTATATGCTTTGATGGTGTGGCTATGATGCCTCAATGTCCACAGTCACTAAACAAATTATCCTGGTTTTGGGATGAGTATTGTCCTTTCTTGTGTAAGGGTAGCTGCTGGTGTGTTTTCCTGCAAAATATTATTAAGAAATACAATCAGAGGTTTTATGTCTTGGCCTCTTGAAATTTAAAAATTTTAGGTTGTGAAGACGTGCAGTCCAGGTGCATAGTTGGTTCATGGCCTTACTCACCACCTTTTCCCCTACTGGGGCATTTAATGTTTCTATTTGTGTATTACTTAATCTGGTCAGCCCAACATTTTTTTAGGCCTTAGTTTAGTAATAATGGAACATTGTGTTTTGGTTTTCTGGGTCTCGCCAGGGCCATTAGTTGCATCCCCATGTTGTTTCCAAATGTTGTTTCCAAAGTGGATTTTAGTATAATCTATTTGTGTTTGAACATTTCCCGTAAAGGGTCTAGGAGCATTTGATGTTGAATCGGAAAGTTCCTAATGAAGCTTCACATCATAACTTTAACACAGTAAAAGTGATGTGTTTGCTTTATACTGTATTTGCATTGATACTATGGTATTTCATGATTGCTGAGAGGCTTTATTATAATATTGGTGAAAATGTTATTGGTGAAAATTTGTTATCCGAAATGACCCATTATCCAAAATACTTCTGGTCCCAAGCATTTTGGATAAGGGATTCTCAACCTGTAGTAGTGGGGACAGTTAAATTGATTCTGGGAGACCCGCTAATCTTAAATTGTTATTTCTACTTCTGTTTTCCAAATCATCCACCTTGTTGGACAGTATGTAGTTGTATATTTTGGCATCCCACAGTCTGGATTTGCATGTTTGTATCTTCTATATCACTATGTCTGTAAGCCTAGACAAGTGAGCTGTTATCTGTTGCACTGCAGAAGAAAAAGATGAATGGATTATGCCAGAGGATGGTGGCCACTTTAGTCGCCACTTCTGTTGCCGGTGGGGCTGAGTTTCAGGAAAGTGTGGTCTCCATAGCGTCTTCAAAGGAAAGATACTATTAGTCAGAATGTTGTTCTTTTTAAATGTTTGTTGTCCTGATGTGGTTCTTGGTTTCCAATTTGTCTGGTCTGTCCTGTTTAGTAGGAGTTTTTTTTTTTATACCAGACGTTGACTCTTCATGTAAGCTAGAAGTCAGTTCCAAATGAGAAGTTTATATCATATATTGGTAAGGTGGTTTAGTGGTCCACCAGGTAGTTAAACAACAGATGTGAAGTAATAGATTAGAAATAACAAAAAATGTCTGTTCTGAATGGGATCAGTGGTTGCTTTAGGCAAAGTACTGTTAGACGCGGTCAGAGTGTGGTGGTTCTTTACACCTCCAACAGGAGGTCCATGAAGTCAGTTGACCCAGTTGCTGTGAAGAAAGTGTGTGGGAAAATCAGCTTTGTTGGTGCTGTTTTGGGCAATGAGATGGCCACCAAACCTACAAGGAGGTTTTCAGCAGGACAACGGGCAGGTGAGTTAAAGGAGCTGAGGTTTAGATAACAGCCCCTTTGTCCACCAATCTAACCCTGTACAGGAGAGATGTCCAATATGTGTGGTGGAGTGGATGAACTATCCAAAAAAACACTGCACGGTCCTGCTGAGAGGGGAGCACTTGCTACTTGCGGCCATGCTCTGTGGCTCTGCCCCCGTAAGTCCAACATCCACCTTCTTAGTGATGTTTTTTGTCATAATGCTACAATTTTAAATGTATATGTTCAGGTCCAAAAAGCCTATCTCAGTGTTACCAACACTATAGCTAAGGTGAATGTCCCACTGATTTTTTTTCAAAACTGTTTTTAGGCTTTCAGCCGTTCCGGTGCAAATAAAAAATAAATCATCTATGTAGCACCTACAGGTTACCAGGTTCACCTTCCACTCATGGTCATAAAACATATTCTCATCCTCCCAGACAGCCATAAACATATTGGCAGAACTCATGGGCAAATTTGGTATGCATGGCGGTATCTGATTTTTGAAGGTAAAACTCACCATGGAAACCCTGATACACGTGCAATACTAACTATCAACTAGAGTCATGTTTTCTATATCAACAACGACTACTTCAGGGGTCCTCTCCACCCACATTTTTTCTCATTGCTCATTTTCCTTTCTCTCTGGTTCGCTCAAATATCGTGCTGCTCACTGACCTGTGAGATCTGCTTCCCATGTTTTCGCCACAACTTTAGCCCTGTGACAGTTTTGTACAGAGCTTTATGTGGTCCCCAGTTTATTCCCCCAATGTTAATGTGCTATACTAAGTGTTTATTTTTTTTAATTTATTTATTTATTTATTTATTTTTGTTACTCTCTATTTCTCCTTTATTGCCCTTTCCATTGTTGCAACTATAATGTAATACTGTTGTAAAACTGTGAAAATTAAATAAAAACTGATTTATGAAAAAAAAAGTCACCGTGGAACCAAAAGTGATTATGTGTCAAGACCAGGCGACAAAGAGGGGGGTGGGTGCTACAATGCCCGAGAACAAACAGTACTGCAATAGTCTGTCCTGTAGGATAATACCTACTCGGGAGAGCAACTCAATTTTTTTCCATGTGTCAAGACCAGCACTATACCTTCAATAATAAAATCAATTTGATTTAGCAAATTTTCTTTTTCCAAGATTTTTATCACAGCTCTATATCCCTTATTATGTGCAGAGATAGTATATAAACTAGTGGCATCACTTTTATAATCTCACCTGAATCTTTAAGATACAATCATTGTTGGATCACTCCAGGTTGTATCATGTGGTCTGCATCCATGTGGTCACAGAATCCAATTCCAAAGTCAATAAGCCTCCTGGATGGATCCTAGGAATTTTTGTGAATTTTTAGCAATAAATGGAGCACAGGGGTTATAGGATATAGAACTCCTAAACATGGGCATCCGCAGAAATTTTTCAGGGGGGAGGGGCATAATTTGACCGTCATCCTTTCTGCACTGCACCTCTTTGACAAGTTATCATGAAGTGGAGGAGCTTTGTCATTATCAGTGAAGGCATGCAAAGGGTTGATAAACCCTGCACCAGATACAGATCCACAGCACCAGATATAAACCAACCACACTAGATATAGCCTCACTGCACCAAATATAGATCCACTGTGCCAGATATAGACCCACAACACCAGATATTGACCCACAGTACCAGCTAAAAACCCATGACACAAGAAATAAACCACAGCACCAGATAAATATCCAGAGCTCTAGCTGAAACTCCACAGCAACAGATAGAACAACATAGCAAAGATATAACCCCATAGCACCAGATCCGACCCCTCCTTGGATCAACATTTGGATGCAAAGGGAGGGGGGAGAGAGAGAACAGAGACAGAGACAGAGACAGAGACAGAGACAGAGACAGAACAGGGGGAGGGCAGAGAGACAGAACAGGGGGAGGGGGAGGGGGAGAGAGAGACAGGGGGAGAGAGAGACAGAACAGGGGGAAGGGGGAGAGAGAGAGAGACAGAACAGGGGGGGGGGGAGAGAGAGAGAGACAGAACAGGGGGGGGAGAGAGAGACAGAACAGAGGGGGGGGAGAGAGACAGAACAGAGGGGGGGAGAGAGAGAGACAGAACAGAGGGGGACACAGGGCGCCGGGACACTTAAGGCCAGCCCTGAACCCAACAGCACCAGACACAACACTATAGCACACACCATATAACCCCTCAGCACCAGATACAACACTATAGCACACAATATAACCCCACAGCACCAGACACAACACTATAGCACACAATATAACCCCTCAGCACCAGATACAACACTATAGCACACAATATAACCTCTCAGCACCAGATACAACACTATAGCACACAATATAACCCCTCAGCACCAGATACAACACTATAGCACACAATATAACCTCTCAGCACCAGATACAACACTATAGCACACTATATATCCTCTATAGAACGCGCCCCCTTGCCCCCCCCCCCCCCCTGCGGACGCCCATGCTCCTAAATAATGATACACTTTCTTATTTAGAATTCCTTTTAATAGACCCTTGTCTAGAAAGCAGATCAAAACTTTTTTAAACGTTGTAATTGGATCGCTTTTTAGTTTTTCATATACACTTATATCATTCGGCTATTTATAGGCTTCCTCCAAGCATTGTTCCCTGGGAAGATACCAATCCCTCCATCAGTAGGTATTATTATTATAGACTGGTCATCCTGTAGCTCCTTTAGGGCTTCCTGTTCTTTTTTTGTTCAAATTATGCTGATATTTATAGCCCTTTTTCGAGATTCTGAATATCACTAGTTATTTGAGACTTGTGATTGCTGGAAATGTTTTGATTTGTTTTTTAAAAATATGTTTTTATATAGTGGCTCTGAAATGTTGATAGATTTGGCAACGGGGTTTTTAGAAAATACTTCTTCAAACTAAGATTCCGCGTATACTTATTCAGATCAATGTACACAAAAGAATTCAATTTTGCAGATGGGGCATGTAAAGAGACGTCTCCTCCCGGGGTTACTTTTCTCCTAGCCTGCAATGGATATGTCACGAGTCAACCTGTATTCAGGCTCATCCAAGCTGTCTCCAGGCTTTTTCAGTTTTCTTTCTGTATTTGCTATTCTGTTCTGCTTCTTTGTTATTCTTGTTCCTGGGTTCTTTTCTGTTCTGTTTTCCTTGTGTGGCATATTTCAGTCCTGGCCACATGGTGGCATAGCCTAGTTTCAGGCCACAGTTGTGGCATTTCCCTAGTCCCTTTCCTTAGTGGCTCCTGCCTAGCCTGGCCCCATAGCGGCACCTGCCTTAGCCTAGCCATAAGACCGACACCTGCCTAAGTCTGGCTATAGAGCAGCACCTACCTAATACTAGCAATAGTCTGGTACCTGCCAAGTCTATGCCCGACTGGCACCTGCCTAAGTCTAGCTAGTCCGGTACCTGCCGAAGCCTGTACACGAACCGGTACCTGCCTGAGTCTGGCTATTTTTCTAGTCTTGTTCCCTGTCTAAGTTTTACCTCGCTCTTGTATCCAGTTTCTATGTTTTTTCTGTTATTTGCTCTTTTCCATTTCTGGTTTGCCTTTGTCTGTGATTATGTTCCATTCCAGGTTTTCTGAATCCCTCTGCCTTGTCAGTTTACTATTTAAACCACACCCATTGCTGTTCAGTTCTTTGTCGCAGTCTACAGGTATTTTCTCTGTTTTTATGTTCAATGACATTTATGTGTCTTAGATTCGATTTATGCTTTTCTAATATAATGTCTTAGTTAGGGACTTACCTTGATGTGGTTGGCAAGCTAACATCTAAATTGGCCAATTTGTTTGAACCAAAACCCCACCTTTACCAACTTTAGTATTGGGTTATATCTTTAACGAGGGGCAAACTGGGCAGCTGCCCCGGGCCCACTTACTCCTGGGGGACCCAAGGCAGCTGCCAGGTGGTCCCGCTGCCCCTCCGTAACTGCACCTGCACTATGCGATCAGCACTGATCGCATAGTGCAGGTGCGCCCAGCGTTTTCTGCTCTCCCCGGCTCCCTCAGCGGGGAAGACGCAGGCAGCATGTGCTCAGTGTGTGTTAAACACACTGAGCGCTCAATCCATGCTGCTCGCGCTCCCCGTGCGTAGTGTTGGTTCAGAGCATCTGCGTCATTACTACGCGCGGGGAGCGCGAGCAGCATGCATTGAGCGCTGAGCACATGCTGCCTGCGTCTCCCCGTGCTCCACTCATGTAGGAGAGACCACTGGGGCCGGGAAGGTGAGAACAGTTGGAGGGGAGGGAGGATAGAGAGAACAGTGGGGAGGGGAGGGAGGATAGGGTGATTGTGTGTTTAAGAGTGTGTTTATTTCTGTGTAAGTGTGACTGTGTAAGGGTGTGTATAACAGTGTGTGTATGTAAGTGTGACTGTGTGTATAAGTGTAAGTGTGACTGTTAGTTTTTCCAGTAAAAATAAATAAAATGTAAGTGTGTGACTGTGTGTAAGGCTGTCTAGGAGAGTGTGTGTGTGTGTGTGTGTGTGTGTGTGTGTGTAAGTGTATTTGTAAGTGTGACTGTGTGTAAGGGTGTCTGTCTAAGAGTGTTTGTGTATTTTTGTGTAAGTGTGACTGTGTGTAAGGGTGTGTTTAACTGTGTATGTAAGGGTGACTGTGTGTAAGGGTGTCTGTGTAAATATTTATATATGTATATGTGTCACGTGAGGGGAGAAATCTCCGCCCCCTCACAGAGCATGTTAGAGCACCAGATGTCCGTGACATACTGGTGCTCAGAACACATGGAGCCACGCACAGAAGAAACAGCCCCTTCCCTGCAAATGTAAGGTAAGTGAGCAGGGAGGGGGACAAACGAGTGTGTGTGTGTTTAAGTTTGACTGTGTGTGTAAGTGTGTCTATCTGACTGTGTAAGGTTTTCTGTGTAAGTCATATATACACACACACACACACACACACACACACACACACACACACACAAAGCAAGTGTGTGTTTATTTTTTTGTAGGGAGGTATTAGGGTGGAGGGTGTGATTGCATGCCGGGAATGAGGGGTGGGGTCCAGGGGCCCCAAACAAATGTTTGCCCAGGGTCCAGTCAATGTTAAAGACGGCCCTGCCTCTGTCATGTAGCCCTGCACTCTGTATTTCTGTTCTGCTATACCTCAGTTCCTTTTCTGTTTTAGCTCTGCTTGGCTGTCATTTAGTTTATTTCCTCTCTAGCCCTGGGACCTGGATACAGCAGCTGCTTCACAGGGCCTGATTGTGGCTGCAAAGATTTGGGATCCCAAACCTTCAAGCGATTGCAGTTACCCAGCACCAGGTCCTGTGTCTTCACCCTGCAACGTAGCTCCTGATCTCGGGTGCTCAGGGTCCCTTTACCATCCTGGACCCTGTGCGTTACAGGATATCGGCCAGAGTGCCAAATAATTTACTGTCTCGCCTGCCCAAGAATCACACACGACAGTTGTAGGTGCAGCAGTAAAAATAAGAACTTTATTCCAGGGAATAGCAGACTCTTTATACAGTTAAATATCAGATAATGTTTGATTGAACAATAGGTAATGTTGACAGTAAACAGTTAGACTTGCAGATTGCATAATTCGGCTTGGCAAGGCACCAATCAGACAGGGACCTCTAAAACAGCCACCAATCGGGACACAAGGTGCAGGTGGCAACGGCACCAGACACTTTTTATGCCTTTAGCAAGGAGAACCAATGGGGAACCTGCTGACAGAGGTGGCCGAGAAGTGACCTACATGTGATCAGAAAAGAGCCTACATACCTAATGCTTCTCCTGGGCATATTTATAACCCACAGGGCATATTTATAACCCTTATTTTAAAACCTTAATAGGATCAGAGCTCAACGGTTTTTGATCCCCTCTTTTTTTCAGCCCATCCAAAGGCTTTTTCAAGCCAATATTCATGAGCATTGGTTTCCCTGTGTTGGCTGAAGATGTCCTGTCCCAGATTTATGCCTTTATCATCCTCTTCTGGACCTACATTTGTGAGAATGCCTTTGTAGGACCTAGGTTCCTTAACCTGGGGAATGAACTCACCAGGGAAAGGATTCTATCATTATTTCCATGTCTCAACATATCTGGAAGTCCTGTCCAAAAGTTACTTGCCTATCCTGTCTAAGAGCAGCCTGCCAGTCCTGTCCAAATAATCATCTGGTAGTCATATTCAAGAGTCACCTGGCAGTTCTGTCCCAAAGTCTCCTGGTACTTTTCTCCAAGTATTTTCTGTCTCAGAGTTATCGTCCAGTCTTGTCTGAGCTTATCTGCCAGTTTTGTCTCAGGGTACCTTCCAGCCCTCACTATTAGTGTTGAGCGAACCCGGACCGCACATTCGGGTTCGTACCGGACATTACGGTGTCCGTGCCACTAACCCGAACATTTCACTGTATGTCCGTGTTGGAGTTCGAGGTTCGACTATAAACCAAAAGTCTTTAAACCGAAAGTCATTCGGTTTATAGGCTTTCGTTTATAGAATAGCCAATAGCATTGGCCTTCTATAAACCGAACTAGAGTCCCCATTCATAAGAATTTCTTATGAATGGGGACTCTAGTTCGGTTTATAGAAAGCCAATAGTATTACATGTATTCTATAAGCCAAAAGTCTATAAAAACGAAGGTCGTTCGGTTTATAGACTTTCGGAGTGCAGACAGGCAACAACCTCCCTGATGTGAAAACACTTCCAGGAAAATGCTGAGGGCTGGTTGCTCTATAACTGTCAAGTTCTAGAATGTGGATGTACAAGGTGATGTATGTAAGCTGTTGTATCAGAGGGAAATCTTCATGAATTTCACTCTGGCAACACGCAAGCCATATGATTTACATTGGGGGATGTTGGTTACTTTTTATGATTAGATTACCCTGGATTTATACAAAGTTAGTTTCATTGCAAAAATATATTTTTCATATTGCTAAAATATAGCTTAATATAACTACTTTGTCACTTTTATCATGACGAATATTGAACATTGTTTTTTTGTATACATGGCATTATTTAAAACAATTTACATAAAATGTTACTCTTATACACAATGTGTTTAGCAATAAGTAAGCTCCAGGGTAAATACTTTGATTGCGATGCTATTTTCTTTTAATAAGTAATGCTGGTGTGATACAAACGTTTTATAAGGATAATTGATTAGATTCAATGCCGGTCGTTAACTCTGGCAAAAGTTACATTTTTGTGTTGCACGTTATTTCCAATAGAATAACATGTGATTCAATGCAAACTAAACTCTCAAAATGGTTTTGAAAACAAGCCAATGGTAGGGCTTGGACCAGGAATGCTGCTATGGACAGACTTGTTAGGTGTGCCGGGGAAAGGTGCGGCACACATTATTCCCAATGGAATCCCATGTGATGCAATGAAAACTGTCCACTCAAAATGGGTTTCAAAAACAGCAAATGCTAAGGACCAGGGAGGCTGCTAAGGATGGAGGTGTTAGGTGTGGTTTTTTTAGGTAGCATTTTTTAGGAAGATTGACTTATTTTCAGATGGCCCCCTTTCCCGCAAGGATTGAGGGTGTTGTGGTTCGTTGATTTTTTTAAATGTATATTTTTCTCCACAGAACACTGTGTGTGCCAGGGGCATGGGCAGTGATTAGAGGTAGGTAGGACCCCAACTCCCTTTGTGTAATGCATGTACCTCGGTGGAAAAAACACCATCAGAGTTAGCCCTAATACTTAACCTCATTCTAACCCTGCTCCCCCTGTCTAATTGCTCACATTCATTAGCTTCTGATGTGGGCATGCATGGTTTTGCTTCTTGTCCTTGATCTGAAATCAGTGATGTGATTTTGTGCAGTATAGGTGATAAAGATATCATCGACCGTGAGATCTATAAGAGATGCCAGATCTGTTACTGACTGCTAAAAAGAATATATGAAATTACTCACCCATTGTGCTAACACCTACCTGCTCAGAAACTGTGCATATACAGGTATATGTGTGTATATGCATCTGGGTGCATGCAGCCAGCCCAGCATTAGAGGGTTATACAGATGCTATGCAATGCTATTCTCCAACTTTTTGAGTGCACAGCGTCTATAGCAAACCCAGCATTGGTCACCCATGTTCCCCTACTTCAGGACCATCTTTAATATTGATTGGATCTTGGCCAAGGATGATTTGCTTATGCCCCCTGGAACCTCCCCCCCCCCCCTCCTTAGCATGCAATTACACACCTCCAACCCACCCCCCCACCCCCCAAATCTCCGCACAAAACAATAAACACACACACTAATCAAATACATGTATTGCATAGTATAAAATATGTATAATAAACGTACAATTGCAGTGAATAAAATGTATATCTTGTACAAAACCTTTACCTTCTTACTATGCAACACTGCTATAAAAGTACTCTGTGCCTATATTATAAAAGTATACAAGGATATTAGAGAGTACTTACATATAGGGCCACTATCAGGGGGTGATTGGCAATACACCTGTCACGGCTTTGGCCGTTTAAATAAGAAAAAGCGTCCTGGGGATCAGGGGTCGTGGATGTTAAATGCTGGCAAAGGGGCATGTCCTGGTTTGTAGGGGTAAGTCTTCATTGGCATGATATAGACGTCTTTGGGAGGGAATGGGGTGAGAGGGACTCAGAGGAGCCCAGAATTTTTTTTGTAAGGGCCCCTGAAATTTCTTATGGCATCCCTGATAATAGGCAGGAATTCAAATTAAAATACAGTAAAGTTAATGTTACAGTAACATTAAAGTACACAGGGCAAATGTTATAAAGTAGGGGATAAACATTAAAATAGAGAACCCATCCCCATCAGACAAATATGTATGCTTTACATAATATATATATATATATATATCTGGTTTATATTATATCTATATCTATATCTATATCTATATCTATCTATATCTATCTATATCTATATATATCTATCTCTATATATATATATCTATATATATCTATATTCATATATTCACAGTAATGTGCAGAGAGTATAACTGTGTGTGTGTGTGTCAAAGACATAGGTCTTTTGACAGACGCTCAAAATCGGTCGTACATTGACGAACATACGTACCATTACTTGCAACAGCAGTTCCCTATATGTCCAGTCATGTACACCTTACCTAAGATCCACAAGAACCCTAAGACACCACCAGGGAGACCGATTGTTTCGGCTAAAGGCAGTCTGCTGGAACCAATTACTCAGTGGATTGACTATCATCTAAAGAATACAGCTCTACAATTGTCTACATGTATAAAAGACACACCAGACTTTCTGTCGAAACTTCAGAACATTACACTTCCAACCACAGAAATACTGTTAGTCACCATGGATGTGTCCAGCCTATACACTGTAATACCCCATGAGCAGGGAGTGGAGGCAGTGAGGACACTCCTTGCTCAGTCCTCTACCTATACAGGTCCCCCTATTGATTTTGTGTGTCAAATGCTTAAATTTTGTCTGACTAACAATTTTTTTAAATTTGAGACAAACTACTACATTCAGACTTCAGGCACCTCTATGGGAGCAGCGATGGCACCTACGTATGCCAACATGTACATGTATGTGTACGAAATGCAATTCATTATATCGAAATACGCAGAACATATCCTACTGTACAAAAGGTTTGTCGATGACATATTTTTGCTGTGGACATCAACAAAAGAAGAACTACAAGCGATGCTCACGGCCCTGAATCAAGTTCCATCTACCATCAGATTCACTTGGAATCAATTATGTTTGGGAATAGAATTTAGTTTTGGGACATGACTTAATGACTAAGGACAAAATCGGGTGGGTCATACAGTTAGTCCTTCATGTTCCAATTTGCTGAGCAATAAACACTGAAAATACAACCGACCACTCTCAAAATTGGCAGGTGCCAAATCAGACTCTTCAGTCTCTACAGTAATGACTCCGCCCAGACAATGCACTTGGTTTGCCTTCAGGAGGATAGAGTCAAGGAATGAGGAAGCTTACAAAAGCAAAAAAACACATAGGATGGCCAGAGTCATCAGTAGAGACACAAGAATAAAACCTAGTGCTTGCCATCTGTTGGCTATAAATAAACAAAAGCAGTACAAAGATATCCATTGCAAACATTTAACCTAGTATTCAAATGTTTATAAACATATACATAATATACATAATTCAATCAAAATGTTTAAAAGGGAATTTTCAGTGAATTGAGAATTTTAATAAAAAGGCCAGGTAGCAAATATAATGTTATAAAAGGTGACAGGTTGTCAGGGAAACCTTTGTGGGGAGTCCTTTAGGAAGAGATGTTTTGTCAGGGCTTACCTTTGTTGGGAGTCTTTTAGGCAGAGATGTATGCTCACCCTTGCAAACAAACACAGACCAGGGTGACCAGGTAAGAAGCCACGTGGCCTGTGAGTTTGTGCACGGGGGCTGGTCAGGATATCCAGGTAAAGTTGCAGACAAGGACAAGAGCAAAAGAATCTTCGTGGGAAAGCCAGAGGTCAGAGGATGCCAGAATTCAGAATAAACGGGTAATAAATCCAAGGTCAAAAGCCGAAAATGATTAGGAATACTGGAAGTCAAAAATCACAGGAACCAAACAAGGAATCCAGAGTCAATGAACTGACACTGCCCTTAGGGAGAGGCAGTGTCTTATACCTTGTTAATTAGGTATGTGATTCAGCTGGAGAGTTACTGACAGGTCTGAGCCTTTGGTGAAGTCCAGCCCCCTAGTGCTGCAGGCAATAGAAATATAAACAGGAGTATTTCAAAGTTCTGAAATGGCTCAGAGGCAAAATAGCAGGATACGGTCTGGAAGAACCACAGTTCAAATCCCCTGTTGAGTGCATCTGGGGCGACCACGTCTGGCAGTCTGGATGGCACGGTGGCGATCCTGACACAGGTATTATAGTCACCTGCTGGTAGGGAGCCTAATAGAGACAAAACATATATTCACAGAAACCAATGCCACTTTTTCATGGAAACCATATAAGAGGTAATGTACACCCATATGATTTATTTTTGTAATAGCAAATGCTATTCACTTATTTCACTTGATTTTTCTCTATTGGACATTATCTATCTGTCTGAGGTAATACGTTCCCATGAAACAGTGTTGTGTAAAACAGGACTCACCTTTTTGTAAAGGCCTTCGTATACTGGTTACTGCCCATCTGGCAGAAGAAATTTCTCTTGATGTCAGAAAAGGACAGACAAGATTTATAGCACCTCTTCACCTCCTAAATAAAGGACTGAATAAATGAGAAACCATCTTTTGGGCTATTTATGTGATTTAGGAGCTAATACTGACATTCCAGTCACATTCAGCCATCTGGCTCTCATAATATTTGAAATGTTACTGAATGTTTGTCCAGTAATCAAAACAACCTTGCTGGAAGCTTTAACATAAAGCCAATTTAGATGCCAACAAAGTCAAAAGTCTGAGCTTGTACATAGACACGGATTTCATATAAAAGGGTTGGGCCAGAAACTGGATATTAAGAGGCTGATATGGTTTCTTAAAACAAACATCCTCTTTGTCTATGACCCATGTAGTATAAAAGAAATTGTACATACTGGTGCTTTACCAAACAAATTAACACATGCCATCTGTTGTTACTCGATGTATCCCGAAGAAACTACTGAGCAGGTAATCTTGAATTCCTAATCCAAAACTGGTATTGTAGATTTTTAGGCATCCTACAAAAATTAGAGTGAGAGGACAAACACCCTAGGCCTGCACTTAAATTTAAGTCGACTAGCTCTATACTTTATATCTTTAGTGTGAGATTATTTTTTCTTAACTCGATTATTTATCTTTCTGAATACAGAAAAGATGAGCATTAGGTTGGCTAACAAAAAAACATTATAAGCTGCTGTTTCAATTATGGTTTAGAGTTTGCCCCAAGTTCTTTAAGTACCCTTAGAGAGAAAAGTATTATTTAAAAAAAAAATGGTATTAGTATTACAGAACTGATTCTTACTGTTCACACTGGAGTCTATTCAGAGATGTGCAAGCATCTGTACGACATTCTCTTCCGTTATTTTACTTCAGATTATCATTATTCAAAGTCGTGGTAATCTAAAGAGAACCAATATAGGATTCTCGGGTAGGTGTGACTCGGGTAGGTGTGATTTATAGGCCCCCTGGACAAATAGAGGAGTTAAATAATCTACTAGTTGAGGAAATAGCTAAAATGACAATGAAGGGGGAAGTAATCATCATGGGTGACTTTAATCTTCCAGATGTGAACAAGAAATACAAAATAGCTACTTGCGCCAGGAGTACGCATCTCCTAAACTCCCTACTGGGATTATCTCTAAAACAAGTAGTGGAGGAGCCAACTCGAAAGCAGGACATACTAGATTTAGTGTTCACAAATGGAGATTTGTTATCAGATATTACTGTAGGTGAAAGTTTAGGATCTAGTGATCACCAGACAGTGTGGTTTAATATAAGAACAGTGACGCAGTCACACCACACAAAAACAAAAGTTTTAGATTTTAGAAAAACAGACTTTTCTAAAATTAGATTAGGTGTAAAGGAGTCATTATCAGACTGGAGCAATTTAAATGGAGTCCAGGAGAAATGGGATTATCTAAAAGTTGTACTACTGAAGGCAACAGAAAATTGCATAAGGCTTGTCAGTAAGAGCAAAAAATTTAAGAAACCACTGTGGTACTCTGCAGAGGTGGCTAAAATAGTCAAAAATAAAAAGCTAGCATTTAGTAATTATAAAAATACTCAGAGTGAGGAAGTTAGAAAGATCTATAAGAGTAGGCAGAAAGAGGCAAAGCAAGTTATAAGAGCTTCCAAAGCACACACAGAAGAGACTATAGCCCAGTCAGTGAAAAAGGGGGATAAAACATTTTTTAGATACATAAATGAGAAAAGGAAAGTAAAACCAGGATTAGTTAGATTAAAAACAAAAGAAGGATGCTATGTAGAAGAGGATAAAGGCTTAGCAGACTGCCTTAATGAATATTTTTGTTCAGTTTTTACAAATGAAAATGAGGGTAAGGGACCTCATTTAGGGAAAAAGACTAATGAGTCTTTTGATGAATGTAAGTTTACAGAGGAAGAGGTTTTACTTCAGCTGTCTAAAGTAAAGACAAATAAGTCGATGGGACCTGATGTGATACTTATACATTAATAAGTTATTAAAAGAACTTAGTGGTGTACTAGCAAAACCGTTAATAGGTTTATTTAACCAATCATTGTTAACGGGAGTAGTTCCAGAAGATTGGAAATTAGCTAATGTTGTGCCCATTCACAAGAAAGGTAGTAGGGAGGAGGCGGGCAACTATAGACCAGTAAGTCTTACTTCAGTAGTGGGGAAAATAATGGAAACCTTGTTAAAGAATAGGATTGTTGAACATATAAAGTTGCTTGGATTTCAAGATCAGAGACAGCATGGGTTTACTTCAGGGAGATCATGCCAAACTAATCTTATTGATTTTTTTGATTGGGTGACTAAAATAATAGATTAGGGTGGTGCAGTAGACATTGCTTACCTAGATTTCAGTAAGGCTTTTGACACTGTCGCACATAGAAGGCTTATTAATAAACTGAAATCTTTGAGTTTGGATTTCAATATTGATGAATGGATTAGACAATGGCTGAGTGACAGGCAACAGAGGGTTGTAGTCAATGGGGTATATTCGATGCAAGGTCTTGTTACTAGTGGGGTACCTCAGGGATCTGTACTTGGACCCATTCTCTTTAATATTTTTATTAGCGATATTGCAGAAGGTCTTGTTGGCAAAGTATGTCTTTTTGCTGATGATACAAAGATTTACAGCAGGGTTGATATTCATGGAGGGATAAGCCAAATGGCAAATGATTTAGCTAAACTAGAAAAATGGTCAGTGGCAACTGACATTTAATGTGGACAAGTGCAAGATTATGCACCTTGGGCGTAAAAACCCAAAAGCAGAATATAGACTATTTGGTACAGTCCTAACCTCAACATCTGAGGAAAGGGATTTAGGAGTAATAATTTCAGAGGACTTGAAGGTAGGTAGGCAATTCAATAGAGCAGCAGGAAATGCTAGCAGAATGCTTGGTTGCATAGGGAGAGGTATTAGCAGTAGGAAGAGGGAAGTGCTCATGCCATTGTACAGAGCACTGGTGAGACCTCACTTGGAGTATTGTACGCAGTACTGGAGACCGTATCTCCAGAAGGATATTGATACTTTGAGTTCAGAGAAGGGCTACTAAACTGGTTCATGGGTTGAAGGATAAAACTTACCAGGAAAGGTTAAAGCATCTTAACATGTATAGCTTGGAGGAAAGACGTAACAGGGGGGATATGATAGAAACATTTAAATACATAAAGGGAATCAACACAGTAAAGGAAGAGAGTATATTTAAAAGAAGAAAAACTACCACAACTAGAGGACATAGTCTTAAATTAGAGGGGCAATGATTTAAAAGTAATATCAGGAAGTATTACTTTACTGAGAGGGTAGTGGATGTATGGAATAGCCTTCCAGCAGAAGTGGTAGAGATAAACACAGTCAAGGATTTTAAGCATGTGTGGGATAGACACAAGGCTATCCTAGCTATAAGACCGGGAAAGGGGGACTAATAAAAGTACTAAAAAAAAATTGGGCAGACTAGATGGACCGAATGGTTCTTATCTGCCGACAAATTCTATGTTTCTATGTTTCTATAACATAGAAGACCAAATGCACTCTTGTAAATATATGCCAGGAGAAAGGCTCTTGCCTGATTTGGTTATTTTATACTGGTCAGGGAAAGACAGATAACAATGTATCTCTTTGACATGAGATTGGCAAGTAAACTCATGCAATGTAGTAGCAAATGTATCTACTGTTTCCTCTGACTTATATTAGCTTTTTTATCGATTTCAAGTGGATTTAGTGCATAATATTGGTGAAGAATGCAAGCTTTGCAATAGCAAATATGCAATAATAAAAATCAATATCACAGTTTGCTTTCTGGCACAGTTTACTTTTATGATTTTGTAAGTAACCTGGAAGCCCTGGAAGCTTTGCTATGTGATAATGGTGATTATTGTTTTAATTTCCCACACTTAAAATGGGTTTCAGCAATAAAATGCAATGAGCTTCTGTTAGAGCCCTAACAAAATTACTAAGGCAGATGGTCCAAGGGCCACTCAGAGGCCTTCCTAGCCTTCAGGCTATAGGTTGAAGTTAAGGTCACAAAAGTAATAAGATTACTATACAAAGCAATTGTTTGCTTTTGCACTATTTGTTCTTTGACAAACTAGTAAAATTAACATTAAAATGTTGAGCAATGCCAATTTTAATTTATTTAATGATACATCATTTCTATCTAACCATCAAAACCATTTTAAAACATTGAAAACTTTAATTATCTTCAGTACAATGTCACCAGATGTCATTGATTGGATTGTAAGCATTACGATATTCAGTAAGCATTAATGAATCAACACCTACAACATATTAATATTACTTTGATGGTTAAGATTACAGAAGCAGTAATTTTTGTAGCAATATCCACAAAGTGCATATAATGTACATTATTCAATAAATATATACACATAAAAGCTTGTTTACACTTCCAGTAACATCTCATGTCTACATTATATTTATGCAACTTGTTAAATCAAACTCATTTAAAAACTTTAGTCAATACAATATCACCAGATGTCATTGACTGGGTTGTAATCCATATATCTGGATTTATAAAGACATGGAGGCTCATATTATGCTTATCTCTTTCTTTATTTACCCTCAGCAGCAAGAGAATGCATTAGAAAAATGTAACCAATGAGAACATACCAAATATATAATATCCCTCCCCTCCTCTATAAAGTCCAGTGTAATAGGAAATACATCCTCTTTCTTTGCTGCTCTCTAAGCTAAGTACATCTATAATTTTCTAGAATATTGTTATGATATTTGATATGTTTATATTATATATGTAGGAATATATATATATTTATATCTTCCTGTAGCTATGTAATTTTATGTTTAATCATTGCATTGGTTTTGATTATTTGCCTTTATCATTGCGTTTATTTTCCATTTACTTTCGTTTTTATTTGCATAGCTGTTTATCTTCTGTTACTATCAGGGGTTCGGTTGTGTTCCCCTCCTCTCCCTTTACCTTTTTTCTGTCAGTTTCCTATGTTTTTATCTATTTTCCGTTTTTCTCCGTTTATTCCTGGGCTTCTGGACCACTGCATATTGGAGCCGTTTTTTCCTCATAAAGGACTCATGTTTTAACATTATGGCGGCCATTTTTTTGTAGCCCATAGTGCATATATGATGCGCGGAGGCCATTTTCAGTCTGTGTGACACTGATCTTAGTGGATACTGCACAGCCTTGCTGCCTGCTCCGTTTTTACTCCCGTTTTTTGCTCCTTTAAGGTGATATTGTCTATTATTTCTGGCTGTTTTTCTCTGCCTTGTATTGCTGTTAATGATTATGGATAGTCAGATCCCTGTCACATCTCCATTCCCCATTATGCATGCTGCTCAGCAAGGTGGGATTTTTCCCAATATAGAGGAGGCTTCCTCTGAGATTATAGATTCTGAGGATCTACATAATTACTTGGACTCTGCTATGTCTAAGTCAGTGACCAAGGCAATTCAGTCTGCTATGGGGATGATGTCATCTAATATTGCCCAGTCTATCTCCTCTGCCTTAGCCACACACTCTAAGGCTGCCCCGACACCCCCACCCTCTAAAGGGAAACGGGCGTTACCTGCCGCCCCGGGCAAGAAAGCGTCATGTAAATGCATCATACAATGCCTCATGCTTCCAAGCTGATTAAAATGGGCAAGGCTACGCCTGCCGAGGATGCCGTGGTTACACCACTGGAAAGAGCTAGGTACCGGGCTAAAACGGGACGTTCATGGAAATTGGCAAAGGCCGATAATGATTCATCGCAGTCTGACTTGATGTCGGAAGAGGCTTTGGAGGAGTCAGAAGACCCTGATGTCCTGATATCTGAGGTCGAGTTCCCAGTCGGGCAAACAGTTGGCCAGGTACCCCCTTTGGTCCCTACAGAGACCTCGGCCTTGATAGATCTCCAGGGCGAACCTCTGTTTGACCCTACCAACCTCCACCACCCCCTGTTCTGTGGAATGGTTCCCCACAGACCATATTGCACAATACATTGCATTCCGGGTCCGTAATCCCCTTGATAAGGCCTCTCGCAATAAACTGCGAGCAGAGTGTCCAAGGCCCACAGTCCCTGATATGGCCTGTTACACGCCTGAAGTGGATCCAAAAATAGCCCAGTTCCTGGGCAAGACAGGTTGGAAAACCAAAAAAGGTTTAGATTTTTCACTTAGAGTGTGCCAAGACAAGGTTCTAGACATCATGGGGCCTTGTGCAAAGATATTTGAGCTGGTGGAGTCAGGCGTATCCACTGATACGCCTGTTGATTTACCCGCCATCAAAGTATGGATTCAACGGGTCATTTGCCTTATCGGCAACGCTAACACGGCTTTAGCCATTGAGAGGAGGAAGGCCATCCTCCTAAAAATAGAACCAAAGTTGGTTAATATGGCAACTAATGAACCAGGTCCACAGGCTAAAGGCATGCTCTTCGGAGATAACTTGGTTAAGGAGCTAGGCTCTTTTGTGCAGACTTTCACTGCGATAGATAAGGCTCAATCTAGTATGAAACGAGTCTTCACCACGAAGGTTTTTGGCGGGGCCGGCAGATACAGGGGCCGTCTGCCCGGCCGTGGCTCCAGGGGACCATTCCGTGGATCCCGAGGCCCTGGGTCATCACGGACATCCTTTGCAGACAGCAGGCCTCCGGCCGCAACTTTCTTCCCGCAAAGGAGCAGACCATGGCAGAATCGAGGTGCCAGAGGGTCCTATCAGTCCTGGCGACCATACGGTAAGGACCAAGCTAACTCACCTTTCTTCCCTTACAAAAGTAGGTGGCAGGCTCCGATTTTGTCTACCAGTTTGGGCCGACATTATGTCAGACCCTTGGGTATTACAGACGGTGACAGGTTATCATATCGATTTCCTGACAACCCCTTATCAGGTTTCTTCCCCTCATATGATTCGGTTTCCCAAGAGGTCACCAGCCTTTTCTCGAAAGGAGCAATCAGAAAGATTCCTCCAACCTCCCTGGGCTTCCTAAGCAATCTATTCCCGGTCCCCAAGAAAGGCAGAGGTATTCGCCCTGTGATCAATCTCCGTCCTCTGAATGCCTTCGTCATGTACCAACATTTCAAGATGGAAGGCATTCATTGTTTAAGAGACCTACTGCTCATGGGAGACTGGATGGTCGAGCTGGACCTTCAGGACGCGTACCTGACAGTCCCAGTCACACCAGATCATCAACCGTACCTTCAATTCATGTGGGATCACACAATTTGGCAGTTTACTTGTCTCCCCTTCGGTCTCTCTTCCGCCCCTTGGTGCTTCACCAAGCTACTCAAACCAGTTATGGGCTTCCTCAGAAGGAAAGGGGTTCGTCTCATCATATACCTGGACGATTTACTCATTATGTCTCAGGATTTTGCCACTCTGAACACCCATCTGAATTGGACCATGGATCTCCTCCAGAACTTGGGTTTCTTGATCAACCTAGAAAAATCAATACTCACGCCTTTCCGCACTATGGAGTTCCTGGGGTTCGCTATCAACTCACCCCACGGTTCATTACACCTTCCAAAGGCAAAGGTGAAATCAATCAAGAAAGAGAAAAGAAAGTCCTTTCGTTACCTCTAATCTCCCTGAGCCATCTGGCTCGAATCATCGGTCTCCTGTCCGCATCCATTCAAGCCATTTTTCCCGGCCCTCTTCACTACAGAGCGCTGCAACAGTTGAAGATCCGTTCCTTATGACTCAGGATGCATTACGATCATTCCATCCCGTTGGACTACGGAGCCAGAGAAGAACTCTCCTGGTGGTTGACCCACATGGAAGCATGGAACGGAAGAGCAATCTTCGGCACGGTTCCGGATTTAGTGGTGGAATCGGACGCAAGCCTACTAGGCTGGGGCGTACAGTGTGGCACCTTATCCACAGGTGGATGTTGGTCTCTGCAAGAAAGCAAACTGCATATCAATTGCCTGGAGCTTCTGGCTGGAGAGTTTGCAGTACGGGGTTTCGCACGGACGTCTCGGAACTGCTCCATATTGTTGCGTCTGGACAACACCGCTGCAGTCCGTTACATCAACCACCTGGGTGGCACAAGATCCCTGGCACTATCCCATCAAGCTACAACCTTTTGGACCTTTTGCCTCGCACACAACATATCGGTGCAAGCGGAACATATTCCAAGCCTATCCAATGTGGACGCAGACTGGAATTCCCGACACTTCACAGACTCCAGCGACTGGCGGCTCCACCAATCCCTATTCCACAGATTGGAACTTCTCTGGGTCCCTTATATATCGACCTCTTCGCCTCTCGCCTGAACACGCAACTACAACGTTTCTACAGTTGGAGACCAGATCCGGAGGCTCTGGCGACAGATGCGTTCCTGCAACAGTGGCCTCCGAACAGGCATTATGCGTTTCCCCCATTTTGCCTCATATCCTGCACACTGCTCCACCTCCGTCGCAGCGGAACATCACTGGTGTTGGTGACCCTTTGGTGGGATACTCAACCATGGTTCCCCACGCTGTTGGAAATGGCCATGGATTTTCCTTGTCTCCTTCCATCTTGGAGAGATCTGATTACCGACCTCCACGGGTCTCCACACCCGCTATTAGCGACAGGTCAGTTACACCTAATAGTATGGCTGATATCAGGGGACCCTGGTTTGTCGCAGACGTTTCACAAACGACTCTCTCACTCCTGGAAGGGGCCTGGGCACCAGGGACAAGAAGGGCTTATCGCCATGCCTGAGCTCATGGGCTAATTGGTGCAGATCCCACTGTTGCTACTGTAAATGTCATGTTGCAATTCCTCACTTCATTATTCGAAGATGGTCGGGCCTACCGCTCCATTAATGTTTATAGATCAGCCATCTCTGCTGGACACTTGGGATTTGAAGGTGTTCCCGCTGGCAGACATATTCTGGTCTGCAGACTTCTCAAGGGCATCCGATTGAACAGGCCTCCGAGACCTCGTTACTTATGTCTTTGGGATGTTAACGTGGTTTTTATACTGTTTCAGTCCTGGCCAAATAATTGTGATTTATCCCTTCAACAACTTTCTGATAAATTAGCTATGCTATGTTGCTTAATCTCATGTAAACGAGTATCAGACGTTAGAGCGCTGGATATCTCAGCACGTTCCTTCACCCCAGAGGGTGTGTCCTTTGATATCTCTCGTCGCACTAAGAAGTTAATTACATCTGTTTTTTACCCAGCGTTTCCTCGTAACCCTAAGTTATGTCCAGTCCTGTGCTTAAAGTTCGGCATTTAACTATACAGAGACAAAGTCTCCATTCATAATTTTATGAATGGAGACTGTCTCCGTATAGTTAAAAGCCGACAGCCTATAAACCGAACATTCATATGAATGGAGACTCTGTCTCCGTATAGTTAAAAGCCGACAGCCTATAAACCTAACGTTCGGTTTATAGGCTGTCGGCTTTTAACTATATGGAGACAAAGTCTCCATTCATAATTTTTTGAATGGAGACTCTGTCTCCGTATAGTTAAATGCTATTGTATTCTATAAACCGACTCTATTTCGGCTTATAGAATGCAATAGTACTACGAATGGACGAATGAACGAATGATTTTCGTTTATTAACCATTCGTTCATTCGGCTTTCGTTAGCTTAGCATTTTCGTTCTTCGTTTTTCGGACGAATGGACGAAAATGCTATTTTCGGACGAAAATGCATTCGTCCGAAAACGAATGCCCATGTCTAGTATATTTATTGTATATTTATTGTACCTTTAATAAACACAATTTTCCCACCCATGTTGGGTTCCGTTACCTTTATGCGTGGTTTTTACCTGATTGATTATGTTATATATCCTATGATTCATGATGATTATATGTTTTTTATATACCGTTTTTTTTTTCGACTAAGGTCGAGTATTAATATTTAATCTTCTGGCACATACTTTACCGTATTTTTTCCGTTCTTTAAGCCTGAAGTTTCCCGTGGTCATATCCAGCTACCCATGTTTCACAGTTTACAGAAACCTTGGTCGATGTTGGGTTACCTGAACCGATCTTCTTCATTCACAGTTCACTGGATGGATCCTCCGGTTGGAGTATTCTCGTGGTTGGATTTCCTATGGATTAATTTTGGCTGATGTTTTCGTTAATAGTTGGATTTTATATGTTTTTTTATATGTTTTTACACAAAGAAAGAGGATGTATTTCCTATTACACTGGACTTTATAGAGGAGGGGAGGGATATTATATATTTGGTATGTTCTCATTGGTTAAATTTTTCTAATGCATTCTCTTTGCTGCTGAGGGTAAATAAAGAAAGAGATAAGCATAATACTCGCCTCCGTGTCTTTATAAATCATGACTTTACGTCATATTTATTAGTAAAATCTTAAACTTACCAGAGCCTAAATGATTTATTATTAAACCACTACTTAAAAGCACAGAGCATGGGGGGAAAGAATGGGGTAATGCTTAGATCTCCCCTGTTATATGGGTTCTTAGCCTGTTAAATCTTACAGAAATGCATGGGAAAATAACTCCTTGAAAAATTTTAAAGCACCCCATGAAATATAGTGTGGGTTATTCAATTTGAAAAAGATATACTTTGAAGGAATTACTTTCCTTAGCTCACATTGTCCCAGCAAAGCGATTTGTCAAAATTCCAAATTTGGTCCTCTGCCTTCACAAAAAAAAACCTTGCAATTGAGATAATTTTATTCAATGTTATTGAACATATATTGTGGGCATTCTTAATCAGACAGAAAACACCTTGTGCCTGATTTAAAAAAAAAAAAGCTTTTTAACGATGCAGCTTTCATAAGCAATTCACATTTCTTCTTCAAACAATAAATTCCAACCTGGCAGGGCTGATTGGTGTGTGGAGTCTACACTAGCAGGGTAGTACTTATCTAAAAATAAATTTGCGGAAACTGTAGGTAGGAATGCCTCTTTCAGAATAAAGTAAAATAATTTAATATAATTATTTCTTGTCCTAGTAATTTTCCTCTTTTTAAATATACTTCATTACAACTTTTATAATATTTATGTATTAAAATGCTATAATACACCTTGTTTATTTTTACTCCAAGCTATGAATGTTAAGACTTTTTAATCTTAAGTATGGTACACAGCAGTCACTCTGGGATCATCTCATCTTTAGGATCTAAAGATCAAAAAGACACGTTCAATATTCCTGACGGGTGAACAGCCATGGCACATATAGAAGCATAAAATGTGTCGGCAGATAAGAACCATTCAGTCCATCTAGTCTGCCCAATTATATATACATACGATCTATCACATGTAAAGCACGATCAATGTGCATCTGCATGCAAACCAACCTGCTTGAAATGGCACACTGTTTGCGTATGAGGTGAATCTATTACCTTCATCATTCTTCATTGAGACATGTTACAAACATGGTCAGGTGCTTTACTAGAAGTCAAGTCCATACCGTGGTATCAATGCCGGGCTATCAATTAATGGTACCTTAGGTACTGCTTATGCAGGGTAAGTCCGTCTTGTTTATGGTCTTTGAAATGAGATTATAAGTGTCTCAGTGGGGTGTTTTGTTTGTTTGTTTTTTGCCTTCTTTTGGATCAAACAAATATGGGAAATTTGAAGGGCTGAACTTACCTACTAACCATGGATTATACATAGGCAGCTAAGCACATCTAGCAGGAAAAGCTAATTTGCTCAGGTTTGGCCTTATATGGTGTTCATCTCAACTCTCCTTTTAGTAAACACATCCGTAGAAGTCTATTAACTATAAAGTGAACTGTTTAATACCTGATAGGAAAGATAGGCAAGTTAAAAAGAAGTACTTTTTTTTTTTTTTTTGTGAATCAATACAGTATTTTTAGATTCATCTAAAATACTCAGATGTTGACACTTTCTTTCATTCACCTTGTCCTTGTGCAGTATAGTCAAATGTTGGCGAACGTGCTTATATTTACTTATTTTCTGAAGTACAGTCAAACATGTCAATGTGCTCATGCCAATCTGCCATTCTCTTAATGAAAGTGCTTATGGTTTTATTCCCATAGAATATTACCAGCTTAAAAATGTCCATTTGCTAACTCCATATTGTAAAATTAAAAAAATATATAAATGTGAAAATATTTCATACTATTTTACAGCTACATTTGCTGCATTTCAATGTTGCCCTGAGAAATGTTATGTCACGGGAAAAATTGTTTGAACTTTTCCAGGGGAAATTAAAATTATAACTTCATGCTAAACAATAGCAACATCTCTCAGGAAACAGACATTGGATTTGTACTCACTTTCTATAATCTGCCAAGAAAGTGGATTCTATTAAAAGATTTTTTTTACAAACATTGATACCACTCCTTTCCTGGTAATAATCATTATGTAAACTGACTTTTGTATGTAGACACCAATAACACTATGAAATCAAAGCATAATATATATTTAAGACGTAAGGTTAATCTGCTATGCATTAAAGAATAAGGAATGCAAATTAAGCTACTAGATAAAATAGATATATTTTATTGAGGCATTGTTTTAATAATGCATACAAAAAACTATTCCACTTCTGGTAATTTCCCTTTTCAACACAGTAAAGGCACAAAATACCTAAATCCTACTAATTAAAATCTAACTTTTAATTAGTAAAAATATTGATAAACTCCTATATGCATTATATATACTGATAAGCAAATTATGCTTTCTTCAAGCAAATAAACCAAGTAAATGATTATCTTAAGATATTAAGAAAGGCCAAAAAAGATTTCTAGGATTAAGGATAAGAAAAGGGCAGTATTGGTACAGTTCAATAGATACAGCCCACATTTTCCAGATGTTTTATCAAGACATATAATATACAAATGGAAAATGTGGTTGAGAGTGAGGTTAATAACAGAACAAAGTAGGGATTTAGACTAATTATTTACAGCACATAGAAAATGCGATCGCTAGCTCTCCAGCGGCATAAGAGTTCTGGCCAAGACGGCTTCTCTTATATTATAAATTATTTAAGAAAAACTCACTTCATTCATTTTAGAAATGTTAATTAACATTCTTAAAGGGATCAGACTGGAAAATAGTATGTTAGAAGCTGTTATCTCTCTGATTTTAAAGGAGGGGAAAGATCCAGAACTTTGTGAAAACATTGATCCAATACTTATGACTAAGGTGTTGGCGGAAATGTTATAAAAAGCCTTGAGTCAAGTATCATGCACCCAGACAGTCCGGTTTTATTCCTGGAAGGGAAACTAAGGATAACACCACTATTGTTATGCATATAATGGCTATTTTTCCAAAGAGAGAACATACCATCTGTTCTCCTGGGAGTGGATCCAGAGAAGACATTCAATGTGAATTGGTCTTTCTTTTTTGAGGTATTAGAACCAATCGGGGCAGGATTTTCTTAGTTGGATAAAAGCTACTTACGATTCCCCTAAAGCTGGACAATTTGGCCACTTACCCCACTATTGTTTATCCTGTATTTGGAACCTTTGCTGAAAGCAATTAAAAATAGTAAGAAGATACAGTTAATTGAGATTCAAAGAAAAGAGTATAAATTTGCCACATGCATGGATCATATCCTGTTGACTCAAATCCCCAAAATTCATGCATGCAAAGGGTTGATAAACCCTGCACCAGATACAGATCCACAGCACCAGATGCAAACCAACCACACTAGATATAGCCTCACTGCACCAAATATAGATCCACTGTGCCAGATATAGACCCACAACACCAGATATTAACCCACGGTACCAGCTAAAAACCCATGACACAAGATATAAACCACAGCACCAGATAAATATCCAGAGCACTAGCTGAAACTCCACAGCAACAGATAGAACAACGAAGGAAAGATATAACCCCATATCACCAGATACAACACTATAGCACACAATATAACCCAACAGCACCAGACAAAACACTATAGCACACAATATAACCCAACCAGGGCCGGCCTTAAGGGTGTGCGACCTCTGCGAGCCGGTAGAGGCACTGCATTGGGGAGATCAAAAGATCCCCCCTCACCAGCCCTCTGCTGGATCCGACGAGGGGGCAGAGCTAACTGGCTGAGGGGTGTAGCTCCGCCCCCACCCTGTGAAGCAGAGCAACGTCTGCTTCACGGGGAGCCGCGGGCAGCAAGAGAAAGTGCTGCTCGACTCCCCTTGCATTAAGCATGGGAAGCCTGCATTAAGCATGGGGAGCCGAGCAGCACTTTCTCTTGCTGCCCGTGAAGCAGAGGCTGCTCTGCTTCACAGGCAGGGCCGGCGCTACCGTAAGGCAGCACAGGCGGCTGCCTTAGGGCGCACCAATGGGGGGGGCGGGAAAATCACCCGCTCCCCCAGGCCCCAGTACTTACCTCCATGCTGCTGTTCAGGTCCGTGGCTGAGAGGGAAGCGCCGTGCGCATTCAATAAAGTGTGTTGAAACTTTTTTTTTCAACACACTTTATTGAATGCGCACGGCCTGAGGGGAGCTCACAACGCTTCCCTCTCAGCCACGGACATGAACAGCGGCATGGAGGTAAGTACTGGGGTCTGGGTAAGGGGGGAGGAGGGAGGTATAACGAGCATCTGACTGGCACAATATTCCTGGACTCCGAGTGGCATAATATTCCTGGGCATTTGACTGGCATAATATTACTGGGCATCTGACTGGCATAATATTCTTGGGCTCTGACTGGCATAATATTCTTGGGCATCTGAATGGCATAATATTCCTGGGCATCTGACTGGCATAATATTCTTGGGCTCTGACTGGCATAATATTACTGGGCTCTGACTGGCATAATATTCCTGGGCATCTGAATGGCATAATATTCCTGGGCATCTGACTGGCATAATATTCCTGGGCATCTGACTGGCATAATATTCCTGGGCATCTGAATGGCATAATATTCCTGGGCTCTGACTGGCATAATATTCCTGGGCTCTGACTGGCATAATATTCCTAGGCATCTGACTGGCATAATATTCCTGGGCATCTGACTGGCATAATATTCCTGGACATCTGACTGGCATAATATTCCTGGGCTCTGACTGGCATAATATTCCTAGGCATCTGACTGGCATAATATTCCTGGGCATCTGAATGGCATAATATTCCTGGGCATCTGACTGGCACACTATTCCTGGGCTCTGACTGGCATAATATTACTGGGCCCTGACTGGCATAATATTACTGGGCTCTGACTGGCATAATGTTCCTGGGCATCTGAATGGCATAATATTCCTGGGCATCTGAATGGCATAATATTCCTGGGCATCTGACTGGCATAATATTCCTGGGCATCTGAATGGCATAATATTCCTGGGCATCTGACTGGCATAATATTCCTGGGCATCTGAATGGCATAATATTCCTGGGCTCTGACTGGCATAATATTACTGGGCTCTGACTGGCATAATGTTCCTGGACATTTGACTGGCACACTATTCCTGGGCTCTGACTGGCATAATATTCCTGGGCATCTGACTGGCATAATATTCCTGGGCATCTGAATGGCATAATATTCCTGGGAATCTGACTGGCACACTATTCCTGGGAATCTGACTGGCACACTATTCCTGGGCTCTGACTGGCATAATATTACTGGGCTCTGACTGGCATAATATTCCTGGGCATCTGAATGGCATAATATTCCTGGGCATCTGAATGGCATAATATTCCTGGGCTCTGACTGGCATAATATTCCTGGGCTCTGACTGGCATAATAATCCTAGGCATCTGACTGGCATAATATTCCTGGGCATCTGACTGGCATAATATTCCTGGGCATCTGAATGGCATAATATTCCTGGGCATCTGACTGGCATAATATTCCTGGGCATCTGAATGGCATAATATTCCGGGCATCTGACTGGCATAATATTCCTGGGCATCTGAATGGCATAATATTCCTGGGCTCTGACTGGCATAATATTACTGGGCTCTGACTGGCATAATGTTCCTGGACATTTGACTGGCACACTATTCCTGGGCTCTGACTGGCATAATATTCCTGGGCATCTGAATGGCATAATATTCCTGGGAATCTGACTGGCACACTATTCCTGGGCTCTGACTGGCATAATATTACTGGGCACTGAATGGCATAATATTCCTGGGCATCTGAATGGCATAATATTACTGGGCATCTGACTGGCATAATATTCCTGGGCATCTGAATGGCATAATTTTCCTGGGCATCTGACTGGCATAATATTCTTGGGCTCTGACTGGCATAATATTCCTGGGCTCTGACTGGCATAATGTTCCTGGGCATCTGACTGGCATAATATTACTGGGCTCTGACTGGCATAATATTCCCATTGAAATACTGGTAAGTTTGTTGATTTAACTTTACTTCATTTTAAATATTGTATTTGTTCCCATTTTGTTTCTTCACTTCAAAATAAGATATATGCAGTCTAAATAGTGGTAGATAGCACTACCTCTCTTGGCAGCGCTGGTCTACTGCCTCGATGTCAAGGCAATAGCCAGCACCAAAATTTCCTCTCTGGGGCACCCACGATCGCCCCACGAGCGATCGTGGGCACCATATTGACGGAGCAGCATGCTCCGTCAATATTGCTCTGCCCTCTTGTGGTCTGAGCTTCGGAAGTGAAAGTAAATTCACTTCCGTCACTCTGAATATGCTGCTTGAGGCAGCAACCAACATAGCAATGTTAAAAAAAAAAAAAATTATTAGCTTAAAACTGGTAATATAGTTAGATTAGCCTATAGGGTAAAGATTAAATAATTTTTTAGCATAAGGGTTAAAATGAAATTAAAATTAAAATATATTAAGGGATAGCATAAGGGTTAGAGTTGGGGTTAAATTTAGTGTTAGGGTTAAATTTCGGGTTGGGGTCAAAAGGTCAATTTGGGAAATAAACAAAAAACACTATTTTCGGGTTTTGCCCCATAACTCGCAAAAAAATACCGAAAAATATGGAAACATGCATATTTCTGAACTCGGGACAACATTTAGAAACTATTTAGATGGGGTCTTTTTTAATGATTGTATTTGTGTAAATTATATTTTAGGTCAAAGTTAGAAAAAGTGGGTTTTTAAAAAAAAAATTGTAGTAAATTATAAGATATGATGAACATAATGGTATCTAATGAAATCCCTTCTTATGACAATAAAAACAACACATAATTTGTGTGGGTACAGTATGTGAGAAAGAAGAGAATTACAGCTAAACACAAACACCCCAGAAATGTCAAAACAGCCATTGTCACCAAGGGACAGTCAAGGTAAAAATGTCTTGTCACTAAGGGGTTAAATCACTCTGGTTATCAGCCAGACAGACTCCAAGCATTTAACCCCCTCTAGTTACCAGCCAAATAGTTTGCAAGCATTTCACTCCCTCTAGTTACCAGCAAGGCCGTTTCAGAGAATTTAACCCCCTCTAGTTACCAGCCAAGCAGTTTCAGAGCCTTTACCCATTCTAGTTACCAGTCAGCCAGTTTAAGAGAATTTAACCCCATCTAGTTTACAGACAGACAGTTTAAGAGCATTTAAACCCCTCTAGTTACCAGACAACAGGGGCTTTGCTAGGTCTCCAAAAGATCTGGGGCTGGAGCCCGTGACAGATTTGAAGTGGAGTAAATAAGCTCACATGCTTAGGTGACATACAGACTGATATATTTGACTCCAATGAACAATAGGTATATACGGGTATATATTAGGGCTCAACAAATCCTGGGCACCAGGAAATTATACCTGGCGTCCGGTTATTGTTGTCCCTGCATGGTGCCCTCGCCGCTGGGATCATTTTATTTATTTTTCCAGCAGAGCGCGAGGGAGCAGTATGTGCACCGGCTGCACAGTCTTCCTACTCAGCCCCACACTGCACTATAGTGTCTGAGTGCTGAGTGTGCTCAGCAGGGCTAGAAAAAACAGCAGGGCCCTGACTGTGACTGACTGTATGTGTGTGTGTGTGTGTGTGTGTGTGTGTGTGTGTGTGTGTGTGTCTGTCTGTCTGTCTGTCTGTCAATAAAACTCACAGTAATGTGCAATGTGTGAGTATGGCACAGACTCCACAGTGATACAACTCACAGTAATTTGCAGTGTGTGAGTGTATCACAGTCTACACATCAATAAAACTCACAGTAATGGGCAGTGTGTGAGTGTATCACACACTTGTGCTGCACATTACTGTACCACAATATCACACACTTGTGCTGCACATTACTGTACCACAATACACAATAAGACTCACAGCACACAAAAACTCACATTACTCGAAGTTACACTGATACACATAAATATACAACCACAAATACACACACATACAGCCACACATACACACACATTCACACTTGCACAGTCACACATAAATCACATTACATCACACCCACACTTTTATGTGAGCAAATTCCCATGATTTCAAAATACCTGAGCATCCAAAATTTGGTGTATGTTGCATACACTATTTACTAGACTTTGAGAAAAAAGTTGACCAACAGTCTCATAATATGCAATAATATAGGGGATATCACACACACCCCATTACACACACAGACACCGACCCTTACTCATCCCCACATAGATACCCTTACATAGAAGACCTTACACTCACACACTCTCTTACCCACTCACCCCCAGACAACCTTACATACACAGACTCCCTTATACACACAGATGACCTTTCCCACAGACATTCTGCCACCCAGACACATGTGTACACCTGCAACTCTCACATGCACATCATGCTAGTCACTCAGGCACACGTGTAAACCTGACTCACACACACACTCTATATATACATAAAGATTTATTTTTTAATAAAAAAGGGGTTAAAACCTGGGGAGCATAGGCTGTGGTATGCTCCTTCTACCAACCTCATAAACGAGAGGGAATTGAGATGGGAATATCACTGAATGGGAGAATTTTCCCAGCTTTGCTAATTTAGCCTTAATGTTGAAATTCCCACCTCACTTCCCTGCAATTCTCTTTTACTTGAGTAAAGCACATAATCTAATGAAAAGCACCACATTCATTCATAATGTATGGTTTTAATACTATAAAGAGGTATATGTGATTTTTAATGCCATGTGTATGGACTTTTATTGCCATGAAGATAAAGACTATATATAAAGATGAATCACTATTATTCATATTGAATATGATAATCAAGTGTGAAAATAAAAATAATATGATATTATCCCCTTGACGACAAAGGACGTGCCAGGCACGTCCTGGGAGAAGCTCCTTTAACGACAAAGGAAGTGCCTGGCACGTCCTGCATTGAAAGAAGCGGTTTTCGCGATCAACGATCGCGAAAACCGCTTTAACAGTGCTGGTCTATTGCCTCAACATCGAGGCAATAGCCAGCACCGAAATGTATATTTCGGGACCCCCACGATCGCCCCACGGAGCGATCGTGGGGAGCCATATTGACGGAGCATGCTGCTCCGTCAATATGGCTAAGTCCTCTTTCGGTCTGAGCTTCGAAAGTGAAAGTAACTTCACTTCCGTCGCTCTGAATATGCTACTTGACTACCCCTAGTGGTAGTTTAGTAGCATTGCAATGGGAAATAATTAAAATAAATATTTAATTAATTAAAAACAGGTTATTTAGCTATATTAGCCTATAGGGTTAAAATTAAATATTTTTTAGCATAAGGGATAGGGTTAAAATTAAATTAAAGTTAAAAAATATTAAGGGATATAATAAGGATTAGAGTTGGGGTTAAATTTAGTGTTAGGGTTAAATTTTGGGTTTGGGTTGGGGTCAAAAGATCAATATAGGAAAAAACAAAAAAACACTATTTTTGGTTTTTGCCCCATAACTCGCAAAAAAATACCGAAAAATATGGAAACATGCATATTTTTGAACTCGGGAGAACATTTATAAACTATTTAGACGGGGTCTTTTTTAATGATTTTATTTGTGTAAATTATATTTTAGGTCAAAGTTAGAAAAAGTGTGTTTTTTTACATTTTTCATCATATTTTATGATTTTTTTTGTAGTAAATTATAAGATATGATGAACATAATGGTATCTAATGAAAGCCCTTCTTATGACTATAAAAACAACATATAATTTGTGTGTGTACTGTATGTGAGAAAGAAAAAAATTACAGCTAAACACAAATACCCTAGAAATGTCAAAACAGCCATTGTCACCAAGGGAAAGTCAAGGTGAAAATGTCTTGTCACTAAGGGGTTAAAGCATTGTTTCCCACTTGACTCTGATGCTCACACTTACACTCTCACATACTCTGCCACTCACATACATACACACGCACACTCATAAATCTGCCACTCACACTTACTCTCACTCACACACACACACACTCATAACTTTGCTGCTCACAATTAAACTCTCACAACTCTTCCACTCACACTTACACTTTTCCAAACACTCACACTCTTCCACACTCACTCACACACTTAATTACACTCTGCCACTCACATACACACTCACACTCTGCCACTTACACACACTTACATTCTGCCACTTACACATACTTACATTCTGCCACTCACACACATACACATGAACACTCATAACTCTGCCACTCACGCTTTCACTCACTCACACACACTTACACTCTTCCAAACACTCACACTCTGCAACATAGAAACATAGAATGTGTCGGCAGATAAGAACCATTCGGTCCATCTAGTCTGCCCAATTTTTTTTTTTTTGAGTACTTTTAATTGTCCCCCTTTCCCGGTCTTATAGCTAGGATAGCCTTGTGTCTATCCCACGCATGCTTAAAATCCTTGACTGTGTTTACCTCTACCACTTCTGCTGGCAGGCTATTCCATACATCCACTACCCTCTCAGTAAAGTAATACTTCCTGATATTACTTTTAAATCGTTGCCCCTCTAATTTAAGACTATGTCCTCTAGTTGTGGTAGTTTTTCTTCTTTTAAATATACTCTCTTCCTTTACTGTGTTGATTCCCTTTATGTATTTAAATGTTTCTATCATATCCCCCCTGTTACGTCTTTCCTCCAAGCTATACATGTTAAGATGCTTTAACCTTTCCTGGTAAGTTTTATCCTTCAACCCATGAACCAGTTTAGTAGCCCTTCTCTGAACTCTCTCCAAAGTATCAATATCCTTCTGGAGATACGGTCTCCAGTACTGCGTACAATACTCCAAGTGAGGTCTCACCAGTGCTCTGTACAATGGCATGAGCACTTCCCTCTTCCTACTGCTAATACCTCTCCCTATGCAACCAAGCATTCTGCTAGCATTTCCTGCTGCTCTATTGCATTGCCTACCTACCTTCAAGTCCTCTGAAATTATTACTCCTAAATCCCTTTCCTCAGATGTTGAGGTTAGGACTGTACCAAATAGTCTATATTCTGCTTTTGGGTTTTTACGCCCAAGGTGCATAATCTTGCACTTGTCCACATTAAATGCCAGTTGCCACTGCTCTGACCATTTTTCTAGTTTAGCTAAATCATTTGCCATTTGGCTTATCCCTCCATGAATATCAACCCTGCTGCAAATCTTTGTATCATCGGCAAAAAGACATACTTTGCCAACAAGACCTTCTGCAATATCGCTAATAAAAATATTAAAGAGAATGGGTCCAAGAACAGATCCCTGAGGTACCCCACTAGTAACAAGACCTTGCATCGAATATACCCCATTGACTACAACCCTCTGTTGCCTGTCACTCAGCCATTGTCTAATCCATTCAACAATATTGAAATCCAAACTCAAAGATTTCAGTTTATTGATAAGCCTTCTATGTGCGACAGTGTCAAAAGCCTTACTGAAATCTAGGTAAGCAATGTCTACTGCACCACCCTGATCTATTATTTTAGTTACCCAATCAAAAAAATCAATAAGTTTAGTTTGGCATGATCTCCCTGAAGTAAACCCATGCTGTCTCTGATCTTGAAAATCCAAGCGACATTAGATGTTCAACAATCCTATTCTTTAACACGGTTTCCATTATTTTCCCCAGTACTGAAGTAACACTCACACACACTCACACTCTGCAACACTCACACACACTCACACTCTGCCACTCACACCCACTCACACTCTGCCACTCACACCCACTCACACTCTGCCACTCACACCCACTTACACTCTGCCACTCACACCCACTTACACTCTGCCACTCACACCCACTTACACTCTGCCACTCACACCCACTTACACTCTGCCACTCACACCCACTTACACTCTGCCACTCACACACACTCACACTCTACCACTGACATACACACTCACACTCTACCACTGACATACACACTCACACTCTGTAAGTAAGTGTGTGTGAGTGAGTATGCATATGTATGTGTGTGAGTGGCAAACACTCACATACACATGCACACTCATAACTCTGCCACTCATGCTTACACTCACTCTCTTCCACTCACACACACTCACTCTGCCACTCACACACACTCACTTACACTCAGTTTCCATAAACAGTACAGTTGTAGTATTTCTTTATATATAACAGTCTTGCCCCAGCACAGATATTCTGCTTACCTAGCAGTTAAGCAACCAGACAGCATGGAGGGAAAATCAGCAGGAGGAGAAGCCAAGGAGCTGTCAATAGGGCAGCTATTCATTCAAAGTTTGAGGGGGCAGAGCCTGGTGTTGTCCAGCATCCAGATTGCAGCATGCAGAGGCTTGAGGGGGCAGGGACGAGCATGAGGGGGTGGGGCCAGAGTCTCCATTCCGGGCGATGGAGCAGAGATCTGGGGCTTCAGCTCCTGTAGCCCCCCCCCCCCCCCCCAGCGACGCTACTGCCAGACAGTTTAAGAGCACTGAACCCCCACTAGTTATCAGACAGACAGTTTAAGTGCATTTAAAACTATCTTATTATCAGACAGACAGCTTAACAATATTTAACACCCCCTCAGTTACAGCCAGACAGTTTCTGAGCATTTAGCCCCTTTGTTTCTATTACACACATAGCCTTTCGCTCAGGGCCACCATCAGAAATTTTAGAGCCCCTAACTGAAAAAATGTTTGCCTAACCGACCCCCCCCCCCCCGATAGTTTATCAATTAATATGTGGCTAAAAGCCGGGGTCCGCATCCGCTGGATGTCACATATTAATACACCGTCTACCAAGGGGATACCCTTACATCCTTAGACACACACAGTCACACTTACAGACAGTAACACACACATTGACCCACTCACAGAGAAATACACACAATTACACAAAGAGATACACACACATTGACACACCCACACACATTGACACACACACACGTACATACTTACACACACTTTAATTTAAAAAAATGTAAAAAGGTTTTACTATTGGTCCTCCTCCCTGCTTAGTTAATTTCATTTGCAGGGAGGAGGACGTTTCGGTGGTGTCTGCATAGGCAATGAGGATAAGTGCAAGATAATGCATCTTGGGTAGAGTTGAGCGGACACATGGATATTCGGGTTCGGCAGGTTCGGCGAACTTCGAAAATATGTCCGTGTCCGTGCTCAAACTTGACCCCGAACCCCATTTAAGTCAATGGGGATACGAACTTTTGGCCACCGAAATAGAGTTTATAGAGAGTACCCTAATAAGAAAGAGGACCTAGGACTAAGGGGGGGAGTGTCATGACGTAATGACGTCAAGATGCTAGGAAGGAGGAGCACCGTAGCCTGAATGCAGAGTGACTAGAGAGGTTAGAGCCTCGTGGAAACAAGAGCCTGATCCCAGCCTGGTAGTGATTCGGCAACGACGGGACTCACGGAGGCAAGAGAAGTGAGAAGGAGACTTTCAAACCCACTACACGAAAGAGAAGACACCGGGACCCACCAAACGGAGCTGCGACCTTGCGGTGGCTCGATCGCTGCAACGTTGACAGTGTCGGACCGAGTCTAACACTTGGGGAAATCAGTGGAAGGCAATAAAACCACATGGAGCCGTAAAGTGGAGCCACAGCAGAGGATTTAAATAAAAAAGGAAGATCCAGAACCGTGAGTCCTACAAACTTAAAATACACAATGGGAATTGTGAGCAGATGAACTGTTAAAGTCACACTTCCTTATTTTTTCTGCTTTTTCCCATCTACACAAGTGTATGTAAAAAGGATAAGACTGTTGCGTGGTGTCTTGCCTACCAGGCTGTATAAAATATAAAATATACACCATATATATGCTTTAATGACTTATGACAAACGCAGCTGCATATAAGTCATTAATGATTGACGACTGAAAAAAGTCTGAGCTCCTTAATGAGTCCTGAAAACTTAAAATACACAGTGGGAATACTGAGCTGCTGAACTATTAAAGCTACACTTCCCTATTTGCTTTCTTTTGCTGCCTATACAAATGCATGACAAACACAAAAAAGGATAAGATTAGTGTGTGGTGCCTTACCTATCAGGTTCAACAAAAACATAAAATTTGTACCATATATATGTTTAAGTGACCTGGGACAAACGCAGTTGCACACAAATCACTAATGTTTGATGACTGAAAAAAGTCTGAGCTCCTCAATGAGTCCTGAAAACTTAAAACACCCAGTGGGAATAGTGAGCTGCTGAACTATTAAAGTTACACTTCCCTATTGCTTGCTTCTTCTATCTACACAAATGTATGACAAACACAAAAAAGGATAAGACTATTGTGTGGTGTCTTGCCTATCAGGCTCTACAAAATATAAAATTTGTACTATATATATGTTTAAAAGACCAGGGCCGTCTTTAATAGTGATTGGACCCTGGGCAAGCATTTGCTTGGGCCCCCTAGACCCTGCCCCCTCCCCTGCATGCAATCCCGCCATCCATCGCAATGTTACCCCCCCCCCCCCCCCCCACACACACACACACATATGCCATAATTGTTGTGCCATTCAGATGCCAGTAATATTGTAACTTTCGAATGCCAGTAATATTGTGCCAGGCAGAGCCCAGTAATATTGTGCCAGTCAGAGCCTTGTAATATTGTGCCAGTCAGATGCCTGCAATATTGTGCCAGTCAGATGCCTGCAATATTGTGCCAGTCAGATGGCTGCAATATTGTGCCAGTCAGAGCCCAGTAATATTGTGCCAGCCAGAGCCCAGTAATATTGTGCCAGTCAGATGCCCAGTAATATAGTGCCAATCAGATGCCCAGTAAGATAGTGCCAGTCAGATGCCTGTAATATTATGCCAGTCAGATGCCTGTAATATTGTGCCAGCCAGAGCCCAGTATTGTGCCAGTCAGAGCCCAGTAATATTGTGCCAGCCAGAGCCCAGTAATATTGTGCCAGTCAGATGCCCAGTAATATAGTGCCAATCAGATGCCCAGTAATATTGTGCCAGTCAGATGCCCAGTAATATAGTGCCAATCAGATGCCCAGTAATATAGTGCCAATCAGATGCCAAGTAATATAGTGCCAATCAGATACACAGTAATATAGTGCAATCAGATGCCCAGTAATATAGTGCCAATCAGATGCCCAGTAATATAGTGCCAATCAGATGCCCAGTAATATAGTGCCAGTCAGATGCCAAGTAATATAGTGCCAATCAGATACCCAGTGATATAGTGCCAATCAGATGCCCAGTAATATAGTGCCAATCAGATACCCAGTAATATAGTGCCAATCAGATGCCCAGTAATATAGTGCCAATCAGATGCCCAGTAATATTGTGCCAATCAGATGCCAAGTAATATAGTGCCAATCAGATGCCCAGTAATATAGTGCCAATCAGATACCCAGTAATATAGTGCCAATCAGATGCCAAGTAATATAGTGCCAATCAGATACCCAGTAATATAGTGCCAATCAGATGCCCAGTAATATAGTGCCAGTCAGATACCCAGTAATATTGTGCCAATCAGATACCCAGTAATATAGTGCCAATCAGATACCAAGTAATATAGTGCCAATCAGATGCCAAGTAATATAGTGCCAGTCAGATACCCAGTAATATAGTGCCAATCAGATACCAAGTAATATAGTGCCAATCAGATGCCAAGTAATATAGTGCCAGTCAGATACCCAGTAATATAGTGCCAATCAGATACCCAGTAATATAGTGCCAATCAGATGCCAAGTAATATAGTGCCAATCAGATACCCAGTAATATAGTGCCAATCAGATGCCCAGTAATATAGTGTCAGTCAGATACCCAGTAATATTGTGCCAATCAGATACCCAGTAATATAGTGCCAATCAGATACCAAGTAATATAGTGCCAATCAGATGCCCAGTAATATAGTGCCAATCAGATGCCCAGTAATATAGTGCCAATCAGATGCCCAGTAATATTGTGCCAATCAGATGCCAAGTAATATAGTGCCAATCAGATGCCCAGTAATATAGTGCCAATCAGATACCCAGTAATATAGTGCCAATCAGATGCCAAGTAATATAGTGCCAATCAGATACCCAGTAATATAGTGCCAATCAGATGCCCAGTAATATAGTGCCAGTCAGATACCCAGTAATATTGTGCCAATCAGATACCCAGTAATATAGTGCCAATCAGATACCAAGTAATATAGTGCCAATCAGATGCCAAGTAATATAGTGCCAGTCAGATACCCAGTAATATAGTGCCAATCAGATACCAAGTAATATAGTGCCAATCAGATGCCAAGTAATATAGTGCCAGTCAGATACCCAGTAATATAGTGCCAATCAGATACCCAGTAATATAGTGCCAATCAGATGCCAAGTAATATAGTGCCAATCAGATACCCAGTAATATAGTGCCAATCAGATGCCCAGTAATATAGTGTCAGTCAGATACCCAGTAATATTGTGCCAATCAGATACCCAGTAATATAGTGCCAATCAGATACCAAGTAATATAGTGCCAATCAGATGCCAAGTAATATAGTGCCAGTCAGATACCCAGTAATATAGTGCCAATCAGATACCAAGTAATATAGTGCCAATCAGATGCCAAGTAATATAGTGCCAGTCAGATACCCAGTAATATAGTGCCAATCAGATACCAAGTAATATAGTGCCAATCAGATACCAGTAATATTGTGCCAATCATATACCCAGGAATATAGTGCCAGTCAGATACCAGGAATATTGTGCCAGCCACCCCCCCCCCCCCCCGTACTTACATGAAGCTGCTCCGTGTCCCCCGCCGGATGTCTCCTCCGTGCAGTCTTCCCTCTTGCACGGAGGAGGGAAACAGAAACCGGATGTGACGCGACGTCACATCCGGCGTCAGTTTTTTTTTTTTCGGCCGTCGCATCCATCGGATGCGGCTTGCCGGAAAAAAAGCGTTCACAAGCGCAATGCGCTGTGAACGCGGCAGCAGGGTCTGGGGGCCCACGGGACAGCTGCCTTGGGGCCCCCCAGGAGTAAATGGGCCCAGGGCAGCTGCCCCGTTTGCCCCGCGTTAAAGACGGCCCTGTAAAAGACCTGTGACAAACGCAGTTGCACACAGGTCTCTACTGATTGATGACTGAAAAAAGCATGACCTCCCTCAATATTCACAGAAGAAGGAGAGTGCACCCTAATCATATTTTAGGGAATGCTAAATTGGTTAATGGAAAGATCAAACACGCCTAAAAAAAATATATTGGAAAGAAACACTGATTAGAACTGCTGAATACTTTGGAAGTCCTTTGCTCTGAAATGCATAGGGAGGGACTGTGGGAAGAAAAGGAAGGGGAAAAGGAGAAGCACAAACTGAACCCTAGCAGCCCCTACCAAAAATTAATAGAACAAAAAACTAAAGAACTAATATTTATTAACAAAATGTCCCAAAGAAAGGGAGCAGGCACCAAACTGGATAAAAAGAAAGATAAAAGGCTAGACGCAGATACAAAAAAGGAAAATAAGATGGCTTCATTATTCTCACCACAAATACAAAAAAAAACTGATAAAACGTTAGACAACTCTATCCTAGACTCTACAAATTCACTGGAGGAAGAAAGCGAAGACTCAAAGATAACAGCTGAAAAAATCAAGAAACAGGACCAAATACCCTCATACGAAAAAATGCAACAGTGTATCAAAGAAACGGCAGAAGATCAACTAAAACAGATCAAGCAAGAACTAAATAACTATTTTTTGGATATCAAAGGGGACATAACAAAAGTGGTAAACCGACTAACTACCATAGAACAAAAGATCAATATGGAGTTACAACAAGAAACTACCACACTATCCATAAAAGACCTGGAGGAAAAAGTACAGAAGCTTGAAGAAAAAGTGGCAGATGCTGAGGACCGTACCAGAAGGAAAAATCTGCGTATTAGGGAAATAACTGAATCTAATGAAAAAACAGCATTAATTCCATTACTACTGAATATATTCCGGGATATGGGCATTGAAGAAGGAATAAATAAAAATATAATTGAAAGAGCTCACAGACTATCAAAACCAAAAGATATGGGGAAAGAAACACCAAGAGATGTAATCATTAGGTTCTCCTCGTTCAATGTACGGCAAAAAATATACAAAGCCTCAAGAGACTACAAACCAACGAATCCTGCATATGCGCAGTTACTTTTCTTCCAGGACTTATCCCTAATGACAAGACAAAAAAGGAAATCATTTAAGCCGATAACAGATTTTCTTAGAGAGGAAAAAATAAGATACATGTGGGGGTTTCCTCCCAAGTTAATAGTATGGCATAATGATAAAACCTATATTTTGGACTCAATTACAAGGGCTCAAAACAACTATAATAGAAAAACTTTAGAGACACTTTGATTATAATGTGGCGAACTGGGGGGAGATGGGGGGGGGGGAGGAGAGGTAGAGGGGGAAAATCTTTTTTTTTTTTTTCTTTTGCTTTCTATGGTAGCTACACTGAGGAAATGTGGTGACGATATACCAATTTATACTAAAGCTAGATCTGTTATGGGAATATTAGAAGTAAATTGTGAACGATTTAGGTTATGGTTAGGGGTATTGTTTCATTTTCTTTTTCTTTTTTTTTTCTCTTCTCGATGTAGTCACACTGAGGAATAGGATGACGAAATACAAATTTAGACTAAAGCTAAGATTCTGCTATGTTAATATTAGAACCAAATTGTGAACAATTAAGGATATGAATTTTTTTCTCTTCTTCTCTTCTCTTGTTCTCTTTCCTCTCTTTTCCTTTCCTTTTTCCTCTCCCATCCTTACGGAAGGGGAGGGCCAAACGCTCGCACTGAGAAATGAGGGAAGTTACAACACAGAAAGTGGAGAGATGAGTTAAGAGAGAAAGATATAGAATTATTGACTATAATGCACTTGTTGTAGGCTTAGACTAAAATAAAGATATAAGCATTATTAGTAAACATAAAATACACATTACTGTAATGGAAATTAGAATTAATATAAAAATATAAAGCACTAAAGGGAGGAGGGGGGAAGAATGTAAATACTGATTAAAAAGCACCTATTACACTGATAACCACGTAATGAGACACAAAATGGTTTGAGTGTTTTTTTTAAGCGAATTCACAATATAGCAAATAAACCACTAAAGATAAAAGATAATATATACTATATAATAAGGTGCAATCAAAAATTTAAGCATAACACATTTTTTTCTCTCCTTTTACTCCCTCCTCTCACTTTCTCCCTTACTCTCCATCTCTCTACCTATTACTGAGATACTGGTTGATGATTATAATTCCGTAGATGGAAAAAGAAGTATAAAATAAATGGTTGTAATGATTAGAGGCTTATGACACGGTATGGCTACGGTTGGACTCCTCCTTTGTTACTGAGTGTGGCCACATTGGAATACATGCTCAGGATTGGGGGAGGAGCATGGGAGAGGGATGAAGGGCATGGGGTATCCCCTCCGACACAAATGAGGAAAGGTCCATGGGTCCACCATAGGACCTGTCCCATTTATATGTTATTGTTGTATGTGTTTATGTTTTGGGTACAGGGAGCAAAGGTCGGTCGATGGGGTGGTGCAGTCTATTACCATAAAAAAGTTAAATTTAGATGATAAAATTCCTCTCATTAAATACCCAAGGCCTGAATAGTCCACATAAAAGATCTGCTTTTTATAAACTACTACAAAAAGAAAAAATAGATATATGTTTCATACAAGAATCACATTGGCTAGAAGGAAATCAGAACCCCATTAGGGAAATATATAGCAAGCACCATAGCAGCATCATTGGAAACAAGGAAAGCTAAGGGGGTTGCAATTATGTTCTCCTCAAAAATAGATGTAGAAATTATTTTCCAGGAGCAAGATCAAGAAGCCAGATATCAAGTAGTAATATGTAAAATTAAAGGAATAATCTATACACTAATTAATATATATGCTCCAAATAATAAACCACTAAGATTTATTGAAAATATCATTAAAAAATATGAAAAACTATTTAAAGGAACACTCATAATGGCAGGAGATTTCAACATGGTCCCAGACGAGGTGATGGATAAAATGCTTAGCCGGGGAAAATAGATAGATAAAAATATAATTAACAGAGCAAAACAATTCACAAATTTGCTGAAAAAAACAACAATTATATGACATATGGAGAACTTTTAATCCAAATGAGAAAGACTTCTCCCACTTCTCGCCCCCCCACTCCACTGCTCTTACTCGCGCATAGATTTGTTCCTTGGTAATATCACGCTTGTACAGAAAATCAAGAAATCAATAATTAAGGAAATAATCTGGACTGACCATAATGCCAATATCTGGCAAATAGAAGATAAAGGGGATAAAAAAATAATAAATAGAGAATGGAGAATAAATAGACAATTAATCAACAAAAAAGAGAATCGAAAATACCTACAAAATATCACAGAATATTATTATAAGGAGAATGATAAGAACAACATATCACCTACACTTTTGTGGTGTGCTTATAAAAGCGTAATCGGAGGCCAAATAATCAAACTAGGAACATTAGCAAACAAGACAAGGGGTATAGATATAAATACACAATATATTGACTTATACAAACTAGAAATAATGAATAAATTATCACCAACAAAACTAAGATCACTAACAATACAAAATATAAAAAATAAAATAAAAGAATATGAATTCGAGGAGATTAATAGGAACCTAGAGAAATGGAAACAGCATTGGTATCACCAGAATATTAGTGTAAATAGATCAATGACAAATAGACTTAAAAAAACCCAGGCTAAAAATCGAATATACAAAATTAGGGATGAGTTCAGAACCCATATGGCCCCGGAGGAAATCGGAAGAGTATTCAACACCTACTATACAAAACTCTATGACATAGGGAAAAAAGAGTCAGGAGAGGAATTAAGTGCATATCTTAAAGATATTAAAACTCCAAAAATTCAAGAAGGGCAAATATCCTTCCAATCCTCAAACATTCGAAAGATCCAGAGCTGGTCCAGAATTATCGACCAATATCATTAATAAATGAAATATATGCAGCAGTGCTAGCGGAGAGACTGAGACATGTTATTCATACCCTGGTCCACCCTGATCAAATCGGCTTTATACCAGGTAGACTGGCATATGATAACATAAGACGTACAATTGATATCCTAGATATAGCCAATAGAGAAAAAATACCGCTCGTGGCAATTACGTTAGATGCAGAGAAAGCATTTGACAGGGTGGACTGGGGGTTCATGTTCCAGTCTCTCCGCGCGTATGGAATCAGGGGAAGATTTCTAGAGGCAGTGCAGGCACTGTACTCATGCCTATCAGCTAGAACAATAGGCCAAAATATACGAGCTAATTGGTTTAATCTGAAAAATGGAACACGACAGGGCTGTCCACTGTCCCCACTCCTATATATCCTAACAATGGAAATACTAGCAATAGATATTAGGAATAATATGAGGATAAAAGGATTCACACTTGACCAGAAAGAACTAAAAATCCAAATGTACGCAGATGATGTGCTTCTCACTTTAACCGATACAGAAGAATCAATCAAGGAACTGATGGCAGCTATAAAAAAGTTTTCAAAATTTTCGAACTATAAAGTAAACATTGAAAAATCAACAGTAATGCCACTAAATTTAGGAAAAAATATTAGGGAAAAAATACAAAAGGATTTTAATTTCAAGTGTGAGCCCCAGGAACTCAATTACCTAGGTCTAAAAATAACAGCAAGAGTGGGAGACATGATGGCAAGAAACTTTATGATCTTACTTAAAGAAACGCATCTTCTGATAAAAAACTGGCGAAGTAATGAACTATCATGGCTGGGCAGGATAAATGCAATAAAAGCATATATTATACCCAAATGGGCATACTTATTTCGGCACTGTCCATTCAAAATATCTAAAAAGTGGCTAAGTATGATACAGAGTGCAATTAATATATACATAAATAGAAGTAAAAAAGCACGGATAAGTATTAGGCAGCTACAAAAAATAACTGCTCGAGGAGGACTGGGCTATCCTTCAATAAAACAACTGTATGATGCATCAATAATGACCCATATATATCATACTCAAAATAAAATAGCACAATCACAACCTTGGTATGGACTGGAGAGTTATATGACAAAAAACTCCAGACTAGATCTTCATGCGTGGAGTTGTGAGAGCAGGGGGGGGGGACGCGAGAAGGGGGGGAGGGATCAATAGTCGTAGAAGAAATATTTAAAGCCTGGAAACCAATCAAGAAAAAACTGGGGCTAGCTAATAAGATACTGCCAAACATTTAAATAGAAATCCTTGAATATAATATACAAAATATAGATTTGCAAAAATGGAAAAAATCTGGGATACAACATATAAGAGATATTTTGGACAATGAGAAAATCAAATCCTTTGAACATATAATAGCTCAATTTAAACTACCTAGAACAGAACTGTTTAACTACTTACGAGTTAAAAGCTTCTTGATAGACTCGAAGCCAAAAAATAACAAAATCCTGGGGAAAATACTAATGATCTTTACGGGGAAGAAAGTGGAAAAAATCTTAGCAAAAACTACAGAATTACTGAAATTAAATGAAGAGGAAGAACCAACCCCAATAATAGCAAAATGGGCTGATACACTAAAACTCCAAATTCAGGTAGATGAATGGCAGAAGGCAACACAACTGACAACAAAAACTATACATAATATAGCAATAATAGAAAACCAATTTAAGGTAATGAATCAGTGGTATCTGGTCCCAACAAGACTAAAAAAAATGTATGCATCAACAAGCGATAGATGCTGGCGATGTGACAGAGCAATAGGAAATGTCATACACATATGGTGGGAATGTGAAAAACTGAAGAATCTATGGCAATTGATAAGTCAAATTGGTAATATGCTAAAAATTCCTAATTTGAATATACTACCTGAAATTATATTACTGCATCTATTTCCTGAAGCCATAAAAGGGGACCATAAATGCCTAATAATACACCTAGCCACCGCAGCCAAAATAATAATTGCCTGGAATTGGAAATTACCAAAACAAATAACAGCAATAGAACTAAAAACCCAGTTGCTATACCAATTAAAAATGGAACAGGGCCTATATTGGGTAAGTAAGAGGGCAGCAAAAAAAGGAATGGATTAAGATATTGCAAAACACAGAAAAAAGGAACTAGACTGCACCCCCGGGTTAGACTGACTTAAATATTTGTATTTATTAATTTATGTATAATAATACTATAGACGGGAATTCCCGACCTCCAGACTCACATCTAATGCTGGACAGATAAGAAGAGAAGGATGGGTTAAACTGCACTATAGAATAATGATGAGTATGTATGTCTTTGTATGTTTAATTATGTTTTACATGTAATGTTTGGTTTTGTCCTTTTATATATATATGTCTAAAGAAAATAAATAATATTGAAATAAAAAAAAGAAAAAAAAGAAAGAGGACCTACTGTCCACCCCCCCCCCCCCCGGTCCCCACACATGGCCGGTGGGTGGCGACCCTAAAAAGAACCCATGAACAGAAGGTGGGGACCACAAAAAAAGTGACTAGGGGTGCCCAGCCCCTAGTCACTTACCCCCCCCCCCCAATAAAATAAAAAATTCATACCTACCCCCCCTCACCCTAATAATAGTGAGGGGGTGAACAATAAGCTAACCTGTAAAAAAAAAACAATTTTATACTTACCATTTGAGGTCTTCTTTCTTCATTCTTCTTTTTTCTTTCTTCAGCCCCAAAAAAGGCCAAATAAAAAAGCATAATACGCGCCACAAAAAAAAAAAACGAGCACAAAAAAAAAAAAAATCCACGGGTGAAAAATAATCCATCTTCTTTTTTCTTTCTTCTTTCTTCAGCCCCAAAAAAGGCCAAATAAAAATCCATAATATGCGCCGCAACTGTTAAAAAAAAAAACCAACTTCACCCCGTGCTGGACCCCGTGCAGACTGAGCTCTGCAGGATGGGGAAAGGCTTATAAAGCCTTCCCCCGCCCTTCAATTAAGCTCAGAGCTCTCTGATTGGTTGGATTTCAATCAAACCAATCAGAGTGCTCTGTGTCATTTTACACAGCTTTTTTCTTTCTTTTTGGGGCTGAAGAAAGAAAAAAGAAGAATGAAGAAAGAAGACATCAAATGGTAAGTATAATTTTTTTTTTTTTTTACAGGTTAGCTTATTGCCCACCCCCCTCACTATTATTAGGGTGAAGGGGGAGGGGTAGGTAGGATTTTTTTTATAAATTTTTAAGCTAGACACACACTCAAATTTTTAGTTTGCCCCATATTAAAGATTGCCCTGATGGTATGTAAAATTTCAATTTGTGAAGCATTGTCAAGAAAAAAGCAACATGGTTAGCCCCGAGTGGATAAGAGGCAGGATAGAGGAGAGCTCCCCTACCCTGTCTCTCCAAGCCCCAGCAGGAGGAGCAGCAGCGCATGGTCTGTGCATGCTGGCAGCACAGACACACCTCCTCCTCCTGCCAGGGAATTTCAGGGCACCTTACTGAACAAATTTTCTGGGCCCCTTACACCCCCCCCCCCCCCCCGACAATATCTTGCACTCGCCCACCTTCCCTCAGAAGCATGTTATCCAGGTCGGGAGCTCCCGGTTGGGAGCAGTTGGTCAACATGCCAGTATTTAGCCACCCAATATGCCAGTATTTAGCCACCCAATATGCCAGTATTTTGCCACTCAATATGCCAGTATTAATCCACTCAATATGCCAGTATTTTGCCATTTAATATGCCAGTATTTAGCCATTCAATATTCCAGGATTTAGCCACTCAGTATGCCAGGATTTAGCCACTCAGTATGCCAGGATTTAGCCACTCAATATGCCAGGATTTTGTCACTCAATATGCCAGGATTTTGCCACTCAATATTCCAGGGCTTAGCCACTCAATATGCCAGGATTTAGCCACTCAGTATGCCAGGATTTTTTATGTTTTATGCCACCCTCCTTCCCCAGTACTTACCTCCTTGTTGCTCCCCGGTCGTCTCCTCCGTGCAGTCTTCCCTCCTGCACGGAATAGGGAAACTCCGGTAGCATTTTTTTTATTTTAAACTTTATTAAAGCCACGCTTTTTTTTTTTTTTATTCTGGCGTGACCTGGGCCCGCTGGACCCACTGGGTTAGAATGGCTGGAGCTGTGATCAGGAAGAGGAGGAGTCTATGCTGCTTGCAGGGTCTGCTAAGCTGCTCACAGAAGGTAAGAGAAATGTAAAAACAAAACAAATGTAGCTGTGTGTGAGTGATGTGGAGTGAGTGTGGTACTTATTTATGGGGGAACTGCACTGCCCATCACTCTCAGCCAGCTGGCGTTTATGGGGGGTCACTGAACTGCCTATCACTCTGAGCCAGCTGGCATTTATGGGGGGCACTGCACTTCCTATCACTTTCATCCAGCTGACATTTGTGGGAGGCCTGCACTGTCTATCACTCTCAGCCAGCTAGCATTTATGGGCGGACTGCACTGCCTATTACTCTCAGCCAGCTGGCATTCTTGGGAGGACTGCGCTGCCTATCACTTTCAACCAGGTAGCATTTATGGGGCACTGCACTTCCTATCACTTTCATCCAGCTGACATTTGTGGGAGGCCTGCACTGTCTATCACTCTCAGCCAGCTGGCATTCTTGGGAGGACTGCGCTGCCTATCACTTTCAACCAGCTAGCATTTATGGGGGACTGCACTGCCTATCACTCTCAGCCAAGTGGGCAATAGTGCTGAAGTCTCCTTCATGCATTTAATGCACCTGTTTCTATACACTGTGCAAGGCAAATGTCTAAGCAAATATATTAGACATTTTATCTGTATATTTAGATTTTTTTTTTAGTCTTATCTCTGTGCCAACAAAATAACACCCCTCTCAATCTCCATCTCACCCCACCCTTATAATATCGCACCTCTCACCCTCCATCTCACTTCATCGCTGACAGTTAAGAGCGGCAGTTAGAATGCTGAACAGTCAGCAATGAAGAATAACGCGGCAGCTTCATCATGGACGCGGCTATGTAAGGGCTGACATATCAGTGCCGAACTGTCAGCCCTTACAAACGTACCAGTTAAAATAAAATACCCCCTCTAATAAATTAATCCCCCCAAAATGCCCCCCCAAACCCTAATACTAAAATTAACCCCAAAACCCCAATACTAGAATTAACCCCAATACTAAAATGAACCCCCGAACCCTAATACTAACCCCCGAACCCTAATACTAACCCCCTAAACCCTAATACTAACCCCCGAACCCTAATACTAACCCCCTAAATCCTAATACTAACCCCCGAACCCTAAAACTAACCTCCTAAACCGTAATACAAACCCCCGAACCCTATTACTAAAATTAACCCCCTAAACCCTAATACTAAAATTAACCCCGAACCCTAAAAACGAATTCTAACCCCCTAAACCCTAATTATAACCACCCTAAACCCCAATACTAAAATTCTAACTGTAACACATTAAAACTCACCTTTAGCGATGAAATGTCCCGCAGTGAAATATCGCGCAACGAGCTGTCGTGTGGTGAAGAGACGGCGGTGAAGCGGCTGCGCAGATGCAGCCGCGATTAAGTGTCCCATCCCCTCACCTTCTCCCTCCATTTTACCCCCTCCATCCAACTCACCCTATTGGCATCATCATATTAATCTATGTATATGTATTTATTCATATATTATATTTACACCTATTGCTCATTGGCATCATATATATACTTTAGAACTAGACCCAAGCATGTGAGCTTCTTTATTTGTATCAAATCTGTTTAGCCCCAGACCTTTTGGCCACCTAGCAACACACCTGCGAGCAGGTGAGATTCAGCAGTTACAGTTGCTAGCATGGAGTCACTTTACATTAACCTTTATTTATATAATGCCAACAATTTACTTGCTTGGTACATGTTTTAAAGAATGGGAGCAAGACAGAGGGGATTCAATCTTGCAGCTGTGAACCACAATTACCATGATTCTCAGACTGTATCAATGAGAATAATTTGTCTTGTTGCACATTATGTTCAGCCAGCACCAATGTAAACCATTTGTCTGACTGATTAAGATGAACTTGTGGTTCAATTCCGGCCGCCTTTTTTTAAAAAAAAAAAAAGACATTATGGAACTAGAGAAAGTGCAGAGGAGTGCTACAAAACTTATCGGGGGAATGGAAATTTTTAGTTATGAAGAAAGGCTGGAAAAGTTAAATCTGTACATGCTAGAGAAAGAATGGCTTAGAGGGGACATGATAATATGATATAAATATGTACAGGGCCCATACAAAAGGCTGTTCATTAGCAGAACAGTACAAAGGACAAGAGATCACCCGCTAAGACTTGGAGAATGGAGATTTAGTCTACAACAGCGGAAGGGATTTTTTACAGTAAGGAAAATTAAAATATGAAAATTGCCTGAAGAAGTGGTTCAAGTAAGTACCTTTGATGCCTTGATAGGTTTGTAATGAACGGGAGCATAGAGGGCTATGCATTTTAGTATAGGCATTAATATTTATTTAGTGCTTGTTGATCTCCATTTGGAGTCAAGAAGGAATTTTTATCCCCAATAAAAGCAGAATTCGAAATTGCTGAAGGGGTTTTTATTTGCCTTCTTTTGGATCAACAGCAGTAAACATGGGATATGAAAAGGGTTGAACTTGATGAACGCAAGTCTTTTTTCAACCTAAACTAGTATGTAACTATGTAGCTTCATACTTGTATCAAGCATGTCATGATCCAGATTCTTCATATGCTTTCCTCAGGTTCTAAGTATCATCAAAGTCTGAAACCAAAGGTACATACACTTCCTAAGTACCCTGCATGTAGGTCCGGCCTTAAGTGTTCCGTGTCCCAGTGTGGGCTTCCCCCGTGGCGTCCCCCAGTCTCTTTCAATCCCCGTCTCTTTCACCCCCCTATGTATGTGTCTCTCTCCCTTCCCATGTTTGTCCCTTTCCTTGCCATGTCTGTCTCTCTCTAACTCCCCCATACCTGTTTTCTCTCTCTCTCCCTCTGTTCTGTCTCTCTTCTCCCCTGTTCTGTCTCTCCCCATCCCCTGTTCTGTCTCTCCTCCCCTCCCTTGTTCTGTCTCTCCCCCCCTCCCCTGTTCTGTCTCTCTCTCTCCCACTCCCCTGTTCTGTCTCTCTCCCCCTCCCCTGTTCTGTCTCTCCCCATCCCCTGTTCTGTCTCTCCTCCCCTCCCTTGTTCTGTCTCTCCCCCCCTCCCCTGTTCTGTCTCTCTCTCTCCCACTCCCCTGTTCTGTCTCTCTCCCCCTCCCCCTGTTATGTCTCCCTCCCCCCCTGTTCTGTCTCTCTCCCTGTTCTTTCTCTCTCCCCCCGTTCAGTCTCTCTTCCCCCCGTTCTGTCTCTCCCCCCCTGTTCTGTCTCTCCCCCTGTTCTGTCTCTCTCTCTCCCCCTCCCCCTGTTCTGTCTCTCCCCCCTCCCCTGCTCTGTTTCTCTCTCCCCCTCCTCTGTTCTGTTTCTCCTCCCCTCCCTTGTTCTGTCTCTCCCCCATCCACTATTCTGTCTCTCCCCATCCACTATTCTGTCTCTCCCCCTCCCTTGTTCTGTCCCTCTTCCCCCCTCCCCCTGTTCTGTCTCCCTCCCCCCCCTGTTCTGTCTTCCCCCCCCCCCCCCCGTTCTGTCTCTCTCTGCCCCCTCCCCCTGTTCTGTCTCTCCCCCTCCCCCTGTTCTGTCTCTCCTCCTCCCCCTGTTCTGTCTCTCTCTCTCCCCCTCCCCCTGTTCTGTCTCTCCCCCATCCCCCTGTTCTGCCTCTCTCTCCCTCCCTCCCCCCCCCCTTTGCCTGCAAATGTTGATCCAGGGAGGGGGTGGAGCTAACCAGCTGAGAGGTGTAGCTCCGCCCCCACCCTGTGAAGCAGAGCAGCGTCTGCTTCAGGGGCAGCAAGAGAAAGTGCTGCTCGGCTCCCCACACTTTCTCTTGCTGCCCGCGGCTTCCCGTGAAGCAGACGCTGCTCTGCTTCACAGGGTGGGGGTGGAGCTACACCTTTCAGCCAGTAAGCTCCGCCCCCTCCCGGGATCCAGCGGAGCTTGCCGAGCAGAGGGCTGGTGAGGGGGGATATTTTTATCTCCCCAATCCAGTGCCTCTACCGGCTTCTTTTTTTTTTTTACTTTTTTTTTTTTCTTTTCGGGTGGATGATTGGGCGCACAGGTCTCACACCCCTAAGGCCGGCCCTGCCTGCATGAGTGGGACAAATATAAGTATGGCTTTTATTTTTAATACATACCCAAACAAAAAGTGGCTCAAATCTGCCAGAGTAAATTCAGCCACATTTAAGAAACAACCCAAAAAGGTTACCAGTACTCAGAATACAGCCCTGCAAACTGATGTTTTAAATAACTGTGAAATATTTAGTGCTGTAAAGTAGCTTCATGAAGGTGACAAAAAAGACAACACATACCTTTGCTGCACAAAAAAATATATTAACATCTGGGATGGGGAGTACATGTTACTTCTCTCTTTTTTGACATTTTTGCTATGGCAGATTTGATTCATTTTCTGATTGTGTATATTTTAACATCAAAAGCCATACTCAAATTTGTCCCACTAGTGCAGGGTATGTGGGAAGTGAATGTACCTTTGGTTTCCGATTTTGATGAGATTTATATATGATATATAAGTGAGGGAAGCATATGGAGAAGCTGGATTGTGACACGCTTGATAAAGGCAAACATACTATTAAATAGATGGCAGCCACCATCATTGCCATTCCTGTAATGATGTGGTTGCCTAATGAAAGAGCCATATCAGACTGTCGGATTTTGTAGTGGTCTCTAACTTTTTCCTCCATTATTAAAAATGATGACTTTTGTTCTATAGACCCTTTTTGTGGCCCTCCAGTTAAGGAGTTGTGCTCAAGGGAGGGCTGGCAAGAGAGCAAGCCGGCAATTTCCTTCCCCGGCTGTCCACTAACCTGACTCAATGTACTGCGGTTGAACCACTTTTCACTTCTAAATGCCCCCGTGAACCAAACTTTCTATTCCATTTGTCTTGATTATCTATAAATCTCTGTACCATATATGTCAGTATATATGTCTTGTCGGTATATTTGTAGCTATCTCTGGTGATAGCGGGTGAGTTGATGAAGTAGCATCATGACAGTTTTTTTTCTATGGGACAAAATTTGCTAGCCCTCCCCTGGTTGGGGTGTCTGCAGCATAATCCACTTGTATACCACCTGCAGCACAACCAAGATTTGCTGTTGGACCAGACTATCTGTTCTGATTGGATGATGCAGGACATGGATGGAAATGAGGTGTACTTGAAAGGTGAGCCATGGTTTCCCTGGCAGACATTAAAATGTCTACTGCTTATGTGCTAGGTATTCATTTGTAGTAGAATACCAAAAACTGACAAGAAATCTTTTGTGGCAATGTTTTTTCATAATTAAAGAGACTCTGTCAACTTAAAAGTTGCTTATATACTGTTAATCCAGAGAATAGAAAATGTATTTAAAAATTCTCTATATATTGTGGTGGCATGATTGCACACAAATGCGTAAAATAAGAGAAAAATGTGTCTTTGGTGTCCTCTGCTTATGACATAACCATGTGGCTAACAGAATTGCATGCAAAATGCATAAAATAAGAAACGAATATGTTTTTAATGTGCCGGTGGTGTTTCCTGCTTATGACATCACCTTTTGGCTTGATATGCAAATTACCCATTTTTCATTGAACATTTGTTAATTTGAATATCAAACCAAACGTGAATTCATAAGCAGGAGATACCACAGACACTTTTAAAACATATGTTTCTCTTATTTTATGAATTTGCATGCAATTTTGCCAACACAATGTACAGATACATTTTCACATTTTACGCATCATCTTTTATTCTCTACATTCACATCTTAAGCAATATTTAAGAGTCCCTTTAAGAAGACAATGGCTTAAGGTTTCAGTTCCACTCCTGTAGAGGTCTAGGGCATGGCTCTTTCTCATAGAGTATGAGGTTTTAACCAATGAGCTTAATGCTAATCATAGAGCTGTTCTACAATGAATTGTAAAGACTAAAGGGTCTACTCAATAAAGAGAGAATTTCAGAGAATTGAGATGGGAATTTCAAACTTATGTAGCCGAGTGGGATAAATTCTCCAATGCAGCTGAATGTGAGAGTTTCTCCTACTCAGCTACTTTGGCTTTACGTTTCAAATTCCTGTCTCAATTCCCTGCAATTTTCTGCACTTCTCTTTTTATTACGTAGACCTGAGAATGTGGCTATTAGATAGAAAAAAGGGTTATCTCATATAGGATATAGGTCTTGTTTGCAACACTGTCCTGCATAAAATGGTACTCACTGCCACCATAATTTCAAGCATATTTTAAATAATATATAAGTTGTAAATGTTGGTCCTGCCTGCAAATCACATAAAAGGGCATATGCATATAATATTCACAATATTCCAATAATAGTAAATATGAATCACAAATTGTATCATTCTTAGTGTTTATTTTGGAAAAATAGTTTAAAAATTAATTCCTTCATTAACAAAAAAACAGTAGAAAAATCAAATACCATTTGCACAATATTTCATAAATACATATATATATATACAAAAAATATAGTCACATAGACCCGAAGTGCCTTTGTACATATTTACCAGTTTAAATTATAAAATGAACATCACAAATACTCAAGATTTACAAATATCGTAAAAATAGTTTTACAAAGTTCAAAAAAATAACTCATTTTTTGACCTAGTAGAAAACATCTTTTTGTATCAAAAAAATGAAAGCAGTGTAATTTAGTAACGGAGTAGCTCATACGAATCCAAAATATACACCTCAGGCAGTGCACTTTTCTTCTTCAGAATGTAGAAGTCCATTCCTTAAATATATATGTATATATATATAATATTAATTAAAAAGCAACTGTCCATAGTGCAATGGAGAAGTACAGAAACAGCAGTGCAACAGTGTGTCTGGACACAGAGACTAGCTTGGGGTGTCCATTTCATTTTGCAGTCATTTTGTCAACTTCAGTAGAGAACCAGCTCAGACTGAATTTAGCATCTCAGCAGCAGTCAACAAAGGGGTGTCCCTCTTCTCTTTCACCAGCAGCATTCACATGGGCGTCACCTCTGAATATATGGTAAGAACATGTTTTTAACAGTGTCCAAATCACACCTGTGAAAACCAAAGAGGTGAATTGTTTACTTTGCAATCATATTATATTACATTAACATTTAGATTGCAGCAGTTATCTTTATAGGACTTAATACAGAGCATAAAACTAAAGACTACATTAGATGAACAGAGACAGAAACATTAGGTAGAGAGCAATGCTCATAAGCTTCTGGCATGTACAATATGTATTCAATAACTAGTTGCAATATTTACCATGTGGTACACTTTGGAAATTTGTTTGCTGTCGGTGTCTTTGGTTATCTCTTTTTAGTGAAATAACCAAATTCTTTAATTTGTAATAGATTCTACAGCTACCTACTTTGAGTTACCAGATAACGTATTAGTAGTTTTGGACACTCTGTTCTTATTTATTTTTTGTTTACCTTTTTCCCTGGTTCTATGGCTATGCAGATGGCAGATTTATTTTGACTGGGTTTTAACAGGAAGAAAACACTGATTGTATTGTATTTTTGAATAAACTAACCTGTCACAAAAAAATATTCCAATAGGAATGAATTCAAGAATGTTTGAAAAACAAATTTTTTGATCTAGCTGTTACTGTATTTTTCCATGGTTTACTTAACTGTCCCTCCATAAAATACCTTTTCCTGCGTATTCTAGCAATCTATTTAAATAACTGTAATACTTGATACTAACCTCAGTTGCTATGATGCATTCGTCTTTCTCATCTGATATGACATACACCGACTGATATTTTGTGTCTTTTGATGTGGAGTAGACAGACTCTGTTCTTCTTCTTTCTGATGAATCACTAAGAGTAAGACACAAAGCTAAACATTAATGTACCTGAATGACTCTAAATGGCAGAAATATATCATATGTTGTCGAAATGTAAGAATGTATATACGTAAATAAATGTACCTTTTTGTGCGTAGTGAGCCCAAGTCTTCTGAATCTGAATCATCTGAGCTGCACTTGGCTTCGCATTTTCTATGCTCCTCCTCATGCTTCATCTCATGGACCAAATTGTAATCCGCAGCTGGGTATCTGGCCTTGTAACCATTTTTTTCAGTATTACTTTCACTGAGAAAGTCAACTTTCTTGTTGGTGTTCTTAATCTGGGTAGTGCCTATGACACTCACAGAAATATCTTTCTCTCTCTGACAATTAGCCAAGTTGTTCATGGTCTTGGTCTCACCATGGAAAGCATCAGGTTGGTGGTTCCTCTTTTGTACCTTTAACCGCACACAAACAATCACAGCGGCACATCCTAGCACTAGCATTAATACCAGGACAATACCAGCACACACTGCAATCCATGGAAACTGTCCACTTTGCCTGTCTGTGTACTTTTCAGTGAAGTCCACAACTACAGTATTTTCTTGAGGAAGTAAGAACTGGCAGTTAAGGCCACCATAACCTCTAGCGCACTCACATGCGTAGCGATTGTTTCTCTCATGACATGTTGCTCCATTGTGGCATGGATTATGCTCACACTTGCTGACTGGCATGCTGCAGTTCTTTCCAGTGTACCCAGGAGGACAGGTGCAAAAATAGTCATTAATCCCATCCTGGCATGTTCCACCATTCTGACAGGGAAAGCAAGCACAGTCATCCAAGTTGTCATCACAGTGCCTCCCAGAGAAACCGTCCTGGCACTGGCATATATAGGAATGTCCAAGATCCTCACAGCGAGCCCCTGTAACAATCAATTAGTAGACCATAAGTAGAGGTACATATGATGTTGGGAAGTATAAATGTAATCATACATTGGTCTCAATGTTATTAGCTACTATAGCAGTATCAAGTATTACGGTAATATGAGGTTTAACGAATACTGGATATTGAAACACATTACTGCTTAACTGTTTCTAGATAATCTGGCTACTAATAAAAGGATAGGCTGGATTGAAATGTACATCCGAATATCTCATGTTTGCATTTGTACATTTTCTATATATGAAAAAAGGCAAATAGTATATCTCAAAGTGGTTTAGCACTACTGCAGGAAGAATCCAAAACATGGTGCGTGTGCATATATATATATATATATATATATATATATATGTACATACAAACATGTATTTGTGTACAGATATAAATACATTTACACAAATAGATAGACAGACATGTATGTGTTATTTGTACTACACAGTGTGAAATATATTATATAAACAACTTACCATTGACACATGGGTTAGAGCTGCAGTAATCAATTTTCTTCTCACAGTTGAATCCAGAGTAACCCACTGGGCAGAGGCAGCTGTATCCACCATCTGGGTTATCAGTGCATCTTCCACCATTAAAGCAAGGTCCATCTGCACAGGTCATGGCACTGAGCTCACAGTTTTTACCATAGAACCCTGGTGGGCAGGAACATGAATAGCTATTCTCTAGATCCTGTCAAAACAAAAAAGATAAAACTTGTAACACAGGTTGTCAGCAACAGCAAATAACAAAGCTGCAGGCTGATTAACCCAGCTTAAGAGCTAATTATTACATATTTTGAACTATGTTATGTTACTCAACTGGAAAGGTGAGATCTAGAATTACTCAAAATATATCAACGTTTGGGATTTTTTTTTGTAACAATAAAACATTAAGATTATGATTTGTTATGCACCAGAAACAATCTAATGCACGTTTACAATGGTAATTTTTAAGATGTGGGAAAATCCCTCAGAAATTATTTATTTTTGTTTATATGTTTTGCTATATAAGTTGTTGTTGATACAGCAAATGAAACAAGATGCATTCAGTTTTGAACTGAATATACTTACAGTGCAACTACCTCCATTTTTGCAAGGGTTGGTGTCGCATTCATTTATTTCAATTTCACAATTAGACCCTGTGTATCCTGCTCGGCAGGAACAAGTGTAGCTTCCTTGGCCAGTGTTGGTGCAGGTTGCTCCATTCTTGCAAGGCTTATGGTGGGTGCAGTAGTTTAAATCTGTAGGAGGAGATATACACATTTGTTTTTTCTTTTCATAACAAGCTGCATCTTTGTTTTTGTAAAAAAGACTAAAATGCACATATTGCATATTATGTCACCCTGGGGTATATTGCTCACCTTGGTTACAGAAGAGGCCACCCCAACCTTCTTGGCAGTTGCATTGCCAAGGCTGCTGACAGGTCCCATGTAGGCATCCTGGATAGCGAATGCATTCATCACAATAGCGGCCTTGCCATCCAACTCTGCATCTGGACACAAAAACAATAAAGAACAGTTACATATCAGTTTTGAAGTTTTATTTCTGATTGAAATCAAATACAAAACAATTAATCTAACAAAGCTTATATATCAAATGAAAACTCACTTGCATTCCCCCGGTTTGTCGCAATATCCATGATGTTCGTCGCATCCAGGTAAACAAAGGGCTAAAAAATAAAAACACCACACATAAGCACTGTGGCCTGTAGCTGCATAATGCTAATAACAAGTTAGATAATCTACTCATACCTTGGGTTATTTATCATGGAAACCAGGTACTTTACTAGTCACTTGCAAACAAGCATCTCTTTAAAACATTTACACAGAGACAAAAGAAGGCTCAGAATCCCCAACTCCCCTCCCCCTTTAAACACACTTTTTTTCCCAGGCAGGGTCAGAAGTCCTTTTTTCCCCTCATTCTCTAATTCTATACACACGGTTCCTCCCCTTAATATCCCAGCAAGTGTGTATAGATAAGAGTGGACAGCTGGTGTGCAGGGTGCCAGTACAGGACAGCTGCTCTATTGTCTATTCTCTCTCAGCAGCTGCCCTTCTGCAACAATACCCCACTCCCTTTAGCCAATCGCAGGCAGGGGTGCTCCCTCCCCAACCAATCACAGTAAAGATCTAATCTATGGCACGCGTGTGGTTTCTCTGCAAACTTTTCATTATTATTATCATTCAAATAAATAGCCCAAAGTTGTTAAAAGAAAGAGGGGCACAAGATGCACAATGGAGAGTGGGGGAGGGAGATCTTCCTACTTTCCTTGTTTGCGACAAGCTTGTTAAGCAGGCAGTGCACATTTTACACAGCAATGTGACATAAAAAGAATTTATTAAACATTGGGGTGTATGACATACAGAAGTGAGTAAATAGCATGTTTATTTTATATACAAATCCATTTATATGATAGAATACCACTATATTCAATTATTAATTTTTGTACCAGGGTTCTGACTATATTATTCAATGGCCTCTCTCAACTTACGCTCTGTGCAGTACTGGCCCTTCCATCCAGGGTTGCAGACTTTTTCTCCTTTTTCACCACAAGAAAAGTGTCCAAATGCATCGTCCCTGGGTCGACAATAGTCAGAGCAACCTTCTCCATAGTAGTGTTCATCACACACAAACCGGTATGAATACTTAAGCTCTGCTCCTCCACTACTGTGCAAATCCTGAGACCATTCTTCTCCTACGGTCAAGTGTCTTTGGGTGGTAAGGCGACTGATTATGCGATCTGGGTTATCTGCAAAAAGAGAATGGATTAATTGCAATAGACACACAAACAATACTTGTGTATTGTCAATATTTTTATACATTTTTAAATTCTACCTTGCAAAGTATGATTTTCCAATTCAAATGCAACCCAAAATCACTTGAATAGTTCTGTGGCATAACAATGCTAACGAGCTTGCACATCACTTATAATCTGTTTTCCCTTTAAACTCTACCCAACAGATCAAAGCATCAAAAAGGTGTTAAAAGCATTGTCACCTCATAGTAAAGATTTGCATGTAATTATGACCTATGCTTTGATTAACACCATTTGGTGCACTGTTTCCTTCCTATTAGCAATGAAAGACAGAAAGTCCTTCCCAAATATAACAAAGTTAGTGAGAAGTTTAAATTCAGACTACAAACATCCTTAGTGGTGGTAAAATTATTTGCCATTACCCAATTTATTCTGTTTTATCTTTCTTACCTGAGCTCAAGTCATCTGGAGACTCTGTGTGTAGTGCTTCAATAATAAGGGAAAATGTACCCTACACACACAAAAAAAAGATTTAAATTAAAACAAATTTTCAAATACATACAGAGTAATGCATTTCAACAATAACCATAGATAAACACCTCTCCAAATGTCTACCCCCTGCTTAGACAAGGCTCTCAGTAGCTTCAGCATGTTTTCACTTTTCCTAAGGAAATGGGTGGACTTTTAAACACTGATTTCCTGGTATGTACATTTTTTTGTTTGTTTTATTATTGATCTTATTTAACTTTTGCAGTGCCAGTGTGAAAGCTTACTCTGAAAACTCAAGATTTCAGCAAATAATGTTAATGTGATTTTATTTTGCTTTGGTGGAAAATATTACAAGTTTAGTATTTTATTTAGCTGTTTATGTTCTGGAGAAAAGACTTAGGGGAGGAAAATTGATGAGGGAGTCTGGCAGGCCTGTTGTCATTAATCTTCACACATAATTTCCCCAGTTTAACACATAGAGGATGGTTGTAAAATGAATCCTTTGGGGAATTTCATGCTGTGCTGACAATTATACAACCAGCTCCAAAGACAAGAGGGAAAAAGAAGGGGCAGTGGCATTTCCCACACCATAACACTTGTTCTATTTAATGAAAAAAAAACTATGCAATGACAAATATTTTTTTTCCCCTGTACAGAGCCACATTCTCCTTTTCAAATACAAATCTCATCCTTTCAAATAGCTCTCTTTGAGCTTTGCTTGGAAAACATCCCCTTAGGCAATACAGACAGATGTACCCCTCCAAAATGTATATCTACCCTCAGGCCACCAATTCTTTCATCCAGTTTATTTCACCTCCACTAATCTCACCCCACCCTGCAGACAGTCTTTTTCTTCTTTTCTTTTATCTGCTGCATTACCTACTGTTATCTTTATACTCTGCATAATCACCAGCCAACACCCTCAAATGCTCCGATTGTCCCCAGCTCCTGTACCTCTCACTTTCAGAATGACTAATCCCAGTCCCAATTAAATGAAATGTCTAACCATCTAAGCACCCAAATATTGCACCCAATCCTTATTATAGATAAAATGTGCCCTGCCAGTGCCAATATGCATACCCGTCTAAGACAATGATTTCAGAATAACATAAAGACAATGAGACAATTGTTATAATTATAGTGGTTGAATAATTAAGCATCAGATTAGTATAACATAACATTAACATATGTAATTATGTTTAGTTTTTTGGTATGTAATTAAATATACAAATAAGGCGCTATGACATAGCTCACCATTAACCTTTGGCACGCCAGCTGCCTTTGGCATCCCACAATACAGTCACTCAGTTGGCTGGTTTAACTTCATGGGAACCATGCTTTATACCAAACCACAGTGCCAAGTGCAAGTTAACCAACGCAAACACTGTACTGCAAAATTTCGGACAAGAAGGGTGGGAAATAGAGAAGATAATACTTACAGGCCAGGTAAATCCGAATGGGAACCGCACAGGATTTGTGAATGTTGGATCCGAGCTGCTGCTGTCCGGTACATTAAAGGAATTTGAGCCGAGGACTGGGGTGATAGCGCTGCCATATGTGCATGGTGGTTCCGGGGATACGCTGGTCTGGTAATGTTTGAGGCAAATCCTGAAAAAGGTCTTACATTCACACTGCTGCAACCCCTGAGAGCTGGAGATGCCGGACCCCCTAAATCGGCAGCAGTTCTTATTCCCAACCAGTCCTTTCTTATTGACAAACTCCTGTAACTTCAACTCAAAGAGTCCAGAACAAGAGATCTGCAGGAGAAACAAATCACAACATATTATTTATAGATGGTGTATCGATACATATAGATCAATAAAACGCAAGTACCCAACACATGTGAGCAATTAATTTATTAATGTAATGTATATTAGTTGGAAGGATCCACAATAGAACACGATATCATTTGGAAATAATTATGGCTATCGTAAGCAGCGCCGTGCAGCGGCCAAATAAAACATACAAATAGCAGGTAATGACATTTTATAAGTACACGGGAACAAAAGGTAAACAGAATTCTGGATGCCACCTTAAGCTTTTCCTGAAATTTGCTCTTTGTACACAATACCCATCCTTTTATAGGTCATCCCCGTAGTTCTAACTACTGATACAATGCCCAACAGTAAGAGAATATGTGCGTAGCTGCATCTTACCTGGTAGAGCAGAGCATTGAGGATTAGAAAGCTCAGTGCGGATTTTTGTCCCATGCTGGTTGAATGGCCTTGCAGAGCTGCTGTTATGTGTTAAAAGGCAAGGGAAGTTCCACGAGATTCTAACATGCAGACTGTATGCAGGTGGCTTGTTCCAGAAATACTGCTACTCTTAGATCTTTGCTTTCCCTTTTCAATTCTTCTTTCCCTCTATAGATACGCCCTTTGTGTGACAGTTATTATAAATAGCAAAAAGGTGGAGACTGTAATACTTAGGATCGGCTTCTAATCCACCTTCTCTTTACTTAATCTTCAGGTCCATAGGAATTTAGTAACAAAAAAAAAATCAAACAAAAATCCAAACAGTTATAAACCGGGATATTTTCTTCAGTAGATTTTGGGTAATGCCTATAATGTTGTTCCAAATCTATAATTCCATTTGTTTCTATGTATTTGTCTCTGCTTGATGTCCCAAAAGCAGCAAAGCAAAAGTTTTAGATGGTATTTGTTACCATAGAAGCTTTACTTCAACAGAAAAAAAGTCCTTTGAAGGAATCCGAGATGTGCAGTAAATTCAATGTGGTAAAATGAGAAAAGTGAATAATGTAAAAAGGTGACCGCTTCTCGTTGTCTAATCTCTCTTGCCAGACCCAGTTAAACCCTTGAGTCTCAGTGTGTAAAGCAGGAAATATCTGCCTTTCGCAGGCAGACTGTCTCTTTATATGGATCCCGCTGCCTGCATAACTAATGAAATGCAAATGAATAGACCCCCAATCTGTTCAGAGATATCACAAAGGAGCCACTTTTAAAACCCTCCTCTCAATTGATCGCCAAATGGTCAGTGAGCTGTAAAATGTGCAATCCTCCCTTCTCAGGCCCCCTCCCTTCACTTATTTTCCAGTGATTTCTACATAGCAAATACAAAAACACCAGTTTACATTCTTGAAATCGTTGCAGTGTCATAAATGTAAATTTATTTATGTCTAAATATTTATATTATAGTTGATTATAGTTATAAGAACTTCACCCTTTATGAATGGAACTAGAGGTGTTGATGTACCAGCTGTAAACTTCCGATTTCGCCTTCTGTTTACAATGTTTCCCCTATCTTGCTTCAAATAACAGTAACCAAGGAATCATTCCGAGACTTGTAATTACATCATTAAATTAAATGCAATAAAATAAAGTTAGAAACTGAACGCGAACTTGTTTCCTATATTTGATGGGAAAGTTATAACAAATAATTTGGTGGCAATGATTTTACTTGCAACATCAAGGGAAGATCAGTGATATGCAGAATCAACCTGTGGAGCATAAGCACCAGCTTTCTTCAGCCTGTTACCTAAGAAACTGCCTAACACCACATGCACATTACTAGAATTGCTCGCTCATTAGACACCCTAAGCCAAGTTCACATTTTAAAAGATGACAGATTTGTGAAATGTGCTATGAAAAGAAGTTCACTATGAAAACAGTCATTTGCAGGTAATGCATCCTTATCATTATTCAAAATGTGACGGGATAGCAGAACTATTTCAGCGAGCTGGTCTGTAAAACGCTGAGCTTACGATCTAACTGTACTTCGAAAGTATTTTAGTGCACTATTCTCTATCACCTTGCCTATAAAAAATGTATATTTTCCCCACTGTCTTTAGACGTCTATTTGTGGGTCTTTCCTCTGATTATCTTATTAACCTCTTTTTACATTCTCAAATAACTCAAGACTTACTCTAAATATATATATATAATTTTGCTTGTCTTGATCTATATTCCCCACTTAATACTCATTCGCTTCCCCTCCCTCTTGTCTCTCTCTTTCCTCCTCAGCCCCTGTTTAAAAGAAGTGAGTTTGGTGTGTGTCGCTCGCGTGGCTGTCATTAAGGCAGTTTGTTATTGTGCAAGGGATGAATGAGTTGGTCCTTTGTGCTCTCAGCTGTATGGTAATGCAGCCAGCACCTGCTCTCCAGCACAATACAAGGGAGAGAAAGAGCTCCCCTTGGCGAAAGATGGAGCCTCTGCAACAATGTACACATATTTTTTTCCCTCCCAGTTAGAGCACGGAGAGGAAACGAAAACTTTAACATTACACCAACGGTCACCTTTGTACACATTTCATATCTGACAGAAACCACTTTTGTTGTGATCTTTATTTATAAACGTTCAGTTACACGTGAATTTGCCCTGTAGCTGCTAGGAGGATGGCGCTTTTACACCCTGCTTGGCGCCAAATGGTTAATACTTGTACTGTTTTATACACTGGGGTGCTTGATTTTTATTTATTTTTATATATGGGGCTACACGTCTATTTTGGTGGTAGGAAAAGTGATGTGGTTTTTAGAAAAGGGAGCACATTAAGCATGTCAGGTGTTTGGAATGCGTGTATTGTGTCGTCTTAATTGTAATAGATCGTATCAGCTCACATCAGGCTTGTGTAAAAAGAAATTTGTAAATAACCAATAAGCGGGGGTATTCACGTTGGTGGGCTGGCCTAGCACACTCCCCACATAATAACCAAGGTTAAGAAAATTGTCACGGCCCCATGAAGAGAAAAGATATATTTATCTAAAAAAAATGCCTCATACACAAGAACATAGAGATTTAATCTCATAACATGAGATTCATAAACTCTTAGCATGGCATAAAACACAACCTGACATTTTTCTGTATGGTATGCCTTGTTAAGCCTTGACGATGGCTCCTTCAGAATTTGGAACGTTGACAATGTACTTTTGTATAAGGTATTTTTTTCTAATAAAAATATTTTTTCAGTGCTGGAGTGAACTTTTGCTTCTATTTTACGTCCCAGTATGCAGACATTGCAAGAACTTCATTGGAGTTTTAAAAGATTTCCTATGAGAATTTCACAGTTTTCAAACGTTTGTGCATGCCTTGAGCAATTTAGTTTTTATTCCTGTTAGGGGGCTTGTAGACAAATTGCCTCTCAAAGTTAAATTTTAATTATTTCGAGAGTTCACCAACTCATTATGTATAATGAGCAAATATATGGCAACATTGTAAACATGGAGCAATTAACAGGCGCATTCCTCGCGTTCCCACGGTGATTGCTCCACTTTTAGAACTTCTTTACTCCTTTACTGCATGGAAGTGCAATATTACGTAGTATCGTCAAATATGAGTGATGCAATTCACAGTATTTATTATAAATAAAGTTATTAAGTAAAACGGCATAAGGTGTCTGGTTTATTTAACATATAAATACCATAGAAAGTAACAATTTAACTTATAGAACTTATAGTAATTAGTAGCCATTAGCACTCCATCAGTTGTAAACTCTTACTATTATGTTGCAAAATTATTCATTTTCTATAGCAGTGTGCCAAGGTTTAAGCATCATTATTATTTTTACCGTAGGAAAATGTAAGCATCAGTGGACCTTAGTAGAGGAAATAGTGCCACATTTAACTAGCTATGCTAGAGGACCTGATTGAAATTGCAGTCTCATTGACAGTCTAAGAAAACCCGGCTTTGTTAATTTGTTGAATGCACCATAGACAAATTACTCGGAAAACTGTTTAACTTGAGCTACAGAATGTAGGAAAAATCAAGTAAACGGAATTGTGAATTGTAAGAATAAACACACACAAAAAGTGCAAACATCAGTTATATGAATTTGAATCAAAAGTTCCATGTGCTGAGAGCTGAACTTAGTAAACCAAAATAATAACCCAGAGTTTTTCTCTCAAACTTGTAAAGCAGTGATGGGTGACCTTTAGCACGCTAGTTGTGAACCCTGTCCCGTGATGCAGCGGCTGGGAGCCTTACCGCTGCATCATAGGAAATATAGTCCACAACAGCAAGAAAGCTAAAGGTTAGCCGTCACTGGTATAAAATATTTGTTAAATTGACGCGATACAGATTTTTCGATTACTTCTGCAAAGCATATCTGAATGGCACCATAAAATCCATCAGAGCCCTTCCCACTGCACATATTCAGGGGTAAGTTAATTTATGCCACGCGATTCTGTATTGGTGAAATCAAGCGGAAAGCTTTTTTTCATAATATCCTCCTTCCATGATTCCTCTCTTCTCTATCTCCTGCATCCCCCTCCAATTCCCTTATTTTTCATTTCTATCCTTTTCAGAGGCTGGGGCTAAACTGGGAGACTGTTTAACTTAAGGGTTTCTATAGGAAGCTGTTGTAGTTTAACTCCTGCCCACCAGTAGCTAGGGTGAACAAAGGAGGGACTCGGGTTGTGGCTATTCATCTATTCTTTGCACTTTAATTTTCATTGATTGTGAAGACAAGGGGAGCCCCTATGGGGATTGGAGCTGAAGGGGATGACACGCCTTAAGACGCGATCTGCCCCCTAGCCAGCCATCTGCTCCGAGCCACATGTCGTTTTTTACTTCCCAACTGCGTATCTATATACCTCTTTTAACCCATTCCCTGTCGCAGGACTATAGGAAACGATTAAAATGTCAATAGGAACGACAATAGACACACAAAATTGCGACAAAAGACACACAACATTATACATTTATTTTCAGAACAATTAGAGATACAACCATTTACGGTGTGTTTAACAGAAAATATTTCTTTATATATTTGGCACATTTTGTTTGGCAGTACCTTTCAGTTTTCAGTACCTTGTGTTGTGGAATGTTGGTACAAATAAATACGTAATATTACAGGCATTATTAAGTTATTCCATACATCCGTAGGAGTAACAGTTCCTATATTTGAACCTAATCTCTCTGTTCCCCTTTTCTTCTTAATAGAAACTCAGAACTATTGCTGTAAATGAGCATATCAAAGAGATAACAGTAACATTTAAAATTAATTTTCTTTAAAATGCTGTAAGTGAGTTTTACATCTTCATTTTTGTAAATTAAATAATGTATTTCTAAATGACTTCCCAAGTTACATGCTGATTGTTCACAATGTAACTTTACATTTCCCAGTAATGTGCCATCATTTGCCACTCTCCTGAAAACAAATGTATCCCTATTTGGCTAATTCAAATGTTATTCTGAGCCAATACAGATATTATTTGCGTAATAATCATGAATCATTTTATCTCTGTTTCCAATAATCTCAACACAAAGCTAAATCATTTGGCTTCTGCAAAATAAGAGTCAACAAAATAATTTAAGGAATTTTGTCATCTTTATTTTCCATCCCAAAGACTTTGTTTAATTTAATTTGAGACATAGCAAGGAAATGGAGGTCTCTGTGCAAAATATTTATAGGGAAACAAGTGGAGGCAAGGGTTAAAATATTAGTATCCCTTCTCCACATTAAACCTGCCATGGATCTTTAGAGATACACATGGGATTACTCTTAGTCCTGCCTTAGAGCTGGCGCATGCTCACACTGTCAGCTAATGCACAGCCAATCAGAGCAGGGGCTGGCCCATGTGTCTGGCTGAGGTCTGTATGCAGAAAGAGACCCTTGTTTTCTCATGGGATCAACAAAGGGGACCTAAGGTCCCTGCACTAGCAGAGAGTTCCTACACCAGACTAACCTGTCTGCTTCACAGAGAAGTCCATGAACTGGCATGTACTTTTAAAAACACATACCAGTTGACCCTCATGCTAGGGGCACTACATTTTTCAACAAGTGAAAAAAAAAAAGTATAGTATCCCTTTAAGTGGACCACCACATTACTCCATATATAAGCTTGGGATAAGGGCTCTCTACCTCATGGATTGGCTCGTCTCTGTTCATGTAGTGTAGTTTATAGTTCCCTTCTATGTTCTGTATCAAATGCTGCATCAATTGTTGGTGTTAAATAAATGTTAACACAAAATAAGCAGATATCTGTGGGATAAATCAGAATGTGTTTTTTTAATCAGAAAATAAGAACCCTTTCATTTTACAAACAGGGCTTTAAGATAACTGTGGACTGGAAGGAAACACATATTTACATCCCTGCTACCTCAGTGGGGGATATTTCTACAAAGGCAATGATTGGTAGTATGATAGACATTTTATTCACTGCTACTAAAAACAATGACCAAGGGTCAGTACAATATCTGAATAATGTTTTTGTTCATGCTCCTTTAAAAGTTCATAGAATCTTTTTTGCCCGTTCTTCTAGTTGGCAACATGGTAAACCTTATGATTCCCCAAGGTCTCAAACTTGACTGTATACAAAATACAAACAATTTTAAAGCAAAAGTGCTACAAAAAAAACAGTGGCATTATGTTCTGCCTTTGAACGCCTTAGAACCTTTAGCCATCCAAATGCCTGATTATTGCATAGGATAGCTTATTTTTTCAAATAGCTCTGAACAACATTTAATGATTCTGTTTCCTGCACAAGGGCACACTGTGGGCTATTTATAAAACAATTCTGGGGCATAGTTCTAGAAGAGAAGCAATCAACAGGAACATAGCATATATAATTTGTAATATGTCAGTAGTGCAAACAAAATTGCAAACAGCTTAAAAGAACTCTGTCATGTAAACATTTATACAATGACGAAAATTAAGAGAAAAACGTCTTTTACATATCTGTGGGATCTCATGGTCATGACATCACCATCTGGGTTTGTTGTAGACACGCATTTATTTATGCTAGTTTGTTGATCTTATACACAGATATCACTTAAATAGCAAAATATATATATATATATAAATAAAAATCCAAAATATGGTGCACTCAGCTAAAGGCGATCATAGCAATCCATTGACCGGGTGCTGTGCAGCTGCAGTACACAACAATCCAAAAGAAGGCACGCACTCACAGGACTTAATGCAAAATAGGTCGAAATTTTACTTACTCAAACAGGTATGTTACCTGCTTGTCCACGCCCACATCGCTGTGCCGTGCGTTACGGCCAGCGTTTTTTTCATCATCACGGTGGTTAGACACGCTGGGGGTAAGTAATTCTGCCTTTCTTCTCCCCTATATATATGTTTTGTTCTTGTTCCATGTTCCACAGTCTTGATAAAGGTCCACGTTGTGGACCGAAACGTCGATCTTATGCTCATGTGTACAACATACCTGTTTGAGTAAGTAAAATTTCGACCTATTTTGCATTAAGTCTTGTGAGTGCGTGCCTTCTTTTGGATTGTTTATATATATATATATATATATATATATATATATAAATAATATATATTGGTTTATATGTGTGGGGTATTTGCAGGTGGCTGGTGGTCTAAGCAACAGTGTTTCCAGGTAAACATACTGGCTATTGTTCAAGACTGGACTGTAAACAACATGGAGTCTGACAGTTTGACAGTCTGGTCACCTGACCAGGGTTACTATGGGAAAGCTGTACCAACAAATGCTTCATGTTAAAAGAGATGCATGTTAAAAAGATTTCAGAACTTTCCTGAAGCTCCAACAATGGACATCACATAAGGAGTGCTGAGGCCTGTCTTTCCACCTGAGTTCTCCTGGCAACGTAACATCTAAGTATCAGCATTTATATTTTATTTTACTTTCTTTTACTTGAATGGAGTTAAACAATGCTAAATACTCACTCTATTAATAGAAACAAGAATAGTTATTTGTATAACCTTTATTAGATATTGTTGTAGAATTATCATTAAACTTTATGCTTTAACCTATTCACGTGTGTGGATATTCTGTTATTTAGTTATTGAATATAACTCTCTAATAATACCTTATGGAATAATATAATCGTTGTATTGTTATATTATTTCCATTTATAAATTTGTTGTTGAGGTTGTGCTCATTTGGCTCCTATTGTTATGTGTAACCGTGGGAACCAAACTGTAAAGTGTTAAACAGACACCAATAGATACCATATCTTGTATTAATTTAGATAGAGCATTTACTAATCTTCACCATTTCCAATACAACTGGCGTAGTCGGCAGGATTATTGCAGAGTTATTATATATAATAATTAATAACTGAATTCCACATTTTCCAAAATTTTTCCTAATGTTTCTTGTTTATGTGTAAAAAACAAAAAAGTAATTGTTTGGCATTCAGAGTGCTTGTTACCTACCCAAGTGACTAACTAGCAACTGAACCATTACTTGGACATTGACTAGTCACTAGTACTTGTAACAAGACAGGTGACTCTGGCCAAGCAGATTATTATTTAGTCTGTAAACCCCCTAAGTTATTTTGATTGCCAATATCACACTGCAACGAGAGTGGTGTGTTTTAGTGTTGTCATTCATTGCTGCAATGGGTTTATTTACTAAACAGTGTTTTGTTTTTTGTGATTAATAGATTTTTTTAGTACTACTCATTATTATCCTATATTGCTTATAAGTAGGCTTTTGAAACTTATTAGCAATAGTTATATATTGCTCTGGGAAGGTGGCAGGCTATTTATTACATGTGAAGTAATAAATGGTTCTAAGAGACCAGGAAATACATTGTGTGTTTATGTATTACATGTAAGGCTAGTGCATAGTGTTTATGTATGTAATACTGTATGCTGCTCTGGAAGAAATATGTTCTATTTGCATGTGGGCTGTGCGTGCAACACAGCTGAGACGGCACTATAGGGACCTCTACAGACCAGGAAGTGTACGGCCGAGTGTATGGACCTGGGAGGGATGAAAGGCTATTAAATGACTAGTAATAGGTGCCACTGAGAGACCAGGAAATATGTTGTATGTGAATTTGTAGTATTATGTCTATTGATTGGTGTATGTATGTCTGCATTGAAAAGGGAAGCTATACCATAAGTAGTGACCCACAGGAACCAGTAGGTATGTGTATGTATAAACCGACCTGGGGTGGGAAGGCTCTAATGAGGGACCCCATTGTCCAGTAAGTATGTGTGTGTAAACTGACCTGGGGTGGGAGGGCTCTAATGAGGGACCCCATTGTCCAGTAAGTATGTGTGTGTAAACCGACCTGGGGTGGGAGGGCTCTAATGAGGGACCCCATTGTCCAGTAGGTATGTGTATGCATAAACCGACCTGGGGTGGGAGGGCTCTAATGAGGGACCCCACTGTCCAGTAAGTATGTGTGTGTAAACCGACCTGGGGTGGGAGGGCTCTAATGAGGGATCCCATTGTCCAGTAGGGTTTTGACTTGAATGTCTATGTAAAATGTTTTTGTGGTCCATCCACTCATGCAGTCCTCACAAGTGTTTTAACTCTTTCCCAATTTACTAGCCAGATATCAGGGATTAATAACTTGAAGCTGGACAGTACAGAAACGTTTAGAGAGGAGTGTTTGTTTTCATGATTCCCTAGCAAAAGCATCTTAAGGGAACATGTAAAACCTGATAAAGTTTCTTCCTCAGCCATGCTGGTTTGCTATGTGCAGAACCAACAGCCTGAAGGACAGAAGAGATAGATATTCAACCCGCTGTGAGCTCTATTAACACGTTTCTCTTGCCTGTTTTAATAGTCAGATGACTCTGGGTTGGCTGCTGACTACCGGGAGGTGGATGCAGTAGTGCCATCAGTGAGCACTGCGGTTCCGAGTACCGTCAACGCAGATGAAGGGCAAACAGGCAGACACGTGGCAAGCTGGGAGTGAATTAGCGAATGCTCTCTCTTTAATTCTCCTTGCACCAGAGATGCACTAATAAGCTAGCTTTGCCTGGTAGAAGATATCATATACATCCAGGTAGTGCATCAAGATAGTGAACAGGGTTGTGAGTCATCGTATCCTGAAGACTCCGGTGTCTCTAAAGAAACAGAAGAGATACTCCCAGCACTGATTGAGCCTTGACAGGCCTGGACAGACATCAGTGTCTAGAAATAAACCGTCTACCTGAGCACAGTGTAAGAAGAATATGAAGATACAGACAAAGAAGAAAGCATCAAGCAAGATTGCCAATGACACAGCACATTGTCTTTCTGTACTCCTGCAGCTGCAAGCTGGCACCCTAGTCAAAAATACGGGTCACAGAAGAGGTGAACTCACTCAGAAGAGAAAGAGGATGAGCAGCTGATTACACCTGTCAAGAAAGTTGGCCATACCAAGTAGCCCTCAAGAATAAAGTTGGGCAGACTTGGCAGTTGAACTGTGGAGGCCGAAGACCAAGAGGTGGATTGAATTGCTGCATTGTTGTGCAAACTATTCTGAAGAGTTGTGGCTTGCAGAGAATGCAGCAAGAAGACACTGAAAAAATAATTCAAAGAAGAACCAAAGACAAGAACTTGTTATCTATGGACAGTTGTGCTTAAGTTATTGAGCTACCACTAAGCATATTGTGGTCCCTAGACTATCACCCTAAAGCCTCTAGGTTGATAGAGTGGTGCAAAGAATTTTCAGGAGAGCACATTTGAGTACTGTCCCCAGTAGTGATAGACTGTGGGTGGGAATGGGTTTGCAACCATTTTTCCTTTTTAAAGTGCTGCCCACAATGATTCTAGTGTGGGATGTTGGGTTGTATTACATGTTAGAGTGTTAAGCAGGTTTCAGGGGGTGGTGAGTGTTTGTTTTTGACAGTCCCCTTGTCTGATTGACATGGAACCTGGTGAATGCATGTGAGTATGTGGCGTGAAGTGAAGGTGGTGAGCTGTGTGCGTGTACTGTGTTGGGGGAGATAGCCATCTGGGTAACTCAAACAGTGTAAGTTACAAGGGACCAGAGCTAGCTGATTCAGATAGGGACCAAAGTGTGAGTGCTACCCAGATCTAGCAAGCAACAGAGGCAGAAGCTCAAAATAATATCAGATGGACCTGGTGATAATTAGGTTGTATTATTATGCTGTGATATTAAATCTATTTTCTTTCCTTCCAGCCGACTGGTGGCAGTTTGAGTCAGCGAAACCAATGGTCCTCCAACACCTTTGTGCACATAAGAGTTGTAACCTTACACCTAGGCCTTGGTGTGTTAGCCACCAAGAGAGAAGTCTGACAGTTGTCAGCAAAGAAGTACTGCAGCTACCTCATTAACAACGCAGAAGTTAACCATGATTTGACCAAACTTTCTGCCATGTGGGAAAAGTGGATACCGACTTTTGGGTGGCTGGGGAGTTTGGGAAACACGATTGTTCATGGACTGTTTAGTAGCTGTGGTCATATGGTTTTTCTACTGTTATATGTGTACCTTTATTATTATTATTATTTTTTAATAAATTAGTTAACGCAACATTTAGAGTAATATAGTAGTGATGTCAGTGGTATTTGACCAAGGGGTGAAGTGTTGTAGACACGCATTTATTTATGCTAGTTTGTTGATCTTATACACAGATATCACTTAAATAGCAATATATATATATATATATGGCTGGTGGTCTAAGCAACAGTGTTTCCAGGTAAACATACTGGCTATTGTTCAAGACTGGACTGTAAACAACATGGAGTCTGACAGTTTGGTCACCTGACCAGGGTTACTATGGGAAAGCTGTACCAACAAATGCTTCATGTTAAAAGAGATGCATGTTAAAGAGATTTCAGAACTTTCCTGAAGCTCCAACAATGGACATCACATAAGGAGTGCTGAGGCCAGTCTTTCCACCTGAGTTCTCCTGGCAACGTAACATCTAAGTATCAGCATTTATATTTTATTTTACTTTCTTTTACTTGAATAGAGTTAACTATTCTTGTTTCTATTAATAGAGTGAGTATTTAGCATTGTTTATTTGTATAACCTATATTAGATATTGTTGTAGAATTATCATTAAACTTTCTTATGCTTTAACCTATTCAAGTGTGTGGATATTCTGTTATTTAGTTATTGAATATAACTCTCTAATAATACTTTATGGAATAATATAATCGTTGTATTGTTATATTATTGTTATTGTTGGCTCCTATTGTTATGTGTAACCGTGGGAACCAAACTGTAAAGTGTGAAACAGACACCAATAGATACCATATCTTGTATTAATTTAGATAGAGCATTTACTAATCTTCACCATTTCCAATACAGGGTTGATTTGCAAATGACATATTTCCCATCAAAAGTAGTTAATTTGCACATACCAGTCTATGCATTTATATCCAATTCTGATATTACAGAATATAGTGGACATTATTATCATATGTTGTATAAACAATGTTAAGGTACACCTGTCTGCCCACACTGTGATTTTCTGCGGTCTAGCAGTGTGTTTTGGCAGTGAAACACAGCAGCTTCAGACTTTGACATAGAACAAAACCTCACTGGCAGGTGAAACACTTATGCAAACATTCCCCATAAGAATCGCTTTGAAAGAATAAGAGCTACATAACCCATAAAACAATAACAAAAATAAACACAATCCTTCAACAAACCTATGTAAACAGAATGCACTCATTTATATAAAACAAACACCCTATACAAACAAATGAGCCATTATTTGACATTTAATACATATATATTTAGTTGTAGATATCTTTTTTTTTTATGTTATAGAAAGTTTATACAGAATACAGGTTATTACTGTGAATGTATAGTGTGGTGGTGTCCAACCACCTATGTGATCAGACACACACTACATCAGCTCTCCCGGCTTGAGCCCTAAGAGGCGTAGCAGACCATGAATCAATAATTATAAATATGGGAAGAAACTCAAACAAGGTTTGGGAATACCTGTAACATTGAAAAATGCCAAAACATGCTTGATGACTTCAAGGCAGGCACCACCCTCTCTCACCACAGAAGGCAATATGTGTTGTCATCTTCAATCCTCCTAAATGAAGCAAAGCTGTACCAAGCATCAGAGTAGCCACTGATGATAGAACTCATATTGGAAAAATACCCAGATGTCTTGACAGAAAATATGTCCAATAAGATGTCTTGGGAAGCAGGCCTCAAGTCTGACAAGTAACAATAAGGGAAAAGGCTCACAGTTGCCAAAGAGGACCAAAGCATGCAACATTTTTCTATGAAGCAAATGAATGCCCACATTGCTGAACAGTGGGACACGATTGTCAACCTCACCTACCATGTGATATACCCAGACAACAGAGGTTGGACGAGTAATCTACATATTTGGGGGATCCTTTGCCTGTACACTCCTTGGAAGCGCTCAGCTCATCTACTTATTGAGGTAAAGGATAAGATAGGTGCCACTCTCGCTTTGTTCTAGCTCTCCCAGACAAGGGACACCAGGACTGCCCAGACCCACCTTTGTGAGAATGCCTTGCTCACCTCATATCTAAGAGTAAAAATATCAGGCAAAGCCAGCTTCACTGGTACAGTCATGCTCAGACAGAGAGATGTCTCTCTACTCAATTATACCACATGTTTTAAAGAGAAAGTGGCTAGTACATAAATATTTATAGTAATTTAGGTTGGAAAGAAAAAAAAAAAAAAAAAAATTAAGGCCATCAGCTTCAACCCTACCCGTCATTTCTGTTTTTGATCCAAAAGAAGGCAAATAATCCTAATAACCTTTTCGAATTTTTATATTTTTCCTTGGATCAAGAAGCTCTATTATTAATAGCCATGTATGTTTTTTCTAAACAATATCTAGAATATTATTAAATGCATGAATTATTATTATTATTTGAAAGCACCACATCTCTTGGCAGTGAGTTCCAAATCTTTATTGTCCTTAACCCCTTAAGGACAGAGCCTTTGAAACATTTTTGTCCTTTCTGGACAATGGCTATTTTAACATTTCTGTGCTGTTTGTGTTTAGCAGTAATTTTCTTCTTTGTCATTTGCTGTACCCACACATATTATATATTGTTTTTATCGGGACAAGAAGGGCTTTCTATGGATGCCATCTTTTTGATCATATCTTATCATAATATTAAAAAAAAATAATAAAATATGGTAAAAAAAAAAAATACACAAATTTCTTTGTTTTTATTTGAAACAACTTCTCCTCATCGACAATAGCGAACGAAAAAACATGCTAAATAGATTCTACTATTTCTCCTGAGTACAGGGATACCACCCATGCATAGGTTTGTTGGGTTGTTTGGGGGCTAAAATGCCAAATTTGTGAGGTGCAGTTTTTTGTTTTCCAACTTGAAATTTTTACATGCAGACAGCCTGCACCCATGTCCCATTTGGGACATATTTGAAGCCAGCTAGTGTATTTTACCCCATCAACCCATATATTTTTTAAAAGAAGACACCTTAGGCTATCTCAAATGGTGGTATTTTTACACTTTCCATGCACTAATTCTATCACCAGCCTTTGTCAAACTTTGTGGTAGTAATTTTTTTGTGTTTTTTTTTCACAAACCTTGTACTTCAGACATGAATTCACAGCTTTTGGTATGTGTCACTGCCAAATAACACCCTAATAAGTGTTCAGCAACATCTCTTGAGTACAGGGATACCACCCATGCATAGGTTTGTTGGGTTGTTTGGGGGGTAAAAGGCCAAATTTGGTAGGTGCAGTTTTTGGTTTTCCAAATTAAAATTTTGACATGCAGACCGCCTGCACCCATGTCCCATTTGGGACCTATTTGAAACCAGCCAGTGTATTTTACCCCATCAACCCATATATTTTTTAAAAGAAGACACCTTAGGCTATCTCAAATGGTGGTATTTTTACACTTTCCATGCACTAATTCTACCACCAGCCTTTGTCAAAGTTTGTGGTAGTAATTTTTGTGTGGTTTTTTTTCACAAATATTGTATTTTAGACATAAATTCTCAGATTTTGGTATGTGTCACTGCCAAACAATAACCCAATATGTGTTCAACAACATATCCTGAGTACAGGGATACCACCCATGCATCGGTTTGTTGGGTTGTTTGGGGGCTAAAGGGCCACATTGTGAAGGTGCGCATTTTCAACTTGGAATATTGACGTGTAGTCAGCCTTTCATTTGGGACTTTTTTTAAGTAGGACAGTGTATTTTACCCCAAAAAGTATATATTTTGTAAAAGTAGACACCCTAGGCTATTTTAAATGGTGTTATTTTAACACTTTCCATGCACCAATTCTACCACCAGCCTTTGTGTCTAAAGTGCAATGTATGTGGGAAAAAATACACAATAAAATGACTACCACAAACTTTGACAAATTCACATATTTCGGTATGTGTCACTGACAAACAATACCACAATATATGTTCAGCAACATCTCCCGAGCACAGGGATACCACCCATGCATAGCTTTGTCAGCTTTGTTAGGGGTTGAAAGGCTACATTTGAGAGGTGCGCTTTTTGATGTTCAAACTTGGAATTTGAACATGTAGAGCAAGGAAGGGGTTAATAGCTCTTATAAGAGCCTTTGTAGTACTGTACAAAAAAAATTAACCCCTAAAAATGCACAGACAAGAAAAAATGTTCTGCTGTGCAGTGATCAGTGGCAGGGAAGGGGTTAATACACTACACTATACAAAAGGTATGGCTTTTATAAAAGCCCTTGGGACTCACAATTTATTAACATTTTATTTAATTTATTACAATTTAAAAATTATGTTATACAGATCTGTCTCTTTCCCTCACTAAAACTCAAGTGAGGAGAGGGAGGCAGATCCATATGGGTCAGAACAATATTTACGAACCAGACGAATGGTGATGCTCATCTGAGAAATCACCAAACCACCTTTGCCACTGATCGGCTGTTACTGATCGCTATACACGCGTTCAGACAGCTTCAAAAGGAATACACGTAATCCCCTAGTGGGTATAATTAACCCCTAGTGAGTCTGACCAAAAAAATGCTGATAGCAAAAAAAAAATCCTTCGGCGACTAGATTGCTCCATATGCGCTGCTTAGGCAGTGACCATATGCACTGCTTAGGCAGTGACCATATGTGCTGCTTAGGAAGTGATATACGGCAAGGAAGGGGTTAATAGCTCTTAAAAGAGCCTTTGATATACTGTAATAAATCAAAGTAAAAAAAAAATAACCCCTAAAAAAATGCAGACAGCAAAAAATGTGCTGCTGTGTAAGATCACTGCGTACACAGCGATCAATTGCAGGGAAGGGGTTAAATACTGGAAACGGCTTTTATAAAAGCCTTTGGGTCTCAATTCTATTAAATATATTTTAATTAAAAACTTACATTATACAGCTCTGTCTCCCTCCCTCACTAAAACTCAAGTGAGAGGGAGGCAGATCTACACGGGTCAGATCAAATATTTACACATATTGATCTAACCAGACGAATGGTGATGCTATCTGAGCAAACGCCAACCCGCCATTGTCACTTATCAGCTGTTACTGATCGCTATACATGCGCTCATACAGCTAAAAAAAATTTTTTACGTTAAACGTAGTCCCCTAGCGGGTATAATTAACACGTGACGGGTGTAATAAAAAAAGTTTTAAAAAAATTAAAAATGCTTCTGCAGCAAGATTGCTGCATTTGCGTCAGATCGCTGATTAGGCAGTGATCTACGGCAAGAAAGGGGTTAATCTCTCTTAAAAGAGGTTTTTTTTATACTGTAATGAACTACAGTAAAAAAAATTAACCCCTAAAAAATGCACAGACAGCAAAAAATGTGCTGCTGTGTATGATCACTGCGTACACAGCGATCAATGGCAGGGAAGGGGTTAAATGGCTTTTATAAAAGCCCTTGGTGTTTAAAATTTTATTAAATATTTTTTTTATTATTTTATTTTATTTTTTTACTTGATCTGATCTGTCTCTCTCCCTTACTAAAACTAGTAAGGTGAGGGAGGCAGATCAATACTTGTCAAAGGCAATATTTAGTAATATTGCCTTTGACAGTATGGTAAGTGCTCATCAGAGCACTTACCATACATGCCTGCACACAGATCACATAGATCTGTTGTGCCGGCATCGATTGGCTCCCCCTAGAGCATCGGAAGTGAAATACTTTCACTTCCGATGCTCTTGCCATTAGAAGGGAAGCGCTGCCTGTACAGGCAGCGTTCCCTTCTACTGAGCCGATGGGGTCGCTCAGGAGAGCGACCACCATCAGTTCTGGGGCAGCATGGAGGTGTTGTTAAGTGCCTCGCTAGCGAGGCACTTTAACAACACCGGAGATGCTTAGAAAGCGAACGATCGTTCGCTTTCTAAGCACATGGGTGCAGCGGGCGCAGCCATTTTTAAATGGCTGCTACGATCACTCCGTGGAGTGATCGTAGCGCGCCCCTGCACATTTGGGGGGTGTTGCACAATGCCTCTACCTAGAGGCATTGTAGCAACACCGTTAGAGTAAAGAAAGCGACCGCTGGTCGCTTTCTTTACTCCATTTAGTGCATGACGTGCCAGGCACGTCAGCTGTCGGCAAGTCCACGATTTGCCGTGACGTGCCTGGCACGTCATCTGTCGTTAAGGGGTTAACATAAAGAATTCCTTCCTTTGTTGCCTATGAAATATTTGCTCTCCCTGTCTCAGGGGATGTCCTCTTGTTTATTGTACATTTCTGTTAATGAACATGTCACTATAGAGCTCTTTATATTTTTCCTGGACATATATATTTAATGTTATCAAATCCCCTATAAGACATCTTTTTTCTACCATATATAAAAGCTACTTTTTTAGGCTCTCAATAAAGATCCTCCAATCGCCATATTCATTTTGTAGCCCTACTTTGTACTTTTTCCAATTCCATAATATCCTTATTAAGGACTGGTGCCCAAAATTGTACTGTATATTCAAGGTGAAGACTTACCATTGATTTGCAAAGATACAAGATGATATCTTCCTCCCATGAATCAATATCCCATTTTATACATTCCAATATCTTATTTACTCTTGCAGCGGCTGACTGGCATTGCGTTCTGTTGGCAAGTCTGTCTACCAGAGGCGTCGTTAGGGGGGGGGGCTACTGGGGCTGGAGCCCCGAGTCTCCTGACCATAGCCCCCAGTCTGTGAAGCTTCCCCTGCTTCCTGCTCTGTCACTATGATAACCCCGCCCCCAACCCATGTGACCGGCAGGAACCCACATATCCTCCCTCACAGCACAGACCACGAGGGATGCTGTGCTGCTGTGGAGAGGCTGCTCTCTGCTCTCTGCTCCAGGAGCTGCAGAAAAGCCTCCTCTATGACCTGCCACTTACCTCCCATCCAGGAACAGGCTGCACAAGGTAGGATCTCCATGTATTTTTATATAAATATCACCAACAGGTGAGTACTGGGGAAGGGGATGGAGGGAGGGTGACATTAATGGGCAGAATAACCCTGGCAAATGATGGAGAAATGAACCCTGGCAAATGATGGAGAAATGAACCCTGGCAAATGGTGGGGAAATCAACCCTGGCAAATGGTGGGGAAATTAACCCTGGCAAATGGTGGGGAAATTAACCCTGGCAAATGGTGGGGAAATTAACCCTGGCAATTGATGGAAAAATTAACCCTGACAAATGATGGTTAGTGATGGTCTGTGCGGAACGGAAATGCCCCCTTCCCTGCAATGAGATATAGCAGCAGGGAGGGGGGACATATTGAACAACATTTTTTTTTTATTTTTTTTTTTTAAATACACCATTTGTATGAGTATGTGACAGACTGTATGTATGTATGTATGTATGTATGAGTGTATGTGGCAGACTGTATGTGTGTGTGTATGTATGAGAGTATGTGACAGACTGTGGGTATGTGTGATACTATGTATGAGTGTGTGTGTCTATGTGACATGTGTATGTGCTGTTGTCTGGCTCATAGATTTTTTACTGGCTCCTAAAACTCTGTTAAGTTCGTCAAGCCCTGGCATAAATGCAACTAGTTATATACATCTATTTGGGGTCTACCTCAAGCTTTTGAAAAGGCTGGAAATATTTAATATTTTACAGGTTTTGTTTTGTGATTATAAACGTAATATTTTTTTGCTGCGAGGGTGGTGGGTGCATAGAATAGCCTTCCAGTAGAAGTGGTAGAGGTTAATACAGCGAAGGAGTTTAAGCATGCGTGGGACAGGTATAAGGTTATCCTAGATATTAGGATATTTAAGACTGACCACACCTTTACCTATGCATTACTATACCTGTACCTGTGCATCCTGCACCTGTGTCTGTCCTAATAGCTTATATCCGTACCTATGGATCCTGTACCTGTCCATATAGCCTAAATCTGTACCTATGCATCCTGTATCTTTATCTATATATATGCATCTGTATCATATATGTACTCATGCATCATCATGTACCTATATCTATCTACATCTATCCTATATCTATACCTATGCTTCCTGTACCTCTGTCTGTCTACCTATCGATCATGAGACATCATTGTATTTTAAGTATTATTAAAGCTGTGGGCTATAGCCCCAGATCATTTTTGAGCCTAGCAACGCCCCTGCTGTCTACTATTATTTCTAAATCCTTTTCAATATTAGTTTTACCCAGAGAGATACCATTTAAAGTCTTGCATTGTTATTATTTTTCCCATAATGCATATCGTTATATTTGTCTATATTGAACCTCATTTGCCACTTGCTTGTCCAGTCCCCAACTGTGTCTAAAGCTACTGCAAAGAATAAACATTGATTAAATTAAAACATTTACATACACAAAACATGTGACATTGTTGTGCCCACCATACCCCTACCAGGTATACCCCCTTGCAGAGCAACTCTACCTAGGAGGTGATGTGCTCGTACACCCAACCAGCACATCACCACTCTGTATACCTCTCAAGTAGTTAACTCCGAGTCTCTCATTCCATGGGCATGGGGTCTGTTATGTTAGTTTATACTTCAGTTGTTAAATTTAAATTCATATTCACCATGGCACAGCCCTATGGGGAGGGCCCCCTCTGCACTGTTTATGTGTTTTTATCCTGACTATAAACGTGTCCCTCAAGACCCAGTGCCACCCAACTTGTGAGGCAACATAGAATGTTTCGGCACATAAGAAACATTTGGCTCATACAGTGTGCCCAATTTTCTAAATAGTTTTGTTAGTCCCTGGCCCTATCTTATATCTAGGATAGCCCTGTGCCCAGTGGTGTATCCTGGTTTTGTGCTGCCCAAGGCAGACAAAATTTGGGCACACTCCCACCCACGTTGCACACTCAAGACATGCCCCATCACCCACGTTGCACACCCATGACATGCCCCCATCACCCACATTGCACACACATTAAATGCCCAATCCCCCCATTAAAAGACCCATCATCCCTATTACATGCCCCCATCACCCCCATTACATGTCACCATCACATGCTCCATTACTACATTACATGCCTCCATCATCTGACCCCATTATTCTCATTAAATGCCCCATGAACCCATTACATGTCCCCATCCCTTCATTACATGCCACCAACACCCCCATTGCATACCCCCATCACGTCCATTACATGTAACCATCACCCCCATTACATGACCCCAATCACCTCCATTAGATGACACCCATTACACATCACAGATTCGCGCTCATACTCGCATCACTCAGTCCCGCAGTCATAAACACAGACTCGCATCACTCTCAGTCACAAACATTTACTTCCATCACACTCAGTCACATCCCCCCACACACACACCCACATGCCCATCACACTCAGTCACACCCACAGACTCCCATCACACTCAGACTCACATCACACCCACAGCAACCGTTTGATTTTTTTACATTTTAATCACCCTACCTGCTGCTGTCCTCTGGAAGGAAAAGCGGCGTAGACTTTACCCTCGCACTTCCAACGGGGAACAAAGGCGTGTAAACAAGCGGGGAGAGAAAGTGAGGGAGCCAAAGCATGAGAAACGGCATCGGGTGAGGGGAGGATGGAAAAGAGCGATGTGAACTGGTGGCTTTGGTTAAAAGGGAAGAGGGAGGGAAGGGACGGGAGGTAAAGTTTGCCAGGCTGGGTATAGAGCGAATGTGTTTGAAGCAGCAGAAAAGTGTAGGCCCACTGGCAAAGTGCCACCCTAGCGAGTGCCTTTTTTGCCTCGCGGAAGATAAACTAGTGCCTGTGCGTATCCCACACATGCTTAAACTCCTTCACTGTGTTCACCTCTACCACTTCCACTGGAAGGCTATTGCATACATCCACTACCCTCTCAGGAAAGTACTACTTCCTGATATTACTTATAAATCTTTGCCCCTCTTGTTACAAAATGTCATAGTGACGGCACTACTAAAATAGTACCAAATACCAGAAAACAACAAACTATCAAGCAGCTCACATGTGAAAAAGGAGGCAACCAATTTATCCCCAATTAAAGTACAAAAGTGTAATAAAGAAAAAAACTGGAGCACTTACCTTCCTGGCGTCCGGCGGTGAAGCTCCTTTGCTTCACCCTCCCGAGTGCCGTAAATGAGAAGCCACCACTCATGGGAAATGTAGTTCCTAGAGTGCTGCAACGGGAGGGAGGGACTACACGTGACTACAGATCATCTCGTCAGCACCGTGGAGCAGGTAAGTTCAGGAGCTCCACTTCTGGAACTAACCAATTCAAAAATCAAAAAAGTGTACATCAATATTATTTCACAACTATCTTATTAATTTCAAAATTGACATACAATATACCCCTATTTAATTATACCAATAATTTTTAACAATAATAGAGAGTATAGGCATGGGCATCCGCAGAAATTTTTTCAGGGGGGGGCATACTTTTACCGTCGTCCATGCTGCGCCGCACCTCTTTTTGTTAGGGCGTGGAGGAGCTTAGTCATTATCAGTGCAGCATGCAAACGGTTGATAAATGGTGATGCCACAGCATCACTTTGCCAATTAAAATAAGCCACTGTCAGTTACCAATTAACATGCCACATTCACTTTTCCATTAAAATATTAAAATATGCCACAGTATAAAAAAATTTAAAAAATATCCCAGCGACGAGGGCACCATGCGGGGCACACGATACCCGGGCGCCAGGTCTGATTTCCTAGTCGCCATTGTGAACTGGCGCCCGTGGTTTGTCGCGCCCTGCATTAAATGATTATTTTAAAATGCCATAGCCAATTTTCCCATTAGTATACCCGTATTATTTTGTCATTAATATGCCTGTGTTGTTTTATTAAGCCACAGCTAATTTGCCCAAAAATATGCCAGTATTATTTTACCCAATAATATTCCAGTATTTTTTTTGCCATTAATAAGCCACAGACAATTTTCCCAATAATATGCCCGGATTATTTTGCCATTAATAAGCCACAATCAATTTGCAGAATAATATGCCAGTATGATTTTGCCATTTAATATGCCAGTATGATTTTGCCAATTAATATGCCAGTATTATTTAGCCATTTAATATGCCAGTATGATTTTGCCAATTAATATGCCAGTATGATGTAGCTAATTAATATGCCTGTATTATTTAGCCAATTAATATGCCATTATGATTTAGCCAATTAATATGCCAGCATGATTTAGCCAATTAATATGCCAGCATGATTTAGCCAATTAATATGCCAGCATGATTTAGCCAATTAATATGCCTGTATTATTTAGCCAATTAACATGCCATTATGATTTAGCTAATTAAAATGCCTGTCGCAAAGTGAATTCTGACAGTCTGCCTGACTGGGGTTCTTGGAGGGACCTGAGGGCCAAACACCTCCCTGTAGATTATGGGCCCTGGCATATGTGCCATAACTCTATACTTTAATATTGTTAGTTAGTTATATTCTGTTAGTATATTGGTTTATGTGTAATGTTTAATTCTGTGAGTAGACCCCTCTGAGGGGTTATAATGTGTCAATACATTGTTCTGTATTAACTGGATTAACTGGTAAACTGATTATGTTGTGTACATTTTGTTTCTTACTGTGTGTCTACTCACTGTATGGTAATTTGGTTTGCAGTCTGAAAGTCTGTGTTGTTACACAAATAAAGAGTTGTTCATTCTTGCTGTACCTAACTGCTAGATGTCATGTCTATTTGGGTACAAAGAGCAAGGGTCCAGGAAAGACTTGCTGGGGGAATGCTGAGCTTTAATCGGGGGCTAAGGAGGTAGACAGTCCGTTACAATGCCATTATGATTTAGCCACTCAATATGCCATTATAATTTAGCCACTCAATATGCCAGCATAATTTAGCCACTCAATATGCCAGCATAATTTAGCCACTCAATATGCCAGCATAATTTTAGCCACTCAATATGCCAGCATAATTTAGCCACTCAATATGCCAGCATAATTTAGCCACTCAGTATTTCAGGATTTAGCCACTCAGTATTTCAGGATTTAGCTTTTCAATATTCCAGGATTTTGCCACTCGGTATACCAGGATCTAGCCATTCAATATGCCAGGATTTAGCCTCTTAATATGCCAGGATTTAGCCATTCAATATGCCAGGATTTAGCCTCTTAATATGCCAGGATTTAGCCATTCAATATGCCAGATGTAGCTACTCAATATTAATATGCCAGGATTTAGCCACTCAGATGCCAGGATTAAGCCATTTAATATGCCAGTGTTATGCTCATTATATTCCCCCTCCTCCCCCTTCCCCAGTACTTACCTCCTGGATGCTCCGTGTAGACGATGCTCGTCTCCTCCGTGCAGTCTTCCCTCCTTTACAAATTTGTAAATGAACTGAATAATAATAACAATAATAATAATAATAATAATAATAATAACAACAACATTATATATCCTATAAAATTAAATAATCAAAAAAACAATAAGAAAAATCTTTATAATATAAATATAATATAAATATAAAATAAAAATAAATACATAGTATAAAAATAAACTGTGTGGAACCTATTAGTTGACTGTTATCTCTTTTAGTGTGAAGGGCTTAAACTCACCCTCCAAAAGATCCAGACTGAACTATGAGGCCAATAAATTCCAAGCTCATATCTTGCTGATTCAGGACAAAGCAACATTTTTCAAATTTAATCATGCATGCTACTAAAACTCTCCCTTTCAAAAGAACACTGGGGTGACCTTCTTTAGTAATTAAAATGTCCCAATCACATTGGACGAGACTTGGTCCGATAGTGAGGAGTGAGCTGTGTTCATCAAGGTTAAGATGGGCAACATGCCATTAGCCATAGCAAATGTATATGTCCCCAATTCAAATAAAATCTTATTTTTCTGTCCAGCCTTATAAAATTACAATCTTTTGCTGGGGACGACATCAATCTACCCATAGACCCCAACCTCTCTACAAGCTAAGTAAACAGACCCCTCCCACATCCAATCCCAAACCAAAATAATGGTTCCGTAGCAATGACAACAGTGAGGTGGCGGACTCTATCGTATAGAAGGCACATGACATGGTAGCTTCTATCATTGGGGATATGTATTTGCCTAAAAATAACTGAACTTAAAACAAGACTGTGGGGTAAAATAACTGCCACAGCACTTTATTTAAATAGTCATTGCATTACATTATATATATATATATATATACACACACACATTCTACACATATAAATCCATATTATACAACGACTAAACATAACATTCCATATAACAGAAAAACCGACCAAGCTTGCAGGAGTATCCAGGTGGCTGCCGAATAACTCGATGTTCTGGGCATATACCAATTCCCCCAATACCTGAGGTTCGAGGTACCACTTTCCCACCAGAGTCCCGATTGACTCTCCCCAATCCATTCTTCCATTAACCCTCCTGGATACTCTGCCAGCTTCCGCCACAAGCCCATCATCCTGGATGGGCTCCCCCCCACACCGAACTGGGGCCTTCTCGATCCCCCCTTGCAGCGCTAGGTTGAAGAAATCCAACCCTAGCTCGTTTGGATGTACCCCGTCGGCCCTGAACAAACCTCCAATCTTACCCTCTAAATCGAAATGCCGCACCACCACCCATCCATGTATTCGCATAAAACTGGCCATCAGCTTGTTCACTTTTCCCCAGCAATGGTTCATGGCCGCTGGATCCCTGGCACTCCATCTCAGACCATATGATCCTGATACCAGGTAGAAGATCAAGCAAGCGGAATACATCCCGCTGCACGACCTTCACCAATTCCCTCTGTGACACTACCCCTAAATCATTCCCCCCGGCATGAATAAGGAGTATGTCGGGGCGGCAGCACTCTTTGCATAACAGTACTTACAACCATTTTCCATAACATTCCCCTAACCCCAACCCGATCCGGAGGAAAGCCCAGCTGAATTCCGTTCCGACGAACTGCAGCTCTCCTCTCGGTCCAGTAAATGAATGAATGGCCGACGATCCACACAGGAACCTGGAACAGAAATCACAAACATGAACAACATTGCACCTTGATTCCGCTTACACGGACATTTTTTTTTTTTTTTAATAATAAGTTTGTGTTTATTCCATGTTTCACTGTCTTGATAAAGGTCCACGTTGTGGACCGAAACGTCGATTGTATCCTCATGTGAATTCCACACCTGTATGAGTAAGTAAAACATCGACTTGTTCTTGTATAAGCCCCGTGAGTGCGTGTTTTTTTGGATTTCTGTATTCTTTAGCTACACAGCACCTGGGCCAGTGTCCATTACAATTGCCCCTAGCTGAGTGCATCATACCTTGGATTTTTTTTTTATTTATATATATATATATATATATATATATATATATATATATATATATATGTAACATTTAAAGCAATATACACATTTTTTTTTTTTTTATCATTACCACAACAACCTGTGAGAACGCATATAGGATTTTAAACGTCCTGATTCCCTTTCTTCTTGACTAAAGCCTCCCCCAGGCCAAGCCATGAAGCTTCCGTGGCAGCCCCAATCCGAAAAGATTGGGTGCCGAATTCCTGAGCTGGCACCCCCATGCGACTCAACGCCATCCTCATTACCCTGAGGAACTGAAACCGAGACAAGCCAGAGGAGTATGCGTGGACCACTACCAAAAACTCCCTAATGCCGCCCAACCGGGCCTACAGGGACTAACTAACTCCGATATATGGAATGGTCCCAGGGAAAACGCTGCGCTGAACATATACTCATAGTCAGATATGCAAATGACCCGCAGCTCCTCCACCATCTTACGCATCAAAGAAACAGACACTAGGCGCCTAACGTCAGCCTGTTGCTTACCCTTCTGGAAGCCCTTCAGCGCCTGCCTGACCAAAAAGTGTTTGCAAACGTCTACGCCCCCTCACAATTTAAACAAAAAGGACAATGCCGCCACAGCTTTGTCTAATTTGGAAGGGGACGCTCCACCAGCTGCACTAAAAACCAAAGCAATGCTGCACTAAAAACCAAAGCAATGCTACCCACCAGTGCTTCCGAGTCCCACCAGACCCTCGCGTACGCCGACCACGTGGAAGGAGCAAGCAACCGCTTTACCCATCCCACAAGCACTCCATCCCGATCTTCCACAGCACCAACAGGCAATCCTGCCCCGTCCTGTCCGCTCCCGGAGCCTCTGCTCGAAACCGTTCCCACTGGAATCGAGAAAGAGCATCCGCTATAACGCTTAAGTGTCTCGGTACATGCTTTGTACAGAACGAGATGTTCAATTCCATGCAAAGCAGCACAAAACGTTGCAAAAGCCGCACCACGGGGGTGGAGGCTGCTGACAGGTTGTTTACTGAATGCACGACCGCCAGGTTGTCAGAGAAAAAGACAACCCGACGTTCTCGCATGCACCCCCCCCATAACGTTAGGGCCACCAGTAAGGGAAACAGCTCCAGAAACAATAAGTTTTTTTTAAGAGTTTGCTACCTGCCCACGCTTCCGGCCATCCGGAGCACCACTTACCCGCAAAGTATGCGCCAAAGCCTACGCTACCTGATGCATCGGTATAGAACTCCAGCTCATCAGCCTGCACAGCTGCACACTGAAACACCACCTTCCCGTTAAAGCATTCCAGGAAGACCAGCCACACTGTCAGGTCTGCCCGCATACTCCTGGTTACCTGGATAAAATGGTGGCCCGCCGCAGTACCCGCCGTGGCCCGCAACAGTGAACGAATGAATACCCGACCCACCGGAATTCTCCGACACGCAAAAGTTCAGGCGTCCGATCAATGGTTGCAACTGCCGCAAGGTGACCTTTTTGGCCCTACCAACCATACGCCCGCAGAACCACTAGCTTGTTCCCAGGAAGCAGACAGACCCCTGCCACCGAATCAATCTCCAACCCCAGGAAGCTCAGGCAAGTCGCAGGACCCTCTGTCTTATCAGCAGCCAATTGGACCCCAAAACTATGCGCAAACTGTTCTAGAGAGTGCAGGAACGTGTGCCCTTGGGGCGCACGCACAAAAAATCGTCCAAAAAGTGCACCATTAAATGATTTTTTTGCCACTTTTTTAACCACCCATTCGAGAAATGTGCTAAATTTCTCGAAATAGGCGCAGGAAACCGGACCCCCCATAGGAAAACAAAGATCCACATAAAATCCTTGTTCAAACCAGCAACGCAGAAGGTGGTGACAATCCGGGTGGATGGGAAGGAGACGGAAAGCAGACTCAGTGTCAGCTTTTGCCATCAATGCCCCGGCACCCGCATCGCGGACCAAGTCCACTGCTTTGTCAAATGATGTGTACGATACGGAGCAAAGCTCCCTATCGATGTCATCATTTACTGACCCTCCCTTAGGATAGGACAAATGGTGGATCAGACGGATTTTCCCGGGCTCCTTCTGGTGGTTCAGAAAACGGGCCAGCCATCCTCCCCGCCTTGAGCTCCTTTTTAAGCTTGTCCCTCACTACCTCCGGAAATTGACGCACAGACTTCAAGTTCCGCCTGGAAATGCGGCCCGGACCCAGAATGAAAGGAATGCAAAACCCGACCCGAAACCCGTCATTCAAAAACTTTGCGTCCGTGCGCCTAACGTAGCGCCTTAGCCACGGCAGCATCTCGTCTCTGCTCACTGGTGTTTTCCCCTTTAGACCCAGACTGCCCAGCTGAACCCCCCAACTTGCTGTGCTTGAAGCAAGTTGGGGGATGGAGGGGACCCACCCCAACGAGACGCCTACCTAGATCTACGTGCTGTCCCATTGCTGCGCCGAATGCCACAATCCATCGGGGAAGGAGCATTCCTGTCCGGCGACTGTACCCTACTCCTTGACCTACAGCGGTTGCGCACCTCTTGCTGCCGATTCAGCCTGCCTGCACCCTTACCAGTCCCTGAAGCTCTGGGTCAAGCACGTCCCTGCCTCAGCCGACTGCCTTCCTGCTTCCACGACCCTCCGCAACCATAAC